>JAOPSE010000014.1:2783894-4203730 GCA_029449295.1 Zea luxurians | reverse complement strand
GATGATTTAGAGCTCTGCTAGTGAAATTGATTGAGGGGAAACACTTGTTAAGGGTTGAATTAGGTCTCAGCCGAATTAGAGCACCGGTCGTTAAGTATCGTGGCCGGTATGAGTTCGCTGGAGCTCGGTTCTCCGCCGCTCCCTGTCGTGGACCTCGGGGTGTGAAGGGATTTAAGCGCAGGGGTTTATTTGCAAGTGTCAGTGACCCATTAAAAACCAGCCGAGGACTTCTTCTCAGATGTTTGAACCGATAGGGGCTTTTGCGTAAAGTTCACAGCGCGGCCGCGGGCGCGCCCCCGTATTCCGCCTAGGGTTGGGCCGGTTGGGTCAGTTTTGGCCCAACACTATTAGAAGTTTTCCATTTTCTTTTTTCGAGAAAATTTAGAAATCTAGAAGAAACTATAGAAAAATGCTAAAAATACCGGACCAATTTTGCTAGACTGCCTGATTTTCTATATTATTTAATAAAAGTAGTGTCACGATTTTTAGTTCAAATAAGGAATTATGGAGTATTTAAATTAGCCAAAACCTATACCCCTAGAATTTTAGAAATTAATTATTAATTCCAAAAATCACCAAACTTTTTAGATAAGCTTTAAATATTATTTAGTAGCCTTGGTTAAAGTTTGGCATGATTTGGACCATGTTTGGTACCTAGAACCCAAAACCCTAGTCTCCTGCCCTATGAACTTCACTATAAACTCCAAAAACCCTAGTTTCCTAGAGATCCGTGAAGGAAAATTATATTCAAGACCTAAGATAATATACTTTTATTATCTTTGCATTTTCACGAGCATTCATGATTATATGTGGCTATATATAGAAAACGAAGAAGAGATAGAAGTTGAAGAAGCAAAGACTAAACCACCACCACCTGAAGAACCCCAGGCCAGGAACTGCTTTTATTTTGACATATGTGGAGCAGAGCCTGACTCACCTATAACACAATGCAAGCCCCGGTGCATTTGCCACCTCCTTGCTATTTTAAAATCCTTCTCACTTGCTTGATGCATTAGGTGATAGGAGTTGTGTGCTAAACGAGTTGCTGCATTTCCTTCCTTGAGGATTTGATTACCTTTCTTTAATCCCCTGTTTTACCAAAAAGATTTTTCTTATGCTTAGCTTTGCTCTAGAAAAACAAAATGTTTTGTTTTGACAAAAGATGATGCTTCAAGTGGGTGGGGTGTGTTGGGGCGAAGGCAAAGACGCCACCCTTCGCTCGGGCCTTCGCTGCAAACGCCGGCCCAACGGAGACAAGACAACGGGCAGGGACACCCTTCGCCCCATACGACATCGGACGAAGACCCGTGGCGAGGTCATCCCACCATGCTGGCCTCGTCCAGCGCGGAGGCCCACGTGTGATCCGGCCCATTGTGACAGGCCCTGCGTGGCCGCTGCGTGTTACGGGCCTGATTTATAAAGGCGTCCCTGTAATTACAGTCTGTAACCCCGCTTTATGGGAATATTCCGGGGATAACCTAGGTGTCTGAGGGCACATGCGTCCTTAACACGGGACGCTGGGTACCCGGACACCTATAAATACGCCCGCACAGTGCCCTTGAGAGGCTAGATGAACAGAGCTTTTGCCATCACGTGCTGAAACCCTGTTTGCGCTATTACTCCCCCCCGTTGGATCAACTTGCGCCAGTGAGCAAGTTCCAACATTTGGCGCCCACCGTTCGTGCTACGAAAAAACCACCCGCGATGGCACCCAAGAAAGATAGCTCGAAGGCTGACGAGGCTGCGAAGGCAGCACTGCTGGCCGCAAGGAAGGGCAAGGCCCTCGCACTCACCCACTCCACTCACCAAGAAACTGCTGAAGACGAAGCCCTCCGCACCTGCGGCCCTGAAGGACAACCGCAGCCTCCCCCAGGCTTCACCCCACCTGAAGGCGCGGACCTCGCCGAGGACGGTGAAGTCCTCGGATTCGCCCCACCAGATGGCGCGGACCTCACTGAGGACGGTGAAGTCCTTGGCGTTTCAGCGGAAGAACAGCTACAGCTGTAGGGTCGAGATGGCGGACTAGAGGGGGGGTGAATAGTCCTTTCTAAAACTAATTACAATGGCTAACACAAATAAATACGGAATTAAAACTATTTTGGTTTAGCCAAGACTACACTCCTCTAACTATTACAAACACCTGACAAAAGATTCTAATTGAAACAACTAAGGTGCCAAGATAGTGAAAGAGCTCTCCCATACATATCTAGTTAGCAACGACATACAAATTATGCAAATGTAATTTTAAGCACAACGATAGCTCCTAAACATACTAGTAAGCAAAGAGCACAAAGCACAAGCACTACTAGAGAGAAACAACTACTTAGCTACACAAGCTAAGTAAATTAAAACAGATTAGCTACACAAGCTAACAACAAGTGAGCAACTATTTTATTATAGGTATGACTAGATATACAAGAGCATACACGAGCAACAAATACTCACTAGCATAAGTATATGAACAAGTAAATACAAGCTAGTGAGGAAAGTTGCAAACCAACGGGAAGATGATGACACGTGGCACAATGATTTTTTCCCGTGGTGTCGATGACTTGCCGGTCACCCCTAGTCCACGTTGAGGTAGATTCAAAGCTCCCAACCGCTCCTCTATCAAGTCTCCACTTGATCTCTTGAGCTAGATTGGTCAATGAACCCTCAAACCTCGATTCCACTAGAGTTGCTTTTCACCGCTCCGGCGAGGCAAGCACAACGCCTCTCACAATCACCACCGTGGCCTCTTCACAATCTCCTTTGAAGAGCTCACGGGGAACCACCACCAAGTCGTCTAGGAAGCAGGCAACCTCCAAGAGTAACAAGCCAACGACCTCACTTGATGATCTCCCTAGTGCCTCAAAGATCAACAACTTGATGCAATGCACTAGATGGCTCTCAATCTCACTAGAATGCAATCCCAACCAATATGAGTGAGAGAGAGAGGGAGAGGAAAGGCTCCAATATGCTCACAAGTGTTCCAAAATGGCCTCCTTCTAGCTTTCAACCCGGGCAACACAAGGATATATAGCCCCCTCTCCAAAACTAGTCCGTTATGGGTCAATTGCCCCTTTTCTGCGCACATGCGGACGGTCTGCAATACAAGCCCGGACTGTCCGCACAAGAATCCCAACGGCTATAAACTGTTATAAAAATGTCAGAGCATTCAAAAATGACATTGCGGACGGTCTGCCCCTCAAGGTCGGACGGTCCGCGATACATAAAACTGAGCCAAAACGAAGTTTTGCTGACTCTGCACATTTGCTGAAATTTGTACTGCGGACAGTCCGCACCTGGACCCCGGACGGTCCGCAATACAAAATATTTGTACTATGGACGGTCCACACCTGGACCCTGGACGGTCCGCAATACAAAATATTTGTACTGTGGACGGTCCGCACTCAGGCCCCGGACGGTCCTGCAGCTCAAAAAATAAAACCAAAACAGAACTACTCGAGTTCTGTCCAAACACCAGTCCTTCAACTACGGACGGTCCGCCACCTGGGACCAGACGGTCCGCAGGTACAAAAACTTCACGAAACACATAAACTCTGTGTTTCTGCCCATCATCTCAAGTTAGACCTGCGGACGGTCCGCCATGCTGGCCCGGACGGTCCGCGGTACCTCAATTCAGCCCACATTCAAGAAATCGCTTTTGAATAAGTTTCTTTCACGAACCAAAGCGTTGTTAGCCCTCATGCAAATGCACCAACTATATGAGCAATGAGGCACTAAAGACATGTCAAGTAAGATAATTGACCCCTCTTGATAGTACGACTATCTAGCCTACTAACCCGGTCAATTATCAACCTCTAAGCACCTTTTGACCGGTAAAACAAAAACCTATTGTTATACCTTTGCCTTGAGCATTCAATTCCATCTCCTTAAATGATGAACAATGGGCATCCATAAGTGTAGCCAACCATGATACCTTTTACCATTTGTCCATAGCATGAAGTTCCTCCACCATCATCATCAAGCCACTTGATCAAAAAAGCCCAGATCAACATATGTCTTGATAATTCTATTATGATATGATCCACTCCATGTTATCACATAGCCTTCTTGGTTCATCAATCTCAACATAGCTTGATCCTTCACCGTTGCTTTATGTCCATCGGTGCTAAGTCCTTGCTCTTGCTTCACCGCCACACGGTCCCTCACACATGAGCCTTTGACTTGCCCTTCACACTAGCCACTCGGTCCATCAAAACCAAGCCATATCTCTTGATCTTCTCAATATAGCCACATGACACCATGTCATGTCTTCATATGCAATGAGCTCCTTTATCACACTAGTTGAGCATCTCCATATCACCAAGCCACATCACCACCATGGCTAAAATAACTCACACTAGTGTACCTGTGGACTAATCACCTGTGTATCTCAACATAAACACTTATTAGTCCATATAAGTTGTCAACTAATTACCAAAACCAAACAGGGTCTCACAATCTCCCCCTTTTTGGTAATTGATGACAACTCTACAAAGATTTGTCGTTTTTGTTCTTTTTCCATGCTAGCTTTTCACACAAGTGTAAATTGCTAGTTTGGCAAAGTTCTTATGTTCCTTATCCAACTTTAAGCTCATTTGTTAGGATTTGGATAAGCACCATAAAAACGGTTTGGTAGTGATATCCTTGCCTACATGTGTGCTTGGATGGTTTGGTTTCAAGCTTACACACATGCAAAGATATGAAAATTGAGGGGACATTATCACTACCATATGATGCTAAAGTATACAAAATAGAAATGTACCTTTGTAGCGTGTTTACTACTTTTCATTTCATCCTTAGCATTATCTTGCTAGAAACAAGAGAAACTAGATACCACATGAGATCAACATAATAAATAGGGTTCTAGTTACTCCTTTCACACTAAGACTAGGCTTAAAAATATCGCTAAATCAATCATCATCCAAGTCTTAGTTCTAGCAAGCACTTAAACACAAGTATGTAGGAATATAAGACAAATGTGATGCAAGCAAGCAATGTAGTGCACAAACAAATGCATCAAACATATATTCACAAGCTTGCTCCCCCTACTTGTGTGCATCTCTTTTTCAATAAAATCTCATACCATTATACTTTGCTCTTGATCCATTTGTATTCAATCTAACTCAATTGATCAGTAGCTCCCCCTGAGTTCATGTCCAATTTTTCTCTTGTGCATATTTCCATATCTTTGTTCCAACTTGCTCATTTCCATATCTTTGTTCCAACTTCTCCCCCTTTGTCATTAATTACCATAAAAGGGTTGTTCGAAGGCTCTGGGAAAATGTATTTGTGAATATTATACCAACTTGAAAGTACTCAATAAGTTTTTGATGGACACCATATGCATGATAAGAATCCTTGACATCACTTGCATGAACTTATTTTAGGAGAGAGTTGCTCTCTTGAGTTGATGATCACTTAAGGTTGTGGATCACTTGAAGTCTTGTACCACTCAAAGGATTGCTTAAGTTTCCAAGTTCGGGTTGAACCCTCTTTAAGCTTCTTCACACGCATTAAGCGGTTATCTTATCGAGGTTGTTCTTGTAGCTTGTTGCAATCCAAAATAGATTAAGTACATGGGTTCACTTTGCTCATGAACAAACTCATATGCTACCACTAGTTTCAATCAACAAAAATAACCAATAGTGGTAGAACATGAATTTAAATCTTTCATTTAATATGCATGATACTATTAAGTAGTGTACTATGTGCACTAACCACATACTAGTAGGGGATGATATGATCATGCACATCACAATGATACCTTTGCTATGTTGGAGTAGAGGATAGTCAAGATTCTTTCGATTTAGCTCTCCAATAGCAATGTGAAGTCCAATTGAATAGCTTGGTGAAGACCAATTATCAATAAGAAATCCATTCTTCACCAGTATGAAGTCGAGAACCCATTTAAGATCAAGTGCACAATTTGAATGTTGTAGTTCACATGCATTTGTTCCTTCAATACCACTTGTATGTGAGAGAATTATGAATTTGCATGGAATATAGGAATATCACTTGTAAGGATGATACCACTTGTTGAGATATTGGTCCAAAAAAGTTCCTTTGTTTATGCAAGACTGCTACTCACGGACGGTCCGCAGTGGGAGATCGGACGGTCCGTGGCCTGATCTCTCGGACTGTCCATGGCCTAGGACCGGACGGTCCGAAGACCTGGAACTTGCACTCCATTGAGCTGACTATTAAATTCTCAATAGTTGAATTTTAAAATAGGATCATTGCTCATTTATGAACTTTATGACTGCACCAAGCATTAGTATTCAACCGTATATAAATAATTTGCATGAATGTACATGATTTGAGTATAAGTGATCATGAATTGATGTCAACACAAAAATACTTGGAAAATACTCAAAATCAATCCATGTATGAAACATCAATCATATTTGCTTGATTTGCCTTTGAATGTGATGCTTGCTCTCTTTCTCGATCAATCTGTTGATTGCTCCAATTAAGTACCACTTTGCCTCTAGCAATTCTTTTCTTACTTTTTGGTGAGGAGTAACCAATTTGAACACGTGGAATCTCTTTTTACTGAATTTCATGAACAAGCTCAAAAGAGATGACGTTAGTAATACAAGCACCAATTTCCCTTTTATAGCACTTTGAATATATAAAGTTGGCAGTTACTAAAACAAGGAAATCTTATTATATGAACTAAATTTATCTTAATCTTCAATGCTTAATTTTAACAAATTAAACATGCATGATAAATTGATTAAGTTCAAAGGCTAATTTTAAATCATATCATGGTGAGTATTTAATGTAGAAGAAATAAATCCAAATGTACAAGAGAGAATACATCACATAGTTTTGGATTGTTCTTCTTTATACATTTAAATGCATAGTCCATTTGAGAAACTCATTCTCATGCTGTGAAACTACATAGATCACCTAGGTAAAAACATTAGTTTCACAATTCTAGTCATATAGATAATTCCCCTTTTGATAAGTGCTTTAAGAATTTGAATTTCTTACTTAGCACCTTATTCATTCACGAACGCGGGGTTTTTCTCTTTCATGTCTAGATCATGGCAATAACAGAGTAATCAAATTGAAATGTGCCAAGAAATACTTACAACCAATTTAAGCATTTGGATTGACATATGTAAGAAAAAAGATTATGTAATCTGTTATATGATAACCTCAATTTTGATCATCTTTGGTCTTGATCTTCAACTTGGAGTACCAAGATAAGTGCCAAAATATTTCTCAACAAATATCCTTGTACCCCTTCACTTTCCATGATTACAAATCAATTAAAAACCAAACTATGGTCTCTCAAACAACTTATGTGATTTATCCTATATGAGAGCCTTCCAATCAAAGTGACTTTCAATATTTCCAATATTTGTCACTTATGACAGATTCTGTACACTCTAAAGAAACATTCATAAATTTTGATGTACAGATCCTATGACCACGAAAATTGGTGGAGATATGCTTTAATAAGTCTGCTAACAGCTGTAAAAAGTTGAGACTCATTTGACTTCATATGTGCTGCCAGCCATAATATCTCCCACAGTAGGTACATGCTGAAAACTGCTGTGTTTGTGCTGACAAGATTGACTTAATCAAGAAGTTTCACTTATCCAATGATTATGAAATTTGCACAGACTTTGCTATCATATGTATAGAGCAAGTAAACTGAATTTCAAGCCAATCTAAATAGATTTGATCACTCAAACATGGTTATGAGCACAGCCTTGTCAGATTTTCAATGTTGGCCAGATTTCAGTAAATTGAGTTACTCTTCTTCAAGTTGAATCAAATCTGAAATGAACTACTTTCAAAAGACAAATATCCATTCAAACCACTTACTAAATGAAGTCTCTTGAATTTATTCAACATAAATCAATCCAAACTTGATTATTTAGCAAATTGTCCATTCAATCATCTTATAGCAAGCAACATATGCATATATATCCAATTCAATCAACTCATATGCATTCAAATGAATTTGATCAACAAATATTATACTTTATATACCTCATGATCATCCAATAGCAAGTTTGAAATTAACTTATTTGCAATCCATTCATAATTTAACCAACTTGAATAAAGCACTTGTATTTGGTAGAATTTGGACTTCACTTATTATTGACATGGCATTGGGATAGAATTTTATTAGTCTTCAACACTTAATTCAATAGATGATGATTAAATGAATATTATTGAATCAAGCCTCCAATGCCCAAGGTACCTGTTTATGATCATCCATATTTTGATGGTACCCAAACTAAGTTGGGTCCTCTTAAGTTAGGAGCAACATACTTAGGCATTGCCTTAGTATGAATAGCGGGATGTTTTGCAATTGCAACAAATGAGGTGCCATTGCCATCCTTTCTAAGCATAATATTCTTATGAATTAAAATAGGCTTAGAATTGTTACCTAAGGGACATGAATTTGCCATGTGTCCCCTTTCCCGACATGTGTAGCAAGTTCTCTTTGTTTGAGCCTTCTCTTCCTTTCTCAAATTTTGCTTCACGTTGTCTTGCCTCTTCTGATTTGCTTGAGCCTTCTTCTCAAGATTATTGGGACACCTCGAGGCAAAGTGACCCATATCATCACACATGTAGCACTTGATTTGAGCCAAATCATCCTTCTTCTTTTGATTTGTGCTCATCATGTCATCTTGATTATATATTGAATGCCTTCTTCTTTCTCTTCTTGTTTTCTTTTTCTTCCCCACATCACCATTATATTCATGGTCAATCTTGATTTGCTTTTGGGGATTATTCTTTTGCTCAACTCGTGGCTTTGGTTGAGGCTTCACTTGTGGCTTCACTAATTTCTTGGTTGGGCACATTGAGGTGAGGTGACCCCAAGTGTGGCACTTGAAGCACTTGTCATGCTTTAAACTCCTTTCTTCCTTCTTCAACTTGAGCTTCCTTTTATTGGGGCATGCCTTTGCAAGATGACCCATCTCATGGCATTTATAGCACATGAAGTGAGATAGCTTATTTCCTTTTAATTTGAATTGTCTGCCTTTGATATTGCTCTTGTTGAAACCAAGGCCACTCTTGTCATCATATCTTCTTTGATTTTTCATTATAAGATCATGAGTGACTTTTGATTTATGCCACCTCTCAAACATGTTGCTTAAATTCTTCACTTTGTTTTTGAGCTTATTATTTTCCTTCAAAAGGTTAGTCCCACAAGACAAGGAAGAATAATAATAATCTATAGTTGAAGAACATGGCATAGCTAATAAATCTTCACAAGAAGTGGATACATTCTTCTTATCTTCATCACATGGATTAGCAACATTTTGCAATTGATCATATAAATCATGTGATGAGTTCTCACTAGTTTTAATTTCTTCACTATAAATCTTGTTAGTGAGAAAAACGTGATCTTGTACCAAATTTTCATGAGCAACACTAAGTTCCTCATGACTCAATTTTAGTTCCTCATGTGAACAAGTAATAACATAAAGTAGATGTTTTTGTTGTTCACATGAATTCTTTAGAAATAAGTTTTCACTTTCCAAATTTCTTGTTTTATCTTTCTCATTTTCTAAGTCAATGTTCATGCTAGCAAGTCTAACAACAAGCTCATCATATGAATATGAATGATTAGTCACATTAGCATTATATACCTTCGTATTACCTTGTGACATCAAGCAATGTGGTGTAATGGATGGGCTTGTAGTAGCAATATCATCATCCGAGCATGAACAATCACCATAATCATCAAGTATGCTTGAGATAGAACAATCATTTGCATTACTTGAGTTTGAGCCAACACAATCATGATTATCAAGTGAACTTGTGGTATGTCTTTCATCTTTATCACTTGACCATGAGGTGGAGCAATCTTCCACAACCACCGTGCTGAGGATGTGCTCCACATCCTCGCTAGAGATCCTCCCATATGCGCCATCAAGATATGTCCAAATATCATGGGCGGTCTCCATATACATAATTTCCTTAAACACCTTATCACTTATCCATTGATATAAAATGTTAGTAGCTTGGTGTTCAAGATGTAAGCATTTCTCTTTTTCTTGGGTGAGATCTTTTGTGTTCTCATCAAAGGGTTTATAAAAGCCTACACTTATGATCCACCACAATTTTGCATCAATTGTATGAAAATAATGACTCATGCAAGTTTTCCACTGTGCAAAATGTGTGCCATCAAAAATATGTGGTTCACAAGTAATCTCTAGCCCTTTAGTCGCCATCCAGCTTACTCTCGGGTCGGTTAAGACCACCAAATGAGAGAACCAGGCTCTGATACCACTTGTAGGGTCGAGATGGCGGACTAGAGGGGGGGTGAATAGTCCTTTCTAAAACTAATTACAATGGCTAACACAAATAAATACGGAATTAAAACTATTTTGGTTTAGCCAAGACTACACTCCTCTAACTATTACAAACACCTGACAAAAGATTCTAATTGAAACAACTAAGGTGCCAAGATAGTGAAAGAGCTCTCCCATACATATCTAGTTAGCAACGACATACAAATTATGCAAATGTAATTTTAAGCACAACGATAGCTCCTAAACATACTAGTAAGCAAAGAGCACAAAGCACAAGCACTACTAGAGAGAAACAACTACTTAGCTACACAAGCTAAGTAAATTAAAACAGATTAGCTACACAAGCTAACAACAAGTGAGCAACTATTTTATTATAGGTATGACTAGATATACAAGAGCATACACGAGCAACAAATACTCACTAGCATAAGTATATGAACAAGTAAATACAAGCTAGTGAGGAAAGTTGCAAACCAACGGGAAGATGATGACACGTGGCACAATGATTTTTTCCCGTGGTGTCGATGACTTGCCGGTCACCCCTAGTCCACTGTTGAGGTAGATTCAAAGCTCCCAACCGCTCCTCTATCAAGTCTCCACTTGATCTCTTGAGCTAGATTGGTCAATGAACCCTCAAACCTCGATTCCACTAGAGTTGCTTTTCACCGCTCCGGCGAGGCAAGCACAACGCCTCTCACAATCACCACTGTGGCCTCTTCACAATCTCCTTTGAAGAGCTCACGGGGAACCACCACCAAGTCGTCTAGGAAGCGGCAACCTCCAAGAGTAACAAGCCAACGACCTCACTTGATGATCTCCCTAGTGCCTCAAAGATCAACAACTTGATGCAATGCACTAGATGGCTCTCAATCTCACTAGAATGCAATCCCAACCAATATGAGTGAGAGAGAGAGGGAGAGGAAAGGCTCCAATATGCTCACAAGTGTTCCAAAATGGCCTCCTTCTAGCTTTCAACCCGGGCAACACAAGGATATATAGCCCCCTCTCCAAAACTAGCCGTTATGGGTCAATTGCCCCTTTTCTGCGCACATGCGGACGATCTGCAATACAAGCCCGGACTGTCCGCACAAGAATCCCAACGGCTATAAACGGTTATAAAAATGTCAGAGCATTCAAAAATGACTTGCGGACGGTCTGCCCCTCAAGGTCGGACGGTCCGCGATACATAAAACTGAGCCAAAACGAAGTTTTGCTGACTCTGCACATTTGCTGAAATTTGTACTGCGGACGGTCCGCACCTGGACCCCGAACGGTCCGCAATACAAAATATTTGTACTGTGGACGGTCCGCACCTGGACCCTGGACGGTCCGCAATACAAAATATTTGTACTGTGGACGGTCCGCACTCAGGCCCCGGACGGTCCGCAGTTCAAAAAATAAAACCAAAACAGAACTACTCGAGATTCTGTCCAAACACCAGTCCTTCAACTACGGACGGTCCTGCCACCTGGGACCAGACGGTCCGCAGTACAAAAACTTCACGAAACACATAAACTCTGTGTTTCTGCCCATCATCTCAAGTTAGACCTGCGGACGGTCCGCCATGCTGGCCCGGACGGTCCGCGGTACCTCAATTCAGCCCACATTCAAGAAATCGCTTTTGAAAAAGTTTCTTTCACGAACCAAAGCGTTGTTAGCCCTCATGCAAATGCACCAACTATATGAGCAATGAGGCACTAAAGACATGTCAAGTAAGATAATTGACCCCTCTTGATAGTACGACTATCTAGCCTACTAACCCGGTCAATTATCAACCTCTAAGCACCTTTTGACCGGTAAAACAAAAACCTATTGTTATACCTTTGCCTTGAGCATTCAATTCCATCTCCTTAAATGATGAACAATGGGCATCCATAAGTGTAGCCAACCATGATACCTTTTACCATTTGTCCATAGCATGAAGTTCCTCCACCATCATCATCAAGCCACTTGATCAAAAAAGCCCAGATCAACATATGTCTTGATAATTCTATTATGATATGATCCACTCCATGTTATCACATAGCCTTCTTGGTTCATCAATCTCAACATAGCTTGATCTTCACCTGTTGCTTTATGTCCATCGGTGCTAAGTCCTTGCTCTTGCTTCACCGCCACACGGTCCCTCACACATGAGCCTTTGACTTGCCCTTCACACTAGCCACTCGGTCCATCAAAACCAAGCCATATCTCTTGATCTTCTCAATATAGCCACATGACACCATGTCATGTCTTCATATGCAATGAGCTCCTTTATCACACTAGTTGAGCATCTCCATATCACCAAGCCACATCACCACCATGGCTAAAATAACTCACACTAGTGTACCTGTGGACTAATCACCTGTGTATCTCAACATAAACACTTATTAGTCCATATAAGTTGTCAACCAATTACCAAAACCAAACAGGGTCTCACAACAGCTGCGCGCACTGCGCCTCAAGAACCTCAATCTCCAGAGGCAAAAAGAGATACTAGGGGCCAAGCGCCAGCGCGTGTCTGCACTAGCCAAGGTGCGGCAAATGATACGCGACGAAGAGTAGAAGGCCCAGGACCTCGAGCGGGAGATCGCGCTGATGCAGCGCGAAGGCCACCTCGGCCTACAGCATGGGCCACCCCTGCAACAACGCGCACAAGTGGAAGACATAAGCGAAGGCTACCGCGGCCTGCAGCACGGGCCACCCCTGCAACACCGCGCGCAGGTGGAAGACCCGCACTTCCCCCAGCGCGACTACGCCTTCCCACACGCCACGCCATTTCAAGGGGTCAACTACCTCGACGAGCGAAGTCCACTAGCGCCACATCTGCAAGTGACACCCTGGCCTGCCAACTTCCGGGCAGGGACCTATCCCAAGTACAACGGCAACACGGACCCAACACAGTACATCATGAGTTATCAGGTCGTCGTTGCATCTTCCGGAGGGGACGACGCCACAATGGCCAAGTCCTTCATCATCGCCCTCGAAGGCCCATCTCTCACCTGGTTCACCAGGTTGCCCCTGCTGTCCATTGACTCCAGGAGAAGCCTAAGGGACAAATTCCTGCTCAACTTCCAAGGGTACCGCCCAGACACCGACGCCTTGGCCGAACTCTCACTCTGCAAGCAACTGGAAAAAGAGACTCTGCGGGAGTATTACCGCAAGTTTCTAACACTCAAGTCACAGCTGCCCTCAGTTGATGACCAGATCGCCATTCACTACGCCATCAGTGGCCTTCGCGCCGGCGTCCTTTACAGCCACTGCATCAGGGACCCGCCCAAGAACCTCCAGGAATTATATCAACTATATGAAAAATATGCCAAATCCGAAGAGCTCCACCAGCGCAAGGTTGTGTCTCAGAAGAAACCCAAAGATGCTCCACAGTCCAGCCGCACGTGGACGAGGACTCCGCAGCCAGACTCCGGTCGAGACGGCCGTAATTAGCAGCAGGTGCACAACATCGCCAACCAGCACCCCGCTGGTGATGCCCCTCGCCGCCAGGAATATCCCCCCAGGGCCGCGGAAGTGGAACTCGCGGTAGGGGCCGGGGACGCGCGCAGCCGCCGCGCCGATTCTACTGTCTCTTCCACGGCGAAGACTGCGCCCACCAAACCAAAGACTGCCCAGAGACGAAGGCCACCAGAAACAGGATGGCACGGGCGCAGCCGGCCGACAACCCAAGGGTCGTCGCACACACTTATCAGCAACACCCTCCACCATATATCCATGCCCCCGCCCCACATCCACCGCATCACGCTTACCAACACCATCAGGAAGTACAAATTGTGCCTCCCCCACCCCCGCCTCCACACCAGCAACAACAAAACATCCCCCACCCCCAAGCACCCAAGCAAGAAGACTTCGCCGATCAGCCGTATCGCGGAGTCATTCATATGATCACTGGGGGGGTCCAGTGTCGACTTCGACACCAAGCGACAGAAGCGGGACCACTACCGTAGCATCAACCACGTCGCCATCACCGGTCCAGTCGTGCAGACGAAGTGGTCCCACGTACCCCTAACTTTCGACGCCCGAGACGTCGACCTGCGCAGCGCCCCCCATGTCGACGCCATGGTCATCAACTGCAGCGTGGCAGGCTGGGACCTACACAATGTCCTCGTTGATAATGGCAGTCAGGCAGACATCATTTTTCTCCATGCCTTCGATCGCATGGGCATAAGCCACAGCTTGCTCAAGCCTTCGGACAATCCGTTGTACGGTTTCGGTGGCAAGGGCACTTTTCCTATCGGCAAAATAGAGTTGCCTCTCTCCTTCGGTGTAGCACCCAATGCCCGGAGTAAGCAAATAACCTTTGACATCATCGACATGGTGTATCCGTACAACGCCATCATGGGTCGGGGCTCCATCAACAAGTTTGAGGCAGCCATCCACGGATTGTACCTGTGCATGAAGATACCAGGTCCATTGGGCGCCATCTCGGTCTACGGCAATCAGCAGACTGCGCGCAACATAGAGCGGGACTTCGTCCTCGGGCAAAGAAATGTCCACTGCCTCACGGCCCAGCGTGAAGCCCCAGCGCCCGCCAGCCCAACTGAAAAACAGCACAAGGCGCAGCTGCAAAGCAACGACGGGACCAAGACTGTTCCCCTCGACCTAGCCACACCCAAGCAAACAGTCACGATCAGCGAAGACCTCACCTCGCATGACGAGGAAAAACTACTGTGCTGCTTATCCAAGAACAAGGACGTCTTCGCTTGGTCAGCCCTCGACCTGGTCGGGGTCAGCCGATCCATAATCGAGCACAGCCTGGGAATCGACCCCTCGGTGAGACTGAGAAAACAGCGGCTTCGCAAAATCTCCGACGAGAAGACAGAAGCCGCTAAGGCAGAGGTACACCGCCTCCTGGAAGCCAAATTTATCGAGCCAGTGGCTTACCCCACGTGGCTCTCCAACGTGGTAATGGTGCAGAAAAAGAGCGGCAAGTGGCGAATGTGCATAGACAGCCTCAACAAGGCCTGCCCAAAGGACAACTTCCCATTGCCCCGAATCGACAAAATAGTCGAATAGCGCGGCCGGGTGCGAGGTCATGTCACTCCTCGACTGCTTCTCTGGTTATCATCAAATATACATGAAGGAGGAGGACAAGGCCAGCACCAGCTTCATAACACCCTTCGGCACATATTGCTTTATCAGAATGCCGGAGGGACTCAAGAACGCCGGGTCCACCTTCTCCCGGCTCACCAAAACAGTGCTCGAAGAGCAGGTTGGCAGAAAAGTATTCACATACGTGGACGACATCGTCGTCGCCAGCAGGAATAAAGAGGACCATCTCGTAGACCTCGCTGAGACATTCGCGAACATGCGGGACGCACGACTTCGCCTCAACCCCGATAAATGCGTCTTCGGTGTTCGCCAGGGGAAAATATTGGGTTATCTGGTATCGCACCGCGGCATCGAGGCCAACCCAACCAAAATCCAGGCCATCATCAACATGACGCCCCCGCAGTTAGCTAGAGAGGTCCAGCGTCTGACGGGCAGATTGGTCGCCCTCAACAGATTCATTTCCAAATCTGCTGAGCGAAGTCTTCCCTTCCTCAAAACACTCCGCGACGCAAAAGACTTCGCTTGGGGACCAGAGCAGGCGGCGGCCTTCAGCCTCACTAAAACAGTACATGATGGAGTTGGCCGTCCTTACGAGCCTCGACTCTTCGCTACCACTGTTGCTTTACGTCGCGGCTTCGCCGCACGCGGTCAGTGCGGCACAGGTTCAGGAGCAGTCAGTAGAGGGCGTGATCAGGCAGTGCCCAGTATATTATGTCTCCGAGGTGCTCACACCGTCAAAGTGTAACATGACGGAGCTCGAAAAGATTGCATATGCAGTTGTTATGTCTTCGCGCAAATTGCGCCACTACTTTGAAGCATTCAAGGTCCGCGTCACCTCAGATAGGGGACTCGGCGAATTATTCAGAAACCCGGAGGCATCGGTACGGATCGCCAAATGGGCGGCCGAACACTCTGGCTACCACATCACTTTCGAGCCCAGGACTGCGATCAAGTCACAAGTTTTAGCAGACTTCGTCGTCGACTGGACCGGGCCAATAACACAGCCAGAGCCATCCGCAGAGAAGGTTTGGACAATCCACTACGACGGCGCTTGGTGCCATGCGGGGGCAGGCGCCGCTGCTGTCATCACCTCACCCGCCGGGGTCAAGCACAGATATGCGGCACGCTTAAGCTTCGCCCTGGAATCTGACAGATGCACAAACAACATCGTAGAATACAAAGCTGTCATCCTCGGCCTCCGCAAGTTAAGAGCCCTCGGCGTCACCACCTGCATAGTCCGAACAGACTCCAGGGTAGTCGCCGGCCAAGTCGAAAAAGACTATGCAGCAAAGGACCCCGCACTTATGCAGTACCTCGCGGCCATCCGAAGCCTCGAGAAACAATTCAAGGGATTCACTTTGCAGCATGTGGACCGGGCCAAGAATGAAGAAGCTGACGCATTGGCCAAGGCGGCCGCCAGGGGTGAAGCCCTACCCTCCGACGTGTTCTATCACGTCATCGGCACACCAGCCATCCGCAGCCCCGAAGGGCTCCAAATAACCAACGACAGCGAGGGCCAGCGCATGATCAACCTTATCATGACCGAAGACTGGCGGGCGCCAATAACCCTGTACCTGCAAGGGTTCTACCACCCTGTCGACAGCAACGAGGTCAAGCGCCTCCACCACAGAAGCCTGGGACTTCGCATCGATCGAGGGCCAACTGTACAAAAAGGGGGTCAGCCAGCCGATGCTTAAGTGCGTCACCGAGACCGAGGGCGTTCAAATCCTGCGCGAAGTCCACAGGGGGACCTGCGGCTCCCACGCAGGCCCCAGGGCCCTAGCGGCAAAGGTGATACGACAAGGCTTCTACTGGCCCGCCATTATCTGCGCAGCAAATCGGGTTGTCAGATCCTGCGAAGCCTGTCAGAAATTTTCCCCACGCTCGGGGCGCCCCTCGCAGTTCACGAAGCTGATCGCCCACACGTGGCCCCTTCAGCGCTGGGGCCTAGACATCGTCGGGCCCCTGCCCACGGCTCAGGGGAACCTCAAGTTCCTCGTAGCCGTTGAATACTTCACTAAATGGATTGAAGCGAGGGCAGTATCCACCATCACATCGAAGACGGCCCAGAAATTCTTCTGGCAAAATATTGTTTGCCGCTTCGGAGTACCATCCGAACTCACGGTCGACAACGGCAAGCAGTTCGACAACCAAGATTTCAAAGACTTCTGCTTCTCCATCGGCACCAAGCTTGCCTTCGCCTCCGTGTACCACCCCCAGTCCAACGGAGTCGTGGAGCGTGCCAACGGCAAAATTTTCACAGCTGTCAAGAAAATGCTCCTTGACGACAAAAAAGGCAAGTGGCCCGACCTGTTACCCGAAGTGGTCTGGGCACTGAATACAACCGAGTGCAGGGCGACTGGGTTTACCCCCTTCCGCCTATTATACGGATCGGAGGCCATGACCCCGCAAGAAATAAAGCATGGGTCGCCTCGGACAGCCGCGTCGGCCGTCCCAGACGTAGATGAGCCAACTTCGAAGGATCTCATCGACGGAGACCGCGTCTTCGCCCTGCAGGCTCTGGACAAATACCAAGCCCAGACAAAAGCATGGCGCGACCAGGCAGTCATCCCAAGGGAATTCAGCGAAGGGGACCTCGTCCTCATCCGGACAGCTCGAACGGAGTCCAGAGGCAAGCTGGAGCCCTTGTGGGAGGGCCCTTACATTGTCAAGTCGAAGGCCTCCCCCAGCGCATACAGGCTTGCAACGCCAAACGATGAAGACTTAGAGCATTCCTAGAACATTGATAATCTGCGCAAATTTTTTGTTTGACTCATCAAGGCCAGCCCGCCCTTGTAATTTGCAAAAACAATTTTGTTCTGGCCCGCACTCTTTTCCTCCCGGGGGTGAGGTTTTTAACGAGGCGGAGTCATGTAATATACAAGAGAAAAATCCCCCACAAAATCCATGTCGAAAAAAGACCGCATCAACGGTCTTCGACATTCGACTAATACAAAGTCATCGTGAGGCCCAGCAGCAGCCGCCCTCGCGTGCGACAAATCCGTGCAGAAGTCGCCTAAGGGTGCAGCCGGACTAGCACAATAAGTGTGAAAAATCGAAGTCTTCCACGAAGACTATCCGCGCAGAAGTCGCCTAAAGGTGCAGCCGGACTAGCACAATAAGTGCGAAAAATCGAAGTCTCCCACGAAGACTATCCGCGCTGAAGTCGCCTAAGGGTGCAGCCGGACTAGCACAACAAGTGCGAAAAAATCGAAGTCTTCCGCGAAGACTATCCGCGCAGAAGTCGCCTAAGGGTGCAGCCGGACTAGCACAACAAGTGCGAAAAATCGAAGTCTTCCGCGAAGACTATCCGCGCAGAAGTCGCCTAAGGGTGCAGCCGGACTAACACAACAAGTGCGAAAAATCGAAGTCTTCCACGAAGACTATCCGTGCAGAAGTCGCCTAAGGGTGCCGCCGAATTAGCGCTACAAATACGAAAAATCGAGGTCTTCCGCGAAGACTACCCGGGCAACAATCGCCTAAAGGGTGCAGACGGGCTAGCACAATAAGTGCGAAAAAATTCTAGTTTGCCGCGAACACTATCCCTGCAGAAGTCGCCTCAGGATGCAGCAGGGACAGCGCAACAAGTCCGACGAACCAATTACAATGGTACAGCCGCACGAAGCCTAACAAGTGCAAAAACGGCTACACCAAACTGTCCGCACAAAGGCCGAATACATGCGCACCAGACCAACATAACAAACACAGACCAAGCACTTAACGCCCTCGCGAACACAGCCGAGCGTGCGAAGGCACACAACCTCATCATACAAGCCATTACACATGTACAAGCAAGGGCATCGCATTCTACATCGGCTCGACCTTCGGAATAATTCCCATCTCCCTATAGTTAAATAACATTATCCTAAGCTCCTCACCCGCAAAAAGACTTCGCAACTGCCCCTCACCTGCACTCACAGCGGCCGGCAAGGACAACAGTTCCTGCCTGCCAGCCCCACTCACACGAAGCCGATCGACGTCCGCTCCACTCACTCTACGCTTCGCAACCGCCCTCCGCCGCCTACGCCTAGTACTCGGACCAGACACAACATCAGCATCCGCAGCTTGCGACGAAGCCTCCGCCACTGCCACATACAAGGCCGCAAAGTAGTCCAAGTCCTCATCCGACGACTCTTCGGTCCATTCAACAGAGCTCCCAGAGTCACCGAACTCGGAAAATTTAGACGCAGACACATCCGATTTATTCCCATCATCCACGGTCGAAGCCGCCAAAAAATTAGCAGTAGCGGTTGCGTGCGCAGGCCCAAAATCTTGAACCTGCGCAGCAACCAAGGTTCAGCAACAATATCTAAAATTTCCTAACTACCCACACCCACTAGGCCACCTGCGAAGACCCAGCCGTCGCGGGAGCCTCCGCCGTCGCCTCCGCAACCACCGCCACAGGATCCTCAGCCCTCGGCGCAGCAGTTGACGACGGGTCTCCGCCGGCCGCAGTGGCTGCAGGGGCATCAGGAACGCCTTCGGCGATTTCCGGGGGCGGCTCCAGAGCGGCCTCGAACACAGCCACCGCCGGGTTCGGCTCCAGGTCAGGCAGCGCGCTGTTCAAAGCCCCGAAGTCATCCACCCTCTCACCGCGCTCTGCCTGAGACACAGCACACAGACTCAGCAAACCCACATTTAACCCACATTAAACAAACACCAAACGAAAGCCAAACATTACCTGACTCCTCGCCGTCTCAGCCCGCTCCCTGACCACCTCTCGACCGTGGGGGCCCCACATCCGGTCGTAGAGGGCTCCGGCGGATTCCTTCACTATAGGGTCCTCAACCTTGTAGATATCACGCTCCAAATCCTCATCAGCTTGGTCGAAGACCTCATAGTGCCGGCACCCTTCGTGAGAGAGCGCGTTCATCGCCCCCTCGCAGGTGACCAGAGAAGCATAAGACATAAACCCCTCCACGATGGTGGGGAGCGCCTGCAGCTCCTCCTGCACCCACTCAAGGCAGCGAAGTCCGGGCTCTCGGTCCGGCACTTCAAACTCAGCGGTCCGCGCGCCTAGCTCACGGTATGAATCCATAAGCTGTTTGCGCATCCGTTCAGCCTCCGTGCGCGCCGAGGCCTCGGCCCTCTCCACACGGCTCTGCAGCGCGCTGAGCCGCTCCTCCAGCTGCTCGGCGCGCTGCCTGGCAAGGCTGCCCTCCGCCCACGCCAAATTGGCCTCCGCCTGCGCAGCCTGTGCCTTGGCGAGGGCCTCAGTAGCCTCCTCCCTCTCCTGCCGCCAGTTGTCGCCGGAGGTCAGCCTTCTCACCCTCCAGCACAGCCACCTTGTCCGCCAGCTTGCGGCACATTACTGTCGGTGGCCGAATTTTCCCGGACGGCGTCAGCATGTTGTGTCCGAAGTCTCTCGACTTCGGCAGACACAACTGCCGTCAGGTCCCCCGACGCCGCGCGGTTTGCGAAGTCAGCCGCCTACAAGACACGCATAAGACCACAGCCCCAGCGAAGCCGTTAAAAAAAACCGAGGCATAGCTCAACACACCTGACTTAGTGCCTCCTTCATCTCCTCCAGCCGGCGGGACACGGCACCCGCCTCGTCCCTGACGGCAGTGAGTGCCGGTATCTCACCACCGGCACAAGGAGCACTGCCCTTCGCCCTTGGCACCAAGGCAGCCGCCGTGGCCGCCGCGGCAGGCGGAACAACAATAAGCTGGTCTTCGTCCGACCCTGCGACGCATCAACAAATTAAAAAAAACTCAAGCCAACGATGTACCAACAAGATAATCGTCCACACTAATGTCGGTGACGAAGTCAGCAACGCGCTTGCCAGGGGGCGGCAACCCTCGAGCCGCCTTCGCAGCCTCCGGCACCCCTGCTAGACGAAGGGGCAGCCTTCGCTGACTTGGGACCACCGGTGGCAGCCACCTTCGCAGCGTCCGACGCCCTACTGGATGCAGGGACGGCCGACTTAGCCTCCATCGGCGGCTGGCCTCCACCGGGGGCTAGTAGCCTTCGCAGCCCCCCGCTGCCTCTTCGGCCTGGCTTCATGAAGCCTGACGACCGCCTGGCGCTTCTGTGTAGCTCCCTGGCGATCCTTGTCCATCACTGCCGACACAACAGCAGCAATATTCCGCCCGTAAGGAAACACTTTCCAAGCACGAACCATGCGAGATGTAAAAAAGTCTTCGCCGGCCGCGCGGGGGACAGGAACATTCTTAGGCCACCAACCCCCGGTAACCCTCAGCATCCGCGCCGAAGACTCCCGGAGCTCGGGCGAAGACATCCTTCCCCCCGGGGCCACGCATGTCCTCATCAATTCTCTAGCAAAACCATCAGAAACCCCAAGTCCTCCCACAACAGTACCTAGTTTCCTCTTACTTAGAGGCACGGGGCGGTCGCCGGCGCGGGGTCGTCTCCAGACTCCACCACCGGTTTCTTCCCGTGACGATCCACATCGTCTTGGCTGGGATAACCGCCATACAGCAGACGATTCAACTCAAAAACCCTGTTCAAGCGGTCATTTGACCCGCGAATGTCCCAGCTGCGCTGGCCCTCTGTCCTAGGCACATACCGACCCACGATCCGCATCGCCCCATCCTCTGCCTCGCGCACAAAGGCGGCCGGATAGCGACTCTGCAGATCCAGCGCGAAGGCAGGACTTCGCACCAGCTTCCCACCGTGGGAAGGCATCTGGCGAGGGCACACTTCGCCCAGCGCCCAGCCATGCGCCAAAGGCCATACCCCGAACGCCACAAACTCCTCAACCAAATCGCGCCCGCTGCTCAGGCTGGCGGCGCACCGAAGGGCCCCTTCGTCCGCATCCTCATCCGCCACTTCAAAAGGCGGGTATGCTTAGTAAAAATGCGAGCACATCTCGGACACGGGGAGCCCCGGATGGTCTTCGGCTGTACCCTCCGCGACTTAGAACCAAAAGTCCTGCCAATTGCCCCACTTGTTGCTGGGCGCAAGGAACCAACTCAACTACCTGCATCATGGTCTTGCCGGTCTTCGGCGTAAATGTACAGGACCCAAACTGAGCAACTTCACTTCCAATCATCCTCTTCTGCCAGTGCAGGCAATAATACTTCGTGAAGACTTCGACTGATGGCTGTCCGCCAGTACGAAGTCGTCACCCAGACATACTTCGACAGAGCCACCACGGCATTCGGAGTCAGCTGATGGATCTGAACATTAAATCTGCGCAGGACTTCTCCGACAAATCGGTGCGCAGGTAGGCGGAGACCAGCCGCAAAGAACGCCTCGAACACAACCAACTCGCCTTCCGGCTCGGGGACTTCCTCCGTCCCTGGGACACGAGCGACCCCGCTGCCAAAGTAACCAAGCCGCTGCATATCCTGCACGCGGGCCGACGACATCCGCGACACACCAAAATCCACTAGTATCACCGGCGCACAACTCCTCCGCCGCCACAGAACTCAGCGTTTCCTCAGACGACGCGTCGACCTGCGGCGAAGCGGCAGCAGAAGAAGAAGAGGTCGACATCGCTACGTAACGTCGGCGGTGGCGGGCGGTCTGCTTCACTCGAGCCAGATCTCCGGCGAACAAGAGCAAGGAGGGCAGACGAGCAGCAGAGACGGTGGAGAAAGCGGCTAGGGTTTTCACGGAGCGCGGAAGGAATAAATTTCAAAATGTGCCGCCCCCCGCCCCCTTTTATACACAGGGCGCGGCGCTTCGGGAAACCCGCAGTCCTACAGTACGGCGTCAATCAACGGTCATGTCAAAAACCCCCGCTGAACCACTTCGAGCGAGGGCAGCGTCTCCGCCATCTAGCGACGTCTTCGGCACCAGATGACTTAGTCGAACTGGTCCCTCGGAGGGCAAATGTTGGGGCGAAGGAAAAGTCGCCACCCTTCGCTCGGGGCCTTCGCTGCAAACGCTGGCCCAAAAGAGACAAGACAATGGGCAGGGACACCCTTCGCCCCATACGACATCAGACGAAGACCCGTGGCGAGGTCTTCCCACCGTGCGGCCTCGTCCAGCGCGGAGGCCCACTGTGATCCGGCCCATTGTGACAGGCCCTGCAGTGGCCGCTGCGTCCTTAACACGGGACGCTGGGTACCCGGACACCTATAAATACCCCCGCATAGTGCCCTTGAGAGGCTAGATGAACAGAGCTTTTGCCATCACGTGCTGAAACCCTGTTTGCGCTATTACTCCCCCCCCCATTGGATCAACTTGCGCCAGTGAGCAAGTTCCAACAGGGTGTTTCCAAAAAAATAAAACTTGATGGTGAATCCATCATGGCCATGATGGATTCAACATCGGAAAAGATGTACCTCTGCCAGGTACCAAACTTTGGGTTTGAAATGATAAAGCTGAGACTGGGCGGGTGACTTGCACGAGAGGAGAGTCTCTGTGTAGTGTCTCCGTTTGAGTCGTTTAAGGACCGTCTCGATGTAGTCCTGCTGACCGAGGACCCTTTAACTGGTCACATGCCTCATCATAGGTAAGCTTTGCCTTGGGCAGACTAATACTAGAATAAGATAACACGCAATGGGAGTGGAGAGATGACGAGAGTAGCATGTTCCCTCCGTGGCAAGAGGCTGGACGGTGGTGTATCTGTGCTCTCGGTTGGCGTGAACCTGATCTGGATCTTAAGAACCCCGATGGCGAGTTGACATATGCAAGGGTTAAGTGCTACATATGTCGTGTGATTGGAGATCCTCAGCGGAGTATTAATCGATTCAGATCGCCGTTACTTCACTAACATGAAGACTTGGTCACTGACTTACACGTAGCAATCCAGTGAACCAGAAGGGTTAATAAGAAATTGGCTAGTATAGGTCAAGTGCTTGAACTTGGGTAGAAAGAACTCTAGAACTCATGTAATGACTTAACTTGCTAATAAAACTAGACTTTTAAGATCCACTATTAGTAAGCATTTCTGCAAACAGAGTCTTTGATTATTGATAAACCATACCTTGATTCCCTTAAAGCCAGCATATCCTTGAGAGTCTTTTATTTTGACGGGTAAGACTTGCGAAAGTACACCTCGTACTTAGGGCTTTGTCCCATGTTGTTTTATGTGAAGAGGCAGCAAATATTTGTTGCTTTTGTTCCAAGGTGATGCCTAAGGAAGAAAACCAAGACTGAAGCCGTGGGAGGAAGTGTCCTCCTTTGAGAAAAACTTTTTACTGTTTATCCGGAGGGGTTTTTGCCTCCCAAGTTATATAATAATATTACTCCAGCACTCCTATATTTTGCTCTGGTCTGTAATAATACTACTCTTTCTATATTTAATCTAAAATAAAGTTGTTGTAACTGCTTCCGCATACTCGTACCTCCGAGGTGTTGTAATATCTACGTGATGGGTGAAACGCTCTTGGGCAAGGTAAAGAATACAGATACCGAACTTGTCAAGTGGTCAGGTGCACCTACAGGATTGTCTGAGGTCCGATGGACAAGGACAACTGTAGGTGGGCCTAATGACTTGGGAGGTTCCGTCACAATTATGGCTTCGGGGGTAATCTGATGAAGAAAGATCTGGAATATCCTTAGCACTTCAACCACAAATTTGCTCAACGGGAACCGAAGGCCCGCCTTCAAGAAGCTTCGCTAAATAACAACTTCATTCTCTTCGAGAGCAGGGACAATGATGTCTCCTCCGACCCTCACAATAGACATATCACGAAAATATCTCCCTCTCATGGCATCAACATGACTTTGTTTAATAGGTCGATTTATCGAAGATGGTATGGCTTGGCCGCTAGGGCCGGTCCTCAGAATCTTCATCTCCACTTTCCATATCATAACTATCATTGTCATCAGAATCTTTAGACAAACCCTCCATTATCTCCTTAGTAATCTTTTCTGCATTCATTTTCGCCATACTCTCGAAAACCCAGCAATAAAAGGATCTGCAACTTTCTTCTCTTCATGCAGCTTCTTCTCCTCAGATATCTTTTTCTCCTCAGTCAGCTTCTTCTCCGCAGTCATCTTCTTCTCCGCAGTCATCTTCGTCTCCTCAGACATGGAGCAAACACTTCTTTAAACCGAAGCTCGAAAATCAGGCGAGGGCTGTTAAGCGAGAATTAAAAATATGAGAGAATAATGCATGCAGCAGAAATAGCGCATCAAATGCTGCCGCTGTGGGTCCTATTTATACGCCTAGCGCTTTGCAACTTGGCGGGCCCCGTTTGTCATTGACTTTCGCTATTCTAGCGAAGGGAAGGTGTTTTTTCGGACCTTCGGCTTAAGGCCTTCATTAACGTTGCAGTCTGAATTTGTTATTATAACAAATTAATACTACAAGGGGCTACTGTTGGGGGCCTTCATCTTCTGAAGGTCCTAAAAAACACAACTAACATGTTTTCCAAGTATAATACATTCACAGGGACCTTCGGCCTTGGAATGAAGCTGTACGCAATATGAAAAGCGTGGTTTAAAAGGATGAACCAGTTCTGAAGCCACGCATGGGGAAGCTTCGACTTAGCAGTGGAGAAGCTTCAGCTTAGCGGTGGAAAAGGAAACCGACTTAAAGATGAAAAGGCCATCCAGTCCTCGATAGATAGCCTTTAAGTCAATAGTAAATATCAAGGGCGTGGATGTAATTTTACACAGGCTGCGTCCTGTGCCTATAAATAGATGAACAATAACACCGTACTGTTCACGCTGTATTGTATTCATTTGCACGTCACACTTGGACTCTCACCTTCTGTCAAGCCGAAGGTATAAATGTAATTCAATATTATTCATGTTTATTCATGATGATATAATAAAAATATACTAATAATATCATATGATTATTCATGTTATTTTCCGTGTTTCATATGCTCCTACTTTCATTATTTTATACTGAGATGATGAAGGTATGTCCTTCATAAACTTCGTCTGAAGATCATTATTGTTGGGGACTTGTTCTCAAGTGCTATAAATTAAGAACAAGGCAACACAAAAAATGTTAAACGTCAAGGTCCTTCGTCCTTCGAAACATTATTTCCCTTGGGATATAATGATCTTCGGACGAAGGTTTTGAAGGACGTACCTTTGGCAACATAACATATAATGGTGAAGAGGAAATCATATTAAATGTAAAAGATAGGATAAACAATTGTATATCAACTCATTTCTATTTCATCATTATGGAAAAATAGAAATGATATAAAATTACAAATGTACATTCTGCTTGAAAGGTGGTAGGAGTACAAATGCGACGCAAAAACAAAATACCAAGTCCGCGTGAACAGTACTGGGGTATTGTTCATATATTTATAGGCACAGGACGTAGCCTATGCAAAATTACATTTATGCCCTTTACAATCGACTACAATACTGGCACAAAACATCATGAGTCCTTAGGTCATTTCATCTTTAAGTCGGTTTAGCCCTTCGTCTTGAGATCCTGTCACTGTGCCGAAGCTTTATAAGTGATGGCTTCAGTGCTGCTTCTGAGAGATCTGCCGAAGGTGCTCTTCCCCCTTTAGGATCTTTGGCTACGAAGCATACCCCCAACAGTAGCCCCTTCGCGGTGCTAGATCGTTTTTCGTAACGAGCTTGGATCCGTGAAAAAAATCTTGTAGGCTTCGGGATGCCGAAGATCCGAAAAACACCTTCCCTGAGCTCGTTGTCGAGAAATGATTAAAATAATCCGGGCGCGAGGTGGCCCCATCTTGCAGCAGTTACGCACTCCCTGGAGATTCACCTTCTCAGACCGTGTGGCCCACTGTTTAGTGAGTGCGGGTGGCTTTTTGTCCGGTGCGGAAGACTTTGACGATTTACCTTCCCACCTGCGACACTATATAAACAAGACGGGTAGGTGTGAAGTTACCACATCATTCATTGCTATTGCACTGTTTTGCTGCCAAAATATTGACCAAAACTGAAGCTTGTTTGCTGCATCTACAACCGAAGCTATTTGCTTTGCTCAAGCTTCATAGCAAGAAAAAGCTTCGGCAAGATAAAGAAAAATTTTCAACTTCAAAAAACAATAAATTCAATCATCAGATGGCCAGAGTACGTTCCATAGCTAGGGTTACGCACGACGAAGAGGAAGCCGAAGGTGCTAAAACTGCTCCAATCTCCGAAGTAATGAAGCGCTCGGGGCTAGTAGCATCGGAGGATACACCTACGGCTGAAACAGAACAAGCTGATGTTGAGGAGACTGAGTCTGAAGATGATTACAGCGTGGTGCCAAGTAAACCTAGCCACCTGGATTTCAGGAAATCCACCATCTCCAAAGATGACTTGCCTAAGCTGTTGAAATTGGGCTATTTCAGTGAAACGAAGAAAGAGCTGGTTCGTTTTGGTGGAGAAGAGACCACTCCAAAGCCAGGGAAGGATGAAGTGGTAGTCTTCAAGAGTTTCTTTAAGGCTGGCTTAAGATTTCCTTTGAACAAGATGATCGTAGTTGTATTGAAGAAGTTTGGGATCTACCTTCATCAGCTAACTCCCAATGCTATTGTCCGGCTTAGCGTTTACATCTGGGATCTCCGAAGCCAAGGGGTTGAACCATTTGGCGAAGGCTTCTGCCAAGTGCACAAGCTCCATTATCAGACGAAAGCTAGAGGAGATGGGCTAAATTTTGGCTGCTACAATTTTGCCTATCGCGAGACCACAAAATTTCCAGTGATTAGCTACCGAAGTAAGTGGCCGGCTGGCTAGAAGTATGAGTGGTTCTATGTCAAAGTTGACGAAGATAAGGAGGACCTGGTCCAGAGTCCTCTAGAATTGATCTTCGGAGAGACCAGACCGCAGTGCAACATGACACCAGGGAGTCCAAGCCAAATTAACCTGGCTGAATTTCGAGTTATTGCAGATCATATCGACACTAGGGACTTGGTGCAAGAATTTTTGGCTTTCAGATTGTTCCCAACTTTGAAGGAGTGGGACATGCCGAAGCTGAAGGGGGAAAAGAAGAAGGGGGAATTTGTTCGGTTGCCTTACCATTATAAATTCAAGAAACATTTCAAAGTGCCCTGCCAAGAGTGGCTGGACACGATCGAAACAATGTGCAATGATATTCTCGGCAACTACTCCAAAAAAGAAGATCAACTAATGACTGCGGCCTTCAGCACCCGCCCGAATCGAAGGTTGAACCGGGTAATGGATGCTCTAAACTTTGAGTATCCCGACTACGAGCGGCTAGACAAGGATGCCGAAGGGCAAAAAAGGAAGAGAGTGGCTAGCGTTCTAAATAAAGACGATGAAAAACAATTGAAAGAGAAAAAGCTGAAGCCTGAGCTAAAAACAGATGCTTCGAAGGAGAGAAAAGCTACAGCCCCAAAGCAAAAGGCAATTGACGAAGAAGAAGAAACTGCTACAACACCCTCTACCACCGACATAGAAGAAATTTTAAAGTTAATGACTGAATCTTTGCCTGTCAAGCTAAGTCCACTGGGGCCACATCTAAACAAGCTTTTTCAGAAGGAAAAGGAACCCACGAAAACGAAGAAGGCAGCTAAGCCAAAGAAGCAAAGAATCATTATAGTGACTGAAGTCATCGAAGGGACACATCCAAGAGCTTTAGCTCTGAAGGCGCCAACTGTTGAGAGCACGACAGCCACCAAAGCTGCACCTGCAGAAGCCACAGCTACCGAAGTTGCCACTGCCGAAGATACTCATTTAGAGTGCACGATTGCCCATATTGATAAGATACTGCAAAACATGGCTGCAGAAGAGGCTGCTGCAGCCACCGGAGAAACTATGACCCCAGAACCAGGGAAGGAGAAAGAAATAGCCGAAGACACTTCGGAAGACAAAATTTTTAACTTTCGAAACATAGTTGATCAAGAGCTAACAAAGGCTGAAAAAGAGGAGTTAAAAGAATATGCTATGTCTTGCGGATATCAGTCGGGAGCGCTTCTCTTCGGTGGCATCGATGACGAAAAATTGGGCTGTATCCGGGATTAGACCGGAGCGAAGGTTATCGGTACTCTATCAAAGAGTATTTGTTTCCCGAAGCTCAAAACAGATATTAGTCGCTACCGACGACAACACATCGTCGGTAGTTTATTCTATTCCAATTTCAAGGTAAACTTTTCTTTAACTTTTATTATTTCAATAACGAAGATGTTTTCTAACGAAGGTTGTTTATATGCAGAGTATGCTACTGAGTAAAGCTTTGAAAATGCAGCAAGATTTGGAAGATAAAAAACAGGAAGTTATAATTGAAAACTTAGAAAGCAAGATAAAAGACCAATCAGCTGCTCTTGAAAAGAAAGATTTCGAGCTTCAGACAACCGAAGGCTTATTGGCAGAAGCTGAAGCTAAAATAGCATAATTGAATATGAAGCTTCTGTCGGAGTCAGAAAGCTTCGAACAAGAGAAGCAGAAACTTAATGCAAAACTTGAAGCCGAGGTCCAGAAAAGTTCAGATTTGAAAAAGTCATTGGCAAGACTTCAAAACAAATGTCTGGAATTCAGTAATCGATGTGTTCAACGGCTAAAGCATGTCTTCTATTCGGTTGGAGCCAGCAGCGAAAAATTCACTCCTTCATCTGAGGACCTGCAGGGGGCCTTCGAACATATCGAAGGTGAAATTGATGACCTTGAAGAAGTTATAGCTGGACATGGCAACTTTTGTGCCCTAGTAGCTTCTCGGGGTACAGCTGTCACCTTCCTGAAATCCGGCTGCGAACATGGAAAGATCATCAATAGACCCAATTTTAGCTTATCACCAGCAGACCTAGATGATATTCCCAACCTTGCCCGAAGCATAGCAAATAGATTTATAAAACTGGTATGGACAAAAGGTGGTCGAAGCAAAGCTGGTGATGAGGCTCGAAGTCATCTTAAGCCGGTAACAAAATCATACCTTGTGCTTACCTCTTCCTTCGAACTTGAATTTTGCTTACAATACTTGAATACGTATAGGATGACGAAGCCCAAGCCGAAGCTAAAGATTGACAAGACGAAGCCAAAGTTTAATGGATGATGAAGTCGAAGCCGAAGCTCAATGGATGCTAATGAAGCTTGAATAGATGACTGTAGAAAATACTCCAAAAACCCTTGTAACAACCTTTGTAAACAACAATGTAATTAATCTTTACTTTGTAAACTTTGTTCATGCCTTGTAATATATTCTTACCTTTCCATCAATGTATAAAGTGCTTTGGTGTGAACGAAATTAGCATTTTTGAGCCGAAGGCGAAAAACGCCTTCCCTTCTTTTCATACACAGCGAAGCATAAAGACTGCTTCTTTTCTTTTTGCCGAAGCCTTATTTTTAGAGCCGAAGCAACTGCCTGTGTTATGATGATGATGATCCTATGTATGTCTAAATGAATGTTTATGAATACAAATGTATGATGTAATGTATGGTGCAAATGAATGTCTAGACAAACATCATACGAAGCCACAACCATATCCTTCATTCCCTTAGGAATAACCAAAGTCTCTTTGCCGTTTATTTTTCGGCTTCACCACTTATATTTCGGCGGAATCAGCGTTGACTTTTCGCTGTAAGCTCTGCATTCCCTTAGGAACGACTTTTGAGCAGGAAACTTACACTGCGTTCCCTTAGGAACGGCTTTTTGTAGCTTCGTCGTGCTCTGCATCCCCTTAGGGACGTCTTTCGAGCTTCTCCCTGTTTTTTTTTCTCTTTGCACTCGATGGTGCATGCTCAGCTTTTACATTTACATCTTTAGGGGATATTGCTCTTGTAGAGCTAAATTAAGTAAAAAGAGAAATTACATGCTATGGCCCCATTAAAAACCTTTCTCCCCCTTTGGAAAGGAAAAGGGTGCCATAGGAAAAAACAAAAAGATTACATTAAGCTACACATAATATCGCCGAAGCTCATCCGCATTCCAGGATCTAGGAATGTCGTTGCCGTCCATATCCTTCAATCTGTAGGAACCGGGTCTTGACGAAGATACTACCAAAAAAGGTCCTTCCCACTTCAACTGTAATTTGCCTACTGTGTCTCGATTGGCAACTCTCCGAAGTATGAAGTGCCCTGGCCTGATATTTTTTTAACCGAACCTTTCTATCACGCCATTTTATTGTTTCGGCTTGGTATTTATTGATGTTCTCCACAGCCTGAAGCCTGATCCCTTCTATAGCATCTTTTGCCACAGAATAATCAGCTTCATTCTCTGCCGAAGCCACTGTTCTTATTGATCCTGTCTTAGCTTCTTCCGGGGTTATTGCTTCGTCACCAAACAATAATTTGAATGGTGTAAAGCCTGTTGACCTCGACACTGTTGTGTTGTGGCTCCACACCACTTTGATCAATTCATCTAGCCACTTTCCTCTGGGTGGATTGAAGATTAACTTCATTATTCCTGTCATTATAATACCATTAGCTCTTTCGACAAGTCCATTTGACTCCGGATGTCTAACCGATGCAAAATGGATCTTCATGCCAATTTGTTCATAGAACTCTTTGAAAGCTTCGGCACCAAACTGTGTTCCATTGTCCACAGTAATAGCCTTCGACACTCCGAAGCGACAAACAATATTTTGCCAGAAAAACTTCTGAACGGTGACCGAAGTTATTGTGGCTAAAGGCTTTGCCTCCATCCACTTGGAGAAATACTCTACTGCCACCACAACATATTTTAGATTTCCTTGTGCTGGTGGAAGTGGGCCTAACAAATCAAGGCCCCACCTTTGCAACGACCAAGTGGGCTTGTATTAGCTGAGTCAGAGATGAAGGCTGTTTTTGATCTCTTGCACATTTTTGACAACCTTCACACTTTTGGACTAATTCTGCTGCATCCGGAGCTGCCTTTGGCCAATAAAATCCTAGACGAAAGACCTTTCCCAGCAAAGGCCTAGACCCAATGTGAGATCCACACAGACCTGCGTGTATTTCCTTCATCAATTCTATACCTTCAGCTCTGGATAAACATTTGAGCAACCACTACTACAAATATGGTTATTTAAGACGCACAAGTTAAGACGTATATCTATACATTTTATAGAAGTGCCTTATATCATATGGTGTTGAGTAAGGTAAGACGGTTTTTTGAAGATCCATCTTAAATAGTAAAGTATTTTAAGACAGTTATATCATAACAAATGTCTCATATTGATTTAAGGTGTATTTTTAATTAAACCGTCTCAAATAAGGATAATATTTGAGTCATCGATACTATAAGAGTGTCTTAGATGTTGGTGAGTATATTAGACACTTCAATATATGAAACCATCTAAAATAATGATACTTTTAGAGTCATCTATACTATAAAAACCGTCTTAACTGTTAGTGAGTATATTAAACTTGTTCTAACAAGACGTCTTATAAAAAACATATTCTCCTATCCATAAATATATGACATTTCTAACAAGCTAGTTAGTTCATATGTGAGCTAACTAGCGTGAAAAAACTGTTATGTGCTGTGAGCTGTGAAAAAAAGATGTTGTAGACTGTGAGCTGTTAAAAATTTAAAAACTATTTGGTAGAAACAACTAAAAGCCACTAAAAGTTCTTTCAGATATATTTTCACAGTTCCATCCAAAAGCCGCTAAAAGTAGGTCTAGAGGTGCTTTCACTTTTGCACTGCAAAAAAGTTGGCTTTTAGAAAAAATTGCTTCCTGGATCTATCCTTTTGGTTTGGCTTTGGACTTTTAGGAAGCCAAATCCAAAGCCAAAAACCAAACCAAATACATCCAAATAAAAGATTTAGTGTTGTTAGTATGTATGGTATGTGCAAAGCATGATTGTGCTATCTTTCTGTTCTTGACAATTTTATCTCAACGCTGAAAGATTTTCTCTACTTCTCTACTGTTTTAGTGTGAGTAGTCACTCCACATGTACATTTTTTATAAAAAATCCCTTCATCTTCATAGAAATAAACCCTAGTCCAATTCAGTTTTATCAAAAACCCCCCACACCCACCCTCTCAATGCAGTTTCCTTGGCTCCCCTAATGCCTCCTCCTTGCAACTTAGCACCGTCGTCTCCTCCTCTCCATGCCAGCGCCTCCCCCTACCTGGCCTTCTTCCTCGCGCCGCCAATGGTGTCCAACCCCACCGCGCTGCCAATGCTGTCCAACCCCACCGTGCCCATGCATGCACCCTCTAGCCCCACCGCGCCGGCCTACGCCCACTCGATCTCCTCAGTGCCGACGTCCTACGGCCTCACTTCCTCCCATGCCTCCTTGACCCCTCCGTACCTTCGACCACAAATCTCTTCAATTTTCACCGCGGATGACGCGTGCACGATGCTATGGAGGAGGATTGTGGCGACCCCCTCACTCCACGTGCATAGCCATCAAGCCCATCACACATCTAGGGTTTTATCGCTGTCGAATCATGTGCCCACACATGAATTAGGTTGGTGGCATCCTCTGAATCTCTCCCCTCCCTGTTTGAATTGCTACCAGTCTGATCCGCTTGGCCATGTCACAGGTTGCAACGGCGATGGTGGTGACGTCGGTGCAAGCAGATGCAAAATACTAGACAATGGATGACGTCGTGTCTTCAACAAAGGGATCAACAACAGCACACCAAATCCCCCCGCCCTCGAAATCCATGGGACCGGACCTAGCCCCTGCATACAATGCTTTCTCTCATCTACCTAGGGTGATGCACATCGATGTCCTTATATTTCCTGTCATTGCCTTTTCTCACCCGCATGGATGCATCTGCTTTCAAGTTTCTCATATTTTCAGATAGCAAATTTAGGCTTTTTTAACCAACACGTATGATGGAACTTAGAAATTGGTTTGATTTTGTTGGTCCCATGAGCGTGCTATAATAGTAGTTATTGAATAGGGACCTATCTTTTGTTGAATAAAATGATTTTGTTGAATAAAAGTGATTCTTATCAATCTTGCAGGTGATTAAATTAAGCATACAAAATGGTGTTCCATCGGAGTACACAGATATGATATTACTTCAAACAAATTTGGACAATACTGGAACAGGTAGGTCCAACATGTTTTGTTCCTTTTCCAAATATAAATCAGTTAGAAGTGGGTCTTGTCAATAATTAGCTCATGACTATTTGTTGTTGGCCCTTTGACTGCAATTTCTGAATAGTTTGATGTGAAGGGACCTTGCTAAGCTTTGTGTACTTGATCAGGTCAAGCAAAAACTAAAAGGACAGAAAGGCAGAGATGAGCAACAGATCCCGCTCCATGGGCTGAAACTGGGATTCAGTAACAAGGACGCTACAAGGGGAAATCTCGTCACAGGATTTTGGGACGTGAACTCGGCAGAGAAAATTGTGATGCTCCAAAAGGGATCCGGCTGTTGCAGCCGTGTCGCTGACTGCCTCTGCTGCATGTGCTGCATCAGGTTAGTTACGTTAGTATAAGTGAATGTCTCCTTCATTGTCATAATTAAGCTGTATTTGGTTGTGATTATGCTATGTATACTACCTGGTTCGCATACTGTCAGATAATGGTTCCCACGTTTTAAGTGCTGCAGGCGGCATACCCACACCCAATTGGGATGCTCTTGCAGACATTGATGATGTTGGGGGAGTGACACGAGCAGATATTGTACCAAGAATAGTTGATCAGCTTTCAGCGGAATCCTCCAGGGACGATGTTGAGCGTATACGTTATTCTTTGTACAGTTACATTAGTATTTAAACTACTTTTCTTAGCTCCTTTTCTAGTTTCCCTGGTCTGTGGCACTAAAGTTGACACTGTTCTCTCCATGAACACGAGCACATTCGTAGCTGTTGGAGCTTGGATCATTGGGTAAGTGACAATTTCCTCATGAATCACAATACGTTACAGCGTTAATTCATGATGACTTTCCTTTTCACTGATGTGGCTTATATTTAGTTACAAGGCTTGGGATGCTCTCCTAGGAAGGCGGTTAGCTAGAGAGAGGAATTATAGTAGCTTGTATTGATTACAGGTGCTGATGCCTTAAAGAATTTTGTGATGTATACACCACATATGTGTAGTTCACCATTATGTTTTCAACTTGTACCTTTTTAATTAATTTTGAGTATTGACTGAATGATTTATTTTTGCTTTATCGGCAAAATTTAAATATGGATGGCAAAAATTTCCCTCAAGGAACAATAAGCGACATGGTCAGTGATGCTTCTGAGGCGATATCATTCATTTGTAACAATGTTGTTAGCTTTGGAGGGGATCCTAATAAGTAAGTGATACTTTGACATTTGTTTGAAAGTAGTAGTACTAACAGTTGTTCTTTGAGCATCTCTACTTTAGATCCTGTATTTTGATTGTTAACTTTTAATAAATGAATTTATGATGAATCTATAGAATCTACTTGATGGGTCAATCAGCAGGAGCACATATCATGGCCTGCGCTCTCTTAGAGCAAGCAATTAAGGAATCTAAGGGAGAGAATACCTATTGGAATGTGGCTCAAATAAAACCATATTTTGGTTTATCTGGAGGGTGAGAACTTGAAAGCCTCGGCATCTGTTTTAATGTCTATAAATTTACATTTTTAATCATATATCATATTATTAATCATTTCTCAATAGTGCCAGCACATAAGATAATTTTATCTGATAAAGCACTAAACATACTTGCATCATGCTTGAATAATGAAATCTGATATATGAAACTGGGTCTAGCCCTTCACTTCTAGAAAAGGCTAGACTTCTTCGATTTCATCAGACTGAATTTTGCATTTTGGCAAATAGGAATATAAAATGATCTGTCAAACAAAACATACTATTGCCACCCTGTTTCTGCTGTTCCAAACTGAGATACTAAGGTTGTGTTGCCAATCCTACATGACATGTATAATTATTTTCAATTTGCAGATACAATATCCAAAATTTGGTCGATCACTTTCATGAGCGTGGTGTCTTTATCGTTCAATATTTCTTAGGTAAATAATGTGGATTTACTTTTTGTGGAGGTGTTCTTTTTGCAATTGAATAAGTGTTGACTAAATTACAAGCCACGATTTCAGCATAATGGAGGGAGAGGAATCACTTCCACATTACTCACCTGAAAGGTTGGTGTTGCCATAGCTTTGTTTGGTCTGCCGTTCAAATGCCTTATTATTCCGGCTGTTAGTGGCTGGAGTGAATAGAATTTGGTTGGTCGGTGCCTCCAAGTTGTTTGGTCTGCCGTTCAAATGCCTTATTATTCTGCGAGCTGTTTTAAGACTGGGCCTCAATTTTTTTCCAGGCAGAAAGTGCTACTGCCGCTCTCAACTGTAGCAGTGTGGTACTGGGATCCTTGCCAATAAGGTAAAACTCTAACTGATCTTCTTATCATATAAAAAATGCGCTCATTGTTTGAGTGCTCCAAATCTGAAAACCAAGCAGGTAAGAAAATGTAAAGACATTGGTCCAATCAGTAATTCCAAGCGTATTTAGGGCACATGCATTTAGGAGTCCAAGTGTCCAACATTGCTAGATCAATAAGAAACAAATATTGATGATTCGAAAAAAAACTGAAGTAGCTCAAAGAAATTATTGGTCGAAGTTGCATCATGAGGAATATCCTGTAGCAAAAGAATCACATCTACCAACTCTTTCACATGGATTTTTAAAATCTGTAGTGTTTAAAGAACCAGAAATGGATTTGCTTGTTTCTAATTCATTTTGCTTGTTGGATATCGATATGCACATGCATTTTTAGGTAAATTCATTCCTTCTACTTTACATCCCTTTTTTATTTCCTTGCAGCCATTGTCTCAGATAGATAACCTTCTACAGTCAGCTTATGATCAAGGGGACAAATAAGATCATGCCAACTCTACTCCATGTACTGCTGGGTTTGCCCACTAATCTTGATTGCATTTTGCTTCACTTATCTATGGATTTATGGTTCTGTACTACAATTCTAAAACCTGTTTTTGAGTTGGATCGTTTAGCTGTATTCCCTAAGGGCTTTTTACTTAAGTATCTGGGACATGAGAGAACATAGTTTTGTTCACAATAATGCAACCATTACATCTTTTTTATCACAACCTTGTTATAGCATAATATGGCTAAACGAGTGAACAATAATATACTTCATTCGATGCTTTGTTAATTGTTATAGCAGTATACAATACATATAGATATAGCATACTCATAATTGGAGTAGCAAACCATCTTACTTATTGTTTAGAGTGAGAAAACTATAGACAGCAGAACATTTTTTCTACAAGATGACAATGTGCTCGTGGCTGTGCTCCTTTTTTGTGCTTTTTAGTTGAAATATGATGCTACTTAAATCTAACTAATTTCTTAGCAGACAACTTGCCTTCTGTTGCACTATTTTCTGAGCACATAATTGACTATCTCTGCCTTTCTGTTTCTAGGTCCTTAATGCTTTGTTCAACCTTTGCAAAATTAATAAAAGAAGACAGGAACAAGCAGCCGAAAATGGAATCATCCCTCACTTGATGAAATTTGTCATGTCAGACTCACCTCTGCGGTAGTATGCCCTGCCTTCGCTGTGTACTTAAATCTGCTGAAGGATGATGCATGGGCATGCACAGCATTAGATTCTATTGCTGTTTGTTTGGCTCACGATAATGACCACAGAAAAGTGGAACAAGCACTGTTGAAAAAAGAGGCCATTCAGAATTTAGTGAAGTTCTTCCAAGATTGCCTAGAATAGTTTTTTGGCCATATATTGGACGCTTTCTTGAAGATAATAACGTAAGAGTACAAGGCATATTTCCTGATTAGTTGCAATCATGCTACAGATTACTGATCGGTACATTGTATGCATGTTTTCGGCAGAAAATCTTCTAGGCTAAATACAACAATGGCTACTAATGGTTTAACAACATTGCTCATTGCAAGACTTGACCATTCAAATTTGGTGGTCGCAAAAGTGTGGAGACTTGAATTCATATAAAGTTAGGCTTAACATTAGTGCAAACAGTTGTATTTTAGTTTAGATTTAGAGTACACTTATGTATGCGTTGTTTGACAATGCTTATTTATGATATATTGAATGGTACTTATTTATATTATATTAATTATAATGTTGTTCAATATATGTGTATGTATATTTCTCTTTCAAATTATTATAATGTGATGTCTGAAAAAATGATTATAAATTGAAGAATGTACTGTCGTGTAAGTCATTTCGTTTAAATCTTAATAAGACGGTCACCAAAATGTCTAATATTAGTCTCATAAATAAGTCGGTTTCTAAAACGTCCATTATTAGTCATCTAAATAAGATGGTTTTCCTATTGTAATCGTCTATTATTGTAGGATATTCGAGACAGCTTGATAAATACTTTATGACTTATAATGTTTGTATTCTTTACGGTTCTTTAGAAGCAGTGTCTTAAACAAAAACCTAATTCAAGATGGTTTATCCAACAAAATGACTTAAACAAATACCTTTTCAGACGGTTATAAATTAAAAATTGTCTTATATAGTATCTTTTAAGACGATTTACAACCATCTTAAATGTGGGACATCTTTTGCGACTCCATCAAAATTGGACACTTTATAAGCGTCTTAATTACTGAAAATTAACCGTCTCATATAGCATGAACTGTAGTAGTGAACGGAGAACAGACTCCATGTTTGTATAACTCCCCTTCTATTATTACATATGGTCGAGCTCTTGCCTCTATTCTCTTATTATAAGCTTCATCATCTGAGAGACAATTTCCCTGGAGAAAGGATATAATCTCACTTCTCCAATCTTCACTATGAATAGGGGATATATTGAGCACTGCTCTTTCAAGAAGTTCCACCGAAGGTGCTCTTATTGTCTCAAAGAATACTTCCGAAGGTAAAGGCAGCCCCTGTGCCGCTGATTTGGCTAATAAATCAGCATGCTCATTTTCTCCTCGTGGAATGTTCTTGACAGAAAACCCTTCAAAAGAAGCTTCAAGCCTTCAAACTGTATCCAAGTATTTCTCAAGCTTTGGATCTCTTGCTCTACAACTCTTGTCAATATGCCCAGAAATAACTTGGGAATCGGTTTTAAGAACCGCCCTTCTTATCCCCATTGCCTTTAACTTCCGAAGCCCCAAAAGCAAAGCTTTGTATTCAACAATGTTATTTGTGCAGCTGAAATCAAGTTTCACTGCATAACATGTTTTGACTTTGGAAGGTGCAACTAAGATAGCAGTTGCACCTGCCCCGAAGGTTCCCCAGGAACCGTCGCAGAACACTGTCCAAGCTTCGGCATCTTTACTTGCTTCTTCTTCCGGAGCCCCTGGCGTCCAATAAGCGATGAAGTCTGCTAATGCCTGGGACTGGATCGAGGATCTATGCACATAATCAATGGTGAATTCATTGAGCTCCGCAGCCCACTTTCCAATTCTTCCAGTAGCTTCTTTGTTCCTCATAATATCCTTCAAAGGCTGTGAAGAAGGAACAATTATATGGAATGGTTGATAGTAATGCCAAAGCTTCCTGGAGGCCATTAATACAGCATACAACACTTTCTCCAATTCTGTATAGTTTTTCTTTGATAAGCTGAGGACCTCAGAGACGAAGTATACTGGGGCTTGCTTTTTGATTTGTCCTTCAAGCTTTTCCTGCACAAGCGCTGCGCTTACTACAGAATGCGAAGCTGCCACATATAATAACAGAGCAGCCCCTGGTGTGGGTGGAGTTAACGTTGTTAGGTCTATCAGATACTGCTTCAGCTCTTCGAAGGCTTTTTGCTGAGCTAATCCCCATTGAAAGACTTCGGCCGACTTCAGCACTTCAAAGAATGGTAAATTTCTCTCTGCTGATCTAGATATAAATCGATTCAGAGAGGCCAATCTTCCTGTTAGCCGTTGGGCTCCCTTCTTTGTGCTTGGCGGCTCCATCCGAAGAATAGCTTTGATTTTATTTGGATTAGCTTCGATCCCTTTTGTTGAAACTAAACAACCAAGGAATTTTCCCTTCTTTACTCCAAAGACACATTTTTCTGGATTCAACTTCAGGCCAGCTTGCCTAAAGTTGGCAAATGTTTCCTGCAAATCAGCAATGTGATTTTCTTGCTTCGTGCTTTTTACTATGATATCATCAACATATGTTAGCACATTTTTGCCTATCTAGGAATGAAGGACTTTTGCTGTCATTCTGCTGAAGCTTCCTCCAGCATTCTTGAGCCCCTCAGGCATCCGAAGATAACAATATGTACCACTGGGGTTATGAAGCTGGTTTTTGGCTCATCTTCCTTCTTCATCCAGATTTGATGGTAACCTGAATAACAATCTAGTAGACTCATGAGCTCCGACGAAGCTGCTGCATCTACTAGAGAGTCTATCCTCGGTAATGGAAACTCATCCTTCGGACATGCCTTATTAAGATCAGTAAAATCGATGCACATTCTCCATTTACCATTAGCCTTCTTCACCATAACAGTGTTAGCTAGCCATTCTGGGTACTTTACTTCTCTGATGACTCTAGCACTAAGAAGTCTTTTCACTTCATTCTGAGCACCTTAGGCTTTGTCATCAGTCATTTTTCGAAGCCTCTGCTTTCTGGGTCTGAAGGATGGATCAACATTGAGCGAGTGTTCAATGACATCCCTGTTGACACCATAGAGATCATTGGCGGACCATGCGAAGACATCTTTGTTGTTGAACAGAAACCTTATTAAGTTTTTCTCCTGTTCCTCAGACAATTGAGATCCCAACAACACCTTCTGCTCTGCTATATCTTCACATAAGAGCATGGGCTTCGGCTGATCGGCCGAAACAGCCTTCTCCCTTCTGTACTTGTATTGCTCACAAGCTTCAGCTCCATCTATATTACGGATTGCTTTTGAATCTGTCCAGTTTCCTTCAGCCTTTCTGGTAGCTTCCTGGCTTCCATGAATAGCAATAGGCCCTTGATCCGAAGGTATCTTCATGCAAAGATATGCTAGATGAAGAATTGCTTCAAAAGCATTGAGTGTCCCACGACCAATGGTTGCATTGTAGGGGTACTCCATGTTGACAATATCAAACACAATTTGCTCAGTTCTTGTATTGTTGACAAATCCGAAGGTCACTGGCATCGTGATCTTGTCGAGCACTACAATCTATCTTCCTCTGAAGCCGCAAAGAGGGTGTGTAGCATCATGAATCTTATCCTCCAGCTCTTGCATCTGTCTGAAGGCCTTAGCAAATATAATATCCGCTGCACTACCTGTGTCGACCAGAACATTGTGAACCAGAAATCCTTTGATGACATAAGAAATAACCATAGCATCATTGTGAGGGTAATCCTTGAGCTGAAGGTCCTCTTGGGAGAAGGTAATTGGGATGTGGGACCATTTTGACTTGATGAAGGGTCCCTGTACTCCGACATGCTGTACCCTTCTATGTGCCTCCTTCTTCTGCCTCTTGTTGGCCGGCTTTGAAGATGAACCGCCTGTTATCGGGAGTACCAGCTTCAAAGCCGAAGCAGCTCCAGCTTGGTTGTTGAACGAAGCCATCAGCTCAAAAAGTGGAAGTGAGTTCACCGGAGGTGGGCGCCAATGTTGGGGACTTGTTCTCAAGTGCTATAAATTAAGAACAAGGCAACACAAAAAATGTTAAACGTCAAGGTCCTTCGTCCTTCGAAACATTATTTCCCTTGGGATATAATGATCTTCGGACGAAGGTTATGAAGGACGTACCTTCGGCAACATAACATATAATGGTGAAGAGGAAATCATATGAAATGTAAAAGATAGGATAAACGATTGTATATCAACTCATTTCTATTTCATCATTATAGAAAAATAGAAATGATATCAAATTACAAATGTACCTTCTGCTTGAAAGGAGGTAGGAGTACAAATGCGACGCAAAAACAAAATACCAAGTCTGCGTGAATAGTACTGGGGTATTGTTCATCTATTTATAGGCACAGGACGCAGCCTGTGCAAAATTACATTTATGCCCTTTACAATCAACTACAATACTGGCACAAAACATAATGAGTCCTTAGGTCATTTCATCTTTAAGTCGGTTTAGCCCTTCGTCTTGAGATCCGTCACTCTGCCGAAGCTTTATAAGTGATGGCTTCAGTGCTGCTTCTGAGAGATCTACCGAAGGTGCTCTTCCCCCTTTAGGATCTTCGGCTACGAAGAATACCCCCAACAATTATATCCCAAAGGAAGATAATGCTTCAAAGGACGAAGGTCTCTAACTATTAACACTTGTGTTGCCTTGTTCTTAAGCTGAAGCATTTGAGAACAAGTGACCAACACCCGGCTTCAACCTTTATTTTGTTGATCAGCCTTACACTTCACATGAACTCCCACCTTTGGTGAATTCATGCACATTATTTCCCACAACTTGTTGAGCGATGAACATGTGTGAGCTCACCCTTGCGGTCTCACACCCCCACAGGTCAAGAACAGGTACCACAGGATGAGGTGCATGGAGGATGCTATGCTGTGTTCGTGAGAGGTCTAGGTCGTCGTCTCCTAGTCAAATTTGGGTTGCCGGATCGTTGTCTCCTTATGATGTTATTATTTATTTATTTTGTACAGAACTCCTATTATATAGTAAAGATGTGACATTCGTTTCTATACCACTATTCATCATATGAGTGTGACTTGGTCCTAGCGCGCCTGGTGTTTATTTCACGCCCAGGTTTTGGACCCCAAAACCTGGGTGTGATAGAAGTGGTATCAAAGGAATGTTGACTGTAGGACGAAACCTAGATAGAACTGGACAACCAATACTTACTGTTGGTCCTTATTCTTGAATGCTATACACCAAGAACAAAGCAACACAATTGTTAATGGGTAAGGACCTTCATCCTTCGAAACATTATCTCCCTTCGGATATAATGATCTTCGGATGAAGGTTACGGAGGACGTACCTTCTTCATCATCTTTGTAAATGAATATAAACAAAATAACATAAAACATACAAGAATGTAAATAATAACCATATAGAAAATAGATTATTTACATTCTCATTTCATTTCATAAACATAAATAAATGATCATAATGTTTATATTTCATTGATACTTTGGCTTGACAGAATGTGAAAATGTGAGAGACGCGGGAGCGATTACAATGCAGCGTGAACATTACAAGGGTACTGTTCATCTATTTATAGGCATGTGACGCAACCCGGACGAAATTACATCCATGTCCCTAATAACTGATTATGATCATAATACAAACTATTAAGGACAATACAGTCTTTTCCTCCTTAAGTCGGTATCATTCTGTCTTTAACATGACATCAAGCTGAAGCTCTTTCAATCTTAGCTTCGTCTCCGTCCGCATCATCTTCGGCTTATATCTTCATATCGCACCTGCCTTTGTACTGTCTTGCCGAAGGTGTTTTTGCCTTGAGGACCTTCGGCCGAGAAGAAGACCCCCAATCGTAGCCCCTTCACGGTGCTAGATCGTTTTTCATAACAAGCTCGATCCGTGAAAAACACGAAGGCTTCGAAATGCCGAAGGTCCGAAAAACACCTTCCCTGAGCTCGTTGCCAAGAAACGATTATAATATTCGAGACGCCGGAAGGTCCACTACTCAGCCAGTGCTATCGGCGTGGCGGTTCGCCTTCCCCCTGCAGCACTATATAAACAGACGGGTTGATGATGAGTTACCACAACATTCATTGCCATTGCACTGTTGTGCTGTTAAAAAATTTAACCATAGCCGAAGCTTTCTGTATTGCATTTTCGAGCAAACGCTTCGGCACTTGAGATCAGCTTCTTCTCAAAAAAGTGAAAACATTAAAATGGCCAGAGTACGATCCACTGCTAGAGTGTCTCGTGAGGGGGACAAGGCCGAAGTAACTGAGATGGCACCAATATCAGAGGTGATGAGGCAATCAGGTCTTGTTGTGCCAGAAGAGCCTGTTGCTGAAGGTACCTCGACTGTTGAAGCTGAACAAATTGCAGTTAGAGAAGGGAGTGATAACGAAGATGAAGATGATTACACTATCCTGAGCCCAGCGAAACCTAGCCACCTTGAATTTGGTAGATCTACTGTGACGGCAGATGATATGATTATGATGAAGAAGTTGGGCTACTTTGGGGAGGCTGAGAGTAAACATATTCGTTTTGCTGGCGAGGAAGTGATTCCGGAGCCGAAGGATGATGGAGTTGTTGTCTTTAAGAGCTTCTTTAGGGCAGGGCTTCGGTTCCCTCTATATGATATAATAGGATAGGTTTTGAAGAACTTTGAAATATACCTTCATCAACTGACACCCAATGCAATCATTAGACTTAGTGTCTACATTTGGGCCCTCCGAAGCCAGGGTATGAGTCCTAATGTCAAAGCTTTCTGTCGGGTGCACGAGCTGCATTACTAGACAAAGGCCAGAGCAGACCTTCATGAGAATTTTGGTTGCTACAATTTTGCGTATCGAAAGGATACGAAGGCTCCGGTCCTTAGCTACCGTACTAAGTGGCCGACTGGTTGGAAAAGTGAATGGTTTTACATGAAGGCAGACGAGAAAAGGAGGGAGAAGCTGATGACTATGGTCATGAGTCCGCTGATATTGAGCTTCGGAATGACAAGGCCCATGTGCCATATGCATCTTGGCTCCCCATGCCAAGTAGCCGAGGTAGAGTTCAGAGTGGTAGCGGCCGAAGTTAGCACTAGGGATCTAGTGCAAGAATTCTTAGCAAATAGAGTATTTCCGACCTCTAGTGTCTGGGGAATGCCCAAGAGGAAGGATGAGGGCAAAAGCACGAACTTGTTCGGCTCCCTTATTGTTTTAAGTTTGAGAAAGAATTCAAGAAACCATGCTGAGAGTGGTTAGAAATGATTGAAACAATGTGCAACGAAATCCTTGGCAACTACACCAAGAAGGAGGACCAGTTAATGACCGCTGCCTTCGGTACCCGGCCAAAGTGAAGGTTGAATCACGTGATGGACGCGTTAAATTTTGAATACCTAGACTATGAAAGATTTGACAAAGGTGCCGAAGGGTTAAAAAGGAAAAGGGTCATTAGCATCCTAAACAGGCAAGTTGCTAGGCTAGTGCGTGAGGATGAAAATATTTCAAAGAAGGCAAAATCAGCTCTTGAGCCAAAAACGATAACTTCCAAAAAGCAGAAGCTTGACATGACTCCCTCTGCTGAGTCGAAGGTAGTTGAGGCAAGAGAAGAAGCTCCTTCAACGCCCTCTGCTGCCGAAGTAGCAGAAATTTTAAAGGTAATGACTGATTCTTTGCCCATCAAGCTGCTAAGTCCTATGGGGCCGGAACTGACGAAACTTTTACAAAAGAAGGATCAACCTTCGGCCACAAAGGAGAAGGCTGAAGGTCAAAAGAGACGAATAATTGTCAATGTCATGCAAGCTATTGAGCGAACACCGCCTCTAGTCTCGGCGTCCAGAATGGTGTCTGCTGCAAGTGCCTAAGCTAAAGTCGCTGCCAAAGCTAAAGCCGCTGCTGAAGCTGCTAATCCTGTGAGCACAATGTCAGGAATTGACAAGCTCATATCAGATATGGTCGTAGAGGAGACAGTTGCGACCGCAGAGGAGAACATGGCCATAGTGCCTGGCAAGGGGAAAGAAGTTGTTGATGCTTCGTCGGAAGAGAAAGGTTTTGACCTTCGGCACCTAGGAGGTTAGGAATTGTCCGAGGTGGATAAAGAGGAGCTAAAAGAATATGGAATATCTTGTGGCTATCAGCTGGGGTCTATGCTTTTCAGTGGAGTTGACGAAGAAATTCTGGGTTGTACCCGCGACCGCGCCAGGGCAAAAATAATTGGCACTCTGTCAAAGAGTGTTGGTTTCCCGAAGCTAGAATCTGACATTAGTGGTTACCGACGTCAACATATCGTCGGCAGCCTATTTTACTCCAATTTCAAGGTAAAATCTTTGCCTAGATTCTTGTTATCTTTGTGATGGGTTAAAATATTCTAAACTTAACTTATTTTCGTAGAGCATGCTGCTAAGCAAAGCGTTAAGAATGCAGCAAGATCTCGAAGATAAGAAAAATGAGGTAATAATTGAAGGCTTGGAAAACAAGATCAAAGATTGTGAAGCTTCTCTTGAAAGGAAAGATTTCTTGCTTCAAGCAACCGAAGGTTCCCTTGTGGAATTACAAGCTAAAAATGACAGATTAAACGAGGAGCTTCTCAAAGCTCAAACAACTTTAAAGGAGAAATCAGAGTGCTTCGAGCAAGAGAAAAAAGAACTACAAGCGAAATCCGAAGCCGAAGCTAATAAGAACACGATGCTGCAGGAATCGCTGAACGACCTTCGGAATAAATGCTCAGAGTTTGCTACTCGCTGCATGCATCGGTTAAAAGGAATCTTCAGCTCGGTTGGGGCCAGCTCTGAAGAAATTGCCCCTTCGGCTGAAGATATACCAAAAATCTTCGAGCATATCAAGAATGAAGTTGATGCACTCGACGAAGTAATAACTGGGCATGGTGATTTTTGAAGGTCGGGTGCATGCATGCTAAAACAATATACAAGCCAAACTTCAGCCTGTCACCATCAGACTTGGTCAATATTCCTGGTGAGGCCCGAAGTATTGGAAATAGATTTATTACTCAAATTTGGGCTAAAGGCGGACGAGTTAGCTAGAGATGAAGCTCGAAACTTGCTTAATTTGGTACGAAACATGTACCTATTGTTTGTCTTGATTTTTTTATTACCATCGCATTTACCTTATACTGTTGTCTGTCTGCAGGATGGCAGCGCCGAAGGTCAGTAAGCCGAAGCACATTCCAAAGGTTGCTGGGCCGAAGCTTCCTTTTATGACTTCCTGTATAGAGCTTAGGATCTATTTGCATTATTTTTGCAAAAGATTGTAATTGAGAGCTGAACTCAATATTGTATATATTTGTCCATACCTTGTAATATAATTTTACCTTTCCATCCATGTGTGAATTGCTTTGCTGTGGACGAAACCCATAAGTACAACTTTTGAGCCGAAGGCAAAAAACACCTTCCCTTCTTTTCGTGCACATCGAAGCATTTCATTGCATAAAATGCCTATGTTCATGATTGAGACGAAGCATCTTCGTATTCAACGAAGTATTTTGTCGCCGAAGCCGGTCAACTCTTTGTATTCATGTTATCGTTCGTGCTTCATGTCATGATAATGATGATCCTATGAATGTCTAATGAATGTTTGTATGAATGCAAAGAATGATGCGATGAAATATGTAAATGTATGACTCGAACGCACACTGAAACCATACCCAGACTCTGCATCCCCTTAGGAACGACTTTGGAGTCTCTTCACCTTCTATTTCGGTGGCATTTAAGCTCTGCATTCCCTTAGGAATGACTTTGGAGCTTCTTTACCTTCTATTTCGGTGGCATTTAAGCTCTTCATTCCCTTAGGAACGACTTTGGAGCTTCTTCACCTTCTATTTCGGTGGTATTTGACTCTGCATTCCTTAGGAATGACTTTGGAGCTTCAGGACTTACTCCGCACTCCCTTAGGAACGACTTTTGTAGCTTCATCACATTCAGAGTGATTACAGCTCTGCATCCCCTTAGGGACGTCTTTTGAGCTTTTCCTTGTTCTCTTTGCACTCGATGGTGTGGATTCTGATATTACATGTTACATTTTTGGGGGGATTTGGCCCTTGTATTGCATAGGGCTAAACAAAAAAATGGAAATTACAAAACCTTTCTCCCCTCTTGAAAGGAAAAGGGTGCCATAGAAGAAATAAAAAGATTACATCAACTACACATAATATCACCGAAGCTCATCCGCATTCCAAGATCTGTGTATGTCATTGCCGTCCATATCCTTCAATCTGTAAGAACCGGGTCTTGATGAAGATGCTACTAGGAAAGGACCTTCCCATTTCAGCTGAAGTTTCCCTACTGTTTCTAGGTTGGCTATCCTTCGAAGCACCAAATGGCCTGGTTTGATATTTTTTAATCGAACTTTTCTATCATGCCATTTTATTGTTTCAGCCTGATACTTATTGATGTGCTCTATGGCCTGAAGCCTGGTCCCTTCTATGGTGTCTTTTGTTATTTGACAATAAGTTTCGTCTTCCGCTGAAACTGTAGTTCTTATTGATCTGTTCTTGTTTCTTCTGGTGTTATCACTTCGTCACCAAACAGAAGTTTGAATGGAGTAAAACCTATTGACCTTGAGACAACAGTGTTGTGGCTCCACCACTTTTATTAATTCATCTGGCAACTTTCCTCTAGGCTGATTGAAGATTAACTTCATTATATTTTCCTTGTGCTGGTGGGAGCGGTTCTAACAAATCTATGCCCCATCTCTGCAATGGCCAAGTAGGTTGAATCAATTGTGTTTGAGACAAAGGTTGTTTCTGGTCTCTGGCACACTTCTGATAGTTTTCACATTCCTGGAACAAGTCCGCTGCATCCGAAGCTGCCTTCGGCCAATAAAAACCTTGTCTAAGAACCTTTTCTAGTATAGGCCTGGATCAAATGTGGGCTCCACACAGTCCTGCATGTATTTCCTTCATTAATTCTTGTCCTTCATTCCTGGAAAGGCATTTAAGCAATGGGGAACAAACTCCATGCTTGTATAACTCCCCCTCAATTATTACATAAGGTCTTGTTCTTGCCTCCATTCTCTTGTTGTAAGCTTTGTTGTCTGAGAGGCATTTGCCTTGGAAGAAGGATTTTATTTCGGTCCTCCAGTCTTCACTATGTACAGATGAGATTGTGAGCACTGCTCTCTCCATGAGCTCGATTGAAGGTGCTTTTATTGTTTCAAAAAATACTTCTGAAGGCAGAGGGAGCCCCTATGCCGCTGACTTAGCTAACAAATCTGCATGCTCATTTTCTCCCCTTGGGATATTTTTTACAGAAAAGCCCTCGAAAGAAGCTTCCAATCTTCGGAATGCATCCAAATACTTTTCAATCTTTGGATCTCTTGCCTTGCTACTCTTATCCATGTGGCCAGAAAAAACTTGCAAATCAGTTTTGAGTACTGCCCTTCTTATTCCCATTGCCTTTAGTTTCTGAAGCCATAAAATAAGAGCTTCGTACTCGGCAATGTTATTTGTACAACTAAAATCTAACTTTATTGCATAACATGTTCTGACTTTAGAGGGTGCCACTAGAACAGCAGCTGCTCCTACACCGAAGGTCCCCCAAGATCCATCGCAAAATACCATCCAAGCTTTGGCATCTTTTGTTGCTTCTTCACCCTAAGCCCCTGGCGTCCAATCAGCAATGAAGTCTGCTAACGCCAGAGATTGAATTGAGGATCTGTGTACATAATCAATGGTGAATTCATTAAGTTCCGCGGCCCATTTTCCGATCCTTCCTGTAGCCTCTCTGTTCCTCATTATGTCTTTCAGGGGTTGTGATGAAGGCACTGTTATATGATTTTCTTTGAAGTAATGATGAAACTTCCTGGAGGCCATCAATACAGCATACAGTACCTTCTCCAATTCTGTGTAATTTTTCTTTGATGGACTGAGTACTTCAAAGACGAAGTATACCAGTGCTTGCTTTTTTATTTGGCCATCTTGCTTCTCCTGTACAAGTGCCGCACTAACCGCAGCATGAGAAGCAGCCACACACAAAAGTAGCGGAGTTCCTGATGAAGGTGGGGCTAGAGTTGTCAAATCTATCAAATACTGCTTCAGCTCTTCGAAGGCTTTCGGTTGAGCCGGACCCCACTCGAAGACTTCAGCTGACTTCAGTATTTCAAAGAATGGTAAATTCCTCTCTGCTGGTCTTGATATAAATCTATTCAACGATGCCAGCCTTCCTACCAACCGTTGAGCCCCCTATTTTGAATTTGGTGGCTCCATCCTAAGGATAGCTTCGATCTTGCTTGGATTAGCTTCGATGCCTTTTGTTGATACCAGGCAACCAAGAAACTTGCCCTTCTTCACTCCGAAAACACATTTTTCTGGGTTCAACTTGAGACCAGCTTGTCTGAAATTGGCAAATGTCTCTTGCAAATCGGCAACATGATTTTCTTGTTTTGTGCTTTTCACTATGATGTCATCGACATAAGTTAGCACATTCCTGCCTATTTGAGAGTGAAGAACCTTGGTAGTCATTCTGCTGAAGCTTCCTCCAGCATTCTTGAGCCCCTCAGGCATCCGAAGGTAGCAATAGGTACCGCTAGGAGTTATGAAGCTTGTCTTTGGCTCATCCTCTTTTTTCATCCAAATTTGGTGATAACCCGAGTAGCAGTCCAATAGGATCATGAGTTCTGAAGAAGCTGCTGCATCTACAAGGGAATCTATTCTCGGTAGTGGGAATTCATCCTTCGGACATACCTTGTTGAGGTCTGTGAAATTGATGCACATTCTCCATTTCCCATTAGCTTTTTTCACCATCAAAGTATTGGCCAGTCACTTTGGATATGTTACTTCTCTGATAACACTGGCACTTAGAAGTCTCTTCACTTCATTTCGTGCACGTTCGGCTTTGTCATCGGACATTTCCTCAAGCCGTTGCTTTCTTGGTCTGAATGATGGGTCGACATTGAGTGAGTGCTCAATAACATATCTATTGACACCACAAAGATCGTTGGCTGTCCAAGCAAAAACATCACTGTTGTTAAATAGGAATCTAACAAAGTTTTTTCCTGTTCATCGGATAACTGGGATCCTAACAATACTTTTTGCTCGTATATGTCTTCATAGAGAAGCATATGCTTCAATTGATCTGCTGAAGTAGCCTTCTCCCTTTTATGCTTATACTGCTGATAAGCTTCGGCTTCATCTATATTATGAATAGCCTTCGAATCTGTCCAACTTCCTTCAGCCCTCCTGGCGGCTTCTTGACTCCCGTGTACAACAATGGGCCCTTGTTCTAAAGGTATCTTCATGCGTAGATATGCTGGATGAAGTATTGCTTCGAAGGCATTGAGCGTTCCTCGACCAATGGTTGCATTGTATGGATACTCCATATCAACAATGTCTAAGACAACCTGTTCTGTTCTTGTGTTATGGACATAGCCAAAGGTAACTGGCATTGTTATCTTGCCAAGTGCCACAATCTGTCTTCCTCCAAAGCCACAAAGAGGATGTGTTGCATCGTGTATCTTATCCTCTGGCTCTTGCATTTGCCTGAACGCCTTTGCAAAGATGATTTCCGCTACACTGCCTGTGTCAACCAGGACATTGTGGACCAGAAATCCCTTGATGACACAAGACATGACCATTGAGTCGTTGTGAGGATAATCCTTGAGCTGAAGGTCCTCTTGAGAGAAGGTGATTGGAATATGAGACCACTTGGATTTGATGAAGGGTCCTTGCACCCCAACATGTTGTACCCTTCTTTGTGCTTCCTTCTTCTGCTTCTTGTTGGCTAGTTCAGAAGATGAGCTGCCTGTGATTGGGAGCACCAGCTTCGTGGCCGAAGGTGCTACAACTTGGTCGTTATGCGAAGCCATCGTCGCAACTGTGGAAGTGAGTTCACCGGAGGTGGGCGCCAATGTTGGTCCTTGTTCTCGAATGCTCTACACCAAGAATAAAGCAACACAATTGTTAATGGGTAAGGACCTTCATCCTTCGAAACATTATCTCTCGTCGGATATAATGATCTTCGGATGAAGGTTACAGAGGACGTACCTTCTTCATCATCTCTGTAAATGAATATAAACGAAGGAACATAAAACATACAAGAATGTAAATAATAACCATATAGAAAATAGATTATTTACATTCTCATTTCATTTCATAAACATAAATAAATGATCATAATGTTTATATTTCATTGATACCTTCGGCTTGACAAAAGGTGAAAAATGTAAGAGACGCGGGAGCCATTACAATGCAGCGTGAACAGTACAAGGGTAGTTCATCTATTTATAGGTACAGGACGCAACCCAGACGAAATTACATCCATGTCCCTAATAAGTGATTATGATCATAATACAAACTATTAAGGACTATACAGTCTTTTACTCTGTAAGTCGGTATCGTTCTATCTTTAACATGACATCAAGCCGAAGCTCTTTCAATCGTAGCTTCAGCTCTGTCCTCATCATCTTCGGCTTATATCTTCATATCGCACCTACCTTTGTACTGTCTTGCCGAAGGTGTTTTTTCCTTGAGGACCTTCGATGGAGAAGAAGACCCCCAACACTTACTTACCTTTGCTACTCTAATCTTTTCTAAACTTTTCTTAATCTTTTCTCATCTATTTCCGCTTTACTCTGATTATTCTTACCTTTTCCTTCTAAAGACAAATGTGGATTTCACACTTTGAAATCTTGTGCCTAAAGTGACCTTGAGGAATAGGAGACCTACTCTTAGGGGAAAAAATAAAAACTATTTTTTTATAAATTTTGTATGTGTGGATGTTTGTTCTTGTGATACATGTTTGATTTGGATCTTTGATTGAGTGTGATGAGTTGTTGAGTAATGTCCACAATTACATCTTCATATACACATAGGCATAAGTATAAATAAATAAATTTCATGAGATAACTAAATAACTTAGATTATCCTCCATTAAAGTGTATCTATTTCATATAGATCCCTCTTATCTTAAAAGACTCTCTCTTATCTTAATAGATCCACCTTATCTTAAAAGATACTCTATTACCTTACTAGATCATCTTATCTTGAAAATATCTTATGTCATCCTAATAGATCTAACTGACCAAAAAAGGTTCTACCTTATCCTTATGGATTCCTCTTGCCCTAATTCGCATATTTATCCCACTCTAGAATAACAACCATGAGCTAATCCAAAATTTATTTAGATCTTATATAGTCTAAAATAGTCATATCAATTTATTCTAGATCCGATACAATCTAATAGGTTAATCTAACCTAACGAAGTCTAACCTTAAGTTGAACTAACCTAAGGACAGTCACTTAACAAGTTAACACTAGTGAAATAAACTGGATCCTACTCCTATAAACCTTGTTCTCCCCTGATGCACTTAAACCTAAAATAGTGCATTAGACCAACTCAACCGTAAGCATAAGAGCTAACCCAACCAATAGAGTCATGATGGGTTGTATAATCTGTCTATCCCCACCAAACATCAAAAAACTTTTGATCTACATCATGTAGTCTATCTCACCCACATCTATCTTAACCATATTCCCCCAATTCCGATGATATACACTAACCTCGAATCAATAAGACCAAGACCAGAGAAGAAAAGATCAACATCAACAAGGAACGATATAACAGTCAAAGCGAATCTCGAGATGAATCAAGACTTAAACCTTTCGGATGAAGTCTTTTCCTTACCATAATCTTTCTTACCTCAACCTGTCCAGCTTATAACCTACATAATATGTAGCTAGATAACTGTGCTCTCCTAATCACCCACTATTGACTAAAAAATGAGACTCTGGATTTTTGAACCATTTATAGATTAAAAGCCAAATTACAAACCAATCCTTCTGTATCCCTTTCCTTACAAATCTTAAGGACGAGATTTCTGTTAAGGGGGATAGGATTTGTAACACCCAAAACTATTATTACTGGATTTCTGATAGAATAAAACGAAGAAGTGAACCATGATATTTTTTATACAAATTATCTCACCTTTTAAGTCACATCTTCTAAATTAAATATAGCTAATAATAAAGTATTTAAGGATCCTATACAAATTAAGTTATTCTCTTTAGATAAAATATTTAGAGATATTATGTGAAATAACTCTTAATAAATTTGTGCAACAAAAATTATTTCCACATATATTCGGTGGGTATAAAATATGCACTTGGAAGTAGTTGCTTAAAATAAATAATGTAATGAACATATCAAAAAATAAATAAAAACTTTGCACCCATGCTTGGAGTTTTGTGCTTATGCATTTGTACTAAAATTGAAATATGAACCTTAACTAAACTTGAAAATTTAAAATAGGAGAATAAAATGGAAATCTAAAGCAGGAAAATAAAAGAAAGGGGGGAAAATGGGGGACTGTCTGGGCCAGCTCCTCTACAGCCCACCTCCTCTACAACCCGCCAGCCCATAACCCTTTGCGCAGGCACTAACCTTGGGCATCGACGGGTGGAGCCCACGCAGTCAGCTGCTCTCACTTCGCGCGCCCCTCTTCGCTCTCACCGCCGTTTGGGTCCGCCGTGTCAGACCCTTCTCCTCCCTGAGAACAAACCCACCTTAATCTCTGTGTGGCTGTTATGCCACTGCGTTCGCTCCTACAAACAGAGTCCTCTTGGCTGCCTTCGATTCGTGGGCTCGCGGCTCACGTGTTGCTGCTGCGACCGCTCCGTGTGGGCCCATATGGCTAGACTCTTCTTCCCCTCCACTGAAATCACGCAACAAATCAAACTTGTTGGCCGCCATGGCCGTCGCCGGTGTGGCAGAATCGCCCGAATTATTCCAGCTTAAGTGCCTAAGTCACGCCTCAGGGGCCGCAACACACTTAAATAGGAATAGCCCGTCAGTCCCTCAGATATAGTCTGATAAAGCCACTTAACCAGGATCAAATACCACATACTCACTCGAAGGTGAGCCACAGAGGATATACAATAAAACAGGAAAACCTCAAATTAAAGTACTGGAGTTATTACATAAATCGAAGTTTTTCAAGTAGCTGATATAAGTTCACAAAATAAACTGTAACGGATAATCGATATCGTCAAAGCGAGGAATAGGGCAAGGCCTAGCCCACTACTCTTCCTGCTCCTCTCCTGCCGGAGCAGCATCCCACTCGACCGTCCAACCCGATGGCAGGGTTGTAGGCCAAGTCACACCATCAACCATGTCCTAAAGCGTACCTGCAAAAATTATGCCACAAGCAAGGCTGAGTATACCCGGTGTGAGGAAACTACTCCTCTACCTCTAGACCATGCAGTTGTTTGGCTGAGGGGTTTGGTTTGCCAAAAGCACTAGCTGTATCTATGGTCAACTTTTAGCTTTCCCAATTCTAGTGTCATTATTTTAGCTCAGTTTGCTCTTTCTAAGCATACATAGTAACAATCATTTAGTACAATCAACAAGTTATCTCATATAAAACCTCATTTCACTTCTTACTCAATGTAGTTTAAGGGGTCAAGCAGTCTCATTAGCTGCGAGAAGCAGACGATTCGAATCGAGTTTTATCCTTTCAAGGTAAACCTAAACACACGACATGTAGGGGTACTTCATCCCCACACACGTCAAACGTCCCCATCGATTCCCCGTTCGCGCCAAGGCTCACCGCCTTGGCATACAATGGTCCACTAACCCTGGCTGCCGCCGTGTAGTGACCGCACTTGTACCTACCATAGCTAGCATGGGAGACCCAGTCTTAGGACGAGTGAGGAGAAAAGTCCGCGCCCGGCTTCACTCAGGTACTAGGTTTATCGGTTACCATATTTCCAGACATGTGTTTAGTACGTTCAAACGTTTGACTCAGGTATCCACACATTAATCCTTAATTCCTTTTCCCGTCTCATGGACAAGGCATCCCCCTGGATCCAAGTCCATAGACCATCATAGATCCCATTATCAAGATGAATACAATCAATTCCTGACCTCACGCGAGTGCTAGAAAAAACACTCCACTTCTACCGAGATCCTACTTAGCATAGCAGCTACTCGACCTAGCATACTAGTATCCATCTCAAAAAGGAATCCTGAATTCATGCAACTAAGGGTTTCAAGGAACTCCTACACTTAAGTGCACATTACAAGCCTACTAACATTATGTGTAGTAAAGTAGCATATATAAATGGCTATGCATAAAACCGGGGCTTGCCTTCAATTGCTGGGGCTGCGAGGAGATCCTCGATGGCAGGCTCGGGAGCTTGCTCCTGGTCTTCCTCGTGGACTGCTCCTTGCTTAGGGATGAGCACGTACTCTCCGTCAGCGAGATTGCAATCTAGTTAATGCAATGAGTAAGATATATGCATGGCATGATATGTAATTTAGTAATTAAGAGTTGATGGGGAATGATCAATTTAATAAGGTAGAGCTTATTCTCACTACTGGAGATTTTTGTGGTACACTTAGCCACTTAGGGTCAGTTGATTACTGAATGGTTAACCCATTTTTAGTGTTCTACTGTTTTTCTTCTTTATATCTTATGGATATTTTTAACAATATTCTTAGCTCTAATATTGGGGTAATACTTATTAATCTTTCTAATCCCTCTTTTCTTTTCTATTTCTTTTATGCTTTTAAGGTGGGTTGGAACTACAAGATAGCTTAATAAAGTTCCAAAAATTCTGTAAAAATTATAATGGCTTCTTATGGGTGTATAATTCTTTGTCTCAAAATTTGGAGCATAAAAGTGAGGGTTTCTCTCTATACAAAATTATCAAGTGCTTGGTGAAAAGGGGTGTTTTGAACTACAACTTCCTTTTAACAGGGGTTTATTCTCTAAGACTTATTTTTGCTGGTATTCAGATGTTATAACATGACTGTGTACAAATTTTCAGCCACTAATACCTATTAGTTATTTTACTATGATTTTCTAAATTTTCTAGCCAAATGGGTGCTTTCTACTACCACTATACTTGAAAAATATCAAACAACATATTTCTAATTTTTCCTATCTTCTTCTTTGTGCAAGAGAAATCATTCTAGAATTCAGTAACTTTTTGCTTAAGGGAAAGGGGTAGGATTTTCTTGAATTAAATGGCCATTTTCATGAAGAAGGGGCAATGGGTATTATTTTGTAGTTTTGAATAGGTTTTGCATTTTTATCTGGTGGCCTACTTCATCAATAATCTGGTAAAAATTTATTTGCCCATTGTTGCACAGTTTTGGCTTGCTTATAATTTAATTGGAATATGGCTCAATATCAAGTTTTATTTGTTCCACCCACTTAAGATGATGGGATGGGGTATTTATCATTTTTGTAGTGGTGTCCTAGTAGTTACAGGTCTACTGAATTTTTCTTACCAATTTTGAAATTGTTCTTATATTTTTAATAATGGCCTTTTTAGTTTTATTACCTAATAAATTATTTCACCTTGAATTTGTTCTGAACTAGGGTTCCTTTTATTTTTCCTAGGTTCTTCATACTTAACTGGACTAGGAAAAATATTTGCATCCACTGTTCATTATTTTCTAGTACCTTTCTTATTTTCCTAAGTTTTGGGCAAAAACGCCCTTTAATAGATAACCCTGTCTAATTCTTCAATACTGGGGTGCTTAATATTTTTAAATAGTGTCTAAGTGGGGTTTAAACTTTTACATATTTTCTTAAGTTCAGCACAGAAGCATAACTAATTTTCTTCATTTTTCCTAAGGTTTGGTCAGTTTCCTTAATTAATTCCAAACTCTAAAATTTAAAACAGAAAGCACAGGGTTCAGTATTTTTATGTGATAGTTCATAATATTTTGAATCTAGTAAAATTGGTTTGACTAAATTTGGTTAATTCTTTCTCAAGAACTAAATTCCCTAAGTTCTCTGCTGAATTTAAAAAGAATAAACAGAAATAGATAAAGGAAAAAGGGTTTTGCACTAGGGTCCCTGGCAAAAGGTTTTAAGTGTATTACAAACAAGTCCTCGATTCACTATTCATCTGAGTCTATGACTCTACAGAAAACCCCTAGGGTTTTGCGAAATCGAACCCGCGATCCTTCCCCTAATGGAACAGTGACCGCGACGGAAGAAAATGGCGCAGGGGCTTACCAGCGGCGAGGAATCTAGCCTAACCAGGGCGGTATAGTTCAATTGAATAGGTCCGGGAGCTTCACCAGAGGTCAAGGAAGACATGCGTGCGAGGAATTTGAGAATGGCTCACCGGATTGCTCGGTCTACGCGCGGTTGCAAGCGACCAAAGTCCGGCAAGGGCGATCCTAGGGCTCCGGTGAGGCTCTGCCGGGTCCGAGGACTTGGAAAGCTTCACGGGCCACTGGCGAAGCTAACCGAGTGACTGGCGTGGCTTGGACATGGCTGGAGGGAGCTGGCCGTGGTGGGTGAGGCTCGGGTAGTGATGGTGGGCAGAGGAGAGCTCGCCGGAGTTGGAGTTTTTGCTCGGGGCGTGAGGCGGAGTGAAGAGCAGACCGTTGCACACCCGAGGTACTTATAGGCGCCCTCGGTCATGGCTGGACGCAGGCACGGGGGACAGGGGCCGACCATGCTCGGCGCGCGCGCAGAGGGCAGCCAGTGCGCGGCCGAGCGCTTGAGCACGTGATCGAACACGTGGAAGTGTGATTCTGCCCGAGTTCAAACGCCTGTTGGCCGACCTAAAAGTGCATATCTTGCCAAGGATCCTGTGTAGCGTCTCTTCACCATGCCAAGGTCTTCTTGTCATGTGTGAGTCCTGAGTGAAGATATGGCCTGGGTGAGATGATATGGTGGCATGAAGATAGCTCTGTCAGCACTGCCCAAACCGAGACAAAACCTGTGTCAAGTCATGTCAAACGATTTTGGTTTGACCTCAAATTTCTCTAGAGTGTTCCTAGGGTATTTTGACGCCACTTTGATATTTGGATTTATGGATTTGAGCCATGGAAAACAGGGAACACTTCTGAACTTTGGGAAAGGGTTTGAAATTCAGTTTTCTAAATTTCTGAATTTTCCCATAGGGCATTAGTTCATGGGTTGATTTGCGGATTTTGGAAAATTCAAATGGCAAAACTTTCTTACTATATTTTGTTGGTTATTTAGTGCACTAAAACTTTGTTATTTGATTCATACCAAAATTTTGTATTTTTCCCAAGTCTTTTCCCAATTTCCCTTTATGTGCTTAATGGCTCACTTAAGATTATTTAGGGTTTGTGAGTTCTTCTTACCTTGAGGTGCATGGCATAGTTAAGGAGAATTTCTTAAGATGAAAAAGACTTACTTGAACCTTTGTTCTCAATTTTTTTTGATGTTCATTCCTCTATTTGGATCACATGTGATAATGGTTTTGAGTCAGCTCTAAGAAGAAACCCTAGGTGACACTGGGGTGTCACAGCTGGAGATCTCAGGGTTTTCCCTCCCCCGTCAACCAATTGTTCCCGGCACGAACTCTCCATGGTCGGGGTATAAAACCTGCATCCCGTCGTCCTCTCATTGGCTGGTTGCGGCGCTCGAGCAACCATTCACCAGTGCGCGCATAGAGAAGGAGTCTGCCACCGGTGAACTGCGCTTACGGGATCGGGTCGGCCGCAATTGGTGGCTCGAGGGGGTTTCGTGAAGCTTGGCGGTGGTCTTGGCGACGTAGGTGTCGGTGGCTTTCGGAAGGTACCGAGCGAATTGCTCGCTGGAATATCAAAGCCGTCGCAATGTCGTCCTCCGCCGTGGACATAACTCCTGCTCACATAACGTGTGGTAAGTGCCCTCTCATCCTATGCGCCATCATCTCTTCTGTGCGTAGCTCGCTTCCGGTGGGGCTTGAGGCTCTGGGGTGCCGACTTCATGATCTCCGGTGAGGTCACCTCCGCCTACGGAATCTGCGCCGTCACGGTATGGCCATAGGGAGGAAGAAAGGATAGGGTGGGTTGTCGGCCGTTGGATCTCGATCTAATGGCTAACATTGTGTACCAGTTGGATTTGATTCTCAGTCGTCCAATACAAAATGTGCGGGTGAAATTAGATCTCGTGTTTTTAAAATCACGGCCGTCGATCACCGATCAGAGGGCTTGTAACGCGTACCAGTTCGTAGTAAATGGACATCTAATCTGGACCCTACGTTGGTGATCCAGCGGCCAGAAAACCCTCGTACCCCTTCGAGCTAGGATTTTTTCAAAAGAAACCTTAAGTCTTTAATGAATCAACCTGCCGTCCACCATTACTATTCCCTAAGTAATTTGTGTGTTAGCCCCTGTAGTTGCTGATAATTATGCGCCCAGTCCAGTGAGCAGTGAAATTAGATAATAAATTTTGGAAAATGATTTTTAATACAAAAATAAATCCAGAAACTTGTATAATTCATATTTAATTCATTTTAGCTCCAAATTGATCCATTCCAGTTGCAATAATTTTGTTTTAATATTGTTCATCATCTAGTACCTTAATTTAGCCATGAAACTTGAATTAAAATTATAGATTTGAATTAATCTATTATAGGTACTAAATAACTCTAGAAATTCATAAGTTGGTAACCGTAACTCCGAATTTATTAATTCTTGTTCCTACAATCTCGTTACGCAGCATAGAATATTATTACACAGTTTATTCTTATGTTTGGTATGATGTTAATTTTGCCTATACCATGTTTGTCTGTATTGCTACATTTAGCAGTGGGGACACGAGTCATCTGAAAGCAAGTTGGTACCTAGAATCTCAAGTCCCAGGCAAGTTGTGCCCTTGATCACTTAATTTTTACCCAGTCATGTTCTTATTAATCATAATGATCTGCATAGGTTAATTTGATGGGATCTAATAGGTTACCCTAGTTTTGGCTATCTTTATACCTTGTTTTACCACTGAATTTTTGGGTAGTATATGCTATTGCTTTATGTGGTTTTGGGTATAGAGATATACATTACTCATGTTCACACTTTTGTTATCAGTTTATTATTGACTGTTCATGATAAGATCATTATGTTAATGGGAACATGAGGAACCACCCAGGAAAACAGTGCCACCACAAGGGTGGTATGGGACGCCCTTGGCTGACTAATTAGGAAAGCTAGTGGAAGACTACCTTACCCGAAAGTGGCAAGGGCAGTTGGGGAGTTGCATGCAGGGAGGTTCTCGAGTTGATTTTGCTGCGATGGCGGTCAGACGAGGGATTCTTGCAAGTGCTCTTCCCATAAACTATAGCGGGTTTTCGGAAGCTAGTGGAACTTTGTAAACGCCTCATAGTGGATCCCTAGCCATTCACCTCGGTAGTGTCTAAGGGCCATGGAAACCTGGTGACATGGGATACACGACTTGTGGGAACAGGGTACAACCTCTCCAGAGTGTAAAACTGGTATACTAGCCGTGCTCACGGTCATGAGCGGCTCGGACACTCACATGATTAATTTATGGAACTTAAATTCAATTTGTCATTTGCATTGCATGGGATTATTTATTAATTTTGTTCTATTATTTATTGTGGTTTGGTATTTACTTACACTTAGTAACTGCTAATAAAATTTTGACCAACTTATAAAGGCAATGCCTAGCTTCAACCTTTACTTTGTTGATCAGCCTTACACTTCACATGAACTCTCACCTTTGGTGAGTTCATGAACATTATTCCTCACAACTTGTTGAGCGATGAACATGTGTGAGCTCACCCTTGTTGTCTCACACCCCCATAGGTCAAGAACAGGTACCACAGGATGAGGCGCATGGAGGATGTTGTGCTGTGTTCGTGAGAGGTCTAGGCCATCGTCTCCCAGTCAACTTGCCTCTGAGCAGGGCATGAAGCTGTAGCACCCGAAGTTGTTATGGTATTGCTCCTTCCCGGTTGTCTTTGTCTGGTAAGATAATTCGTGTATATTGCAGAAGCACCTAGCATCTGGCTCTAGCCCTTGGCTCCTTATAGCCCAAATAAAAACCCCCACTTTAATCAAAGCTTCAGGGTAAGTTGATGAAGGTATATTTCAAATGTTTTCAGAACTTCAACCAGCATTTTGTGCACTGGGAAACGAAGCTCAGCCTTCATGAAGCTTTTAAAGACTACCACTTCATCAGCTCCGGGAAGAGGAATAGTGCTTTCTCCCATGGCCCTCACTATAGATATATCATGAAAATATTTGCCCCTCATCACTTTAATCTGCCCTTGCTTAACAATTGACTTTCCAAAAACAACATGACTCAGCCTCCACGGCCGATCTTCGGTATCTTCATTTCCACTCTTCACATCAAAACTGTCACTGTCGCTAGAATCCCTAGACAACCCAGCTAGCATCTCATTGGTGATCTTTTCCACGTTAATCTTTTCCATTGCTTCGTAAAATTCATAATTGTGGGGTCTACAGTGTTCTTATCCTCAGCCATTTGGATGATGATCATAGCAAACGCCGGAGCTTAGAAAACAATCGTGCTCGCAAAAAGAAGGCTAAAATAGCAATTACAACACAAACAACTAGATGGCATGAAAAATATTTGCAGCACGTGCCTCTACATATATACTACTCAGCGCTCAAACGCTTGGTGGGTCCCACGGTTCAGAATGATTCGCTATTCTAGCAAAGGGAAGGTGTATTTTTGGACCTTCGTCTAAAGGACTTCGTTCATATCGTTGTCTGAATTCGTTACAAAGAAACAAATTAATACTGCGAGGAGCTACTGTTGGGGGCCTTCCTCTTTCGAAGGTCCTTAAAAACATGACTAACTATTTGTTTCTGGCATAATATTGATTATTACAGGGAGCTTCGGTTCGTGATGGAAGTCTTCTCCTCTGTAGAAGGTCTTCAAGACGAAGATATAGCCCGAGGGTGATAACAATGAACGTCGAAGCTATAGCCGAAGAATACAACTTCGGCTTAAAATGATGATGAAGACCAAACATGATGCTGAGCTAAAGAGGAAAAGAATAGCTAGTCCCTAATGATTTATATTACAGTTATGAACAAATGTTAGGGTCATAAATGTATTTTTACCCAGGCTGCATCCTGTGCCTATAAATAGATGAACAGTACCACCGTACTGTTCACGCTGGATTGTAATCGCTCTCACATCAGTACCTTCAAACAAGATGAAGGTATCAATGCAATATAAATTTTGTTAATGTTCATGTGTACATCATAAAATAAATATGTGAATGAACTGATGGATTACACTCACTATCTCTATGTACTTGTATTATTATGGATGGTGAAGGCATGTCCTTCATGACCTTTGTCTGAAGACCATTATATCCCAAGGACAAAGGTCCTTGACTTTTAACAATTGTGTTGCCTTGTTCTTGATTCACAGCATTTAAGAACAAGTGACCAACAATAATCTCCAACTTCAAAGATTAATTCCATTCTTCTATTGTCAACATAGCTTTTTTGCCTCGATTGTGCTGTTTTCAGATTCTCCGTAACAATCTACACTTGCTTTTCTGCTTCTTGAAGAATTTCTGGACCAAACACTTGACTTTCTCCAGTCTAGTTCCAATATAGAGGTGTTCTACATTTCCGTCCATAGAGAGCCTCAAATGGTGCCATCTTTAGACTTGCTTGGTAACTATAGTATAGGAAAAATCTGCATAGGGCAGACTCTTATCCCAACTTTTGTATACTTTTGTTGGGGACATGTTCTCAAATGCTATGAGTCAAGAACAAGGCAACACAAAAAATGTTAAACGTTAAAACCTTTCGTCCTTCGAAGCATTATTTCCCTTAGGATATAATGATTTTCGGACGAAGGTAATGACGGACATACCTTCGTCAACATAACATATATGGATGAAGAAAGAATCATATAAAGCATAAAAAATAATATATAAGCGGTCATATATCATTATCTTATTTTTATCTTATTACTATTGAAAAATAAAAACAATATCAAATTACAAGTGTACCTTCGACTTGAAAGAAGGTAAAAAGTACCAGCGTGACGTAAGGATTAATGCCAAGTCAACATGAACAGTATGGAGTCACTATTCATCTATTTATAGGCACGGGACGCAGCCCATGTAAAATTACACTCATGCCCTTTACATTTGCTAATAACTCTATAGTAGTCCATCGTGGTCCAAATAGCCTTTTCATCTTTAAGTCGGTTTCCCTTTTCTGCTATCATGTCGAAGCTCTCCTGCGCGCAACATCGGCTTCACGCTATCCTTCGTACTCCTTCTCGTGCTTCTTCACGCTGTGGTTTCAACTTAAGTCTGAAGGTACCTGCTCATGAATTATACTTCCAGAAACATTGTTTAATCATGTTTTTGAGGACCTTCGAAAGCCGAAGGCCCCCAACAGTAGACCCTCGCAATATTAATTTGTTAGAATGACAAATTCAGATTACGACAAGGACGAAGGCCCTGAGCCGAAGGTCCAAAAAAACACCTTCCCTTTGCTAGAATAGCAACAGCCACTGACAAGCGGGCCCTCCAGCACGCAATGCACCAGGCGTATAAATAAGAGCACACGACGAGCTCATTTGGCACGCTTTTTTGCCATCTGCTCTTACTTACTCAATTTTTAGCTCTTGCGCATCAACACTTGCTTAGCTTTTTTAAATTTTTAAGCTTCGGCTTTGAGAGCACTTTTCTCAGCACTTTCGAAGATGTCTGAGGATAAGAAAGCTATCGCTGAACCGAAGCTGAGCCTTTTTGAGGAGATGAATCTTGGCTTTATTGAATCGATAGCAAGGACAAATGCAGAGAAGATTGCTAGGGAAACTTTGGAGGGTTTGCCTGAAGACACTAGTGATAGTGACAGCTACAATGTGGATAGCGGCCCTAGCGACTGAGCCATGCAGTTTTTGGAAAATCAACTATTAAACAAAGCCATCTTGACAACATGAGGGGGAGATACTTTCGGGATATGTCTGTTGTGAGGGCTGACAACGGAGATAAGACTTGTCCTACTCCAGAGGAGAATGAAATCGTGATCTTCCGAAGCTTTTTGAAGGCTGGGCTTCGGCTTCCTTTGAGCAGCTTCGTAGTCGAGGTTTTGAAGATATTTCAGATTTACCTTCACCAGATTACCCCCGAAGCTATTATAAGAATGGGAATCTTCGTGTGGGCTTTAAGGAGTCAGGGCTTGGAGCCAAATGCAAAAAGTTTCTATAGTATGCATGAACTGTTATATGAGACGATGCCCTGGGGTAAAGAACAGTATCATAATAATTTCGGCTGCTATAGCTTCGTTGCTCGTTCTGGCTCAAGCTCCTAGTACCGACTTTTCGGAAGAGATGGCCCGAAGACTGGACGAAAGAATGGTTTTATGTAAAAAATGATTTAAAGGCACGAGAAGACATTAAAGATATAATCATGCGCCCTATCTGGCAAAGCTTCGGGCTCCGGAATCTGGAGGTAGAAATTGATGAAGCGGCCGAAGAATGTCGCAAGGCCTTCGGCTTAGTCTGCTCTTTCATCTGGACAAGGGACTTAGTTCAAGAGATCGTGGCCTACAGGATATGGCCATTGTTAGCTGACTTGGAGATGCCAAAAGAATCCATCAGCAATCCCCACAAAGGTGGTTTAGTTCGACTAAAATATACCTTCAAGTTTAGAGACCAGTTTATCGAGCCAGACGACGACTGGCTGAAAAGCGTCGAAGCTACAAGCGATGATCTGCTTGGGCTGTACTCCAGAGCAGAAGATAACGCATTATCTTCGGCCTTTGGGAACCGGAAAAAGAAGAGACTAAATAGAGTTTTTGATGCCATTGGGTTCATCTATCCAGACTACCGTTACCCGCCCGGGGGCAAAAAAGAAAAAGTGGAGGTTCCGGGAGAGATGATGCTTCAGCTGCTCCGAGCGAGCCCGCGCCGAAGAGGAAAAGGGTGAAGGTCCTTACTCATCGACCACGCTATATTGAACCGGCCATAGTGCCTGAATTTGGTGGTGAGACCTCTTCGGTGACCAAAGGCAAGAAACCTGCGGTTACGCAGAAAATTGAACCGTCTGTAACGCCGAAGGCATCATCAGCCAAATCAGATGAGCCGAAAGCTATTAACATTGAAGAGATGAAGGCTGAGAAAACGAGAATATTGGAAGTAATAAATCCTTCGGCAGAGGTGACAATGCCGAAGGCACAAAAGGATCTCTCGACGACCCCCAAGAGGAAGAGAATGGTCAACGTATTAGATGTGCTAGAAACAATAAAAACTTCAAGCTCTACTCCGAAGAAAGCTGCCGAAGCTTCGGAAACACACATTGAGGCCAAAACTGCCAAGGTCCAAGTTGAGACCGAAGCTGGGCCTTCAGAGCCCGCCAAGGGGAAATCCTTGGAAATCGGAGAAAAAACAAAGAAGGAAGCTGCAGAAGTAATTCTGACTGGAAAAACCGCCATTCCTATTCCCGAAGCATCATCTGAAGCTACTTATTATATTATACGACATGCTTCGGGAAAAAGATTATCTGAAAAAGAAAAGCAAGAGGCTCAATTCTATGCTTGAAGGTTGAAATATCCAAAGGGGGCCCTAGTATTCAATGGCAGCGGGGAAGAAGACATCTTGTATTGTCTCCCAGACAGTAAAGAGATTTCTGTCTGCCGAGAGATGGGCAAGAGCTTCGGTTTCCCTACACTAGAAGATGGGCTCTCAGTGTTATCAAAAGATGAGTTGGCCGATAGCTTAGCATACAATAGTTTAAAAGTGAGAAAATTAGATTTTTGTATTTAAAAACAAAATTTTCCATTTGCTTACATTTAATACCGCATTTTTTGCAGGGCCTTATTCTTAGCAACGCCCTCAGGGCACAAAAAAGTGCCGAAGATGAAGGGTATACCATAGCCTTGAACAACCTTCGTTCCGATGTGATCGAACTAAGGAACGAAGGTCTTGAAAAAGATAAAATATTACACTCATTGTTGAACAAAATAAGAGAAGACGAAGTTGCTTCCAAAGCCCAAGCTGAAACCCAAAAATACGAAATCGAAAATCTTCGGAAACAGCTATTCGAAGCTAAAGAAAAATGCGGTGTTGCAGAGGCTGAACGAGATATTAGTGTATATTGGAGGAACCATTTACAAAAAACAGTTGATGAACTTCGTGCATCCAAGGATAGATGCTATGAAAAGTCTATAGAGTGTGTTAAGAAAATAAAAACTAGCTTCGCCAATGTTGGCGCGTTTTCTAACGAAGACAACTTCGTAAGGGGTGATCCTGAAGGACTAATTGATTGGATCAATAATGAAGCTGAAGCTTTTGAAGAAGTTTTGAGTGGTCGCGGGGATATCTACGCTTTCTTGTGGCGGAACTGCCCAAATTATTCCAACTTAAGTGCCCAAGCCCTGCCTTAGAGGCTAGACCACACTTAAATGGGAATAACCCGTCAATTCCTCGGATCTAGTCCGACATGGCCACTGACAGGATCAAGTACCACAATCTCACTCGATGGTGAGTCACAGAGCAAATACAATAAAGCATAAAACCATACATGAAAGAGTATTAAATTATTACATCACCATTGTCACCATTGGAGTTTTCGCAAAAGTAGCCATCATTGTTTTGGAGTGCAGCGGAAATAAACTAACGACAAATAAATGGAGAGATGGGGAAGCCTATCCCATCACTCCTCATGCTCCTCCTCAGCCGAGGCAGGGTCCCACTCGACAGTCCAACCCGGTGGTAAGGTGGACGGCCAAGTCACTCCAGCAACCATGTCCTCCAGAGAACCTGTAAAAATTATGCCACAAGCAAGGCTGAGTATACTAATACTCAGCTAGACTTACCCGGTGTGAGGAGTCTATACTCCTCTACCTCTAGACATGCAGCTGTTTGGCTGTGGGGGTTTGGTTGCCAAAAGCACTAGCTGAGTTTCTAAATCAAGATTTTAACTTAATCAAAATTAAGTGTGACTCTCTTAAGGCTAAAAGTGTACTATCTATTCATACATAGTAGCAAGCATTATTAGCAATCAATAGTTTGTATCATCTCAACCAGTTCCACTTGTTACTCAATGTAGCAGCATGGATCAAGCAGTCTCATTAGCTGCGAGAAGCAGACGATTCGAATCGGGTTTTTATCCTTGCAAGGTAAACCTAAACACACGACATGCAGGAGCACTCCGTCCCCACACATATCAACCGTCCCCATCGATTCCCTGGCAGCAGATCAGGGCTCACCGCCTTGGCGTACAATGCCTCACTGACCCCGACTGGCCGTCGTGCAGTGACAGCACTTGTACCCACCATAACCGGAATGGGAGACTACGTCTCAGGTCGCGTGAGGGGTAAAGTCCACTGGCAGGTTCAATCAGGTACTAGGCTTACCGATTTACCATATTTCTCGGTATGTGTTTAGTACGTTCAAACGCTTGACTCACGGTACCACACCTTAATCCTTAATCAACTTTTTATCCCGTGAACACCCAATCCCCATGGATTGTTGCCCACAAACCAACATCAATATGATAGGGAAGTGGATACAGCCAATTCCTGACCTCGCGCGAGTGCTAGAAAAATCACTCGACTTCTACCGAGATCCTACTTAATAAAGCAGCTACTCGACCTAGCATACTAGTATCCATCTCAAAAGGAAATCCTGAGTTCATGCAACTAAGGTTCCAAACAACTCCTACACTTAAGTGCACAGTACAAGCCTACAAACATTAAGTGTAGTAAAATAGCATATATAAACGGTTATGCATAAAACCGGGGCTTGCCTTCCAAAGCAGTGGCAGGCAGGTCCTCTGGTGCAGGCTCTGGTGCTGGGTCTGGGGCAACCTCCTGGGTAGCTCCTTGCTCCGGCACGAGGACGTACTCTCCGTCAGCAAGATTACAGTCTATCGAATGCAATGAACATGTATGTTATAATTATGCAAGATTTAAGAACATTTAGCTACAGAAATTAAGTCAAGAATTAACTTAGGGTTTCTTGGTTACGAGGGTCTTCTAGTGGTATACATAGGCTTATCACCTTTTAGGTTTAGGTTTTCTTTTTAAAATAACATATTGGATTTGTATTGCCTTTATAGATTTCAGTGGACAATTATAAAGGTCTTAGGAGGACATTAAATTCCATCATCCATTTTCCTTTCTTAATTTCCACCTAGGGTTTCTAGTAGGGTTTGAACTATGACAGTAGTTTAAAAATTTCCAAAAATTTTGTAAAAATTACAGTGGGTTGTCACTGGCTATACTAGCTTGTTTTGATAATTTGAGGCTTAAAGTATAAAAGCTAGGCTTTAAACAAAAATAACAATAGTTAGGCAAAATGGGCCACTTTACACTACAAGTCCTTTATTAAAGTGGTTTCTGACCTAATGGTTATTTTTGCTGGCCTCAAACAGTGATGAAAAGCTCTTGTACCAAAAATGGCAGAGAGCAACATGGTGGTTAATTAATGATGGATTTGTGAAGTTTGGTGCACAAAGGGTGATTAGAACTAACTTGTTATTTGAAAAATATCAAACAACAGATTTCAGATTTTTCTTAAGTTCTTATTATCCAAACATTTGTTATCCTAAGGTTTGGGGAGGTTTCACCTTAGGGGTATTTTTGTAGGGTTTTTCTAAGTTATCCCTATTTTCTTCATTTAAAAGGTATCTTGCTTATCTTACACTACAACAGGGTATGATACATTTTTCCAGTGAACTATATTGACTAAGTATCTCAACAAAAATAGGTGTGCTCTCTGGTTCATCATTTATATCACTTTTTTCTATTTTCCTTAAACTTAAGCATATTATAGAATAAGGGGTTAAAACTATCTTAATGTAATGGACAGAGAGGTTTAACATTTTTAACTAGGTCAGTGGGTAGATATAAACTTCTCCAAATTTTTCTAACCCTAGTTAAATAGTACAACTATTTTTCTTGCTATTATTAAGCTTCTGGCCAAAACTGAAAATAAATCAGACCCTGATATTTTTCTCTAGTTCATATGGGGTTTTATATTTTTCTTAGACAGGTTACATTATTTAGAGTCTGGCAAAATTGGTTTGACTAAATTTGGATAAACCAAACAGAAGTTATGGGTTTTTAAAGTTTCTGTTTGAATTTAAAACAGATTTTATTAAAGCTTTACTGGAAAAACAGTTTGCGCCGAGACCCCTGGGGTTAAACTGATTCAAATCTCGCAGATCTACCCTCAGGCCACTATTCATGTGAGTCTCTGACTTTACACTTAACCCCCCCAGGGTTCTCTCCCTCACACCCGCGGTCCCTCCCCTAAACAGAACAGTAGCCGTAGGAAAGAAAGGACGGCGCGGCTTACCGGCGGCGAGGGAGGTCCGGCGAGGTGGTCAGGGATGTTCAGGAGGTCGCGACGGTCACGCCGAGGTGCGGGTCGTCGCCGGAGGTGGTCGGAGTCGCCCGGTCCACGAGCGTAGGCGGGTGTGCTCGTCGGCGGCGAGTGTACCGGCCAAACTACGGCGAGCTGGTCCAATCCAAGGGCACGGTGAGCTTCACGGGGTGACGTAGTGAACGTGTGCACAAAGAATCGAAGAATGGCTGAGTGGATTACCCGGTCCACGTACTCCGGCGAGGTTTAGTGCTCCGGCGACCTTGGGCCGGCCTCTCTGGTGAAGCAAACCCCGATTCCTTGCTCGGGGAGCCTCACGGAGGGGTGCACAGTCTTCTCCGAGGGCTGGACGGGGCTGGAAAAGGCTGGGCGGGCCGGTCTACGGTGGCAGGGGGACTGGGTGGCCGCGGACAAGCTGCGCACTGGCCAACGGCGGTGAACCAAGCTCCGGCGAGGGTCGGGTGGGTGCGGAAGGGTACGGTCGAAGCTTGGGAGGGTTTTATAGGCGCGGGCGCGGACCAGGGCGCTGGCTTGGCCGTTTGGCGCGACGCGGGCACGCGGGGCGCGTGCGGGCGTGCTCTGGCGAGCTCAGAGTGCGTCGAACACGTGGCGCGTTGCTTCTGCCCGTGTTCTTCGCTCTGCTGAGCGGCCAAGCGTACGAATCTTGCCATGTCGCCTGTGGGAGATCTCTTCCCTGCACCTAGAGCTACCTATTTCATGTGAGTCCCAAGGGAGGATACGCCCTAGGTCAGGAGATAAACAGGCGCCAAGTTTGGTTTGTCTCACTGCCCACACCGCGACAAAACCGATGTCAAAACCTGTCAAACGTCCAAGTCTCGGTTCCCACTTTTTCTAGGGGGTTCCTTAGATAATTTGGCTCCTTTTTGCTATTTAGACCCTAGGGTTTTGGTGCTATTAGCTAGGTGAACACAACTGATCTTTAATTTAGGGTTAATTCTACACTTAGAGAGAAATGGAGAGCTCTAGCTCTCTCTCTACTTGGAGATTTGATTTAGGGTTTCTCCAGGGGTCTTTTTGCAACATTACCCTCCCCTAATTGATGGTTATCAAGTTGCTTAGGGTTTTGCTAAGGATCACTTGTGTTTTGCACATTGTTCACACACTCTTCCCCCCCCCCTTTTTAACCAAGATTTAGAAGATAGGGTTTAGGAGGGCCTAGGGTTCTTTTTCCCTTCTATCCAAGTAAAAAGTGTGCAAAGGTTTGATTAATACTTCTTAGGCCATTTATAACTTGATTAACTCAATAACTCCAAGGTTCTTATATGTTCCCTTAAGTCTCTACTACTTGTGATCACAGCCTTTTTAGTGCCAAGGTGGGCTCTAGTCAAGGTAACACCTGGGGTGTTACAGCCCTCCCCCCTTAAAGGAATCTCGTCCCGAGATTTCAGGTAGAGTCCCTTGGAGGGATGCTTTGAAGGTGTGCTGGTGCCACTTTCTCTTTAAACTCAAGTTCCACCTTCCTAACTGCTCTTCGAATGTCATCCTCTTTGCAACTTCAGAAGGAAGCCCTTCTTAAGTTAAGTCCATAACTTAGATTATCCTTGTTATCTAAATTTTTCTTATAATTGACTTCAAAGGGCAGGTGGGGGTGGGGTTTTGGGTTACATACCGATTCCTTTGGGTAGAAAGTCGGGGAAGCGAGAGCGTAGAAAATCCTCCGTCTCCCATGTAGCTTCTTCTACTGAATGGTGACTCCACTGAACCTTATACATTCTGATTGACCTCGCCCGAGTTGACCTTTCCTTCTGATCCAATACCTTGACGGGGTACTCTTGGTAGGACAAGTCTGGTTCTATCTCAATGTCTGGTTCTGGTAGCACTTCAGTGGGCAGACGAACACATTTCCGCAGCTGAGATACATGGAACACATTGTGAACTGCTGACATATGGGGTGGCAATTCCAATTGGTAAGCTACGGGTCCACAACTTTCCTTGATCTTATAGGGTCCAATGTATCGAGGGGTCAACTTGCCCTTGATCCCAAATCTCTGGATACCCTTGGTTGGTGATATCTTGAGATAGACATGATCTCCCACCTCAAACTGTAGTGGCTTCCGTCTCCGGTCATGATAACTCTTTTGCCTGGCCTGAGCAGCTTCCAAGTTCTTCCTGATGACTCTAACCTTTTCCTCTGCTTCAATTACCAAATCTGGCCCAAATATCTCCCTCTCTCCTGCTTGAGACCAATTCAACGGGGTTCTGCATCTTCTCCCATACAAAGCCTCAAAAGGTGCCATTTTCAGACTGGACTGATAGCTGTTATTGTAAGAGAACTCCGCTAAGGAGAGACACTTGTCCCAGTCCTTTCCATAGTGCAGTGCACATGCTCTCAACATGTCTTCCAAAACCTGATTTACCCTTTCTGTCTGACCATCTGTTTGAGGGTGATATGCTGAGCTTCGGATTACATGGGTCCCAAGTGATTCCTGTAATTGCTCCCAAAATCGTGCCACAAAAGGTGCTCCTCGGTCAGAAACTATGGTCCTTGGTATCCCATGCAGACGAACTATCTGGTCGATGTAAATTTCCGCATACTTCTCCGTCCGGTGGGTAGTGTGCACTGGTAAGAAATGAGCAGTCTTGGTCAACCTGTCCACAATAACCCATATGGAATCATGGTGCCTGGAGGTATTGGGTAATCCTACTATGAAGTCCATGCAAACGTCCTCCCATTTCCAAGAGGGTATGGGAAGGGGTTGCAAAGGGCCTGCTGCTTTCAGATGACTAGCTTTTACCCTCTGACAAGTGTCACATTCTGAAACGTACTTGGCAATTTCCCTCTTCATCCTGGTCCACCAATAAAGAGGTCTGAGATCGTGGTACATCTTGTTGCTACCAGGGTGCATGGAGAACTTAGAAAGGTGAGCTTCATCCAATATCTTCTTTCTGAGCTCTGGGTCCTTGGGAACAACCAATCGATCTTCAAACCATAAAATTCCCTTGCTGTCCTGACGGAAACACTTATATTTCTCTGCCTTCAGCTTGATCATTTCTTTGATAACCTGAACTCCCTTATCCCCAAACTGTGCCTGAGCTATTTGTTCTTGCAATGTGGGCTCCACTGCAATATATCTCAATTCACCGGAAGGAACAACTTCCAGGTTCAGCTTGCACAACTCATCACACAAGGTGGTGATTCTTGCATCCATGTTCATGCAATTACATTGGGCCTTTCGGCTCAAAGCATCTGCCACAACATTTGCCTTGCCAGGATGGTAATGCACCTCCAAATCATAGTCCTTGATTAATTCCAACCACCTTCTCTGCCTCATGTTCAGATCTGCCTGAGTGAAAATGTACTTGAGGCTCTTGTGATCAGTGTAAATGTTACAGTGAGCTCCCATCAAGTAGTGTCTCCATATCTTGAGGGCATGAACTACTGCTGCCAACTCCAGATCATGTGTCGGGTAGTTCTGCTCATGGGGTCTGAGTGCTCGGGAAGCATAAGCAATCACTCTGTTCTCTTGCATCAACACACAACCCAATCCGGTACCAGAAGCATCACAATAAACTTCAAATGGCTTGGTGTTGTCGGGTTGGGCTAGCACTGGAGCTGTTGTCAAATGTTGCCTCAAGGTATGAAAAGCATCCTCACATTTTTGGCTCCACACAAATTTGGCCCCTTTCTTCAACAGTTCAGTCATTGGCTTGGCAATTCTGGTGAAATCTGGAATAAATCGTCGGTAATATCCTGCTAATCCCAGAAAACTCCTAATCTGCTTCACTGTAGTCGGGGGTTTCCAGTCCATCACTTCTTGCACCTTCTCAGGGTCGACTGATATCCCATCCTGAGAGATTGTGTGACCCAAGAATTTTATTTCTTTCAGCCAGAACTCGCACTTGGACAACTTAGCATACAACTGATGGTCACGAAGTCTCTGAAGCACGATATGTAGATGTTTAGTGTGCTCAGCCTCATTCTTGGAATAAACCAGAATGTCATCAATGAAAACAACCACGAACTTATCCAATTCTGGCATGAATACTGAGTTCATCAAGTACATGAAATAAGCCGGGGCATTGGTTAGCCCAAAAGACATTACCAAAAACTCATAGAGCCCATATCTGGTAGAGAAAGCCGTCTTGGGAATGTCACTGGCACGGATCTTGATCTGATGGTAGCCTGAGCGAAGGTCTATCTTGGAGAATACCTTGGCTCCTACCAATTGATCAAATAGAACATCAATGCGGGGTAACGGGTACTTGTTTTTGATAGTCACCGCATTGAGAGGGCGGTAATCAACACACATCCTCAAACTCTCATCCTTCTTCTTCACAAACAAGGCGGGACATCCCCATGGTGAAGTGCTTGGACGAATAAACCCCTTGTCCAATAATTCTTGCAGTTGCTTCTTCAATTCTGCCAACTCCGCGGGAGGCATCCTATAAGGTCTCTTGGAGATAGGAGCCGTTCCGGGTTGCAATTCAATGGCAAACTCAATATCTCTGTCGGGTGGCATTCCTGGCAATTCATCGGGAAAAACGTCGGGGTAGTCACAGACGACGGGGATCTCTTCCACTGGGGAGTCCGTCATAAGGAATGCACAAGAACGGGTGCAACTCTGATCGGGCAGAAACAATGTGGTTTCTCCACAAGTTGGTGAGTGCACTTCAATGGCCCTAGCTGCAATGTCAAGAACCGCCCGGTGCCTTGTTAACCAGTCAGTACCTAATATGATATCCACGCTGTCCAAACCCAAAACGAGGAGGGTGGTTTTAATTATTAGACTACCAAACTTTATGGGCACATGCCTGCTGATTTGATTTGTGGCAATCCTGCCTCCTGGGGTTGAAATGGTAATAGCCCCGTGGGTGTGGCAAAAAGGCAACTGGCACTTGACACTAAATTTGGCACTGACAAAACTATGTGAAGCACCAGAATCGAAAAGAACAATAGCAGGAAAATTTAAAACTGTAAAGATACCAGTCATGACGGGGGCTCCCTCTGGGATGTCAGCCATTGTAGTGAAGTTCAGCTTGCCCTGCCTCACCTGCACTTTCTGCCTCTTTCCTTGGTTCTGGTTAACATTCTGCCCCTGCCTCTGCTGATTCTTGGGGCAATTCTTGGCATAATGCCCAGTGGTGCCACAAGTGAAACACCTGTTATCATTGGCCTGGCGGTACTGCTGCTGCTGATTGTTCCTCTGAGCTGGAAACTGGGCGCGGTTGGGTGCCTGCTGCTGCTGCTGCTGCGGTGGCCTGATCACCCACCTCCCTTGCTGCTGCTGAGTGTTGAGGAGCTGATCCTCGAGGACCTCGATGGTATTCTCCCTGGTGCCCACTAGCTCCTCCAACTCATGAATCTCGTCAGTCAGCTGCTCCACCTGTAGATCTTTCTCCACCAGCTCCTGGGATAAGTCCACCACGAGCTCCTCCCTGTTGTCCAGGGTGATCTTGGTGGCCTCCAGCAATGCCATCAGGTGGGACATGGCCTCCCCACGCATCACTTGCAGACGATACAGAGCATTCATGCATCGTACCGACAAGTGAGCGGTGTGGACTGGGTAGAGAGCCCAGATGTCCTTGGCATGCTCCACCCGGTCCTTCCACATCGGGTCGTCCTCCTTTTCCGCAGGGAACAACCCAATGGGGTGGGTAGCCAGCTCCAAGGGGTGAAATCCACAGAAGGTGGTCAGTCCATGCAGAGCGATAGCCTCAATAGTGTCCTCAGCCCGGTATCCGTAGGACTCGGAGTCCAGTGAACGCCAGCCTGGCTGCAGGGGATGAGGCTCCAAAGTCATCCTCACCCGACAGCGAGGTACCCGGTGCTTCTCGAACTGCTGCACCGCGTACTGAGGGGGTGTCAAATATCCTGCCCCCTGAAGTACCTCCCACAAGATGCGGGGAAAACCCTCTCGTGCAAGTCCGTCAGTGTGGGTCAGTGCATCTCCATCCTCGGAGGATCCGTGGGAAGTCATCTGTGCACGGTTAAGCGTAAGTAAAGAAAAAGAATTACAAAAAGAACAAAGAAAATAAAACTCAGTCTGCCCCTAACTAAAAGAAAAAGGCACTGGGGACCTAGTTGGCTGCTATCTCATTTTTAAGTCCTTTTACTTAGTTATTCATTTACTTAGTTAAGAATGCATGCATGCACGTCCTGTACGACCTCTCCAAAAGATAAAAAGGAATAGGGAAGGACTCCCATCCTTTAAAAGTGGCCTATAGGGCCCAGTCACTTAGCCACCTAGCTACCCTTCTATTGTCCTAAGGCTTCACGTCCTAGGTCTATCCTGCTCGCCCTACTACCTATCCAACATTGTTTCTAGCAGGTTTTACCTTTAGAAAAGGGATGGTATTCATGTTTTATTGATTCCTCTGTGGTGGTACAAGCTCCGATACCAGCTGTGGCGGAACTGCCCAAATTATTCCAACTTAAGTGCCCAAGCCCTGCCTTAGAGGCTAGACCACACTTAAATGGGAATAACCCGTCAATTCCTCGGATCTAGTCCGACACGGCCACTGACAGGATCAAGTACCACAATCTCACTCGATGGTGAGTCACAGAGCAAATACAATAAAGCATAAAACCATACATGAAAGAGTATTAAATTATTACATCACCATTGTCACCATTGGAGTTTTCGCAAAAGTAGCCATCATTGTTTTGGAGTGCAGCGGAAATAAACTAACGACAAATAAATGGAGAGATGGGGAAGCCTATCCCATCACTCCTCATGCTCCTCCTCAGCCGAGGCAGGGTCCCACTCGACAGTCCAACCCGGTGGTAAGGTGGACGGCCAAGTCACTCCAGCAACCATGTCCTCCAGAGAACCTGTAAAAATTATGGCACAAGCAAGGCTGAGTATACTAATACTCAGCTAGACTTACCCGGTGTGAGGAGTCTATACTCCTCTACCTCTAGACATGCAGCTGTTTGGCTGTGGGGGTTTGGTTGCCAAAAGCACTAGCTGAGTTTCTAAATCAAGATTTTAACTTAATCAAAATTAAGTGTGACTCTCTTAAGGCTAAAAGTGTACTATCTATTCATACATAGTAGCAAGCATTATTAGCAATCAACAGTTTGTATCATCTCAACCAGTTCCACTTGTTACTCAATGTAGCAGCATGGATCAAGCAGTCTCATTAGCTGCGAGAAGCAGACGATTCGAATCGGGTTTTTATCCTTGCAAGGTAAACCTAAACACACGACATGCAGGAGCACTCCGTCCCCACACATATCAACCGTCCCCATCGATTCCCTGGCAGCAGATCAGGGCTCACCGCCTTGGCGTACAATGCCTCACTGACCCCGACTGGCCGTCGTGCAGTGACAGCACTTGTACCCACCATAACCGGAATGGGAGACTACGTCTCAGGTCGCGTGAGGGGTAAAGTCCACTGGCAGGTTCAATCAGGTACTAGGCTTACCGATTTACCATATTTCTCGGTATGTGTTTAGTACGTTCAAACGCTTGACTCACGGTACCACACCTTAATCCTTAATCAACTTTTTATCCCGTGAACACCCAATCCCCATGGATTGTTGCCCACAAACCAACATCAATATGATAGGGAAGTGGATACAGCCAATTCCTGACCTCGCGCGAGTGCTAGAAAAATCACTCGACTTCTACCGAGATCCTACTTAATAAAGCAGCTACTCGACCTAGCATACTAGTATCCATCTCAAAAGGAAATCCTGAGTTCATGCAACTAAGGTTCCAAACAACTCCTACACTTAAGTGCACAGTACAAGCCTACAAACATTAAGTGTAGTAAAATAGCATATATAAACGGTTATGCATAAAACCGGGGCTTGCCTTCCAAAGCAGTGGCAGGCAGGTCCTCTGGTGCAGGCTCTGGTGCTGGGTCTGGGGCAACCTCCTAGGTAGCTCCTTGCTCCGGCACGAGGACGTACTCTCCGTCAGCAAGATTACAGTCTATCGAATGCAATGAACATGTATGTTATAATTATGCAAGATTTAAGAACATTTAGCTACAGAAATTAAGTCAAGAATTAACTTAGGGTTTCTTGGTTACGAGGGTCTTCTAGTGGTATACATAGGCTTATCACCTTTTAGGTTTAGGTTTTCTTTTTAAAATAACATATTGGATTTGTATTGCCTTTATAGATTTCAGTGGACAATTATAAAGGTCTTAGGAGGACATTAAATTCCATCATCCATTTTCCTTTCTTAATTTCCACCTAGGGTTTCTAGTAGGGTTTGAACTATGACAGTAGTTTAAAAATTTCCAAAAATTTTGTAAAAATTACAGTGGGTTGTCACTGGCTATACTAGCTTGTTTTGATAATTTGAGGCTTAAAGTATAAAAGCTAGGCTTTAAACAAAAATAACAATAGTTAGGCAAAATGGGCCACTTTACACTACAAGTCCTTTATTAAAGTGGTTTCTGACCTAATGGTTATTTTTGCTGGCCTCAAACAGTGATGAAAAGCTCTTGTACCAAAAATGGCAGAGAGCAACATGGTGGTTAATTAATGATGGATTTGTGAAGTTTGGTGCACAAAGGGTGATTAGAACTAACTTGTTATTTGAAAAATATCAAACAACAGATTTCAGATTTTTCTTAAGTTCTTATTATCCAAACATTTGTTATCCTAAGGTTTGGGGAGGTTTCACCTTAGGGGTATTTTTGTAGGGTTTTTCTAAGTTATCCCTATTTTCTTCATTTAAAAGGTATCTTGCTTATCTTACACTACAACAGGGTATGATACATTTTTCCAGTGAACTATATTGACTAAGTATCTCAACAAAAATAGGTGTGCTCTCTGGTTCATCATTTATATCACTTTTTCTATTTTCCTTAAACTTAAGCATATTATAGAATAAGGGGTTAAAACTATCTTAATGTAATGGACAGAGAGGTTTAACATTTTTAACTAGGTCAGTGGGTAGATATAAACTTCTCCAAATTTTTCTAACCCTAGTTAAATAGTACAACTATTTTTCTTGCTATTATTAAGCTTCTGGCCAAAACTGAAAATAAATCAGACCCTGATATTTTTCTCTAGTTCATATGGGGTTTTATATTTTTCTTAGACAGGTTACATTATTTAGAGTCTGGAAAAATTGGTTTGACTAAATTTGGATAAACCAAACAGAAGTTATGGGTTTTTAAAGTTTCTGTTTGAATTTAAAACAGATTTTATTAAAGCTTTACTGGAAAAACAGTTTGCGCCGAGACCCCTGGGGTTAAACTGATTCAAATCTCGCAGATCTACCCTCAGGCCACTATTCATGTGAGTCTCTGACTTTACACTTAACCCCCCCAGGGTTCTCTCCCTCACACCCGCGGTCCCTCCCCTAAACAGAACAGTAGCCGTAGGAAAGAAAGGACGGCGTGGCTTACCGGCGGCGAGGGAGGTCCGGCGAGGTGGTCAGGGATGTTCAGCAGGTCGCGACGGTCACGCCGAGGTGCGGGTCGTCGCCGGAGGTGGTCGGAGTCGCCCGGTCCACGAGCGCAGGCGGGTGTGCTCGTCGGCGGCGAGTGTACCGGCCAAACTACGGCGAGCTGGTCCAATCCAAGGGCACGGTGAGCTTCACGGGGTGACGTAGTGAACGTGTGCACAAAGAATCGAAGAATGGCTGAGTGGATTACCCGGTCCACGTACTCCGGCGAGGTTTAGTGCTCCGGCGACCTTGGGCCGGCCTCTCTGGTGAAGCAAACCCCGATTCCTTGCTCGGGGAGCCTCACGGAGGGGTGCACAGTCTTCTCCGAGGGCTGGACGGGGCTGGAAAAGGCTGGGCGGGCCGGTCTACGGTGGCAGGGGGACTGGGTGGCCGCGGACAAGCTGCGCACTGGCCAACGGCGGTGAACCAAGCTCCGGCGAGGGTCGGGTGGGTGCGGAAGGGTACGGTCGAAGCTTGGGAGGGTTTTATAGGCGCGGGCGCGGACCAGGGCGCTGGCTTGGCCGTTTGGCGCGACGCGGGCACGCGGGGCGCGCGCGGGCGTGCTCTGGCGAGCTCAGAGTGCGTCGAACACGTGGCGCGTTGCTTCTGCCCGTGTTCTTCGCTCTGCTGAGCGGCCAAGCGTACGAATCTTGCCATGTCGCCTGTGGGAGATCTCTTCCCTGCACCTAGAGCTACCTATTTCATGTGAGTCCCAAGGGAGGATACGCCCTAGGTCAGGAGATAAACAGGCGCCAAGTTTGGTTTGTCTCACTGCCCACACCGCGACAAAACCGATGTCAAAACCTGTCAAACGTCCAAGTCTCGGTTCCCACTTTTTCCAGGGGGTTCCTTAGATAATTTGGCTCCTTTTTGCTATTTAGACCCTAGGGTTTTGGTGCTATTAGCTAGGTGAACACAACTGATCTTTAATTTAGGGTTAATTCTACACTTAGAGAGAAATGGAGAGCTCTAGCTCTCTCTCTACTTGGAGATTTGATTTAGGGTTTCTCCAGGGGTCTTTTTGCAACATTACCCTCCCCTAATTGATGGTTATCAAGTTGCTTAGGGTTTTGCTAAGGATCACTTGTGTTTTGCACATTGTTCACACACTCTTCCCCCCCCCCCTTTTTAACCAAGATTTAGAAGATAGGGTTTAGGAGGGCCTAGGGTTCTTTTTCCCTTCTATCCAAGTAAAAAGTGTGCAAGGGTTTGATTAATACTTCTTAGGCCATTTATAACTTGATTAACTCAATAACTCCAAGGTTCTTATATGTTCCCTTAAGTCTCTACTACTTGTGATCACAGCCTTTTTAGTGCCAAGGTGGGCTCTAGTCAAGGTAACACCTGGGGTGTTACATTTCTCGGGTGCCAGGGGAATCGCAGCTATTTTAGAGATTTCAGGCTGTGACCATGTGAAAGCTTTGGCTCAAGCCGAAGCTACTTTATCTATTGAAGATACAAAAGATCCCTCGACCGAAGCAAGTTTAATCGGCGGAAAATTCTTTACTGACATTTGGGGGAATGGCGGCCGAGGGATGGCGCATGAGATGATAAAAAAGAGTGAAAAAGATTCCCATGATTCAAAAGAAGCAACGAAGGCAGCTGATAAAGCAGCGGAACTTGAGAGGCGAATAGGTATTACTTAATGACTTTTTAACTTTATTTACTAATTTTGCGACTTCGGACTTATTTACGTTTTACATCGCAGCTGAACTATCTCCTCCTCCAGAGCCCTCGAGTTGACGGCCAACCCCGAAGCAGAAGAAGAAGATGAAGTTACTAAAGTGGCCGAAGCTATTCTGGATGAAGCTGTTAATCGACTGCTGAACGAAGCTGCAGAAGCAGTTTTAAAAGAAGAATAGCTTCTATTGTAAAAACATTTGTAATATAATATTTGCTAAACAAAGTGCATAGTATTTTTATAATTTTGAATGCAATATTTAAGCTGCTTGTAACTGAATTCTTTACGACGCATGAAACCTTACATACATACCGTTTTTGAGCCTTCGGCGAAAAAACACCTTCCCTTCTTTTCATGCGTTGTGAAGAACATCCATGTTTCGTAAAAACATCCGATCTTCGTAAAATCATTACGCTTCATAAGCAATAGATCACCTTTTCATTTTAGAGTTTGACGAAGCTATACTTCTTCAATACTTATGCTGTGCCTTGGCACTTCTTTTTTGAATCAATCCCCGAAGATCAACATTGAATCCCCTTCTCGCGCCATTGATGCAAGATGATGTATGATGTTATGCTATGCAAAATGATGTAATGATGTTATGCTATGCAAAATGGTATTTGTGCCAAAAATACACACCCATTCTCTCAATGAAGCACACAATCTTTTTGTCGTTTACTTTTCGGCTTCACCGCTTATTTTTCGGTGTATCAGCGCTGACTTTTCGCTGTAAGCCTCCCTTAGGAGCTTCTTCGCCTTTTACTTCAGCGGAATCAGCGTTTATTTTTCGCTGTAAGCCTCCCTTCGGAGCTTCTTCGCCTTTTACTTCAGCGGTATTCACGTTGACTTTTCGCGCTTCGCCTTTTACTTCGGCGGAATCAGCGTTTATTTTTCACTGTAAGCCTCCCTTAGGAGCTTCTTCGCCTTTTACTTCAGCGGTATTCGCGTTGACTTTTCGCGCTTTGCCTTTTACTTTGGCGGAATCAGCGTTTATTTTTCGCTGTAAGCCTCCCTTAGGAGCTTCTTCGCCTTTTACTTCAGCGGTATTCGTGTTGACTTTTCGCGCTTCGCCTTTTACTTCGGTGGAATCAGCGTTTATTTTTCGCTGTAAGCTCTGCATTCCCTTTGGAACGACTTTTGAGCAGAAAACTTAAACTGCGCTCCCTTAGGAACGACTTTTTGTTACTTCGGAGACTTACACTGCGTTCCTTAGAACGACTTTCTATTGCTTCGACAAAACTTGTAATTTGATTATGAGCCCCGCTCCCTCTTGAGAGCAACTTTCGTGCTTCGCCAATTTTTTGGATTTCGTGAGTCTGTAAAAGAGATATATTTCCACTATGACCAAAACAAAACTATTACAAGGAATTGAAAACGACAGGAAAAAATTTAAGCCTTTAACAATTGTTCTCTATTAAAAAAGAAAAAATGATAACGAATGCCAGAACTATTTCAGAAGTAGGATATCTTCTAGTAGATGTGCTTCGATTCTGGCACAGTACTGTTGACTGTGCGAGCTTCGGACTCCTCTCTGAAGTCTTGTGGCTGATGAATGTGCTGGCTCCCTTCTGGCTGCTGGCCTCGTTGCAATGGTGGTGGGGGTGGAGGCTATTGCCAAGATGCCTGAGGTTGGCTTGCGGAAGCAACAGAGGCTGCAGGATGGTTACCCACGTACTCTGGAATGTACGGCGAGTGGTACAAAGCAGTATGCATGACTTGCTTCGGCTGACTCTGTTGGGCTGCAGCTTCTACTATCTCTTTCTGTTTCTAGGATGATGACGTGGCACATCCTGGTAGTGTGGCCCTTGTCCTCACCGCAGGATAGACAATAAATTTTCCTGGGCTGATCCCCAAACCTTCCTCCGAAGCCCCTAGCGCCTCTGCCCCTTGGAGCTAGGGGCCGAGGATAGCTTTGTTGCTGCCCCAAAGCCTGGGAAGAATATTGCGGCCTCTGTTGTTCACTTCCCCTGTCGTCATTCTGAGTGGAATGAATTGATCTGACGTGCCTAGGGTGAATCCTCCCTCCGAAGCCCCTGGCCATTTCGGAGAACCTGTAAGCTTCCTCCCTTCTTTGTCGAAAATCATTGTCAGCATGGATGTATTCATCCATTTTCTGAAGCGGTTTCTCCAGGGTTTAAGGGGGTTTCCTGGCGAAGTACTGGGCTGAAGGTCCTGGCTGAAGCCCCTTAATCATGGCCTCAATGACAATTTCATTGGGCACTGTTGACGCTTGTGCCCTCAGACGCAAAAACCTTCGGACATACGCCTGGATGTATTCCTCTTGGGCTTGCGTGCACTGGAACAAGGCTTGAGCGGTAACCGGCTTCGTCTGAAACCCTTGAAAACTGGTGATCAGCATGTCCTTCAGCTTCTTCCATGATGTGATTGTTCCTGGCCGAAGAGAAGAGTACCAAGTTTTTGCAACATTTTTGACTGCCATGACGAAGGATTTTGCCATGACAGCAGTGTTGCCACCATACGAAGATATAGTTGCTTCGTAGCTCATCAGAAACTGCTTCGGGTCTGAGTGTCCGTCATACATGGGGAGCTGGGGTGGCTTGTAGGACGGGGGCCAGGGCGTAGCCTGTAGTTCTGCTGACAGAGGAGAAGCATCATCAAAAGCAAAATTTCCATGATGGAAATCCTCATACCAGTCATCTTCGTTGAAGAAGCCCTCTTGGTGCAATTCTCTGTGGTATGGCCTTCGATTTTGCTCATCTTGAGCAAGCTGACGCACTTCTTCGGTAGCTTCGTCAATCTGCCTTTGCAATTCAGCTAACCGAGCCATCTTCTCCTTCTTCTTCTGGACCTGCTGATGGAGCATCTCCATATTCCTGATTTCCTGGTCCAACTCATCCTCTTGTGGTGTTGGACTAGTGGCCTTCCTCTTCTGGTTTCGGGCTTCCCAAAGGGAAAGGGTCTCCTGGTTCGGGTCCAGCGGCTGCAGAACGGCAGCCCCTGTTGTCGAAGCTTTCTTTGGTGGCATGACGAAGGTCAATGCTTGCTGAAGGTGGTCGAAAAAGGGTTCACCGGAGGTGGGCGCCAATGTTGGGGACTTGTTCTCAAATGCTATGAGTCAAGAACAAGGCAACACAGAAAATGTTAAACATTAAAATCTTTCGTCCTTCGAAGCATTATTTCCCTTAGGATATAATGATTTTCGGACGAAGGTAATGAAGGACATACCTTCGTCAACATAACATATATGGATGAAGAAAGAATCATATAAAGCATAAAAAATAATATATAAGCGGTCATATATCATTATCTTATTTTTATTTTATTACTATGGAAAAATAAAAACAATATCAAATTACAAGTGTACCTTCGACTTGAAAGAAGGTAAAAAGTACTAGTGTGACGTAAGGATTAATGCCAAGTCAACATGAACAGTACGGAGTCACTGTTCATCTATTTATAGGCACGGGACGTAGCCCATGTAAAATTACACTCATGCCCTTTACATTTGCTAATAACTCTATAGTAGTCCATCGAGGTCCAAATAGCCTTTTCATCTTTAAGTCGGTTTTCCTTTTCTGCTATCATGCCGAAGCTCTCCTGCGCGCAACTTCGGCTTCGCGCTATCCTTCGTACTCCTTCTCGTGCTTCTTCATGCTGTGGTTTCAACTTAAGTCCGAAGGTACCTGCTCATGAATTATACTTCCAGAAACATTGTTAAATCATGTTTTTGAGGACCTTAGGAAGCCGAAGGCCCCCAACAACTTTAAAGCACAAACTCTTAACATATCCTCTAACACTTGATCTGTTCTTCTGTTTGGTCAGCTGTCTGCGGATGATAGGCTGAGCTGAAATTTAGCTTAGTATCCATAGATTCATGCAATCTTTTCCAAAGCATGAAGTAAATTGGGTTTCTCTATCTGATACAATTTTCTTTGGTACACCATGTAAACATACAATCCTTGACATGTATTGTTCTTCTAATTGAGCTCCTGAGTATGTGGTCTTCATAGGTATGAAATGTGCAGCCTTTGTTAACCTGTCTACAATAACCCATATGGAATCATATCCATCACGTGTACGCGGTAGTCTGACTATAAAATCCATACCAATTTCTTCCCACTTCCATTCCAACACTTTAAGAGGTTGCAAAAAACTTGCTGGTCTTTGATGTTCTGCCTTTACTCGTTGACATATGTCACATAGTGCAACATGAGTTGCAACATCTCTTTTCAAACCATAACATCAATATTTTTCTTTTAGGTCCTAGTACATCTTAGTACTTCTAGGGTGAATAGAATATGCTGAATCATGAGCTTCTCTCAAAATAAGCTGGCGTAGATGTTCAAATTTCGGTACATAGATCCTCTTTTTAAACCAAACTGTGCCATGTTCATCTTCTGTTAAATCTGGGGCTTTACCCAAATTAATCTGCATTTTATTTTCCTTAATTATCTTGTATGATTCCTGCCGTTTACGAATTTCTTGCTCCAATGTGGATTCTAATTCCATAACTATTGCTTCCGTATTATTTACCATACCAAGATTAAGTTACTCCATTTCCCAACATAATTCTTATGGCATATCACCTTTACGATGACGTTTGCTTTTCCTGGATGATATTGAATATCCAAATCATAATGTTTTATTAACTCAATCCATCTTCATTGCCTTAGATTGAGTTCCTTCTGAGTGAATATTTATTTCAAACTTTTGTGATCGGTGAAGATTTTACACTTATTTCCAATCACATAGTGCCTCCAAATCTTCAAAGCATGTACTACAACAGCTAATTCCAAATCATGTGTCGAGTAATTCTTTTCATGCTTCCGTAACTGCCTTGAGGCATAAGCTATTACCTTGATGTCGGCGTTTGGACCTAAAATGGAAATGGACTTAATCATTTCCCATAATCGATTTTGGTGGTTGATGTCCAACACAAACCATGTGGACTAACTAGTTTGTCTAGATATCATTTATCTCAGGTGCATAAGGTTCAACATAAACCAAGAAAGTAATCCAGTTGGGGACACAATCAAATTTCGAGCAAAGGCTTAGAGTGTGCTAAAAAATGGCGCACCGGACAGTGTTTGGTGCACCAGGCCTGTACACAATCAAACCAGCCACTCTTGGGAATTCACTGGGCCGCTCCGCTATAATTCACCGGACTGTTCAGTGAGCCAGCACAGCAACGACTCTCTACGCGCCAACGGTCGACTGCGACGATGAACAGTGCAAGTCATAAGTCAGAGCAGAAAGTCAGAGGTCACCGGACATTTCCGGGGTGCCACCGGACTATCTGGTGCCGCTTGAAGACAGAAGACACGAATGGTCAACTGCTCCAAACCCTAACGGATAGCTGACGTGGCGCGCACCGGACAATGAACAGTGCACTGTCTGGTGCACCACCGATCTATCTGGTGCGCCCATCGACAGCAAAGTTAGCCAACGACTAGGAAGTGGTTGGGGGCTATAACTACCCCCAACCACCTCATACAAAGCCATCCAAGTATTCTGAACTTTCCATTCAATACAAGAGCAAAGCCAACCACTCAAAGACACATTCAAAGCATTCAATCCACTCCAAGTTTCCAAAATCAACTCTAGAGCTTAGAGACTTGAGAGAGGATCATTTGTGTTCATTTGCGCTCTTGTTGCTTGGATTGCCTTCTTCATTTCTCATTCTAATTCTTAAGTGCTTTGTAAAGCTACCCAGAGACACCTAGGTGTGTGCTGGTCCTTGTGGGGTCTTAGTGACCCATGTGATTAAGGAAAAGGCTCATCCGGTCTAAGTGACCGTTTGAGAGAGGGAAAGGGTTGAAATATACCCGGCCTTTGTGGCCTCCTCAACGAGGACTAGGTTCTTTGGAACCGAACCCTAGTAAAACAAATCACCGTGTCCACTCGTGTTGATTTCCATTTGATTTGTTTGCCCTCTTTCCTCTTTCTAAGGTCTCCTTGCCAATATTGGTTTGAGCTTTCTCCCAAACGTCACCCGCATCATTTGAGCAACTCGTGGCAAGGGAAACCATCTTCCGCACTCAGATTTAATTCTAGTGTTAACCTTGGCCTTAGTGTGAGTTTAAGTTTATAAATTTCAGGTTTAGCCTATTCACCCCCCTCTAGGCGACTTTTAATTGTTATCGGAGCCAGTGCTTCATTAAGAGTCTAACAAACTCGAAGTGATGTCAGGAGATCACGCCAAGAGGGAGATCATGACCGGCGACAAGCCCACGGGCTCGGGGAAGACTCTCAAGGGAGTCTGGCAACAAGTACAAGGAGGAATCCTCTTCCTCCATCAAGTCACATAGGAGGGGTGACAAGAAGAAAAAGAAGATGAAGAAGGTGGTCTACTACGAGACCGACTTTTCAACACCCTCCACCTCTGGCACCAAGTCGTCAACTACTTCTAAGTTCCATGAGCGCAAGAAGTATAGTAAGATACCCCTACACTATCTCTGTATTTCCAAGCGTGCTCCTCTACTTTCTGTCCCCTTAGGCAAACTACCATATTTTAATGGTGAAGATTATTGTATGTGGAGTGATAAAATGAGGCATCATCTAACCTCACTCCACGAAAGCATATGGGACATTGTTGAATTTGGAGTGCAAGCACCACAAGTGGGGGACGAGGACTACGACTCGGACGAGGCTGCCCAAATTAGGCACTTTAACTCCCAAGCAACTTCTACACTCCTCACTTCTTTATGTTGAGAGGCGTATAATAAGGTGCAAGGGTTGAAGAATGCCAAAGAAATTTGGATCGTCCTCAAAACAGTGCACGAAGGGGACGAGGTGACCAAGATCACCAAGTGGGAGATGATCCAGGGAGAGCTTGGTCGATTCGTCCTCAACAAAAGAGAAGAGCCGCAAGCCATGTACAACCGGCTAAAAACCATGGTCAATCAAGTGCACAACCTCGGGAGCACCAAATGGGATGACCATGAAATGGTCAAGGTTATTCTAAGATCCCTCGTTTTTTGTAATCCTACTCAAGTACAATTAATATGTGGGGATCCTAGATATAAACAGATGTCTCCCGAGGAGGTAATTTGCAAGTTTGTGAGCTTTGAACTTATGATCAAAGACTCCAAACACATTGTCAACTTGGAGCAAGGCGCCACCTTGTTGGGGACTTGTTCTCAAATGCTAAGAGTTAAGAACAAGGCAACATAAAAAGTGTTAAGTGTTAAAGCCCTTCGTCCTACTAAACATTATTCCCCTTCGGGAAACAATGAGTTTCGGACGAAGGTCACAAGAGACATACCTTCGTAAATATAACAAGTAATGACGAAGGATTCATATAAAGCATGAAATATAAACATCATCATAAAATCATTTCTATTTTATTAACATGGAGAAATAGAAATGATTACAAATTACAAATGTACCTTCGGTCCTGAGAGAAGGTAAAAAGTACAAGCGTGACGCAAAAGCATATGCCAAGTCAGCGTGAAGTACGGGTACTGTTCATCTATTTATAGACGTGGGACGCAGCCCACGTAAAATTACATTCATGTCCATTACATTTGTCAATGACTTATGAAAATCTGTCAAGGTCCACGTAGTCTTTTCATCTCTAAGTCGGTTCCCCCCTCTGCTATCGCGACGAAGCTTCCCTGCGCACAGCTTCGGCTGTGCACCATCCTTCGTACAGCTTGGTAATCAGCTCGTCCTTCGTCTGGTTCAGGCTTCGTCCTGACCGTGCTTCATGTTCATAATTCTGAGTCCGAAAATACCTGTTCACATAATCCACTTGGAAAACATTGTCAAATCATGTTTTTGAGGACCTTCGGAGGACGAAGGCCCCCAACAGTAGCCCCTCGCAATATTAATTTGTTAATAATAAATTCAGATTGCGATATGGACGAAGGCCTTGAGCCGAAGGTCCGAAAAAACACCTTCCCTTTGCTAGAATAGCAACATTCACTGACAAGTGGGGTCTTTCAATTTTCAATGCCCTGGGGGTATAAATAAGATCATACCGTAAACTTATTTGGTACGCACACTTGCCATCTGCTTCGGCCCACTAAATTTTTAGCTCTTGTGCACTAAGATTTGCTGGTCTTTTTGATTTTGAAGCTTCGGCCTCGAAAACAGTTTTTTAGCGTTTCCGAAGATGTCTGAAGGTAAGAAGATCCCTGCCGAGACGAAGCTGAGTCTCGACGAAGAGAAGAATTTGGGGTTCCTCATAGCGATGGCGGAGGCCAATACAGAGAAGATCACCAAGGAGATTCTTGAAGGTTTGTCCGAAGATACTGGTGACAGCGACAGCTATGATGTAGAAAGTGGTGGGGAAGAGGCCGAAGATCGACCATGGCGGCCAAGTCACACGGTTTTCGGGAAAACCACTATCAAGCAGAGTCATATTGATAATATGAGGGGGCGGTATTTTCGAGATATATCTATTGTGAGGGCTGACGCTGGAGAAAAGACTTCTCCCACCCCAGAAGAAGATGAAGTCGTAATCTTCCGAAGCTTTCTCAAGGCTGGGCTTCGATTCCCCCTAAGCAACTTTGTTGTTGAAGTCCTGAAGACATTTCAAGTCTACATTCATCAAATTACTCCCGAAGCTATCATAAGAATGGGGTTGTTTGTCTGGGCTGCGAGAAGCCAAGGTTTAGAACCAAATGCTAAAAGCTTTTGCAATATTCATGAGTTGTTATATGAGACGAAGCCCTGGGGGAAAGAACAATATCACAACAACTTTGGGTGTTACAGCTTCGGTGCCCGCTCCGGGTCAAGCCGCCCTGTGCCAACCTTTCGGAAGAGGTGGCCCGGAGCCTGGATGACAGAGTGGTTCTATGTAAAGAATGACTTATCAGCGCAAGAAAATGTTAAGAGTATCATTATGCGCCCCATCTGGCAACGCTTCGGACTTCGAAGGCCGAAGGTTGAAATGGACGAAGCAGCCGAGGAATGCCAAAGAGCCTTCGGCGTAATCTGCTCTTTCATTGGGACAAGGGACTTGGTCCAAGAGCACATTGCCTTCAGGGTATGGCCACTTGCAGAAAAGTGGGAAATGCCGAAGGAGACCATTAAAGAGTCCGACGAAGGCGGACTGGTCAGACTGAGATACACATTCAAATATGCAGATAAATTTGTTGAACCTGATGATGACTGGTTGAAAAGCATTGAAACACTAAGTGACGAACTGCTTGGGGCATATTCGAAGGCCGAAAATACTGCATTATCAGCAGCCTTCGGAGGCCGAAAGAAGAAAAGGCTCAACCGGGTATTTGACGCAATCGGGTTTGTCTACCCTGACTATCATTATCCGGTACTGGGTCGCAAAAGAAAAATTACTTCTCCTGCGACAGAAGCTACCACAAGTGCCACTAGTGAGCCAGCACCGCAAAGGAAAAAGATGAAGGTGCCCACCCACCGAGCGCGCTTTATTGAGCCGGCCACAGTGCCAAAATTTATTGGTGAAGTCTCTTTGGCCTCTGAAGCTACAGAACCAGCTCCAGTGCCGAAGATAGAAGAGAAAACTGAAGCACCTTCAGCCGAAAAAGCAGAAAAACCGAAGATTGAAGAGCGAAAAATATCGAAAATCTTAAGTCCTTCAGCAACTGTTGAAACAACAAAAAATCAAAAGGGCCCGTCGGTGACCCCGAGAAGAAAAAGAATGGTGAACGTGTTAGATGTTTTGGAGACAATCAAGTCTTCAAGCACAACTCCAAAAGGGACTATTGAAGTTGCTGAAGTGTCTACCGAGGCTGAAGTTGCTGAAGCTTCGAAGCAACAACCTGAAGCTGAAGCTGGGCCTTCAGAGCCCACCAAGGAACAATCTTTGGAGACCGAGAAAATATCAGAACCAGCTTTGGTTAAAGAAATTGACACTACCTCCCCCGAAGCTCCTTTCAGCGCACGCGATTACATCGTGCGACATGCTTCGGGGAAGAAATTATCCGAAGAGGAAACTTACGAAGCTAACTACTATGCCAGAGAGCTAAAATATCCAAAAGGGGCAGTAGTGTTTAACGGGACTAATGAAGATGACTTCCTGTACTGCCTTCCTGATAATAAAGAACTATCTGTCTGCCGAGAGATGGCTAGAAGTATGGGATTCCCGAAGCTTGAAGCTGGATTATGCGCTATGACGAAGGAAGATCTCGCGGATAGTCTTGCATATAATAGCCTAAAGGTATGGGAATTAGTCGTTTGAAAAAATTTTACAATACGTAATTCATTCCTTTATCTTTATATGGATTCTTTTTTTTGTATAGGGTTTGATCCTGAGCAACACACTAAGAGCACAAAAGAGTGCCGAAGATGAAAGCTATGAAATTGCGTTCAACAACCTTCGATCAGAAGTTATTAAACTGAGAAACGAAGCTCTGGAGAAGGATAAAATTCTGCTTACACTGGTAGATAAGGTAAAGAAGGACGAAGCTGCTTCAAAAGCCCAGGCGGAAGCCCAAAAACGTGAAATTAAAGATCTTCAGAAACAGCTAGCTAGAGCTAAAGAGGAACGTGTGCTTGAGGAAACAAAACGAGAACTTAGTGATCATATGGTCAATAATTTAGAGTTAAGTGTTAAAGAGCTTCGTGCATCTCAGAGGAAATGCTATGTTAAATCTGTAGAATGCGTCAAAAAGATAAAATCCAGCTTCGCCAGCGTTGGCGCCTTTTCTAGTGAAGAGGACTTTTCAAGAGGCAATCCCGAAGGTCCACTGGACTGGATTAGCCACGAAGCCGAAGCCTTCGAGGAAATCCTGAGCGGCCGTGGAGACATCTGCGCTTTTTCAGGCGCCAGAGGAGTTGCTGCTGTTTTGGAGAAGAAAGGTTGTGAACATATAAAATTCTTAGCTCAGTCCGAAGCTGCCCTGTCCTCTGAAGACATCAAAGATCCCTCAACCGAAGCAAGCATGGTTGGCGGTAAGTTCTTCACTGATATCTGGGACAACGGCGGCCGAGAAATGGTACAAGAAATTATTCAAAGAAGTGAAAAAGGCATCCATGATGCTAGGAAAGTAGCAGAAGCTGCCGAAAGAAGTACAGAGCCCGAAGGGCAATTAGGTATTAATTAGTCGTTTTTATTGTGTTGCAATTTTTATTTCAAACTTTGCTCGCGATTTGTAATAGTAATAAAGAAATGTTCTCTTTCCTCAGAACCTGCTGGATCGACTGCTGACCCTCACGCAAAAGGGGATGACGAAATTAAACAAATGGTCGAAGCTATCATGGATAAAGTTGTTGATCAACTTCTAAATGAGGCCGCCGAAGCAGTATTAAGAGAAGACTAGATGATATTTAGAAAAAAACATTTAAAGTGTGATCTATGTAACATTTTGTACATTTGAATGTAATATACAAGTCTCTTTTCATTATTCAATTCTTTACGATGCATGAAACTCTACATACATATCATTTTTGAGCCTTCGGCGAAAAAACACCTTCCCTTCTTTTCATGCTTCGTGAAGAAGACATTCTCCGTTAAAATTATTCTGATGAAACACGTCCATGCTTCGTGAAAATATTCTCCGAAGCTATACAATTTCGATATTGCTCTGATGAAGCTCGTCCATGCTTCGTAAAAATATTCTCCGAAGCTGTATTCCGAAGATTATCATTGTATTCCCTCGTGACTTTACACAATTTTCACTTTCTCAAAGCGTCCTTTCGAAGGTTGATACTGTGTCCCCTTCTTTTGCCAAATGCAACATGATGTATGATGCTTATGTTATGCAAAATGATGTGATGATGTTATGTTATGCAAATGACATTTGTTCCGAAGATACACACAAAATATATTCGTAAGCTCTGCATTCCCTTAGGAACGTCTTTGGAGCTTCTTCGCCTTTTACTTAGACGGTATAAGCTCTGCATTCCCTTAGGAACGTCTTTGGAGCTTCTTCGCCTTTTACTTAGACGGTATAAGCTCTGCATTCCCTTAGGAACGTCTTTGGAGCTTCTTCGCCTTTTACTTAGGCGGTATCAGCGTTGACTTTTCGCTGTATGCTCTGCATTCCCTTAGGAACGTCTTTGGAGCAAAAAACTTACACTGCGCTCCCTTTGGAACGGCTTTTTGTAACTTCGGCAACTTACTCTGCGTTCCTTAGAACGACTTTTTGTTGGGTTGAAGGATTTTTAATAATCCGAAGGTCCTCCTTGTTACCGCAAATTTTTAAGCTTCAGCAACTTAAGCCTGTAGAGAAGATAGGTTTTTCTGATAACCAACCACGAAACTATTATATGAAAACTGAAGTGTTCTTTATTACAGAGAAAACAGAACTTAAACGGAAAAGACTGCTATCAAAGTAGGATATTTGTCAATAAATGTGCTTCGACTCTGGCACAGTACTATTGACTGTACGGGCTTCAGATTGCTCTCTGAGATCCCTTTGGTGCGGAACATATTGGCTCCCTTCTGGCTGTTGGCCTTGTTGCAGCGGACGTGGAGGCGGGGGCTGTTGCCATGAAGCTTGAGGTTGACTTGCCGAAGCTACGGAAACTGCAGGGTGGTTGCCCACGTACTCCGGGATGTAAGGCTGATGGTACGAAGCAGTATGCATGACCTGCTTCGGCTGTCCCTGTTGCGCTGCAGCTTCTGCTAGCTCCTTTTGTTTCTGGATGGTGACATGGCACATCCTGGTGGTATGGCCCTTGTTCTTACCGCAGAATAAGCAAAATGTCCTCCTTGGTTGATCTCCAAATCTTCCGGCGAAGCCCCTGGCGCCTCTGCCTCTTGGAGCTGGTGGCCGAAAGAAAGTTTGTTGTTGCCCCGAAGCCTGTGAGGAGCACTGCGGCTTGTTCTGCTGACTCCCCTTATCATCATTTTGAGTGTTGTGGATGGACCTGACATGCCTCGGATAGAATCGTCCCCCGAAGCCCCTGGTCATCTCAGAAAATCTGAAGGCCTCCTCCCTTCTTTGGCGAAAGTCATTATCAGCACGAATGTACTCGTCCATCTTTTGGAGTAGCTTCTCCAGAGTCTGAGGAGGCTTCCTAGCATAGTATTGGGCTGCAGGTCCAGGACGAAGCCCCTTGATCATGGCTTCGATAACAATTTCATTGGGCACCGTTGGTGCCTGCGCCCTCAAACGCAAGAACCTTCTGACATACGCCTGAAGGTATTCCTCATGATCCTGAGTGCACTGGAACAAGGCTTGAGCAGTGACCGGCTTCGTCTGAAATCCTTGAAAGCTGGTTAACAACATATCCTTCAGCTTCTGCCATGAGGTGATTGTTCCTGGTTGAAGGGAGGAATACCAGGTCTGAGCAACATTCCTGACGGCCATAACGAAAGACTTCGCCATGACTGCAGCATTGCCCCCATACGAAGACACTGTTGCTTCATAGCTCATCAAGAACTGCTTCGGGTCTGAGTGGCCGTCGAACATGGGAAGCTGGGGTGGCTTATAGGATGGAGGCCAAGGTGTAGCCTGCAGCTCAGCGGACAAAGGAGAAGCATCATCGAAAACAAAATTTCCCTGATGGAAATTGTCATACCAGTCATCTTCGTTGACGAAGCCCTCCTGATGAAGGTCTTTCTGCTGAGGCCTTCTGTTTTGTTCATCGTGAGTAAGATGGCGAACTTCCTCAGAGGCTTCGTCTATCTGCCGTTGCAACTCAGCTAGCCGGGCCATCTTCTCCTTCTTCCTCTGCACCTGTTGATGTAGCATCTCCATATCCCTGATTTCTTGGTCTAGCTCTTCCTCCTGAAGCGTCGGGCTGACGGCCTTTCTCTTCTGGCTTCGGGCCTCCCGAAGAGAGACGGTCTCCTGGTTGTGGTCCAGCGGTTGCAGTGCTGCAGCCCCAGTCGCTGAAGCTTTCTTCGGCGCCATAGCGAAGGTCTATAGCTTCCGAAGGTGTTCAAAAAACTCGAAGTGGAAGTGAGTTCACCGGAGGTGGGCGCCAATGTTGGGGACTTGTTCTCAAATGCTAAGAGTTAAGAACAAGGCAACATAAAAAGTGTTAAGTGTTAAAGCCCTTCGTCCTACTAAACATTATTCCCCTTCGGGAAACAATGAGTTTCGGACGAAGGTCACAAGAGACATACCTTCGTAAATATAACAAGTAATGACGAAGGATTCATATAAAGCATGAAATATAAACATCATCATAAAATCATTTCTATTTTATTAACATGGAGAAATAGAAATGATTACAAATTACAAATGTACCTTCGGTCCTGAGAGAAGGTAAAAAGTACAAGCGTGACGCAAAAGCATATGCCAAGTCAGCGTGAACAGTACGGGAGTACTGTTCATCTATTTATAGACGTGGGACGCAGCCCACGTAAAATTACATTCATGTCCATTACATTTGTCAATGACTTATGAAAATCTGTCAAGGTCCACGTAGTCTTTTCATCTCTAAGTCGGTTCCCCCCTCTGCTATCGCGATGAAGCTTCCCTGCGCACAGCTTCGGCTGTGCACCATCCTTCGTAGAGCTTGGTAATCAGCTCGTCCTTCGTCTGGTTCAGGCTTCGTCCTGACCGTGCTTCATGTTCATAATTCTGAGTCCGAAAATACCTGTTCACATAATCCACTTGGAAAACATTGTCAAATCATGTTTTTGAGGACCTTCGGAGGACGAAGGCCCCCAACACACCTCTACACCCAAGGTGCAACCCATTGCATTCAAAGCAACGAAAGAAAAGGAGGAGTCTACACCAAGTAGGCTTCTGATCGATGCCTCCAAGCTCGACAACGAGGAGATGGTTCTTATCATTAAGAGCTTTCGTCAAATCCTCAAGTAAAGGAAGGGAAGGACTACAAGCCTCGCTCCAAAAGGGTGTGCTACTGATGTGGTATGTCCGGTCATTTCATTGCAAAATGTCCATATACAAGTGAAAGTGATAGGGACGACGACAAGAAGGGGAAGAAGAAAATGGAGAAGAAAAGGTACTACAATAAGAAGGGTAGGGAGGCACACATGGTGCGAGAATGGGGCTCTGATGAGAGCTCCACCGGCTCCTCCTCCGACGAGGACACCGCCAACATCACCATCAACAAAGGCCTCTTCTTCCCCAACGTCGGCCACAAGTGTCTCATGGCAAAGGATGGCATGAAGAAGAAGGTACATTCTAGAAGTACCCCCAAATATACTACATCTGATGATGAGGGTAGTTCTAGTGATAATGAAGATGATTTAGTTTCTCTCTTTGCCAACCTTACCATGGACCAAAAGAAAAATTGAATGAATTAATTGAAACCATTAACGAGAAGGATGATCTCTTGTAATGCCAAGAGGACTTGCTCGTTAAGAAAAATAAAAAATTTGTTAAATTGAAGAATGCTTATGCTCTAGAAGTAGAAAAATGTGAAAATTTGTTTAAGGAGCTTAGCATATATAATGATTCAATTTCATGTCTTAGAAATGAGAATGATAGTTTAAATGCTAAGATTGATGAACTGAATGTTTGCAAACCCTCTACATCTTCTATTGAGCATGTTACTATTTGTACTAGATGTAGAGATATTAATGTTGAATCTATTGATGATCACATTGCTATGATTAAAGAACAAAATGATCACATAGCAAAATTAAATGCTAAAATTGCCGATCATGAGCTAGAAAATAAAAAATTTAAATTTGCTAGAAGCATGCTCTATAATGGGAGACACCCTGGCATTAAGGATGGCATTGGGTTCCAATAAGGGAACCAAATCAATGTGAAGCTTAATGCCTGTTGGAGACTTGTTCTCAAATGCTATGAGTTAAGAACAAGGCAACACAAAAAAACGTCAAATGTTAAAGCCCTTTGTCCTTTGAGGCATTATTTCCCTTGGGATATAATGATCTTCGGACGAAGGTTATGAAGGACATACCTTCATCAATGTAACATATAATAATAAAGAAAGAATCATATGAAATGTAAAAGATAACATAAACAATTATATATCAACTCATTTCTATTTTATTACTATAGAAAAATAGAAATGATATCAGATTACAAATGTACCTTTAGCTCGAAGGAAGGTAAAAGTACAAGCGTGATGCAAAAGCAGGATAACAAGTCAGCGTCAACAGTACGGGAGTACTGTTCATCTATTTATAGGCACGGGACGCAGCCCGTGTGAAATTACATCCATGCCCTCTGTATTTGCTAATGACTCTAATGTAATCCACCGAGGTCTAAATAGCCTTTTCCCTTTTAAGTCGGTTCCCTTTTCTACTGTTATGCCGAAGCTCCCTTGCGTGTAGCTTCGGCGCTGCGTCAACCTTCGTATTGTTTGCGCTTTTCACACTATGTGTGGTTGTGATCCGAGTTCAAAGGCACCTATTCATATATTACACTCAAGAAACATTGTTAGATCATGTTTTTGAGGACCTTCGGAAATCGAAGGCCCCCAACAGTAGCCCCTCGCAAGGTTAATTTGTTAGGATAACAAATTCAGATTGCGTTATGGATGAAGGCCCTTAGCCGAAGGTCCGAAAAAACACCTTCCCTTTGCTAGAATAGCAACAATCAATGACAAATGGGGCCCTCCAACTTGGAGCGCGCTGAGCGTATAAATAAGAACTCACCCCGAGCACATTTGGCACACATACTCTGCTTTGCTTTACTTCTTAGCTCTTGCTTTCCATCAGTTGCTTAGTTTCTTAAATTTTCTAAGCTTCGAATTTAAGGTCATATTTTCATTAGTTCCGAAGATAAGATGTCTCACAACAAGAAGACAATTGCTGGAGCGAAGTTAACCGAAGAGGAGAAGCTTCTTGAGGAAAAGACTGCTGGATTCATTGAGTCAATTGCAAAGACAAATACAGAAAAGATTACAAAGGAAATTCTAGAAGGATTATCTGAAGATACCGATGACAGCGATAGTTATGATGCGGAAAGTGGAGGCGAAGACTCCGAAGATCGGCCCTGGCGACCAAGTCACACAGTCTTCGGGAAATCGACTATCAGACAGAGTCATCTTGATAACATGAGAGGAAGGTATTTTCGAGACATATCTATTGTGAGGGCTGACAATGGAGACAGGACTGTTCCCGCTCCTGAAGAGAATGAAGTTGTAATCTTTTGAAGCTTCTTTAAGGCTAGGCTTCGGTTCCCCTTAAGCAGATTTGTTGTTGAGGTTTTAAAGATATATGAGATTTTCCTTCACCAGATTACTCCTGAAGCAATTATCAGAATGGGAATCTTCGTCTGGGCCGTGAGGAGTCAAGGTTTGGAGCCAAGTGCAAAATGTTTCTGCAGCATGCATGAACTTTCGTATGAGACGAAGGCCTAGGATAAGGAACAGTATCATAACAATTTTGGTTGCTATAGCTTCGTTGCTCACTCAGGCTCAAGTTTCCCAATGCCAACATTTTGGAAAAAATGGCCCGGAGACTAGATGAAAGAATGGTTCTATGTGAAGAATGATTTGAAAGAAAGAGAAGATATTACAAAGATCATTATGCGCCCAATTTGGTCCGCTTCGGCCTCCGGAAACCGAAGGTAAAGATTGATGAGGAAGCCGAAGTGTGCCAAAGGGCCTTCAGCACAGTCTGCGCATTTATTGGGACAAGGGACTTAGTCCAAGAGCACGTGGCCTTCAGAATATGGCCACTGATAGACAACTGGGAGATGGCAAAAGAGACCATCAGCAAAACTAACCAAGGTGGCTTGGTTCGATTAAAATATACCTTTAGGTTTAGAGACCAATTTATCAAACCAGACGACGACTGGCTGAAGTGCGTTGATAACACCAGTGATGAACTACTTGGAGCCTATTCCAAGTCTGAAGATAACGCAATATCTACAGCCTTCGGGAGCCGAAAAAAGAATAGGCTAAATAGAGTTTTTGATGCTATCGGATTTTTGTATCCTGACTACCGCTACTCGCCAAGGGGGCAGAAGAGAAAGAGTGCAACTTCTGGGAAGGATGTTACTTCAGCTGCTCCGAGTGAGCCCGCGCCGAAGAGGACAAAAGTGAAGGTTCTTACTCACCGACCGCGCTACATTGAACCGGCCACAGTGCCCGAATTTGGTGGTGAGACCTCTTCGGCTACTGAAGCCAAAGAACCTGCGCTTACCCAGAAAATTAAAGAGCCGGCTGCAATGCCGAAGGCATCTTCAGCCAAAATAGCTGAGCCAAAGGCCAATAATATTAAAGAGATAGGGGTCGAAGGAACAAAGATATTAGAAGTTAAAATCCCTTCGGCAGAAGTGATAGTGCCGAAGGCACAAAAAGGTCTTACAGCGACCCCCATGAGGAAAAGGATGGTCAACAAACTAGATGCGCTGGAGACAATAAAGACTTCAAGCTCTACTCCAGGGAAAACTGCCGAAGCTTCAAAAGAGCAGACTGAGACAAAACTAACTAAAGCCGAAGCTGCAAAGAGCCAGGCCGAGACTAAAGCTGGGCCTTCAGAGCCCGCCAAGGAGAAATCCTTGGAAACCAGAGAAGAGGAAACAGAAAAAGAAGCTACAGAACAAATTCTGCCTGAAAAAACTACCACTCCTACTCCCGAAGCATCCTCCGAAGTTCTTGATTATATTGTACGACATGCTTCGGGAAAAAGGTTATCTGAAGAAGAAAGGCGAGAAGCTCAACACTATGCCAGAAACTGAAATATCCAAAGGGGGCATTGATATTCAATGGCAGCGGAGAAGAAGATTTCTTGTATTGTCTCCCAGACAGCAAGGAGATTTCTGTCTGCTGGCAGATGAGCAGAAACTTCGGATTCTCGACACTGGAAGTCGGGCTTTCGGCGCTATCGAAAGATGAATTGGCGGATAGCTTAGCATATAATAGTTTAAAGGTGTGAGACTAAAATTTTTTGTACTTAAAAACGAAATTTTTTGTTTATTTGCTTATGCTTAATACCGCACTTCTTTTACAGGGCCTGATTCTTAGCAATGCCCTTAGGGCGCAGAAAAGTGCCGAAGACGAAGGATGCACTATAGCTTTGAACAACCTTCGTTCCGAAGTAATTGAACTAAGGAACGAAGGTCTTGAAAAAGATAGAATATTAAACTCATTGGTGAACAAAATAAAAGAAGACGAAGCTACTTCCAAAGCCCAAGCTGAAGCCTAGAAATGCGAAATTGAGAACCTTCGGAAGCAGCTAGCTGAAGCAAAATTGAAATGTGCTATTGCCGAAGCTGACCGAGAATCCAGTGATTACTGGAAAAATTATTGGGAAAAAACAGTTGTAGAACTCCGCTCTTCAAAAGAAAGATGTTATAAAAAATCTATAGAATGTGTGGAATAGATAAAAACTAGCTTCGCCAATGTTGGTGCATATTCAAGTGAAGACAACTTCGTACGGGGCGATCCCGAGGGGCCAATTGAGTGGATCAGCAGCGAGGCCGAAGCCTTTGAGGAGATTTTACATGACCGTGGGGACGTCTGTGCCTTCTCAGGTGCGAGGGGAATTGCGGCTATTTTGGAGAAGTCAGGTTGCGATCATGTGAAAACTTTGGCCCAAACCGAAGGTACTTTATCTATTGATGATACAAAGGACCCCACGGCCGAAGCAAGCTTAGTTGGTGGAAAATTTTTTACTGACATCTGGGAAAATGGCGGCCGAGGGATGGCCCACGAAATAATAAAGAAGAGCGAAAAAGATACTCACGATGCTAGGGAAGCAGCAAAGGCAGCTGAAAAAGCTGCGGAACTCGAAAGGCGGATAGGTATTGCTTAATAGCTTTTAACTTTATTTTTTATTTTTGTGACTTCAAACTTATTTACGTTTTCTACCGCAGCCAAACTATCTCCTCCCCTAGAGCCCTCTGAGTCGTTGGTCGACCCAGAAGCAAAGGCATCAGCAGAAAATGTTAGGATGGCTGAAGCTATTGTAGACGAAGTCGTTACCCTAACTGCTGACCGAAACTGCAGATGAAGTTTTGAAGGAAGAATAATATATTGTAAAAACATTGCTAGAATATTAATGTAACATTTGCTGGACTATGCTTGTAATGTTTGGTGCTCATGAGTTTTTTTAATGTAATATATAAATGGCTTTGTAATTCATTTCTTTGCGATGCATGAAACTTTTATTGTACATACCGTTTTTGAGCCTTCGGCGAAAAAACACCTTCCCTTCTTTTCATGCTTCGTAAAGAAGAGTTTTTATGCTTCGTGAAAAATCCTCCAATTGTGGCAGAAACATTAATGCTTCGTCAGTAATAGACTTTCTTCCTCGATATCAGAGTGCATAAAAAATGCTTCAAGCGTCGCCATAACACTTATGCTTAGTCAACAATAGACTTTTTCCTCCACTTCAGAGCTGATAAAGTTGTATCTCTTCAAAACTTATTTTGTGCCTTAGCACAATTTCACTTTTTCTAAGCATTCTCCGAAGGTCAACATTGTATTCCCTTCTTGTGCCATTGATGCAATATGATGTATGATGTTATGTTATGCGAAATGATGTGATGATGTTATGCTATGCAAAATGATACTTTGTGCTGAAGACACACACTCACATCCCCATATTGGAATACACAATCTCTTTGCTGTTTATTTTTCGGCTTCACCGCTTATTTTTCGGTGTATCAGCGCTGACTTTTCACTGTAAGTTCTGCATTCCCTTAGGAACATCTTTTGAACTTCTTCGCCTTCTATTTCGGCGGTATTCGCGTTGACTTTTCGCGCTTCGCCTTATATTTCGGTGGTATTTGGCTCTGCATTCCCTTTGGAACGACTTTTGAGCAGAGAACTTACACTGCGCTCCCTTAGGAACGACTTTTTGTAGCTTCAGCAAACTTACGCTGCGTTCCGTAGAACGACTTTTTGTAGCTTCGGAGATACTTGTGACTTAGGAACGACTTTTTGTGCCTCGGCGATTTTCTGGACTCCGTAAGTCTGTGGAGAAGATATATTTTCACTATGGCAAAAACGAAGCTATTACATGGTATTGAAAACGACAAGAAAACTAAGTTTTCAACAACTGTTCCTCAGTAAGAAAGAGAATGACAATGAATGTAAAAACTGATTCAGGGGTAGGATATCTCTTAGTAGATATGCTTCGACTCTGGCACAGTACTGTTGGCTGTGCGAGCTTCGGACTCCTCCCTGAAGTCTCTCTATTGATGGGTCTGTTGACTCCCTTCTGGCTGTTGGCCGCGTGAATATGCAGGTTGTAGTGGTGGCGGAGGTGGAGGCTGTGGCCAGGATGCCTGTGGCTGACTAGCCGAAGCAACAGACGGCTGCAGGATGGTTACCCACATACTCTGGTATGTAGGGTGAGTGATATGAAGCAGTATGCATGACCTGCTTCGGCTGATTCTGCTGAGCTGCAGCTTCTGCTATTTCCTTCTGTTTCTGAATGGTGACATGGCACATCCTTGTAGTATGGCCCTTGTCCTCACCATAGAATAAGCAATAAATTTTTCTGGGCTGATCCCCAAATCTTCCTCCAAAGCCCCTGGCGCCTCTGCCCCTTGGAGCTGGCAGCCGAAGATAGCTTTGTTGGTGCCCCGAAGCTTGCGAGGAATTTTGTGGCCTCTGTGTAATACCCACTTTGTAAGAAAGATCTAAAAGAGGATTTATGTCACCCTATCTCTATATGTACTACCAATGTGTATCATTTCATGTGGACACATTACTTACACAAATAAATAAGTAACAAAGACACTCAACTAAACCATGCATCATGCTGGATTTTGTTTTGTGTGCATTTTGTGACAACATAAAATAATTTGAAGAAGAAATATATTAACTTCCCAAAATAGAATTTAGAAGATAAAAGGAGGTTTTAGAATTTAGAAAGGAGAAAGAAATATTATGAAACACCAAAATAAATACATAAATAAATAAATTGACCCCAAATTGATGTATTCAAATAGAATAATTAATTTGAGCACAAATCTTGTGGAGAAATCTTAATTCAAGTTTTAGATTTGGAAAATAAAAGGGAGAACAAAAACAGAAAATAAAAGGATAAAAGAAAAGGGGGGATTGGCGTAATGGGCTCGATCCCACGTATGCGGCCCATCGGGGGGGGGGGGGGTATTCCCTGCGCGCCCAGGTACCTAATGCCACCGCGCCTGGACTCACTGGTGCGTGGGGCCCACTGCCAAGTCTTCAGAGCACACGCGCGGCCGACTTTGTGCCTGCGCGGGTGGAGCACTGGCGATTGGGGCCTACCTGTCAGTCTCTTTCACACGCGCTCCCGATTTCCCTCTCGCTTACGGGTGGGGCCCTCACGTCATCCCTAACAGACCGCCCGCTCCGGCCGGGATCGTTGCTCGGGGCAGCTCATGCGGACCTGCTCGGATCGCCCCCGCGAATCGCGCCGCTGACCAACCCTGCGCATAAAAAAGGAATCGGGCCGCATCCTCCTCTCCGCCCGTTGATTCTTTTGTGGCATAGCCATAAGCCCTAGCCTCCGTCGCCGCCCAGAAAAGAGATAGAGTGAGCCGCGTCCGGGGAGTCTTCTCGTCCGTCACCGTTGAGCCTCGGTGTGCGGATTTGGTGACGAAGTGCTGTGCGCTGAACGTATTTGACTGCGCAATTTCGTCCGTGGGCGGTCGGTGGTGCGAGAATTCGTCGCCGGACTCAGCCACCGCCGCTGTGTTGCCCGCTCTCGTGGTTAGGGCTCGCTCCTGATCGATTCACAGGTAAACCGCCACCGTATCCCTTGCCTTGGTACCCTCAACGCGCTGCACCGGTGGATTAAAAGGGTAGGGTCGCCGACGGGGTGGAATCTCTCACCGGACTTCACAACGCCGCCGTGGGAGGCACAGCGCGGCCGCGCCTGTGTGTGGATTTGGGGAATATGTGATCCAACCGTTGAGTCACATGGGGACAGTCCGGATTTAGCCCACGTATTGATAGGCGTAGCTTTGATCTGCATCGTTGGATCTCGGGCGTACGAATCGGATTTAGTGATGGCGTGGTGCTCCGTGGGCCGTTGGATCATGATCCAACCATGGGCAAAGCATACCAGTTCATTAAAGACTAGATTCAATCTAGGCCAGTGAATCCCGATCGTGCGGCCCACAATGCACGATACCTCTTCGGCTGCCCCTTTTGCTTAAGAGTCCCTAGTGAAACTATAAATTAACCCGCCGTCCAGTAGGGAGGCAGTTTGTGTCTTAGGATTTTTGCGCCAACACCCCTGCTCTTTCTAGAATTTGAGGCCCAATCCAGAGAACATTGAAAATCAGAAATTAATATCAGAAATCAATTTTTAGTGCATAAATAAATGTTAAAACTTGTTTAAATTGTAGAAAATGCATATGAACTCCAAATTTAATGATTCCAGTTCCTATAATTTTGTAATAGTATTCTCTATTAAATAGTACCACTGTTTTTACATGAAATACACATTTAAATTTATTTTCCCACTTAATCCTATATTAAATGCATAAAACCTTAGAAAATCCATAACTTAAAATCTATACCTCCAAATGTAATGATTCCAATTCCTGTGATCTTATTTTAATGTCTAGTTTATTACTGTATATTCTATTTGCATGTTTGATGTGATGTTAATTTATGCCATGCTATGTATGTATTGTGTTGATACGAGTAGACGAGCAAGCCACTGTGGAATCTGAGGTTCAGCAAGTAGAGACTGCTGAGCAGGAGCTCGTTGAAGGCAAGTTGTGCCCTTGATCACTTCTTTTACCCATTCATGTTCTTATTATTCATAATGATCTGCATAGGATAATTTTGCTGGGACCCAATAGGATACCCTAGATTTTGACTATCTTTATACCTTGTTTCACCACTGGTTTTACTACTAAAGTTTTGGGTAGTTCATGCTATTGCTTTATGTGGATTGGGTATAGAGATATTCATCACTCATTGTTATACTTCTTATTATCTGTTTTATTCTTTACTGTTCATGTTAAGATCATTATGTTAATGGGAACATGGAGAACCACCCGGGAAAACAGTGCTACCACAAGGGTTTAATGGGACGCCCTTGGCTGATTAACTAGGAAAGCTAGTGGAGGGCTACCTTACCCGAAAGGGGCAAGGGCAGTAGGGGAGTGGTCAGTGTAGGGAGGTCCTTGGTTGATTTTGCTGCGATGGCGGTCAGGCAAGAACCCTGCACTGGAGCTTCCTATAAACTATAGCGGGTAGTCTGAAGCTAGTGGAACTTTGTAAAGGCCTCGTAGTGGTACCCTGCCTCGCTTCCTTGGTAGAGGTGTATGGGGTCTGATCAACTCCGTGGCAAATGGGTAACACGACTTGTGGGTAAAGATGCGCAACCTCTGCAGAGTGTAAAATTGGTATACTAGCCGTGCTCACGGTCATGAGCGGCTCGGACACTCACATGATTAATTTATGGAACTAAAACTTAATCTGTCATTTCATTGCATTTGGGATTATTTTATTATTACTTTTACTTGTCATAACTATGGTTTGGTATTTACTTACACTTAGTAACTGCTAATAAAATTTTGACCAACTTATAAAAGCAATGCTCAGCTTCAGCCTTTATTTCATTGATCAGCCTTACACTTCATGAACTCCCACCTTTGGTGAGTTCATGCCACATTATTCCCCACGACTTGTTGAGCTATGAACGTATGTGAGCTCACTCTTGCTGTCTCACACCCCCCCACAGGAGAAGAACAGGTGGTCGAAGAGGAGCCGCCTAACACCGAGGCTTTCGACTTAATCTAGGTGGCGTTTCTCAGTTGACATTGGCACCGACGATCCTTAGTTCGTTTTATGTTTATTCTTTTATTTTGTATCAAGTCTTCCGCTATGTAATAAGTACTCTGATGTTTTATGACATTTATCTCTATACACTCTGTTATTATATATGTTGTCTTCTTTGGCGCATGTATGAGATGCACCCGGCTTGTTCCTTAAAGCCCGGGTGTGACAGAAGTGGTATCAGAGGAAATGTTGACTGTAGGACGAAACTTAGATAGAAATGGACAAAACCCTTACCTACTTACCTTATTCTGATTCATTCTATGCTTACCTTACTCTAGTTCTTTGTATACTTATCTTGATCCTGTCTCACCTTCTACTGTTCTACTCTGATCATTCTTACCTTTTCTACTCTGAGACAAGATGGATTTCACACCTTGGAATCCCTACCCCTATGACATTTTTTTTAAGAGATAGGAAGCCTAAGACCAAATCAAAACTATTTTCTCTATTAAAAATGTTGGTTGATTGTTCTGATGAAAAATGTCTGATTTGCTTCTTTGATTGATTGAAGTATTATATATGGACATCTTAGTATGTACCAGCATAAGGTAATAAATTAGCTATGGTAGGTAAAACATTAAACTGCTTAGCTAATAAATCCCCCAAAGTAACATGATTTGTAATTACTGCCTTGTTTACTATTCTCTTACCTTATGTATCTAACTCAGATGGTCAATACCAGGAGTGGTGGTGGAATTGATTTGCCTCCTAATCGACACACTCGAAGGATATATAGACAACCTCAGCCACAGCCAGCAGGGATGAATCCTCCTAATCCTCGACCAGGCAGAGTTGATCCACTGATGGCAGCTCAGATGGCGGTGATGCAGCAAATGGCGGACACTATGGCGGATATGCGTGCCTAGATGCAGCAAGAACGCCAGGAGATGCGTCAGGAAAGAGAAGATATACGCCAGGAGAGAGAGGAGATATGCCAGGAGAGAAGGGCGCAACAACAGCAGCTGCAACAACAACTTCAACAACAGCAACAACAGCAACAAGTGCCAGTGCCTCCACCACCACCACCAGTTCCACCTCGTGATAAGCACCGGGAGTTTATGAGTCATAAGCCACCGACCTTCGCCAGCTCGCCAGATCCACTAGATGCAGATGATTGGCTGAAAGCGATTAAGAAGATGCTCAACATTGCCCAATGCTCAGACCGGGAGAAAGTTCTTTTATGCCTCAGGTTGTCTGACAGGTCCTGCTGCTGACTGGTGGGATTCATATACTGCTGCCCATGATGCTGCTGATACTATTACTTGGGCAGAGTTCGGTACACAATTCAGGAACTACCATATTCCAGCTGGTATGATAAAGATCAAGAAGAAGGAGTTTCTGTCATTAAAGCAAGGCAACATGTCGGTCAGCGAGTAAAGAGACAGATTTATTCAGCTGTCGAGATATGCTCCGGAGGAAGTTGCTGAGGATGAGAGGAAGCAGGAACACTTTATTGAAGGACTTAATGGACCTTTGCAGTATGCACTGGTTGCACACACCTTTCCACCATTTCAGAGGCTGCTGGATAAGGCTCTTGCTATTGAACACAAGCGTGTTCAGCTGGGTGATTTGAAGAGAAAGGCAATATCTCAAGGACAAGGAAGCAGCAGTGTTCATCCTCGCTACGTTCCATCGCAGGGTACACCGACTCGACCAGGAGGACCACGTACAGCTCAGTATGCTCCACAGGGGTCTCCACGGACACCTACTCGACAGGCTACCCCCACTGGCACCCCGACAAAGTTTTCAGGACAGAGTCCAGGCACTACTTGTTTCAAGTGTGGGAAGACTGGTCATTATGCAAATGTCTGCCCACAGAGGATTACTACTACTCCAGTTCAGAACAGGCAGCAAACTCCAGGACCTGGCAAGGGATATTCTATTGCCAAGGTTAATCAAGTCAGCGTTGATGCTACTCCGGATGGTGGGGACATCGTACTTGGTATGTTTTATGTTAATGCAATTCCTGCAACCATATTGTTTGATTCTGGTGCTACACATTCATTCATGTCTGCTCGTTATGCCAACACAAATGAGATACCACTGCTAAATATGAGAAAACTCATGATAGTAATCACACCTAAAGGGCCTATTGAGGCAAATCAAATGACACGTAGATTGACATTAACCATTATGGGTAGAGAATTTGGAGCTACTACTATAATATTAGAGTCAAGCAGTATAGATCTGATCCTTGGTATGTCATGGCTAAGAAAGGCAAAGGCCGTTATAGCATGTGGTAGAGGTACCGTAGAACTTCTACCACTAAAGGAGAAAGATTTCAAGTTAATATTGCAGTAACCTTAGAACTTCTACCACTAAAGGAGAAAGATTTCAAGTTAATATTGCAGTAACCTGCTCATCCATGCGTGCAATGTTCTTTATACCTGAGGAGTTTGTTGGTGACAACATCCGGGTGGTTAGAGATTTTGCGGATGTCTTTCTAGAGGAGTTACCAGGAATGCCACCTGATAGAGAAGTTGAGTTTGTTATTGATCTCTTACCTGGAACAGCCCCTATTTCTAAACGGCCATATAGGATGTCCGTAGAGGAGTTGAAGGAACTTAAGAAGCAGCTAACTGAGTTACAAGAGGCTGGGTACATTCGTCCGAGTTCCTCACCTTGGGGAGCACCGGTTCTATTTGTACAGAATAAGGATGGATCCCAGAGGATGTGTGTGGACTATAGATCACTTAATGATGTTACTGTGAAGAACAAGTATCGGTTACCCCATATTGAGGATTTATTTGATCAGATGCGAGGTGCTAGAGTATTCTCGAAGATTGATCTCCGATCCGGTTACCACCAGATGAGGATTAGACCATCGGATATTCCCAAGACGGCTTTCTCGACTCGATATGGATTATATGAGTTTACTGTTATGTCGTTTGGATTAACCAATGCACCAGCTTATTTTATGAACTTGATGAATAAGGTGTTTATGGAGTATTTGGACAGATTTGTCATGGTGTTCATCGACGATATTCTTATCTATTCTAGGAGTGAAAGTGATCATGAACAACATCTAAGGTTGGTGCTACAGAAGCTGCGAGATAATCAACTCTATGCTAAGTTCAGCAAGTGCGAGTTTTGGATTGACAAGGTGCCATTACTTGGACATATTATTTCTAATGGAGGAATAGCAGTGGATCCTGCTAAGGTCAAGGAGATTATGGAGTGGAGAGTGCCCACTACAGTTACTGAGATTCGGAGTTTCTTGGGGCTCGCAGGATATTATCGGAGATTTATTGAGGGATTCTCTAAGATTGCCAAGCCTATGACATCGCTTCTGGAGAAAGGAAGAGAGTTTAAGTGGGATGAGAAATGTCAAGAGAGCTTTGATCAATTGAAGGAGAGATTGATGTCACCTCCAGTGTTGGTAATGCCAGACTTACAGAAAGGATTTGATATCTATTGTGATGCATGTGGCCAAGGATTGGGATGTGTGCTCATGCAAGAAGGACATGTGATCGCCTATGCATCTCGTTAGTTGCGAAAGCATGAATTGAACTACCCCACTCATGATTTAGAGCTGGCAGCAGTTGTGCATGCACTGAAGATTTGGAGACACTACATTATGGGAACTAAGTGTCAAGTGTACACGGATCATAAGAGTTTGAAGTATATATTCACTCAGAAGGATCTCAACCTTAGGCAACGCCGTTGGTTGGAGCTCATTAAGGATTATGATTTGGAGATTCACTATCACCCGGGCAAGGCGAATTTGGTCGCAGATGCCTTGAGTCGAAAAGAACATGTTCACTCCGCTTTTGTTGTCCAGCCACCCGATGAATTAGCAAAAGATTTTGAGAGACTCAACCTGGGAATTGTTACTCACACTGAAGGAGTCACCATTGAATTGGAACCTACCTTGGAGCAAGAAATTCGTAAAGGCCAAGTGGGTGATGCTAAAATTCAAGAGATTAAGGATCTTATTACTGAAGGAAGAGTCCCGGAATTCACGGAGGATGAGCAAGGTACTATATGGTTCAAAGATCGGATATGTGTTCCAGAGATTGATAGCCTCCGTGAGACTATATTGAAAGAAGCCCATGATTCTGATTACTCAATCCACCCTGGGAGCACTAAGATGTATCAGGATTTGAAGCAAAAGTATTGGTGGTATGGACTAAAAAGGGATGTGGCTGCTCATGTGGCTAAGTGTGATGTGTGTCAAAGAGTCAAGGCCGAACATCAAAGACCCGCTGGACTATTGCACCCGCTTAAGATTCCTGAGTGGAAATGGGAAGAAATTGGTATGGATTTTATTGTTGGACTACCCTGCACCCCTGTTGGGTATGACTCTATTTGGGTGATTGTGGACAGATTGACAAAAGTGGCTCATTTCATACCTGTGAGGACTAATTACACGGGAGCCAAGCTAGCAGAATTGTATATGACTCGGATAGTTTGTCTACATGGTGTGCCTAAAAAGATCGTGTCGGATGGAGGATCGCAGTTTACTTCTCGATTTTGGAAGAAATTACATGAGAGCTTGGATACAAAGTTGAATTTTAGCTCAGCCTACCATCCCCAGACTGATGGACAGACAGAGAGGACTAATCAAGAGCTGGAAGATATGTTAAGAGCTTGTGCTCTCAAGCATGGTGGCAGTTGGGAGAAGAGCTTACCCTATGCTGAGTTTTCTTATAATAATAGCTACCAGGCTAGTTTGAAGATGTCACCATTCGAGGCTTTGTATGGCAGGAAATGCAGGACTCCCCTATATTGGGATCAGACTGGAGAAAGACAGTTCTTTGGGCCTGAGCTTATTCAAGAGGCGGAAGAACAAGTTCGAATGATAAGAGAAAATTTGAGAATTGCACAATCAAGGCAAAAGAGCTATGCTGATAATAGAAGGAGACTACTGGAGTTTAAGGAGGGTGATCATGTCTATTTGAAGGTGTCACCACTCCGGGGTATGAGGAGATTTAAAGTTAAAGGAAAGTTGTCCCCTCGCTTCATTGGACCTTTCTTGATCTTAAAGCGAGTGGGAGAAGATGCATATCAACTGGAGTTACCCGATCATCTGTCAGATGTACACGATGTGTTCCATGTATCTCAGCTAAAGAAGTGCCTTAGGGTACCTGAGGAGCAGTTACCAATGGAGGACCTTAGTGTTCAAGATGATCTGACTTATGCAGAGTACCCTGTCAAAATTCTGGACACTTTGACTCGAGTTACAAGAAATAAGGTGATAAAGATGTGCAAAGTACAATGGAGTCACCATGGTGAAGATGAAGCCACTTGGGAAAGAGAAGAAGAGCTTCGCATAGACTTCCCCCATCTTTTCCCTAGATCTTCTTAAATCTCGAGGACGAGATTATTTTAAGGGGGGTAGGATTTGTAATACCCACTTTGTAAGAAAGATCTAAAAGAGGAATTATATCACCCTATCTCTATATGTACTACCAATGTGTATCATTTCATGTGGACACATTACTTACACAAATAAATAAGTAACAAAGACACTCAATTAAACCATGCATCATGCTGGATTTTGTTTTGTGTGCATTTTGTCACAACATAAAATAATTTGAAGAAGAAATATATTAACTTCCCAAAATAGAATTTAGAAGATAAAAGGAGGTTTTAGAATTTAGAAAGGAGAAAGAAATATTATGAAACACCAAAATAAATACATAAATAAATAAATTGACCCCAAATTGATGTATTCAAAGAGAATAATTAATTTGAGCACAAATCTTGGGGAGAAATCTTAATTCAAGTTTTAGATTTGGAAAATAAAAGGGAGAACAAAAACAGAAAAAAAAGGATAAAAGAAAAGGGGGGATTGGCATAATGGGCCCGATCCCACGTCTGCGGCCCATCGGGGGGGGGGGGGGGGGTATTCCCGCGCGGCCCAGGTACCTAACGCCACCACGCCCGGACTCACTGGTGCGTGGGGCCCACTGCCCAGTCTTCAGAGCACGCGCGCGGCCGACTTCGTGCCTACGCGGGTGGAGCACTGGCGATTGGGCCCTACCTGTCAGTCTCTTTCACACGCGCTCCCGATTTCCCTCTCGCTTACGGGTGGGGCCCTCGCGTCATCCCTAACAGACCGCCCGCTCCGGCCAGGATCGTTGCTCGGGGCAGCTCATGCGGACCTGCTCGGATCGCGCCGCTGACCAACCCTGCGCATAAAAAAGGAATCGGGCCGCATCCTCCTCTCCGCCCGTTGATTCTTTTGTGGCATAGCCGTAAGCCCTAGCCTCCGTCGCCGCCCAGAAAAGAGATAGAGTGAGCCGCGTCCGGGGAGTCTTCTTGTCCGTCACCGTTGAGCCTCGGTGTGCGGATTTGGTGACGAAGTGCTGTGCGCTGAACGTATTTGACTGCGCAATTTCGTCCGTGGGCAGTCGGTGGTGCTAGAATTCGTCGCCGGACTTAGCCACCGCCGCTGTGTTGCCCGCTCTCGCGGTCAGGGCTCGCTCCTGATCGATTCACAGGTAAACCGCCACCGTATCCCTTGCCTTGGTACCCTCAACGCGCTGCACCGGTGGATTAAAAGGGTAGGGTCGCCGGCGGGGTGCAATCTCTCACCGGACTTCACAACGCTGCCGTGGGAGGCACGGCGCGGCCGCGCCTGTGTGCGGATTTGGGGAATATGTGATCCGACCGTGGAGTCACATGGGGACGGTCCGGATTTAGCCCACGTATTGATAGGCGTAGCTTTGATCTGCATCGTTGGATCTCGGGCGTACGAATCGGATTTAGTGATGGCGTGGTGCTCCGTGGGCCGTTGGATCATGATCCAACCGTGGGCAAAGCGTACCAGTTCATTAAAGACTAGATTCAATCCAGGCCAGTGAATCCCGATCGTGCGGCCCACAATGCACGATACCTCTTCGGCTGCCCCTTTTGCTTAAGAGTCCCTGGTGAAACTATAAATTAACCCGCCGTCCAGTAGGGAGGTGGTTTGTGTCTTAGGATTTTTGCGCCAACACCCCTGCTCTTTCTGGAATTTAAGGCCCAATCCAGAGAACATTGAAAATCAGAAATTAATATCAGAAATCAATTTTTAGTGCATAAATAAATGTTAAAACTTGTTTAAATTGTAGAAAATGCATATGAACTCCAAATTTAATGATTCCAGTTCCTATAATTTTGTAATAGTATTCTCTATTAAATAGTACCACTGTTTTTACATGAAATACACATTTAAATTTATTTTCCCACTTAATCCTATATTAAATGCATAAAACCTTAGAAAATCCATAACTTAAAATCTATACCTCCAAATGTAATGATTCCAATTCCTGTGATCTTATTTTAATGTCTAGTTTATTACTGTATATTCTATTTGCATGTTTGATGTGATGTTAATTTATGCCATGCTATGTATGTATTGTGTTGATACGAGTAGATGAGCAAGCCACTGTGGAATCTGAGGTTCAGCAAGTAGAGACTGCTGAGCAGGAGCTCGTTGAAGGCAAGTTGTGCCCTTGATCACTTCTTTTACCCATTCATGTTCTTATTATTCATAATGATCTGCATAGGATAATTTTGCTGGGACCCAATAGGATACCCTAGATTTTGACTATCTTTATACCTTGTTTCACCACTGGTTTTACTACTAAAGTTTTGGGTAGTTCATGCTCTTGCTTTATGTGGATTGGGTATAGAGATATTCATCACTCATTTGTTATACTTCTTATTATCTGTTTTATTCTTTACTGTTCATGTTAAGATCATTATGTTAATGGGAACATGGAGAACCACCCGGGAAAACAGTGCAACCACAAGGGTTTAATGGGACGCCCTTGGCTGATTAACTAGGAAAGCTAGTGGAGGGCTACCTTACCCGAAAGGGGCAAGGGCAGTAGGGGAGTGGTCAGTGTAGGGAGGTCCTTGGTTGATTTTGCTGCGATGGCGGTCAGGCAAGAACCCTGCACTGGAGCTTCCTATAAACTGTAGCGGGTAGTCTGAAGCTAGTGGAACTTTGTAAAGGCCTCGTAGTGGTACCCTGCCTCGCTTCCTTGGTAGAGGTGTATGGGGTCTGATCAACTCCGTGGCAAATGGGTAACACGACTTGTGGGTAAAGATGCGCAACCTCTGCAGAGTGTAAAACTGGTATACTAGCCGTGCTCACGGTCATGAGCGGCTCGGACACTCACATGATTAATTTATGGAACTAAAACTTAATCTGTCATTTCATTGCATTTGGGATTATTTTATTATTACTTTTACTTATCATAACTATGGTTTGGTATTTACTTACACTTAGTAACTGCTAATAAAATTTTGACCAACTTATAAAAGCAATGCTCAGCTTCAGCCTTTATTTCATTGCTCAGCCTTACACTTCATGAACTCCCACCTTTGGTGAGTTCATGCCACATTATTCCCCATGACTTGTTGAGCTATGAACGTATGTGAGCTCACTCTTACTGTCTCACACCCCCCACAGGAGAAGAACATGTGGTCGAAGAGGAGCCGCCTAACACCGAGGCTTTCAACTTAATCTAGGTGGCGTTTCTCAGTTGACATTGGCGCCGACGATCCTTAGTTCGTTTTATGTTTATTCTTTTATTTTGTATCAAGTCTTCCGCTATGTAATAAGTACTCTGATGTTTTATGACATTTATCTCTATACACTCTGTTATTATATATGTTGTCTTCTTTGGCGCATGTATGAGATGCACCCGGCTTGTTCCTTAATGCACGGGTGTGACACTCTGTTGCTGACTTCCACTATCGTAATTCTGGGTAGAGAGGATTGATCTGACATGCCTTGGGTGGATTCTCCCTCTGAAGCCCCTAGTCATCTCAGAGAACCTGTAGGCCTCCTCCCTTCTTTAACGAAAGTCATTATCAGCGCGGATGAATTCATCCATCTTTTGAAGCAGCTTCTCCAACGTCTGTGGAGGATTTCTAGCAAAATACTGGGCAGTAGGTCTTGGATGAAGCCCCTTGATCATGGCCTCAATGACAATTTCATTGGGCACTGTAGGCGCTTGTGCTCTCAGACGCAAGAACCTTCGGACGTATGCCTGGAGATACTCCTCGTGATCTTGTGTGCATTGAAACAGAGCCTAAGCTATGACTGGCTTCGTCTGGAAGCCCTGGAAGCTTGTCACCAGCATGTCTTTGAGTTTCTGCCATGATGTGATAGTTCCTGGCCGAAGGGAAGAATACCATGTCTGGGCCACATTCTTAACTGCCATAATGAAGGATTTGGCCATGACAGCTGCATTGCCTCCATATGAAGATATGGTTGCTTCATAACTCATCAAAAACAGCTTCGGGTCTGAATGTCCATCATACATTGGAAGCTGAGGTGGCTTGTATGATGGGGGCCATAGGATAGCCTACAGTTCTGCTGCCAAGGGAGAAGCATCATCAAAGGTAAAGGTATCACGATTAAAATCATCGTACCACCCATCATCATTGAACAAGTCCTCTTGATGAAACTCCCTGTGCTGGGGCCTTCGTCCTTGTTCATCTTGAGCAAGATGGCGTACTTCTTCAGTGGCTTCGTTGATCTATCTTTGAAGGTCGGCTAGTCGAGCCATCTTCTCCTTCTTCCTTTGTACCTGTTGATGAAGCATCTCCATGTTTCTGATTTGTTGGTCCAACTCGTCCTCCTGGGGTGTTGGACTAGTGGCCTTCCTCTTCTGGCTTCGTGCCTCTCGGAGAGAAAGGGTTTCCTGATTCGGGTCCAGTGGCTGCAGAACGGAAGCCCCTGTCGCTGAAGCTTTCTTCGGTGGCATGACGAAGGTCAGTACATTGCCGAAGGTGGTCGAAAAGGATTCACCGGAGGTGGGCGCCAATGTTGGAGACTTGTTCTCAAATGCTATGAGTTAAGAACAAGGCAACACAAAAAATATCAAATGTTAAAGCCCTTCGTCCTTCGAGGCATTATTTCCCTTGGGATATAATGATCTTCGGACGAAGGTTATGAAGGACATACCTTCATCAATGCAACATATAATAATGAAGAAAGAATCATATGAAATGTAAAAGATAACATAAACAATTATATATCAACTCATTTCTATTTTATTACTATAGAAAAATAGAAATGATATCAGATTACAAATGTACCTTTAGCTCAAAGGAAGGTAAAAGTACAAGCGTGACACAAAAGCAGGATAACAAGTCAGCGTCAACAGTACGGGAGTACTGTTCATCTATTTATAGGCACAGGACGCAGCACGTGTGAAATTACATCCATGCCCTTTGCATTTGCTAATGACTCTAAGGTAATCCACCAAGGTCTAAATAGCCTTTTCCCTTTTAAGTCGATTCCCTTTTCTACCGTTATGCCGAAGCTCCCTTGCTCGTAGCTTCGGCGCTGCGTCAACCTTTGTATTGTTCGCGCTTTTCACACTGTGTGTGGTTCTGATCCGAGTTCGAAGGCACCTGTTCATATATTACACTCAAGAAACATTGTTAGATCATGTTTTTGAGGACCTTCGGAAGACGAAGGCCCCCAACAATGCCTCTAAGAAATTGTCTAATTTTGTTAAGGGTAAGGCTCCCATGGTTCAAGATAGAGAGGGCTACATTTTATATCCTGCAAACTATCCTGAGCATAAGGTTAGAAAAATTCATGCTAGAAAACCTCACAATATTTCTCATCATGCTTTTATGTATAAGAATGAGGCTTCTAGTTCTAGGCATTCCACTCATATCGAAATGCCTAAAAAGAAAATTCCTAATGCATCAAATGAGCATAATATTTCATTTAAAACTTTTGATGCCTCTTATGTGGTTACTAACAAATCAGGCAAAATAGTTGCCAAATATGTTAGGGGCAAACACAAGAGTCCCAAGACTTGTGTTTGGGTAACCAAGGTGCTTGTTTCTAATGTCAAAGGGCCCTAAACCGTTTGGGTACCTAAGAACAAGGCATAACTTTGTTTTGTAGGTTTATGCATCCGGTGGATCAAGTTGGATAATCGATAGCGGGTGCACAAACCACATGATAGGGGAGAAAAGGATGTTCTCCTCATATGAGGAAAATGAAGATCCCCACAGAGCTATTACATTCGGGGATGGAAATCAAGGTGTTGGGGGTCTGCTTCATCGCCGAAGGTCCTGAAAGAAGAAGCATCTTCGGAAGATCAACACAAAAGCAACACCGAAGCTGCCATCCAGGGAGCTTCGGCATAATAACACGCCTTGAGACGAAGGGTTGCACCGACTTAAATATGCAAAGACCGATCGGCCCATGGTAATCTATGTCATGATTGTAACCGATTATAAGGGATATAAATGTAAATTCATACAGGTTGCGCCCTGTGTCTATAAATAGGTGAACAGTACCCCCGTACTATTCACGCTAACTGATTTTCACTCGTGCATCATGCTTGTACCTTTGCCTTCAAGCCGAAGGTATAAATGTAATTTGATATTGTTTTTATTTATTCCTGATTATATAAAAGAAAGATATATTATGATGACATGTAATAATTCATGTTATAATGTTTCATATGTTTCGTTTTCCATTGGTTTATGTTGCAATGATGAAGGTAGATCCTTCTTAACCTTTGTCTGAAGAACGTTATATCCTCAGGGAAATAATTCTTCAAAGGACGAATGGCATTAATCATTAACCTATTTTTGTGTTGCCTTGTTCTTAATTTATAGCATTTGAGAACAAGTCCCCAACACAAGGTTTGGTCAAAGGTTTGGGTAAAACTGCTATATCACCTGACCATTCCATTTCCAATTTTTTTCTTGTAGATTCATTAGATTACAATTTGCTTTCTTTTCTCAATTATGCAAAATGGGCTACAACTGTCTTTTTACTGATATAGGTGTTACTGTCTTTAGAAGAAGTGATGACTCAATAGCATTTAAGGTAGTACTAGATGGTTAGCTATATTTAGTTGATTTTAATGATAATCAAGCTAAACTAGACACTTGCTTAATTGCTTAGACTAACATGGGTTGCCTCTAGCATCGTCGGCTTGCCCATGTTGGGATGAAAAATCTTCACAAGCTTGTAAAGGGAGAACACATTTTAGGACTGACAAATGTTCATTTTGAGAAAGACAGGATTTGTAGCGCATGCCAAGCAGGAAAGCAAGTTGGAGTCCATCATCCACACAAGAACATCATACCGACTGACAGGCCGCTTGAGCTACTCCACATGGACCTATTCGGCCCGATCGCTTATATAAGCATTGGCGGGAGTAAGTACTGTCTAGTTATTGTGGATGACTATTCTTGCTTCACTTGGGTATTCTTCTTGCAGGAAAAATCTCAAACCCAAGAGACATTAAAGAGATTCTTGAGACGAGCTCAAAATATGTTCGGATTGAGAATCAAAAAGATTAGAGTGACAATGGGACGGAGTTCAAGAATTCACAAATTGAAGGATTTCTTGAGGAGGGCATCAAGCATGAGTTCTCTTCTCCCTACACACCTCAACAAAATGGTGTAGTGGAGAGGAAGAATAGAACTCTACTAGACATGGCAAGGACCATGCTTGATGAATACAAGACACATGACCGGTTTTGGGAGGAGACGATTAATGCCGCTTGCTACTCTATCAACCAGTTATATCTTCACCAAATCCTCAAGAAAACATTGTATGAACTCCTCACTGGTAAAAAGCCCAATGTTTCTTATTTTAGAGTCTTTGGGAGCAAATGCTTTATTCTTATTAAGAGAAGTAGAAGTTCTAAATTTGCTTCTAAAGTAGTAGAAGGCTTTTTACTAGGTTATGACTCAAACACAAGGGCATATAGAGTCTTCAACAAGTCCACTAGATTAGTTGAAATTTCTTGTGACATTGTGTTTGATGAGACTAATGGCTCCCAAGTGGAACAAGTTGATCTTGATGAACTAGATGATGAAGAGGCTCCGTGCGTCGCATTAAGGAACATATCCATTGGGGATATGTGTCCAAAGGAGTCCGAAGAGCATCCACAAGCACAAGATCAACCATCATCTTCCATACAAGCATCTCCACCAACCCAAGATGAGGATTAGGCTCAAGAAGAAGAAGATGATCAAGACGATGAGCCACCTCAAGAGGAGGACATTGATCAAGGGGGAGATGAAGATGATCAAGATAAGGAAGATGATCAAGAAATTAGGGATCAAAGATCGCCACACCAAAGAATCCATCAAGTAATTCAAATAGATCACCCCGTCAACTCCATACTCGGTGACATTCACAAAGGGGTAACCACTAGATCTCGAGTTGCACATTTTTGTGAACATTACTCTTTTGTGTCCTCTATTGAGCCATACAGGATAGAAGATGCATTAAGAGATCCAGATTGGGTGGTGGCAATGCAAGAGGAGCTCAACAACTTCACGAGTAATGAGGTATGACATTTAGTTCCACGTCCAAACCAAAATGTTGTAGGTACCAAGTGGGTATTCTGCAACAAGCAAGATGAGCATGGTGTGGTGACAAGGAACAAAGCCTGACTTGTGGCCAAAGGTTATTCACAAGTCGAAGGTTTGGATTTTGATGAAACCTATGCACCCGTAGCTAGGCTTGAGTAAATTCGTATATTACTTGCCTATGCTACTTACCATGGCTTTAAGCTTTATCAAATGGACGTGAAGAGTGCCTTCCTCAATGGCCCTATCAAAGAAGAAGTCTATGTTGAGCAACCTCCTGGCTTTGAAGATAGTGAGTATCCTAACCATGTTTATAAGCTCTCAAAGGCGCTTTATGGGCTCAAGCAAGCCCCTAGAGCATGGTATGAATGCCTGCGAGACTTTCTTATCACTAATGGCTTCAAAGTCGGTAAATCTGCTCCTACTCTCTTCACTAAAACAATTGCTAAAGACTTGTTTATATGCCAAATTTATGTTGATGATATTATATTTGGGTCTACTAACAAGTCATCTTGTGAAGAGTTTTGCAGGATTATGATATAGAAATTCGAGATGTCTATGATGGGGGAGTTGAAGCATTCCTTGGATTTCAAATCAAGCAACTCCAAGAAGGCACCTTGATCAGCCAAACTAAGTACATTCAAGACATACTTAAGAAATTTGGAATGAAGAATGGTAAACCCATCAAGACACCCATGGGAACAAATGGGCATCTCGACCTCGACATGGGAGGTAAATCCAGTAGATCAAAAGGTATACCGGTCGATGATAGGTTCTTTACTTTACTTATGTGCATCTCGACCGGATATTATGCTTTTTGTATGTATGTGTGCAAGGTTCCATGCAAATCCTAAGGAAGTTCACCTTAGGGCCATGAAAAGAATTATGAGATATTTAGTTTACACTCCTAAGTTTGGGCTTGGGTACCCCAAGGGATCTACCTTTGATTTAATAGGATATTCCTGATGCCGATTATGCAAGGTGTAAAATTGATAGAAAGACCACATCAGGGACTTGTTAGTTTCTAGGGAGCTCACTGGTGCCTTGGGCTTCAAAGAAACAAAATTCAGTAGCTCTTTCCACCGCCGAAGCCGAGTACATTGCCGCAGGCCATTATTGTGCACAATTACTTCAGATGAGGCAAACCCTTAGGGACTATGGCTACAAATCAAGCAAAGTCCCTCTCCTATGTTATAATGAGAGTGCAATCCGCATGGCGGATAATCCTGTTGAACATAGCCGCACTAAGCACATAGACATACAGTATCACTTTCTGAGAGATCACCAACAAAAGGGGGATATCGAAATTGCTTATGTTAATACCCACAACCAATTAGCCGATATCTTTACCAAGCCGCTAGATGAGAAGACCTTTAGCAAACTTAGGAATGAGCTAAATATACTTGATTCTCGAAACTTTGATTGAAACATTACACACAAATCTATTTCATATACCTTTGATCATGTCTCTTTCATTTGGTATAAATGCATATTTCTTATTGTGCCAAAGCTAAGACTAATGTGCTTTCAAGTATATTTCTATGTTTAGTCTTAGATTGAAAGGGAAATGGAGTATTCGGCAAAGACAAGGCTTCCACTCCAAACTCTGACCGTATCATTTACCCTTTGTCGTTACTCATGTAACTCTCAATTGGTATAACTCTTCACTTACATTCACTTTACCAATATGGGAGAAAGCATTAAAGGGCTCTCCAGTTCTCCGTTTTTGGCGATTAATGCCAAAGGGGAGAAAGTATTAAGCCCAAAGCAAAAGGACCACACCACCATTTCAAAATTTCACCAATGCTTATTTCAATTGGTATTTGAGTTAGTCTTAAAATGGATTTTCAATAGGTACCTTATTTTTTTTCAAAAAAATATTTAAAAATAGTATGACAAATTTCAATTGGTGTAATATCATTTTGTATCCATTTGAAAAACGGAAAATCATTTCAAAAACCCTCTTGAAAGCTAAGGGGAGAATTTCTTCAGGGGAAGCTTCTATTTAGTCAAAGGAAAATCATTTGAAATGCGGGAAGGAATTTCAAACCTCAAAAATGCTTCTTGCAATCACATTTCTATACCTTCGACTATTTGCAAAAATTTTGAAAAGATTTTTCCAAAAGATTTGCGAAAACAAACAAGTGGTGCAAATGTGGTCCAAAATGTTAAATAAGAGAAAAGCAATCCATTCATTCTTAGACATATGTGTAAAGCCTTTCATTGGTTTAATTCTAAGTAACCAATGGACATCTATCTCAATTGCAAACTAGTTACATTTCTACACTTCATATTTGCTTTGGTTAGTGTTGGCATCAATCACCAAAAAGGGGGAGATTGAAAGGGAAATGGACTTAATCATTTCCCATAATCGATTTTGGTGGTTGACGTCCAACACAAACCACGTGGACTAACTAGTTTTTCTAGATATCATTTATCGCAGGTGCATAAGGTTCAACATAAACCAAGAAAGAAATCCAGTTGGGGACACAATCAAATTTGGAGCAAAGGACTTAGAGTGTGCTGAAAAATGGCGCACCGGATAGTGTCTGGTGCACCAGGCCCATACACAATCAAACCACCCACTCTCAAAAATTCATTGTCACGCTCCGCTATAATTCACTAGACTGTCCGGTGAGCCAGCGGAGCAACGGCTCTCTGCGCGCCAACGGTCGACTACGACGATGAACAGTGCAAGTCAGAAGTTAGAGCAGATAGTCAGAGGTCATCGGACATTGTCCAGTGTGCCACCGGACTGTCCGGTGTCGCTTGAAGACAGAAGACGCCAATGGTCAACTGCTCCAAACCCAAACAGATAACCGACGTGGCGTGCACCGGACAATGAACAGTAACTGCCGGTGCATCACCGGACTGTCCGGTGCGCCAATCGACAGCAAAGTCAGCCAACGACTAGGAAGTTGTTGGGGGCTATAAATACCCCCCAACCACCTCATTCAAAGCCATCCAAGTATTCTGAACTTCACATTCAATACAAGAGCAAAGCCAACCACTCAAAGACACATTCAAAGCATTCAATCCACTCCAATTTTCCAAAATCAACTCTAGAGCTTAGAGACTTGAGAGAGGATCATTTGTGTTCATTTGCGCTCTTTTAGCTTGGATTGCCTTATTCCTTTCTCATTCTAATTCTTAAGTGCTTTGTAAAGCTAGCAAGAGACACCTAAGTGTGTGGTGGTCCTTGCGGGGTCTTAGTGACCCATGTGATTAAGGAAAAGGCTCATCTGGTCTAAGTGACCGTTTGAGAGAGGGAAATGGTTGAAATAGACCCGACCTTTGTGGCCTACTCAACGGGGACTAGGTTCTTTGGAACTGAACCCCGGTAAAACAAATCATCGTGTCCACTCGTGTTGATTTCCATTTGATTTGTTTGCCCTCTTTCCTCTCTCTAAGGTTTCCTTGCCAATATTGATTTGAGTTTGCTCCCAAACGTTATCCGCATCATTTAACCTACTCGTGGCAAGGGAAACCATCTTCTGCACTCGGATTTAATTCTAATGCTAATCCCGACCTTAGTGTGAGTTTAAGTTTATAAATTTTAGGTTTCGCCTATTCACCCCCCCTCTAGGCGACTTTCAGGACCACTTGTCCATAACCAACTATTAAATAATGCCGCGTGTCCAGACTCTAGATGGTGTGCGAGAAGACACAAACAATTATCCTGGTTCGGGCAACATAAGGCCCTACTTCCAGCAGAGGGAGGATGAGGCTTATATTACTCGCACTGAGGTGCCTGAAGTAAGGGTTACAAGCACTGCGGGAGAGGGCAAATCCCCAAGTCCCTAGAAATGATTGAGGCAAGTGCCAATATCTAAGACCGAGAAGACCGAGTGGAGAACTGAGTGTTTGTCAATGCGTTGCTCGTCTGGTTGTCTAGATTGTTGGTCGGATGTCCCCTGGAGGGATTCTACTACCCTATTTAAACATGAAGGGAAAGTCCGCAGAGAAGCCTGGCGTTGTATTCGAAGGTGAGATATCTTGGCACCCTGCAAGCTGACCTGACGACGCACTGTGTGGTTGACTTGCACCACTGGTTTCCTGCTGAGAGCCGAAGCAAAGGCCGAGGGGGTTGTCCGTACGCTCGAGCCCCCAAGGGAGAAGCTGCCCATACCATAGTTGTTGTAATAGCGATGGGGTATGGGCTAAAGGCTGCTTACGGGGTGCGTCAGCATCCTTGCACGGGATGACGTCGAGATTCCCTGCTGTGTTTATCAAGATTAGATCCTCTGCTCAGTCGAGGAGCAAGTCTTCCCGAGGTGTTGGATGAGCCATCCCTTGACGTGCGCCACAATTGGGTGGAGTGGCCGTTTGTGGGATTCGCTGGCGTAGTAGGTGGCCGAGGCAGAGCCCGGGTGAAGCAGAGAATTCGCCTCAGGGCCGAACTCGTCATCGGGCGAGGCAAAGAAATCACCTGAAGGCAAGAACTGGGGTCAGGTTAGGCGGGCTGGATTCTGCCTCTGGTGAGGCGTAGATTTTGCACCCGAGGGCCAGTCTGCTCTGCTTGTCATATTAGATGTCCCATCGGGGGATGGCTGGCAGCGTGCGCGCACTGTAGCAGAGGCGTAATCATGCTGTTGCGCCAGACGTGATCACCGTCTTGTTAGCCACTATGCTCTGCTGCCACGACGTGGCGTAGGTACACTGCATTAAATGCGGGTGTTCCCTCCGTGTTTTTGGGTGCCCCTGTCTTATCTGCTTGAGGTTGGCTCTAGCGAGACGTACAGAGCGTTGGTGACCTCGGGCGTGGCGGAGTTCCGCCCGAGGTGGGAGACTCTCGAGGAGATGCCTTGGTTTAATAGGTACTTCGGCTGTTGCCCCTCAAGAGTTTCATCCTTATCTCTCTGAGTGCATTGTTCGAAGGATAATTCGGGTATCCCTAATTATTACCCCTGACAGTAGCACTCGAGCCTTCCAAGGAAGTACTTTTGGTACTTGTTTGGAGGCTCTATTGCTCCCCCACAAGCGTGCTGCTTTTTGAGAAGTAGGACGTTTTGTTTTCCGATGGGTGCGAGTGAGTGCTCCCATTGGGTGTAGCCCCCGAGGCCCTGAAGGAGTAGTTGAATCCTTCAGGGGCTTTTGTTCTTTGATAGGTCCCGTTTGATCTTCGGCCGATCTGCGGGAACCCTTTGCGTGGTGTGTGAGGACAGCCGCCGAGCCCTTGCACGGAGCAAGAGGTCGATCGAGGGATGTCTCTACTTTTGGTTTATATGCCCCTTCATCACCTCTCCGCGAGGAGGAAGGGGGGAATGCATCATGCTACCCTCGATGGGCGACGAGCAGGACATTTCCATTGAGCTGTTACCGGGTAATCCGAGCGGGGTCCAAGCTACTTTCGATCAGAGTCGGCTAGTGGTGCGGAGACACGCCCCAAATGATACCTGAGGGTGATTCGCCTGGTTCGAACCCATTTGATGGGTTCCAAGAGCTCGATGCCTCCCTATGATGGGATACCGCCATGAATCACTCCCAGGGGTTTTGGATATGTCTTTAGGTACCTCGGGTCGCAACCCGAACTAGGGCCATGTATGGGCGTATCTATAGTCATCCCTGACTCTATGCTCTAGGGCGGTTATGGAGCCCTTTTGCAGGGCCAACCTTCACACCCATGATCAGTATTGGGCTCAGAGCCCTAGAGTCCTGAGGCAGTTTGTCTAAACCCTACCGAGGGACAAAGCTTCGAACCTCTGAATAGTATTTCTCCTTGCTTTTTTTCCTCCCGAGACGACTTACCCCAGGCAGGGGGCGCCTTTGTCCGGTTCGTTGCTTCCTTTCTAAGGTAGTTGCCCCAAGCAGAAGACGCTTCCTTCTGGTTGATTGCCAAGAGGATAAAGGGTAGAGAAGCTGAGGGTAGAGAGCGTACCTTTCGAGGCGGAATGAGGAACGGTGTTCAGCGCGTTTTTTCTCGGAGGAGACATGGCCATTTAATGCGTCAGGACGTCCTGGCGGTCAGTCGACCGTTCACGGCACGCGTGCGTGTGGGATTTGAAATGGCCATCGTCTAGCCATTTACGACTCGCACCTTGGTGGCTCCGTATGTCCCTATATAAAGATGACCGAGATGGAGGCTTCGGACCGTTACCTTTGCCGATTCAGCGTTCTCGCTTTGGTACGCCGTTTTCGCTTTCTATAAAAAGAGAGCCATTCGTCTTCCTCCTACCCTCTTCCTTTGTTCCGATGGCAGAAAAGATCATCGTCCTTCCTCCTCGTGACCCGTGGCCCATTTCCTCCATCACCGACGAGGATCTGGAGGCGTTGGTCATAGATTGGCCTGCTTCCGCCCTCGATCCACCGGCCCACAGCCCGAGTAGATCGCGCCGCACAACGAGCAGATGCCAGATCTACCCGCGGGCTACATTGTCAGCTTCACCTCGTTCCATGAACAAGGTTTTCGGAGTTCCAGTGAGCCGCTTCATGCGGGCTTTGTCGCACTACTACAGGGTGGAGCTGACTCAAGCTTCAAATGCATTAAGGTTCTGTTGGAGACTTGTTCTCAAATGCTATGAATTAAGAACAAGGCAACACAAAATGTTAAATGTTAAAGCCCTTCGTCCTTCGAAGCATTATTTCCCTTAAGATATAATGATCTTTAGACTAAGGTCATGAAGGACATACCTTCATCATTACAGTATACATTAATGAAAGAAGCATGTGCAACATAAAAACAACATGAATGATTATATAACATTATTAACTCATCTTTTATTATACTATCATGAATAAATAGAAATAATATAGAATTACATTTATACCTTCGGTTTGACAGAAGGAGATAGTACAAACGCGATGCACGAGTGGGTACAAATCAGCGTGAACAATACGGGGTTACTGTTCATCTATTTATAGGCACAGGGCGCAGCCTGTGTGGATTTACATTTATGTCCTTCGTATCTAGTTACAATAATAACACAAATTATCATGGGTCGATTGGTCTTTTCATCTTTAAGTCGGTGCATCCCTTCGTCTGAAGGCGTGCTACGAAGCTCCCCGGATGGTAGCTTCGGTGCTGCTTCTGTTTTGGTCTTCCGAAGGTACTTCTTCTTACAGGACCTTCGGCAAAGAAGCAGACCCCCAACAGTAGCCCCTTCACGGTGCTAGATCATTTTTCGTAACGAGCTTGATCCGAGAAAAAATTCTCTTAGGCTTTGGAATGCCTGAAGGTCCGAAAAACACCTTCCCTGAGCTCGTTGCCGAGAAATGATTAAAATATTCCGTGCGCAAGGTGGTCCCGGTATGCGGTGGGTACGCGCAATCTGGTGATTCACCTTCCTGCGCACTGTGGTCCACCGTTTAGTGGGTGCGGGCGGCTGTTCAACAGGTGCGGGCGGCTTGGCGATTCTCCTTCCCACCTACAGCACTATATAAACAGACAGGTAGACGTGAAGTTACCACAACATTCATTACTACTGCATTGTTGTGCTGCTGAAAAATTTGACCATAGCCAAAGCTTATTCATCGTATTCTCAGTCAAAGCATCATCTTGGCCTAGCTTCGTCATAAGAGGGAGCTTCGGCAAATTTGTAAAAGTCATAACTTCGTCAGAACCGTATGAAATTCAGCATCAGATGGCCAGAGTATGTTCAACTACTAGAGTTACACACGACGGAGAGGAGGCCGAAGCTGTCGAGACTGCCCCAATCTCTGAAAGTAATGAGGCAATCGGGACTGGTTGTGACAGAAGTTACTAACAAAGGTGCACCTGCTATCGAAGCTGAACAAGCTGATATTGAAGAGGACGACGCTGATGAAGAAGAGATCGATTATAACACTGTCATGCCTTCCAAACCCAGCCACTTATACTTTGGAGAGTCTACTGTTTCTGAGGATGACATGCCCATGATGATGAAACTAGGCTACTTTGGAGAAGCCGAGAGGAAGCTGATTCATTTTGGCGGGGAAGAAACCACTCCAAAACCAGAAAATGATGAGGTGGTGGTTTTCAAGAATTTCTTCAAAGCAGGATTAAGGTTTCCTTTGCACGAAATGATTGGAGAAGTTTTAGAAAATTTTGAAATTTATCTTCATCAGCTAACTCCTAACACTATCGTTAGGCTCAGCGTCTTCATCTGGGCTCTCCGAAGCCAAGGAATGGACCCGAATGCCGAAGCTTTCTGCCCAGAGTGCATGAGCTTCATTATCAGCCGAAGGCTAGAGAAGATGGGCTACACGAGAATTTTGGCTATTATAACTTTGCTTACCGCAAAGATATGAAAACTCTGGTGGTTAGTTATCGCACCAAATAGCCAACCGGTTGGAAAAATGAGTGGTTCTATGTTAAGGTCGATGTGAAGAAGGAGAAGCTAGTTCAAAGCCCACTGAGACTAACATTCGGGTTAACTAGGCCCTTGTGCGACATGCTACCAGGGTCACCATGCCGACAGGCTGTGGCAGAGTTCCGAGTTGTGTCTGAGCAGATCAGTACTAGAGATTTGGTACAGGAATACTTAGCCAACAGAGTATTTCTGACACTAAATAAATGGAATATGTCGAAGCTTAAGGGAGAAAAGAAGAAGAATGAACTTGTTCGATTGCCCTATCATTTCAAGTTCAAGAAACATTTCAAAGAGCCTTGCAAAGAATGGTTGGAGATGATTGAGGCTATGTGTAATGAAATCTTGGGCAACTATACTAAGAAAGAAGACCAATTGATGACTGCAGCCTTTGACACCCGGCCAAAACGAAGGCTGAACCGAGTAATGGATGCCTTGAAATTTGACTACCCTGACTATGAACGATTAAACAAGGGTGTCGAAGGACCAAAGCGAAAAAGAGTTGTCAGTGTTATGAATAGGACAAGCTGATAGAATGATAAAAGAAGATGAGAGATTATTGAAAAAGAAAAAATCCAGCCCTGAGACGAAGGTGGTTGTTCTGAAGAAAAGAAAAGCTACATCTCCGAGGCCAGAGACTAGTATAGAAAGAGAAGCTCCTTCAACACCTTCTACCACTAACGTAGAAGAAATTTTAAAGGTAATGACCTAATCTTTACCTATCAAGCTAAGTCCACTGGGGCCACAACTGATGAAGCTTTTACAGAAGAAGAAGGAGCATGCGGCAGCCAAGAAGCCTGCTGAACAAAAAAGGCGAAGAATTATTACAGTAATTGAAGCCATTGAAGAAATGCCACCGTCGGCGCCATCGTCAAAAACACCAGCCGCCGAAGAAACTACAGTTACCGAAGCTACTGCCACCGAAGCTACAACTTCCGAAGCTGCAGCGGCCGAGGCTACAACTTTCGAAGCTATAGCGGTCGAAGCTACAAATCTGGAAAGCACGTTTTCTGACATTGATAAAATGATTTTGAACATGACCGCAGAAGAAACTGCTGCAGCTGCTGAGGAAACCCTGACCACAGCGCCTGTAAAAGAGAAGGAGCTTGCGGAAGATGCTTCGGTGGAAAGGGACTTTAACTTTCAAAACATAATCGGGCAAGAGTTATCTAAGGTTGAAAAAGAAGAGCTAAGAGATTATGCTATATCTTGCGGCTACCAGCCAGGAGCGCTGCTCTTCAGTGGCATTGACGAAGAAAGCTTAGGTTGCCTACGAGACCGAACCGGAGCAAAGGTTAATCAGCACTCTATCGAAGAGTGTTGGTTTTCCGAAGCTTGAAGTCGATCTCAGCAGATACCAGCGATAGCACATCGCCGGTAGCTTGTTTTATTCTAATTTTAGGGTAAAGTTGTTTCCCCAACTTTTTATTGTTTTGAGATTAAGGTGTTTCCTGATGAAGGCTATTTTTTCCAGAGCCTACTGCTAAGTAAAACCTTGAGGATGCAACAAGACCTCGAGGACAAGAAAAATGAAGCTATAATTGAGGGCTTAGAGAGCAAAATTAAGAATCATGAATCTGCTCTGGAAAGAAAGACTTTATGCTTCAAACAATGGAGGGTTCACTAGCGGAAGCCCAAGTCGAGATTGCCAGATTAAGCAATGAACTCTCCACGAAGTCAAAAAACTTCGAACAAGAGAAGAAAAATTTCAAAACAAAACTTGAAGCTGAAGCTGAAAGAAGTTCAAATTTCCAGAAATCTCTGAAGGAGCTTCAAGATAAATGTTTAGACTTCGGCACCCGTCCAACGGCTGAAGCAGGTTTTCAACTCAGTTGGAGCCAGCTCTGAAAATTTTAGACCTTCGGTTGAGAACTTGCCAGGCACTTTTGATCATATTGAAGGTGAAGTAGATGTTCTTGACGAAGTCATAGCTAGACACGGTGACTTCTGTGCTCTGCTAGCTTCTCGCGGCACAACTGTTGCTTTCATGAAGGCTAGTTGCACACATGGAAATATTGTAAACAGACCAAACTTCAGCCTGTCACCAGCGGACTTGAATGATATCCCTAGCCTGGCCCGAAGCATTGGGAACAGATTTGTAATGCAAATTTGGGCAAAGGGTGGGCGAAACTTAGCTGGTGATGAAGCTCGAAGCCACCTCAAGCCGATAATAATGTTGTACCTGCTGCTTTACCTTCGTAAAATTTGCACTTTCCTTATACCGCTGTTGTGCGCAGGATGACGACACCGAAGAACAACGAACCGAAGCTTAATGGACAATGATGAAGTGATGAAGCTGCTGCAAAAGAACTCTAGAGAAATTTTTTGAATTATCTTTGTAAAAATATTGTTATTTAGGAATCAAACATTACTCTGTAAATTTGTCGATACCTTGTAATATATTTTAACTTTCCCTCCATGTATGAACTGCTTTGATGTGGATGAAACTTGTTCTTTTTGAGCCGAAGGCAAAAAATACCTACCCTTCTTTTCGTACACAACGAAGCATAAGACTGTTTCTTTTGTTTTTGCCGAAGCCTTGTCATTAAAGCCAAAGAAATTGTCTGTGAATGACATGATGATCCTACGAATGTCTAAATGAATGTATATGAATGCAATGTATGATGTGATGTAATGTGCAAATGAATGCCCAAACACACGCATGCAAAGCTACATCCATACCCCACATTCCCTTGGGAATGACTGAAAGTTCTTTGTTGTTTATTTTTTTAGCTTCACCGCTGACTTTTCGGTGTAAGTACTGCATTCCCTTAGGAACGTCTTGCGAACTTCTTCGCCTTCTATTTCGGCGGTATCACCGTTGACTTTTCGGTGTAAGTTCTGCATCCCTTTAGGAACGTCTTTTGAACTTCTTCGCCTTATATTTCGGTAGTATTTGGCTCTGCATTCCCTTAGGAATGACTTTTGAGCAAAAAACTTACGCTGCGCTCCCTTGGGAAAGGCTTTTTTGTAGCTTCGTCGTGCTCTGCATCCCCCTAGGGACAACTTTCGAGCTTCTCCCCAGTTTTTTTTTCTTTTTGCACTCGATGGTGCATGCTTAGAATTTACATTTTACATGTTTTGGGGGATTTTGCTCTCATAGAGCTGAATGATGAAAGAAAAAATTACAAGCTATGGCCCCATTAAAAACCTTTCTCCCCCTTTGGAAAGGAAAAGGGTGACATAGGAAAAAATGAAAAAAGATTACATCAGATTACACATAATATCGTCGAAGCTCATCCGCATTCCAAGATCTAGGAATGTCGTTGCCGTCCATATCCTTCAACCTGTAAGAATCGGGCCTTGACGAAGATACCACTAGAAAAGGTGCTTCCCACTTCAACTGTAGTTTGTCTACTGTGTCCGGATTAGCCACTCTCCGAAGCACCAAATGTCCTGGCTTGATATTTTTCAGCCAGACTTTTCTGTCGCGCCATTTTATTGTTTCAGCTTGATATTTATTGATATTTTCCACTGCCTGAAGTCTGGTCCCTTCTATAGTGTCTTTTGCCACATGATAATCAGCTTCGTCTTCTGCCAAAGCTATTGTTCTTATTGACCCCGCTTTAGCTTCTTCTAGGGTTATAGCTTTATCACCAAATAATAACTTGAATGGCGTAAAACCTGTTGATCTTGATACGGTTGTATTGTGGCTCCACACCACTTTAATCAACGCATCTGGCCACTTTCCTCTGGGCTGATTAAAGATTAGCTTCATTATTCCTGTCATTATAATACCATTTGCTCTTTCGACAAGCCCATTTGACTCCGGATGTCTGACTGACGCAAAATGAATCTTCGTACCAATTTGATCATAGAATTCCTTGAAAGCTTCAGCATCAAACTGTGTTCCGTTGTCCACAGTTATAGCCTTCGGCACGCCGAAGCGACAAACAATGTTTTGCCAGAAGAATTTCTGGACTATGACCGAAGTTATTGTGGCCAAAGGCTTCGCTTCAATCCACTTGGAAAAATATTCTACAACCACCACAACATGTCTTAAATTCCCTTGTGCTAGTGGAAGTGGACGTAACAAATCCAGGCCCCATCTTTGCAATGGCCGGGTTGGCTGTATTAACTGGGTTAGCGACGAAGGTTGTTTCTGGTCTCTTGCACATTTTTGACAATTTTCGCACTTTTGAACCAGATCTGCTGCATCCGAAGCTAGCCTTCGGCCAATAAAATCCTTGTCTGAAGACCTTCCCCAGCAAAGGCCTAGACCTAATGTGAGATCCACACAAACCTGCATGTATTTCCTTCATCAGCTCTATACCTTCGGTTCTGGATAAACACTTGAGAAGTGGAGAGCAGACTCCATGTTTGTATAACTCCCCTTCTATTATCACATATGGCTTGTTCTTGCCTCCATTCTCTTATTATAAGCTTCGTAATCTGAAAGACAATTACCTTGGAGGAAAGATATAATTTCAGTCCTCCAATCTTCACTGTGTACTGGAGAAATAGTAAGCACTGCTCTCTCCATGAGTTCAACCGAAGGTGCCTTTATTGTTTCAAAAAATACTTCTGAAGGTAGAGGGAGCCCCTGGGCCGCTGATTTGGCTAGTAAATCTACGTGCTCATTTTCACCTCTTGGGATATTCTTAACAGAAAAACCTTCGAAAGAAGGCTCCAACCTTCGAACTCTATCCAGATATCTTTCAAGCTTCGGATCTCTTGCCTTGCTACTTCTGTCCACATAGCCAGAAATAACTTGAGAATCAGTTTTCAGAATGGCCCTCTTATTCCCATTGCCCTTAACTTCTGAAGCCCCAACAAAAGTGCTTCGTACTCAGCAACATTATTTGTGCAACTAAATCAAGCTTGGCTGCATAACATGTTTTGACTTTTGAAGGTGCCACTAGGACTACAGCCGCTCCTGTACCGAAGGTTCCCCAAGAACCATCGAAGAACACTGTCCTAGCTTCAACATCTTTGTTTACTTCTTCGTGAGCCCCTAGCGTCTAGTCAGCGATGAAGTCTGCTAACGCTTGGGACTGGATTGAGGATCTATGCACATAATCAATGGTGAATTCATTAAGTTCTGCAGCCCATTTCCCAATCCTTCCAGTAGCTTCTCTATTCCTCATAATATCTTTCAAAGGCTGTGATGAAGGAACAATTATGTGATATGCTTGAAAATAATGCCGAAGCTTTCTAGAGGCCATTAACACATCATATAGCACCTTTTCCAATTTTGTGTAGTTTTTCTTTGACTGGACTCAAAACTTCAGAGACGAAGTACACTGGAGCTTGCTTTTTGACTTGACCATCTAGCTTCTCCTGTACAAGTGCCGCACTTACTGCAGAATGTGAGGCTGCAACATATAATAGCAATGGAGCCCCTGGCGAAGGTGGAGTTAACATTGTTAAATCAATCAAATATTGCTTCAACTCTTCGAAGGCCTTTTGCTGAGCTGGACACCATTGGAAAACTTCAGCTGACTTTAGTATTTCAAAGAAAGGCAGATTTCTTTCTGCTGATCTAGATATAAATCTATTCAATGATGCGAATCTACCTGCTAGCCGTTGAGCTCCTTTCTTTATGCTCGGCGGTTCCATACGAAGGATAGCTTCAATCTTGCTTGGGTTAGCTTCAATTCCCTTTGTTGATACTAGACAGCCATGGAACTTGCCCTTCTTTACCCCAAAAACACATTTTTCTGGGTTTAATTTCAAACCAGCTTGCCTGAAATTAGCAAATGTCTCTTGCAAATCAGCAATGTGATTTTCTTGCTTTGTGCTTTTAACTATGATATCATCAACATAAGTCAACACATTACTGCCTATTTGAGAATGGAGGACTTTGGCTGTCATTCTGTTGAAGCTTCCTCTAGCATTTTTGAGCCCCTCAGGCATCCAAAGATAGCAATATGTGCCACTAGGGGTTATGAAGATAGTTTTCGGCTCATCTTCCTTATTCATCCAGATTTGGTGGTAGCCTGAGTAACAATCTAGTAGACTCATGAGCTCTGATGAAACTGCTGCATCTACTAAAGAATCTATCCTTGGCAATGGGAACTCATCTTTTGGACAAGCTTTGTTAAGATCTGTAAAATCAATGCACATTCTCCATTTACCATTGGCCTTCTTCACCATAACAGTATTAGCTAGCCACTCTGGGTATTTGACCTCTCTAATAACTCCAGCGCTAAGAAGCCTCTTTACTTCGTTCCGAGCACCTTCAACTTTGTCATCACACATTTTCCAAAGCCTTTGTTTTTTGGCCTGAAAGATGGATCCACATTGAGTGAATGCTCAATGACATCTCTATTGACACCGCAAAGATCATTGGCTGACCAAGCAAAGACATCTTTGTTGTTGAATAGAAATCTTAGCAAATTCTTTACCTGTTCTTCAGATAACTGAGACCACAGCAGTACCTTTTGTTCTGCTATATCTTCACATAGAAGCATAGGCTTCGGCTGATCCGCCGAAGCAGCCTTCTCTCTTTTGTATCGATACTGCTCATAGGCTTCGGCTCCATCTATGTTATGGATTGCCTTTGAATCTGTCCAGTTTCCTTCGGCCTTCCTAGTAGCTTGACTGCCATGAACAGCAATGGGCCCTTGTTCCGAAGGTATCTTCATGCATAGATATGCTGGATGAAGTATTGCTTCGAAAGCATTAAGTGTTCCACGACCAATGATTGCATTGTAGGGGTACTCCATGTCAACAATGTCAAACACAACCTGTTCAGTCCTTGTATTATGAACAAAGTCGAACGTTATTGGCATTGTGATTTTGCCAAGTGCTACAATTTGCCTTCCTCTGAAGCCACATAAAGGATGTGTAGCATCATGAATCTTATTTTCTGGCTCTTGCATCTGTCTGAAGGCCTTAGCAAATATGATATCCGCTGCACTGCCTGTATCAACCAGAACATTGTGGACCAGAAATCCCTTAATGACACAAGATATGACCATAGCATCATTATGAGGGTAATCTTTGAGCTGAAGATCCTCCCGGGAGAAGGTGATTGGGATGTGGGACCATTTTGACTTGATGAAGGGTCCCTGCACCCCAACATGCTGCACCCTTCTCTGTGCCTCCTTCTTCTGCTTCTTGTTAGCTGGCTCTGAACCTGAGCCGCCTGTTATCGGCAGGACCAGCTTCGAAGCCGAAGATGCTTTGGCTTGGTTGCTGAACGAAGCCATCAGCTCAAGAGTGGAAGTGAGTTCACCGGAGGTGGGCGCCAATGTTGGAGACTTGTTCTCAAATGCTATGAATTAAGAACAAGGCAACACAAAATGTTAAAGGTTAAAGCCCTTTGTCCTTCGAAGCATTATTTCCCTTAAGATATAATGATCTTCGAACGAAGGTCATGAAGGACATACCTTCATCATCACATTATACATTAATGAAAGAAGCATGTGAAATATAAAAACAACATGAATGATTATATAACATTATTAACTCGTCTTTTATTATACTATCATGAATAAACATAAATAATATAGAATTACATTTATACCTTCGGTTTGATAGAAGGAGATAGTACAAACGCGATGCACGAGTGGGTACAAATCAGCGTGAATAGTATGGGGGTACTGTTCATCTATTTATAGGCACAGGGCGCATCCTATGTGGATTTACATTTATGTCCTTCGTATCTGGTTACAATCATAACACAAATTATCATGGGTCGATTGGTCTTTTCATCTTTAAGTCGGTGCATCCCTTCGTCTGAAGGCGTGCTACAAAGCTCCCCTAGATGGTAGCTTCGGTGCTGCTTCTGTTTTGGTCTTCCGAAGGTACTTCTTCTTACAGGACCTTCAGCAAAGAAGTAGACCCCCAACAGGTTCCTTATTGCACTATCCCCAGATTTAATCTTTCCATTTATTTACATAAGGCAGTGTCAGGTGATCTCACCGTGAGACAATGACAAAAGGCTTTACGACTTAAAGCATCCGCCACCACATTAGCCTTCCTGTGTGATAATAAATTTCTAGGTCATAATCCTTGATCAGCTCGAGCCACCTTCTCTGTCTCATGTTTAACTCTGACTAGGTGAAAATGTACTTTAAACTCTTGTGATCTGTATATATATGTGACATATATTCTCCAGTAGATAATGGCACCAAATTTTAAGGGCATGAACTACTGCGGATAGTTCCAAATCATGTGTTGGGTAATGTTCCTCATGCCGGCATAGCTGCTTTGAAGCATACGCTATTACTCATCCTTCTTGCATCAGAACACATCCATGCCCAATGTTGGAGGTGTCACAATATGCATCAAATGGCTTCTCAATATACAGTTGGGCCAAAACCGGTGCAGTGGTCAACAATACTTTTAATTGTTCAAAGGCCTCGTTGCACTTTGGAGACCAGTCAAACTTAACATCATTTTTCAATAACTTAGTAATAGGTTTAACGATCTTGGGGAGACCTGGGATAAACCTGCGGTAATAACCAGCTAGTCCAAGGAAACTTCTAACATGATGCACCGAGGTAGGAGATTTCTATTCTAGAATATCCTTGACCTTCTTGGGATCAACCGCAATCCCTTTAGCAGATAAAACATGTCTTAGAAATTGGATTTCTTCCAACCAAAATGCAAACTTACTGAATTAGGCGTAAAGTTAATGTTCTCTCAAGCGTGTTAAAACAATCCGTAAATGTTTTGCATGCTCCTCCTCATTCTTGGAATAGATCAAAATGTCATAAATAAAGACCACCACAAACTTGTCTAATTTGGGCATGAATACCAAATTCATTAAGTATGTGAAGTGGGCTAGAGCATTTGTCAATCCAAAGGACATAACCAAATATTCAAATAACCCATACCGAGTGGTGAAAGCGGTCTTGGGTATATCCTCGGTTCAAATTCTGATCTGATGATAGCCCGATTTGAGATCAATTTTAGAAAATACTTGGGCTCTAGTGAGTTGATCGAATAAAAGATCAATCCAGGGAAGAGGATACTTGTTTTTAATAGTCACTTCATTAAGGGGTCTGTAGTCCACACACATTCGAAGTGTTTGATCCTTCTTCTTGACAAAGATTGCTGGACATCCCCATGGCGATGAACTCGGTCTAATAAATCCTTTCTCCAATAAGTCTTTTAATTGTGTCTTGAGTTCTGCTAACTCATTGGGAGGCATACGGTACGATCTTCTAGAAATAGAAGACGTACCAGGTTTCAGTTCAATCACAAACTCCACATCCCTCTCCAGAGGTAGTCCGGGTAAATCTTCAAGGAATACATCTAGGAAACTCACGCACAACCGGTGTTGGGGCCATGCTTCGGTGCGCCGAAAGGTCTTACACGAAGAAGCAGCTTCGGCTGAAGTTGTTCCCAGGAGATGGCCGAAGGTTCCTTTTCATGGAGCTTCGGCATTACAAACCGACATAGAGATAGAATGACCTTTTTATCTATAGAGGTCTGAGTCAATGTTGTAAACTTTTGTAAGGGGCATAATTGTAATTCGTCACAGGCTGTGACCTGTGTCTATAAATAGATGAACAGTACCCCTGTACTGTTCACGCGAACTTGGCATTTTGCTTTCGCATCACACTTGCACTTTTGCCTTCCTCAGGACCGAAGGTACATTTGTAATTTGAAGTTGTTTATATTCATTCATGACTAATAAAATGGAGATGATTCTATGATAATATTTAAATGTTTATTTTATACCTCATGATTTGTATGAATACTTCGTCCCTTGTTATTATGCTCACGAAGGTACGTCCTTCGCAACCTTCGTCCGAAATTCTTTATATCCTGAAGGATATAATGTTTTGGAGGACGAAGGACTTTAACACTTAACATTTTCTATGTTGCCTTGTTCTTAATTCTTAGCATTTGAGAACAAGCCTCCAACATTGGCGCCCACCTCCGGTGAACTCACTTCCACTTTTCTGAGCTGATGGCTTCGTTCAACTATCAAGCTGAAGCTGCTTCGGCTTCGAAGATGGTACTCCCGATAACAGGCTGGTTCTTGCTCAGAGCCGGCTAACAAGAAGCAGAAGAAGGAGGCTCAGAGAAGGGTGCAGCATGTTGGAGTGCAGGGACCCTTCATCAAGTCAAAATGGTCCCACATTCCAATTACTTTCTCTCAGGAAGACCTTCAGCTTAAGGATTATCCTCACAATGATGCCATGGTTATCTCTTGCGTGATCAAAGGATTTCTGGTCCACAATGTCTTAGTTGATACAGGCAGTGCAGCTGATATTATATTTGCTAAGGCCTTCAGACAAATGCAAGAGCCCGAAGACAAGATCCATGATGCTACGCACCCTCTTTGTGGCTTCGGAGGGCGACAGATTGTAGCACTTGGGAAGATTACCATGCCGGTAACCTTCGGATTTGTTAACAACACAAGGACTGAGCAAATTGTGTTTGATATTGTTGACATGGAGTATCCTTACAATGCTATCATTGGCCGTGGTACTCTTAATGCCTTCGAAGCAATTCTTCACCCAGCTTATCTCTGCATGAAGATACCTTCGGACCAAGGGCCTATTGCTATTCATGGAAGCCAGGAAGCTGCTAGAAGGGCCGAAGGAAGCTGGACTGACTCCAAAGCAATCCATAACATATATGGAGCTGAAGCTTGTGAACAGTACAAATTCAGAAGGGAGAAAGCAGCTTCAGCAGATCAGCCGAAGCCTATGCTATTGTGTGAGGACATAGCAGAGCAGAAGGTGCTGTTGGGCTCGCAACTATCTGAAGACCAGGAGAAAACCTTGATAAGGTTTTTATTCAACAACAAAGATGTTTTTGCATGGTCAGCTAATGATCTTTGTGGAGTAAATCGGGATGTTATTGAACATTCGCTCAATGTTGACCCATCCTTCAGACCCCGAAAGCAGAGGCTTCGGAAGATGTCGGATGACAAGGCCGAAGGGGCTCGCAATGAAGTAAAAAGACTCCTCAGTGCAGGAGTTATCAGAGAAGTAAAGTATCCAGAGTGGCTAGCTAACACTATTATGGTGAAGAAGGCCAATGGCAAGTGGAGAATGTGTATCGATTTCACAGATCTCAACAAGGCTTGTCCGAAGGATGAATTCCCGCTGCCAAGGATAGACTCTTTAGTCGATGCAGCAGCTTCTTCAGAGCTCATGAGTCTCCTGGACTGTTACTCAGGCTATCATCAAATCTGGATGAAGAAGGATGCCTGAGGGGCTCAAAAATGCTGGAGGAAGTTTCAGCAGAATGACGGCGAAGGTCCTCCAGTCTCAGATAGGCAGAAATGTGTTGACTTATGTCGATGACATCATTGTAAAAAGCACGAAGCAGGAAAATCATATTGCTGATCTGCAGGAGACCTTCGCTAGTTTCAGACAAGCTGGTCTGAAGCTGAATCCAGAAAAATGTGTCTTCGGAGTAAAGAAGGGGAAATTTCTTGGATGCTTGGTTTCAACAAAGGGAATCGAAGCTAATCCAAATAAAATCGAAGCTATACTTCGAATGGAGCCACCAACCACAAGAAAGGGGGCCCAAAGATTGACAGGAAGGCTGGCATCTCTCAACAGATTTATATCCAGATCAGCAGAAAGAAATTTACCATTCTTCGAGGTGCTGAAGTCAGCTGAAATCTTTCAATGGGGACCAAGTCAACAAAAAGCCTTCGAAGAGCTGAAGCAATATTTGATAGATCTAACAACATTAACTCCGCCAACACCAGGGGCTCCTCTGTTGTTATATGTGGCAGCTTCGCACTCAGCAGTAAGTGTGGCACTTGTCCAGGAGAAGCTTGATGGCCAAATCAAGAAGCAGGTTCCAGTATATTTTGTATCTGAAGTCCTTAGTGTATCAAAGAAAAATTATACAGAGCTAGAGAAGGTATTATATGCCGTTTTAATGGCATCCAGGAAGCTTCGGCATTATTTTCAGGCATACAACATTATTGTTCCTTCTTCGCAGCCGTTGAAGGATATCATGAGAAATAGAGAAGCTACTGGACGGATTGGAAAATGGGCTGCAGAGCTCAATGAATTTTACATTGATTATGTGCATAGATCCTCGATCCAGTCTCAAGCATTGGCAGATTTCATCGCCGACTGGACGCCAGGGGCTCAGGATGAAGAAGCAAATAAAGATGCCGAAGTGTGGACAGTGTTTTGTGATGGCTCTTGGGGAACCTTCGGAGCAGGTGCAGCTGCTGTGTTGGTCTCACCATCCAAGGTTAAAACTTGTTATGCAGCAAGACTTGACTTCAGCTGTACAAACAATATTACTGAGTACGAAGCCCTGCTCCTGGGCCTTCGGAAATTAAAGGCAATGGGAATTAGAAGGGCGATTCTTAAAACTGATTCCCAGGTTGTTTCGGGTCATATTGACAAAAGTTGCAAGGCTAAAGATCCGAAGCTTGAAAAATATCTAGACACGGTCCGAAGGATCGAAGCCTCCTTCGAAGGATTTTCTGTCAAGAATATCCCTCGAGGACAAAATGAGCATGCTGATTTGCTAGCCAAGTCTGCAGCACAGGGGCTGCCGTTACCTTCGGATGTGTTCTTCGAAACAATAAAGGCACCTTCAGTGGAGCTCCTTGAAAGAGCAGTCCTCAACATATCTCCTGTTTACAGCGAAGATTGGAGAACTGAAATAATCTCTTACCTTCAGGGTAAGTTCCTTTCAGATGACAAAGCTTACAATAAAAGAATAGAGGCAAGAGCTCGTCCGTATGTCATGATAGAAGGGGAATTATACAAACATGGAGTTTGCGCCCCGCTGCTCAAATGCTTGTCTAGAACCGAAGGTATAGAGTTAATGAAAGAAATACATGCAGGCCTGTGTGGATCCCACATCGGATCTAGGCCGTTACTTGGAAAAGTTTTCCGCCAAGGGTTTTATTGGCCTGAAGGCAGCTTCGGATGCAGCGGAGTTAGTTCAAAAGTGCGAAGGTTGTCAGAAATGTGCAAGAGATCAAAAGCAACCTTCGTCTTTGACACAGCTGATACAACCCATCTGGCCATTGCAAAGGTGGGGCCTTGACTTGTTGGGTCCATTACCACCGGCTCAAGGGAATCTAAAATATGTTATAGTGGCTGTGGAGTATTTTTCCAAGTGGATTGAGGCGAAGCCATTAGCCACAATAACTTCGGCCACTGTCCAAAAGTTTTTCTGGCAGAATATTGTATGTCGCTTCGGGGTACCGAAGGCCATCACTGTAGATAATGGAACGCAGTTCGACTCCGAAGCTTTCAGAAATTTCTGTGATCAAATTGGAACGAAGATCCATTTTGCATCAGTCAGGCATCCGGAGTCGAATGGGCTCGTTGAAAGGGCCAACGGCATTATAATGACAGGAATAATGAAGTTAATCTTCAATCAACCCAGGGGAAAGTGGCCAGATCAGTTAACCAAAGTGGTGTGGAGCCACAATACAACAGCATCAAGGTCTACAGGCTTTACTCCATTCAAGTTATTGTTCGGAGACGAAGCAATAACTCCGGAAGAAGCTAAAGCTGGATCAATAAGAGTGGTAGCTTCGGCAGAATCAAGTCCTGAAGATGCCTGTTTTGTAGAAAAAAGATGCTTTAGAAGGGATCAGGCTTCAAGCTGTGGAGAATATCAATAAATACCAGGCTGAAACAGTCAAATGGCGAGATAGAAAGGTCCAGCTAAAAAATATTGAGCCGGGACACTTGGTGCTTCGGAGAGTGGCCAACCCAGACACAGTGGGCAAATTACAGTTGAAATGGGAAGGACCTTTCTTAGTAGTATCTTCGTCAAGGCCTGGTTCGTACAGATTAAAGGACATGGACGGCAACGAAATTCCAAGATCTTGGAATGCGGATGAGCTTCGGCGATATTATGTATAACTTGATGTAACTTTTTATGTTTTTCTTTTCTTTTTCATGGCACCCTTTTCCTTTCTAAAGGGGGAGAAAGGTTTTTAATGGGGCCATCATATGTAATTTCCTTTTTAGTTTTATAAGAGCAAAATCCCCCAAAGAATGTAAATGTAAAAGCTGAGAACGCACCATCGAGTGCCGAAACTGAAAAAGAGAAGAAGCTCCAAAGACGTCCCTAAGGGGATGCAGAGCTCACAGCGAAAAGTCAACGCTGATTCCGCCGAAAGTAAAAGGCGAAGAAGCTCCAAAGACGTCCCTGAGGGGATGCAGAGCTTACAGCGAAAAGTCAACGCTGATACCGCCTAAGTAAAAGGCGAAGAAGCTCCAAAGTCGTTCCTAAGGGAATGCAGAGCTGATGTGTGGTTGTTTCTAAGGAAATAATGGCTGAGAGTGTGGCTTCGGACATATGTTTTGGACATTCATTCGCACATTACATTACATCATAGCATTTGCATTCATAAGCATTCATTCATAGCATTTGTGTTCCTAAGTGGTTGCTTCGGCAAAAAGAAGAAGCGGTCTTTTATGCTTCGTTATGTACAAAAAAGAAAAGCTTAGGCAAAAAGAAGAAGCGGTCTTTTATGCTTCGTTATGTACAAAAAAGAAAAGCTTCGGCAAAAAGAAGAAGTGGTCTTCTATGCTTCGTTGTGTACGAAAAGAAGGGAAGGTGTTTTTTCGCCTTCGGCTCAAAATACTAATTTCGTCCACATCAAAGCGCCTCAATAGAAGGGTAAGAATATATTACAAGGTATGTACAAAGTTCCTTGAGAACAGTTTAATTGTATTTACAAAAGTTGTTACAAAAGTCTCCTGAGTTCTTTCTATAGTATACTTCTACTGATCTTCGCTAAGCTTCAGCTTCAGCAACATATTTTAAGCATCATCTTCAGCTTCGTCATCCTACATGAATCACGGTATCGCGAGTAAAAATCAAGTGTGAAGGAGAAGGTAAGTACAAAGTATGATTTCTTACTGGATCAAGATGACTTCGAGCTTCGTCTCCGGCCTTCTCTCGCCCGCCTTTTGTCCATATCATTTTTATAAATCTATTTGAGATGCTTCGGGCGAGGTCAGGAATATCGTCCAGAATTGATGGAGACAGGGTGAAGTTGGGCCTGTTGACGATTTTTCCATGCTCGCAGCCGGCCTTCAGGAACGCAGCAGCGGTACCCCTGAGAAGCTACCCAGGCACAGAAGTCACCGTGCCCGGCTATAACTTCGTCAAGTTCTTCAATTTCAGCTTCAATATCATCGAAGGCTTTTGGTAAATTTTCAGCTGAAGGGTTAAACTTCCCGCTGCTGGCTCCAACTGAGTAAAAGATCTTTTTTAATTGTTCAATACAGTTATTGCTAAATTTCAAGCACTTGTCTTGAAGGCTTGTTAATGATTTCTTCAAGTCTGAGTTGGTCTGGACTTCGGCTTCAAGTTTTGAATTAAGCTCTAGCTTCTCTTGTTCAAATTGTTTTGATTGGCAGATAAGCTTCGAATTCAATTCTGATACTTTAGCTTCAGTCTCTGCCAGCAAGCCTTCAGTTGTTTGGAGTTCAAAGTCTTTCTTCTCAATAATGGCTGACTGCTCTTTTATCTTGCTCTCTAGATTTTCAATTATAGCTTCGTGTTTTTTATCCTCTAGATCTTGTTGCATCTTCAGAGCTTTGCTCAGTAACATGCTCTGCACAGAAAACAACTTTCGTTAGTAACATTTTCATTATTAAAAGCAATAAAAGCCAGAAAAAAGGTTGTTTACCTTGAAATTGGAATAAAATAAGCTGCCGACGATATGTTGTCGTCGGTAGCTGGCTGATATCTGTTTCTAGCTTCGGAAAACCGATACTCTTTGATAGAGTACCGATGACCTTAGCCCCAGTTTGATCACGAATGCAGCCCAATTTTTCATCATCAATGCCTCCAAATAGAAGAGCTCCTGGCTTGTATCCGCAAGATTTGGCATATTCCTTAAGCTCTTCTATTTCGGCCTTCGACAGTTTTTGCCCAACTAAATTTTGAAATGTGTAGGCTTCGTCATCCGAAGTATCTTCGGCTATTTCTTTCCCCTTCCCAGGCACTGTGGCCATGGTTTCTTCAGCAGCGGTGGCAGCTTCTTCTGCAGCCATGTCTTGCAAAATTTTTTTGATGTCCTCAATGGTAGTTTCTAAGTTCACATCTTCGGCTGTAGCGGCTTCGGTAGCCGCGACCTCCGAAGGTGCGACTTCGACGTTTGTTGTGCCCTCAACAGCTGGTGTTTTCTGAATTGACGCCCTCGGTGGCGTCTTGTCGATAACTTCAGTCACTGCAATAATTCTTTGTCTTTTTGTTTTTGTTATCTTCTTCGATTTTTCGGGTTCCTCCACCTTTCGAAAAAGCTTCGTCAGTTGAGGCCTTAATGGACTTAGCTTCGTGGGCAGGGTTTCAGTCATTACCTTTAAGATTTCCTCCACGTCGCAGGTAGAAGGTGGTGCGGGGGTCCCCTCTTCATCGGATAATTTTCGCTTTGGAGTTGATATTTTTCTCTTCTTGGGAATTTTCTTCTCTTTTGGTGGTTTTTCTTCATCCTTGTTCAAAGTTTCGGCCACTCTTTTCCTTTTTTGGCCCTCAGCACCCTTGTTCAACCGTTCATAGTCAGGGTACTCGAAGCCCAGGGCATCAAGCACTCGGTTCAGCCTTCGCTTCGGACGGGTGCCGAAGGCCGCGGTCATCAGTTGATCTTCTTTTTTGGAATAATTCTCAAGCATTTCATTGCACATCACCTCAACTGTGTCCAGCCACTCTTGGCAAGGCTTTTTAAAGTATTTCTTGAATTTGAAGTGATAAGGAAGCCGGACAAGTTCCCCCTTCTTCTTCTCTCCCTCTAGCTTTGGCATTTCCCATTCTTTCAGAGTAGGGAAGACTCTGAACGCCAAGAATTCTTGAACCAGATCCCTGGTACCGATATGCTCTGAAATAATTTCAAACTCACCCATTGCAGCCTAGGTGGGACCCTCCAATTTCATGTGGCATCGCGGCCTTGTTTCTCCGAAGATTAAATCAAGAGGGCTTTGTACCAATTTTTCTTCGTCTTCGTCAACTTTCACATAAAACCACTCAGATTTCCAGCCTGCTGGCCATTTGCTTCGGTAGCTGATAACAGGACACTTTGTTGTCTTCCGGTAGGCAAAATTGTAGCAACCGAAGTTATCATGTAGCCCATCTTTTCTGGCCTTTGTTTGGTAATGTAACTCATGAACTCGACAAAAACTATCGGCAAACGGTTCCACAGCTTGGCTTCGAAGGGCCCAGATATAAACATTAAGCCTAACGATAGCGTTAGGAGTCAATTGATGAAAGTAAATACCAAACTTTTTCAATACATCTGCAATAATTCCATGAAGAGGGAATCTCAGCCCAGCTTTTAAAAAGCTCTTGAAAATGACAATCTCGTCCTTCTCTAGCTTCGGGGTAGTTTCTTCTCCCCCGAAGCGAAGTAGCTTCTTCTGATTTTCACTAAAATAACCTGCTTTCACCATCTTGGAAAGATCAGCCTTTGAAACAGTCGATTTCCCGAAGTCCAAGTGACTGGGCTTGCTGGGCATGGCAATGCGATAGTCATCTTCGGGATCAGTTTCTTCAATGTTCTCTTCTTCCCCTTCGGCAATTGTTGGGTCTGCTTCAGCAGCGGGCATTTCTTCCGCAGTCACCAGTCCAGAACGCTGCATTGCTTCGGAGATGGGCACAGTATTCGAACCTTCGGCTTCGTCTCCTTCACGTTCAACTCTGGCAGTAGATCGCACTCTGGCCATATGATTCTGAGTTTGGGGAAGTTAGATACTTTTTTCTTTTTCCTTTTCTCCCGAAGCTTTTCTTTCTGACGAAGCAGACTTCGAGATGGACCTTCGTTCGATTCTGAGAATCAAGCTTCGGCTATAGTTAAAAATTTTGGCAGCAAAACAGTGCAAATAGCAATGAATGCTGTGGTAACTTCACACCTACTCGTCTGTTTACATAGTGCTGCAGGTAAGAAGGCGAAGCGGCAGGATTTTTACACCAGGCGGGCAGTCACTTGTACTCGCTGCGCAGTGGACCGCAAAGATCAAACAGTAACTCTGCAAGGTGGGACCGACACGAGCTCGGGAATTGAATCGTTTCTCGGCAACGAGCTCAGGGAAGGTGTTTTTTGGACCTTCGGCTTCCCGAAGCTTAGGAGGCATGTTTCACAGATCAAGCTCGTTACGAAAAACGATCTAGCACCGCGAAAGGGGCTACTGTTGGGGCCATGCTTCGGTGCGCCGAAGGTCTTACACGAAGAAGCAGCTTCGGCTGAAGTTGTTCCCAGGAGATGGCCGAAGGTTCCTTTTCATGGAGCTTCGGCATTACAAACCGACATAGAGATAGAATGACCTTTTTATCTATAGAGGTCTGAGTCAATGTTGTAAACTTTTGTAAGGGGCATAATTGTAATTCGTCACAGGCTGTGACCTGTGTCTATAAATAGATGAACAGTACCCCTGTACTGTTCACGCGAACTTGGCATTTTGCTTTCGCATCACACTTGCACTTTTGCCTTCCTCAGGACCGAAGGTACATTTGTAATTTGAAGTTGTTTATATTCATTCATGATAATAAAATGGAGATGATTCTATGATAATATTTAAATGTTTATTTTATACCTCATGATTTGTATGAATACTTCGTCCCTTGTTATTATGCTCACGAAGGTACGTCCTTCGCAACCTTCGTCCGAAATTCTTTATATCCTGAAGGGATATAATGTTTTGGAGGACGAAGGACTTTAACACTTAACATTTTCTATGTTGCCTTGTTCTTAATTCTTAGCATTTGAGAACAAGCCTCCAACAACCGGGATGTCTAGTATTTCTTGCACCATGGCTTCAAACACTTGTCCAGATACTTTAACTGTGACAAATATAGGGATGGACAACTTGACCTCTTCTTGTCCATGACTTAGCTGAATAGTCCTTTAATCAGCATTGATAATAGCCTTATTCTGAGCTAACCAATTCATGCCTAGAATTACATCTACATCTTGTCCCTTTATAACTATCATATTCGTAGGGAACTCATGTCCGGCCAATCTCACGGGTACGTGGAAGATTACTTCCTCATTAAAGATTTGACCCCCAGGTGATTGAATAACAAAACGCTCCTTTGATTCAATACTATGTATGTAATGCTTCTCAACAAAAAGTATTGCTCATAAAAGTATGTGATGCACCAGAATCCAAAAGGATGACGACAGGATGGTTGGCAATGAAAAACGTACCCATCATCACCAGTTCTCCTTCCAGGGTGGTAGCCACTTGATTGTAGTAGGCTCGCGCAGTTTTCCTTGTATTTTTGCCTTCTAGAGTGTTGGCCACATTTCCCTTGCCTTGAGATGTGCTCCCAGAAGTCTGTGGAAAATTAGATTTATTCTGCTTTGGATAGGGACAACACTTGATGAAGTGTCCAGACTTCCCACAGTTGAAGCAGCCACTAGAGGAACTAGGTAGGGCAAGGAAACGAGCACCAGGGGCACTCGGCTGATTGTTCTGAGCGGGGACAGGAGTGGGGCAGATAAAAATTGGTTGCTTGAAAGGATAAGTGGGTGGACGAGGAAAAGAGAGATTTGGGTTGAAAGGACGAATCACCAGCTTCAACCGCTTCTCGAATCCTTGAGAAGATCCTTCACCTCCTTCACACCCATATCTCTTTGTTTTCCATGTCCCGAATTCTTGGCTTCCACCGAAAGTGATGTACTTATGGCCCTGCTGTAAGTGAGATCCAGGCAAGTGGCCATCTTTCGCTGTAGTCAATCATTTAGACCTCTCATGAAGCAATTCTTCTTCTTCAGGTCCGAGTCCACTTGCTCTATAGCATACTGGGAGAGATGAGTGAACTTAGCGAGATATTGCATTACCGAGTCTCCTCCTTGCTTTAAACGTATAAACTCCTCCAGTTTCATCTGCAAAATACCCTCTGGAATATAGTGTTCCCTGAATGCTTTCTTGAATTCTACCCATGTGGCAAGATGTCCTTCAGGCTGAACAACTATAAAGTTTGCCCACCAGGTGCTGGTAGGACCTCTCAACTGTTGGGCAGCGAATAGGGGCTTCTGGGTCTCGAGACACCAAATCAACCCAAATTTCTGCTCCATAACTCGAATCCATTCGTCCACCTCTAAAGGTTCCTCTACTTTAACAAAAAGAGGTAGATGAGTTTCAGAAAACTCCAAGTATGTGGTGTCTCAGGGGCCTTGGGGTTGACCTCTGCCTCTGTTGGGGGCCTTCGTCTTCCGAAGGTCCTCATAAACATGATTTAACATTGTTTCCGGAGTTGTAATGCGTGAGCAGGTACCTTCGGATTCGAATCAGAACCACAGTGGGGGAAGCATGAACAATACGAAGATTGACGAAGCGCCGAAGCTACGTGCAAGGGAGCTTTGGCACGACAGCAGGAAAGAGAACCGACTTAAAGGGGAAAGGGCTATTTAGACCCCAATGAGTTACCTCATAATCATTAGCAATTGTTAAGGGCATGAATGTAATTTCACGTGGGCTGCGTCCCATGCCTATAAATAGATGAACAGTACCCCCACACTATTCACGCTGACTTGGCATCTGCTTTTACTTCACGCTCGTATCTTCACTGATTATCAAGTCGAAGGTATCGAATGTAATTCAATATTATTTTTATATTCTCATGATAATAAAATGGAGACGAATTTATAATACTATATGATTCTTTATGTCGTCTCTTGTATTTTACATCCCTTTTTTATTACCTTCTTACCTTCGATATTCGAATGTATTTCTTTTATAACCTTCGTCTGAAGATCATTATATCCTAAGGGAGATAATGCCTTGAAGGACGAAGAGCTCTAACCATTAACATTTTGTGTTGCCTTGTTCTTAACTCGAAGCATTTGAGAACAAGTCCCCAACATTGGCGCCCACCTCCGGTGAACTCTTTTGACCACCTTCGGCAAGCACTGACCTTCGTCATGCCACCGAAGAAAGCTTCAGCACTAGGGACTACCGCTCTATAGCCACTGGACCCAAACCAGGAAACCCTTTCTCTTCGAGAGGCCCGAAGCCAGAAGAGGAAGGCCACTAGTCCAACACTCAAGGAGGAGGAGTTGGACCAAGAAATCAGAAACATGGAGATACTTCATCAGCAAGTACAAAGGAAGAAGGAGAAGATGGCCCGACTAGCTAATCTTCAAAGGAAGATCGATGAAGCCAGTGAAGAAGTACGCCATCTCGCTCAAGACGAACAAGAATGAAGGCCCCAACATAGGGATCTTCATCAAGAAGGCTTCTTCAACGAGGATGGATGGTATGTTGATTTTCATCATGGAAATTTTGCTTTTGATAATGCTTCTCCTCTGTCAGCAGAACTGCAGGCTACCCCATGGCCTCCATCATACAAACCACCCCAGCTCCCCATGTATGATGGGCACTCAGATCTGAAGCAGTTTTTGATGAGCTATGAAGCAACCATATCTTCATATGGGGGCAATACCGCAGTCATGGTAAAATCTTTCGTCATGTGTAATACCCAATTTGTAGATATAATATAAAAGGAGAAAAGTTATTTTCCTTTATCTATATGTGTGTGTTATACCTACTTACTATCACAAGTGAACACCTCAGTTAAAAATAAAGGATTAATAAAAACCATTAAATTGTGCATCATGCTGGAGTTTAATTGTTTGTGCATTTAATAATAAAGAATATTTTAATAAGGTTACATTAATGATGTGAATTGAGGATTAAAACCTAATTCAAATCTTAGAATTTGGGAATAAAAATGTAAAGAAAGAAATATTATTCAATATAAAATAATATTAAAATTGAATAACTTCACCACATGATGGTGTGACTAAATTGTATAGTTAACATGAACTTGAATTTGCACTTAAGTGGAATTCAAAATTTAAATTCAAATGAATTAGGAATAAAGAAGAAACAGAAAAAAACAAATGAACCTCACCCCCGCATGGCCATTGAGAAATTTCCCACGGCCCATGTCCCTCACGTCCCCTTCCTATTTTTTTTCTCTTTTTTATTTATTTACTAGCTAGAAGCCACATTATCACACTTTCATGAAAACGTCATTCGATAAAATTAACCAGCACGTGCCCGTCTCCCACTCGATTACCTACTCACACCGTCTGCCACGCGGACCCCGGGTCCAGAAATTACTTCAATCCCAAGCTTGTAACAAACTCAGCGCTCCTGTAGATCGTGGAAGATTCTGCGTAACCACCTACGACTCACCAGCCGAGCACCACCCGGCCAGAATTCCTCGGACCAAGTTATATAAATACCGACCCTCTAACAGCGCATCCCAGCCTGCTGCGCCGTCCAGGCGGCAAGGCCGCGGCCTTACTGCCAGCTTGCCTCGCCAAACCGCAAGGGTCCTATAGGCAGCGGGACTTTCGGTGTGTCCCAGCGCCGGAGCGAACAGTGGGATCTTCATGCGATGGAGGTAGTGAGATGGATTGTTCACCAGAGCTCACCTCTTGTTGGGGGCTTCACTATGCCAGCGACCAGCCTTGTTCTCGCCTCTGCTAATGGTGAGACCTCCCATGGTTCTGCTTTGTTTTTTACTTTGCTTAGCCTCTTATCGAAGTACGGTTTGAACGCCGGGGTGTCCAGTTCGCTGATGTCGCCATAGGAGCGAGAGGTGGAAGAATACCTAGGAGCCGTAGATCAAATATCTGGGGCTGGGATTGGTTGTGTGCGTGGATAGTTTCTGGGCCGTTGATCTGACGACGTCTAGTCTAGATTAGAGTATACTATCCTTTTGTTCCGGACCGTTGAATCTCAATTGGGCGCCTCGGATTAAATCAACCACGATCCCCCTTTTACCGCATTAAACTGGAGCCACAGATTTCCAGATGAACGGTCCCGATTTGCGCACGAATATCTCTTCGCGCGATCGGATCGGGGCCCTTATTTTCTGATCGGATGGCTCAGCCCGTCCGATACCCCTTCGGCTAGTAATCTTTATAAAGAGCCCTTGCTCTTTTCTAGATTTAACCCGCAGTCCAGAGATCCTTTGTACTGAGTCTAGTAAACATTGCGCTGGGGCCCCTGTATTTTACAAGTTTTGATGCCCAGTCCAGAGAATTAGAAAAATCCAGAAAAGTAATTAGGAGATGAATTTTTAATGTAAAAATAAATAATAGAACTTGTTTAATTCATATAAAATTCATATTAAGTCCAAATGAGTCCATTCTAATTCTTATAATTTTATAATATTATTTTTTATCAACTAGTGTCTCTGTTTTGACATGAAAAACATATTAAAATTTGTCTCTTAATTAATCTTGTATCAAACAAATAAAATCTTTGGAAATTCATAACTCCTCCATTTTAATTCCGATTTGACTCGTTCCAGTTGCGTTAGTTTCGTATAAGTATTCAATACGCAGTAACAACACTTATTATACCATGTCTCACTATTTTATAATTAGATCTGTATTTAACTTATGTTGGTTAGTCTTGTTAATTTGCTCATTTACTAAAACATGATCTATGGTCAATTCATAATTTAGATTAAAGTTGATATAATTATTTATAGTATAACCTCTCATACAATTTATACTAACCAATTTATAATATAATTTAATATTTTAATCATACAAATCTTTTATAAAATCATAACTTGAAGACCGTAACTCCGATCTTAGTAGTTCTCGATCCCGCGATCTCATAGCTTCGCGTAGATCATTATTATTCAGTTTGTACTTATGTTTGGTGTGATGTTAATTTTGTCTATACCATGTCTGTTTGTATTGCTACGACTAGCGCGAGGACACGTGTCATCTGAAAAGCAAGTTGGTACCTGGATTCTCAAGTGCCAGGCAAGTTGTGCCCTTGATTCACTTTTGTTACCCAATAATGTTCCTTATAATCATTTACCATGCATAGGTTTAATTTTGATGGGACCCAATAGGTCACCCTAGATTGTTTATCTCATTACCTTGTTTACCCCTGAATCACATGGGTAGTTTTTGCTATTGCTTTATATGGTTTTGGGATAATCATTTATTATATCCATGTTCCAGTTATTTTGTTATTCTATTTATGTTCATGTCAAGATCATTATATTATTATTAATTGGAACATGGAGCTTAACTTGAGAAACACGTGCCACCACAAGGGAGGAATGGGACCCCTTGGCTGACTAATTAGGAAAGCTAGTGGAAGACTACCTTACCTGAAAGGGGCAAGGGCAGTAGGGGAGTGGTCAGTGTAGGGAGGTCCTTGGATGATTTTGCTGCGATGGCGGTCAGACAAGAACCCTGCATTGGAACTTCCTATAAACTGTAGCGGGTTTTCGGAAGCTAGTGGAACTTTGTAAAGGCCTCGTAGTGGATCCCTAGCCATTCACCTTGGTAGTGTCTAAGGGCCTAGCTAACCCTGGCGACATGGGAAACACGACTTGTGGGTAAAGGGTACAACCTCTACAGAGTGTAAAACTGGTATACTAGCCGAGCTCACGGTCATGAGCGGCTCAGGACTCTCCGATGATTAATTTATGGAACCTAATCCAATTTTGTCATTTGCATTGCATGGGTTATTGTTAATTTTGTTCTATTACTTTATTTAAGGTTTGGTATTTACTTACACTTAGTAATTGCTAATAAAATTTTGACCAACTTATTAAAAGCAATGCTCAGCTTTAACCCCTGTCATTGATTAGCCTTACACATCGCATGAACTCTCACCTTTGTGAGTTCATGTCCACTGGTTCCCCACAACTTGTTGAGCTATGATCATGTGTGAGCTCACCCTTGCTGTCTCACACCCCCCCACAGGAGAAGAACAGGTGGTTCAGGAGGAGACACGTATCGAGGAGTTCGATTCGATCTAGGTGGCGTTTCTCAGTTGACATTGGCGCCGACGATCCTTAGTTCATGTCATATTTATCTTTTATCTTGTAATACTTCCGCTATGTAATAAATACTCTGATGTTTTGTGACATTTGTCTCTATACACTCTGTGATTATATATGTTGTCTTCTTGGCGCTTGTATGAGATGCACCCGGCTTTGTCCCTTAAAGCCCGGTTGTGACAGAAGTGGTATCAGAGGAAATGTTGGCTGTAGGACGAAACCTAGATAGAAATGTATAAACCCTTACCTACTTATCTTACTCTAATTCATTCTATACTTGCCTTACTCTAATTCTTTCTATACTCATCTTGTCCTGATCCTGTCTCACCTTTAGCTATCATACTCTAATTACTCTTATCTTTTCTGCTCTAAGACAAGATGGATTTCACACCTTGGAATCCTACAACTATGATCTTTGTAAGAGATAGGAAACCTAAGACGAAATTAAAATTATTTTCTCTATTAAAAATGTTGGTTGATTGTTCTGATGATCAATGCTTGATTTGCTTCTTTGATTGATTGAAACATTATAGTTGGGCATCTTAGCATGTACCACTATAAGGTAATGTATTAGCTTTAGTGGGTGACACACTAATCTACTTAGCTAATAAATCCCCGCAGTAACATTCCTCGTAATTACTTGCCTTGTCTACAATTCTTCCTTTCTTACCCTTTGTTTCTAACCCAGATGGGCTACCCCTATAGTGTTAGAAGAAGAGCACTATAGATGTGATCCTTGGTATGTCATGGTTGAGAAAGGCAAAGGCACTTTATACACTGTGCTAAGGGAACCGTAGAACTCACCAGTTCCAAAGGACAAAGATTTGAAGTTGAGTTTGTCATTGATCTCTTACCTGGGACTGCTCCTAATTCTAAATGGCCATACAGGATACCCGTAGAAGAACTAAAGGAACTTAAGAAGCAATTAACAAGATTACAAGAGGCTGGGTACATTCGTCCGAGTTCTTCACCTTGTGGAGCGCCAGTTCTATTTGTACATAAGAAAGATGGATCGCTAGGGATGTGCGTGGATTATAGGACCCTTAATGATGTTACCGTGAAGAACAAGTACCCGTTACCCTGCATTGAGAATTTATTTCATCAGATGAGAGGTGCCAGGGTGTTCTCTAAGATTGACCTCAGATCGGGTTACCATCAAATGAAGATTAGACCATCGGATATCCCCAAGACGGCTTTCTCGACTCGATATGGATTATATGAGTTCACTGTTATGTCGTTTGGATTAACCAATGCACTAGCTTATTTTATGGATTTGATGAATAAGGTGTTTATGGAGTATTTGGACAGATTAGTCATGGTGTTCATCGACGATATTCTTATCTATTCTAAGAGTGAAAGTGATCATGAAGAACATCTAAGATTGGTGCTATAGAAGCTACGAGATAATCAACTCTACGCCAAGTTTAGCAAATGCGAGTTCTGGATTGACGAGGTGTCATTCCTTGGACGTATCATTTCTAATGGAGGAATATCAGTGGATCCTGCTAAAGTCAAGGAGATAGTGGCGTGGATCATACCCACTACAGTTACGGAGGTTCGGAGTCTCTTGGGACTTGTAGGATATTATTGGAGATTTATTGAAGGATTTTCTAAGATTGCTAAGCTTATGACCTCACTTCTGGAGAAGGGAAGAGAGTTTAAGTGGGACGAGAGGTACCAAGATAGTTTTAACCAACTAAAGTTGAGATTGATGTTACGACCAGTGTTGGTTATGCCAGATCTACAGAAAGGATTTGACATTTATTGTGATGCATGTGGCCAAGGATTGGGATGTGTGCTCATGCAAGAAGGACATGTGATCGCCTATGCATCTCGTCAGTTGTGGAAACACGAGTTGAGCTACCCCACTCATGACTTGGAACTGGCAGCCGTTGTGCATGCGCTTAAGATTTGGAGACATTATAATATTGGAATCAAGTGTCAAGTATACACGGATCATAAGAGTTTGAAGTACGTATTCACTCGGAAGGATCTCAACCTTAGGCAACGCCATTGGTTGGAGCTTATTAAGGATTATGATTTGGAGATTCACTATCACCCGGGCAAGGCAAATTTGGTTACAGATGCCTTGAGTCGAAAGGAGCATGTTCATTCGGTTGTTGTTGCCCAGCTACCCGACGAGATTGTTGAGGATTTTAGGAGACTTAACCTGAGGATAGTTGCTCGCACTGAAGGAGTTACTATTGATGTGGAATCTACCTTGGAACGATAATTCCACAAAGGATAAGTTGGTGATGCTAAAATACAAGAGTTAAGGATCTGATTACTAAAGGTCGAGGTCCGGAATTCACGGAAGATGATCAAGGCACTGTGTGGTTCAAGGACAGGATATGTGTCCCTGAGATTGAAAGCCTTCATGAGACTATTTTAAAGGAAGGCCATGACTCAGATTATTCTATTCATCCTAGGAGTACCAAGATGTATCAGGATTTGAAGTAGATGTTCTGGTGGTATAGACTGAAGAGAGATGTGGCTGCACATGTGGCTATGTGCAATATGTATTAAAGAGTTAAGGCTGAACACCAGAGGCCAGCTGGACTACTGCATCCACTGAAGATACCCGAATGGAAGTGGGAAAAGATTGGTATGGACTTCATTACTGGGTTGCCTCGCACCTCGAAAGGATACGATTCTATATGGGTTATTGTGGATAGACTGATCCAAAGTGGCTCATTTCATTCCGGTCAAGACTACTTATAAGGTATCTCAATTGGTAGAGTGATATATGGCTCAGATTGTGTCTCTACACGGTGTACCGAAGAAGATCGTTTAGGCTAGAGGATCACAGTTTACCTCTAGATTTTGGAAAAGTTTTCATGAGAATATGGATACGAAGTTGAGTTTTAGTCCGGCCTACCTCATACTGATGAATAGACTAAAAGGACTAATCAAGTATTGGAAGACATGTTGAGAGTTTGTGCCCTTCAGCATGGTAGTAGTTGGGACAAGAGTCTACCTTATGCTGAGTTCTCATATAATCATAGTTACCGTGCTAGTCTAAAGATGTCACTGTTCGAGACTCTATATGGCAGGAAATGCAGGACCCCTCTATATTGGATCAGACTAGAGAAAGACAATCTTTGGACCTGAACTTATTCAAGAGGTAGAAGAATAAGTCTGTATAATTCGAGAGAATTCGAGGGTAGCTCAAACCAGGCAGAAGAGCTACGCGGATAGTAGAGGAATACCACTGGAATTTGAGAAAGGTGATCATGTGTACCTCAAGGTGTCACCACTTCGTGGAATGAGGAAATTTAAAGTCAAGGGCGAATTGTCCCCTCGTTTTATTGGACCCCTTTAAAGTTGTTTTGGGCGAGTTGGAGAGATGGCCTATCAACTCGAGTTACCTGATAATCTATCTGATGTGCATAATGTTTTCCATATGTCTCAACTTAAGAAGTGCCTCCGTGTCCCTGAGGAGCAGTTACCAATGGAAGAGCTCGGTGTTCAAGGAGATTTGACTTATATGGAATACCCTATTAAGATTCTTGATACTTTGACTCGAGTTACAAGAAATAAGGTGATAAAGATGTGCAAAGTGCAATGGAGTCACCATGGAGAAGATGAAGCAACATGGGAAAGAGAAGAAGAGCTTCGCATAGAATTTCCCCATCTTTTCCCTAGTCCTTCCTAAATCTCGAGGACGAGATTCTTTTTAAGGGGGGTAGGATTTGTAATACCCAATTTGTAGATATAATATAAAAGGAGAAAAGTTATTTTCCTTTATCTATATGTGTGTGTTATACCTACTTACTATCACAAGTGAACACCTCAGTTAAAAACAAAGGATTAATAAAAACCATTAAATTGTGCATCATGCTGGAGTTTAATTGTTTGTGCATTTAATAATAAAGAATATTTTAATAAGGTTACATTAATGATGTGAATTGAGGATTAAAACCTAATTCAAATCTTAGAATTTGGGAATAAAAATGTAAAGAAAGAAATATTATTCAATATAAAATAATATTAAAACTGAATAACTTCACCACATGATGGTGTGACTAAATTGTATAGTTAACATGAACTTGAATTTGCACTTAAGTGGAATTCAAAATTTAAATTCAAATAAATTAGGAATAAAGAAGAAACAGAAAAAAACAAATGAACCTCACCCCCGCATGGCCATTGAGAAATTTCCCACGGCCCATGTCCCTCACGTCCCCTTCCTATTTTTTTTCTCTTTTTTATTTATTTACTAGCTAGAAGCCACGTTATCACACTTCCATGAAAACGTCATTCGATAAAATTAACCAGCACGTGCCAGTCTCCCACTCGATTACCTACTCACACCGTCTGCCATGCGGACCCCGGTCCAGAAATTACTTCAATCCCAAGCTTGTAACAAACTCAGCGCTCCTGTAGATCGTGGAAGATTCTGCGTAACCACCTACGACTCACCAGCCGAGCACCACCCGGCCAGAATTCCTCGGACCCAGTTATATAAATACCGACCCTCTAACAGCGCATCCCAGCCTGCTGCGCCGTCCAGGCGGCAAGGCCGCGGCCTTACTGCCAGCTTGCCTCGCCAAACCGCAAGGGTCCTATAGGCAGCGCGACTTTCGGTGTGTCCCAGCGCCGGAGCGAACAGTGGGATCGTCGTGCGATGGAGGTAGTGAGATGGATTGTTCACCAGAGCTCACCTCTTGTTGGGGGCTTCACTATGCCAGCGACCAGCCTTGTTCTCGCCTCTGCTAATGGTGAGACCTCCCATGGTTCTGCTTTGTTTTTTTTTACTTTGCTTAGCCTCTTATCGAAGTACGGTTTGAACGTCGGGGTGTCCAGTTCGCTGATGTCGCCGTAGGAGCGAGAGGTGGAAGAAGACCTAGGAACAGTAGATCAAATATCTGGGGCTGGGATTGGTTGTGTGCGTGGATAGTTTCTGGGCCGTTGATCTGACGACGTCCAGTCTAGATTAGAGTATACTATCCTTTTGTTCTGGACCGTTGAATCTCAATTGGGCGCCTCGGATTAAATCAACCACGATCCCCCTTTTACCGCATTAAACTGGAGCCACAGATTTCCAGATGAACGGTCCCGATTTGCGCACGAATACCTCTTCGCGCGATCGGATCGGGGCCCTTGTTTTCTGATCGGACGGCTCAGCCCGTCCGATACCCCTTCGGCTAGTAATCTTTATAAAGAGCCCTTGCTCTTTTCTAGATTTAACCCGCAGTCCAGAGATCCTTTGTACCGAGTCTAGTTAATATTGCGCTGGGGCCCCTGTATTTTACAAGTTTTGATGCCCAGTCCAGAGAATTAGAAAAATCCAGAAAAGTAATTAGGAGATGAATTTTTAATGTAAAAATAAATAATAGAACTTGTTTAATTCATATAAAATTCATATTAAGTCCAAATGAGTCCATTCTAATTCTTATAATTTTATAATATTATTTTTTATCAACTAGTGTCTCTGTTTTGACATGAAAAACATATTAAAATTTGTCTCTTAATTAATCTTGTATCAAACAAATAAAATCTTTGGAAATTCATAACTCCTCCATTTTAATTCCGATTTGACTCGTTCCAGTTGCGTTAGTTTCGTATAAGTATTCAATACGCAGTAACAACACTTATTATACCATGTCTCACTATTTTATAATTAGATCTGTATTTAACTTATGTTGGTTAGTCTTGTTAATTTGCTCATTTACTAAAACATGATCTATGGTCAATTCATAATTTAGATTAAAGTTGATATAATTATTTATAGTATAACCTCTCATACAATTTATACTAACCAATTTATAATATAATTTAATATTTTAATCATACAAATCTTTTATAAAATCATAACTTGAAGACCGTAACTCCGATCTTAGTAGTTCTCGATCCCGCGATCTCATAGCTTCGCGTAGATCATTATTATTTAGTTTGTACTTATGTTTGGTGTGATGTTAATTTTGTCTATACCATGTCTGTTTGTATTGCTACTGTTGGAGCGAAGGCAGAAACGCCACCCTTCGCCCGAAGTCTCCACAGCTCAGCCCCCGCTCTGACAGGCAAAGCAGGCAGGGACACCCTTCGCTTGATCGACACCAGGGACAACATGGCGACCCTCCGCTCGATTCGGCACCAGACGAAGGCCTGCGGCAACGCCTCCCTACGGCACGGCCTCGGTCGGTCCCGAGGCCCACATGAGGTCGGGCCCATTGTAACAGGCCCTGCGTGGCCGCGGTTGTGTTACGGGCCTAATTTGTAAAGGCGTACATGTAATTACAACTTGTAACCCCGCTTTATAGGAATATTCCGGGGATAAACTAGGTACCTGAGGGCACATGCGTCCTTAACGCAAGGCGCCGTGCACACGGATACCTATAAATACCCCCGCACAGTGCCCGTGAGAGGCCAGATGAACAGAGCTTTTGCCATCACGCGCGAGTGCCCTGTTGCCATCTCCATTCACCTGTGTTGGTTCTCCTTGCTGTCGAGAGACAGCCCCAACATTTGGCGCCCACCGTTCGTGCTACGAGACAACCACCCGCGATGGCACCCAAGAGAGCTAACCCGAAGGCTGACGAGGCTGCGAAGGCAGCACTGCTCGCCGCAAGAAAGGGCAAGGCCCTCGCCCTCACCCAATCCACCCACCAAGAGGCCCCCGAAGACGACACCCTCCGCACCAGCGACCCCGAGGGACAACCCTCAGGCTTCGCACCTCCCCCAGGCTTCGCACCTCCCTCAGGCTTCGCACCACCGGAGGGCGCGGACCTCGCCGAGGACGGTGAGGTCCTCGGCATCTCAGCAGAGGAACAACTACAGCTGCGCGCCCTGCGCCTCAAGAACCGCAACCTCCAGAGGCAGAAGGAGATACTGGAGGCCAAGCGCCAGCGTGTGTCTGCACTCGCCAAAGTGCGGCAGATGATCCGCGACGAAGAACTCAAGGCCCAGGAACTCGAGCGGGAGATCGCGCTGATGCAGCGCGAAGGCCACCTCAGCCCGCGGCACGAATCATCCCTCCAGCAGCGCGCACAAAACGAAGACACGCGCGAGGGCCACCCCGGCCTGCAGCATGGGCCACCCCTGCAACACCGCGCACAACCGGAGGACCCGCGTTTCCCCCAGCGCGACTTCACTTTCCAGCACGCCGCGCCATTCCAAGGGGTCAACTATCTCGATGAGCGAAGCCCCCTGGCGCCTCACCTGCAAGTGACGCCGTGGCCAGCTAACTTCCGGGCTGGGACCTACCCCAAGTACAACGGCAGCACCGACCCGGCTCAATACATAATGAGTTACCAGGTCGCCGTCGCATCGTCCGGAGGGGACGACGCCACAATGGCAAAGTCCTTCATCATCGCCCTCGAGGGCCCCGCGCTCACCTGGTTCACCAGGTTGCCCCCGTTGTCCATCGATTCCTGGAGAAGTCTCCGGGACAAGTTCCTCCTCAACTTCCAGGGGTACCGCCCGGACACCGACGCCCTGGCCGAGCTCTCGCTCTGCAAGCAGCTAGAGAAGGAGACCCTGAGGGAATATTACCGCAAATTCCTGACCCTCAAATCACAGCTACCCTCAGTCGATGACCAGATTGCCATCCATTATGCTATCAGTGGTCTTCGCGCGGGCGTCCTTTACAGCCATTGCATCAGGGACCCGCCCAAGAACCTCCAAGAGTTATACCAGCTGTTTGAAAAGTACGCCAGGTCCGAGGAGCTCCACCAGCGCAAGATTGAGTCCCAGCGGAAGCCAAAAGATGCTCCGCAGTCCAGCCGCACGTGGACAAGGACTCCGCAGCCAGACTCCGGTCGGGATGGCCGCGGTCAGCAGCAAGTGCACAACATCGCCAACCAGCAGCCGGCCGCTGACCCCCTTCGTCGCCAAGAATATCCCCCCCAGGGCCGCGGAAGTGGAACTCGCGGCAGGGGCCGAGGGCGTGCGCAGCCACTCCCTCCGCCGCGCCGATTTTACTGCCTTTTCCATGGCGAAGACTGCGCCCACCAAACTAAAGACTGCCCCGAAGTAAAGGCCACCAGAGACAGAATGGCGAGGGCGCAGCCAGCCGACAACCCCAGAATTGTCGCGCATAATTACCAGCCACCCCCTCCACCATATATCCACGCTCCCGCCCCGCATCCACCGCACCACGCTTACCAACATCATCAGGAAGTACAAATCGTACATCCTCCGCCTCCACCACCACACCAGCAACAACAAAACATCCCCCACGCCCCAAAACAGGAAGACTTCGCCGATCAACCGTATCGCGGAGTCATCCATATGATAACTGGGGGGTCCAGCACCGACTTCGACACCAAGCGGCAGAAGCGGGACCACTACCGCAGCGTAAACCATGTCGCTGTCACGGGCCCAGTTGTGCAGACGAAGTGGTCCCACATACCGCTCACCTTCGACGCACGGGACGTCGACTTGCGCAGTGCCCCCCACTGCGATGCCATGGTCATCAATTGCAGCGTGGCAGGCTGGGACCTGCACAAGGTCCTCGTCGACAACGGCAGCCAGGCGGACATCATCTTCCTCCATGCCTTCGATCGCATGGGCATCAGCCACAGCCTGCTCAAGCCGTCGGACAACCCGTTGTATGGCTTCGGCGGCAAGGGCACCTTCCCCGTCGGCAAAATAGAATTGCCCCTCTCCTTCGGTGTAGCACCCAATGCCCGAAGCGAGCAAGTGACTTTTGACATCGTGGATATGGTATATCCATACAACGCCATCATGGGTCGGGGCTCCATCAATAAGTTTGAAGCTGCCATCCACGGACTGTATTTGTGCATGAAGATACCAGGCCCTCTGGGCGTAATTACGGTCCGCGGTAACCAGCAAGCTGCGCGCAACATAGAGCGGGACTTCGTGCCTGGTCAGAGGAACGTGCACTGTCTCACGACGCAGTGCGAGGTCCCTGCGCCCGCCAGCCCCACTGACAAGCAGCACGCCAAGGCTCAGTTGCAGAGTCAGGATGGGACCAAGACTGTCCCCCTCGATCAGGCAACGCCCAAGCAGACAGTCACCATCAGCGAAGACCTTACCCCGCATGAAGAAGAGAAGCTTCTCTGCTGCCTGGCCAAAAATAAAGATGTCTTCGCCTGGTCCGCCCTCGACCTGGTCGGAGTCAGCCGATCCATAATCGAGCACGGTCTGGGGATCGACCCCTCGGTGCGACCAAGAAAGCAAAAGCTTCGCAAAATGTCCGATGAAAAGACAGAGGCCGCCAAGGCGGAGGTGCACCGCCTCCTAGAGGCTAAATTTATTGAGCCAGTGGCTTATCCCACATGGCTCTCCAATGTTGTAATGGTGCAGAAAAAAAGCGGGAAATGGCGAATGTGCATAGACTTCACCAGTCTCAATAAGGCCTGCCCAAAAGACAATTTCCCGTTGCCGCGGATCGACAAAATAGTCGATAGCGCGGCCGGCTGCGAGGTCATGTCTCTCCTCGACTGCTTCTCCGGCTATCACCAGATATACATGAAGGAGGAAGACAAGGCCAGCACCAGTTTCATAACACCCTTCGGCACCTATTGCTTCATCAGAATGCCGGAGGGTCTCAAGAACGCCGGGTCCACATTCTCCAGACTCACCAAAACAGTACTCGAGGGCCAGGTCGGCAGAAATATATTTACATATGTCGACGACATCGTCGTCGCCAGCAAAAATAAGGAGGACCACCTCGCCGACCTGGCCGAGACATTCGCAAACATGCGAGACGCACGACTCCGCTTAAACCCGGAAAAGTGCGTTTTCGGTGTTCGCCAGGGCAAGATATTGGGCTACCTGGTGTCACACCGCGGCATCGAGGCCAACCCAACCAAGATCCAGGCCATCATCGACATGTCGCCTCCGCAGTCCACCAGGGATGTCCAGCGTCTGACAGGCAGATTGGCTGCTCTCAACAGATTCATTTCCAGGTCGGCCGAGCGAAGTCTTCCTTTCCTCAAAACTCTCCGCGGCGCAAAAGACTTCGCTTGGGGGCCGGAGCAAGCAGCGGCCTTCGCCTCATTAAAGCAGTACTTAACGGAACTGGCCACCCTCACGAGCCCCGACTCCTCGCTCCCCTTATTGCTCTATGTCGCGGCTTCGCCGCACGCGGTCAGCGCGGCACTAGTGCAGGAGCAGACAGTCGAAGGCGCTGTCAGACAGTGCCCTGTTTATTACGTCTCCGAGGTCCTGACTCCGTCCAAATGCAACATGACAGAGCTGGAGAAGATCGCCTACGCAGTCGTTATGTCCTCGCGCAAGCTGCGCCATTATTTTGAAGCATTCAAGGTCCGTGTCACCTCAGATAGGGGGCTCGGCGAATTGTTTAGAAACCCGGAGGCATCGGTAAGGATCGCCAAGTGGGCAGCCGAACTCTCCGGCTACCACATCAGTTTCGAGCCCAGGACAGCCATCAAATCACAAGTCCTGGCAGACTTCGTCGTCGACTGGACCGGGCCAGCAACACAGCCGGACCCGACCACAGAGAAGGTCTGGACGATCCATTGCGATGGCGCATGGTGCCATGCGGGGGCAGGCGTCGCTGCAATCATAACATCACCAGTCGGAGTCAAGCACAGATATGCAGCACGACTCAGCTTCAATCTGGAATCCGACAGGTGCACAAATAATATAGCAGAATACGAAGCAGTCATCCTCGGCCTCCGCAAGCTGAGGGCCCTCGGAGTCACCACTTGCATCATCAAAACAGACTCCAAGGTAGTCGCCGGCCAGGTCGACAAAGACTATGCAGCCAAGGACCCCGCGCTCATGCAGTACCTCGCGGCCATCCGAAGTCTTGAGAGACAGTTCAAGGGGTTCACCGTGCAGCATGTGGACCGGGCCAAGAATGAGGAGGCCGACGCATTGGCCAAGGCTGCGGCCAGGGGCGAAACTCTGCCCTCCGACGTGTTCTTCCACGTCATCGGCACGCCAGCAGTCCGGAGCCCCGAAGGGCTCCATATAACCAACGACATCGAGGGCCACCGTACAGTCAACCTCATCATGACCGAAGACTGGCGAGCACCCATTACCCTGTTCCTGCAGGGGTATTATCACCCGGCTGACATCAGTGAGGCTAAGCGCCTCAGACATCGAAGCCGGGACTTCGCTCTGATTGAAGGCCAGCTATACAAAAAAGGAGTCAGCCAACCAATGCTTAAGTGCGTCACCGAGGCCGAAGGCATGCAGATCCTACGTGAAGTCCACAGTGGCACTTGCGGCTCGCACGCGGGCCCAAGGGCCCTAGCTGCTAAGGTGATCCGCCAGGGTTTCTACTGGCCAGCAATGATTTGCGCCGCGAATCGGGTCACTCGGTCCTGCGAAGCCTGCCAGAAGTTCTCTCCTCGACCAGGCGGCCCTTCGCAGTACACAAAGCTGATCGCCCACACATGGCCTCTCCAGCGCTGGGGTCTCGACATTGTTGGACCCCTGCCCACCGCTCAGGGGAACCTCAAGTTCGCCTTCGTCGCGGTCGAGTACTTCACCAAATGGATCGAGGCACGGGCTGTCTCCACAATAACATCGAAGACTGCCCAGAAATTCTTCTGGCAGAATATCGTTTGCCGCTTCGGAGTACCGTCCGAGTTAACGGTCGACAACGGCAAACAGTTTGATAACCAAGACTTCAAGGATTTCTGTTTCTCCATTGGCACCAAGCTTGCCTTCGCCTCAGTCTATCATCCGCAGTCCAACGGGGTCGTGGAGCGCGCCAACGGAAAAATCTTCACAGCCATCAAAAAAATGCTCCTCGATGAAAAAAAGGGTAAATGGAGCGATTTCTTACCTGAGGCAGTCTGGGCACTAAACACGACTGAGTGCAGGGCGACCGGGTTCACTCCTTTCCGTCTGTTATACGGATCGGAGGCCATGACCCCGCAGGAAATAAAGCACGGGTCCCCGCGAACGGTCCCGTCAGCCGTCCCAGATGTGGACGAGCCGACTTCAAAGGATCTCATCGACGGAGACCGTGTCTTCGCCCTACAAGCTCTGAACAAGTATCAAGCCCAGACCAAAGCATGGCGCGACCACTCAGTCACCCCGAGGGAGTTCAGCGAGGGGGACCTCGTGCTCATTCGGACAGCTCGGACGGAGTCAAGGGGCAAACTGGAGCCCAGGTGGGAGGGCCCTTTCATCGTCAAGACGAAGGCCTCCCCCAGCGCATACAGGCTCACAACACAAGCCGGCGAGGACCTGGAGCATTCCTGGAACATTGACAACCTTCGCAAATTTTTTGTTTGATTCTTCAGGGCTGTCTTCGCCCTTGTAATTTGCAAAAACAATCTTGCACCGGCCCGCACTCTTTTCCTCCCGGGGGGTGAGGTTTTTAACGAGGCGGAGTCATGTAATATATGCGTAAAAAATCCCCCGCAAAAAGACATGCGTCGAAAAAGACCGTGTTGACGGTCTTCGACATTCGACCACCACGAGGTCACCGCGAGGCTAAGCGCTAGCCACCCTCGCGTGCGACAAATCCGCGCAGAAGTCGCCTACGGGTGCAGCCGGATTAGCACAACAAGTGCGGAAAAAATCTAAGTCTATCGCGAAGACTATCCGTGCGGAAGTCGCCTAAGGGTGCAGCCGGATTAGCACAACAAGTGCGGAAAAAATCTAAGTCTATCGCGAAGACTATCCGTGCGGAAGTCGCCTACGGGTGCAGCCGGATTAGCACAACAAGTGCGGAAAAAATCTAAGTCTATCGCGAAGACTATCCGTGCGGAAGTCGCCTAAGGGTGCAGCCGGATTAGCACAACAAGTGCGGGAAAAAATCTAAGTCTATCGCGAAGACTATCCGTGCGGAAGTCGCCTACGGGTGCAGCCGGATTAGCACAACAAGTGCGAAGAAAAATCGAGGTCTATCGCGAAGACTATCTGTGCCGAAGTCGCCTACGGGTGCAGCCGGATTAGCACAACAAGTGCGGAAAAAATTTAAGTCTATCGCGATTATCCGCGCCGAAGACACGGCAAGCGCGAAAAAAAAAAAAAAAAAAAAAAAAAAAAAAAAAAAAAAACCGAAGACTATCGGTGCAGAAGACACTTAAGGGTACACGTGGACTAGCACAACAACGGCCGAAACGACAACATCGAACCATTCACGCCAAGACCAATTATAATCAACCAAGCACAGCGCAGCCGAACGAATCAGTTAGTACAAAATGCCTTCACACACATGCACGCGAGGGCACACAATTCCACCATACAAGACTCTACATACACAAGCGAGGACACCACACTCTACATCGGTTCAACTTTAGGAATAATTCCCATCTCCCTATAATTAAATAACATTATCCTGAGCTCCTCACCCGCAAAAAGCCTTCGCAGTTCCCCCTCACCTACACCCTCGGCGGTCGGCAGAGACAACAGTTCCTGCCGACCGGCCCCACTCACACGAAGCAAAGCCCGCTCCTCCGCGCTAACCCTACGTTTTGCAACCGCCCTTCGTCGACGGCGCCCGGCGCTAGGGCCTGGCGCATCCGACGCGTCCGCGGCGTGTGGCGCGGCCTCCGCCGCAGCCACGTCCAGGGCCGTAAAATAATCCAAATTCTCCTCCGACGACTCCTCAGTCCACTCAACCGAGCTCCCGGAGTCAGCAAAGTCAAAAAACTCAGATGCAGACCCACTATATTGATTACCATCTTCCGCGGTCGAGGCCGCCAAAAACTCAGTAGCAGTGGTTGCGTGCGCAGGCCCAAAATCTTGAACCTGCGCAGCAACCAAAGTTCAGTACAAACATCCAAAATTTCCTAACCCTAGACAACCGCTATGCCACCTGCGAGGGCCCTGACGCGGCGGGCGCCTCCGCCGTTTTCTCCGCCGCCGCTCCCGCCATTCTTCCAGCCGCCTCCGCCGTCGGCTCTTCGACAGTCGGCGCAGCTGCTGCGAGGGCATCGGGAGCGCCTTCGGCCACCTTCACGGGCAGGTCTTCAACTGTCGCAGCAGATGCGGGGGCGCCTGGTGCGTCTCCCGTAGTCTCCGGGGCCGGCTCCGGGTCAGGCAGGGCGTCGTTCAGTGCTCCGAAATCGTCCACCCGCTCGCCTCGCTCCGCCTAAAACAAAACTTACAAAAAGTCAGCAAACACACGCACAGACCACATCCAGCAAACGCCAAACAAACGACAACGTTACCTGAGCCCTCGCAGCCTCGGCCCGCTCCCTGACCACTTCTCCACCATACAGACCCCACATCCGATCATAGAGGGCGCCGGCGGACTCCTTCACCACGGGGTCTTCGACCTTATAGATGTCTCGCCCAAAATCTTCATCTGCCTGGTCGAAGGCCTCATAGTGCCGGCACCCTTCGCGAGAGAGTGCGTTCATCGCCCCCTCGCAGGTAACCAAAGAGGCGTACGACATTAAGCCAGCCAAGACAGTGGGGAGCTCCCGCAGCTCCTCTTGCACCCATTCCAAGCAGCGAAGTCCGGCCTCTCGCTCCGGCACCACGAAGTCACCGGTCCGCGCACCCAGCTCGCGGTATGTGGCCATAAGCTGCGTGCGCGTCCGTTCGGCCTCCGTCCGTGCCGCGGCTTCGGCCCCATTCGTGCGGCTCTCCAGAGCGGTGAGCCGCCCCCGCAGGTCCTCGGCGAGCCCCTTGGCAAGATTGGCCTCCGCCCGTGCCAGCCTAGCCTCCGCCTGCGCGGCCTGCTCTTTGGCGACGGCCTCGTTGGCCTCCCTCCTCTCCTCCGCCAGCTGGCGCCGGAGATCAGCCTTTTCTTCCTCCAGGGCGGCCACCTTGTCCGCCAGTTTACGACACTTGCTGTCGGAGGCAGACTTCTCACGGACAGCGTCAGCATGTTGCGTCCGAAGTCTCTCGACTTCGGCAGATAAGGCTGCCGTGAGCGCCCCCGACGCAGTGCGGCTGGTGAAGTCGGCCACCTGCAGAGAACACACAAGGCCAGGGCCGTAAAAAAAAAAAAAAAAAAAAAAAAAAAAAAAAAAAAAAAAAAAAAACTCGGCGCACCTGACTCAGCGCCTCCGTCGCCTGATTCAGCGCCTCCGTCACTCCCTTCAGCCGGCGGGTCGCCGCGCCGGCCTCGTCCCTGACCTTCGCGAGGGCCGACACCTCGCCTCCGGCGCCAAGGACCCCGCCCTTCGCCGCCGCGATTGCCCCGGCAGGCACAGCTATAACAAGCCGGCCCTCGTCCGACCCTGTAGCGCATCAACAATCAAAAAAAAAAAAAAAAAAAAAATATATATATATATATATATATAAAAAAAAAAAAAAAAAAAAAAAAAAAAAAAAGCGGCCGGGTGACTTACCCCCAAGATAATCGTCCACGCTAATGTCGGTGCCGAAGTCGGCGACGCGCTTGCCCGGCGGCGGCAACGCTCGGGCCGCCTTCGCAGCCTCCGCCACTCCGCTGGCCGGCGGCACCACCTTCGTCGGCTTGGAGACTCCGGCGCCCGCCGCTGTCTCCGGCGCCTTGCTGGGCGCAGCGGCGCCCGCCTTCGCCGCCAGCGGCGGCTTGCCTCCACTGGAGGCCGCAGCCTTCGCCGTTCCCCGTTGCCTTTTCGGCCGGGCGTCGTGAATCCTTACGGTCGCCTGGCGTTTTTGCGCGGCCCCTTGGCGATCCTTGTCCATCACTGCCCACACAACAGTACCGATATTTCGCCCGTAAGGAAAAACCCTCCACTGACGAACCGTACGAGATGTAAAACAGTCTTCCTCAGCCGCGCAGGGGACAGGAACATTTCTAGGCCAGCAGCCCCCGGTAACCCTCAGCATCCGAGCCGAAGACTCCCGGAGCTCGGGCGAAGACATCCTCTCCCCCGGGGCCGCGCACGTCCTCATCAACTCCCTAGCAAAACTATCAGACACCCCGATTCCTCCCATCGCAGTACCTAATTTTCTCTTTTTTGAGGAGGGGGCGGCCGTCAGCGCAGGGTCGCCTCCAGTCTCCACCGCCGGCTTCTTCCCACGGCGGTCCGCTTCGTCTTGTCCAGGGTAGCCGTCGTACGGCAATTGATTCAATTCGAAGACCCTGTTCAAACGTTCATTTGAGCCGCGAATATCGAAGCTGCGCTGGCCTTCCGTCCTCGCCACGTACCGCCCCACGAGCCGCACCGCCAAGTCCTCAGCATCACGCACAAAGGCGGCCGGGTCACGGTTTCGCAAATTCAGTGCGAAGGCTGGACTTCGCACCACCCTTCCTCCGTGAAAGGGCATCTGGCGAGGGCACACTTCGCCCAACGCCCAGCCGTGCGCCAAGGGCCAGACCCCGTACGCCACAAACTCTTCAACTAAATCACGACCACTGCTCTGGCCGGCGGCGCATCGAAGGGCCCCTTCGTCTGCATCCTCTTCTGCTACTTCGAAGTGCGGATACGCAGAGTAATAATGAGAGCACATCTCAGATACGGGCAGTCCTTCATGGCCTTCGACAGTAGCCTCAGCAACGTAAAACCAAAATTCATTCCAATTGCCCCACTTGTTGCGGGCGCACGGAACCAACTCCACTACTGGCATCGTGGTCTTGCCGGTCTTCGGCGTGAATGTGCACGACCCAAACTGGGCGACTCCGCCCTCAATCACCCTCTTCTGCCAATGCAAGCAGTAATTCTTCGCAAAAACTTCAACCGACGGCTGTCCGCCGTACGAAGTCGTCGCCCAGACATACTTCGCCAGCGCCACCACGGCGTTCGGTGTCAGCTGATGAATTTGCACGTTGAATCTACGCAGGACTTCGCCAACAAACCGGTGCGCAGGCAAGCGGAGACCGGCGACGAAGAACGCCTCGAAAACTACCAACTCACCCTCCGGCTCGGGGACTTCCTCCGTCCCCGGAGCACGAGCGACTCCGCCGCCAAAGTAGCCCAAGCGCTGCATTTCTTCGACGCGGGCCGACGTCATCCGCGACACACCAAAATCAACAGAGTCGCCAGCGCGCAGCTCCTCCACCATCACGCCACTCAACGTCTCCTCAGACGAGGCGGCGGCCGGCGGCGTGGCGTCGGCGGCAGCGTCTCCGCCATCTAGCGACGTCTTCGGCACCAGGTGACTTTGTCGAACTGGTCCCTCGGAGGGCAAATGTTGGAGCGAAGGCAGAAACGCCACCCTTCGCCCGAAGTCTCCACAGCTCAGCCCCCGCTCTGACAGGCAAAGCAGGCAGGGACACCCTTCGCTTGATCGACACCAGGGACAACATGGCGACCCTCCGCTCGATTCGGCACCAGACGAAGGCCTGCGGCAACGCCTCCCTACGGCACGGCCTCGGTCGGTCCCGAGGCCCACATGAGGTCGGGCCCATTGTAACAGGCCCTGCGTGGCCGCGGTTGTGTTACGGGCCTAATTTGTAAAGGCGTACATGTAATTACAACTTGTAACCCCGCTTTATAGGAATATTCCGGGGATAAACTAGGTACCTGAGGGCACATGCGTCCTTAACGCAAGGCGCCGTGCACACGGATACCTATAAATACCCCCGCACAGTGCCCGTGAGAGGCCAGATGAACAGAGCTTTTGCCATCACGCGCGAGTGCCCTGTTGCCATCTCCATTCACCTGTGTTGGTTCTCCTTGCTGTCGAGAGACAGCCCCAACAGCTACGACTAGCGCGAGGACACGTGTCATCTGAAAAGCAAGTTGGTACCTGGATTCTCAAGTGCCAGGCAAGTTGTGCCCTTGATTCACTTTTGTTACCCAATAATGTTCCTTATAATAATTTACCATGCATAGGTTTAATTTTGATGGGACCCAATAGGTCACCCTAGATTGTTTATCTCATTACCTTATTTACCCCTGAATCACATGGGTAGTTTTTGCTATTGCTTTATATGGTTTTGGGATAATCATTTATTATATCCATGTTCCAGTTATTTTGTTATTCTATTTATGTTCATGTCAAGATCATTATATTATTGTTAATTGGAACATGGAGCTTAACTTGAGAAACACGTGCCACCACAAGGGAGGAATGGGACCCCTTGGCTGACACAACAGCAAAACTGAATACTCCCGTCGGCCATAATAATTCCCGTCGGTTTTTAGGGTTGCCGACGGGAGTTAATTAACTACCGTCGGCCATAACGAAGCCGATGGGAGATAAAATAACTCCCGTCGGTTTTTAGGGTTGCCGACGGGAGTTAATTAACTACCGTCGGCCATAACGAAGCCGACGGGAGATAAAATAACTCCCGTCGGTTAGTCCGGACTAACCGACGGGAGCTACATTATCTCCCGTCGGCTTCGTTACGGCCGACGGGGTTTAGGGCGGGCCCGGCTAAAACGCGCGCGCCGGCCACTCGCCCAGGCTTTATTCATCGCGCGCCGGCCACTCATCCCGCGCCGCCGCCGATCGGCGTCCAGCGCCCGAGCGCCGCCCGAGCCTGCGCCGCCGCCGCCGTGCGCCGCCCCGCCCGAGCGCTGCCAGCGCCTACGCCGCCGCCGCCGACCCCGCCGCGCCCGTCCCGTCCTCCGCCGCGGCTTGCCGACGCCGCTGCCCCTGCCCGTCCCCTCCCCCGACGCCGCTGCAACCTCCACTGAGACAGTAAGATTGAAATCATTTAAAATTATATCATTGCGATATATATTTATATTTATATCGAAAATATGTTTATTCCCGTCGGTTGGTTGATTGTATTGATTAAGCCGACGGGAGTTAACTACGTTGTGGTAGTTTGATTAGTATGATACACTGTTTATTTTCCTAGAGTTTTAGGGTTAAGTGCGCAGACCAGTAGTTAACCCTAGGCGTCACCCGTTCCGGAAGCATGCACATGCATCACATTTATTCATATGTTTGGGCCTAATAATGCACCTAGACAATCTATGGATGCATAGATTGTATAGTTTCATTCGGTCCAAACACAAGATTACTTGTGATGTGCGTGGTTCCGGGATTGTCCACGTATTTGGACAGCCGGAGAATGGGTGTGGCCGCATGTGATTCGTGCACGTGTCCGTTGGTCCGAACAAGATTTCAGCAGCATAACCCAGTTGTTCTCCGTCGCACCATGATAGGCGTGTGTTCGGAGAACAGCGGGGTTATGCTGCCGAAATTTCGTTCGGACCATCGGGCACGTCACGAGTCGCATGCGGCCGCCTCCATTCTCGGGTGGGTTTATGTCCTTTCCTATAGTAGGGTTATCACCTAAGCCACGTGCATTGCTCTTATATGCTGAATTTTTGGTTGGTGGTTTACACAACAGCAAAACTGAGCCATCCTAGTCCACAAACATGGAAGATGACCGTGAGTGGATGTATGCTGGTTGGAAGAAGGGCGGATGTCACACAAAGGAATGGTTTCAGAAGACAGAAAAGTTTTTAGAGAACGCTCGTGGAGAGTCAACCCACGCTGTGATTAGGTGCCCATGCACCAAATATGGGAACATCCAGTCACATGACAAGAGAACTGTGGCACTACACCTTTGCAGTCATGGGTATGTTCAAGGTTATAAGGTTTGGGATAACCACGGCGAGTCATGGAGTATAGTATCAGCACAGATGGAGGTGGATGACGGTGAAAACGTTGATCGATTGGATCATATGTTAGAAGATATGCAGGCAGAGTTTGTCAACAATCCTGAAGATCCGCCTACAAAAGAGGTTGAAGAGTTGTTCAAACTCCTCCAAGACTTAGAAATGCCTCTCCATGGACACACAACGGTTACCATCCTCCAGTTCGTGACCCGTCTAATGAGCATAAAGTCAAAGTTTGGTTGCTCAGCCAAATGTTATAAGGCGATTTTGGACTTGTTTAGTGATGTCCTTCCTGCCGATCATAAGGTGCCTAAAGACATTTACCGGTCAAAGAAGCTGCTAAAGGCTTTGGGAATGCCATATGAGAAGATCGATATATGCCCGTCCAACTGCATGATATATTGGCGCGATTGTGCGAAACTAGAGAAATGCTTGAAATGTGGCCTGTCGAGGTACATAGAGGTGGTAAACGAAGAAGGGGAGAAGGTGACAACAAAGAGGGCACATAAGCAGCTTCGCTGGATGCGTCTCACTCCAAGACTGAAACGTCTGTTCTTGGCTAGTAGAATTGCGAGCCGCATGAGCTGGCACAAGAATCATAAGCCCCCGAAGGATGGGGTAATGCAGCATCCGTGTGATAGCGACGCATGGAAGGCCCTGGACAGCTTCGATATAGAATTTGCTAGTGAAGAGAGGAATGTTCGTATTGGGCTGGCGACAGATGGTTTCACGCCTTTCAGTATGACCGCAGCGTCTTACTCATGTTGGCCTGTCTTTGCCATACCGTACAACCTTCCACCTGAAGATTGCATGAAAGATGAGTTTATGTTCTTAACTCTCATCATACCTGGGAAGGATCATCCCGGCGTAAACCTCAATGTTATGCTTGAGCCATTGATTGAGGAGTTGAAAGAGCTTTGGGAAGGAGTGGAGGCGTATGACAGCTTCATGAAGCAAAAATTCAAACTTCGGGCAGCATATTTGTGGTCCATACATGATTATCTAGCGTATGGGATCTTTGCTGGGTGGAGAGTCAGTGGAAGGCTAGGTTGTCCTATTTGTGGAAAAGAAACAGATTGTTTCTGGCTCGATAAGGGTGGGAAGTTCTGTTACTTCGATTGTCATAGGTCTTTTCTTCCTTTGAACCACCCCTTCAGGCTCCAGGCACACGAGTTCAGGAAGGACACCATTGTCACGAAGGAACCCCCGAAGCGTCGCACCGGGTGGGAAATCGCTGAGGAGCTGAGTAATCTAGTGAGAAATGAGGATGGGGATGGGTTTGCAGGTTTCGGGAAGACCCATAACTGGACTCACAAATGTGGCCTTTGGGAGCTCCCTTACATGAGGGCATTGCAGCTCCCGCACAACATCGATGTAATGCACCAAGAGCGTAACATGTGTGAAGCACTATTTAACACCGTCATGGATTTCCCAGATAAAACAAAAGACAATTTCAAGGCCCGAGTGGACTTAGGTAACATATGTAACCGCCCAACTCTCATGCTCAGAGAAAATGGAGGCAAGCCTCGTGCTGAATTTGCCTTGAGACCCAATGAACGAAAAGAAGTGATGAAGTGGATGAAAGATTTAAAATTTCCCGATGGTTATGGTGTGGGGTTCAGAAGATCTATGAACTTGAAAACAATGAAGATCAATGGGTTGAAGAGTCATGATTACCATATAATGATGGAAAGGCTGATCCCAGTAATGTTGCGTGGTTACATTAACGAGGAAGTGTGGAAAGCGATAGCTGAACTTAGCTATTTCTACAGACAGCTTTGTGCTAAAGAAATTTTAAAGGAGATGATGCAGAAACTAGAGGAATCGGCACCGGTGCTTCTTTGCAAGCTGGAGAAAATATCCCGCCTGCGTTCTTCAATCCTATGCAGCATCTTCTTATCCATCTCCCATATGAAGCAAAGGTAGGTGGGCTAGTGTGTTATAGGTGGATGTATCCCATAGAAAGAATGTTGAAAAAACTGAAATCAATGGTGGGTAACAAGGCAAAGGTTGAAGGTTGTATAGCAGAGGAGTTCAAATTTAAGGAGATAGCTTTCCTCACAAGTGGTTACTTGACTGAAGACCACAATGTATTTGCCCATACGAAGAGGTACCATGAAGATGAAACGGTGCATCCGTGCAGTCACATTAGCATATTTCAATGGAACGGCAAGGCTGTTGGTCCACCAGTGGCATATGAATTCAGTGAGAACGAACGGAAATCTGCTTTGCTCTACATGTGGTCAAATATAGAAGAGGCTGAGAAATTCTTCAGGTAATAGTTTACTAGGCTTAAAGGAATTGTATATTCAATGTTTAGGAAACACAATGTTTTCTTACTCTCGTTCTTTTTTAGCGAGTTCGATAAAGAAAACTTGAGGTCTTCTCGTAACCGTCAACCAACGGCGAAACAGCTAGACAACTTGCGTCTAAATGGATTGCACGGGGGACCTAATTTTATCTCCTGGATCCGAGACCATGTAAGCCTTGTATTCTTTGTCCTCATACATCGTGTATAGGTATGACAATTGTAACACTTTTTCATTTATTGACTGTCAGTTCGGGAATGTACCGGATGACTCACAAATGTGTCCTGTGGGATCTCCTTCACATGAGGGCATTGATTCTCCCGCACGTCGGCGTAGTGTCCATAAGGACCTGCGTCAGCTTTCTATTGGTAGTGTGATAGTGAAGAGTTATGGCCGTTACGACGTAAACAGGTTTCGCTTCCGTACAACCAAATTTGAAGCTTCCCGTCCTTTAGCAGCTACGAAAAATAACGGAGTCGTAATCCGGGCTGAAGATATGGAAAGGCACGAATCCGAGTATTACGGAATCATAAACAATATACTCGAGTGCCAATTTGTAGGGAACAAGGATCTGAGGGTGGTGTTTTTTGACTGTACATGGTTTGACCCGAAGCATTATAGAACCGAATTTGGAACGGCGCAGGTTAAACGCAAGCAAATACTTCAAGGGGCCGATAGATATGTCCTTGCTCATCAGGTGGAGCAGGTATATTACTCGTCATATCCATGCCCTAAGTTGAGCGCTTGGTGGGTCGTATACAAAACCTACCCCCGTGATCGGTTGTCCACTCCTGTTCCCGATGATTACAATCGTGAGGCTCAACAAGCTGACGGGGTATTCCAAGAAGATGAGTTGCCATCCTCATTTGATATAGACCCTGCTCCTACATTGGATTGTTTAGTTGGAGACCTCAATGATATATCATTGCCACAGAAAAGGAAACGAAACGATAAGTAACAAGTTAAGTTTATTTCCATATGAATGTTTATTTGTTTAATGTTGGTTTATTTTGCACTGTTTGTTTATTTATTTACATTACTCAGTACTAATAAAAACTTTCAATTGCTGCAGGATGCCTAAAAAGTTTAAGCAGGTGGTGAAGGGGTTCAGGGACTCCCTTTTCCGAGGGAGTTCCTTGAGCGCTAGTAAGAAGGAGCAGCTCTACAGAAGCCTACACCCAGAGTTACAGGGCCAGCCCTTGGGGTTTCAGAGAGGCGATGTAAGAATCATTGTATTGTTGCTTTTAATTTGTGTAAGACTTTAACGCGTGAATGTGACACTTGAGTTACTTATTTGCAGGATGAGGATGAGGATCAGGATGAGGACGAGGATGAGGATCAGGATCAGGATGAGGATGAGGATCAGGATCAGGATCAGGATTAGGATCAGGATCAGGATGAGGATGAGGATGCGGATGAGGATGAGGATGAGGATGAGGTTGAGGGTGGAGGTGAGGAGGCTGAGGCAGGAGGTGAGCAGGGAGAGGGTGGAGGTGGAGATGAGACTGAGGCTGAGGCAGGAGGTGCGGCTGAGGGTGGAGATGAGGCTGAGGCAGCTCCAGCAAGGCGTCCATGTAAGTTTAGAAGGCCCCATGCCGTACAACCTCCACCTGTTCTGAGCTCCGAGACGGGGAAGACAGTGATCTCCCCCGTCGGAGATAGGTAAGTGCTGTATCTTTTGATTTGAATCAGCTGTATTCATCAAATGTAAGCATGTTTGATGCTTGCACGTCTTTTTGTAGGGAGTGGTTGGACTACTCTTTCACCGGCCAGGGTCGTCAAAAGCAGGTGAACTCTGTGTTGAGTTCGCTCCTGAAGTTTCACTACCCTGGACTGGTGAAGACGTCCGACGATGCAGACGCTGCGCCGGTCCTCGTCTCATGTTGGGACGATTACAAGCTGAAGGTCGATGTCACTTATGGCGATGCCCAGGGGCTTGTTCGCGCTGACTTCTGGGTACGTAATCTTGTGTGTGTTATATGGAAGCAATCATTAAAAAGTTAGATAACATTGCATTCTTTTTGTAGGCACGTTTTCGGTTGGCCGACGGGGATGACGTGAACCACGCCGAGAAGGTGTTTCAAGTAAATGCCTATCGGTTGGTGAAGGAGGCCCTGTACGAGGCAAGGATTCAGGCCACGTGCATGTATTATCAACAAATTTTAGGGCAAAAGATGAACAAGAAGACAGGGGCCTCGAGTATATACCTTCGCGATTGGAGGACCATGCCGATCGATGCTCAAGCCGTGCATAATTCCGGTGGAGGAAAGGCACATGGACGGTGAGATGTTACATTACATGCCATTTATATAGTGACATGAGCATATGCCTTAATTAATCTTTCTTTGACAACAATTGTAGATTCTCTCTCTTTGATGGAATGATCAACACGACGGATTTTAGAGCGTCTCGGCGGTCGGCATCTGGGTCCGGAAGCTCCGGTCGTAGCTCTCGTCGGCTCACTGAGCAAGAGCTTGAGATCGTGAGGCTGCGTGAGGAGAACCGTCAGTGCGATGAGCAGTTGAGGGCTCAAACTGAGCAGTTGAGGGCTCAAAGTGAGTACTATGCCTCAGTCCACGCGCAGCAACAGCAGATGATTCAAGTAAGCCCATTGCATTATTACTGTTTATTCATTGCTTTACACATCCAATGCGTACTACTAATATGCTTGGTCAATAGTTACTAGCTCAGCAGCAGGGCATTCCATACGTGGCCCCTCCGCCTCCGCCGCAATGGACGTTCGTCCCTATGGGCCCTCCTCCACCTCCGGTAAGAAATTCTATGTCCATTCTCTAGTTACATAGTAAAAACGACGACTTGTGCCGCACTGCACTCACATGAATATGTATTATTCTTGTATTCAACAGGGACTTGTGCCGCAGCAGCCTCAGTTTAGCACACCGCCATCACAGCTACCTGCCCCTGGAGCACAGGTTTGTATTCTAACTCTATAGCTATCGCCGACAGTTCAGCAGTTAATATGTACGATTTCTGACAAATTGCATTCTCGCTCCATAGGACAATTAGGAAGGAAGTGGAACGATGGATGGCTTCGTCAACTCCCTATTCGCGTACCCAACTCCGGACGGAGGCAGCGGCCAAAGCTCCAACAACCCTAGCCGCCGCGGTTCGTGAATGTGCTTCGATCTCTACCTTTTCAGTAATGAACACTTCGATCTCTACCTTTTCAGTAATGGACACTTCTTTTGTGGATGAACACTTCTTATGTGGATGAACACTTCTTATGTGTATGAATGTGGATGAATGTTCTTATATATATGTGTGTGGATGGATGTGATTGATGTGTGTGGATGGATGTGATTGATGTGTGAATGTGCATGATGATATTGTGTATATTTTCTGTGCCATTGATCATAAATATGGGGTTTTTGGGGGGGGGTGACAGTTTAACTCCCGTCGGCTTTGCAAAGCCGACGGGAGTTAAACTGGTACTGTCCAGGATAACTCCCGTCGGCTTAGCCAAGCCGACGGCAGTTGTCGCTCCCCCGTCCCGGCAACCAGGGCTGACGTGGCGGACACATAACTCCCGTCGGCTACCTAGGGCCGACGGGAGTTAATTGCCCGCCACGTCAGCCCTGGGCCGGGGAGCGACAACCGCCGTCGGCTACCTAGGGCCGACGGGAGTTAATGCAATCCTGTCGGCCGGGTACCGACGGGATTTACTCTAAAACCGACGGGAATAGCTAAATCCCGTCGGTTTTAGAGTAAATCCCGTCGGTACCCGGCCGACGGGAATATCCTGGATTGCTGTTGTGTGACTAATTAGGAAAGCTAGTGGAAGACTACCTTACCCGAAAGGGGCAAGGGCAGTAGGGGAGTGGTCAGTGTAGGGAGGTCCTTGGATGATTTTGCTGCGATGGCGGTCAGACAAGAACCCTGCATTGGAACTTCCAATAATCTGTAGCGGGTTTTCGGAAGCTAGTGGAACTTTGTAAAGGCCTCGTAGTGGATCCCTAGCCATTCACCTTGGTAGTGTCTAAGGGCCTAGCTAACCCTGGCGACATGGGAAACACGACTTGTGGGTGAAGGGTACAACCTCTGCAGAGTGTAAAACTGGTATACTAGCCGAGCTCACGGTCATGAGCGGCTCAGGACTCTCCGATGATTAATTTATGGAACCTAATCCAATTTTGTCATTTGCATTGCATGGGTTATTATTATTTTTGTTCTATTACTTTATTTAAGGTTTGGTATTTACTTACACTTAGTAATTGCTAATAAAATTTTGACCAACTTATTAAAAGCAATGCTCAGCTTTAACCCCTGTCATTGATTAGCCTTACACATCGCATGAACTCTCACCTTTGTGAGTTCATGTCCAGTGGTTCCCCACAACTTGTTGAGCTATGATCATGTGTGAGCTCACCCTTGCTGTCTCACACCCCCCCCCACAGGAGAAGAACAGGTGGTTCAGGAGGAGACACGTATCGAGGAGTTCGATTCGATCTAGGTGGCGTTTCTCAGTTGACATTGGCGCCGACGATCCTTAGTTCATGTCATATTTATCTTTTATCTTGTAAGACTTCCGCTATGTAATAAATACTCTGATGTTTTGTGACATTTGTCTCTATACACTCTATGATTATATATGTTGTCTTCTTGGCGCATGTATGAGATGCACCCGGCTTTGTCCCTTAAAGCCCGGGTGTGACATCATGGCAGTTAAGAATGTTGCGCAAACCTGGTACTCCTCTCTTCGGCCAGGAACAATCACATCATGGCAGAAGCTGAAGGACATGCTAATCACCATTTTCCAAGGGTTTCAGACGAAGCCGGTTACTGCTCAAGCTTTGTTCCAGTGCACGCAAGAGCACGAAGAATACCTCCAGGCGTATGTCCGAAGGTTCTTGCACTTAAGGGCACAAGCACCAACTGTGCCCAATGAAATTGTCATTGAGTCCATGATCAAAGGGCTTTGGCCAGGACCTGCGGCCCAATACTTCACCAGGAAGCCCCCTCAGACCTTGGAGAAGTTGCTCCAAAAAATGGATGAATATATCCGGGCTGACAATGACTTTCGCCAAAGAAGGGAGGAAGCCTATAGGTTCTCTGAGATGACCAGGGGCTTCGGAGGAAGAATCCACCCAAGGCATGTCAGATCAATTTACTCCACTCAGAATGATGACAGAGGAAGTCAGCTGCAGAAGTCACAATACACTTCACAATCTTCGGGGCAGCAACAAAGCTCTTTCCGGCCGATAGCTCCAAGAGGCAGAGGCGCCAGGGGCTTCGGAGGAAGGTTTGGGGATCAGCCCAGAAAAATTTATTGCTTATTCTATGGTGAGGACAAGGGCCATACTACAAGGATGTGCCATGTCACCATTCAGAAACAAAAGGAAATGCAGAAGCTGCAGCTCAGCAGAACCAGCCGAAGCAGGTCATGCACACCGCTTCGTATCACTCACCTTACATACTAGAATATGTGGGTAACCATACTGCAGCTTTTGTTGCTTCCGCTAGCCAGCCACAGTCGTCTTGGCCACAGCTTCCACCTCCACCGCCACTACAGCCTGTGTATTCGCGAGGCCAACAGCCAGAAGGGAGCCAACATACCCATCAGCAGCGAGATTTCAGGGAGGAGTCCGAAGCTCGCACAGTCAATAGTACTATGCCAGAATCGAAACATATCTATTGAGAGATATCCTACCCTTGAAACAGTCTTTACATTCATTGTCATTTTCTTTTTTAATAAGCAACAATTGTTGAAAGCCTAGCCCTCTTGACATTTTCAATTTTCTGTAATAGCTTCGTTTTTGTTATAACAAAATATATTCTCTCCACAGACTTACGAAGTCCAAAAAATCACTGAAGCTACAAAAGTCTTTCTAAGGAATGCCGTGTAAGTTTACCGAAGCTACAAAAGTCGTTCCTAAGAGAGCGCAGTGTAAGTTTTCTGTTCAAAAGTCATTCCAAAGGGAATGCAGAGTCAAATACCGCCGAAATATAAGGCGAAGCGCAAACAGTCAACGCGAATACCACCGAAATAGAAGGCGAAGAAGTTCAAAAGACGTTCCTAAGGGAATGCAGAACTTACAGTGAAAAGTCAACGCTGATACACCGAAAACTAAGCGGTGAAGCCGAAAAATAAACGGCAAAGAGATTGTGTTTTCCACTATGGGGATATAAGCGTGTGTCTTCGGCATAAAGATCATCTTGCATAACATAACATCATCACATCATTCCACATAACAAAACATCATACATCATATTGCATCGATGGCACAAGAAGGGGATACAATGTTGACCTTCGGAGAATGTTATGAAAAAATGAAGTTGTGCTAAGGCACAAAATAAGTTTGAAGAAATACAGCTTCATCAGCTCTGAGGTGGAGGAACAAATTTATTGTCAACAAAACATTAATGTTTACTTCGAAGATTGGAGGATTCGTTATGAAGCATAGAAGCTTTTCTTTACTGAAGCATGAAAAGAAGGGAAGGTGTTTTTTTCGCCAAAGGCTCAAAAATGGTATGTATATAAAAGTTTCATGCATCGCAAAGAAATAAATCACAAAACATTTCATATATTACATTCAAAACCTACGATCACCGAATATTACAAGCATGTCTCAGCAAATATTACATTAATATTCTGGTAATGTTTTTACAAATAGCTATTCTTCGTCTTTCAGAACTTCTTCTGCAGCTTCGGTTAATAATTTTGTAACAACTTCGTCCACAATAGCTTTGGCCATATTAATAATTTCTATCGACTTCTTTGTTTCTGGGTCTGCCAAAGGGTCGAAGGGCTCTAGGGGAGGAGGTAGTTCAGCTGCGATAGAAGACATAAATTAGTTCAAAGTCACAAAAGTAAGCAATAAAATTAAAAGCCATTAAGTAATACCTATCCGTTTTTCAAGTTCTGCAGCCTTTTCAGCTGCTTTTGCCGCTTCTCGAGCGTCATGAATATCTTTTTCACTCTTTTTCATTATTTCATGCGCCATCCCTCGGCCGCCATTTTCCCAAATATCAGTAAAAAATTTTCCACCTATTAAGCTTGCTTCAGCCGAGGGATCCTTTGTGTCATCAATAGACAAAGCAGCTTCGACCTAGACCAAAGTTTTAACATGATCGCACCCTGCTTTCTCCAAAATAGCTGCAACTCCTCTCACACCAGAGAATGCGCAGGCATCCCCGCGGTCGCTCAAAATTTCTTCAAAAGCTTCAGCTTCGTTGCTAATCCATTCAATCATGCCCTCAGGGTCGCCCCTTATGATGTTTTCTTCGCTTGAATATGCGCCAACATTGGCGAAGCTAGTCTTTATCTTCTTAACGCATTCTACAGATTTCTCAAAACATCTTTCTTTTGACGAGCGAAGCTCTACAACTGTTTTCTCAAAATAATTTTTCCAGTACTCACTGGCATCTCGGTCAGCTTCAGCAATAGCACATTTCAATTTGGCTTCGGTGAGTTGTTTTTGAAGGCTTTCAATCTCATTCCTTTGGATTTCAGATTGAGCATTGAAGTTAGCTTCATCTCCCTTTACTTTGTCCACCAATGTAAGTAGGATTTTGTCTTTTTCCAAAGCTTCGTTCCTTAGCTTGATAACCTCTGATCGAAGGTTGTTGAGAGCGATAGTGCAACTCTCGTCCTCGGCATTCTTTTGCGCCCTTAAGGCGTTGCTAAGTATTAAACCCTATATGGAAAAATGAATAGGCTAATATAAGACAAAAAAGTATAATTCGAAAATTCATAAACTTCCAAATGCACAATTTTTATACCTTCAGACTGTTATATGCAAGACTATCTGCAAGATCCTCCTTCGACATAGCGCAGAGGCCAGCCTCAAGCTTCGGGAACCCCATACTTCTGGCCATTTCTTGGCAGACAGATAACTCCTTGTTCTCTGGGAGGCAGTACAAGAAGTCATCTTCATCTGTTCCATTAAACACTAACGCCCCTTTCGGGTACTTCAGTTCTCGGGTATAGTGTTTAGCTTCAAAAATTTCTTCTTTAGACAATCTTTTTCCCGAAGCGTGCCGAACAATATAATCAAGGACTTCGGAAGACGCTTCGGGAGTAGGCACGGCAGCTTCTTCAAGAAAAATCTGTTTTATAGCTTCTTTTCCTGTTATCTTTTCTCCAGTGTCCGACGATTTCTCCTTAGCAGGCTCTGAAGGCCCGGCTTCAGCTTTGGCCTGACTCATTGTAGCTTCGGCTTCGGTTACCTTTGCCTCGGTTTCAATCTGCGCCTCCGAAGCCTTTGCAATTTTCCATGGAGTAGAGCTTGAAGCCTTTATTGTCTCCAGTACATCTAATACACTAGCCATCCTTTTTCTCTTTGGAGTCGCTGCTAGACCTTTTTGTGTCTTCGGCACCTCAACTCCTGACGAAGGGCTTAGAATTTCCAATGTTTGTGGCGGAACTGCCCGAATTATTCCAACTTAAGTGCCCAAGCCCTGCCTTAGAGGCTAGACCACACTTAAATGGGAATAACCCGTCAATCCCTCGGATCTAGTCTGACACGGCCACTGACAGGATCAAGTACCACAATCTCACTCGATGGTGAGTCACAGAGCAAATACAATAAAGCATAAAACCATACATGTCAGAGTATTAAATTATTACATCATCATCATCATCATCGGAGTTTTTGCAAAAGTGACCATCATTGTTTTGAAGTGCAGCGGAAATAAACTAACGGTAAATAAATAGAGAGATGGGGAAGCCTGTCCCATCACTCCTCATGCTCCTCCTCGGCCGAGGCAGGGTCCCACTCGACAGTCCAACCCGGTGGCAGGGTGGATGGCCAAGTCACTCCAGCAGCCATTTCCTCTAGAGAACCTGTAAAATTATGCCACAAGCAAGGCTGAGTATACTAATACTCAGCTAGACTTACCCGGTGTGAGGAGTCTACTCCTCTACCTCTAGACATGCAGCTGTTTGGCTGTGGGGTTTGGTTGCCAAAAGCACTAGCTGAGTTTCTAAATCAAGATTTTAACTTTGTCAAGATTAAGTGTGACTCTCTTAAGGCTAAAAGTATACTATCTACTCATACATAGTAGCAAGCATTTTTAGCAATCAACAGCTTGTATCATCTCAACACAGTTCCACTTATTACTCAATGTAGCAGCATGGATCAAGCAGTCTCATTAGCTGCGAGAAGCAGACGATTCGAATCGAGTTTTTAAACCTTGCAAGGTAAACCTAAACACACGACGTGGCGAGGCACTCCGTCCCCACACACATCAACCGTCCCCATCGATTCCCTGGCAACAGATCAGGGCTCACCGCCTTGGCGTATAATGCCTCACTGACCCCGACTGGCCGTCGTGCAGTGACCGCACTTGTACCCACCATAACCGGAATGGGAGACTACGTCTCAGGTCGCGTGAGGGGATATGTCTGCGGGCAGGTTCACTCAGGTACTACGCTTACCGATTTACCATATTTCTCGGCATGTGCTTAGTACGTTCAAACGCTTGACACACGGTACCACACCATAATCCTTATTCAAATTTCCACCTTGTAGACAACCAATCCCCATGGATTGTTGCCCACAAACCAACATTATTATGATAAGAAAGTGGATACAGCCAATTCCTGACCTCGCGCGAGTGCTAGAAAAATCACTCGACTTCTACCGAGATCCTAATTAATAAAGCAGCTACTCGACCTAGCATACTAGTATTCATCTCAATAGGATTCCTGAGATCATGCAACTAGGGTTCAAAACAACTCCTACACTTAAGTGCACAAACAATCCTACAATCATTAAGTGTAGTAAAATAGCATAAATAACAGGTTATGCATAAAACCGGGGCTTGCCTTCCAAAGCAGTGGCAGGCAGGTCCTCTGGTGCAGGCTCTGGTGCTGGGTCCGGGGCAACCTCCTGGGCAGCTCCTTGCTCCGGCACGAGGATGTACTCTCCGTCAGCAAGATTACAATCTATCGAATGCAATGAACATGTATGTCATGATTATGCAGGATTATTAATATTATACCAAAAGAACTAAGTCAAGAAATAACTTAGGGTTTCTCGGACATGCGGGGTTTTAGTGGTTTATACTTATCACTTTTATTTTTAAAATTTTATTTGGGGTAAGCAAGGAGAATTGGTATTGCATTTGTATATATCCATTCCAGGGAACAATTTACAAGAGTCTTAGGAGGATACTAATTTCCATTGTTCATTGTCCTCTCTTTAGTGTTCATTTATGAATTCTAGTGGGGTTTGAACTACGAAGGTGAATTAACTATTTTCAATAATTCTACAAAGATTACAGTGGCTTGCTCCTGGTCAATATGGCCTGTCTTAAGAATAGGAGATTCAAAATAACAAGGCTAGGCTGCATATAAAAATAACAAAAAGTGGTGCAATTAAGCCAATGTGCACTACAAGTCCTTTATTAAAGTGGGTCCTGTCCTAAGGGTTATTTTTGTTGGCCTCTAACAGTGATAATAAGCTCTTGTACCAAAAATGACAGAGAGCCACATGATGGTTATTTAATGGTGGATTTTTCAAGTTTGGTGCAAAAAGGGTGTTTAGAACTAACTTGTCATTTGAAAAATATCAAACAACAGATTTCAGATTTTTCCTAAGTTCTTATTATCAAAACATTAGTTATCCTAAGGTTTGAGGAGTTTTCACCTTAGGGTTATTTTTGTAGGGTTTTTCTAAGTTATCCTTATTTCATTAATTTAAAAGGTATCCTTCTTATTTTACACTACAACAGGGTATGATATATTTTTCCAGTGAACTATATTGAATGAGTATCTTAACAAAAATAGGGGTGCCCTCTGTTTCATTATTTATGTCACCTTTTCTATTTTTCTTAACCTTAAGCATATTATGGAATAAGGGGTAAAAACTAACTTAATGTAGTGGACAGAGGGGTTTAACATTTTTAACTAGGTCAGTAGGTAGATATAAACTTCTCCAAATTTTTCTAACCCTAGTTAAATAGTACTAACCATTTTTCTTGCTATTATTAAGCTTTTGGTCAAAACTATAATTAAATCAGAACCTTATATTTTTCTATAGTACCTATGGGGTTTTATATTTTTCTCAGATAGGTTACATTATTTAGAGTCTGGCAAAATTGGTTTGACCAAATTTGGGTAAACCAAACAGAAGTTATGGGTTTTTAAAGTTTCTGTTCAATTTTAAAATAGATTTTAAAATGAGTTTCCTGGAAAAAACGGTTTACACGGGGGTCCCTGGGTTTAAACCGAATCAAACCTTGCGGATCTACCCTCGCGCCACTATTCCCCTGAGTCTTTGACATTTCACTTAACCCCCTGACTTTCTCTCCCTCTCACCCGCGGTCCTTCCCCCAACTGAAACAGTAGCCGCGGGAAAGAAAAGGGTGGCGTGGCTTACCGGCGGCGAGGGAGGTCCGGCGAAGGGCAGGGTTTGCTCGGGGAGGTTCTGGCGATCACGTCGAGGTACGGCTCGTCGGCGGGGATGGCCGGAGTCGCTCGGTCCACGCGCGCAAGCGGGCGAGCTCGTCGGCGGCGTGTGCTCCGGCCTATCCACGGCGGTATAGTTCAATCCAAGGGCATAGGGAGCTTCATGGAGGTCTAAGGAGTCCTAACCGTGCAAGGAATCGAAGAGAGACTCACCGTGTACCTCGGTCCACGGTTGCCGGCGGTCGGGTGAAGTCCGGTGACCTTGTTCTGGCGTCTCCGGCGAAGCAGAGCCCGATTCTTTGCTCGAGGAGCTTCACTGGTGGGTGCACACTCGTGTCCGAGGGTTGGATGGGACTGTGGAGGGCTGGGCTGGCCGGTCTACGGCGGCAGTGGCTCGGGTGGCCGCGGGCACGTCGTGCACGGGCAAACGGCGGTGAACTGAGCTTCGGTGAGACTTGAGCGCGTGCGGAGGGGTACGGACCAAGGCTCCTGGGCGTTTTATAGGCGCGGACGCGGACCAGGGCGCTGGCTTGGCTCGGGCGCGGCGCGGGGCTCGCGGGGGCGCGCGCGGGCGTGCTCTGGCGCGGCAGAACGCGTCGAACACGTGGCGGTTTGTTTCTTCCATTGTTCAAACGTCGGCAGAGGTCGCTAACGTGCGAATCTTTGCAAAGGTTCGGCGCAGACCTACTTCCTGGCACCTAGGGCTAGTCACTCAACTGTGAGACGTCGGGGCAGATATGGCCTAGGGAGGGAGATCTTTGGATGCCAAATCAGGTGTGTCACACTGGGCACTTCGCGACAAAAGCCATGCCATGGCATGTCAAACGTCCGAGTCTCGGGCTCAACTTTTTCTAGTGGGTGCCCTAGGTGGTATGCCACGTTTTTGGTATAGAACACAAGTGGATTTGATGCCATCTTCAAGGTGAACACGGTTGATCCTTAAACTAGGGTTAAAAATGGACTTAGAGAGAAATAGAGACCTCTAGCTCTCTCTCCACTTAGTGATTTGATTTGGGGTTTCTCCAGGGGCCTTTTTGCAATATTTCCTTCCTCTACTTGCTGGTTATAAGGTTGCTTAAGGTTGGGTTAAAGATCACTCATGTTTTGCACATTTGCATCATTTTCTTCCCCCTCTCATCCATGGCTTTGGAAAGGAGGGTTCAAGAGGGGCCTAGGGTTTCCCCCCCCTTTTCTTACCCAATGTAGCCAGTGCACCAAAGCTTAAATGGTGCCCTTAGGTCCTTAGAATATTTGGTTAACACATAATCTCCAAGGTTCTTTGTTATCCTCAAGTTATTTCCACATGTGATCACAATCCTTAGCATTTAGGGTAGGTTCTAGTCATGGTAACACCTGAGGTGTTACAGCCCTCCCCCCTTAAAGGAATCTCGTCCCGAGATTTTAGGTAGAGTCCCTTGGAGGGTGCTTGAAGGTGTGTTAGTGCTACACTCCCTTTACTCAAGTTTCCTTTTTTTTAACTGTTCTTCGAATGTCATCCTCTTTGCAACTTCAGAAGGAAGCCCTTCTTAAGTTAAATCCACATCTTAGACTATCCTTGTTATCTAAGTTTTTCTTATAATTGACTTCAAAGGGCAGGTGGGGGTGGGGTTTTTGGGGTTACATACTGACTCCTTTGGGCAGATAGTCAGGGAAGCGAGAGCGTAGAAAATCCTCCGTCTCCCATGTAGCTTCTTCTGCTGAATGATGACTCCACTGAACCTTATACATTTTGATTGATCTTGCCCGAGTTGATCTCTCCTTTTGATCCAATACCTTGACGGGGTACTCTTGGTAGGACAAGTCTGGTTCTATTTCAATGTCTGGTTCTGGTAGCACTTCAGTGGGTAGACGAACACATTTCCGCAGCTGAGATACATGGAACACATTGTGAACTGCTGACATACAGGGCGGCAATTCCAATTGGTAAGCTACGGGTCCACAACTTGCCTTGATCTTATAGGGTCCAATGTAACGAGGGGCTAACTTGCCCTTGATCCCGAATCTCTGGACACCCTTGGTTGGTGATATCTTAAGATAGACATAATCTCCCACCTCAAACTGTAGAGGCTTCCGCCTCTTGTCATGATAACTCTTTTGCCTAGCCTGAGCAGCTTCGAGGTTCTTCTTGATAATTCTAACCTTTGCCTCTGCTTCAAGTACTAAATCTGGTCCAAAAATTTCCCTCTCTCCTACTTGAGACCAATTTAGTGGGGTTCTACACCTTCTCCCATATAATGCCTCAAAAGGTGCCATCTTCAGACTAGACTGATAGCTGTTATTGTAAGAAAATTCTGCCAAGGAAAGACACTTGTCCCAATCCTTTCCATAATGTAGTGCGCATGCTCGCAACATGTCTTCCAAAATCTGATTTACCCTTTCTGTCTGACCATCTGTTTGGGGGTGGTATGCTGAGCTTCGTATGACCTGGGTTCCAAGTGATTCCTGCAGTTGCTCCCAAAATCGTGCCACAAAAGGTGCTCCTCGGTCTGAGACGATAGTCCTTGGTATCCCATGCAGACGAACTATCTGGTCGATGTAGATCTCCGCATACTTCTCCGCCCGGTGGGTGGTGTGCACTGGCAAGAAATGAGCTGTCTTGGTCAATCTGTCCACAATAACCCATATCGAATCATGGTGCCTGGAGGTATTGGGTAATCCTACTATGTAGTCCATGCAAATGTCCTCCCATTTCCAATATGGTATGGGAAGGGGTTGCAAAGGGCCTGCTGCCTTCAAGTGGCTGGCTTTTATCCTCTGGCAAGTGTCACACTCGGAGATATACTTGGCAATTTCTCTCTTCATTCTGGTCCACCAATATAACGATCTGAGGTCATGGTACATCTTGTTGCTACCAGGGTGCATGGAGAACTTAGAAAGGTGAGCTTCATCCAATATCTTCTTTCTGAGCTCAGGGTCCTTGGGAACAACCAATCGATCTCCAAACCATAAAATCCCCTTGTTGTCCTGACGGAAACACTTGTATTTTTCTGCCTTCTGCTTGATCATTTCTTTAATAACCTGGACTCCCTTGTCCCCAATCTGTGCCCTGACTATTTGCTCTTGCAATGTGGGCTCCACTGAAATATAACTCAACTCACCGGAAGGAACCACTTCTAGGTTCAGCTTGCACAACTCATCACACAAGGTGGTAATTCCCACATCCATATTCAAACAATTGCACTGGGCCTTTCTGCTCAGGGCATCTGCCACCACATTGGCCTTGCCAGGATGGTAATGCATTTCCAAATCATAATCCTTGATTAATTCCAACCATCTCCTCTGCCTCATGTTCAGATCCGCCTGAGTGAAAATATATTTGAGGCTCTTATGATCAGTGTAGATGTTGCAGTGAGCTCCCATCAAATAGTGTCTCCATATCTTAAGAGCATGAACCACTGCTGCCAATTCCAGATCATGTGTAGGATAGTTTTGCTCATGGGGTCTGAGGGCTCTGGAAGCATAAGCAATAACTCGGTTATCTTGCATCAAGACACAACCCAATCCTGTACCAGAAGCATCACAATAAACTTCAAATGGCTTGGTATTGTCTAGGTTGGGCTAGCACTGGGGCTGTTGTTAAATGTTGCCTCAAAGTATGAAAAGCATCTTCACACTTTTGGCTCCACTGAAATTTGACTCCCTTTTTCAACAGTTCAGTCAATGGCTTGGCAATTCTGGAGAAATCCGGAATAAATCGTCGGTAGTACCCTGCCAATCCCAGAAAACTCCTAATCTGTCTCACTGTAGTTGGAGGTTTCCAGTCCATCACTTCTTGCACTTTCTCAGGGTCAACTGATATCCCATTCTGAGAAATTTTGTGACCCAAGAATTTAATCTCCTTCAGCCAGAACTCACACTTAGGCAACTTAGCATACAACTGATGGTCACGGAGTCTCTGAAGTACAGTATGCAGATGTTTAGTGTGCTCAGCTTCATTCTTGGAATAAACCAGAATGTCATCGATGAAGACGACCACGAACTTGTCCAACTCTGGCATAAACACTGAGTTCATCAAGTACATAAAATAAGCCGGGGCATTGGTTAGCCCAAAAGACATCACCAAAAACTCATAGAGCCCATATCTGGTAGAGAAAGCCGTCTTGGGAATGTCACTGGCACGGATCTTAATCTGATGGTAGCCTGAGCGAAGGTCTATCTTGGAGAATACCTTGGCTCCCACCAACTGATCAAACAGAACATCAATGCGGGGTAACGGGTATTTGTTCTTGATAGTCACCGCATTGAGAGGGCGGTAGTCAACACACATCCTCAAACTCTCATCCTTTTTCTTCACGAATAAGGCGGGACATCCCCATGGGGAAGTACTTGGACGAATAAACCCCTTGTCCAACAATTCTTGCAATTGTTTCTTCAATTCTGCCAATTCCGCGGGAGGCATCCTATAGGGTCTCTTGGAGATAGGAGCAGTCCCGGGTTGCAATTCGATGGCGAACTCAATATCTCGGTCAGGTGGCATCCCTGGCAATTCATCCGGAAAGACATCCGGATAGTCACAGACCACTGGGATCTTTTCCACTGGGGATTCTACCATAACAAAGGCACAAGATCGGGTACAACCCTGGTTGGGTAAATATAGTGTGATTTCACCACAGGTTGGTGAGTGCACTTCGATGGCCCTAGCTGCAATGTCAATCACTACCTGATGTTTGGTCAACCAATCAGTTCCCAATATGATATCCACACTATCCAGTCCCAAGATAAGAAGGTTGGTTTTAATTATCAAACTACCAAACTTTAGAGGCACATTCTTGTTGATTTGATAAGTGGCAACTCTGCCTCCGGGTGTTGAAATTGTAATGCCCCCATCGGTATGGTGAAAGGGCAACTGGCATTTGGCACTAAACTTGGCACTGATAAAACTATGTGAAGCACCGGAATCAAAAAGAACAATAGAGGGATAATTTAAAACTGTAAAGATACCAGTCATGACGGGTGCTCCCTCTGGAATGTCAGCCATGGTAGTGAAGTTCAGCTTGCCCTGCCTCACTTGCACCTTCTGTCTCTTGCCTTAGGTTCTGATTGACATTCTGCCCCTGCCTCTGCTGGTTTCTGGCGCAATTTTTGGCATAATGCCCAGTGCTGCCACAAGTGAAGCACCTGTTGTCATTGGCCTGACGGTACTGCTGCTGCTGCTGGTTGCTCCTCTGAGCGGGAAATTGGGTGCGGTTGGGTGCCTGCTGCTGCTGGGGTGGTCTGATCACCCATCTCCCTTGCTGCTGCTGAGGTCCCTTGCTCTGCGTGTCAGACACAATCCTGAAGCGCTGTGGCTGAGCTGAGGGTCCTGCCACAGGGGTCTTCCTTTTCTTCTCTGCCTGTCGAGCTAAGATGCAGTCCTCCTGGGAGATAGCCATGTTGACCAACTCATTGTAACTGTTGGCCCTGACGGTGTTGAGACGATCACGGAGCTTGGTGCTGAGCCCCCGTCTGAACCTGTCCCTCTTCTTCTCGTCCAGTGTCTGCATGGTATCCAGCATACTGGCACAAGTCATTAAAGGCCTGGGCATACTGCAACACTGTCCTGTTGCCCTGAGTGAGTGCTAGAAACTCATTGAGCTTCCGGTCCATGATGCCAGCTGGAATATGGTGCCCTCTGAAAGCGGCCTTGAACTCCCTCCATTCCACCTCTCTACCTTCTGGCTGCATGGCAAGAAAATGGTCCCACCAAGTCCTCGCGGGTCCGTGAAGCTGCTGGGTGGCAAACCTGACTTTGGTGACTTCTGAGCAAGCTCCATGGAGCAGTGGGAATTTGGATTCCACCACCCGCAACCATACATCTGCATCAAGTGGGTCCTCGGCCCTTGTGAACAGTGGAGGCTGGGTGCTGAGGAACTCCTGATAGGTAGCCGCCGCGGGTTGACGCTGATGGTCTCCACCACCATAGTGCTGTGGTGGTGGCTGACGCTGAGCCAGCTGCCTCAAGATCTCATTCTGCTGAGCCATGAGCTCCTGCAGAGTGGGAGGCGGTGGCGGTGGAGGAACGTGCTCATTCTGACCACGGCGCGCTCTCCCAGCCATCTGAAAAATCACATGGTTGCTTAATAACACATCTCCAAGCTTAAGGTTCAAACACGGTAGGGGAGTTAAAGCAATTTGATAGATTCCGCATAAAACAAAACAAAAACATAAACCTTCCGTCCAAATTTAAACTGCCATTAATCATCCCTGAACCTCCAAAAGAGTTTAACACGGTTACATCAATGATCCAAAAGACTCAACTCTACCTAGCCTAGTACCCTAAGGGTGCAAAAGCTAAGCTAGCGGCGAGGAGTCCAACTATTTCCAACCTCTAGTATTATCCCTGGCATCTAGTGAGCGAACGAGGCAACGCTTGACTCGAGGGGAAGGTGGTCTCCCTGAGCCAGTGGTGTCTACACTAGAAGCAGGCTCCTCCCCTCCCTCGATGTCAACGTCGTCGTCAGCCTCCTCATCATGGATCTCTTGGTGATGCATGTCTAGGTGCTCATTAGCTTCTGCTAGCTGCTGTTGGGTGTTGAGGAGCTGATCCTCGAGAACCTCAATGGTGTTCTCCCTGGTGCCCACTAGCTCCTCCAACTCATGAATCTCATCAGACAGCTGCTCCACTTGCAAATCTTTTTCCACCAGCTCCTGGGACAAGTCCACCACGAGCTCCTCCCTGTTGTCCAGGGTGATCTTGGTGGCCTCCAGCAATGCCATCAGGTGAGACATTGCCTCCCCACGCATTACTTGCAGACGATACAGAGCGTTCATGCATCGTACTGACAAGTGAGCGGTGTGGCCTAGGTAGAGAGCCCAGATAGTCCTTGGCATGCTCCACCCGATCCTTCCACATCGGGTCGTCCTCCTTTTCCGCAGGGAACAACCCAATGGGGTGGGTAGCCAGCTCCAAGGGATGGAATCCGCAGAAAGTAGTCAGTCCATGCAGAGCGATTGCCTCGATTGTGTCCTCCGCTCGGTACCCGAAAGACTCAGAGTCCAAAGAGCACCATCCTGGCTGCAGGGGATGAGGCTCCAAAGTCATCCTCACCCTACAGCGAGGCACCCGGTGCTTCTCGAACTGCTGCACCGCGTACTGAGGGGGTGTCAAGTATCCTGCCCCCTGAAGTACCTCCCACAAGATGCGGGGAAAACCCTCTCGTGCAAGTCCGTCAGTGTGGGTCAGTGCATTTCCGTCCTCGGAGGATCCATGGGAAGTCATCTGTGCACGGTTAAGCGTAAGTAAAAGAAAAAGAATTACAAAAAGAACAAGGAAAATAAAACTCAGCCTGTCTCTAGCTAAAAGAAAAAGGCATTGGGGACCTAGTTGGCTGTTATCTCATTTTTAAGTCCTTTTACTTAGTTATCCATTTGCTTAATTAAGAATGCATGCATGCGCGTCCTGAACGACCTCTCCAGAAGATAAAAAGGACTAGGGAAGAACTCCCATCCTTTAAAAAGTGGCCTGTAGGGCCTAGTCACTTAGCCACCTAGCTACCCTTCTATTATCCTAAGGCTTCACGTCCTAGGTCTATCCTGCTCGTCCTACGATCTATCCAACATTGTTTCTATCAAATTTTACTTTAGAAAAGGGATGGCATTAATGGTTTATTGATTCCTCTGTGGTGGTACAAGCTCCGATACCAGCTGTGGCGGAACTGCCCGAATTATTCCAACTTAAGTGCCCAAGCCCTGCCTTAGAGGCTAGACCACACTTAAATGGGAATAACCCGTCAATCCCTCGGATCTAGTCCGACACGGCCACTGACAGGATCAAGTACCACAATCTCACTCGATGGTGAGTCACAGAGCAAATACAATAAAGCATAAAACCATACATGTCAGAGTATTAAATTATTACATCATCATCATCATCATCAGAGTTTTTGCAAAAGTGACCATCATTGTTTTGAAGTGCAGCGGAAATAAACTAACGGTAAATAAATAGAGAGATGGGGAAGCCTGTCCCATCACTCCTCATGCTCCTCCTCGGCCGAGGCAGGGTCCCACTCGACAGTCCAACCCGGTGGCAGGGTGGATGGCCAAGTCACTCCAGCAGCCATTTCCTCCAGAGAACCTGTAAAATTATGCCACAAGCAAGGCTGAGTATACTAATACTCAGCTAGACTTACCCGGTGTGAGGAGTCTACTCCTCTACCTCTAGACATGCAGCTGTTTGGCTGTGGGGTTTGGTTGCCAAAAGCACTAGCTGAGTTTCTAAATCAAGATTTTAACTTTGTCAAGATTAAGTGTGACTCTCTTAAGGCTAAAAGTGTACTATCTACTCATACATAGTAGCAAGCATTTTTAGCAATCAACACCTTGTATCATCTCAACACAGTTCCACTTATTACTCAATGTAGCAGCATGGATCAAGCAGTCTCATTAGCTGCGAGAAGCAGACGATTCGAATCGAGTTTTTAAACCTTGCAAGGTAAACCTAAACACACGACGTGGCAAGGCACTCCGTCCCCACACACATCAACCGTCCCCATCGATTCCCTGGCAACAGATCAGGGCTCACTGTTGGAGCGAAGGCAGAAACGCCACCCTTCGCCCGAAGTCTCCTACCACTTAGCCCCTGCCCTGACAGACAAAGCAGGCAGGGACACCCTTCGCTTCATCGGCACCAGAGACAACATGGAGACCCTTCGCTCGATTCGGCACCAGACGAAGGCCTGCGGCAACGCCTCCCCACGGCGCGGCCTCGGTCAGCTCCGAGGCCCACATGAGATCAGGCCCATTGTAACGGGCCCTGCGTGGCCGCGTTTGTGTTACGGGCCTAATTTGTAAAGGTGTACTTGTAATTACAGCTTGTAACCCCGCTTTATGGGAATATTCTGGGGATAAACTAGGTACCTGAGGGCACATGCGTCCTTAACGCAAGGCGCCGTGCACTCGGATACCTATAAATACCCCCGCACAGTGCCCGTGAGAGGCCAGATTAACAGAGCTTTTGCCATCACGCGCGAGTGTCCTGTTGCCATCACCATTCACCCGTGTTGGATCTCCTTGCTGTCGAGAGACAGTCCCAACACTCACCGCCTTGGCGTACAATGCCTCACTGACCCCGACTGGCCGTCGTGCAGTGACCGCACTTGTACCCACCATAACCGGAATGGGAGACTACGTCTCAGGTCGCGTGAGGGGATATGTCTGCGGGCAGGTTCACTCAGGTACTACGCTTACCGATTTACCATATTTCTCGGCATGTGCTTAGTACGTTCAAACGCTTGACACACGGTACCACACCATAATCCTTATTCAAATTTCCACCTTGTAGACAACCAATCCCCATGGATTGTTGCCCACAAACCAACATTATTATGATAAGAAAGTGGATACAGCCAATTCCTGACCTCGCGCGAGTGCTAGAAAAATCACTCGACTTCTACCGAGATCCTAATTAATAAAGCAGCTACTCGACCTAGCATACTAGTATTCATCTCAATAGGATTCCTGAGATCATGCAACTAGGGTTCAAAACAACTCCTACACTTAAGTGCACAAACAATCCTACAATCATTAAGTGTAGTAAAATAGCATAAATAACAGGTTATGCATAAAACCGGGGCTTGCCTTCCAAAGCAGTGGCAGGCAGGTCCTCTGGTGCAGGCTCTGGTGCTGGGTCCGGGGCAACCTCCTGGGCAGCTCCTTGCTCCGGCACGAGGATGTACTCTCCGTCAGCAAGATTACAATCTATCGAATGCAATGAACATGTATGTCATGATTATGCAGGATTATTAATATTATACCAAAAGAACTAAGTCAAGAAATAACTTAGGGTTTCTCGGACATGCGGGGTTTTAGTGGTTTATACTTATCACTTTTATTTTTAAAATTTTATTTGGGGTAAGCAAGGAGAATTGGTATTGCATTTGTATATATCCATTCCAGGGAACAATTTACAAGAGTCTTAGGAGGATACTAATTTCCATTGTTCATTGTCTTCTCTTTAGTGTTCATTTATGAATTCTAGTGGGGTTTGAACTACGAAGGTGAATTAACTATTTTCAATAACTCTACAAAGATTACAGTGGCTTGCTCCTGGTCAATATGGCCTGTCTTAAGAATAGGAGATTCAAAATAACAAGGCTAGGCTGCATATAAAAATAACAAAAAGTGGTGCAATTAAGCCAATGTGCACTACAAGTCCTTTATTAAAGTGGGTCCTGTCCTAAGGGTTATTTTTGTTGGCCTCTAACAGTGATAATAAGCTCTTGTACCAAAAATGACAGAGAGCCACATGATGGTTATTTAATGGTGGATTTTTCAAGTTTGGTGCAAAAAGGGTGTTTAGAACTAACTTGTCATTTGAAAAATATCAAACAACAGATTTCAGATTTTTCCTAAGTTCTTATTATCAAAACATTAGTTATCCTAAGGTTTGAGGAGTTTTCACCTTAGGGTTATTTTTGTAGGGTTTTTCTAAGTTATCCTTATTTTATTAATTTAAAAGGTATCCTTCTTATTTTACACTACAACAGGGTATGATATATTTTTCCAGTGAACTATATTGAATGAGTATCTTAACAAAAATAGGGGTGCCCTCTGTTTCATTATTTATGTCACCTTTTCTATTTTTCTTAACCTTAAGCATATTATGGAATAAGGGGTAAAAACTAACTTAATGTAGTGGACAGAGGGGTTTAACATTTTTAACTAGGTCAGTAGGTAGATATAAACTTCTCCAAATTTTTCTAACCCTAGTTAAATAGTACAACCATTTTTCTTGCTATTATTAAGCTTTTGGTCAAAACTATAATTAAATCAGAACCTTATATTTTTCTATAGTACCTATGGGGTTTTATATTTTTCTCAGATAGGTTACATTATTTAGAGTCTGGCAAAATTGGTTTGACCAAATTTGGGTAAACCAAACAGAAGTTATGGGTTTTTAAAGTTTCTGTTCAATTTTAAAATAGATTTTAAAATGAGTTTCCTGGAAAAACGGTTTACACCGGGGTCCCTGGGTTTAAACCGAATCAAACCTTGCAGATCTACCCTCGCGCCACTATTCCCCTGAGTCTCTGACATTTCACTTAACCCCCTGACTTTCTCTCTCCTCTCACCCGCGGTCCTTCCCCCAACTGAAACAGTAGCCGCGGGAAAGAAAAGGGTGGCGTGGCTTACCGGCGGCGAGGGAGGTCCGGCGAAGGGCAGGGTTTGCTCGGGGAGGTTCTGGCGATCACGTTGAGGTGTGGCTCGTCGGCGGGGATGGCCGGAGTCGCTCGGTCCACGCGCGCAGGCGGGCGAGCTCGTCGGCGGCGTGTGCTCCGGCCTATCCACGGCGGTATAGTTCAATCCAAGGGCATAGGGAGCTTCATGGAGGTCTAAGGAGTCTAACCGTGCAAGGAATCGAAGAGAGACTCACCGTGTACCTCGGTCCACGGTTGCCGGCGGTCGGGTGAAGTCCGGTGACCTTGTTCCGGCGTCTCCGGCGAAGCAGAGCCCGATTCTTTGCTCGGGGAGCTTCACTGGTGGGTGCACACTCGTGTCCGAGGGTTGGATGGGACTGTGGAGGGCTGGGCTGGTCGGTCTACGACGGCAGTGGCTCGGGTGGCCGCAGGCACGTCGCGCACGGGCAAACGGCGGTGAACTGAGCTCCGGTGAGACTTGAGCGCATGCGGAGGGGTACGGCCAAGGCTCCTGGGCGTTTTATAGGCGCGGACGCGGACCAGGGCGCTGGCTTGGCTCAGGGCGCGGCGCGGGGCTCGCGGGGGCGCGCGCGGGCGTGCTCTGGCGCGGCAGAACGCGTCGAACACGTGGCGGTTTGTTTCTTCCATTGTTCAAACGTCGGCAGAGGTCGCTAACGTGCGAATCTTTGCAAAGGTTCAGCGCAGACCTCTTCCTGGCACCTAGGGCTGTCACTCAACTGTGAGACGTCGGGGCAGATATGGCCTTGGGAGGGAGATCTTTGGATGCCAAATCAGGTGTGTCACACTGGGCACTTCGCGACAAAAGCCATGCCATGGCATGTCAAACGTCCGAGTCTCAGGGCTCAACTTTTTCCAGTGGGTGCCCTAGGTGGTATGCCACGTTTTTGGTATAGAACACAAGTGGATTTGATGCCATCTTCAAGGTGAACACGGTTGATCCTTAAACTAGGGTTAAAAATGGACTTAGATAGAAATAGAGACCTCTAGCTCTCTCTCCACTTAGTGATTTGATTTGGGGTTTCTCCAGGGGCCTTTTTGCAATATTTCCTTCCTCTACTTGCTGGTTATAAGGTTGCTTAAGGTTGGGTTAAAGATCACTCATGTTTTGCACATTTGCTCATTTTCTTCCCCCTCTCATCCATGGCTTTGGAAAGGAGGGTTCAAGAGGGGCCTAGGGTTTCCCCCCCCCCCTTTTCTTACCCAATGTAGCCAGTGCACCAAAGCTTAAATGGTGCCCTTAGGTCCTTAGAATTTTTGGTTAACACATAATCTCCAAGGTTCTTTGTTATCCTCAAGTTATTTCCACATGTGATCACAATCCTTAGCATTTAGGGTAGGTTCTAGTCATGGTAACACCTGAGGTGTTACAATGTTTTCGCCGCTTTAATTTTTGTTTCTTCAATTTTCGACAGTCTTCGGCATTGCAGCCGGCCCTTCAATCTTCTGTATAAGGGCAGGTTATTTGGCTTCAATAGCTGAAGAAGTCTTACCGCCGAATTCAGGTACTATGGCCGGTTCAATGTAGCGCGGTCGGTGTGTAAGGACCTTCAACTTTTTCTCTTTGGTGCGGGCTCACTTGAGGTAGCCGGAGTTGCAGCCTTCTCAGGGGTTGCACCCTTTCTTTTCTGCCCCCGCGGCGGGTAGCGATAGTCAGGGTACACAAAACCAATAGCATCAAAAACTCTATTCAGCCTTTTCTTTTTACGGCTCCCGAAGGACGCAGATAGTGCATTATCTTCAGACTTGGAGTGTGTTCCGAGTAGTTCATCACTAGTATTTTCAACGCACTTCAGCCAGTCATCGTCTGGTTCGATAAATTGGTGTGCAAACCTGAAGGTATATTTCAATCGAACCAGACCACCTTCGCTAGGGTTAGTGATAGTTTCCTTTGGCATTTCCCAGTTGTCTATCAGCGGCCATATTCTGAAGGCTATATGCTCTTGAAGCAAGTCCCTTGTCCCAACAAAAGAGCAAACTGTGCTGAAAGCCCTTCGGCATGCTTCGGCTGCTTCGTCAATTTCAACCTTCGGCTTTCGGAGGACTGAAGCGGGACCAAATGGGGCGCATGATGATCTCTTTAATATCTTCTCTCACCTTTAAATCATTCTTTACATAGAACCATTCTTTCATCCAGTCTCCGGGTCACCTCTTCCGGAATGTTGGCACTGGGTAACTAGTGCTAGAGCGGGCAACGAAGCTGTAGCAGCCGAAATTGTTGTGATATTGTTCTTTACCCCAGGCCTTCGTTTCATACGAGAGCTCGTGCATATTGCAAAAACATCTTGCGCTTGACTCCAGACCTTGACTTTTTGCAGCCCAGACAAAAATCTCCATTCTAATAATTGCTTCGGGAGTAATCTTATGATGGTAGATCTGGTATGTCTTCAAAACTTCGACCACAAATTTACTCAATGGGAACCGAAGTCCACCTTTGAAGAAGCTTCGGAAAATCACAACTTCATTTTCTTCCGGAGCAGGAACGGCCCTATCCGCGTCAGCCCTCACAATCGAAATATCTCGAAAGTACCTTCCTCTCATGTTATCAAGATGACTCTGTTTGATAGTTGATTTCTAGAAGACTGTGTGACTTGGTCGCCAAGGTCGATCTTCCGAGTCTTTGCCCCCACTCTCCATATCATAGCTGTCACTATCATCAAGTATCTTTAGACAAGCCTTCTAATATCTGTTTAGTTATCTTCTCTGTGTTTGTTTTGGCAATTGACTCAATAAACCCAGCAGTCTTCTCCTCAAGGAGCTTCTCCTCCTCACTTAGCTTCGTCTCACCAACAACTTTTTTGTCTTGAGACATCTTTTCTATTGGAAATGACGGAAATATGTCCTTAGAGCCGAAGCCTAAAAATCTAAGAAACCAAGCAGTTGTTGACAAGCAAGAGCTAAGAAATTGAACAAAGCAAAGCATGCGGCAAGTAACGTACCAAATGTGCTCGGGGTGAGTTCTTATTTATACACTCAGCGCGCTCCAAATCGGAGGGCCCCGTCTGTCATTGACTATTGCTATTCTAGCAAAGGGAAGGTGTTTTTTCGGACCTTCAGCTTAGGGCCTTCGTCCATTTCACAATTTGAATTTGTTATTCTAACAAATTAACCTTGCGAGGCGCTACTGTTGGGGGCCTTCTTCTTACGAAGGTCCTCAAAAACATGATTTAACATTGTTTCCGGAGTTGTAATGCGTGAGCAGGTACCTTCGGATTCGAATCAGAACCACAGTGGGGGAAGCATGAAAAATACGAAGATTGACGAAGTGCTGAAGCTACGCGCAAGGGAGCTTCAGCACGACAGTAGGAAAGAGAACCGACTTAAAGGGGAAAGGGTTATTTAGACCCCGATGAGTTACCTCATAATTATTAGCAAATGTAAAGGGCATGAATGTAATTTCACGTGGGCTGCATCCCATGCCTACAAATAGATGAACAGTACCCCCACACTGTTCACGCTGACTTGGCATCTGCTTTTACTTCACGCTCGTATCTTCACTGTTTATCAAGTCGAAGGTATCGAATGTAATTCAATATTATTTTTATATTCTCATGATAATAAAATGGAGACGAATTTATAATACTATATGATTCTTTATGTCATCTCTTGTATTTTACATCCCTTTTCTATTACCTTCTTACCTTCAATATTCGAAGGTATTTCTTTTATAACCTTCGTCTGAAGATCATTATATCCTAAGGGATATAATGCCTCGAAGGACGAAGAGCTCTAACCATTAACATTTTATGTTGCCTTGTTCTTAACTCGAAGCATTTGAGAACAAGTCCCCAACAGCCTCCCTGCTGATGAAACTGATTCCCAGCCATTTCTCGTAGAAAACGAGTGTTATTAACAGTGGCATTGACTAAGGCAGCGATAGCCTCAGCCAACAGTGGGAGGTACAGGCGGCGGGTTCAGAGTTTCCTCCCCACTACGGGAAGTTCCCACTCCGTCTTGAGCACGAGTTCTGGATGGCATCTGAAGAAGAAAAACATACTTGATTATTACCGGCTACAAGTACACCACCTTTGTTACATTATTCCAGACTGGTACTAATTATACATACTCACTTGTACAACCCAGTTTTCCTTATTTAAACTACATAAGGAAACAACCTACTACTATACTACTCTAATTCTCTGTGTCCTTGGCTGCACCTGCTCCACCGCTAGCTTTGGGAGAACGATCATCCTGCGATGTTCATGGAAGGAGGGGCTCCAAAGAGATCCAACTCCCCATAAGGTCCTCCGCCAGCTGCTCCTGATGTTACGGCTCCCATTGCTACATCCTCTGGTGGCAGGTTCGGATGTAGTTGGTCGTATAGCACGTGCACTTCCTCATGAGGAGTGTTATTGTATGCTTGCAGTTTCTTCAGGGCTACGCTTAGCTCCACCACCCGGGCTCGGGCATTCACCTTGTAATCCTTAGCTATAGATCGTGAATTTATAGCCCAATCTATAGCCCTGTCTCGTTCCACGATCTCCCGCTACAAGCGGTCAAACTCCGCTGACAGCTCAGCAATACTACGGCTATCACGCGCACGCTCCCTGCTTCCATGGCGCAGGTCCGTCGTGAGTCAGTTCAACTCTGACTTCCAGATCCCCTATGGGATCATTACTTCCATTACTGCTCCCCTCATGTCGAGGAGCCATCTTGTGCTGGGGCATGCCTCAGGGTCCGGTCGCCTTTCACTAGGTAGTCTTGGTACGTGCCATACCTCCATAAGAGGGGAAGATTTACTTAGTATGGTTTAAACATGATGCATGCATGACCTTTGATTATGGAATCAACTTTTCGTTGATCCCCTACCTCCTATGTATATTATTATTTGGCACTCTATTACCCGACTTCAAAAGGTAAGTTACTATAAGAAAGGATCAAGGTAAGAATGAAAGAAGATTCTAAGATAAGTATTTTTAAATCGTTTGAAGCACTAAGTAATGTCCGAAGAAACGGGCTTCGCTCCGATACAATCTGTGGCAGAACCTCCCAAGGTATTCGGTTATCTGTATCCATCATATCGCCTAAGAGCGCTTAACCCATCACGCAGACATTACACATCATCGGAGTAGTGGGTAAGCAGAAAAGATTACAATAACTTAATTTACATTCATAAGAAAATATAGAAAGATTAGTTATTACATATCTGGGTACTTGAGTTCGTAAACTCATTATTACATCACTGGAAGGCAAAACACCATCCCAAATAAGTCTTAGTTTTCATCCTCCTGCTTGGGAACCACCTTGGAACAGAAACAGCAGAACTCAGCTGTTTCATCACCTACAACAACATGGGTCTGAAAACCCTGAGTACGGAGTGTACTTTCACAAGTCTTACCGGTCAAAGGAAAAGACTCTCAACGATATGTTGGCCTTTGGGAATCAAGGTAAAGCTCATCAAGATTCAAAGACTCCTTTTGCAGAAAAGCTTACTATGAGTGGATCCTTAAAAATTTATTATTATTTATCAGGTTAAGTTGTTACCTGCATCTAGATTTCTTTCTATTATAGATCAAGCACTTGGCCTATACTAGCCGTCTTTTATCATGCCTTCAGTTCACTTGATTACTACGTGTAGGGCAGTGACCAAGTCTTCATGTCCGAGAAGTAATGTCGATCCGAAGTGATTATTACACAGATGGGGATCTCCAACCACATGACATATGTAGCACTTAACCCTTGCATATGTCAACTCGCCACCGGGTTTTGCAAGACCAGAATGAGTTCACGCCAACCGAGAGCACAGATACTCCACCGTCTAGCCTCTTGCCATGGAGGGTACTGTAACACCTAGGTGTTACTTAGGGTTTCTTCTCAGTCCTAACATCAAGGCCATTATCTCATGTGAATCAAATTGAGCAAAAGACACCAGAAACTTAGGAGCAAAAACTCAACTAAGTATTTTTATCTTGAAAATCATGCCTTAATCATATCAAGCACTCAAAGTGGGGAAAATGTCCAAACCCTAGAATAACCTTAATTAGGTCATTTAAGTGAAAAGGGGGAAATTGCTTCCGCATTCTCGTAACTCCGATGCTGGTAAGTGTCTGCGTGACGGGTGAAACGCTCTTGGGAAAGGTAAGAAAAGCAGATACCGAACTTGTCAAGTGATTCAGGGGCACCTACAGGGTTGTCTGAGGTCTGTGGGACAAGGACAACTGTAGGTGGGCCTAATGACTTGGGAGGTTCCGTCACAATGATGAAGAAGGAATCATATGAAATATAAAATAACATAAACAATCATGTATTATTATCAACTCATTTCTATTTTATTATTATGGAAAATAGAGATGATATCAAATTACAAATGTACCGTCGTCCTGAAAGAAGGTAAAAGTACAAGCGTGACGCAAAAGCAAATGCCAAGTCCACTGTGAATAGTACGGGAGCACTGTTCATCTATTTATATGCATGGGACGCAGCCCATGTAAAATTACACCCATGCCCTTTACATTTGCTAATGGCTCTATAGTAACCCATCGAGGTCTGAATAGCCTTTTCCTTTTTAGTCGGTTTCCTTATCTGCTATCATGCCGAAGCTCTCCTGCATATAGCTTCGGCTCTACGCCAACCTTCGTATTCTTTGTGCTTCTTCACACTGTGGTTCTGATCCAAGCCCGAAGGTACCTGTTCATGTATTATACTCCAGAAACATTGTTAAATCATGTTTTTGAGGACCTTCGGAAGCCGAAGGCCCCCAATAGTAGCCCTTCGCAATGTTAATTTGTTAGAATAATAAATTCAGATTGTGATATGGACGAAGGCCCTAAGCCGAAGGTCCGAAAAAACATCTTCCCTTTGCTAGAATAGCAACAATCAATGACAAGCGGTGCCCTCGACCCTGCAACGCACTAGGCGCATAAATAAGAGCACACCACGAGATCATTTGGTACGCTTTTTGCCATCTGCTCTGTTTGCTCAATTTTTAGCTCTTGCCTACCAACGCTTGCTTGGTTTTTTAGATTTTCTAAGCTTCGGCTTTAAGAGAACATTTTCACCATTTTTGAAGAGATGTCTCAAGATAAGAAAGTTGTTGCTGAAACGAAGCTGAGCGATGAGGAGAAGCTTCTTAAGGAAAAAACCGCTGGATTCATCGAATCAATTGTAAAGACCAACATAGGAAAGATTACAAAAGAAATTCTAGAAGGCTTATCTGAAGATACCGATGACAGCGATAGTTATGATGTGGAAAGTGGGGGCGAAGACTCCAAAGATCAGCCGTGGCGACCAAGTCACACAATCTTCGGAAAATCGACTATCAGGCAAAGTCATCTTGATAACATGAGAGGAAGGTATTTTCGAGAAATATCCATCGTGAGGGCTAACAACGGAGACAGGACTGCCCCTGCTCCTGAAGAGAATGAAGTCGTAATCTATCGAAGCTTCTTCAAGGCTGGGCTTCAATTCCCCCTAAGCAGTTCTGTGGTTGAAGTTTTAAAGATACACCAGATTTTTCTTCACCAGATTACTCCCGAAGCCATCATAAGAATGGGAATCTTCGTATGGGCTATGAGGAGTCAAGGTTTTGAACCAAGTGCAAAAAGTTTCTGCAGTATGCACGAACTTTTATATGAGACGAAACTCTGGGGTAAGGAGCAGTATCACAATAATTTTGGTCGCTACAGCTTCGTTGCTCGTTCAAGCTCAAGCTGCCCAGTGCCAACCTTTCGGAAGAGGTGGCCTGGAGACTGGATGAAAGAATGGTTCTATGTGAAAAATGATTTAAAGGCGAGAGAAGATATCAAAGAGATCATCATGCGCCCCATCTGGTCCCGCTTCGGCCTTCGGAAACCGAAGGTAGAGATTGATGAAGCAGCTGAAGAATGCCGAAGGGCCTTTGGCATAGTTTGTTCTTTCGTCGGGACAAGGGACTTAGTCCAAGAGCACGTGGCCTACAGGATATGGCCATTGGTAGTCAACTGGGAGATGCCAAAAGAAACCATCAGCAACCCCAATGAAGGTGGAGACCAATTTATCGAACCAGATGATGACTGGCTGAAGTGCATCGAATCTAAAAGTGATGATCTGCTTGGGTCGTACTCCAAAGCGGAGGATAATGTGTTATCTGCGGCCTTCGGGAGCCGAAAAAATAAAAGGCTAAATAGAGTTTTTGATGCTATTGGGTTCATGTACCCTGATTACTGCTACCCGCCACGGGGGCGGAAGAGAAATAGTGCAACTTCCGGGAAAGATGCTGCTTCAGTTGCTCCAAGCGAGCCCACGCCGAAGAGGAAAAAGGTGAAGGTTCTTATTCACCGGCCTCGATATATTGAACCGGCCACAGTGCCTGAATTTGGCGGTGAGACCTCTTCGGCTACTGAAGCCAAAGAACCTACGCCTACGCAAAAGATTGAAGAGCCGGCTGCAATGCCGAAGACATCCTCAGCCAAATTAGCTGAGCTGATAGCCGATATTATAGGGGTCGAAGGAACAAAGATATCAGAAATTACAAGCCCTTCGGCAGAAGTGACAGTGCCGAAGGCACAAAAAGGTCTTACATCGACCCCAAAAGGAAAAGGATGGTCAACGTACTAGATGTGTTGGAGACGATAAAGACTTCAAGTTCTGCTCCAAAGAAAACTGTCGAAGCTTCAAAAGCGCAGACTGAGACAAAACTAACCGATGTCGAAGCTGCAATGAGGCAGGTCGAGACCGAAGCTGGGCCTTCAGAGCCCGTCAAGAAACGGAAAAAGAAGCTACAGAACAAATTCTGCCTGAAAAAACTGCCACTCCTACTCCCGAAGCATCCTCTGAAGTTCTTGATTATATTGTACGACATGCTTCGGGAAAAAGGTTATCTGAAGAAGAAAAGCGAGAAGCTCAATACTATGCCCAGAAACTGAAATACCAAAAGGGGGCATTGATATTCAATGGCAGCGGAGAAGAAGATTTATTGTATTGTCTCCTAGACAGCAAGGAGATTTGTGTCTGCCGGGAGATGAGCAGAAGCTTCGGATTCCCGACACTAGAAGTCGGGCTTTCGGCGCTATCAAAAGATGAATTGGCCTGATAGCTTAGCATATAATTGTTTAAAGGTGTGAGAATGAGTTTTTTGTACTTAAAAACAAAAAAAACTTTTTATTTGCTTGTACTTAATACCGCACTCCTTTTGCAGGACCTTATTCTTAGCAACGCCCTCAGGGCGCAGAAAAATGCCGAAGACGAAGGATGCACTATAGCTTTGAACAACCTTCGTTCCGAAGTAATTGAACTAAGGAACGAAGGTCTTGAAAAAGATAAGATATTAAACTCATTGGTGAACAAAATAAAAGAAGACGAAGCTACTTCCAAAGCCCAAGCTGAAGCCCAGAAATGTGAAATTGAGGATCTTCGGAAACAGCTGGCTGAAGCAAAATTAAAATGTGCTATTGCCGAAGCTGACCGAGATGCCAGCGATTACTGGAAAAATTATTGGGAAAAAACAGTTGTAGAACTTCGCTCTTTGAAAGAAAGATGTTATGAAAAATCCATAGAATGTGTGGAAAAATAAAAACTAGCTTCGCCAATGTTGGCGCATACTCAAGCGATGACAACTTCGTACGGGGCGATCCCGAGAGGCCAATTGAATGGATCAGCAGCGAGGCCGAAGCCTTTGAGGAGATTTTAAATGGCTGTGGGGATGTGTGTGCCTTCTCAGGTGCAAGGGGAATTGTGGCTATCTTGGAGAAATCAGGTTGCGATCATGTGAAAACTCTGACCCAAGCCGAAGCTACTTTATCTATTGATGATACAAAGGACCCCTCGGCCGAAGCAAGCTTAGTTGGTGGAAAATTCTTTACTGACATATGGGAAAATGGCGGTCGAGGGATGGCTCACGAAATAATAAAGGAAGAGCGAAAAAGATACTCACGATGCTAGGGAAGCAACGAAGGCAGCTGAAAAAGCTGCAGAACTCAAAAGACTAGATAGGTATTGCTTAATAGCTTTTTAACTTTATTTTTTATTTTTGTGACTTCAAACTTATTTACGTTTTCTACCACAGCCGAACTATCTCCTCCCCTAGAGCCCTCCGAGTCGTTGGCCGACCCAGAAGCAAAGGCATCAGCAGAAATTGTTAGGATGGCTGAAGCTATTATAGACGAAGCCGTTACCCAACTGCTGATAGAAACTGCAGATGAAGTTTTGAAGGAAGAATAATAGATATTGTAAAAACATTGCTAGAATATTAATGTAACATTTGCTGGACTATGCTTGTAATATTTGGTGCTCATGAGTTTTTAATGTAATATATAAATGGCTTTGTAATTCATTTCTTTGTGATGCATGAAACTTTTATTGTACATACCATATTTGAGCCTTCGGCGAAAAAAACACCTTCCCTTCTTTTCATGCTTCGTAAAGAAGAGTTTTTATGCTTCGTGAGAAATCCATCAATCGTCGCAGAAACATTAATGCTTCAGTCAGTAATAGACTTTCTTCCTTGATATCAGAGTGCTTTATAAAAATGCTCCAAGCGTCGCCATAGTACTGATACTTCATCAATAAAAGACTTTCTCCTCCACTTCAGAGCTGATAAAACCGTATCTCTTCAAAACTTATTTTGTGCCTTAGCACAATTTCACTTTTTCGAAGCATTCGCGGAAGGTCAACATTATATCCCCTTTTTGTGCCATTGATGCAATATGATGTATGATGTTACGTTATGCAAAATGATGTGATGATGTTATGCTATGCGAAAATGATACTTTGTGCCGAAGACACACACTCACATCCCCATATTGGAATACACAATCTCTTTGCCGTTTATTTTTCGGCTTCACTGCTTATTTTTCGGTGTATCAGCGCTGACTTTTCACTGTAAGTTCGGCATTCCCTTAGGAACGTCTTTTGAACTTCTTCGCCTTCTATTTCGGCGGTATTCGCATTGACTTTTCACGCTTCGCCTTATATTTCGGCGGTATTTGGCTCTGCATTCCCTTTGGAACGACTTTTGAGCAGAAAACTTACACTGTGCTCCCTTAGGAACGACTTTTTGTAGCTTCGGCAAACTTACGCTGCGTTCAGTAGAACGACTTTTTGTAGCTTCGAAGATACATTGTGACTTAGGAACGGCTTTTTGTGCTTCGGTGACTTTTTGGACTCCGTAAGTGTGTGGAGAAGATATATTTTCACTATGGCAAAAACGAAGCTATTACAAGGAATTGAAAACAACAGGAAAACTAAGTTTTCAACAACTGTTCCTTAGTAAGAAAAAGGATGACAATGGATGTAAAAACTGATTCAGGGGTAGAATATCTCTTAGTAGATATGCTTCGACTCTTGCACAGTACTGTTGACTGTGCGAGCTTCGGACTCCTCCCTGAAGTCTCTCTGCTGATGGGTCTGCTGGCTCCCTTCGGGCTGTTGGCCGCGTGAATATGCAGGTTGTAGTGGTGGTACAGGTGGAGGCTATGGCCAAGATGCCTGTGGCTGACTAGCCGAAGCATCAAACGCTGCAGGATGGTTACCCACATACTCTGGTATGTAGGGTGAGTGATATGAAGCAGTATGATGACCTGCTTCGGCTGGTTCTGCTGAGCTGCAGCTTCTGCTATTTCCTTCTGTTTTTGAATGGTGACATGGCACATCCTTGTAGTTTGGCCCTTGTCCTCACCACAGAATAAGCAATAAATTTTTCTAGGCTGATCCCCAAATCTTCCTCCGAAGCCCCTGGCGCCTCTGCCCCTTGGAGCTGGCGGCCGAAGATGGCTTTATTGGTAGCCCCAAAGCTTGCGAGGAATATTGTGGCCTCTGTTGCTGACTTCCTTTGTCGTCATTCTGGGTAGAGTGGATTGATCTGACATGCCTTGGGTGGATTCTCCCTCCGAAGCCCCTCGTCATCTCAGAGAACCTATAGGCCTCCTCCCTTCTTTGACGAAAGTCATTATCAGCGCGGATGTATTCATCCATCTTTTGAAGCAGCTTCTCCAAAGTCTGTGGAGGCTTTCTAGCAAAATACTGGGCAGTAGGTCCTGGACGAAGCCCCTTGATCATGGCCTCAACGACAATTTCATTGGGCACTATAGGCGCTTGTGCTCTCAGATGCAAGAACCTTCGGACGTATGCCTGGAGATACTCCTCGTGATCTTTTGTGCATTGAAACAGAGCCTAAGCTGTAACTGGCTTTGTCTGAAACCCTTGGAAACTGGTGATCAACATGTCCTTCAGCTTCTACCATGATGTGATTGTTCCTAGCCGAAGAGAGGAGTACTAGGTTTGCGCAACATTCTTGACTGCCATGACGAAAGATTTCGCCATGACTGCGGTATTGCCTCCATATGAAGATATGGTTGCTTCGTAGCTCATCAGAAACTGCTTCGGATCTGAGTGCCCGTCATACATGGGGAGCTGGGGTGGCTTGTAAGATGGGGGCCAAGGTGTAGTCTGCAGTTCTGCTGACAGAGGAGAAGCATCATCAAAACCAAAATTTCCATGATGGAAATCCTCGTACCATTCATCGTCGTTGAAGAAGCCTTCTTGATGAAGCCCCCTATGTTGAGGCCTTCGCTCTTGCTCATCTTGAGCAAGATGGCGTACTTCTTCAGTAGCTTCATCAATCTGCCTCTAAAGGTCGGCTAGTCGAGCCATCTTCTCCTTCTTCCTTTCGTACTTGTTGATGAAGCATCTCCATATTCCTGATTTCTTGGTCCAACTCGTCCTCCTGGGGTGTTGGACTAGTGGCCTTCCTCTTTTGGCTTCGGGCCTCTCGAAGAGAAAAGGTCTCCTGGTTCGGGTCTAGCGGCTGCAGAGCGGCAGCCCTTGTCGCTGAAGCTTTCTTCGGTGGCATGACAAAGGTCAATGCTTGCCGAAGGTGATCGAAAAGAGTTCACCGGAGGTGGGTGCCAATGTTGGGGACTTGTTCTCAAATGCTATGAATTAAGAACAAGGCAACACGGAAAATGTTAAACGTTAAAGTCCTTCGTCCTTCGAAGCATTATTTCCCTTGGGATATAATGATCTTTGGACGAAGGTTATGAAGGACATACCTTCAACAGCTTGACATATCATGATTGTAACACCCCTGGTGTTACTGTTACTAAAACTTGAGCATAACATCATAAGCATCAACATTTCATATGATTGATACACCTAGAATGCATTCACTAGGTAAAAATTTCAAGCAAGTGTATTGTTATGGAATTTTGCAAATAAGACCGTAGTATAAGGTGCTTAACTTTAAATAGGGTTCTGAAGGGTAAATAAGAGCCAAATAGAGAAAACCCCAAAGGTTAAATGAAATAATCATAAAAAGTTACCAAGGATAGAGCTACATTGCATTTACACCCCTAAGATACCAGAAACCCTAATTGAAACCCTGGAAAACCCTAAATCCAAACCCTAGGGGCCTATGTCCACTTTTGGACTAAAGTGCAAAAACCATGATAAATGAGTATCCTAAGTCATTTGGTTCACAAATGTGTGGATTTGAAAGCTAAATCTTGGATTTTGGACTTATTTGCAAAATGGACCTCATTTGAGTTCCATGCTAAGTCTGAAATCAGGGTTATAGGCTCAACTTTAGAGCTGTGTAACTTTCTAAATAGTGAGAATTCACCATAAGGCACCACATCAATTTTGTAGCTCTTTGAAAGGGGAACAATTTTTCTTAAGAGTGTAAGCAAGGTTGTTATAGAGAAATTGGAGATAATTAAGTCTAAAGTCTTGATGTCAGGCTGATTGAACTCTGAACTTCAGACTTACAGTGTAACAGAGCCATCTTTGCACTAGGATTCAACCTTGATCTAGTGCTCAACTGAGTTCAGTCCCTATAGTCGAAATGTAACTGGTTTGTAGCTCTACAACTTTGACACAGATCTTTGGGTGAGATGCCATAGAAAATTGAGGGACAATTGACCCTAAACTGTGATTGTCAAGCATAATGAATCAAGTTTGCCATGGTACAGTGCCTGAACGGATCAGACTGCCAGCGCCAAAAATCTCACCGCCGACGACCACCGTGCACGGATTCGCGTTTTTGGCTGCTGTGATTCGTGCTGACCGAGTGGATAGCACTTGGGATCAAGTATGGGTCCTCGCCGTGGATAAGTCCGACCGGTAAACAAATCCGACCACCGTACAGAGCTCACCGCGGCAGAATTCGATAAGTACGCCGATGACCGCCGTTTCCCGGCCTTGCGCCATGTGTCCAGGCACTCCCACCGCATCGCCGTGACCTGCTCTCGCTCCCCTTTGATCGCCAGAGTGACTGCCACGGTAGATGCCATGGATTCACGCGTGCCAGTGAACTCTTACCCCTCCGACCATCGCGCGTCACCGCTAAAATCCCCGGCCACCGCTGTCGCTCCCTATAAATTGAAGCCGCCGTTAGCTCCGCAACATCACCATGCACCACACCGCTCAGTATTGCCTCCAATCTTGCAACCGAGAGCTTGAATTTCGAATTTCCCCCAAACCTGCTCTAACCCACTGCAAGAACACCCTTGCCTTGGCCAGCGCAATTCAGGTTAATTCTTACCCTCTGCTTCCTCGTTTTAGCATCCTTAGGAGTCTGTGATGCTCACCGACCCACCCAATTGAATTAGATCGCCATGAATCGCTTAGAACGCGTTGTTCCTTTGAGTTTCTCCGCTGTCACCGTGGGCAGAGTGCTGTAGGGCTCCAATTCAGAAATTAATTGAGGGGAAATACTCCTCAAGGTTAGAATTAGGTGTAAACCAAAGATTAGCACCGGTCTTGGCACCCTCCGGCCAGTCTAGCTCGCCGGAGCCCGGTTCTAGCGCTCGCCGTCGTCGGGGATCTCAGTCTGTGAAGGAATATAAACCGGGGGTCCTTTTTAGAAACTGTCAGCGACTCATTACAATAGTGCAGAGAACTTGGTTCAAGTTATTCAGAACAGTAGGGGCCTTTCTGCAAAGTCTCCAGCGCGGGTGCGGGCACGCGCGCAGTTTCTGCCTGGGCTTGGGCCGCCTGGGCTGAAACCGGCCCCGAACTATTCATTCTTTTCCCTTTTCTTTTTAGGCAGGACTCCAACAATTTTAGAAAATAGTAGAAAAATCCTAAAAATGTCAAGCTAATTTTCCTAGATTCCTTATTTTCCATAGTATTTAATAAAAATAGTTTTATGATTTTTAGGACAAATACGGAATTTTGGGTCATTTAATATAGCATAAAACATTGGTTCTGGATTTTTAGAAAATAGATAATAATTTCAAAATTGCCCAAACTTTTTATTTGAACTCTAAACATTATTTAGAAGCTTTGGGTACATTTATGTTATTTAGAAGCTTTGGGTAGAATTTGGACCTAGTTTGATAATTAGAACCCAAAAACCCCCACCCCCTGCTCTTTGAACTTCACTGTTGACTCCGGAAACCCTAAGTTCTCAGAGTTCCGTGAAGGAAAATTGTATTCAAGATTTTAGATAATAAATTCTTATTATCTTTGCACTCTCATGAGCATTACATGGCATTCATTCTTACATATGTATATATATGGTTATATCTAGAAAACGAAGAAGAGGTCGAGGTAGAAGAGGAGAAGACTTCACCACGACCACCTGTGGAACCTCAGGCAGGGAATTGTTTTTACTTTGACATCTGCGGATCCGAGCCTGACTCACCTATATACGAAGGCAAGCCCCGGTGCATTTGCCACTACCTTGTGATTTAAAGATCTTTTTCACTTGCTTGATGCATTAGGTGATAGGAGTTGATTACCAAAACAATTCCTGCATTACCTTCCTTGAATTTGATTAACTTCCTTGATGACCATTTTACAAAAAAAAATTAATGCTTAGCCTTGCTTTAGAAAAACAAATGTTTTGTTTTTACAAAAGATGATGTGGCAAAAGTGGGTGGGATGTTTTTGAAAACAAAACTTGATGGTGGATCCATCATGGCCGTGATGGGTTCAACATCGGAAAAGACGTACCTCTGCTAGGTACCAAGCTTTGGGTTTGAAATGATTAAGCTGTGACCGGGCGGGTGACTTGCACTGAGAAAGGAGTCTCGATGTAGTGTCTCCGTCTGAGTCGATTACGGACCGTGTCGATATAAGCTTGATGACCGAGGACCCTTTAACTGGTCACATGCCTCGTCATGGGTAAGCCTTGCCTTGGGCTAGACTAAGACCAGAATAAGATAACACGCAATGGGTGTGGAGCGGTGGCGAAAGTAGCGTGTACCCTCCGTGGCAAGAGGCTGGACGATGGTGTATCTGTGCTCTCGGTTGGCGTGAACCTGATCTGGTCTTAAGAACCCTGGTGGTGGGTTGACATATGCAAGGGTTGAGTGCTACATATGTCGTGAGATCGGAGATCCTCATCTGAGTATAATCGATTCGGATCGCCGTACCTTCGTGGTTATGAAGACTTGGTCACTGCCCTATACGTAGAATTCCAGTAAAGATGAAGGGCTTGTTAAGAAATTGGCTAGTGCAGGTCAAGTGTTTGCACTAGGGTAGAAAGCACTCTAGATGCAGGTAATTTTACCTAACCTGACAATAAAACTGGATTTTTAAGGATCCACTTTTAGTAAGCATTTCTGCAAAAAAGAGTCTTTGATTATTGAGAAACCTTCCCTTGACTCCCTTATAACCAGCATACCCTTGAGAGTCTTTTCTTTAGTCGGGTAAGTCTTGCTGAGTAATTCCATACTCAGGGTTCTATTCCCTATTGTTTTTAGGTGAGGAAGCAACAAACTTTTGTTGTTTCTGTTCCAAGGTGGTCCCAAAAGAAGAAAAGCAACAGTAAAGCTGCGGGAGGAAGAGTTCCTCCATAAGAACTTTTATTTAAAACTTATCGGGAGGGGTTTTTGCCTCCCTTGGTTCTGTAATATTAACACTATGCACTCCTAGGTATCCTGGTCTGTAATATAAAACCTTGTCTTACTTTTAAAATAAAGGTAAGTTTATGTAATCGCTTCCGCATTCTCGTAACTCCGATGCTGGTAATGTCTGCGTGACGGGTGAAACGCTCTTGGGAAAGGTAAGAAAAGCAGATACCGAACTTGTCAAGTGATTCAGGGGCACCTACAGGGTTGTCTGAGGTCTGTGGGACAAGGACAACTGTAGGTGGGCCTAATGACTTGGGAGGTTCCGTCACAATGATGAAGAAGGAATCATATGAAATATAAAATAACATAAACAATCATGTATTATTATCAACTCATTTCTATTTTATTATTATGGAAAATAGAGATGATATCAAATTACAAATGTACCTTCGGCTTGAAAGAAGGTAAAAGTACAAGCGTGACGCAAAAGCAAATGCCAAGTCCGCGTGAACAGTACGGGAGCACTGTTCATCTATTTATAGGCACGGGACGCAGCCCATGTAAAATTACACCCATGCCCTTTACATTTGCTAATGGCTCTATAGTAACCCATCGAGGTCTGAATAGCCTTTTCCTTTTTAAGTCGGTTTCCTTATCTGCTATCATGCCGAAGCTCTCCTACACATAGCTTTGGCTCTGCGCCAACCTTCGTATTCTTTGTGCTTCTTCACACTATGGTTCTGATCCAAGCCCGAAGGTACCTGTTCATGTATTATACTCCAGAAACATTGTTAAATCATGTTTTTGAGGACCTTCAGAAGCCGAAGGCCCCCAACAGGGATAATGGCCTTAATCACTGAAGATTTGGGGCCAATGAGCGCTTGAGCATGACCACTCTCAGCGCTGCCTCATGCTCGACGCCGTGCCCAGGCGGCAGAGCATGCACTGGCGCTCCCCCGCGCACGCCCCGAGTGCGTGTTAGAGTAGCCCTCAGCCAAGCTCGCCCGTGCCCTTAAGAATCACCCCCGGACGTGCACACTTCACTCCACGCTTGGCCCCGCTGTCCCGACCCCGTCCTTAGCTCCGGCGAGCTCTGCGCCGCCCGCCAAGCCACCCGAGCACTCAGCCGCCGTGGCGAGGCCACTCCAGCCCATCTTCGCTCGATCTCGTGCCTCGGCTAGCTTCCTCAGAGCCCCGTAGAGCTCCTTGAAGCAAGAAATCAGATGCTACTTCACCAGAGACGCCATTCCACCCTAGCTGGAGTTGTCTTCCCCGCCAGCGTGCGTGGCCACGACTAACCGGTAAGCCGTAGTCTGATTACTCGCGCCCATGCCTTCCTTGACACCTAGTGAAGCTCGCTGACCAGTTTGATTGGACCCCACCGCCCTGGTTAGGCCGGAGCCCTCGCCGCCGACGAGCTCCCCCGCCTGCGCTCGTGGACCAGCCAACTCCGGTCATCTCCGATGACGATCCGCACATTGACGTGACCGTCGCGACCTCCCCTACGCCATCGACCACCTTGCCGAGGCAATCTCATCGCCAGTAAGCCCCTCTGCCCTTTCCTCCGCCGCGGGCAATGTTCAGATAGGGGAAGGGCCCCGAGTTAGGTTTAGAGTTACCCAGGGGTTTTCTGTGCTGTCAGAGACTCAGGTGAATAGTGCTTTAGGGGCACGGTTTAAATGACTTAGATAGGAACAAGCCCTGGGACCCCGATGCAAAGTCTTTTTCCCTTTATCCATTTCTCTTATTCTTTTAAATGAGCAGAGACCTTAGGAAATTCATAACTTGAGTAGTATTCAACCAAAATTAGTCAAACCAATTTTGCTGGATTCCAAATATTATGAACCATCAGACAAAAATACTGAACCCCATGCTTTCTATACTAATTTTTAGAGTTTTGAATTAAATAAGGAAACTGCCCAAACCTTATTAATATAGAGAAAAATAGAAATACTTCAGTACTAGGCTTAAAAAATTTGTGGAGATACATACCCAACCTATACACTGTTTAAAAATATTAATCACCCCAGTATACAAGAATAACTCAAGATTGTCTATTAAAAACCATATCTGCCCAAAACTTAGAAAATTTAGAAAGGCAGTGGAAAATAATAAACAGAGGGTGAACATATTCTGTTGCTAGGGAATTGATGGGGTGGTTGATGTGTATGGGGACGGAGCGCCCCTACATGTTGTGTGTTTAGGTTTACCTTGCAAGGTTTAAAACTTGATTCGAATCATCTACTTCTTGCAGCTAATGAGACTGCTTCACCCCTTGTACTACATTGAGTAAGAAGTGAAATAAGGTTTACTTGAGATAACATGTTCATTGTACTAAATGATTGTTACCATGAATGCTTAAAAAGGAGCAAACCTAGCTAAATTAATTATGCTAGAACTGGCAAAGCAAAAATTGATTTTAGACTCACCTAGTGCTTTTGGCAAACCAAACCCCTCAGCCAAACAGCTGCATGGTCTAGAGGTACAGGAGTAGACTCCTCACACCGGGTAAGTCTAGCTGAGTATTAGTATACTCAGCCTTGCTTGTGGCACAATTTTGCAGGTATGCTATAGGACATGGTTGATGGTGTGACTTGGCCTTCCACCCTGCCACCAGGTTGGACGGTCGAGTGGATGCTGCTCTAGCAGGACAGGAGCAGGAGGAGTAGTGGGCTAGGCCTTGCCCTATTCCTTAGCATTCGACGTTACCGACTATCTGCTGCATTTTAATTTATGAACTTGTTTCAGTACTTAAAAACTCTGATTATGTAATAACTCTAGTACTTTAATTTGTGGTTTCCTATTTTATTGTATTTCCTCTGTGACTCACCATCGAGTGAGCTAGTGGTATTTGATCCCGGGAAAGTGGCTTTATCAGACTAGATCTGAGGGACTGACGAGTTATTCTGATTTAAGTGTGTTGTTGCCTCTAAGGCGTGACTTGGACACTTAAGCTAGAATAATTTAGGCGGTTCCACCACAACTGGTATCGGAGCAAATACCACCACAGAGAAATCAATAAGTCGTGAATACCAACTTTTCAAAAATAAAACTTGCTTAGAAACCAGTATTGGAATCGTCAGGACTAGAACGCTAGACTTAGGACGAAAGGCCTTAGGAATAGTGGGAAAAACAGGTGGCTCATTAAGTAGGCCATATGGGCCAGTTTTAAAATTTCGAGGATGCCCTAAAAGCACCCTTCTGATCGGTAAGGAGACGTTCCTTTCAGCATGCATGCATTATAAAACTTAAAAGGATTAGAAATTAAAGGAAGGATGCATCTAAGTATGAATATAGCAAATAGGGACAATAATATAACGTAAGGAGTAAAAATTTAATCTAACCTTTTAATAACCCGGGCTCACATGTTTTTCTTTCTTCTACCGTAACCTTTACATTTGATCCTCTTCCACAGATGACTTCACCCACCCCCACTAATGGAGACACTCGTTTTAGTTCTGATTTCCTTTCCCACGAGGGTTTCCCTTCCATCTTATGGTAGGTGCTCAGCTCCGCCGGTTACCCTACGCACCCTTTGTACACAATGCAGCTGTACCAGGAGCATTGGGTGCCACATTGCCGAGTCTGGCTGACTCTGGAGTCTCACCCGCTGCAGCCGGGTTGGCGTTCCCTTGACTTCGAGACTATTGGATTCAGGTCGGACGACACCACCGAGGCGACAGCTACGAAGACTCTAATGACCTTCTACCGCTACCATCCCTTGGAGATGGTGATGCACCCACTAGGACTCTTCCCCGCTGAGAAGAGGGATGTGTGTAACCATGTGAGCCATGTGAAGGACATGTGGGCTATGTATCCCAACCTAGTTGGGAGGATCACTGTTCAGTGTATGAGCGCACTGTACCACCTACAGGCCCTATAGAGCTACGCTATGGCACACCTTGCTAACCTTGCTCAGACCACTAAGCTCACCCTCGACAGCCGAGGGGACTTCGTGGTCGACTTGTCTTCAGAGTTGGTGGAGAAGGACCTACAGGTGGAATGGTTGAGCCAGCGCATCGCCACCCTGGAGCAGCAGGTGGAGATCCAGGACAACACCATTGATGTCCTGGAGAACCAGCTCCGCAATGTGCAGGAAGAGCTTGAGGAAGCTAACGACCACCTCAACATGCACTAGCTTGAGATGGAGGCAAATGAGGCCAAAAGCGAGGGAGAGAAGGCTCCCGAGGAGTTAGGACCAGCCCCTAGTACCAATGCGACTCCCTCCGAGATGCCCCCTTCGCCTGTATCCAATGTCGCTTCTACTACTCAGGGTTGATGGGTTAACTTGACACGTTGGGAGGATAGAAACCCGTGCGAGCTTAGTTGGCATCAGATTTTGGACTAGGCTTACGGGTACTTTCCCCTAATTGATGTAACCCAGGAAAATCTTTTGTGAGTAATGGAGTGAATGCAATCATGTTATCCTCATCCGATTTGATGTTATGTTATGACATTTCTTTTCCTTTTGATATAAAGAATATTGTTCGGAATCATGGATGGAGATAACAATGGCGACAATTTCTGTTTTCAGATGGCAGCTAGGCAGCGTCGCGGGCAGAACGAGCAAGTTCCCTCACGTCATCCTCTAGCTCCCACGGTGCAGGAGCTAATGGCTCAGCAGAATGAGATTCTACGATAGCTTTTGCAGCGCCAGCCCCACCCTCAGCAGTATGGTGGAGGCCAGCCGCAGCGACCTCCGACCGCGGCAACCTATCAGGAGTTCCTGAGCACACAACTGCCCTTGTTCACCAAGGCAGAGGATCCGCTTGACGCCGATGTGTGGCTACGAGTCGTGGAGTCCAAGTTTCCCCTCCTCACGGGAGCTTTCCCTGATGACACCAAGGCTCGTTTTGCTGCACAGCAGCTTCACGACCTACTCGGACATGGTGGGACCATTTCCACGCTATGTTACCTATTGATCATGAAGTGACATGGGAGGAGTTCAAGGCTACTTTCAGGGGACATCACATTCCTGCAGGGATGCTGGATCGCAAGTTGAATGAGTTCCTGGCATTGACGCAAGGAACCCGCACTATGCTGCAGTATGCCTAGGCCTTTAATGACCTATGCCAGTATGTGGGTTATCATGCAGACTCTGATGTAAAGAATAGAGAGCGCTTCCGTAGGGGTCTCAATAGCAAGCTGCGTGAGCGTCTCAACACTATTCGGGCTTATAGCTTCAATGAGTTGGTCAACCTGGCCATATCACAGGAAGACTGTATTGTAGCTCACCGGGCAGAGAAGAAGAGGAAGGCACACATGTCAGGACCCTCCGCTCCACCCCCGAGGGTCAGGATTGTCTCCAACAATCAGAGCAGAGGATTTCAACAGTAGGTAGGAAGATGGGTTATTAGGCCACCTCAGCAACAACAAGCACCTAACTGCTTTCCAGCTCCCGCCCGAGGAACAATCAACCCCAGCAGCAGCAGTAGCAGTTCCGCCAGGGGAATGGGAACAAATGCTTCACTTGTGGCAATGTGGGCCATTATGCCAAGAATTGCCCAAGGATTCAGCAGAGGCAAATGCCGGCACCAAATCAAGACAGAGGAAGGAAGCAGAAGGTGCAAGTCAGACAAGGGAAGCTCAATTTCACTAGTCTGGAGGAGCTACCTGAAGGAGCACCCGTCATGACTGGTATCTTTTCTGTTTTTAATCAACCTGCATTAATTCTGTTTGATTCTGGTGCATCTCATAGCTTCAATAACCAGAAGTTCAGCGCTAAATGCCAACTACCTTTCTATTATACCCAAGGGTCTTTTATGATATTAACGCCTGGGGGAAAAATTTCAACAAACCAATTAAATCAAAGTGTGCCTATTCAGTTGGGAAGCAGCATTGTCAAAACCACCCTCCTTATTCTGGGGATGAATAATGTGGATATTATTTTGGGAGCCAACTGGAGACCTGGCACCAACTGGTGCAAGATGTCGCCAACCGCATCGTGGAAATCCATTCACCAATCTGTGGGAAATTCAGTTTGTTTTTGCCCAGCCAAGAAACCACTCGGTCATGTGCTTTTGCTATGATAGAGTTACCCTTGAAGAAAATCCCAGTGGTCTGTGAGTATGCAGATGTTTTTCCTGATGAGTTGCCAGGAATGCCGCCAGACCGGGATATTGAATTTTCCATCAAATTACAACCGGGAACGGCACCTATTTCCAAGAGGCCCTACCGGATGCCACCCATTGAGTTGGCAGAATTGAAGAAACAACTACAAGAGTTGTTGGTCAAGGGCTTCATCCGCCCAAGTACTTCATCTTAGGGATGTCCAGACTTGTTCGTGAAGAAGAAAGATGAAAGCTTGAGGCTATGCATAGATTACCGCCCACTCAATGCGGTGACTATCAAAAACAAGTATCCTTTGCCTCGTATTGATGTTCTTTTCGATCAATTGGTCGGAAGCCAAAGTGTTTTCCAAGATAGACCTTCGCTCCAGCTATCATCAGATCAAGATACGAGCAAGTGATATACCGAAGACTGCCTTCTCAACCAGATATGGGCTGTATGAGTATTTGGTGATGTCGTTTGGGTTGACAAATGCGCCAGCATACTTCATGTATCTGATGAATTCAGTCTTCATGCCTGAACTGGACAAATTCGTGGTGGTCTTCATCGATGATATTCTGGTGTACTCGAAGAATGAAGTGGAGCATGCCAAACACTTGCACACGGTACTCCAACATCTGAGAGAGCACCATCTTTATGACAAACTGTCCAAGTGCGATTTTTGGCTGAAGGAAATCAAGTTCTTGGGTCACACTATCTCTGAGGGAGGAATAGTTGTTGATCCAGATAAAGTGCAAGAAGTGATGAACTGGAAGCCAGCAACAACTATCCGTCAGATTCAAAGTTTTCTAGGATTGGCCGGTTATTATCGAAGGTTCATTCTAGATTTCTCTCAAATTGCGAAACCCATGACTAAGTTGTTGAAGAAGGGAGCCAAGTTTGATTAGGGGTCAGAAGTGCGAAAATGCTTTTCCACTCCTCGCGGTAGCATCTGACCACAGCACCCATGTTAGCACAACCGGACAACAACAAGCCATTTGATGTGTACTGTGATGCCTCTGGCACTAGACTGGGTTATGTTTTGATGCAAGACAACCGACTCATTGTCTACGCATCCAGGGCACTCAGGCCTCATTGTAACACCCCTTGTGTTACTGCCACTAAAACTTGAGCATAACATCATAAGCATTGGCATGTCATGTGTTGTCACACTTAGAATGCATTCACTAGGCAAAAAGTTCAAACAAGTTGTACTAATGTGACTGGTCATGGGTAAAACCCTATAGTAGAGTGCTTAACCATAAACTGGGCTTAATAGAGTAAACTAAGCCTAAATAAGAGAAAACATCAAAACTTTTAGTAATGATCATAAAATGTCACCATTAATGGACTGATGTGGCATCCAAACCCTAGAAGTACCAAAAACCCTATATAGACCCCTGGAAAACCCTGGATAGAAACCCTAGGGGGTTATATGCAAAATGTGCACACTTTTGGACCTAAGTGCAAAAACCATGGAGTTAGGGTACCTTAAGTCATATAGTGCACATGTTTGAAGAATTACAAAAGAAACCTTTAGATTTGGGCCAAATTGCAAAAAGCCACTCTTGTGATCATATGGCTAGGTTTGAAAATCAGTGTATTTGGACCAACTTTATAGCCCTGTATCTTCCAAATTATGAGGAATTTGCCTAGGGTCAACACATCAAGTTTGTAGAGCTATGTAAGGAGAACAAATTTTATTAAGTAATCAAACACTAGTGCTACACAAAAATGAGAGATATATGGGGTTGATGTGGCAGCTGTCAGTTGGCCTGAGAGATGTTCATTTACTGCATCTGATCAGGTTAAATTTTCAGTGTTGTTGCGCCAATTCGAGCAGTCCTGATCTGGTTGATCTGTGAAGATTTTTAGTATGATGGTTATACCAAAACAAAAGACCATTAGTCCTGGTACAACTTTGATGCAAACTTGTTGGCATGAAGTCACATAAAATTTGAAGAAATTGCCGTTTGAAATCGGTCTAACAGGCGTACTGTTCACCGGAGTTTAGAAAGCTCTCATCGGGGATAAGACCGCCACCACGATTGGGGATGGGTCTGCGGCTGCGGTAAAGATTTTCTGCAACATGGCGCTAAAGTCCTGAGGTGGCGCTGCCCGGTTAATCGGCGGTCACCGGACCCTCGCTGTGGCTCTATCCGCGTGGGTGAGCTCGCCAGCGCATTTATAGCTCCGTGAACCTCATCAATCTCCGGCCATCTACCTATAAATTGAGCCTGAGCACCTTTTAACTGGTCATAATAAAGCTAAGACCGGGCGGGTGACTTGCACGAGAAGAGAGACTCGGTGTAGTGTCTCCGTCTGAGTCGATTAAGGACCTTGTCGATGTAGGCTTGATGATCGAGGACCTTTTAACTGGTCACATGCCTCGTCATGGGTAAGCTTTGCCTCGGGCAGACTAATACCAGAATAAGATAAGACACAATGGGAGTGGAGAGATGGCGAGAGTAGCGTGTACCCTCCATGGCAAGAGGCTGGACGGTGGAGTATCAGTGCTCTCGGTTGGCGTGAACCTAATCTGGTCTTAAGAACCCCGGTGGCGAGTTGACATATGCAAGGGTTAAGTGCTACATATATCATGTGATTGGAGATCCTCAGCTGAGTATTAATCAATTTGGATCGCCATTACTTCTCGGACATGAAGACTTGGTCACTGCCCTACACGTAGCAATCCAGTGAACAAGAAGGGTTGATAAGAAATTGGCTAGTATATGTCAAGTGCTTGAACTAGGGTAGAAAGAACTCCTAGAACTCAGGTAATGACTTAACCTACCAATAAAACTAGATTTTTTTAAGGATCCACTAATAGTAAGCATTTCTGCAAACAGAATCTTTGATTATTGATAAACCATACCTTGATTCCCAAAGGCCAGCATATGCTTGAGAGTCTTTTATTTTGATGGGTAAGACTTGCGTAAGTATACTTCGTACTCAGGGCTTTGTCCCATGTTGTTTTAGGTGAGGAAGCAGCAAATTTTTGTTGCTTTTGTTCCAAGGTGGTGCCAAAAGAAGAAAATCAAGACTGAAGCCACGGGAGGAGGTGTCCTCCGTTAAAAACTTTTGTTTAATGTTTCTCGGGAGGGTTTTTGCCTCCCATATGTGTAATAATATTACTCTAGCACTCTTATATTTTTCTCTAGGATGTAATAATACTACTCTTTCTCTACCTTAAAATAAATTAAAGTTATTGTAACTGCTTCCGCATACTCGTTCCTCCGATGTGTTCTAATATCTGCATGACGGGTGAAACACTCTTGGGCAAGGTAAGGAATACAGATACCGAACTTAACAAGTGATTAGGTGCACCTACAGGATTGTCTGAGGTCCGTTGGACAAGGACAACTGTAGGTGGGCCTAATGACTTGGGAGGTTTCGTCACACTCATGAGCAAAATTATCCCACTCATGACTTGGAGTTAGCAGCAGTTGTTCATGCATTGAAGATGTGGAGGCACTATTTTATGGGAACCCACTGCAACATCTACACAGATCATAAGAGCGTCAAGTACATCTTTACTCAGGCTGATCTCAACATGTGGCAGAGAAGATGGCTAGAGCTGATCAAGGACTACGACTTGGAGGTACACTACCACCTAGGGAAAGCCAATGTGGTGGCTGATGCCTTCAGTCGGAAGTCACAATGCAACTATGCTATGATGGATTCTCGCATCAATACCCTGTGTGATGAGTTGAGCAAGATGAAGATCGAAGTAATTCCTTCTGGTGCTTTGTCTCACATTTCCATTGAGCCAACCTTGCAAGACCAGATAATTATGGCCCAACTCAGTGACAAGGGAGTGCAAATCATCAAAGAGAATCTTAGTCGGGAAGTGGGGAAGTATAAGTGCTTTCGCCAAGATAAGAAGGGGATATTGTGGTTTGAAGACAGACTGGTGGTTCCTAAAAATAAAGATCTCAAGAAGAAAATCTTGGATGAGGCTCATCTCTCCAAATTCTCCATGCATCCGGGAAGCACCAAGATGTACCATGATCTGAAGCCCTTATATTGTTGGACCAGAATGAAGAGGGAAATAGGCCAATACGTATCGGAATGTGACACATGTCAGAGGATAAAGGCAAGCCACTAAAAATCAGTTGGTGCCTTGCAACCCCTATCAATACCTTCATGGAAATGGGATGACATCAGCATGGATTTCATTGTGGGTCTTCCCAACACCTCTCGGCATCATGATTCGATTTGGGTCATTGTGGACCGATTGACCAAAGTGGCACATTTTCTTCCAGTGCACACCACCGATAAGGCTCAGAAGTATGCAGAATTGTATATCGACCAAATCGTGTGTTTGCATGGGTTACCCCAGACCATTGTCTCTGACCGAGGAGCCCAATTTGTTGCCAGATTTTGGGAACAATTGCAAGAGTCTTTAGGAACCAAGCTAATAAGGAGTTCGGCTTACCACCCCTAGACTGATGGTCAGACCGAAAGGGTCAATCAAGTTCTTGAAGATATGCTAAGGGCTTGTGCGATCAATTGCGGTAAGAACTGGGATAAGTACCTCTCTTTGACAGAGTTTGCTTATAACGACAGTTATCAATCCAGCCTAAAGATGCCACCTTTCGAAGCCCTATATGGAAGAAGGTGTTGAACACCCCTTAACTGGTCTCAGCCTGGAGAAAGAGAAAATTTTGGACCTGACTTAGTGACTGAAGCCGAAGGGAAAGTCAAACTGATCAAGAAAAATCTAGAAGCTGCTCAGGCCAGGTAGAAGAGTTACCATGATAAGAGAAGAAAACCCCTCTAGTTTGAAGTGGGAGATTTCGTATATCTGAATGTATCACCCACCAAAGGAGTGCAAAGGTTTGGGATCAAAGGCAAGTTAGCCCCTCGCTACATTGGACCTTATGTGATCAGTGGAAGCATGTGGACCCGTGGCATATAAATTGAAGTTACCTCCAAAAATGTCTGCCATCCACAATGTGTTCCATGTATCCCAATTGAAGAAATGTGTTCGATTGCCAACCGAGATCATAGCAGAAACAGAAGTGGAGATAGAGCCAGATCTATCATATCAAGAGTACCCTTCTAAGGTTCTGGAATGTAAAGAAAGATCTACTCGGGCTAAGTCGATCCAAATGTATAAGATCCAATGGAGTAATCACTCAGAGGAAGAAGCTACTTGGGAGACTGAGGAATTTCTACGTTCGAACTTCCCCGATTGTCTACCTAAGGGAATCGGTACGTAACCACACCCAGCCCCTCCCCTGCCCTTTGAATCTAAATGTAAGAAGAATGATCTTAACATAAAATGAGTTAGTTATAAAATTAAATCCAAAAGGACTTCCTTCTAAAGTTGCAAAGAGGATGACATTCAAAGAGCAGTTTACTAAGAGAACCTTAATAAACAAACCCCCAAAATTCAAGCTAGCCATAACCTTCTCTTCACCCCGGAGGACTCCGACTCAAATCTCGGGACGAGATTCCTTTAAGGGGGGAAGGCCGTAACACCCAGGTGTTACTTAGGGTTTCTTCTCAGTCCTAACATCAAGGCCATCATCTCATGTGAATCAAATTGAGCAAAAGACACCAAAAACTTAGGAGCAAAAACTCAACTAAGTCTTTTTATCTTGAAAATCATGCCTTAATCATATCAAGCACTCAAAGTGGGGAAAATGTCCAAACCCTAGAATAACCTTAATTAGGTCATTTAAGTGAAAAGGGGGAAATTGGTAAAAAGGACCATGAAAAACATGGAATCATGGCTTGGGCCAATTATATAAGTTGAAATACATTAATTAAGCTACAAAAACTACTATAAAAGTTTGGCCAAAATAATTGTTTCAAAATCCCCAAAAAGGCCATGCAAGTGGGAGCTCTCTATAGAAATCTGAAAATTCAGATTACTGGATTTCAGCCCTCACTAAGAACTCGAGCACGTTCACCTTAATCCCTAACTCAAAACCTAAATTAACCCATCTGCAACATGTGTGAAGATGGCATCGAGATTCGTGCCCTAGACACGTCAAGTCAAGGATTTTATCTTGGATTTCTGTAGTGAGACAAACCCGATTTGAGCACCCCATATCTTCGGCTCCAGTCAACAAAATCTATAAGCCGCCACACACAAACGACAAAGGAAGGTCTGGTGAAGAGATCTTACAAAGGGATCATGGCCTTAATCGTGAAGATTTGGGGCCAATGAGCGCTTGAACATGACCACTCTCAGCGCTGCCTCGTGCTCGACGCCGTGCCGAGGCGGCAGAGCGCGCACTGGCGCTCTCCCGCGCACGTCCCAAGCATGTGTCAGAGCAGCCCTTAGCCGAGCTCGCCCGCGCCCTTAAGAATCACCCCTGGACGCACCACACTTCACTCCACGCTTGCCCCCGCTGTACCGACCCCGTCCTTAGCTCCGGCGAGCTTTGCGTCGCCCGCCAAGCCACCGGAGCACTCGGCCGTCGTGGCCAGGCCACTGCAGCCCATCTCCGCTCGATCTCGTGCCTCGGCTAGCTTCCCTAGAGCCCGTAGAGCTCCACGAAGCAAGAAACCGGACGCTACTTCACCGAAGAAGCCGTTCCACCCTCGCCGGAGTTGTCTTCCCCGTCGGCGTGCGTGGCCACGACTAACTGGTAAGCCGAAGTCCAATTACTTGTGCCCATGCCTTCCCTGAGACCTAGTGAAGCTCGCTGACCGGTTTGATTGGACCCCACCGCCCTGCGCTCGTGGTCCAGCCAACTCCGATCATCTCCGACGATGATCCGCACATCGACGTGACCGTCGCGACCTCCCCTACTCCATCGACCACCTTGTCAGGCCAATCTCATCGCTGGTAAGCCCCTCTGCCCTTTCCTCCGCCGCGGGCACTATTCAGATAGGGGAAGGACCCCGGGTTAGGTTTAGAGTTATCCAGGGGGTTTTCTGCGCTAGTCAGAGACTCAGGTGAATAGTGCTTCAGGGGCACAGTTTAAATGACTTAGATAGGAACAAGCCTAGGGACACCGATGCAAAGTCTTTTTCCCTTTATCCATTTCTGTTATTCTTTTTAAATGAGCAGAGACCTTAGGAAATTCATAACTTGAGTAGTATTCAACCAAAATTAGTCAAACCAATTTTGCTGGATTCCAAATATTATGAACCATCAGACAAAAATACTGAACCCCATGGTTTTTGTACTAATTTTTAGAGTTTTGAATTAAATAAGAAAACTGCCCAAACCTTATTAATACAGAGAAAAAACAGAAATACTTCTGTACTAGTCTTAAGAAAATTTGTGGAGATACATACCCAACCTATACACTTTTAAAAATACTAAGCACCCCAGTATACAAGAATAACTCAAGATTGTCTATTAAAAACCATATCTGCCCAAAACTTAGAAAATTTAGAAAGGCAGTGGAAAATAATAAACAGAGGGTGAACATATTTTTCCTAGTATACTTAAGGGGTAAATAACATAGGAAAATACAGAGAACCCTAGTCCAGAGCTAGTCCAAGGTTAAATATTTAATAAGCACTAGGACATCAAGGAAAACCATGATTAAAAATACAAGGACCACTGTAAAAAGGCTAAAGAAAATTCAGTAGACTCCTAACTACTAGAACACCACTGCAAAAATAATAGACACCCCAACCAATCACAATAAGTGGGGTGAACAATTAAAACTTGATTTTGGCCCATGTTTTAATTAAAATCATGAGGAAGCCTAAAATTGTGCTACAGTGGGCAAACAAATTTTTACCCAACTATTGATGAAGTAGACCACCAGAGAAAAATATGAAACCTATTTAAGAAGGTAAGGTAAAACACATTACCCCCTACCCCATGAAAAGACCATATAATCCAAGAATTTCTACCACCATCTGTCCTAGGCAAAAAGTTGCCAAATTTTAGAATGATTGCTCTTGCACAAAGAAGAAGATAAGAAAAATTGTAAATATGTTGTTTGACATTTTTCAAGTATAGTGGTAGTAGAAAGCACCCCTATGGCCAAGAACTTTAGAAAATCATAGGAAAATGACCAATAGGTATTAGTGGCTAAAACTTGGTACAAAGTCATATTATTACACCTAAATGCCAGCAAAAATAAGCTTAAGGGCTTAATTCACTGTTAGAAGAGAGTTATAGTTCAAAGCACCCCCAATGCCCAACAACTTGATAATTTTGTACAAAGTAAACCCTTAACTTTTTAAGCCCCATATTTTTGAGACACAGAGTTATACACTAGTGAGAAGCTACTGTAATTTTTACAGGATTTTTGGGAATTTATAAAGCTATGTTGTAGTTCAAGCCCACCTTAAAAGCATGAGAGAAAAGATAAATAAGAGAGAATTAGTAAGGAAAATGAATCTCACCCTAATGAGTTCAGCAAGGATCATAATAAACTTTCACTAAGACACCAAAAGGAAATCAGTGGGGCACTAAAATATTCTGACCATTTAACTTAACCAAACTTGATCCAAAATTTGGCTAAGTATACCACTAGAATTCTCATAGTAAGATTTAACTTTACCTATCAATTTAATCATTTGTATTACTACCACATTACGTATCATGGCATACATATATATCACTCATTGCATTCATTAGACTGCAACCTCGCTGATGGAGAGTACGTGCTCATTCCCGAGCAAGGAGCTATCCACAAGGAAGACCAAGAGCCAGCTCCCGAGCCTGCAACAGAGGATCTTCCCTGTGGCGGAACTACCCGAATTATTCCAACTTAAGTGCCTCAGCCCTGCCTTAGAGGCTAGACCACACTTAAATGGGAATAACCCGTCAATTCCTCGGATCTAGTCCGACACGGCCACTGACAGGATCAAGTACCACAATCTCACTCGATGGTGAGTCACAGAGCAAATACAATAAAGCATAAAACCATGCATGTAGAGTATTAAATTATTACATCATCATCATCGGAGTTCTTGCAAAAGTAACCCTCATTGTTCGAAGTGCAGCGGAATGAAACTAGCGATAAATAAAATAGAGAGATGGGGAAGCCTGTCCCATCACTCCTCATGTTCCTCCTCAGCCGAGGCGGGGTCCCACTCGACAGTCCAACCCGGTGGCAAGATGGACGGCCAAGTCACTCCAGCAACCATGTCCTCCAGAGAACCTGTAAAATTATGCCACAAGCAAGGCTGAGTATACTAATACTCAACTAGACTTACCCGGTGTGAGGAGTCTACTCCTCTACCTCTAGACATGCAGTTGTTTGGCTGTGGGGTTTGGTTTGCCAAAAGCACTAGCTGAGTTTCTAAATCCAGTTTTAACTTTGTCAAATTTAAGTGTGACTCTCTTAAGACTAAATATGTACTATCTACTCATACATAGTAGCAAACATTTTAGCAATCAACATCTTGTATCATCTCATCATATTTCCACTTGTTACTCAATGTAGCAGCATGGATCAAGCAGTCTCATTAGCTGCGAGAAGCAGACGATTCGAATCGAGTTTTTAAACCTTGCAAGGTAAACCTAAACACATGACGCGGCGAGGCACTCCGTCCCCACACACATCGACCGTCCCCATCGATTCACTGGCAACAGAAAGGGGCTCACCTGCCTTGGCGTACAGGGCCCCACTGACCCCGACTGCCATCGTGCAGTGGCCGCACTTGTATCCACCATAACCGGAATGGGAGACCACGTCTCAGGTCGTGTGAGGAGGGCAATCTGCGGGCAGGTTCACTCAGGTACTAGGCTTACCGATTTACATATTTCTCGGCATGTGCTTAGTACGTTCAAACGCTTGACTCACGGTACCACACCTTAATCCTTATTCACATTTCCATCCCGTAGACAACCAATCCCCATGGATTGTTGCCCACATACCAACATCGATATAATAAGAAAGTGGATACAGCCAATTCCTAACCTCGCGCGAGTGCTGGGAAAATCACTCGACTTCTACCGAGATCCTAATTAATAAATCAACTACTCGACTTACCATACTAGTATTCATCTCAATGGGATTCCTGAGATCATGCAACTAGGGTTTCAAACAACTCCTACACTTAAGTGCACAATACAAGCCTACAAACATTAAGTGTAGTAAAATATCATATAGAACAGGTTATGCATAAAACCGGGGCTTGCCTTCCAAAGCTGGGGCAGGCAGATCCTCTGGTGCAGACTCGGGTGCTGGATCCGGGGCTACCTCCTGAGCAGCTCCTTGTTCCGGCACGAGGACGTACTCTCCGTCAGCGAGGTTACAGTCTATCGAAATGCAATGAATATGTATGTCATGATTCTGCAGAATTTAATAACATTATGCTAAGGGAAGAAAAACTAAGTTAGTTGGCATTTTAGGGTTCATTGGTCACATGTGGCTTTTAGTGGTTTATGCTTATCACTCTAGGTTTAGGTTTTGTTAAGGATAAGCATAGTGGGTTAGTAATTCCTTTATACATTTTTTAGTGGACAATTCACAAAGGGTTTTAGGATGACACTAATTTCCATTATTCATTTTCCCTTTCTTTATTTTCTATTTATGAATTCTAGTGTGGGTTTGAACTACGACAGTGGCTTGATAATTCCCAAAAATTCTATAAAAATTATTTTGGGTTGCCATTGGTCATTGTAACCTATTCTATAAATTTTGAGGTTTAAAATAAAAGGCTATGCTTTAGATAAAAATAGCAAAAGTTGTATAAAATGGGCCACTTTGCACTACATCTCTTCATTAGAGGTGAGTTCTTTCCTAAGGGTTATTTTTGTTGGTATCTAACAGTAATAATAAACCTTTGTGCCAAAAATCACAAAAAGTTAATTGGTGGTTATTTAGTTGTGGTTTTTCTAAAGTTTCATGCCAAAAAGGTGCTTATAACTAACTTGCCATTTGAAAAATATCAAACAACAGATTTTGTATTTTTCTTATGTTCATAGTAACAAAACATTAGTTATCCCCAGGTTTGAGGTGTTTTCACCTTGGGGTTATTTTTGTAGGGTTTTTCTAAGTTTCCCTTGTTTTCTAAGAATAAGAGGGATCCTACTTATTTCATACTAAACCAGGGTATGATAGATTTTTCTAGTAAACTACATGGAATAAGTATTCTAACAAAAATAGGGGTGCCCTCTGGTTCATTATTTAAATCATCTTTTCTATTTTTCTTAATCTTAAGCATATTGTAAAATGAATGGCAAAAACTAATTTAATGGGGTGGACAGAGAGGTTTAATATTTTTAAACAGGTCAGTAAGTGGATAGAAACTCCTCCAAATTTTTCTAACCCTAGTTAAATAGTGCAACTATTTTTATCCTCATTATTTAGCTTTTGGCCAAAACAATAATTAATTTAGAACCCTAAAGTTTTCTGTAGTACATAGGGAGTTTTATATTTTTCTTAAGTAGGTTATATTATTTAGAGTCTGACAAAATTGGTTTGACCAAATTTGGATGAACTAAACAGAAGTTATGGATTTTCAAAGTTTCTGTTCAAATTTAAAGTCAGGTTTAATAAGGTTTTCTGAAAAAGCAGTTTACACCGAGGTCCCCAGGGTATTTCCTAATTAATCTTCGCAGTTCTACCCTTGCGCCACTATTCCTCTGAGTCACTGACATTTCACAAAACCCCCCAGACTTCTTTCCTTCTCCCCCGCGGTCCTTTCCTAGGTTTAAACAGTGCCCGCAAGAAAGAAAAGGGTGGCGCGGCTTACCGGCGGCGAGATAGGTCCGGCGAGGGCGGGGTTGGCTCGGGGAGGCTCTGGCGGTCACAGCGATGTACGGCTCGACGGCGGGGATGGTCGGAATCGCCCGGTCCACGTGCGTAGGCGGGTGTCCTCGTCGGCGGTGGGTGTGCCGGCCAAACCACGATGATCTAAAGCAATCCAGTGGCACGGTGAGCTTCACGGGGTGATGTAGAGACTGTGTGCACAAGGAATCGGAAAATGGTCCAGCGGATTACCCGGTCCACGTACTCCGCCGGGTTGTGAACTCCGGCGACCGTGGACTGGCCTCTCCGGCAAAGCAGGCTTCGATTCCTCGCTCGGGGAGCTTCACCGAGGTGTGCTCACTCGTCTCCGAGGGTTGGACGGGGTTAGGAAAGGCTGGGCTGGCCGGTCCACGATGGCAGGGGCTCGGGTGGCCGCGGACACGTCGTGCACGGGCAAACGACGGCGAGTTAAGCTCCAGTGAGGTTTGAGTGTGCGCGGAGGAGTGTGGCCGATGCCTCAGTGGGTTTTATAGGCGCGGGCGCACACAGGGGACACGGGCGCAGCTCGGCGCGCGCGGGGTCGGGCGCGGGCGTGCTCTAGCGTGCGCAGAGCGCGTCGAACACGTGGAGCTTTTCTTCTGCCCTTGTTCCAAACGTGCGAATCTTGGCAAAAATCCGGCGCGAGTCTTTTCTTGGCACCTAGGGCTATCACTCATCTGTGAGACGCCATGGCAGATATGGCCTAGGGAGGGAGATCTTGGGTCACCAAAACGGGCGTGTCACTCTGCCCACCTCGCGACAAAAACCATGCCAAGGCATGTCAAACGTCCAAGTCTCGGGCTCAGCTTTTTCCAGTGGGTGCTCTAGGTGGTATGCCACATTTTTTGTATAGAATACAGGTGGATTTGGTGCCATCTTCAAGGTGAACATGATTGATCTTTAGTGTAGGTGTAGTTTTTAACTTAGAGAGAAATAGAGAGCTCTAGCTCTCTCTCCACTTGGAGATTTGATTTGGGGTTTCCCCAGGGGTCTTTTTGCAATATTTCCTCCCTATAATTGTAGGTTAATAAGTTACTTAACTTGGTGTCAAAAATTTTTAACTTATGGTTTGCACAAATGCTCATCCTCTTCCCCTTTCAACCATGGCTTTGGAAGATGGGGTTCAAGAGGGGTCTAGGGTTTATTCTCCTCTTGTCCAAGGGGGTATGTGCACAAAAGCTTGAGTGATGCTCTTATGCCATTAACATCCTTGATTAACCCATAGCTTCCAAGGTTCTTGGGTTCTTCTCAAGTTTCTACCACAAGTGATCACAGTTACCAGTGCATAGATGTGCTCTTGGGTTCTTCTCAAGTTTCTACCACATGTGATCACAGTTACCAGTGCATAGATGTGCTCTAGCAATGGTAACACCGAAGGTGTTACAGCCCTCCCCCCTTAAAGGAATCTCGTCCCGAGATTTCAGGCAGAGTCCTCTAGAGGGGGTGCTATGAAGGTATGCCGGTGTGTGGTTTCTGCTGTTCCTTGAGTTTCTCTAATTAACTGCTCTTCGAATGTCATCCTCTTTGCAACTTCAGAAGGAAGTCCTTTTTAAGTCAAATCCACAACTTAGACTACCCTTACTATCTAGGTTTTTCTTATAATTATTTTAAAAGGGCAGGTGGGGGTGGGGTTTTGGGTTACATACCGACTCCTTTGGGCAGAAAGTCGGGGAAGCGTGAGCGTAGAAAATCCTCAGTCTCCCATGTAGCTTCTTCTGTTGAATGGTGACTCCACTGAACCTTATACATTCGGATTGACCTTGCCCGTGTTGATCTCTCCTTCTGATCTAATACCTTGATGGGGTACTCTTGATAGGACAAGTCTGGTTCTATCTCAATGTATGGTTCCGGTAGCACTTCAGTGGGTAGGCGAACACATTTCCGCAGCTGAGATACATGGAACACCTCATGAATAGCTGATATGTGTGGGGGCAACTTCAATTGATATGCTACTGGCCCGCAAGTTTCCTTGATCTCGTGGGGCCCAATGTAGCGAGGAGCTAACTTGCCCTTGATCCCGAATCTCTGGACACCCTTGGTGGGTGACACCTTAAGATAAACATGGTCTCCCACTGCAAAATGTAGAGGTTTCCACCTCTTACCATGATAGCTCTTTTGCCTGGCCTGAGCAGCTTCTAAGTTCTTCTTGATGATTCTGACCTTTTCCTCTGCTTCAAGTACCAATTCTGGCCCAAATATTTCTCTCTCTCCTGCTTGAGACCAATGTAGCGGGGTTCTACATCTTCTCCCATATAAGGCCTCAAAAGGTGCCATCTTCAAACTGGACTGGTAGCTGTTATTGTAGGAAAATTCTTCTAAAGAAAGACACTTGTCCCAATCCTTTCCATAGTGTAGCACACATGCCCTCAACATGTCTTCCAGAATCTGGTTTACCCTTTCTGTCTGGCCATCTGTTTGAGGATGGTATGCTGAGCTTCGTACTACATGGGTCCCAAGTGATTCCTGCAATTGTTCCCAAAATCGTGCCACAAATGGTGCTCCTCTGTCTGACACTATAGTCCTGGGTATCCCATGCAAACGAACTATCTGGTCAATGTAGATTTCCGCATACTTCTCCGTCCTGTGGGTGGTATGTACTGGCAAGAAATGAGCGGTCTTAGTCAACCTGTCCACGATAACCCAAATTGAATCATGGTGCCTGGAGGTATTAGGCAATCCTACGATAAAATCCATACAAATGTCCTCCCATTTCCAGGATGGTATAGGAAGGGGTTGCAAAGGGCCTGCTGCCTTCAAATGACTGGCTTTAATCCTTTGGCAGGTGTCACACTCGGATATGTACTTGGCAATTTCCCTCTTCATTCTGGTCCACCAGTACAAAGATCTGAGATCATGATACATCTTGTTACTACCAGGGTGCATGGAGAATTTGGAAAGGTGAGCTTCATCCAATATCTTCTTTCTGAGCTCAGGGTCCTTGGGAACAACCAGTCGATCTCCAAACCATAAAATTCCCTTACTGTCCTGACGGAAGCACTTGTATTTTTCTGCCTTCTGCTTGAGCATGTCTTTGATAACCTGAACACCTTTATCCCCAATCTGTGCCTGGACTATTTGCTCTTGCAATGTGGGCTCCACCGAGATATAACTTAATTCACCGGAAAGAACAACTTCCAGGTTCAGCTTACACAACTCATTACACAGGGCGGTAACTCTTGCATCCATGCTCATACAGTTACACTGGGCCTTTCTGCTCAAGGCATCTGCCACAACATTGGCCTTGCCTAGATGGTAATGCACCTCCAAGTCGTAATCCTTGATTAGTTCTAACCATCTCCTCTGCCTCATGTTCAGATCTGCCTGAGTGAAGATGTATTTGAGACTCTTGTGATCAGTGTAGATGTTACAGTGAGCTCCCATCAAATAGTGTCTCCAAATCTTAAGAGCATGAACCACAGCTGCCAACTCCAGATCATGTGTAGGGTAGTTCTGCTCATGGGGTATGAGTGCTCGGGAAGCATAAGCAATCACTCTGTTATCTTGCATCAAGACACAACCCAATCTAGTACCGGAAGCATCACAATAAACTTCAAATGGCTTGGTGTTATCAGGTTGAGCCAGCACTGGGGCTGTTGTCAAATGCTGCCTCAAGTTATGAAAGGCATCTTCGCACTTCTGGCTCCAATCATATTTGGCTCCCTTTTTCAATAACTCAGTCATTGGCTTGGCAATTCTGGAGAAGTCCGGAATAAATCGTCGATAATACCCTGCCAATCCCAGGAAACTCCGAATTTGCCTCACTGTAGTCGGGGGTTTCCAATTCATCACCTCTTGTACCTTCTCAGGATCAACTGATATCCCCTCCTGAGAAATTGTGTGACCCAAGAATTTAATCTCCTTCAGCCAAAATTCACATTTAGACAACTTGGCATATAACCGATGGTCACGCAGTCTCTGAAGTATAGTATGCAAATGTTTAGTGTGCTCGGCTTCATTCTTGGAATAGACCAGGATATCATCGATGAAAACGACCACGAACTTGTCCAATTCTGGCATGAATACCGAGTTCATCAGGTACATAAAATAAGCCGGGGCATTGGTCAGCCCAAAAGACATCACCAAAAACTCATAGAGCCCATATCTGGTAGAGAAAGCAGTCTTTGGAATATCACTGGCACGAATCTTGATTTGATGGTAGCCCGAGCGAAGGTCTATCTTGGAGAATACCTCGGCTCCTACCAACTGATCAAACAGAACATCGATGCGGGGTAGCGGGTATTTGTTCTTGATGGTCACCACATTGAGAGGGCGGTAGTCAACACACATTCTCAAACTCTCATCCTTTTTCTTCACAAATAATGTAGGACATCCCCAAGGTGAAGTGCTTGGGCGAATGAACCCCTTGTCCTACAATTCTTGCAGTTGTTTCTTCAGTTCTGCTAGTTCCGCGGGAGGCATCCTATAGGGTCTCTTAGAGATAGGAGCAGTCCCGGGTTGCAATTCAATTGCAAACTCAATGTCTCTGTCAGGTGGCATTCCTGGCAATTCATCCAGAAAAACATCTGGGTAGTCACAGACCACTGGGATCTTTTCCACTGGGGATTCTATCATGGCAAAGGCATAAGAACGGGTACAACCCTGATCAGGCAAATATAAAACAGTCTCGCCATAAGCAGGGGAATGAATCTCAATTGCTCTGGCTGCAATGTCCAATACTGCCTGATGCCTGGTCAACCAGTCAGCTCCCAATATAATATCCATGCTATCCAATCCTAAGAAGGGTGGTTCTAATCACAAGACTACCAAATTTTATAGGCACTTGCCTGCTGATTTGATTGGTGGCAATCCTGCCTTTTGGTGTTGAAATTGTAATGCCCCCATTGGTGTGATGAAAGGGCAATTGACACTTGGCACTAAATTTGGCACTGATAAAACTATGCGATGCACCAGAATCGAAAAGAATAATAGCAGGACAATTTAAAACGGTAAAGATACCAGTCATGACGGGTGCTCCCTCTGGAATATCAGCCATGGTGGTAAAGTTCAGCTTGCCCTGCCTCACTTGCACCTTCTGTCTCTTGCCTTGATTCTGGTTAACATTTTGCCCCTACCTCTGCTGGTTCCTGGGGCAATTTTTGGCATAATGCCCGGTGTTGCCACATGTGAAACACCTGTTGTCATTTGCCTGGCGATACTGCTGCTGCTGCTGATTGTTCCTCTGAGCTGGAAACTGGGTACGGTTGGGTGCCTGCTGCTGCTGCTGTGGTCGGATCACCCAACGCCCTTGCTGCTGCTGAGGTCCCCTGTTCTGAGTGTCAGACACAATCCTAAAACGCTGTGGCTGAGCTGAGGGTCCTACCACAGGGGTCTTCCTCCTCTTCTCTGCCTGACGAGCTGTGATGCAGTCCTCCTGGGAAATGGCCATGTTGACCAACTCATTATAGCCATTGGCCCTGACAGTGTTGAGACGATCACGGAGCTTAGAGCTGAGCCCCCGTCTGAACCTGTCCCTCTTCTTCTCATCTGTATCTGCATGGTACCCAGCATACTGGCACAGATCATTGAAAGCCTGAGCATACTGCAACACTGTCCTGTTGCCCTGAGTGAGTGCCAGAAACTCATTGAGTTTACGGTCCATGATGCCAGCTGGGATATGGTGTCCTCTGAAAGCTGCCCTGAACTCTCTCCAATCCACTTCATGGTCAGCCAGTTGCATAGCGAGATAGTGGTCCCACCATGTCCGCGCGGGTCCGCGAAGCTGCTGGGTGGCGAACCGGACTTTTGTCACCTCAGAACAAACTCCATTGAGTAGTGGGAATTTAGATTCCACTACCCTCAGCCATACATCAGCATCAAGTGGATCCTCTGCCCTGGTGAACAAAGGCGGCTGAGTACTGAGGAACTCTAGGTAAGTGGCCACTGCGGGGTGACGCTGATGATCTCCGCCACCATAGTGCTGGGGTGGTGGCTGACGCTGAGCTAGCTGCCTCAATATCTCGTTCTGCTGAGCCATTAGCTCCTACAGAGTGGGAGGTGGTGGCGGCGGTGGAGGGATGCACTCGTTCTGGCCACGGCGCGCTCTCCCGGCCATCTGAAAAATCACATATTTCCTCAATAACACATCTTCAAGTTCAAAGTTTAATCGTGGTGAAAGAGTCAAAGGCGAACTGATAGATCCCGACATAAACCAAAAAGCATAATCTTTCTGTTCAAATTTAAAACTGACATCATCCATCAACCAGACTTCCAAAAGAGTGTATCACGGTTACATCAATGGTCTCAAAAAGACTCGACTCTATCTAGCCTAGTACCCCAAAGGGTGCAAAAGCTAAGCTAGCCGCGAGGAGTCCTAACACTACCAACTTCTAATCCTACCCCTGATACCTAGTGAGCAAACGAGGCAACACTTGACTCGGGGGAAGGTGGCCTCCCTTAGCCAGCAGTGTCCACGCTGGAGGCAAGCTCCTCCCCTCCCTCAATGTCGACGTCCTCGTCATCCTCCACATCCTGGATCTCCTGGTGATGCATATCCAAGTGCTCATTGGCCTCGGCAAGCTGCTGCTGAGTGTTGAGGAGCTGATCCTCGAGAACCTCGATGGTGTTCTCCCTTGTCCCTACTAATTCCTCCAGGTCTTGGATTTTGTCCGACAGTTGCTCCACTTGTAAGTCCTTTTCCACCATCTCCTGGGACAAGTCAACCACAAGCTCCTCCCTGTTATCCAGGGTGATCTTGGTTGCCTCCAACAATGCCATCAGATGTGACATTGCCTCGCCACGCATCACTTGCAGATGGTACAGAGCATTCATGCACCGTACGGTTAGGTGAGCTGTCTGGCCTGGGTAGAGAGCCCAGATGTCCTTGGTATGCTCCACCCGATCCTTCCACATCGGGTCGTCCTCCTTCTCAGCGGGGAACAAGCAAATGGGGTGGGTAGAGAGCTCTAAGGGATGGAATCCGCAAAAAGTAGTCAACCCGTGCAGAGCGATCGCCTCGATCGTGTCCTCAGCCCGGTAACCAAAAGACTCAGAGTCTAGTGAACGCCAGCCTGGCTGCAGGGGATGAGGCTCTAGGGTCATCCTCACGCTACAGCGGGGCACCCGGTGCTTCTCGAACTGCTGCACCATGTACTGAGGGGGTGTCATGTACCTGGCCCCCTGAAGTACCTCCCACAGAATGCGGGGAAAGCCCTCTCGTGCAAGCCCGTCAGTGTGGGACAGTGCATTCCCGTCGTCTGAGGGTCTGTGGGAAGCCATCTGTGGACGGTCAGGCATAAGTAAAGGAAAAGAATTATAAAAAGAACAAGAAAATCAAGACCCAGCTCCTCTCTAACTAAAACGGAATGGTACGGGGAAACTTAATTGGTTCTAATTTTAAGTTCTTACTAAATTTTTCCATTTGTTAAATTTAAGAATGCATGCATGCTCGTCCTGAACGACCTCACAGCAATGAAAAAGGGATTAGGGAAGAACTCCCATCCCCTAAAGTGGCCTGTGGGGCCTACATACTTAGCCACCTAACTACCCTTCTATCATCCTAAGGCTTCACGTCCTAGGTCTATCCTGCTCGTCCTTCGATCTATCCAACATTGTTTCTACCAAATTTTATTTTGAAAAGGGATGGTATTCATATTTTATTGATTCCTCTGTGGTGGTACAAGCTCCGATACCAGCTGTGGCGGAACCGCCCGAATTATTCCAACTTAAGTGCCTCAGCCCTGCCTTAGAGGCTAGAGTGAGAATTCACCTTAGGGCACCACATCAACCTTGTAGCTCTATGAAAGGAGAACAACTTTGCTTAAGAGTGTAAGCATAGTTATTGAGAAGAAATTAGAGAAAATCACGCTCAAAGTCGGGCTGTCAGGCCATTAGGGGTCTGAAATTCAGATTAACAGTGGTACTGGGACATCTTTGGAGCTCTACAGATCAAGAACTTCAAGGAATTTGCCCCAAGTCAATATAACAAAATTGTAGATCCTTTACAATAGAACAACTTTGCTATAGAGGTTTGGGCTTGGTACCATAGAAAATCTGGAGAAAATGGGACCTGAACTTGCTCTGTCAGGTCATCTGATGGTAGCTTCCATGGTACAGTAACCTGAAATAGATCAGTCGCGCGCTCAGCTCACCGCCGATGAGCTCCGCCGCGATTCGTGCCGCCGGCGTCTCGATTCGTGTTCGGATCGATCAGATAACCATCGGAGTTACGCCTCCGTGGATAAGTCCGGCCAGTAAACAAGTCTGGCCGCCATACCTGGCTCGCCGCAGTGAAATCCGATAAGCACGCCGATGACCGCCGCCTCTCAGCCTCGTGCCGCGTGTCTATACCTTTCCACCGCATCGCCGTAACCTGCTCTCACTCTCTGTTGATCACCGGAGTATCTGCCATGACGTGGGACACGAATTCGTAGCGCAAGTACTCGTTCTCCCCTCGGGCCGCCAGCACTAATCGGCCAAATTGAGCGCCACTGCTTACGCCCTCTATAAATTGAAGGCCGGGTCAGCTGCGCTATGTCATCACAAAACCAAAGCACCTGCTTCCACCCTCAATCGTTCGCCAGAGCTCACGGATTTTGGTTTTCCCCCAAACTGAGTTCTGCCACCGCGAAGAACACCTCGCCGCGGTCAGCCACTCCTAGGTTTGCTCACGCCCTCGGTTATCTTGTTTCAGTATTAGTGTACTCCCCTGATGCTCTTCAACCACTCCAATTAAACTAAGCCCACCTTAATCGCCGGGAACGCGTTCAACCCTCTACTCCGCTCGTGGTCGTCGTGGCTAGAGCCAACCAGATAGCCATTTCTGAAATTAAGTTAGGGGAAATGCTCGGGAAGGGTTCAATTAGGTGTCAGCCGCTCGGGGTCACCAGTCTTGGCTCCCTCCGACCAGTCTAGCTCACCAGAGCTTTGCCCCCTGCTCGGTGCGCCGTCGAGGACTTCATCGTGTAAAGGAATAGAACGTGGGGGTTCTTCTTGCAAACCGTCAGTGACTCGGAGTAACAGTAGAGGAATCTACTTCGGGTTAGCCAGAACGCCGAGGGCTTTTTCGCAAAGCTGTCAGCTGTGGGCGTGGGCGCGGGCGCGCTTTCGCCCATTGTTGGGCCGCCTGGGCCAGATTTGACACAACACTATGTCATCTTTTCTCTTTTCTTTTTCTGTCCAACTTTAGAAATTGATAGAAATTGGTAGAAAAATCCTAAAAATGTCAAACCAATTTTCCTAGATTCCTTATTTTCCATAGTATTTAATAAAAATAGTTCTATGATTTTCAGGACAAATAGGGAATTTTGGGTCATTTAAAATAGCCTAAAGTATTGCTTCTGGATTTTTAGAAAATCAATAATAATTCCAAAAATGCCCAAACTTTTTGTATGAACTCAAAACATTATTTAGAAGCCTTGGGTAGAATTTGGTTTGGTTTGAACCTTGTTTGGTAATTAGAACCCAAAACCCCCACCCCCTGCTCTTTGAACTTCACTATTGACTCCGGAAACCCTAGGTTCTTGGAGTCCCGTGAAGGAAAATTGTATTCAAGACTTTAGATAATAAACTCTTATTATCTTTGCACTCTCATGAGCATTACATGGCATTCATTCTTATATATATACATATGGTTATATCTAGAAAACGAGGAAGAAGTTGAAGTAGAAGGAGAGAAGACTTCACCACCACCTCAGGAACCTCAGACAGGCAGCTGTTTTTATTTTGACATCTGTGGGACTGAGCCTGAATCACCTGTAAGCCAAGGCAAGCCCCAGTGCATTTGCCACCTCCTTGACTCTTTTAAAATCTTTCTCACTTGCTTGATGCATTAGGTGATAGGAGTTGATTGATAAAACAATTCCTGCATTACCTTCCTTGAATTTGATTACCTTCCTTTGAATCCCTGTTTTATAAAAAGTTTTTACTATGCTTAGTCTTGCTTTAGCAAAGAAAAAGATTTTGTTTTTACAAAAAAATGATGTGGCAAAGTGGGAGGGATGTTTTTGAAAATAAAATTTGATGGTGGATCCATCATGGCCATGATGGGTTCAACATCGGAAAAGATGTACCTCTGCCAGGTACCAAACATTGGGTTGAAATGATTAAGCTAAGACCAGACGGGTGACTTGCACGAGAAGAGAGTCTCGATGTAGTGTCTCCGTCTGAGTCGATTAAGGACCGTGTCGATGTAGGCCTGCTGACCGAGGACCCTTTAACTGGTCACATGCCTCATCATGGGTAAGCTTTGCCTCGGGCAGACTAAGGCCAGAATAAGATACCACGCAATGGGAGTGGAGCGATGGCGAGAGTAGCGTGTACCCTCCGTGGCAAGAGGCTGGACGGTGGTGTATCTGTGCTCTTAGTTGACGTGAACCTGATCTGGTCTTAAGAAACCCGGTGGCGGGTTGACATATGCAAGGGTTAAGTGCTACATATGTCGTGTGATCGGAGATCCTCAGCTGAGTATAATCGATTCGAATCGCCGTACCTCCACGGTTATGGAGACTTGGTCACTGACTTATACGTAGAACTCCAGTAAAGATAAAGGGTTGTTAAGAAATTGGCTATTGCAGGTCAAGTGATTGAACTAGGGTAGAAGGAACTATAGAGATAGGTAATCTTACTTAACCTGACAATTAAAATTTGGATTTTAAGGATCCACTTTAGTAAGCATTTCTGCAAACAGAGTCTTTGATTTTTGAGAAACCCTACCTTGACTCCCTTATAACCAGCATACCCTTGAGAGTCTTTTCCTTAGTCTGGTAAGTCTTGCTGAGTAATTCCATACTCAGGGTTTTGTTCCCTATTGTTTTTAGGTGAAGAAGCGACAAACTTTTGTTGTTTCTGTTCCAAGGTGGTCCCAAAGGAAGAAAACCAAGAATAGAACTGCGGGAGGAAGGGTTCCTCCATAAAAACTTTTGTTTGATACTTATCGGGAGGGGTTTTTGCCTCCCTTGGTTCTGTAATAATAATACTCTGCACTCAGTTAGGTATATCCTGGTCTGTAATATATAACTTTGTCTTACTTTCAAATAAAGGTAAGTTTATGTAATCGCTTCCGCATTTTCGTATCTCCGATGATCTGTAATGTCTGCGTGACAGGTGAAACGCTCTTGGGAAAGGTAAGAAAAGCAGATACCGAACTTGTCAAGTGATTCAGGGGCACCTACAGGGTTGTTTGAGGTCCGTTGGACAAGGACAACTGTAGGTGGGCCTAATGACTTGGGAGGTTCCATCACAGCTGGTATCAGAGCGAAGCCCTTCTCTGCAGATATTATGAGGCATCTTCAAAAGAATTTTCTAAAGACTCATCTATAAAATTTCTTCCCTTCTTATCTAATATTTCTGAAGAGTTTATATGAAAGACCAGATAGGAAGAGTGCAATGTATAGAAGGTTGAATCAACTAAGGTTGGTTCTGTAATTACACATGAATCATGCTAAGAACTATCTTAATAAGATTTTCCCCCTTAGAAAAATGCCGCCGCGCACGATGAAAACTGTACGAAAGCATACTGGCCCAATTGGTGTGCCACGTCATCAACTTGCCCCAAGGCACGAGGATAGCAGTAGTGGGAGTATTGATCCGATCAGGGATCTCGAAGCGAAAGTTAATCGACTTCAAACAGAACTCCAACGCAGGACTGACATATGGGTCGCGGATGGCGACAGAATCAATGAATTGAGAAGCGACATCCGCCGCCTATAAGATCAGCTCGTGGATCGAGAATTAGCGCTCGACTGGGCGGTTCACTCTCGTTCGCTTGCCTGGGCTAAGGAGGCAAAAGCTCGAGCCCGAGTAGAAGAACTTAGCTCAGCTATCGATACCTTGCAGGCTTATTGTAATACTTTACATGAAGAAGTTCATGTATTGTACTCACAACTACACCCCAGTGTACCTGCGGATCCTGTCGGGGGAGAAGCCGGACCTTCTCAAGTAGCGGGAGAAGCTTTTGGTGGCGAATTGGACCTTTTGAGGCCCCCTCCCTCTATGAAGTTGGTCGATGAGTGGTCTCCTACGCCCGACAGTGAGGCTACCAAGAGTGACAGGAAGCTGGAATAGTATAGGATAGAAGTAGTACTATTGTGTAATAGGGGGTGTAATCCTATTGTAAAGTACGAGTCTGTAACATTACCTTTTAAAGTAATGTGAAATGGATGGTTTGTATGGCATATCATGTTGCTCCCAATGTTCTTTGCCTCAGATGCCTTCCAGGACTCGCGCTCAGGATGGGGCTGGTACCTCTCGTGGGAGGGAGGCGACCCCAAATCCACCTCCAATACCCCTGACACTTGCCGAGGGCATCGCTACCTTGGTAAACGCTACAGCAGAAAACACCCGCTTTCTGCGGGAGATGGCAGGCCAACCACTTCAACAACAAGGCAGACGGGCCTATCCGCAAGGCCCCCGAGAGACATCTTATCTAGACTTCTCCGAGACGCGCCCTCCGTTGTTCGTCAAGGCAAAAGACCCTTTAGAGGCGGATGAATGGATCCGTGTCATTGAGCAGAAATTTGGACTTCTTCGGTGCTCCGAAACTCAGAAGCCCCTGTTCGCAGCTCAGCAATTGTGTGGCCCTGCCAGCACCTGGTGGGGGAACTTTGTTGCCGTACAACCGGCCGGTCATCAAGTAACCTAGGATGAATTCAAGCTGGCCTTCAGGGAACATTACATAACTGAAGGAGTACTCCACATGAAACAGGAGGAATTCATGAAGTTGAAACAAGGCGGAGATACTGTCACCCAGTATCTCAATAAATTTAATCACTTATCTCAGTATGCGATTGACCAAGTCAACACCGATGTAAAGAAGAAGAACTGTTTCATGCAGGGTTTAAATGATCGGATGCAAAGGAAAATGGCTACCTGCATCAACCTCACCTATCAAAGGGCTGTCAGCACAGCGCTGGCAGTTGAATCTAAATATGCAAATTCTGGAAAGTCCAAGGGAAATGGAGGCAATCGGCCTAATCCCGGCCCCAAAAAAAGGCAACGGTTAGTTCTCCGGCCTTTTAATCAGGGTCGTACTTCATCACGCCCACCCTCCGTCCCATTCAAACAACCAGTGTTCATCCATCCCAATGCTGCCCCCACTACAACAAGTCAGCCGGGTGCCCCTGGCACTCGATTCCCTGCCCTCCCCAGTTCGTCAACCGGCTGCTTCAATTGCGGAAAATCTGGGCACTTTTTTAAGGATTGCCCCTACCCGAAGCAGAATCGCTCAAACAATCAACAAGGTACTGGAATTCTTCTCAAGCTAAGGGAAATGCGGGCAAGAACATAAAGAAGACGGGACAAATTTATTACACTCAAGTGGCCACCACACCGGACGGTGAACCGGTAATGATGGGTACGTTCCCTGTGGCCAATCATCCCGCAATTATTCTCTTTGATTCTGGTGCTTCGCATACATTCATCAGCAAGAAATTTGTGGAGCAACATTGGATTCCATACCATGAATCAAGGGAAGGGTTTTAAATTCATTCACCTAGGGGACAAATATTTACTAAGGAAGTGGCTTTCCAAGTGCCCGTAACATTGGCCGGATGGGACTTTCTTACTAATATGATTGTTCTAAAAGGCCAAGACATAGATGTGATTTTGGGCATGAATTGGTTGGCCCAACATAAAGAAACCCTCAACACTGATCAGAGAACCATCAGGTTGAGTCATAATCAAGAGGAAATTCTTTTGCCTATCCCCATTCCGACCAAAGCTACTGGCAGAATTTATGAAGCCATTATACCGGAGATCAAGGATATCCCAGTAGTATGTGAGTTCCCAGATGTCTTTCCAGATGATTTGCCTGGATTGCCACCAGAAAGAGATGTAGAGTTTGTAATTGAGTTGAAGCCTAGTACGGCTCCCATTTCAAGAAGATCGTACCGGATGCCTCCAAATGAGTTGGCAGAACTGAAGATTCAATTACAAGATCTACTAAAGAAAGGATACATCCGGCCAAGCTCGTCACCATGGGGTTGTCCCGCCATATTCATCAAGAAGAAGGATCAAACATTACGGATGTGCGTGGATTATCGACCCCTGAATGAGGTCACTATCAAGAACAAGTACCCTCTTCCACGGATTGATATTCTATTTGATCAACTGACTGGAGCAAGGGTATTCTCCAAAATTGATCTCAGGTCAGGCTATCATCAGATCCGTATTCGGCCCAAGGATATACCAAAGACCGCATTTACCACGCGGTATGGATTATTTGAATATTTGGTAATGTCTTTCGGACTGATGAATGCTCCTACCCACTTCACTTATCTGATGAACTCGGTATTCATGCCTGAGTTGGACAAATTTGTGGTGGTCTTCATAGATGATATTTTGATATATTCAAAGAATGAAGAAGAGCATGCTCAACATTTACGGATCGTATTGACGCGCCTAAGGGAACATCAATTATATGCTAAGTTTAGCAAGTGCGCGTTTTGGCTGGAAGGAATTCAATTTCTAGGACATGTGTTATCAGCCAGGGGGATTGCGGTAAACCCCAGCACGGTCAAGGATATTTTGGAGTGGAAACCCCCAACCACTATTCATCAAGTCCGAAGTTTCCTTGGACTAGCTGGCTATTACCGCCGATTTATACCAGATTTTTCTAAGCTTGTGAAGCCAATCACAAGTCTATTGAAGAATGAGACTAAATTCAATTAGTCTTCAAAGTGTAATGAAGCTTTTGAGCAACTGAAGATATTGTTAACCACTACTCCGGTATTAGCTCAACCGGACATTAATAAGCCCTTTGATGTGTATTGTGACGCATCAGGCAGTGGTCTCGGCTGCGTATTAATGCAAGAGGGCCGAGTAATCGCGTATGCTTCAAGGCAGTTGCGCCGGCATGAGGAGCATTATCCCACTCATGATCTGGAGCTAGCTACAGTAGTTCATGCCCTGAAGATCTGGCGTCATTATCTACTACGAAATGTCTGTCATGTTTATACAGACCACAAAAGTTTGAAATACATCTTTACCTAGTTCGAGCTCAATATGAGACAAAGGAGATGGCTCGAGCTAATCAAGGATTATGAACTGGAGATCCATTATCACCCAGGCAAAGCAAATGTAGTGGCAGATGCACTCAGTCGCAAGGCCTCCTACCATTGTTTAACTATGAGGACTTCTGACATTACATTGTGCCAGGAGATGGAAAATCTGAACCTGGGAATGATTCAGCAAGGAACTTCAAATCACTTGAAGCTGGAGTCAGTCATCCTACAAAGGATAATTGACGCACAAAAGAATGATGAGAGTATGAAAAATGTACTTGAGAAGATAAGGGCTGGAAAGGCCAATTGTTTCAGAGAAGACGACCAAGGTGTGGTATGGTTCAACAACCGCATAGTTGTGCTGAAAAATGAAGAGGTCCGCCAGCAAATTCTGGATGAAGCACATCTTAGTCGCTATTCTATTCATCCCGGAAGCACTAAGATGTATCAAGATCTGAAACAGCATTATTGGTGGACGAAGATGAAGATTGAAATCGCACTCTATGTGGCTAGATGTGACACTTGTAAGCGTGTCAAAGCCATACACATGAAGGCTGCTTGGCCATTACAATCTCTACCAATACCAACATGGAAATGGGAAGATATTAGTATGGACTTTGTTGTGGGATTGCCCAGAACCGCAAAAGGGTATGGTTCTATCTGGGTTATAATTGATCGACTTAAGAAAATTGCTCATTTTCTGCCAGTCAAGACAGATCACCCAGTTGCTGTCTATGCCAAATTGTACATTGCTCGTATTCTTAGTCTGCATGGTGTTACAAAGACTATAGTGTCGGACCGTGGACCTCAATTTGTAGCCAAGTTTTGGGAGGCACTTCACAACTCCCTAGGTACTAAGTTGCTCCATAGTTCGGCCTATCATCCTCAAACCAGTGGGCAGACTGAGAGGGTAAATCAGATACTCGAAGATATGCTGCGGGCATGTGTTCTGGAATTCCCACAGAAATGGGATGAATGTTTACCATTAGCGGAGTTCTCATATAATAATAGCTATCAAGACAGCATTAAGATGGCACCCTTTGAAGCTTTATATGGACGACGATGTCATACTCCGCTAAATTGGTCTGAACCCGGTGAAAGGTACTTCTTCAGGCCTGATATGGTGAAAGAATCCGAAGAAAAAGTTCAAAGGATAATTCATAATTTGAAGAAATCTCAAGCTCGTCAGAAAAGTTATGCAGACAAGCGACGACAACCCTTATACTTTCTCATGGGAGATTATGTTTACTTGAAAGTCTCACCAATGAAAGGCGTATCGCGTTTTGGGGTTAAAGGAAGCTTGCACCTCGGTACATTGGTCCATTCCCTATACTTGAACAGTGTGGACCAGTGGCATATCGACTTCAACTACCCGAAACCTTGTCTGCTGTACATAATGTGTTCCACGTGTCTCAACTAAAGAAATGTCTTCGGGTTCCAGATCGAACCATTGAAGTAACAGATGTTGTCCTGGAGCCGGACTTGACAAATTCTGAGCACCCTATTCGAGTCTTGGATCAAAAGGACAGGGTTACCTGAAGAAAAACTCTCAAGTTTTACAAGATATAGTGGAACCAACATTTTGAAGACGAGGCTACTTGGGAAACTTGAGACTTAGACAAAAATTTCCCAAGCTTTTTAGCCTCTTGTAATTTGTAAAGTGTACAACATTATTGTAATAAAGGAGTGAGCCCCAAACCACCCCTACCTTGTACCAAAACTCAGGAAATAAAAACGTGAAGCATTTCCTTTTCCACTACTTACCCTAGGACTTTTAATCTCGGGACGAGATTCCTTTATGGGGGGAAGGATGTAACACCCTAGTGTTACTGTTACTAAAACTTGAGCATAACATCATAAGCATTGGCATTGCATATGTTTGACACACCTAGAGTGCATTCACTAGGCAAAAATTTCAAGCAAGTTGTATTGTTACAACATTTTGCAAATAAGACCCTAGTATAGGGTACTTAACCTTAAATAGGGATCTGAGGGGTAAAACAAGAGCCAAATAGAGAAAACCCCAAAGATTAAGTGAAATAATCATAAAAAGTTACCAAGGATGGACCTACATTACATTTACACCCCTGAGATACTAGAAACCCTAATTGAAATCCGGGAAAACCCTAAATCCAAACCCTAGGGGCCCATGTGCAAAAATCGTGCACTTGTGGACTAAAGTGAAAAAACTATGTTAAATAAGTATCCTAAGTCATTTGGTTCACAAATATGTGAATTTGTAAGCTATACCTTGGATTTTGGACCTATTTGCAAAAGGGACCCCATTTGGGTTCTATGCTAAGTCTGAAAACAGTGTTATAAGCTCAACTTTGGAGCTTTATAACTTTCAAAATATGAGAATTCACCTTAGGGCACCACATCAACCTTGTAGCTCTATGAAAGGAGAACAACTTTGCTTAAGAGTGTAAGCATAGTTATTGAGAAGAAATTAGAGAAAATCACGCTCAAAGTAGGGCTATCAGGCCATTGGGGTCTGAAATTCAAATTAACAGTGGTACTAGGACATCTTTGGAGCTCTACAGATCAAGAACTTGAAGGAATTTGCCCCAAGTCAATATAATAAAATTGTAGATCCTTTATAATAGAACAACTTTGCTATAGAGGTTTGGGCTTGGCACCATAGAAAATCTGGAGAAAATGGGACCTGAACTTGCTCTGTCAGGTCATCTGATGGTAGCTTCCATGGTACAGTAACCTGAAATAGATCAGTCGCGCGCTCAGCTCACCGCCGATGAGCTCCGCCGCGATTCGTGCCGCCAGCATCTCGATTCGTGTTCGGATCGATCAGATAACTATCGGAGTTACACCGCCGTGGATAAGTCCGGCCAGTAAACAAGTCTGGCCGCCGTACCTGGCTCGCCGCAGTGAAATCCGATAAGCACGCTGTTGGGACCATGCTTCATCGCCGAAGGTCCTACGGAAAGAAACTACTTTGGCAAATCCGCTTGTACGTAATACCGAAGCTATTGCTCATGAAGCTTCGACACTAGAACGTATCCAAAGACGAAGGAACAAACCGACTTAAAGATGAAATGACTTTTTAGTCCATAAAGAGTCTGAGTTACAATTGTGATCTTCTGTAAGGGGCATGATTGTAATTTCTCACAGGCTGCGCCGTGTGCCTATAAATAGATGAACAGTACTCCTTTACTGTTCATGCAATCTTGTAATTGCTGACGCCGTGTTGCCGAGACGAAAGGTATAAATGTACCTAATTACCGTGTTTTAATATCCGAATTCATATTATACAGAAAGAGTAAATAATGTTATTTATTTTTATCATTCTGTAGCATTTTTGTATTTTATATTTCTTTTCACGTTATTTTATCTCTGATCATGAAAATATAATCTTCGTGATATATTATTCATAACCTTCGTCCGAAGCTCATTAAATCCACGAAGGAGTAATGTTGCAGCGGACGAAGGGATGTTACATCTAATTCTCTATGTTGCCTTGTTTTTAATTCGAATCATTTGAGAACAAGTCCCCAACATTGGCGCCCACCGTGGGGCTCGAACCCACGACCACAAGGTTAAGAGCCTTGTGCCACCTCTTGGCCTCGTGCCGCGTGTCTATACCTTTCCACCGCATCACTGTAACCTGCTCTCACTCTCCGTTGATCATCGGAGTATCTGCCACGACGTGGGACATGAATTCGTGGCGCCAGTACTCGTTCTCCCCTCGGGCCGCCAGCACTGATCGTCCAAATTGAGCGCCACTGTTTACGCCCTCTATAAATTGAAGGCCGGGTCAGCTGCGCTATGTCATCACAAAACCAAAGCACCCGCTTCCATCCTCAATCATTCGCTAGAGCTCACGAATTTTGGTTTTCCCCCAAACCGAGTTCTGCCACAGTGAAGAACACCTCGCCGCGGTCAGCCACTCCTAGGTTTGTTCACGCCCCCTGTTATCTTGTTTCAGTATTAGTGTATTCCCCTGATGCTCTTCAACCACTCCAATTAAACTGAGCCCCCCTTAATCGCCGGGAATGCTTTCAACCCTCTACTCCGCTCACGGTCGTCGTGGCCAGAGCTAACCAGATAGGCATTTCTGAAATTAAGTTAGGGGAAATGCTCGGGAAGGGTTCAATTTGGTGTCAGCCGCTCGGGGTCACCAGTCTTGGCTCCCTCCGGCCAGTCTAGCTCGCCGGAGCTTTGACCCCTGCTCGGTGCGCCGTCGAGGACTTCATCATGTAAAGGAATAGAACGTGGGGGTTCTTCTCGCAAACCGTCAGTGACTCAGAGTAATAGAGAGGAATCTACTTCGGGTTAGCCAGAACGCCGAGGGCTTTTTCGCAAAGCTGCCAGCGTGGGCGCGGGCGCGCTTTCGCCCCATTATTGGGCCGCCTGGGCCAGATTTCACCCAACACTATGTCATCTTTTCTCTTTTCTTTTTCTGTCCAACTTTAGAAATTGGTAGAAAATGGTAGAAAAATCCTAAAAATATCAAACCAATTTTCCTAGATTCCTTATTTTCCATAGTATTTAATAAAAATAGTTCTATGATTTTCAGGACAAATAGGGAATTTTGGGTCATTTAAAATAGCCTAAAGTATTGCTTCTGGATTTTTAGAAAATCAATAATAATTCCAAAAATGTCCAAACTTTTTATATGAACTCAAAACATTATTTAGAAGCCTTGGGTAGAATTTGGTTTGGTTTGGACCTTGTTTGATAATTAGAACCCAAAACCCCCACCCCCCTGCTCTCTGAACTTCATTGTTGACTCCGGAAACCCTAGGTTCTCGGAGTCCCGTGAAGGAAAATTGTATTCAAGACTTTAGATAATAAACTCGTATTATCTTTGCACTCTCATGAGCATTACATGGCATTCATTCTTATATATATACATATGGTTATAATTAGAAAACGAGGAAGAAGTTGAAGTAGAAGGAGAGAAGACTTCACCACCACCTCAGGAACCTCAGACAGACAGCTGTTTTTATTTTGACATCTGTGGGACTGAGCCTGAATCACCTGTAAACCAAGGCAAGCCCTGGTGCATTTGTCACCTCCTTGACTCTTTTAAAATCTTTCTCACTTGCTTGATGCATTAGGTGATAGGAGTTGATTGATAAAACAATTCCTACATTACCTTCCTTGAATTTGATTACCTTCCTTTGAATCCCTGTTTTATAAAAAGTTTTTACTATGCTTAGTCTTGCTTTAGCAAAGAAAAAGATTTTGTTTTTACAAAAAAAATGATGTGGCAAAGTGGGAGGGATGTTTTTGAAAATAAAATTTGATGGTGGATCCATCATGGCCATGACGGGTTCAACATCGGAAAAGATGTACCTCTGCCAGGTACCAAATTTTGGGTTGAAATGATTAAGCTGAGACCAGACGGGTGACTTGCACGAGAAGAGAGTCTCGGTGTAGTGTCTCCGTCTGAGTCGATTAAGGACTGTGTCGATGTAGGCCTGCTGACCGAGGACCCTTTAACTGGTCACATGCCTCGTCATCGGTAAGCTTTGCCTCGGGCAGACTAAGGCCAGAATAAGATACCACGCAATGGGAGTGGAGCGATGGCGAGAGTAGCGTGTACTCTCCGTGGTAAGAGGCTGGCCGGTGGTGTATCTGTGCTCTCGGTTGACGTGAACCTGATTTAGTCTTAAGAAACCCTGTGGCGGGTTGACATATGTAAGGGTTAAGTGCTACATATGTCGTGTGATCGGAGATCCTCAGCTGAGTATAATCGATTCGGATCGCCATACCTCCGCGGTTATGGAGACTTGGTCACTGACTTATACGTAGAACTCCTGTAAAGATAAAGGGTTGTTAAGAAATTGGCTAGTGCAGGTCAAGTGATTGAACTAGGGTAGAAGGAACTCTAGAGATAGGTAATCTTACTTAACCTGACAATTAAAATTTGGATTTTTAAGGATCCACTTTAGTAAGCATTCCTGCAAACAGAGTCTTTGATTTTTGAGAAACCCTACCTTGACTCCCTGATAACCAGCATACCCTTGAGAGTCTTTTCCTTAGTCAGGTAAGTCTTGCTGAGTAATTCCATACTCAGGGTTTTATTCCCTATTATTTTTAGGTGAAGAAGCGACAGACTTTTGTTGTTTCTGTTCCAAGGTGGTCCCAAAGGAAGAAAACTAAGAATAGAACTTCGGGAGGAAGGGTTCCTCCATAAAAACTTTTGTTTGATACTTATCGGGAGGGGTTTTTTCCTCCCTTGGTTCTGTAATAATAATACTCTGCACTCAGTTAGGTATATCCTAGTCTGTAATGTATAACTTTGTCTTACTTTTAAATAAAGGTAAGTTTATGTAATCGCTTACGCATTTTCGTATCTCCGATGATCTGTAATGTCTGCGTGATGGGTGAAACGCTCTTGGGAAAGGTAAGAAAAGCAGATACCGAACTTGTCAAGTGGTTCAGGGGCACCTACAGGGTTGTCTGAGGTCCGTTGGACAAGGACAACTGTAGGTGGGCCTAATGACTTGGGAGGTTTCGTCACAACGACCATGACACCATGGTGAATCCGGTGACTACGTGTCTTTTACCGGGAACACGACGAACACCAACGGCAATATTTCACTAACCGTGTGGGCAAGTGGGCACGGCGGTGATCCTAGCTCAGGGCCTATGTTCACCTCACCTAGGATCTTTTCATCCACCAAATTTATCCACTCCAGACTACGCATGAATTTTACCGGCGATGTAGATCATGGCGCGGAGATCACCGGCGACGGGTGCACTGCACCTGCGATCTTCTTCAGGCGACTGTACCATGGCGATCTTATTCAGTGTGCCTGACAGAGCAATTTGAGGAGTTCGTTCTCTGATATTCATGTGACGAACTGCTAATCCGACTACATCAAAGTTGTTGCCCAATATACCAGCTTCAACTTTGTTATAAGGTTCTTGATCGGATACTCACTGGATTATGCATAATTCAGCCTCAAAGTTAATCAGAGTTTACTAACAGTCGAGTTTTAGTGCCTGACCCGACTGACAGTCCAACTTCTAGTCCATTTTGCTCCAATTTCTGTATAGTTCTAGAGCTCAATTCTTTAATCAAACTTGGACTACTATAGTAACTCTACAATTTTGTTGTAGTGACCCATAACAAAATCTCCACAGATCAAGAGATATTAAGGCTTGAACTTGGCCTAATAACATTGTTTTCAGAGTTAGCCATATGGGTGCTTTTGGGATCTTTTGCAATTTACTCCAATTTGTTCCACAAAACTTGAAAATCTCCAAATATAAAAGTTGCTTAGTTTTTGTTACTCTATCACTTCGATATATGCACTTTGGTCCAAAAGTGCATAAAAATTGAAGTCACCTTATAGAGCACTAATTAGGGTTTTTAGAGTTTCTATTAGGGTTTTGAGTATTCTAGGGTTTAAGTGGCACTTAAACTCTCTAAGTTTAGTCTTTCTTGAACATCTTTACTAACCTTTGAGATCACACTCTAATTCTCATCTCACACACCCACATACTTCTAATCCTTAGGAAAGTACCCTATCTTAGGGTCAAATGCCTCTTTAATCAAGTCAAGTCATCACATCACAAGTTTGTTTTGAAACTTTTACCTTGTGGACGCACTCTAGATGTAGCATACATAATGAAATGCTAATGCATATGGTGTCATGTCAAAGTTTTGGTTCTTGTAACACCATGGGTGTTACAGCGTAACATGGCTGCTCGAGCACAGCGTGGTACATACCTCGGAACCCTACCACCTCGAACGTGAGGGTTTTCTTTCGAAAATTGGTAGGGGTCCCAAAGCAAACAGGTAGGTCAATATGCCCGAGAGGGTGCACCCTCTTGCCAGGGGTGATCCCATGGAATGGCGTAGCACCAGGCTGGATCTATGATTGCTCGACCCCTAGGAGATCCAAAGTGTCTGCAGGCTACTTCATCCATCCATGAGCACCTTTGTGAGGTGCATGTTGTCGATGATGGGGTCGACAACAAGTGGATACTTCCTAGGGTTCGGGATGTAGCTCGGGATGTAGATCGGGGTTGCTACCTCGACCGACAAGACCTCCTGGCGTTCTTGTTTGCACTGCCTCGAGAAAAGGTTGATGGTATGTCCCTCGAAGATCATGTAGCAATTATGTACATTTGGGAAGCCATCGTCCCTATCGTCGTCTCCGCCGTCGGGAGCTTTCTTATTTCCCCCTTCTACAAAGGGGTTGGGCTTGTTGTAGAAGCATTGTAGCATGTCGCACTCACCGAGGGAGTGTTTGATTGGGCCCTTGTGGTAAGGGCATGACTCCTTCAGCATCTTGTCGAAGACCCCCGGCCCCCTTGGGGGGCTCGGGGTTGAGCTTCTCCGCTGCGGCGACGAGCTCGGCGGCGAGGGCCTCAGGCAGGCCCTGATGCGTCTTCTTCTTCTTGCCCTTCTTTGGGTTGCATTGGGTGGACGCCTCAGGGGCACCCTCCTTTCGCTACCCGTCCCACTTGTTCTTGTGGAAGAGGGCCTCAACCGCCTCCTGCCCCAAATCAAACATCATGGCGATATCCATCAGCTCATTGGCCTTGGTCAGGGTCTTGTGACCCAGCTTGCTGACTAGATCCTAATAGGAGGACCTGATGTGGAATGCCCCAATGACATCGGAGTCGGTGACATCGTGGAGCTTGGTGCATTGTTTCGAAAACCGGCGAATGTAATCGCGGAGGCTTTCTTCACGCTTCTGTCGGTAGCTTCAGAGGACCTAGGAGTTCCCTGGGCGAATGTATGTGCCCTGGAAGTTCTCTCCGAAGACCTAGACTAGGTCTTCGCAGTTGTGGATCTGTGCCAGCGGAAGGTGCTCGAGCCAAGCTCGGGCAGAGTTGGACATAAAGAGGGGGAGGTTTCGAAAGATGAAGTTGTCATTTTTCGTCCCCCCAAGCTAACAGGCGAGTCGATAATCAGCAAGCCAGAGCTCTAGCTTTGTCTCCACCGAGTACTTGGAGATAGTAGTCAGGGCTCGGAACCGAGGCAGGAATGATGCTCTACGAATGGCCTTGCTGAAGACCTGATGTCATGGCGGCTCGAGGGAGGGGCTTCGGTCCTCCTTGCTATCGTAGCGTCCGCCCCATCGAGGAAGGTAGCCAAATGTCTCATGTTGTCAAGTCCGTCCGCCGAGACGGTCATGAATTGTCTAGGGCTAGCAATTGTCTCGGAGACGATCGTGCACTGTGGGTGCCCTCGCTCTGGTATGTGTGGGGTGCACCGAGGCTTCCCTCTTGAAGCGAGAGGGCCCCACCTGATGGCTTGGCGGTGTCGGAGTCTTCCTCGATGCGACGCTGGACGTCGCGCGCCTTCGCCCGCGCGCCTCCGTCGAGGGCTTTGCCTAGTAGCCTCCCTCAACAGAGCTTGTCGTACTTGTTGCAGTCATTGTTGTTCCTCCTTGAGCTTGTTGTGTAGCTCTCAGGAGTTGCTTGAGCTGAGCCACATGGCTCCCAGGAGGAGTCTAGGCCCCGCTCGGCTCCTGAACGTGCGGTGGAAGCTGGTAACCTTTCCGTGGCATGCCAAGGCGATCTCCCTCATCAGGGATCTCTGAGTCGAGATAGAGGCATTCTTGGGTCATATTGTAGTCTTCTCCATTGGAGCTATAATCCTCCAAGCTTTGGGAGAGCATCTCATCACATACATATAGAAACTACAGCATGGACTCGGGATCTCTCAGCCTAGAGAAGTCTTGGGCGAAGCTCAGACTGTCCTCTTCCTCGGAGTCCAGACACCCTGAGGGAAAAGGAAGTCCTGGCATACGTCCTTGTGATGGAGCTAGTGTTGAAGCTCGGCATGAAAGCGATGGGGTTGAACACAGACGGTTCTCCCTTGGCCCCCATCATGTCTCTCCAAGGAGCGACCAATTCTTCCCGACCTAGTGGGTGGGAGGACTGGTGTAGCTGGTACCACTTTCTCAACGGTGTGGGAGACTGGTGTTTCCCACACCGGAGGCGGTGGCGCCACATGTGTCGGTGCAGGTGCGATTGGTGGTGCTTCGGGTGCAATGTTGATGCTGGCTAAGTCCTTCGAAAGGGAGTCTATGCCATCAGCCATCCCGGAGGCTCCTCCAGTGCATGGGGTGCCATGAGTGGCATGATCACGGTTGCTCCATCTCTTACTACTACGACTGAGAAGGGGCGTTGACGGGAGCTTGGACGCTCGGGGTGGATAGGCGGGAGTAGTATCATGTCATACTCGATGCCGAGAGACATGAACTTGTGACTCCCAAACTTGATCACCGTCCCAAGCCTGAGTGGATGATGGAAACCTGCCATATAGAGTCTTGGCGAGAACTGGATGTGTTTCACGTGACAAGCCCCTACCTGGCATTCCAACTTTCAGTGTTTGCACCATGGGTCCTTAACCAACTAGTAAATAATGCCGCGTGGCCAAACTCTATATGGTGTGTAAGAAGACACAAGCAATTATCCTAGTTCGGGAAACACAAGGCCCTACTTCCAGCAGAGGAAGATGAGGCTTATATTACTCGCGCCGAGGTGCCTGTAGTAGGGGTTACAAGCACTGCGGGAGAGGGGAAATCCCTAAGTCCCTAGAAATGATTGAGGCAAGTGACAATATCTAAGACCGAGAAGACTGAGTGGAGAACTGAGTGTTCGTCGGTGTGTTGCTTGTCTGGTTGTTTGGATTGTTGGCCAGATGTCCCTTGGAGGGATTCTACTGCCCTATTTATACATGAAGGGGAAGTCCCCTAGAGAATCCTAGTGTTGTATTCAAAGGAGAGATATCTTGGCACCCTACAAGCCGACGTGACAGTGCATTGTGCGGTTGACTTGCGCCCGCTGGTTTCCTATTGAGAGTCGAGGCAGAGGCCCAGGGGTTGTCCGTACGCCTGAGCCCCCAAGGGAGATGCTGCCCGTACCTTAGTTGTTGTAATAGGGCCAGGGTATGGGCTAAAGGCTGCTTACGGGGTGTGTGACCGTACTTGCACGGGATGACGTTGAGATTCCCTGCTGCGTTTATCAAGATCAGAGCCCCTGCTCGATCGAGGCAGAAGTTTTCCTAAGGTGTTGGATGAGCCATCCCTTGACGTGCGCCACAGTTAGGCGGAGTGGCCGTCTGTGGGATTTGCAGCATAGTAGGTGGCAGAGAATTCGCCCAAGGGCCGAACTTGTCATCGGCCGAGGCGGAGAAATCACCCGAAGGCTGGACCCGGAGTCGGGCGAGGTGGAGAGATTGCGCCCGCAGGCTAGATTCTGCCTTGGGCGAGGCAGAGATTTTGTTCCCGAGGGCCAGTCTACTCTGCATGTCGTATTAGATGTCCCATCGGGGCATGGCACACGGCGTGTGCGCACTGTAGCGGAGACATAATCATGATGTTGCACCAAACATGATCGCTGTCTTGTCAGCCACTGTGCTCTACTACAGCGGCGTGGGGTAGGTATGCACATTAAATAAGGGTGTTCCCTCCCTGTTTTCGGGTGCCCCTGTCTTATCTGCCTGAGGTTGGCTCGAGCGAGACGGACGAAGCAGTTGGTGACCTTGGGCGAGGCGGAGTTCCGCCCGAGGTGGGAGACTCTCAGGGAGATGCCTCGATTTAATTGGTACATCAGCTGTCGCCCCACAGGAGTTTCGTCCTTATCTCTCTTAGTGTGTTGTTCGAGGGATAATTCGGGTTTCCCTAATTACTACCCCCGACACATGCCTTCCTGCATTAACACACATCCAAGACCTACATAAGAGGCATCACAATACACATCAAATCCTTTATGAATATCTCGCATCACCAAGACTCGTGCAGTGATTAGCTTTTCTTTTAGTTCTTCAAAACATTTCTGGCAAGCTTCATCCCATGTAAACCCTTTACCTTTCTATAGTAGTGAAGTAAGGGGTTTTAGTAACTTGGAGACGCCTTCAATAAATCTTCTATAATATCTTATTAATCCAAGAAAACTTCTGATCTTTGATACATCTATCGGTTATTTCCTGACAGGGAAATAGGGTTAACCTTTTCCTATAATTAATTTTGGTGGTCGATGATCAACACAAACACATGGACTAACTAGTTTGTCTAGAATTCGTGTATTATAGGTGCATAATGTTCAATACAAACCAATAAAAGATTCAAGTTAGGGACTCAATTTGAAACGGAGCAAAGAACTTGAGTGGGCTGAGAATTGGCGCACCGGACTGTCCGGTGTGCCACCGGATAGTGTCCGGTGCACCAGGACCATATAAGTGTCAACTAGCCACTCTCCGGAAAATGAAGGCGCGCTCCGCTATAATTCACCGGACTGTCCAGTGAGTTAGTGGAGCAACGGCTATCTACGTGGAACGGTTGACTCTGACTAGATGAACAATGTCACGACAGAAGTCAAAGCAGGAAGTCAGAGTGGCACCAGACTATCCGGTGCCACAAAAGGACAAAGCCTCCAACGGTCAACCAGCTCCGAACCCTAACAGTTGGCTGATGTGGCAGCGCACCGAACAGCGCATAGTACCTATCCGGTGGCGCACCGGACTGTCCGGCGCCCATTGCCAGTAGCCTCCCCAACGGCTACCAAAGTGGTTGGGGGCTATAAATACCCCCAACCACCACAACCATTGACATCCAAGTTTTTTAGAGATCACATTCAATACAAGAGCTAGTGCATTCACTCCAAGACACATTTCCAAAGATCAAACCCTTTCCAAGCCTAGAATTCAACTCAAACATTTAGTGACTTGTGAGAGAGAGTGTTCATGTTCTTTTGCGCTCTTGTTTCTTGGATTGCCTTTCTTCTTTCTCATTCTTGTTCTCAAGTGACTTGTAATCAAAGCAAGAGACACCTACGTGTGTGGTGGTCTTTGCGGGGTCTTAGTGACCCGATTGATTAAGGAGAAGGCTCAATCGGTCTAAGTGACCGTTTGAGAGAGGGAAAGGGTTGAAATAGACCCGGTCTTTATGACCTCCTCAACAGGGACTAGGTTCTCTGGAACCGAACCTCTGTAAAACAAATCACCATGTTCTCTCGCCTTATTTCTTGTTTGATTTGTTTTCCCCTCTCTTTCGAAATTGAAGTTAACTCTAACGCAAACCCCGGCTTGTAGTGTGCGCTTAAGTTTATAAATTTCAGGTTTCGCCTATTCACCCCGCCCCCTCTAGGCAACTTTCAATTGGTATTGGATCTAGTGCTTCATTAAGAGTCTAACCAACTCGAAGTGATGTCTAGAGATCACGCCAAGAGGGAGATCATGACCGGCGACAAGCCTGCAAGCTCGGGGAGGACTCTCTAAGGGATTCCGGCAACAAAAACATGGAGGAATCCTCTTCCTCCATCAAGTCGCATAGGAGAGGTGACAAGAAGAAGAAAATGAAGAAGTTCGTCTACTACGAGAGCGACTCTATGTCACCCTCCACATCGAGCTCCGAGTCATCCATCGCTTCTAAGCGCCATGAGCGCAAGAAGTATAGTAAGATGCCCCTACGCTATCCCTGTATTTCAAAGCGTGCTCCATTACTTTCCATTCCCCTAGGCAAACCACCATATTTTGATGGTGAAGATTATTGTATGTGGAGTGATAAAATGAGGCACCATCTAACCTCACTCCACGAAAGTATTTGGGATATTGTTGAGTATGGAGCGTAGGTACCTAAGGTGGGGAACAAAGATTATGACTCGGACGAGGCCGCCCAAATTAGGCACTTTAACTATCAAGCCACATCTATACTCATCGCCTCCTTGTGTCGAGAGGAGTATAACAAGGTGCAAGGGTTAAAGAGCGCCAAATAAATTTGGGACGTCTTCAAGACCGCGCACGAAGGGGACGAGGTGACCAAGATCACCAAGCAGGAGACGATCGAGGGGGATCCCGGTCGATTCGTCCTCAACAAAGGAGAAGAGCCACAAGCAATGTATAACCGGCTAAAAACCATGCTGAACCAAGTGCACAACCTCGGGAGCACCAAGTGGGATGACCATGAAATGGTCAAGGTTATTCTAAGGTCCCTTCTTTTTCTCAATCCTACTCAAGTGCAATTAATTCGTGGGGATCCTATATATAAACTAATGTCTCCCGAGGAAGTAATTGGCTAGTTTGTGAGCTTTGAGATAATGAGCAAAGACTCCAAACACATTGTCAACTTAGACAAAGGTGCCACCTCTACACCCGAGGTGCAACCCGTCGCATTCAAAGTGACGGAAGAAAAGAAGGAGGAGACTACACCAAGTAGGCTTCCAATTGATGCCTCCAAGCTCGACAACGAGGAAATGGCGCTCATCAACAAGAGCTTCCGCCAAATCCTCAAGCAAAGGAGGGTGAAGGACTACAAGTCCCGCTCCAAGAAGGTGTGCTACCGGTGTGGTAAGTCCGGTCATTTCATAGCAAAATGTCCAATTTCTAGTGGAAGTGGCAGGGACGACGACAAGAAAGGGAATAAAAAGGAGAAGAAGAGATACTACAAGAAGAAGGGCGACGATGCCCACATATGTCGGGAATGGGACTCCGCGAGAGCTCCACCGACTCCTCCGACGAGGACGCCACCAACATCGCCATCAACAAGGGCCTCCTCTTCCCCGACGTCGACCACAAGTGTCTCATGGCTAAGGACGACAAAAATAAGAAGGTACACTCTAGAGCCACCCCCAAATATACAACATCTAGTGATGAGGGTAGCTCTAGTGATAGTGAAGATAATTTAATGTCTCTCTTTGCCAACCATAGCATGGACCAAAAGAAAAAATTAAATGAATTAATTAAAGCCATTAATGAGAAAGATGAACTGTTGGATAGCCAAGAGGACTTCCTCATTAAAGAAAACAAAAATTTTGTTAAACTAAAAAATGCCTATGCTCAGGAAGTAGAAAAATGTGAAAGTTTAACTAAAGAGCTTAGCATTTATCATGATTCAATTTCTAGTCTTAGAAATGAAAAAGCTAGTTTAGTTTCTAAGGTTAAAGAATTGAATGTTTGCAATGATTCATTTTCCTGTCTTAGAGATGAGAATAGTAAATTAAATGCTAAGATTGAGGAATTAAATGCATGCAAACCATCTACATCTACTGTTGATCATGTTTCTATTTGTACTAGATGTAGAGATGTTAATGTAGAAGCTATGGATGATCACCTTGTCATGATTAAACAACAAAATGATCCAATAGCTAAATTAACTGCTAAAATTGCCGAGCATGAGCTCGAAAATGAAAATTTTGAATTTGCTCATAGCATGCTTTATAACGAGAGACACCATGGCATTAAGGATGACATTGGTTCCAACAGGGGAGCAATGTCAAGCTTAATGCCCTAAAAAATTGTCTAACTTTGTGAAGGGCAAGGCTCCCATGGTTCAGGATAGTGAGGGTTACATTTTATATCCTGCAAACTATCCCAAACATAAAATTAGGAAGATTCATGCTAATAAACCTCATAATGTTTCACAACATGCATTTATGTACAAAAATGAGGCTTCTAGCTCTAGGCATACCACACATGTTAAAATGCCTAGAAAGAAAATTCCTGCTGCATCAAATGAGCATAATGTTTCATTCAATACTTTTGATGCATCATATGTTTTAACTAACAAATCAGGCAAAGTAGTTGCCAAATATGTTTGGGGCAAACACAAGAGCTCCAAAACATGTGTTTGGGTACCCAAGGTGCTTGTTTCTAACGTCAAAGTTGGATAATCGATAGCGGGTGCACAAACCACATGACAGGGGAGAAGATAATGTTCTCCTTCTATGAGAAAAACCATGATCCCCAACGAGCTATCACATTTGGGGATGGAAATCAAGGATTGGTCAAAGGTTTGGGTAAAATAGCTATATCTCCTGACCATTCTATTTCCAATGTTTTTCTTGTAGATTTTTTAGACTAAAATTTGCTTTCTGTTTCTCAATTATGCAAAATAGGCTACAACTGTCTATTTACAGATATAAGTGTCACTGTCTTAAGAAGTGATGATTCAATAACATTTAAGGGAGTGTTAGAGGGTCAGCTATATTTAGTTGATTTTAATGAGAACAAAGCTGAACTTAACACTTGTTTAATTGCTAAGACTAATATGGGCTGGCTCTAGCATCGCCGACTCGCCCATGTTGGAATGAAGAATCTTCACAAGCTTCTAAAGGGAGAACACATTTTAGGACTAACCAATGTTCATTTTGAGAAAGACAGGGTTTGTTGCACATGCCAAGCAGGAAAGCAATTTGGAGTTCCCATCCACACAAAAATAGAATGACGATGGATAGGCCGCTCGAGCTACTCCACATGGATCTATTCGGCCCAATCGCTTACATAATGCATCGTGGGAGTAAGTACTGTCTAGTTATTGTTGATGACTATTCTCGTTTCACTTGGGTTTTGTTTTTGTAGGAAAAATCACAAACCCAAGAGACCTTGAAAGGATTCTTAAGACGGGCTCAAAACGAGTTCGGATTAAGGATAAAAAAGATAAGAAGCGATAATGGGACGGAGTTCAAGAATTCTCAAATTGAAGGAATTTCTTGAGGAGGAGGGCATCAAGCATGAGTTCTCTTCTCCCTACACACCTCAACAAAATGGTGTAGTGGAGAGGAAGAATCAAACTCTACTAGATACGGCAAGAACCATGCTTGATGAGTACAAGACACCGGATCGGTTTTGGGCCGAGGTGATTAACACCGCCTGCTACTCCATCAACCGGTTATATCTTCATCGAATCCTCAAGAAGACATCATATGAAATCCTTATAGGTAAAAAGCCCAATGTTTCATATTTTAGAGTCTTTGGGAGTAAATTCTTTATTCTTAATAAAAGAAGTAGAAAATCTAAATTTGCTCCTAAGGTTGTAGAAGGCTTTTTACTAGGATATGACTCAAACATAAGGGCATATAGAGTCTTCAACAAATCCACTGGATTAGTTGAGGTTTCTTGTGACATTGTGTTTGATGAGACTAATGGCTCCTATTGGGGGCCTTCGTCTTCCGAAGGTCCTCAAAAACATGATTTAACAATGTTTCTGGAGTTGAAATACATGAGCAGGTACCTTCGGATTCGAAACAGAACCACAGCGGGAGAAACATGAACAATACGAAGAATGATGCAGCGCTGAAGCTACGCACAAGAAAGCTTCGGCATGACAGCAGGAAAGGGAACCGACTTAAAGGGGAAAAGGCTATTTAGACCCCGATGAGTTACCTTATAGTCATTAGCAAATGTAAAGGGCATGAATGTAATTTCACGAGGGCTGCATCCCATGCCTATAAATAGATGAACAGTACCGCCGTACTGTTCACGCTGACTTGGCATTCGCTCTTGTATTACGCTCGTACCTTTGCCGTTCATCAAGTCGAAGGTATCAAATGTAATCCAAGTATTGTTTTATTTTCTCATGATGATATAATGGAGATGAATTTATACTGCTAGATGATTGTTCATGTTATCCTTCGTATTTTACACGCTTCTTCTATTACCATATTACCTTCGATATTCGAAGGTATGTCCTTTATGACCTTCGTCTGAGAATCATTATATCCTAAGGGTAATAATGTTTTGAAGGACGAAGGGTGTTAATATTTAACATTTTATGTTGCCTTGTTCTTAATTCATAGCATTTGAGAACAAGTCTCCAACATTGGCGCCCACCTCCGGTGAACCTTTTTTCGACCACCTTTGGCAAGCACTGACCCTCGTCATGCCACCGAAGAAAGCTTCAGCGACAGGTGCTGCAGCATTACAGCCACTGGACCCAAATCAGGAGAACCTTTCTCTCTGAGGGGCCCGAAGCCTAGAAGAGGAAGGCTACTAGCCCAACACTTCAGGAGGAATAGTTGGACCAAGAAATCAGAAACATGGAGATAATTCATCAGCAAGTACAAAGGAAGAAGGAGAAGATGGCCCGACTAGCTGATCTTCAAAGGCAGATTAACGAAGCCACTGAAGAAGTACGCCATCTTGCTCAAGACAAACAAGAACGAAGGCCTCAACATAGGGAGCTTCATCAAGAAGGCTTCTTCAACGAGGATGGATGGTATGATGATTTCCATCATGGAAATTTTGCTTTTGATAATGCTTCTCCTCTGTCAGCGGAACTGCAGGCTACCCCATGGCCCCCATCATACAAACCACCCTAGCTCCCCATGTATGATGGGCACTCAGATCTGAAGTAGTTTTTGATGAGCTACGAAGCAACCATATCTTCATATGGGGGCAACACCGCAGTCATGGCGAAATCTTTCGTCATGGCAGTCAAGAATGTTACGCTAACCTAGTACTCCTCTCTTCGGCCAGGAACAATCACATCATGGTAGAAGCTGAAGGACATGTTGATCACCAGTTTCCAAGGGTTTCAGACGAAGCCGGTTACTACTCAAGCTTTGTTCCAGTGCACGCAAGATCACGAAGAATACCTTCAGGCGTATGACCGAAGGTTCTTGCGCTTAAGGGCACAAGCGCCAACTATGCCTAATGAAATCGTCATTGAGGCCATGATTAAAGGGCTTCGGCCAGGACCTATGACCCAATACTTCGCCAGGAAGCCCCCTTAGACCCTGGCGAAGTTGCTCCAAAAGATGGATGAATACATCTGGGCTGATAATGACTTTCGCCAAAGAAGGGAGGAAGCCTACCAGTTCTTCCGAGATGACCAGGGGCTTTGGAGGAAGAATCCACCCAATGCATGTCAGGTCAATTCACTCCACTCAGAATGGTGACAGAGGAAGTCAGCTGCAGAAGTCACAATATACTTCACAATCTTCGGGGCAACAACAAAGCTCTTTCCGGCCGACAGCTCCAAGAGGCAGAGGCGCCAGGGGCTTCGAAGGAAGATTTGGGGATCAGCCCAGAAAAATTTATTGTTTATTCTGTGGTGAGGACAAGGGCCATACTACAAGGATGTGCCATGTCACCATTCAGAAACAAAAGGAAATAGCAGAAGTTGCAGCTCAGCAGAACCAGCCGAAGCAGGTCATGCACACCGCCTCGTATCACTCACCCTACATACCAGAGTATGTGGGTAACCATCCTGCAGCTTCTGTTGCTTCGGCTAGCCAGCCACAGGCGTCTTGGCCACAGCTTCCACCTCTGCCACCACTACAACCTGTGTATACACGAGGCCAGCAGGCAGAAGGGAGCCAACAGTCCCATTAGCAACGAGATTTCAGGGAGGAGTCCGAAGCTCGCACAGTCAATAGTACTGTTCTAGAATCGAAGCATATCTATTAAGAGATATCCTACCCCTGAAACAGTTTTTACATTCATCATTATTTTCTTTTTTAATAAGGAACAACTATTGAAAACCCAGTTCTCTTATCATTTTCAATTTCCTGTAATAGCTTTGTTCTTGTCATAACGAAATATATCTTCTCCACAGACTCACGAAGTCCGAAAAGTTGCTAAGCACAAAACTCGTTCCTAGGGGAATGCAGACCTAAAAATCACATTACAAGTATCCCTAAATTTACAAAAAGTCGTTCTAAGGAACACAGCGTAAGTTTGCCGAAGATATAAAAAGTCGTTCCTAAGGGAGCGCAGTGTAAGTTTTCTGCTCAAAAGTCGTTCCAAAGGGAATGCAGAGCCAAATGCCGCCGAAATATAAGGTGAAGCGTGAAAAGTCAACGTGAATACCACCGAAATAGAAGGCAAAGAAGTTCAAAAGACGTTCCTAAGGGAATGCAGAACTTACAGCGAAAAGTCAGCGTTGATACACCGAAAAATAAGTGGTGAAGCCGAAAACAAGGGGCAAAGAGATTGTGTATTCCACTATGGGGGTGTGAGTGTCTGTCTTCGGCATAAATATCATTTTGCATAACATAACATCATCACATCATTTCACATAATATAACATCATACATCATATTGCATGAATGGCACAAGAAGGGGATACAATGTTGACCTTCGGAGAATATTTTGAAAAAATGAATTTGTGCTAAGGCACAAAATAAGATTGAAAAAATACAGCTCCATTAGCTCTGAGGTGGAGGAACAAATCTATTGTTAATGAAACATTAATGATTTTGCGGCGCTTGGAGGATTTTTTACGAAGCATAGAAGCTCTTCTTTACGAAGCATGAAAAGAAGGGAAGGTGTTTTTTTCGCCAAAGGCTCAAAAACGGTATGTACATAAAAGTTTCATGCATCGTAAAGAAATGAATTGCAAAACCATTCATATATTAAATTTAAAACCTACGATCACCGAATATTACAAGCATGTTCGGCAAATGTTACATTAATATTCTAGCATTGTTTTTACAAAAAGCTTTTCTTCTTCCTTCAGGACTTCTTCTACAGCTTCAGTTAATAATTTTGTGACAACTTCGTCCACAATAGTTTCGGCCATATTAATAATTTCTACTGACTTCTTTGTTTCTGGGTCGGCCAATGGGTCAAAGGGCTCTAGGGGAGGAGGTAGTTCAGCTGCAATAGAAAATATAAATTAGTTTGAAATCACAAAAAATAAGCAATAAAGTTAAAAGCTATTAAGTAATACCTATCCGTTTTTCAAGTTCCGTAGCTTTTTCAGCTGCTTTTGTTGCTTCTCGAGCGTCATGAATGTCTTTTTCACTCTTTTTCATTATTTCATGCGCCATCTCTCGGCCGCCATTTTCCCAAATATCAGTGAAAAATTTTCCACCTATTAAGCTTGCTTCGGCCGAGGGGTCCTTCATATCATCAATAAACAAAGCAGCTTTGGCTTGGACCAAAGTTTTAACATGATCGCACCCTACTTTCTCCAAAATAGCTACAACTCCCCTGGCACCAGAGAACACGCATACGTCCCCGCGGTCGCTCAGAATTTCTTCAAAAGCTTCGGCTTCGCTGCGGATCCACTCAATTACGTCCTCAGGGTCGCCTCTTATGAAGTTGTCTTCGCTTGAGTATGTGCCCACATTGGCGAAGCTAGTTTTTATCTTTTTGACGCATTCTACAAATTTTTCAAAACATCTTTCTTTCGATAAGCGAAGCTCTGCAACTGTTTTTTTTAAATAATTTTTCCAGTATTCACTAGCATCTCGGTCAGCTTCGGCAATAGCACATTTCAATTTGGCTTCGGCTAGTTGTTTTTAAAGGTTTTCAATCTCACTCCTTTGGGTTTTTGATTGAGCCTTGAAGTTAGCTTCATCCCCCTTTACTTTGTCCACTAATGTAAGTAGAATTTTGTCTTTCTCCAAAGCTTCGTTCCTCAGCTTGATAACCTCTGTTCGAAGGTAGTTGAGAGCAATAGTGCAACTCTCGTCTTCAGCATTCTTTTGCGCCCTTAAGGCGTTGCTAAGTATTAAACCCTATATGAAAAAATGAATGGGTTAATATAAGAACAAAAAAATAATTCAAAAATTCATAAACTTCCAAATACACAATTTGTGTACCTTCAGACTGTTATATGCAAGACTATCTGCAAGATCCTCCTTCGTCATGGCGCAGAGGCCAGCTTCAAGCTTCAGGAACCCCATACTTCTGGCCATCTCCCGGCAGATAAGATAATTCTTTGTTCTCTGGGAGGTACTACAAGAAATCATCTTCATCTGTGCCATTAAACACTAAGGCCCCTTTCGGGTACTTCAGTTCTCGGGCATAGTGTTTAGCTTCATAAATTTCTTCTTCAGATAATCTTTTTCCCAAAGCATGTCAAATAATATAATCAAGGACTTCTGAAGACGCTTCGGGAGTAGGTGCGACAGCTTTTTCAAGCAAAATCAGTTTTATAGCTTCTTCTCCTGCCACCTTTTCTCCAGTTTCCGAGGATTTCTCCTTGACGGGCTCTGAAGGCCCAGCTTCGGCATGGGCCTGGCTCATTGTAGCTTTGGCTTCGGTTACCTTTGTCTCGGCTTCAATCTGCGCCTTCGAAGCCTTGGCAATTTTCCCTGGAGTAGAGCTTAAAGCTTTTATTGTCTCCAGCACATCTAGTACACTAGCTATCTTTTTTCTCTTGGGGGTCGCTGCTAGACCTTTTTGTGTCTTCGACACCTCCACTCCTGCCGAAGGGCTGAGAACTTCTAATGTTTTTGACTCTTCGATTCTCGGTTCTTCAATTTTGTCAGTCTTCGGCATTGCAGCCGGCTCTTCAATCCTCTGCGTAAGAGGAGGTTCTTTAGCTTCAATAGCTGAAGAAGTCTCACCGCCAAATTCAGGCACTATGGCTGGTTCAATATAGCGCGGTTGGTGAGTAAGGACCTTCAACTTCTTCCTCTTCGGTGCTGGCTCGCTTGAGGTAGCCGAAGCATCAGCCTTCCTAGAAGTTGCACCCTTTCTTTTCTGCCCCTGTGGCGGGTAGCGATAGTCAGGGTACACAAATCCGATAGCATCAAAAACTCTATTTAGCCTTTTCTTTTTTCGGCTCCCGAAGGCCGCAGATAGTGCATTATCTTTAGACTTGGAGTATGCTCCAAGTAGTTCATCACTATTATTTTCAACACACTTCAGCCAGTCATCATCTGGTTCGATAAATTGTTCCCCAAACATGAAAGTATATTTCAATCGAACCAAACCACCTTGGCTAGGGTTAGTGATGGTTTCCCTTGGCATTTCCCAATTGTCTATCAGTGGCCATATTCTGAAGGCTATATGCTCTTGAAATAGGTCCCTTGTCCCAACAAAAGAGCAAACTGTGCTGAAAGCCCTTCGGCATGCTTCGGTTGCCTCGTCAATTTCAATCTTCGGCTTCCGGAGGCCGAAGCGGGACCAAATGGGGCACATGATGATCTCTTTAATATCCTCTCTCACCTTTAAATCATTCTTTACATAGAACCATTCTTTCATCTAGTCTCTGGGCCACCTTTTCCGGAATGTTGGCACTGGGTAACTTGCGCCGGAGCGGGCAACAAAGCTGTAGCAGCCAAAATTGTTGTGATATTGTTCTTTACCCCAGGCCTTCGTCTCATACAAGAGCTCGTGCATACTGCAAAAACATGTTGCGCTTGGCTCCATACCTTGACTTTTCATAGCCCGAGACGAAAATCCCAATCCTAATAATCGCTTCGGGAGTAATCTGATGAAGGTAGATCTGGTATGTCTTCAAAACTTCAACCACAAATCTACTCAACGGGAACCGAAGTCCAGCTTTGAAGAAGCTTCGGAAGATCACAACTTCATTTTTTTCCGGAGCAGGAACGATCCTGTCTACGTCAGCCCTCACAATAGAAATATCTCGAAAGTACCTTCCTCTCATATTATCAAGATGACTCTGTTTGATAGTTGATTTCCTGAAGACTGTGTGACTTGGTCGCCAAGGACAATCTTCCGAGTCTTCGCCTCCACTCTCCATATCATAGGTGTCGCTATCATCGGTATCTTCGGACAAGCCTTCTAATATTTCTCTGGTTATCTTCTCTGTGTTTGTTTTTGCAATAGACTCAATAAATCCAGCGGTCTTCTCCTCAAGGAGCTTCTCCTCCTCGCTCAGCTTCGTCTCAGCAGCAACTTTTTGTCTTGAGACATCTCTTCTTCGGAAATGGCGAAAACGTGTCCTTAGAACCGAAGCTTAGAAAATCTAAGAAACTAAACAACTGCTGGTAAGCAAGAGCTAAGAAATTGATCAAAACAAAGCAGGCAACAAGTAACGTACCAAATGTGCACGAGGTGAGTTCTTATTTATACGCCCAGCGCGCTCCAAGTTGGAGGGCCCCGTCTGTCATTGACTATTGCTATTCTAGCAAAGGGAAGGTCTTTTTCGGACCTTCGGCTCAGGGCCTTCGTCCATATCGCAAACTGAATTCGTTATTCTAACAAATTAACCTTGCGAGAGGCTACTATTGGGGGCCTTCGTCTTCTGAAGGTCCTAAAAAACATGATTTAACAATGTTTCTGGAGTTGAAATACATGAATAGGTATCTTCGGATTCGAAACAGAACCACAGCGGGAGAAGCATGAACAATACGAAGAATGATGCAGCGCTGAAGCTACGCACAAGAAAGCTTCGGCATGACAACACGAAAGGGAACCGACTTAAAGGGGAAAAGGCTATTTAGACCCCGATGAGTTACCTTATAGTCATTAGCAAATGTAAAGGGCATGAATGTAATTTCACGAGGGCTGCGTCCCATGCCTATAAATAGATGAACAATACCCCCGTACTATTCACGCTAACTTCGCATTCGCTCTTGTATTACGCTCGTACCTTTGTCGTTCATCAAGTCGAAGGTATCAAATGTAATCTAGTATTGTTTTATTTTTCCATGATGATATAATGGAGATGAATTTATACTGCTAGTTCATTGTTCATGTTATCCTTCGTATTTTACACGCTTCTTCTATTACCATATTACCTTCGATATTTGAAGGTATGTCCTTTATGACCATCATCTGAGAATCATTATATGCTAAGGGAAATAATGTTTTGAAGGACAAAGGGTGTTAATATTTGACATTTTATGTTGCCTTGTTCTTAATTCATAGCATTTGAGAACAAGTCTCCAACAGCTCCCAAGTGGAGCAAGTTGATCTCGATGAATTAGATGATGAAGAGGCTCCATGTGTCGCGCTAAGGAACATGTCCATTGGGGATGTGTGTCCTAAGGAATCTAAAGAGCCTCCATAAACACAAGATCAACCGTCATCTTCCAACCAAGCATCTCCACGAACTCAAGATGAGGATCAGGCTCAAGATGATGAAAATGAAGATCAAGAGGATGAGCCACATCAAGAGGAGGACAATGATCAAGGGGGAGATAAAGATAATGAAGACAAGGAGGATGATCAAGAAATTCAGGGTCAAAGACCGCCACACCCAAGAGTCCACCAAGCAATTCAACGAGATCACCCCGTCAACTCCATCCTTGGTGACATTCATAAGGGGGTAACCACTAGATCTCGAGTTGCTCATTTCCGTGAATATTACTCTTTTGTGTCCTCTATTGAGCCATACACGGTGGAGGATGCACTAAGAGATCTGAATTGGCTGGTGGCAATGCAAGAGGAGCTCAACAACTTCACAAGGAATGAGGTATGGCATTTAGTTCCACGTCCTACTCAAAATGTTGTAGGTACCTAGTGGGTATTCCACAGCAATGTCACACTCGGATTTAAGGGACAAAACCGGGTGCATCTCATATATGCGCCAAAGAAGACAACACATATAATAACAGAGTGTATAGAGATAAATGTCACAATATAATTAGAGTATTTATTACATAGCGGAAGTCTTACAAAATAAAAGATAAATATGGATCGAACTAAGTTCCATCCTTGGCGCCATAAAGTCAACTGGGAGATGCCACCTAGATTAAGTCGAACTCCTCGTTGTGTGGCTCCTCTTGAACCACCTGTTCTTCTCCTATGGGGGGGTGTGAGACATCAAGGGTGAGCTCACACATGTTCATCGCTCAACAAGTTGTGCGGAATAATGTGGCACGAACTCACCAAAGGTGGGAGTTCATGTGATGTGTAAAGCTGATCAACAATAGGGGTTAAAGCTGAGCATTGCTTTTAATAAGTTGGTCAAATTTGATTAGCAGTTACTAAATGTAAGTGAATACCAAACCATAATAAAAATAATAGAACAAAATTAATAAATAATCCCATGCAATGCAAATGACAAATTGAATTTATGTTTCATAAATTAATCATGCGAGAGTCCTGAGCCGCTCATGACTGTGAGCTCGACTAGTATACCAGTTTTACACTCTACAGAGGTTGTACCTTGTACCCACAAGTCGTGTATCCCATGTCGCCAGGGTTAGCTAGACCCTTAGACACTAACGAGGTGAATGGCTAGGGTTCCACTACTAGGCCTTTACCAAGTTCCACTAGCTTCCGAAAACCCGCTACAATTCATGGGAAGAGCACTTGCAAGAATCCCTCGTCTGACCGCCATCGCAGCAAAATCAACCCGAGAACCTCCTTGCATGCACCTCCCTTACTGCCCTTGCCCATTTCGGGTAAGGTAGTCTTCCACTAGATTTCCTAATTAGTTAGCCAAGGAGTCCCATTCCTCCCTTGTGGTGGCACGTGTTTCTCAAGTTAAGCTCCATGTTCCAATTAAAGATAATGATCTTGACATGAACATAAATAAAATAATAGAATAATTGGAACATGGATATAATGAAATATTAATCCCAAAACCATATAAAGCAATAGCAAAACTACCCAAGTGATTCAGGGGTAAATAAAGTAAAAGATAATCAGACTAGGGTGACCTATTGGGTCCCATCAAACTTAAACCTATGCATTAAATAGTGATAATGAAGAATATTATTGGGTAACAAAGGTAATCAAGGGCACAACTTGCCTGGAACCTGAGATTCCAGGTACCAGGATGATTCTTCAGATCCTCGTAACCTCACTACTAGTCGTAGCAATACAAACAAACATAATAAAGACAAAATTAACATCACATCAAGCATAAGTACAAGCTGAATAATAATAATTTACGCGTTGCTACGTGATCGCAGGATCGAGAACCACTAAAATTGGAGTTATGGTCATCAGGTTATGATGTGGTTACATGATTAAAACTAGGTTCTATGTTTATTTTATAATTCCAGAGAAAAGATAACCTAAAGTAGTAATTAGTTCAACTTTAATCCAACTTATAATTTGACCATAGATCATATTTTAGTAGATTATAATGATAAGAAAATTAACAAGTCTAACCAACATAAATTAAATAAAGATCTAATTAGAAAAGAATGAGACATGGTATAATAAATGTTGTTACTGTGTAGCAAATACTTGTACGAGACTATCGCAACTTGAATGGATCAAATCGGAGTTATAGATTTTAAGTTATGAATTTCTAAAGATTCTATGTGTTTTGTACAAGATTAAATAGGATATAAATTTTATTGTGACTTTCATGTTAAAACAGTGGTACTAACTGATAAACAATAATATTATAAAATTATAGAAATTGGAATGGATTGATTTGGACTTCATATGAATTTTATATGAATTACACAAATTCTAGCATTTATTTTCACATTAAAAATTATTTTCTAATCACTTTTACTGAATTTTTAATTCTCTAGACTGGGTGCACTATTTACAGATAGCGCAGGGGCCTCGGGGTAAGATTTCCTAAGACACAGAGCGTCCCTGGGTGTACTGTGGGTTGATTTCCTAGTAATCCGAGGGTTCTTTTGCAAATCGGATGGGTGAAGGGGTATCGTCCATTCCTAGCCGTTCGATCACCAGCTGAGGGCTCAGATTACACTAGTGAGGGTTATACCTCGATGTGCAATGCCAGCCCTCAGATCACCTGCCAATGTTCAGGATTTAAAATAACCGAGATATAATCTAATGCCTCCAATTACCATCCGACGGTCAAGGTTTAATGAAGCGAAGAGTTATGTCCTGGTTTATTCCTGGCCATCCACTCCTTATCTGACAGCCCATATTAACTGTGGAAGCATCAACACCTAGTCCTTCGATAAAGATCCTACGGTGACCACGCATCTCCTACCTCACGCCAACACCCGAGCAGTGGCGCGCATAGCACACGATGGCCAGCTCGCCGGCGTTTTCCCCAATTTAGGCTCCTACGTTCGAACTTCGATCCGAGGGTAGAAACACGCAGTGGATGACAATGTGATACGGCGTGGAGGTCACTCACCTTGATTCTAGGAGTGCCTCAACCCACCCATGAGACTCGACAGATCCAAGTGTTTGGTGACGAACTTCTGGCAGCCATAGGGTCAATTCCTCTCAATCCGGTCACGGGCGCTCCACCCGCAACCACACAAGGCTTCCAGGCTCGTCACAAACCCCCGAGCATCAGTCGCGGATGAGGACGATGCTGGCGGCACTCCCTACTCTCGGTCCTCACAGCGCTTGGCTAAGGTCCCTGATCCGTTCAATAGACGAGAAGGGAGGTGAAAGCTTTATACTCGGTTTCAGCCACCAACGACCCGCCCAATCGCGCGACCGACGTGATCCTCGGGGCCCGTGCGATTTCCCCGCGTCGATGTAAAAGGCGGAGTCCAACCGGGATCTCGGCGACTCCCAAGGCAGAAATCCGCACGAATCGAAGACCAAGGGGTGAATCCAGGTAACACGGTGCTTCGGCAAGTCCCAGTCGGACCCAGTGGGTGATGGTCGAGTCAGGCGCGGAAGACTAGGGCTGAGGCGCGAGAAGCACGACGGGGATATGATGTCCTCAATGGACATGGGAGGAAGACGAGCGCTGGTTCTAGGGGCCACATGTTAGCACCGAACGGTAGCTGTAGTCGGGCCAGCCACGCATGTGAAAGCGGAGATGGGCTGCGGGCGCATAGGATTATGGGCTGGCAGGGTGAAGTTTGGAAATGGGTCGAGGAGGTGGTTTTGGGCCCAATGCGTAGGTGGTGCATTTTTCTTTTTATTTACTTTTCTATTTCTAATTTGAAGTATTCAACCCAAATTTAAATTCCTGGTTTTAAATTTTAAATTCCCCAACTTAAATATAAACTTACTGTGAATATAGATTCTACTGTTTATAATATTATTTTCCTTATTATTTATGAAGGACTTAAATGACTTCATTAAAATTTCCTTTATGGAAGAAATAAATGGTTGCATTTGAATCCCTTTTCTAATTTTCTAATTTAATCTCTTCATTTAAAATTAGAGGTATAATTTATGTTGTCAATAATGTGCATTACTACAAAGTCATTAGCAAGAGGTCTACTTCTCATTACCTATTTATCGGTCACTTAATTTAACTTAATATTATTGTTTAAACATGAGGAGGGAGATTTCTAATAGATTTTCAAGGGTCTTCGAAAATTCTCACAAAACTAGTATATATTCTTATTTCTTTATTTTATTATTTTATGCTATATATATTTTTTTCTCCTACCAATTTTAGGTCTTACAAATACTACCCCGCTTAAAAGAAATCTCGTCCTCGAGATTTTTAAGAAAAGGGATGTAAACTTATATCGTCTCAGAACATATGCACAAACAAAAGTCTCAGCATGATGCATAATGTATTAGCAACACATAGGGTCAATTAGACCTTATTATTCCTCCTAAACTAGTATCATACCATCTACTAACTAAATTAACACTTAAATCTTACAAATAGTAGTATATATACATATTTATGTAGCTTGGTGGAGCTGGTGGTGGTGGTGGAGGTAGTGGGCGTATTGTCTTTCTAGCTATGCTTGCCTTATTTCTCGATGTATCTCCAGCCGCTCTTGACGTATTTCCTAGCGTTCTTGTCTTATCTGATTTTGCATTTCAATAACCATGTTTGCCATTTGTTGTATTACCATCATTTGGGTGGCAACCACTTGATCGATTCCAACCGGTGGAGGATCTGGAGGGTTCATTTCTATTTGTTGTTGCTTGATAATTTTTCCTTCCTGGTATTGACCATGAGAGTTAGAAGCATATGATAGTTTTGCAATGAAAAGTATTTGGTGAGCAAAATGAATAGGCTAGTAGCTATTTATGATCTGAAGATTCTTTAGCAGGACTTAATCTTTGTTTGATGTCCAAATTGGGGTACTAGTCATATAAGGTGATGTCCAAAGGTACGATAGAATCTGCCATGATGAGATAGATATGGGTGAGATAGACTACATGATGTGGGTCAAAATTTTGTTTGATGTTAGGTGGGGACAGATAATTAATCAATTCATCATGACACTATTGTTTGAGTTAGCTCATGGTTGAGTTGATCTAATATGCTAAGTTAAGTTAACACATGGCTAGTAGGGTCTGATCTTATTCTACCAGTATCACTAATCTATTTAAGTAGACCACATTAGATCACATTAGAATATCATTTAGTTAAGCATAACAAGCTGACTTTATCTTTATGAAATTCTAGTATATATTTTTTATACACCTGAAATGTTGATGCCATTAGCAGGTGTGGCATAGAAAACAAGGGTACATTAGGTTTTAGATATTAGGTGAGTGTAGTGCAGATTTAGGGGTAAGTTAGGTAAGGGAGACTTTTATTCCGGATGGTGGATCTTGATTCATCCGAAGATTTGTTTCTACTTGTCACACCCGGGCTTTAAGGAACAAAGCCGGGTGCATCTCATACATGCGCCAAAAGACAACATATATAATAACAGAGTGTATAGAGATAAATGTCACAATAACATCAGAGTATTTATTACATAGCGGAAGTCTTAATACAAAATAAAAGATAAATATGAAACAAACTAAGGATCATCCTTGGCACAAAAGTCAACTCTGGAAACGCCACCTAGATCAGATTAAACTCCTCGCTTTGTGGTTCCTCCTGAACCACCTGTTCTTCTCCTGTGGGGGGGGGGTGTGAGACAGCAAGGGTGAGCTCACACATGATCATAGCTCAACAAGTTGTGGGGAAACCAGTGGACATGAACTCACCAATGGTGGGAGTTCATGTGATGTGTAAGGCTAATCAACAACAGGGGTTAAAGCTGAGCATTGCTTTTAATTAGTTGGTCAAAATTTTATTAGCAGTTACTAAATGTAAGTAAATACCAAACCTTAAATAAAGTAATAGAACAAAATTAATAATATACCCATGCATATGCAAATGACAAAATTGAATTTAAGTTACATAAATTAATCATGAGAGAGTCCTGAGCTGCTCATGATCGTGAGCTCGGCTAGTATACAAGTTTTACACTCTGCAGAGGTTGTATCCTTTACCTACATGTCATGTTACCCATCTGCCAAGAGATCGCGACTCCCATACACCTCTACCTAGGAAGCGAGGCAGGGCAACACTACAAGGCCTTTACAAAGTTCCACTAGCTTCCGAAAACCCGCGATAGTTTATGGGAAGAGCACTTGCAAGAAACCCTCGTCTGACCGCCATCGCAGAAAAATCAACTCGAGAACCTCCTTGCATGCAACTCCCCTACTGCCCTTGCGCCTTTCGGGTAAGGTAGTCTTCAACTTTCTTTCCTAATTAGTTAGCCAAGGGGTCCAATTCCTCCCTTGTGGTGGCACGTGTTTCTCAAGTTAGGCTCCATGTTCCAATTAACATTAATGATCTTGACATGAACATAAATAGAATAACAAAAGAACTGGGACATGGATATAATGAAAGATTATCCTAAAACTATGTAAAGCAGTAGCAAAACTACCCATGTGATTAAGGGATAATAAGGTAAAATGGATAAATAGACTAGGGTGACCTATTGGGTCCCATCAAAATTAAGCCTATGCATGGTACATGAATATAAAGAACATTATTAGGTAACAAAAGTGGTCAAGGGCACAACTTGCCTTCAATGAGCTCCTGCTCAGCTACTTCTATTTGTTGGTCACTAGGATCCTCAGTCACAGGTTCTTCTACTCGCCACAATACAAACAAGCATAGTATATAGAAAAAATTAACATCACACCAGACATGTAAACAAAATACATAATAATATTCTAGACATTAAAATAAAGTCCTAGGAACAGGAATCATAATTTTTGGAGTTATAGATTTCAAGATATGAATTTCCGAAGGTTTTATGTACTTAAAATAGGATTAAGTGAGAAATTATTTTCTTACTATTTTCATGACAAAACAGAGATTCTAAGTGATAGAAAATAATATTACAAAATTTTAGAAAGTGGAATGGATCCATTTGGAGTTCACATGAATTTTCTATGATTTATGCAAGTTCTAGCAATTATTTTTGCATTAAAATCTATTTTCTAATTTATTTTCTCTGGTTTTTCTGTTCTCTGGACTGGGTATCGAATTCCAGAAAGGCTAGGGGCTTTGGCACAAATGTAACCAAGACTCAGAAACCCGTGGAGAGGACCACGGGTCCATTCTATAAAATCGTAAGGTTGCCTATTGTAAAACGTACCCGCGAAAGGGGTACGCGCTGATCCGGGCCGCATGTTTATGATTCTGCGGCCTAGATTAGATCCGAGATACCTATGAACCCGAGATCGTTCGATCTAAAATCCACGCCCCACAACAGCTCCTACCCGCGAGACCATGCTACCCCTCGGATCTAGCATCAACGGTTTAGGACAATTGCGCCATCAGGCACGCACGGCTAGCTGATCTCAGCCGCAGGCGCTGGATCCAATAGCCGCAGACTGTCGTCTTGGTCGTGCCTTGTTTCCCCCCGTCCGCCGTGGCCCGACCACAGTGGAAAACCCAACTCTAGGCGAGGCGAATCCGCGGCGATGACGCAACTAAACCAAATTGGACCAGTGCTACACGATACGGTGATGAAAACGGGCACAGGCGATGAATACATACCACGAATCGTGGACGCAGGAGGGCTGTCCACGACGACCGTGAGTTTCTGGTGAGCGACCAACGCCGACGAGAAATTGCGCTCGCCCGATACACGATCCTAATGCGAAGGTTGCCCCAAACCTCGTGATGGAACCCCAAGATGCCCACGGAACAATACGCCACGACCTGGGGAAGGCCGACCGAGAGCATTTCAATGGTGGTGGTGCGAGCTCTGCGCTTTTTTTTACTGAACTCTCTCAACGGCGCTACGGAAGAAGAAGGAAAGGGGAGCGATGCACTACTACTTATCTCGCGGACCACCCCGTCTTACCGCCAAGAAGGCTGCCCAAGCCGTTGTAGCATGAGCTCTGGAAAACTAGGCACGGCGCTTGGCCATAGCCGCGTGATCCCAATTTAGGGAGGTAGGTGCTGACCCGTGGGCCCCGCAGGTCGGCGTAACGGTAAGGACAGGCAAGTGTGCGCCAGGGTGCAGGCAGAGCGACTGCCCCGTGGGGCCTTACTGTCGGCGCGCGTAGGAGGGAGAAATGGGTCGCGCGGTGGGGAAACGGTAGTGGGCCAGAAGCTAGGTTTTGGGCCCGAGCGCAGTTTTCCCTTTTTCTTTTTATTTTATTTTATTTTATTTTATTTTCCTATTTTGTCTTCATTCTAGTTTAAACCCCAAATTTGAATTTGAATCCTCTCATGAGTTTCACTCTTGAGTCAATTATGCAAATTCCAACTCTAGTGTAGGATTAGTATATTTTTTGATTTACTTATTTTTAACCACATAATATTTATTTTCTTTTCTTTTCTAAATTCTAGAATTCTTTTGGATTCTAGATTCTCTTTTGAATTAATATATTTCTTGTCTCTTTATTTTTATATTGTCACAAAATGCACACAAAATAATATCCATCATGATGCATAATTTAGTGGTATATATCTTTATTAATTGTTTTTAAAGATGGTGTTCACATGTGATGACAAATGGGTTCAACCCACACATATAAATAAAGGAAATAACATTTTCTTCTCCTTTTATATTCTCTCTTACAAATTGGGTATTACAAATCCTACCCCCCTTAAAAAGAATCTCGTCCTCGAGATTTAAGAAGGTCTAGGGAAAAGATAAGGAAAATCTATGTGATGCTCTTCTTCTCTCTCCCAATTTGCTTCATCTTCTCCATGGCGACTCCATTGTACTTTGCACATCTTTATCACCTTATTTCTTGTAACTCGAGTCAGAGTGTCAAGAATCTTGATAGGATATTCCAGTGTAAGTCAGATCTCCCTGAACACTGAGCTCTTCCATTGGTAATTGTTCCTCAGGGACACGAAGACACTTCTTAAGTTGAGACACATGGAATACATTATGCACATCAGATAGACTAGTAGGTAGCTCAAGTTGGTATGCCATCTCCCCAACTCGCCTAAAGATCATGAATGGTCCAATAAAACAAGGGGACAATTTGCCCTTAACTTTGAATCTCCCCATTCCACGAAGTGGTGACACCTTGAGGTATACATAATCTCCTTCCTCAAATTCCAGTGGTCTCCTTCTATTATCAGCATAGCTCTTTTGCCTGGTTTGAGCTACCCTCAAATTCTCTTGAATTATACAGACTTGTTTTTCTGCTTCTTGAATAAGTTCAGGCCCAAAGAACTGTCTTTCTCCAGTCTGATCCCAATATAGAGGGGTCCTGCACTTCCTCCCATATAAAGCTTCAAAAGGTGACATCTTTAGACTAGCCTGATAGCTATTATTATAAGAAAACTCAGCTGTTGGGGGCTTGTTCTCAAATGCTATGAATTAAGAACAAGACAACATAAAAGTGTTAAATGTTAAACTCCTTCGTCCTTAAAAACAGTATATCCCTTCGGATATAATGAATCTCGGACTGAAGGTTACAAAAGAAAAGATCTTCGTAGGGTTGACAAATGGTAAAACATAGCATTCATATATAATATGCGAGTACTAATACCAGTATTATTATTAATGTATTTCCATTATTAAATTCATAAAATAGAATTACAAATGTACCTTCAGATCGATGTAAAGTAAAGGTACAGACGTGATGTGAAAAAACGTATGCTAAGTCAGCGTGAACAGTACGGGAGTACTGTTCACCTATTTATAGGCACGGTACGCAGCCCGTGTAAAATTACATTGATGCCCTCTACATTTATCAATAATTCTATAGTAATTCTTCGAGGTCCAATTTGGCTTTTCATCTTTAAGTCGGTTCCTCTTTTCTGTCATTATGCCGAAGCTTTTCTGCACATAGCTTCGTGATCGTCTTATCCTTCAACATGATCGTTTTTCATTCCAGTAAAGCTTCGTCTTAACCATGCTCTTGTATATTTGCGACCTGACTCCGAAGGTGCCATGTCCGAAGGTGCCTGTTCACATATTATACTTGGAAAACTTTGTCAAACTATGTTTTTGAGGACCTTCGGGTGCCGAAGGCCCCCAACAGTAGCCCCTCGCAATATCAATTTACTGTAAAGATAAATTCATATTGCGACATGGACGAAGGCTTTAAGCCGAAGGTCCGAAAAAACACCTTGCTTTTGCTAGAATAGCAACAGTCATTGACAAGCGGGGCCCTCCAGTTTTCGACATACTGGGTGTATAAATACAAGCTCACCACGAGTTTATCTGGCACGCTCTTTTGCCATCTGCTTCTTACTCACCCAGCTTTTCAGCCTGCGCGCGACAGCATTTGCTCGGTTTTAAATTTTTAAGCTTCGGTTTCAAGTCTGTTTTGCCAGCATTCGCGAAGATGTCTGAGGACAAGAAAGTTGCTGGTGCTTCGAAGCTAAGCCTTTCTAAGGAAATGCACCTGGGCTTTCTTGAATCAATGTCGAAGACCAATACAGAGAAGATTGTCAAGGAGACTTTGGAGGGTATATCTGAAGATACTGGCGACAGTGATAGTTATGATGTGGATAGTGGTGGGGAAGATTCCGAAGATCGCCCGTGGCGGCCCAGCCACTCAAATTTCGGAAAATCAACTATAAAGCAGAGTCATCTTGAAAATATGAGGGGAAGATATTTCCGAGATATATCCATCGTGAGGGCAGATGACGGAGAGAAAACTACGCCGACTCCCGAAGATAATGAAGTTGTGATCTTCCGAAGTTTTTTAAAAGCTGGGCTACGATTCCCTCTAAGCAGATTTGTGGTAGAAGTTCTGAAAAATATATCAAGTTTACCTTGATCAACTTACTCCTGAAGCAGTGATAAGACTGGGAGTCTTCGTCTGGGCCGTGAAGAGCCAGGGCCTAGAGCCAAGTGCAAAAAGCTTTTGCAATATACACGAGCTAGTGTACGAGACGAAGCCCTGGGGTAAGGAGCAATATCATAATAATTTTGGCTGCTATAGCTTCAGTGCCCGCTCTGGGTCAAGATGTCCCGTGCCAACTTTTCGGAAAAGATGGCCCGGGGAGTGGATGAAGGAATGGTTCTATGTGAAAAATGATTTGAAGGTTCGAGAAGATATTAAAGATATCATCATGCGCCCTATCTGGCAGCGCTTCGGACTCCGGAAGCCAAAGGTAGAAATGGACGAAGTAGCTGAAGAATGTCAGAGAGCCTTCGGCATAATCTGCTCTTTTATTGGGACCAGGGATTTAATGCAAGAGCACATTGCCTTCAGAGTGTGGCCACTTGCAGATAACTGGGAAATGCCGAAGGAGACCGTTAAAGAAACTGACGAAGGTGGACTAATCAGGCTAAAATATACATTCAAGTATGGAGATAAATTCGTTGAACCAAATGATGATTGGCTAAAAAGCATTGAGAATGTAAGTGATGAATTGCTTGGGGTATACTCAAAGGCCGAAAATACTGCATTATCCGCAGCCTTCGGAGGCCGAAAAAAGAAAAGACTTAACCGAGTATTTGATGCAATTGGGTTTGTCTACCCCGACTACTATTATCCAGTGCGAAGCCAAAAAAGGAGAAATACTTCTCCTGCAAAGGAAATTGCTTCAGCTGCTCCTAGAGAGCCTAGCACCGAAGAGGAAGAAGGTAAAGGTGCTTACACACCCTCCACGCTATATTGAGCCAGCCACAGTGCCTGAATTTATTGGTGAGGCTCCTTCGGCCACCGAAGCCGAAGAGCCACCTCTAATGCCAAAACTCGAAGAAATGGCCGAAGCAACAACGATAGAGAAAACGGAAGAACCGAGAACTGAAAAAGGAAAAACATTAGAAATTTTGAGTCCTTCATCAAAAGTTGAGGCGGCTAAAGGCCAAAAGGGGCCAGCAGCAACCCCGAAAAGAAAAAGGATGGTTAATGTGCTGGATGTTTTGGAAACAATTAAATCTTCGAGCATAACTCCGAAGAAAACTGCTAAAGCTTATGAAGTATCTACTGAAGCCTTTGTTAGTGAAGCTTTGAAGCAACAATTTGTAACTGAAGCTGGGCCTTCAGAGCCCACCAAGGTAAAACATTTGAAAGCTGAAGAGGCAAAATTGACAGAGGCAACTCTGGAAACCGAAAAAACAAAAATGACAGAGCCAATTTTGGTCGAGGAAATTGACACTACCATTCCCGAAGCATCTTCCAAAATACGCGATTATATTATACGACATGCTTCGGGAAAGAAACTATCTGAAGAAGAGATCTTTGAAGCTAATCACTATGCCCGAGAACTAAAGTATCCGAAGGGGGCCGTAGTGTTCAATGGGACAGACGAAGATGACTTCTTGTATTGCCTCCCAGACAATAAAGAATTATCTGTCTGCCGGGAGATGGCTAGGAGCATGGGATTCCCGAAGCTTGAAGCTGGCCTTTGCGCCATGACGAAGGAGGACCTTGCGGATAGTCTTGCATATAATAATCTGAAGGTACAAAGATTGTAAATTTTGAATTTTGTGAATTTTGAATGAGTCCTTTACTATTGTGTTAATCCATTCATTCTTTTGAATAGGGACTTAATACTCAGCAATGCCTTAAGGGCACAAAAGAATGCTGAAGACGAGAGCTGCACTATTGCTCTTAACAACCTCCGAACAGAGGTTATCAGGCTAAGAAACGAAGCCATGGAAAAGGACAAGATTCTAGTTACATTGGTGGATAAAATGAAGGAAGACGAAGCTAGCTCTAAAACTCAAACCGAAGCTCAGAAGCGGGAAATCGAAGATCTTCGGAAACAATTAGCCCGAGCTAAAGAAGAACGCATTCTTGAAGAAACAAAGAGAGAACTAAGCGATCAATGGGCAAATCATTTGGAAATAAATGTCGAAGAGCTTCGTGCTTCGAAGAAAAGGTATTATGATAAATCCATAGAGTGTGTTAAAAAGATAATATCCAGCTTCGCCAGCGTCGGCGCATTTTCTAGTGAAGAAAATTTCACAAGAGGGAATCCAGAAGGCCTGATTGAATGGATCAGTCGCGAAGCTGAGGCCTTCGAGGAAATCTTGAATAGTCAGCGGGGACATTTGTGCTTTTTCAGGTGCCAGAGGAATTTTTACTATTTTGGAAAAGAAAGGATGCGAACATGTGAAATCTTTAGCATAGTCTGGAACTGCTTTATCCTTTGAAGATATCAAAGACCCTTCAGCCGAAGCAAGCCAGGTTGGTGGAAAATTTTTCACAGACATTTGGGACAATGGCGGTCGAGAAATGGCTCAAGAAATTATTCAGAGAAGCGAAAAAGGCATCCATGATGCTAGAAAGGTAGCGGAGGCTGCTGAAGAGGGCACAGGGCCCGAAGGGCAAATAGGTAGTAGTTATTGGTTTTTATTCTGTTGTGATTTTTGATTTTAAACTTTGTTCGCGATTCTGTAATAGTAATATAGTCGTATCCTCTCCTCCCTCAGAATCTGCTGGGGCAGCTCCAGGACCCCCCCCCCCCCCGAAGGGGGACGACGAAATTAGACAAATGGCCGAAGCCATTATGGACAAAGTTGTCAATCAGCTATTAAACGAAGCTGCAGAAGTAGTTCTTAGGGAAGATTAAGTGTTAATGTAAAAAACACTTGGAACATGACATGTGTAAAACTTTGCAACTTTGAATGTAATATATAATCTACTTATGGTTCAATTCTTTACGATGCATGAAATTTTACATACATACTGCTTTTGAGCCTTCGGCGAAAAAAAACACCTTCCCTTCTTTTCATGCTTCGTGAAGAAAAATCTTTTATGTATCATAATAATTTTCATACTTCTCTTGATGAAGAATATCCAAGCTTCGCGCAAACATTCTTCGAAGCTATAAAAAAGTTTTATGTTGCCTCTCTGACGAAGCTATACTTCTTCTTAATACATTCTTCGAAACATTCTTCGAAGATTAATACTGTGTCGCCTTCTCGTTTTTCATGCAATATGATGTATGATGCTTATGTTATGCAAAATGGTGGGATGATGTTATGCTATGCAAAATGATATTTATGCTGAAGATACACACATCTCTGCAATAGAGCACATAATCTTTTTATCTCAGCGCTGACTTTTCGCTGTAAGCCTCCCTTAGGAGCTTCTTCGCCTTTTACTTTCAGCGGAATCAGCGTTTATTTCTCGCTGTAAGCCTCCCTTAGGAGCTTCTTCGCCTTTAACTTTTAGCGGAATCAGCGTTTATTTTTCGCTGTAAGCTCTGCATTCCCTTTGGAACGACTTTTGAGCAGAAAACTTACACTGCGCTCCCTTAGGAACGACTTTTTACTACTTTGAAGAAATTGCACTGCGTTCCTTAGAACAATTTTTTGATAATTCGAAGGTTCTTCGATGCCACCATAGATTCTTATGCTTCGGCAACTCAAACCGATGGAGAAGATATATCTTCATTATGATAATAAGCTAAACTGTTACAAGAATTTGAAAAACAACAAAAAACACTTAAACTTCCCATAATTGTTCTTTACTACGAAGAAAGTAAAACTGAACGCGAAATTGCAAAAAGCTGGTGTCGAAGTAGGATATTTTGTCAGTAAATGTGCTTCGACTCTGGCACAGTGCTATTGACTGTGCGAGCTTTGGATTCTTCTTTGAAGTCCCCCTGGGGGTGAGAGTGCTGGCTCCCTTCTGGCTGCGGAGCTCGTTGTATTGGTGGTGGCGGTGGAAGCTGTTGCCAGGAAGCTTGGGGTTGGCTTGCCGAAGCAACAGAGGCTGCAGGGTGATTGCCTACATATTCTGGAATGTAAGGCGAATGGTACGAAGCAGTATGCATAACCTGCTTCGGCTGACTCTGTTGCGCTGCAGCCTCTGCTAGTTCCTTTTGCTTTTGAATGGTAATATGGCACATTCTGGTGGTATGGCCCTTTCCTTCACCGCAGAATAAGCAGTAAATTTTTCTTGGTTGATCTCCAAATCTTCCTCCGAAGCCCCTGGCGCCTCTGCCTCTTGGCGCTGGCGGCCGAAAAAGAGCTTTGCTGTTGCCCCGAAGCTTGCGAGGAACACTGTGGCCTTTGCTGGTGACTCCCTTTGTCATCATTTTGAGTAGAATTGTGAATTGACCTGACATGCCTCGGATAAAACCTTCCTCCGAAGCCCCTGGTCGTTTCAGAGAACCTGAGAGCTTCCTCCCTTCTTTGGCGAAAATCATTGTCAGCTCGAATATACTCGTCCATCTTCTGGAGCAGCTTCTCCAAAGTTTGAGGAGGCTTCCTAGCGAAGTACTGAGCTGAAGGTCCTGGCCGAAGCCCCTTGATCATGGCCTCAATGACAATTTCATTGGGCACTGTTGGTGCCTGTGCCCTCAGACGTAGGAACCTTCGGACATATGCCTGAAGGTACTCTTCGTGATCCTGGGTGCACTGGAATAAAGCTTGAGCAGTAACTGGCTTCGTCTAAAAGCCTTGGAAGCTGGTTATCAACATATCCTTCAGCTTTTGCCATGAAGTGATTGTTCCTGGCCTAAGGGAGGAGTACCAGGTTTGTGCCACGCTCCTGACAGCCATGACAAAGGACTTTGCCATGACCGCTGTGTTGCCACCATACGAAGATATAGTTGCCTCATAGCTCATCAAGAATTGCTTCGGGTCTGAATGACCAGTCGTACATGGGGAGCTGAGGTGGCTTATAAGACTGTGGCCAAGGTGTAGCCTGCAGTTCTGTTGATAGAGGAGAAGTATCATCAAAAGCAAAATTTCCATGATGGAAATCTTCATATCAGTCGTCCTCGTTGTAGAAACCCTCTTGATGAAGCTCTCTGCGCGGGGGCCTTTGATTCTGGTCATCTTGAGCGAGGTGTCGAAGCTCTTCAGAGGTTTCATTTATCTGCCTTTGAAGATCAGCTAGACGAGCCTATCTTCTCCTTCTTCCGTTGGACCTGTTGATGGAGCACCTCCATTTTTTGGATTTCTTGGTCCAAGTCGTCTTCCGGAGGCGTTGGACTGGTGGCTTTCCTCTTCTGGCTTTGGGCCTCCCTAAAAGAAATGACATCCTGATTGGGGTCCAGCGGCTGCAGAGTGGCAGCCCCTGTCGCTGAAGCTTTTTTCGGCGGCATGACGAAGGTGATGCTTGCCGAAGGTTTTCTAAACTCAAAAAGTGGAAGTGAGTTCACCGGAGGTGGGCGCCAATGTTGGGGGCTTGTTCTCAAATGCTATGAATTAAGAACAAGACAACATAAAAGTGTTAAATGTTAAACTTCTTCGTCCTTAAAAACAGTATATCCCTTCGGATATAATGAATCTCGGACGAAGGTTACAAAAGAAAAGATCTTCGTAGGGTTGACAAATGGTAAAACATAGCATTCATATATAATATGCGAGTACTAATACCAGTATTATTATTAATGTATTTCCATTATTAAATTCATAAAATAGAATTACAAATGTACCTTCAGATCGATGTAAAGTAAAGGTACAAACGTGATGTGAAAAAACTGTATGCTAAGTCAGCGTGAACAGTACGGGAGTACTGTTCACCTATTTATAGGCACGGGACGCAGCCCGTGTAAAATTACATTGATGCCCTCTACAATTATCAATAATTCTATAGTAATTCTTCGAGGTCCAATTTGGCTTTTCATCTTTAAGTCGGTTCCTATTTTCTGTCATTATGTCGAAGCTTTTCTGCACATAGCTTCGTGATCGTCTTATCCTTCAACATGATCGTTTTTCATTCCAGTCAAGCTTCGTCTTAACCATGCTCTTGTATATTTGCGACCTGACTCCAAAGGTGCCATGTCCGAAGGTGCCTGTTCACATATTATACTTGGAAAACATTGTCAAACTATGTTTTTGAGGACCTTCGGGTGCCGAAGGCCCCCAACATCAGCATAAGGTAGACTTTTATCCCAACTTCCCCCATGCTGAAGGGCACAAGCTCTCAACATGTCTTCCAATACTTGATTAGTCCTTTCTGTCTGTCCATCAGTCTAAGGGTGATAAGCCATACTGAAATTCAACTTTGTATTCATGTTCTTATGAAAGCTTCTCCAAAATCTTGATGTAAACTGTGAACCTCGATCAGACACGATCTTCTTTGGTACTCCATGTAAACACACAATCTGAGCCATATATAACTATGCCAACTGTGAGCATTTATAAGTAGTCTTTACCGGAATGAAATGAGCTACTTTAGTCAATCTATCCACAATCACCCATATAGCATCATATCCTTTCTGGGTGCGAGGCAATCCAGTAATGAAATCCATATCAATCTCTTCCCACTTCCACTCGGGTATCTTCAGTGGGTGCAGTAGTCCAGCTGGCCTCTGGTGTTCAGCCTTAACTCTTTGGCATATATCGCACATAGCCACATGTGCAGCCACATCTCTCTTCAATCCATACCACCAGTATTTCTGCTTCAAATCCTGATACATCATGGTACTACCAGGATGAATGCAATAATTCGAGTCTTGGTCCTCCTTCAAAATAGTCTCACGATGGTTTTCAATATCAGGAACACATATCTTGTCCTTGAACCATACAGTGCCTTGCTCATCCTTCGTGAATTCTAGACCTCGACCTTCAGTAATCAGATCCTTAATCTCTTGTGTTTTAGCATCACCAATTTGTCCTTTGTGGATTTCTTGCTCCAAAGTAGGTTCCACATCAATAGTAATTCCTTCAGTGTGAGCAACTATCCCCAGGTTAAGTCTCCTGAAATCCTCAACAATCTCATCGGGTAGCTGGGCAACATCAGCTAAATGCACATGCTCCTTTCGACTCAAGGCATCTGCAACCAAATTCGCCTTGCCCGGGTGATACTGAATTTCCAAATCATAATCCTTAATAAGCTCCAACCAACGACATTGCCTAAGTTTGAGATCCTTTTGAGTGAATATATACTTCAAACTCTTATGATCCGTGTACACTTGGCACTTGGTTCCCATGATATAATGTCTCCAAATCTTAAGCGCATGCACAACGGCTGCAAGTTCTAAGTCATGAGTGGGGTAGTTCAACTCATGTTTCCGCAATTGACGAGAAGTGTAGGCAATCACATGTCCTTCTTGCATGAGCACACATCCCAAGCCTTGGCCACATGCATCACAATAAATGTCAAATCCCTTCTGTAGATCTGGCATAACCAACACTGGTGGTGACATCAACCTCTTCTTTAATTGATCAAAGCTATCTTGGCACTTCTCGTCCCACATAAATTCTCTGCCCTTCTTCAGAAGCGAGGTCATAGGCTTAGCGATCTTAGAAAATCCTTCAACAAACCTTCGATAATATCCTGCAAGTCCCAAGAAACTCCGGATCTCCATAACTGTAGTGGGTACTCTCCACTCCATTATCTCCTTGACCTTAGCAGGATCCACTGATATTCCTCCATTAAAAATGATATGTCCAAGAAATGGCACCTCGCCAATCCAAAACTTGCATTTGCTATACTTGGCGTAGAGTTGATTATCTCATAGCTTCTATAGCACCAATCTCAGATGTTCCTCATGTTCACTATCACTCTTGGAATAAATAAGAATATCATCGATGAATACTATGACGAATCTGTCCAAATACTCCATAAACACCTTATTCATCAAATTCATAAAATAAGCTGGTGTATTAGTTAGTCCAAATGACATAACTGTGAACTCATATAATCCATATCGAGTCGAGAAAGCTGTCTTGGGAATGTCCGATGGCCTAATCTTCATTTGATGGTATCCCGATCGGAGATCAATCTTCGAGAATACCCTAGCACCTCTTATCTGATCAAATAAATCCTCAATATGGGGTAATGGGTAATTGTTCCTCACAGTAACGTCATTAAGAGATCTATAATCCACACACATTCTTTGTGATCCATCCGTCTTCTGTACAAACAGAACAGGCGCTCCCCAAGGTGAAGAACTCGGACGAATGCACCCAGCCTCTTGTAACTCAGTTAACTGCTTCTCAGTTCCTTTAACTCTTCTATAGACATCCTATATGGCCGTTTAGATATAGGGACAGTCCCAGGTAAGAGATCAATAACAAACTCAACTTCCCTATCTAGTGGCATCCCTGGTAACTCCTCTGGAAAGACATCCGAAAATCTCTAACCACACGGATGTTGCCACGAACAAACTCCTCAGCTATAAAGTACATCACACGTCTGGAAGAGGTGGTTACTGCAATTTGAACTTGAAATCTTTCTCCTTTAGGGCTGGTGAGTTCTACGGTACCCCTACCACATGCTATAATGGCCTTTGCCTTTCTTAACCATGACATACCAAGGATCAGATCTATACTACTTGCCTCTAATATTATAGCAGTAGCTCCAAATTCTCTTCCCATAATTGTTAATGTCAATCTACATGTCATATGATTTGCCTCAACAGGCCCTTTAGGTGTAATTACTATCATTGGTTTTCTCATATTTAGCAGTGGTATCTCATTTGTTGTGGCATATCGAGCAGACATAAATGAATGTGTAGCACCAGAATCAAATAATATGGTTGCAGGAATTGCATTAACGTAAAACATACCTAGTACGATGTCAGCACCATCAGGAGTAGCATCAATGCTGACTTGATTAACCCTGGCAATAGAGTATCCCTTGCCATATCCTGGAGTCTGTAGCTTATTCTGAACTGGGGTGGTAGCAATCCTCTATGGGCAAAAATTTGCATAATGTCTAGTCTTCCCACACTTGAAGCAAGTAGTGCCTGCACTTTGTCCTGAAAACTTCATCAGGGTGCCAGTGGGGGTAGCCTGACGAGTCGGTGGAGTCCTCTGAGGTGATTGCTGAACTGGGCGCTGGCCTCCGCCAGTGTGAACTGGTGTACCCTGGGGTGAACTTTAGCGAGAACGAACACTGCTGCTTCCTTGTCCTTGAGATATAGCCTTCCTGTTCAAATCTCCCAGCTGAACACGCTTGTGTTCAATAGCTAGAGCCTTATCGAGCAGCCTCTGAAATGATGGGAACGTATGTGCCACTAGAGCATACTGCAAGGGTCCATTAAGTCCTTCAATAAAATGCTCTTGCTTCCTCTAATCCTCAGCAACTTCATCTGGAGCATATCTGGAGAGCTGAATGAACTTGTCGCGATACTCACTGACTGACATGCTTCCTTGCTTCAGCGATAGAAATTCTTTCTTCTTAATCTTCATCAGTCCAGCTGGTATATGATAGTTTCTGAACTGGGTAGCAAACTCCACCCATGTGATAGTGTCAGCAGCACTATGGGCAGCAGTATATGAATCCCACCAATCAGCAATAGGACCTGTCAGACGACCAGAAGCATATAGAACCTTCTCCCGGTCAAAGCATTATGCTATAATCAACATCTTCTCAACAGACTTCAACCAATCATCAGCGTCCAGTGGATCAGGGGAACTAGCAAATGTCGGTGGCTTATGGCTCATGAACTCCCAGTGCTTATCTCGGGGTGGAACTGGTGGTGGCGGTGGAGGAAGTGGTGCTTGCTAATGTTGTTGTTGTTGTTGTTGTTGTTGTTGTTGTTGTTGTCGTGCCCTCTTTTCCTGGCGTATCTCTTCTCGTTCTTGGTGCAGCTCCTGACGTATCTCTTCTCGTTCCTAGCGCATCTCCTGGCGTTCTTGCTGCATCTGAGTATGCATATCTGCCATAGTGTCTGCCATTTGTTGCATCATCCTCATCTAAGATGCAACAAGTGGGTCAACTCCTGCTGGTGGAGGCAGTGGTGGAGGATCCATCTCTGCTGGTTGTGGCTAGGGTTGTCTAAATATCCTCCGAGTGTGTCGATTGGAAGGTAAATCAATTCCACCACCCTTCCTGGTATTGACCATCTGAGTTAGATTCATATGGTAAGAGGGAATAGTAGACAAGGCAGGTAGTTACGAATCATGTTACTTTGGAGGAATTCTTTAGCTAAGCAGATTAATGTTTTACCTACTAAAGCTAATTCAATACCTTATGGTGGTACATGCTAAGATGACCATTTATAATAATTCAATCAGTCAAAGAAGCAAAGCATGCATTTATCATCAGAACAATCAACCAACATTTTAAATAGAGAAAATAGTTTTAAACTTTGTCTTAGGTTCCCTATCTCTTAGAAAGATCATAGTTGTAGGATTCCAAGGTGTGAAATCCATCTTGTCTTAGAGTAGAAAAGATAAGAGTAATCAAAGTAGAACAGCAAAAGGTGAGACAGGATCAAGATAAGGTAAGTATGGAATGAATCAGAGTAAGGTAAGTAGGTAAGGGTTTGTCCATTTCTATCTAGGTTTCGTCCTACAGTCAACATTTCTTCTGATACCACTTCTGTCACACCCGGGCTTTAAGGAACAAAGCCGGGTGCGTCTTATACATGCACCAAAAGACAACATATATAATAACAAAGTGTATAGAGATAAATGTCACAATAACATTAGAGTATTCGATACATAGCGGAAGTCTTAATATAAAATAAAAGATAAATATGAAACGAACTAAGGATCATCCTTGGCGCAAAAGTCAACTGGGGAAACGCCACCTAGATCAGATTAAACTCCTCGCTTTGTGGCTCCTCCTGAACCACCTATTCTTCTTCTCCTGTGGGGGTGTGAGAAAGCAAGGGTGAGCTCACACATGATCATAGCTCAACAAGTTGTGGAGAAACCAGTGGACATGAACTCACCAAAGGTGGGAGTTCATGTGATGTGTAAGGCTAATCAACAACAGGGGTTAAAGCTGAGCATTGCTTTTAATTAGTTGGTCAAAATTTTATTACCAGTTACTAAATGTAAGTAAATACCAAACCTTAAATAAAGTAATAGAACAAAATTAATAATAAACCCATGCATATGCAAATGACAAAATTGAATTTAAGTTACATAAATTAATCATGCGAGAGTCCTAAGCTGCTCATGACCGTGAGCTCGGCTAGTATACTAGATTTACACTCTGCAGAGGTTGTACCCTTTACCCACAAGTCATGTTACCCATCTGCCAAGAGATCGCGACTCCCATACACCTCTACCTAGGAAGCGAGGCAGGGCAACACTACGAGGCCTTTACAAAGTTCCACTAGCTTCCAAAAACCAGCTACAGTTTATGGGAAGAGCACTTGCAAGAATCCCCCATCTGACCGCCATCGCAGCAAAATCAACCCGAGAACCTCCTTGCAAGCAACTCCCCTACTGCCCTTGCCCTTTCGGGTAAGGTAGTCTTTCGTTAGCTTTCCTAATTAGTTAGCCAAGGGGTCCCATTCCTCCCTTGTGGTGGCACGTGTTTCTCAAGTTAAGCTCCATGTTCCAATTAACATTAATGCTCTTGACATGAACATAAATAGAATAACAAAAGAATTCGAACATGGATATAATGAAAGATTATCCAAAAACCATGTAAAGTAGTAGCAAAACTACCCATGTGATTTAGGGATAACAAGGTAAAATGGATAAACAGACTAGGGTTACCTATTGGGTCCCATCAAAATTAAGCCTATGCATGGTACATGAATATAAAGAACATTATTAGGTAACAAAAGTGGTCAAGGACACAACTTGCCTTCAATGAGCTCCTGCTCAACTACTTCTATCTGCTGGTCACCAGGATCCTCAGTCACAGGTTCTTCTACTCGCCACAATACAAACAAGCACAGTATATAGAGAAAATTAACATCACACCAAATATGTAAACAAAATACATAATAATATTCTAGACATTAAAATAAAATCCTAGGAACAGGAATCATAATTTTTGGAGTTATAGATTTCAGGATATGAATTTTCGAAGGTTTTATGTACTTAAAATAGGATTAAGTGAGAAATTATTTTCTTTCTGTTTTCATGACAAAACAGAGATTCTAAGTGATAGGAAATAATATTACAAAATTTTTTAGAAAGTGGAATGGATCCATTTGGAGTGCACATGAATTTTCTATGATTTATGAAAGTTCTAGCAATTATTTTTGCATTAAAATCTATTTTCTAATTTATTTTCTCTAGTTTTTCTGTTCTCTGGACTGGGCATTCGAATTCCAGAAAGGCCAGGGGCTCTGGCGCAAATGTAACCAATGTGCCACCCTAGTGTCACCTAGGGTTTCTTGTTTATGCTAACCCAAACCATTATCACATGTGAAACAAATAGAGGAACGATCATAAAAAATTAATAACAAAGGTTGAAGTGAGTCTTTTTATCTTAAGAAATTCTCCTTAATCATGTCATGAACCTCAAGGTAAGAAGAACTCTCAAACCCTAATTAATCCTAAGTGGACCACTTAAGCACATAAAGGGAATTTGGGAAAAGACTTGGGAGAAAATACAAATTTTGGTAAGAACCAAATAACAAAGTTTTAGTGCACTAAATAACCAACAAAATATAGTCAGAAAGTTTTGCCATTTGAATTTTTCAAAATCCCCAAATCAGCCCTTGAACCCATGCCCTATGGGAAAATTCAGAACTGAATTTCAAACCCTTCCTAAAGTTCAGATGTGTTCCCTGCTTTCCTGATATAGCTGAAGTGCCCGATCTTTCGATGAGTGGTGATAATTCCGATTTGGCGGAAGATGACCCTCGCGTTCCGACTACGACGAGCAAACCTGAGGCGCCAATGCAATCGCTGAACCAACTCCCTATGGTTACCGACCTTGCTGATGCGCGATCGGCCTGATCACGAAGATCATTTCCTGTGTGCAATCGAAGAACGAACAAAAAAAGATGCGAGCAATCTAATTTATTACTCGAGGGTGGAGTTCTGAATACACAAAGACAGCGCTGATTTGCGTGTGTTCAAGAGTAGCTAAAGCTAACGTAAAACAAAACTCAAAGAACAAAGGAGGCGTAGCTCCTAGATAAATAGAGAGAGGGGGCGCAGCCGCTAGTGGCGGCCAACCCTAGGTCATCCACTATGGGCCATAGTTGGGCTGGTCGTCTATTCTTCTAGGCCCTCATTCTTCAGTAGCATGACAAAGTTAAGATCTCTGGCACGGGCCTAAGTGATTGACCTAGCTAATGAAGGAAGTGGCGCTTGATGTGGAGGTGCTGCTGGTGTAGTCGTACTCATGTTGCAGGTGATGTCCTCATCATCCTCCCCTTCTTGACGTGAAGTCATCCTCGGCCATATATGGTTTCAAATCTTAAAAGTACCAGCAGCACGAGGCATTAATTTAGAACGGCGTAAAGTAGGAAACCGATCCTTTCTCAAGTGCAACCAAACCATATCACCATGGTTGCCCAAACTTGACTTAGCTTTCTGGCAAGTAGTGCAACGTGCAACAAGACGCTCAACATCACGGTGCATCCGAAGCCAAAAGAAGTGTGCGGCCAGCACCTCATGTGTCTTGTAAACGCCAAAGGGCCCCATGAGACTACCTCCATGAGCTTCCTGCAGCAACAAAAGACGAACTGAGCTTGCTGGAATACACAGCTTGTTAGCGCGGAACAAAAATCCATCCTGTATGTGAAATTTTCCCCAGGGTTTGCCATCCTTACAATGTATAAAGATATCTTTAAAATCAGCATCATCCATATATTGATCTTTCACAGTTTGCAAGCCAAAGATTCAAAATTCTAACTGTGAAAGCATGGTATATCTATGGGACAACGCATCAGCAATGACGTTTTCCTTCCCGTTCTTGTGTTTAATGATGTAAGGAAAGGACTCGATGAATTCTACCCAACTAGCATGACGACGGTTCAGATTTGTTTGGGTACGAATATGTTTTAAAGCCTCATGATCAGAATGAATTATAAACTCACGAGGCCAAAGGTAGTGCTGCCATGTTTGCAAAGTGCGAACTAAAGCATAAAGTTCCTCATCATAAGTAGAATATCTCAAGCTAGCACCACTTAATTTTTCAGTGAAATAAGCAACCGGTTTTCCTTCTTGTAACAAAACAACACCTAACCCAATACCACTAGCATCACATTCAAGTTCAAACACTTACTGAAAGTCGGGCAATTGTAAGAGTGGAGCATGGGTTAACTTATCTTTCAAAGTGTTGAACGCCTCTTCTTGTGGGGGGTCCCAAGCAAAATACACACCTTTCTTTGTGAGTTCGTGGAAAGGGGCAGCAATGGAGCTAAAATCATGCACAATACGGCGGTAAAATCCTGCAAGTCCAAGAAAACTCTGAATTTGCGTGACCGTCGTTGGTGTAGGCCAGTCCTGAATGGCTTCAACCTTGCTGCTATCCACCTCAATGCCCTGCGGAGTAATCACATAACCAAGAAACAAGACACGTTGCGTGCAAAATGTGCACTTTTCCATGTTACCAAACAAGCGAGCAGCATGCAAAGCATCAAAAACAACACGCAAATGTTCTAAATGCTCCTCTATAGACTTGCTGTAAATAAGGATATCATCAAAATAAACAACAACAAACCTATGAAGGCCCGTAGAACTTCGTTCATTAAACGCATAAAGGTGCTGGGAGCATTAGTAAATCCAAATGGCATAACCAACCATTCATATAAACCAAATTTCGTTTTAAAAGTCGTTTTCCATTCATCACCGAGTTTCATTCTAATCTGATAGTAACTGCTACGCAAATCAACCTTAGAGAAAATAACGGCACAACTAAGCTCATCTAACATATCATCAAGGCGTGGAATAGGATATCGATAACGAACTATAATGTTATTAATATCACGACAATCTACGCACATATGCCATGACCCACTTTCTTTGGAACGAGTAAAACAGGAACCGAGCAAGGGCTAAGAGACTCACGAATGTAACCTTTATCAAGCAGCATCTGCACCTGGCATTGGATCTCCTTCGTCTCATCTGAATTTGTACGGTACGGGGCGCGGTTCGGAAGAGAAGCGCCGGGGATGAGATCGATCTGATGCTTAATCACTACAGGAAACTGGTTAAAGAACGTGGGTGACAAACCGTCGAACTTAATGTAATAAGCCGTCGAACTTACCGTAAGAACGTGGGTGTACTGACGAATATAGCCGACGACGATTTTTGGAAGAACTTAGAGAAGTAAGTTCGACGGCCCCGTCGAACTTAACGTTAAGAACGTGGGTACCGTCGAACTTAACATTAAGAACGTGGGTACCGTCGAACTTAACGTTAAGAACGTGTGTTTTTAAGTTCGACGGCGGCCGTCGAATTTTTTCCCATAAGTTCGACGGCACCCACGTTCTTACGGTTATGTTCGACGGGGCCACGTGGCCATCGACCTTATGTGTCCCGCGTGGGTCTGCGAGGACTGCACAATAAGTTTGACGGTACCCACGTTCTTAACGTTAAGAACGTGGGTACCCACGTTCTTAACCCTTTTTAGAAAAAAATAAAAAATACAGAAATGAAAAATTAGACAAACATAATATCACATGCAACACAAAATATCACATACAATATAGATTTCAAACACATGGATATATGTTCATATCACAAATTCACACAAGTCCAAATACAAAAGTTCACAAGAATTAGAGATTGTGCCAGTAGTAATACAACACACAGGAATTGAAGATGCATGCGTCCATCAATCCCTCAAGACTCTGTTCCTAACTAGACAGTATCCACCTATCACTAAGAGAAACATGTCAACAATGGACACCCTAACTCTAGGTGATGTCTGACTTCCAAAGACGACGTCCTTCATTCACTCCAGAGCTCAGTTGTCTCATGTTCGCTCAAAGTCGCTGCTGTAGCATGAATAAAGTTACCTATTTTTCCATCAAAAGAGAGGACATAAAATGGCCATGAGAGCTCCTTCAGTAGCGATCAGAGTTCCCTCAATATCTCTGAGAGGTCCTTCAATGTCTTTGAGAGCACCTTCTATGTATGTAAAGAAAGCACAGGTAATCATAACTGACAAAATTATCGTAGAAAAAAGTGCATGAGATGGGACATGGGTCTTTTTGGGTCATCGCTTGAGAGGTGGGCTTCCACAGAAAAAAAAGTGCATGGGATGGTAACGCATCAGCTGCCCTGAGCCTGAGCAAGATAATATAAGGTTGAGTGTTCCAATTAATTCTGGGCAAACTAGCTCATTCAGAAAAAGAAGAAAGCTGGTTTATCACAGTTTCATTGTGGCACCAAGCTCTATAAATTCAGACAGTGTGCTTCATGAATTCCATCACTAAAACTTATTAGAAAACATTAGTATTATTCTTGACAGCAACAGGTGAGTATAAACATATATGCTAACTACAGTTAATAAATACTGTTAGGCAAGTGTAGAATACTGCAACACAGAGAAACTCCATGTTTTTGTTGGCCAATATCTTTGTACTTCGCCCAACACTTGCTACCTAAAAAGGCTCAGGTATCAAGGACAAGGGTAGAAAGATTCATGTATGAAATCAAGGAGCAAGAACAGAAGATCACAAGAACTTGCAAGAAGCAAAATAACACATGAAGGAGCATGTGACCAAATAAAATCATATTGTATTTTAAATATTATTTTTTATATATTTTTTAAGCAAGCTATCCCCATTGTTGTAATCAATATATTTATAGAAAACATAGAATAAATGGGTAGATTTAATACTTTGTTCAGGAACGAACAAGTTCATTTAAAATAGATTTAGGTGAGTTGTGTCAAGATTTAATATATGTTCCAACATCTAGAGTCAGGTTGTTATATTTACATAAATTGTCTCTAAAGAGTTGAACAACCATACATACATAATTATATAGAGTATGCAAAATAAACATTCCAGGACTCGAAGATTGTTGATAGTTTTAGTTGATCGTACCTGTTATCGTAAGTATCGCACTCTCTGGAAGATTGGAGATGTATTCACCAAGCAGGATGTGGCAGCCTGCATAACCAAGTAGGAAATCCGTTAGCAAGTGCATATTAGTAAATGCAAAGAAACTCTAGCAACATATACGTACATGTGTACATGGTTAAGGTATTTGATATTGCCATCCGTACCCCAAAACTATTAGTAAAAGAAAAAAAGGATTAACAACCACTTGCATGCGTGAGTTGGTTAAGTAAAAATGAAAGCCGTTATGAATTTTAGAAAATAGAGAAAAAATATAGGGAGGAGCTAGGTAGGATTTAGTTCAGAAACAAAAACAAAGTACAAGAAATTCAGACTTCCAAGAAACATAATATTTTTGCTGTTAAGCATGACTTTAACAACCTCAACTGAAACTTTTCAAAATTTTATAAACATTGTTGTGCACATAAAAGTACTCTAGAACAAAACTATTTAAGCATACTCCCATTTAGATGGAAACTTTAATAATAGTTCATAATTCAAACAAATATTGCTAGAAGTCTGCTTATTGAAAAACACACAGGTCTCCTGCATTGTTCGATTAAAAAATATTGCCACAAATGATAAGAGTCACTAAAATACCAGTTTTTATCCAAGCACAAACAAGTTCACATTTCAAAGTATCGTAGCTTGCAAAACCTTACCTAAAGATAACAATGATTGCAACAAGCCAACAACCACAGAACGACAAGTGAAAGCCACCAAATTGCAATCCTCTCCTTAAAACAGAATCAACAGAAGATGGTACTCTGATCGTATTCATGGATTGCTTCAAATAAACAATCAGTAGCATCATGTAAAATGAGAATTCTTCCATGTATCGATATAGTGACATATTCAATAAAGAGGTACAAAGCTAACTCTGTACATATAAGAGCGTCCTCAGTTTTGCCTTCAATATTATTAAATTGAGAACTATCTTGACTGATGTTCAAATTACAACAAAGAAAATTGCTGAAGTTCTGTAGCTCTTGTCGCTGAAGTTCTGTAGCTCTTGTGCCTGACGACAAGCAGCCTTAAGGACTCTTGTAATTACACCCAACGATTCAAATGAAGCTAGAGTATGTTCTTTCGCGAGTTGTAGAATAACACGAAAGCTTTTGAGAAGAGTGTTGACTACTAAAGGATCAGAAATGCAATGATCAAGTGCATCCAGCAGTGCCGAGCATTATGGGGAAGATAACCTTAGACCAGATGTAATAGAACTTTGTCACATACTCAGTCAGCAGGACACATGGTTTAAGCTCATGACCCCATGGTTCATTGAAGTGAAGGGACTCCTTTCATGTACTGACAATTAAGGATATGTTAATTGATTAGTATCTACAATTTTGTAATAAGGAATAAACTGATGTTCTGAGACAAATAAGCAATGAAATAAAAGTGAGATAGATGACATACTGGACCAGTAGTTTTCCTATCAAGGGTGATGGCAAAGTACATCTCACCAGTAAGAGATATTTTCTCACATAAGTAGAGTTGCCGAGAAGAATGGAGAGTATCTATCTCTAGAAATCTTCGATATGCAAGGAAATATTGCAAACTAAAAACATGAGATAATGAGTTTCATACATCATAGTCACAAGAACAAAATTATGAAGAACTATTTAAAAATGAAATGCACTGAGATCTTGTCTTGCATATAAATCACAGTTTCATTGTGGCACCAAGCTCTATAAATTCAGACAATGTGCTTCATGAATTCCATCACTGAAACTTATTAGAAAACTTTAGTATTATTCTTGGCAGCAACAGGTGAGTATAAACATATATGCTAACTACAGTTAATAAATACTGTTAGGCAAGTGTAGAATACTGCAACACACGGTAACTCCATGTTTTTGTTGGCCAATATCTTTGTACTTCGCCCAACACTTGCTACCTGAAAATGCTCAGGTATCAAGGACAAGGGTAGAAAGGTTCATGTATGAAATCAAGGAGCCAGAACAGAAGATCACAAGAACTTGCAAGTAGCAAAATAGCACATGAAGGAGCATGTGACCAAATAAAATCATACAGAGAACAATGGAGTTCAGAAAATGGTAGCAAAACTTACAGAGTGACTAACACGACTGAAATGAGAAGCAATTGATTAGGGATCTTCTAACTGTACTCCAACATTAAACACCTGGATAAATTAATACCTCAAGCAAACATAATGTGGCAGATTCTTAGCAATATGTCCTACAAACAAGCATTATTCATATCATTGAGCTGAAGTAAATGGTACTGTTTAGGAAGGCTGATCCCAAATCTAGCACCAATGTCTGTCAACCAAAAACACTAACCACTCTACAAAACTTTGACGTTGGGCAACTACAGTAGCTAGACGAGCTGAAAAAAATACAACAAAAATCAAGGCCAGGAACCAAAATAGAGAGGATGAGATTTCCTGTGGCCAACCTGAAATCCAGCCTTCGACTAGTGCTTGCTCAATCGAATTGCAAAAAAAAAGAGGAAGAAGCGGCTTAGCCTGGCGCTAGTGAGAGAGAGGAGCGTGTGGGTGGGAATGAGACAGGTGAGAGAGAGAACCACGTGTTGGTGGGACCTTGAGCGGCTAGAAGCAGGCTGAAGGGATGGGGAGTTGCTTTGGAGCACTACCAAACTGGCCCATAGGCCATAGGTAGCCAAATAAATAGAAGAAACAAACAATTCCAAGATAACACATGGGTAGCTAAGCATAAATCAAGGTATGCTGCTCTTGAAACAAAGTGGCACAAGGCACATGTTAGCTAAGCATAAATCAAGCATGTGCAAGGCATCAAATTTAACTGCAGTGTGGAGAACAGCAAAAAGCCTGGCAAGACAAGTTACCTGAATTGCATTGAAAATTGGTGATCAGATCATTAGTTTAGTTTAGAAATGAAGAAACAGTAAATGCAGAAAGATTCATGTAAAACATTCTGGTCAATCATACCATTATAGTCATTCCTTGCAGTTTCTCCGCACTCATAGTGTCAACTTTGAGTTTATGAACTAGTAACTGCAGTAGGTTAATGGCAAGTTCTACGCACTTAGAACCTACAAACAATGTAATCAACAAAATCATATAAGAAATTAAGCATCAAACTATATTTGACACCAATTAAACAAGTAAAATAGTAATCCTTTTTCTCGAGTTATGACCCAAAAATTTGGTATTCATGTAAAATTTGGTATTCTAGATGCACAAATTTAAAATATGCCATCTAAGACCTGCATAGAAAGTGTCAGCGCTAACACAGCGGTTTAGAGACTAAATTGACATCGAGATACATGCATGGAAACTCAATACCATCTGTTAAGCTTAAGATTTGAAGGAAGATCATGTCTATTACACCAGGCTCACAAAACTCATATGCCCCATCTTCAGATGCTATTGCAATAAGTGACAGAAGTTCAAAGCATTCTTCAGTGATTGCAGGATTAGTCCTGCAGCACACGATGCAGCTACAATCATAAGCAAACATGCATCGCAAGAAAAGCATCAAACGTAGATAGTGATAGCAAAATGGGTGGCCTCGGCTCTTAACAGATTCAAAATAGGATAGCAATTGTGTATTCCACTAGTAGGGATTGCAAAATCAGAAGTACTAATCCGTTAGTATGGAGTATGAGAGTATGAAGCATCAGAAGCTCAAAGAGAACAAATTTCTTACGATTTGGTGACATCCTCGGCGACTAGGGGCACGGTGGAAACGACCCCCTCGTCGGCCGCAACCTCCAGGACACGCGTGAGCCCTGCGAGCACGGTGACGGCGAGCCGCATGTATGCCTCTCGCTCCTCCTCCTTCCTGCCCTCCACTTTCCCCAACCCTGCGCCCACGAAGCAAAAATCAATGAACCACTGACCCCCACCCCCAACCACTAGACAACCACGAGGCTCGCTTCCAGGCGTGTCTCTTACCAGTGTTGAGGAGGAAGGCTCACCCAACGGCTGGGAACGTCTTCACTTGTGGCGGTGTCCTTCCTCGGTGGCGCGGGGCGTGGTGGCGGCCTCCAGTAGCGCGCGAGCACGCTCCTCCCTCGGCGGCGGCGCGGCCCACTCGTTGTGGCACGGCGGTGGCACGGGTGGCGCGCAAGGCGTGGTGGCGGCCTCCAGCAGCGCACGAGCATGCTCCTCCCTCGGCGGCGGCGTGGCCCGCTCGTGGTGGCGCGGCGGCGACGTGGCCTACCGGCGGCGGCTTGGCCTGACGCTAGTGAGAGAGAGGAGCACGTGGGTGGGAATGAGACAGGTGAGAGAGAGAACCGCGTGTGGGATTTGGATTTTGGTTTTCAGGATTAAGTTCGACGGTGTCCATATGCCCGACGAACTTAACTTAAGAACGTGGGTACCCATGTTTCTAACTTGTTAAATTCGACGGTTTTATCTAGAGCCCATGAACTTAACTTAAGAACGTCAGTACACGTTCTTAACATAACCCATGAACTTAACTCAAGTAAGAACGTCGGTACCCACGTTCTTACTTTTACCCACGAACATTTATCAGTTTCTTGTAGTGAATGCCACGGAGCGGAGGAAGACTCGGTGGTAAGTCCATAGGAAAAACATCAGCATACTCTTGCAAAAGGTTAACAACAGCAGGGGGTATATCCAAAGACGGTGCATCATCAAGCGCAACAAGCATGCACGAGCATACAAGTGCATAACAGGGCATATGAGCTTCATGGAGATCATCAAAATCAGCACGTGTAGCAAGTAAAACAGGATAGTGCAACTTGATTTTAGATTTAATAGGTGCGGCTGATGTCGATTTGACTTGTTGTGCAGTTTTAGCAGCCCTAGTAAGATCATCTTTCAAAATTTGGTTAGGGGTCATTGGATGTATAATTATTTTCTGGCCTTTAAACATGAAAGAATAATGATTTGAACGACCATGATGTAAACTATCAGTATCATATTGCCAAGGTCGACCCAATAACAAAGAGCATGCTTCTATAGGAATAACATCGCAATCAGCATAATCAGAATAAGAACCCAGCAAAAAGAGGACACGTATCGAACGTGTTACCTTTATTTTACCACCATCATTAAGCCATTGAATGTGATACGGATGTGGGTGTGCGCGAGTGGGCAAGGATAATTTCTCTATCAAAGTTGTACTTGTCAAATTGTTGCAGTTGTCACTATCGATGATGATGTGAATCAACCGTTCGTGAACAACGCCCTTGGTATGGAATAGAGTGTGTCGTTGATTTTTTCGGCCTAGGCAACCTGTGTGCTGAGAACACGCTGCACAACAAGACTCTCATACCTATCAGCGTCGATGGGGTCAACGTGGACTTCCTCATTTTCTGCATGGTTAGTGGCAATCATAGCATGACTAGTTTCCTCGGAATCACTGGCTGAAGAGTACTCACCATTGTCACGTATAAGCAAAGTACGCTTGTTTGGGCAGTCCCGAATTATGTGCCCAAACCCTCTGCAACGATGGCACTGAATATCCCGTGTACGTTCTGTGGAAGAAACGGCGCCTTTGGCAAGGGGCGCTGCTGGCTTGGTCGTCCCTGTGCGTGGTGTAGTGCTAGGCGTAGAAGGTGCAGGGCTGGAAGGAGTTGAGTTGTGTGTCGAACCCCGGTCTGCAAAAGAGTTAGTATATGTCTTTGATCGTCGTCCTTGCACTTCACGTTCAGCTTTGCAAGCATATTCAAACAATGTGGTTATATCAAAATTATCCTTATAACCAAGTATATCCTGAATTTCCCTGTTCAAACCACCACGAAAACGCGCCATAGCAGCGTCATCCGACTCAACCAAACCACAAAGAAGCATACCCTTTTGTAACTCCTGGTAATATTCCTCAATAGATTGTGAACCTTGTAGAAAATGCTGCATTTTGTTAAGCAAATCACGGGCATAATAGGAAGGAACAAATCTGTGGCGCATGGCAGTTTTTAATTGGGTCCAAGTAGTGACACTGTTAATGGGAAGTTTTTGTTAATACTCACGCCACCAAATTAAAGCAAAATCAGTAAATTCGCTAATGGCAGCCTTCACTTGGCTATTAGCAGGAATATCATGGCATGAAAATTTCTGCTCTACCTCCAATTCCCAATTAAGATATGCAGCAGGATCATATTTACCATTAAAAGATGGAATTTTAAATTTAATCTTAGCAAATGAGTCATTAGGGGGATGACGAACCACACGGCGTGCACGAGCACGGCGATCTCCATCGTCCTGCTCAGTGTCACCACCGTAGTCCTGCTCCATCTTTGTGGTCAACGCATCAAGGCGTGCCAGGATGGTGTCGAGTGTGGTGCGAGTCGCCGTTATAGCAAGGTCAAGCTGGTTGAAACGCGCGGTCGTCGAAGTGACCGTTGAATCAAGCCATTCATGCATCATCCTAATGTCAGCAGCAAGTCCATCAACTTGTCCCCTTACTTCCTACAACTTGATATCCACTGTGTCGTGTGCTCCTGCCATAGTTAGCGCAAACACCAAAACACCAAAAGGAGAAAAACCGACGACAACAGGGGAGTGGTGGTGACAACTCGCTAAATGGAATGTTGTTATCAAGTTCTTATCCATTCTTACCAAGCCACAGGGGTGAACTACAACCAACAGGTGGAACCGGTGAAAGATTGGATGAGCGATTGCCTGGAGAAACAGAAACCTGCTCGTCGTAGAAATATGTGGAGTTCTAGGTAGGCTGCACTCAAGTCAAGGATTAGCACGATCAAACAATAATGCAAAGTTGAATTATAGTGCAAAACACGAAACTATATTGCTGGCCACAAGTGCAAAGGATGGATGGGAAAAAACTGCGGCAAAGCAAAATTATCGATGAAGGCTAGCAAGAGTGTGCAGAAAACTTCCCGGCGCCGGTACACTGCCTTAACAAATTTTTTGATTTTTTTGGAGCGATCACCTGGCACTACGCTGGGTGACCTGTATAGAACTTTTCGAGAGCTTTCCGGAAAAAAGAGCACTGAAATTGGAGTTCCGAGCGAAAAGTTATGGCCGTTTTACTATAGGACGTCCGAATCGGCGGGAATTTTCGAACGAAAACGATCGAGATGAGACAACCGCTTTGTATTCCTTTCCCCTTTCTTTTTTGTTTGTTCTCTTGTTCTATCCTTTCTCTTTCTTTTTCTTTTTTTCTTTTTTTTGTTTCTGTTTTTTACGTAACCGAAGGAGAAAAAGAAGGAAGCGGTGTTGACTCGGTTTGTGGCGTGATCAAACAGGAGATGGTGGCGGCACACTAGGGTTTGAATGGTGGAAGAAAGAAGGATGGTGAAAAAAACACAATGCAACAAGCAACAAATGACATGAAAGCACACAAATTCAACAATGCAGATTATTGAAAGAAAGTGCGAGGCTCAAAAGGGTGCTGGGATAAGGTCTAACCTGAATTTTTATGTGGTTTTGTGGACTGTAGGAGAAAAAAACACTCGACAAACTCACCAATCAACCTGGAAATCTGATACCACTTGATATAGCTGAAGTGCTCGATCTTTCGGTGAGTGGTGATAATTCCGATTTGGAAGAAGATGACCCTCGCGATCTGACTATGATGAGCAAACCTGAGGCGCCAATGCAATCGCTGAACCAACTCACTGTGGTTACCGACCTTGCTGATGCGAGATCGGCCTGATCACGAAGATCATTTCCTGTGCGCAATCGAAGAACGAACAAGAAAAAGATGCGAGCAATCTAATTTATTACTCAAGGATGGAGTTCTAAATACACGAAGACAGCGCTGATTTGCGCATGTTTGAGAGTAGCTAAAGCTAACGTAAAACAAAACTCAAAGAACAAAGGAGGCGCAACTCCTGGATAAATAGAGAGAGGGGGCGCAGCCCCTAGTGGCGGCCAACCCTAGGTCGTCCACTATGGGCCGCAGTTGGGCTGGTCATCTATTCTTCTGGGCCCTCATTCTTTAGTAGCATGATGAAGTTAAGATGTCTGGCACGAGCCCGAGTGATTGGCCCAGCTAATGAAGGAAGTGGCGCTTGATGTGGAGGTGCTGGTGGTGCAGTCGTACTCATGTTGTAGGTGATGTCCTCATCATTTCCAAAACTCAAATCCTCGAAGTCCAAATATCAAAGTGGCTCCAATTTACCTTGAACATACTCTGGTAAAGTTTGAAATCAAACAAAAACTGTTTGACACATGTTGACTCGACTTTAGTGTCGGTTTTCAGCCAAGCAACAAACCCAACTTCGCCCCCTCGTATCTCGCGATTCCGAGATCAAATCCACTCGAGTGTTGTAAGAGAAACAAAGAGTAAACGACAAAGAACAAATCGTGTGCAGGGATTTGGGAGAGTTACGAGAAGATCGCGAGCCAATTAGCGCTTGAAAATGACCAGACTGAGTGAGGCCACGTGTTTGATCGCTTGCCTGACCGGTCGAGCGCGGACTGGCCGCGGCAGCGCGCGCCCCCGCATGTGGTCGCCCCACTCCACGCGTTTGCACCTTGCCCTCGCCTATAAGTGCCCCTAGAGGCCTTAGCCGTTTGCACTCGCGCACCCAAAGCCCTACCCGAGCCAGAGATCACCGGAGTTCGCCATGGAAAGCGAGCGCCACCGCCCGCCATCACTGCCCGAGCACGGCCGTTGTGGCCAATCTTTTCTGTCGACCCCCAGCCTCGCCCTAGCCCTTGGACAACTTCCCCGACAGCCTGTGAAGCTTCTCCAAGCTTGAGCCATGGCATTGCCCCACCGGAGAAGCGAAATCACCCTCGCCGGATTTCGGCCACCCGCCACCGCGTGTAGACCGAGCAATCCGGTGAGCCATTCTCAAATTCCTCACGCGCATACCTTCCTTGATCTCTGATAAAGCACCCTGACCTATTCAATCGGATTATGGCGTCGTGAGCAGGCCGGATTCCTCGCCGCCGACGAGCTCCCCTGCCTGCGCACGTGGACCGACCTACTCCGACCACCACCACCGACGATCCGTACATCGACGTGATCGCTAGAGACCCCCGGACCTCACCCGACCTCTCACCGGAGCAACCCGCCGCCGGTAAGCCCATCTACCCTTTTCTTCCGCCGCAGTCACTGTTCCATTAGGGGAAGGATCGTGGGTTCGATATCGCAAAACCCTAGGGGGTTTTCTGCAGAGTCATAGACTCAGATGAATAGTGAACCGAGGACCTGTCTGTAATACACTTAAAACCTTTTGCCAGGGACCCTAGTGCAAAACTCTTTTCCTTTATCCATTTTCTTTTTATTATTTTTTAAGTTCAGCAGAGAACTTAGGAAATTTATATCTTGAGAAATATTCAACCAAATCTAGTCAAACCAATTTTTCTGGATTCAAAATAATATGAGCTATAAAATAAAAATGTTGAACCCCATGGTTTTTGTATCGATTGTTAGAGTTTAGAATTAATTAAGGAAACTGGCCAAACCTTATTAAAATAAATAAAATTAGTTATGCTTATGTGCTGAACTTAAGAAAATTTGTAGAAGTGTAAACCCCACATAGACACTGTTTAAAAATAGTGAGCACCCTAGTATTGAAGATTTAGACAAGATTATTTATTAAAAGCTATATTTGCCCAAAACTTAGGAAAATGAGAAAGGTGCTAGAAAATAATGAACAGTGGATGCAAATATTTTTCCTAGTCCACTTAAGTAATAAAGAACCTAGGAAAAATAATGGGAACCCTAGTCCAGAGCAAATTCAAGGTGAAATTTTTTATTAGACACTAATCAAACTAGAAAGACAATTATTAGAATTATGAAAACAGTTTCAAAATTGTTAGGAAAAATTCAGTAGACTTATAACCACTAGGACACCACTCCAAAAATAATAAATGCTCTAGCCCATCATTTTAAGTGGGTTGAACAAATAAAACTTGGTATTGAGCCATATTTCAATTAAATCATAAGTAAGCCAAGAAGTGTGCAACAGTGGGAAAACAAATTTTTACCATATTATTAATGGAATAAACCACCAGATAAAAATGCAAAACCTATTCAAAACTACCAAGTAATACCCATTGCCAATACTTTATGAAAAAGGCCATTTAATTCAAGAAATTCCTACCACCCTTCCCTTAAGCAAAAAGTTATCAAAATTTAGAACGATTGCTCTTGCACAAAGAAGAAGATAGGAAAAATTTGAAATCTGTTGTTTGATATTTTTCAAATATAGTGGTAGTAGAAAGCACCCCTTTGGCTAGAAACTTTAGAAAATCATAATAAAATAACTGATAAGTATTAGTGGCTGAACATTTGTACAAAGTCATGTTATAACATCTAAATACCAGCAAAAATAAGTCTTAGAGAATAACCCAATGTAAAAAGGGAGATGTAGTTCAAAACACCCCCTCTGCCCTAATATTTGATAATTTTGTACAGAGAAGACCACTCACTTTTTAAGCCTCAAATTTTGCGACAGAGAGTTATACACCAGTGAGAAGCCACTGTAATTTTTGCATAATTTTTGGAAATTTATTAAGCTATCTTGTAGTTCAAACCCACCTTAAAAGTATAAAAGAAATAGCAAAGAAGAGAGGGAATAATGAATCTCACTCCAATGAATTCAACTAGGAGGCTTAACAAGCTCTCACGAAGACATTAAAAAGAAATCAGTGGAACACCAAAATGAATTTACCAATTAGCTTAACCAAGCTTGACCCTAATTTGCTAAGTGTATCACAAAAATCTTCAATAGTAAGAATAAGCTCCACCATATTAAATTGATCATCCCCCATCAAATTTTAATTGCTAAATTGCATATCATGCCATGCATGTGTCTTACTCCTTGTATCCATTAGATTGCAATCTCGTTGACGGAGAGTACGTGCTCATCCCCGAGCAAGGAGCTGTCCACGAGGAAGACCAGAAGCAAGCTCCCAAGACTGCCATCGAGGATCTCCCTGCAGCCCCAGCAATTGAAGGCAAGCCCCAGTTTTATGCATAACCAAGTTATATATATGCTACTTTACTACACCTAATGTTTGTAGGCTTGTAATGTGCACTTAAGTATAGGAGTTGCTTGAAACCCTTAGTTGCATAAATTCAGGATTCCTTTTTGAGATGGATACTAGTATGCTAGGTCAAATAGCTGCTATGCTAATTAGGATCTCGGTAGAAGTCGAGTGATTTTTCTAGCACTCGCGCGAGGTCAGGAATTGATTGTATTCATCTTGATAACGAGATCTATGATGGTCTATGGACTTGGATCCAGGGTGGATGCCTTGTCCATGAGACAGGAAAAGGAATTAAGGATTAATGTGTGGATACCTAAGTCAAGCGTTTGAACGTACTAAACACATGTCGGGAAATATGGTAACCGGTAAACCTAGTACCTGAGTGAAGTCGGGCACAGACTTTTCTCCTCACTCATCCTGGGACTGGGTCTCCCATGCTAGCTATGGTGGGTACAAGTGAGGTCACTGCACAGCGGCAGCCGGGGTCAGTGGAGCATTGTATGACAAGGCGTTGAGCCCTGGCCGCGTACGGGAAATCGATGGGGACGGTTGACATAAGTGGGGACAGAGTGCCCCTAAATGTCATGTGTTTAGGTTTACCTTGCAAGGTTTAAAACTCGATTCGAATCATCTGCTTCTCGCAGCTAATGAGACTGCTTGACCCCCTGTACTACATTGAGTTAGAAGTGAAATGAGGTTTATATGAGATAACTTGTTGATTGTACTAAATGCTTGTTACCATGTATGCTTAGAAGGAGCAAACTTAGCTACGATAATGATGCTAGAAATTGAAAAGCTAAAACTTGTTTTTAGACTCAGCTAGTGCTTTTGGCAAACCAAACTCCTCAGCCAAACAGCTGCATGGTCTAGAGGTAGAGGAGTAGTTTCCTCACACCGGGTAAGTCTAGCTGAGTATTAGTATACTCAGCCTTGCTTGTGGCATAATTTTTGCAGGTATGCTTCAGGATATGGTTGATGGTGTGACTTGGCCAACCACCCTGCCACCGGGTTGGACGGTCGAGTGGGATGCTGCTCCAGCGGGAGAGGAGCAGGAGGAGTAGTAGGCTAGGCCTTGCCCTATTCCTCGCTTTCGACGATATCGATTATCCGCTGCAATTTATTTTGTGAACTTATATAAGCTACTTGAAAAACTCCGATTTATGTAATAATCCTAGTACTTTAAATTGAGGTTTCCTATTTTATTGTATTTCTTCTATGACTCACCTTCGAGTGAGTTTGTGGTATTTGATCATGGTTAAGTGGCTTTATCAGGCTAGATCTGAGGGACTGACGGATTATTCCGATTTAAGTGTGTTGCAGCCCCCGAGGCGCGACTTAGGCACTTAAGCTAGAATAATTCGGGCGGTTCTGCCACAACCAAGACTCAAAAACCCGAGGAGAGGACCGTGGGTTCTATTCGATAAAATCGTAAGGTTCCTATTGTAAAACGCACCTGCGAAGGGGTACGCGCTGATCCGGGCCGCACATTTACGGTTCTGCGGCCCAGATTAGATCCAAGATACCTATGAACCCGAGATCGATCGATCTAAAATCCATGCCCCACAATAGCTCCTACCCGTGAGACCACGCTACCCCTCGGATCTAGCATCAACGGTTTAGGACAATCGCGCCATCAGGCACGCACGGCTGGCAGATCTCGGCCGCAAGCGCCAGATCCAACGACCGCAGACTGTCGTCTTCGTCGCGCCTTGTTTCCCCCCGTCCACCGTGGCCCGACCACGGTGGAAAACCCAACTCCAGCGAGGCGAATCCCCAGGGATGATGCAACTAAACCAAATTGGACTGGTGCTACACGATACGGTGATGAAAACGGGCACAGGCGATGAATACATACCATGAATCGTGGACGCAGGAGGGCTGTCCACGACGACCGCGAGTTTCTGGTGAGCCGCCAACGTCGACGAGAAATTACGCTCGCTCGATACGTGATCCTAATGCAAAGGTTGCCCCAAACCTCGCGGCAGAACCCCAAGATGCCCCCGGAACAATACGCCGCGACTGGGGAAGGCCGGCCGATAGCGTTTCAATGGTGGCGGCGCGAGCTCTCCACTTTTTTTTACTGAACTCTCTCAATGGTGCTACCGAAGAAGAAGGAAAGGGGAGCGATGCACTACTACTTATCTCACAGACCACCCCGTCTTACCGCCGAGAAGGCCGCCCAAGCCGTTGCAGCACGAGCTCCAGAAAACTAGGCACGACGCTCGGTCATAGCCGCGTGATCCTGATTTAGGCGGTGGTAGGTGCTTACCCATGGGCCCTGCAGGTCGGCGTAATGGTAAGGACAGGCAAGTGTGCGCGAGGGTGTCGCAGAGCGACTGCCCCGTGGGGCCTTACTGTCGGCGCGCGCAGGACGGAGAAATGGGTCGCGCGGTGGGGAAACGGTAGTGGGCCAGAAGCTAGGTTTTGGGCCCGAGCGCGGTTTTCCCTTTTTCTTTTATTTTATTTTCTTTTCCTATTTTGTCTTCTTTGTAGTTTAAATCCCAAATTTGAATTTGAATCCTCTCATGAGTTTCACTCTTGAGTCAATTATGCAAATTCCAAATCTAGTGTAGGATTAGTATATTTTTTATTTACTTATTTTTATCCACATAATATTTATTTTCTTTTCTTTTCTAAATTCTAGAATTCTTTTAGATTCTAGATTTCCTTTTGAATTAATATATTTCTTGTCTCTTTATTTTTATATTGTCACAAAATGCACACAAAATAATATCCATCATGATGCATAATTTAGTGGTATATATCTTTATTAATTGTTTTTAAAGATGGTGTTGACATGTGATGACAAATGGGTTCAACCCACACATATAAATAAAGGAAATAACATTTTCTTCTCCTTTTATATTCTCTCTTACAAATTGGGTATTACACTACTAATATACTTCATCGTTGAAGTTAACCTTCTTCTTGGGTCTAATTTAGGGATCATCGGTCGTGATGTTAGATGCCATTATCCGAGTTGGGATAACAATTGCGGTTACATGGGGTAGGTAGATTAAACAAAGTTTTGCTTTCTTGGATAAATGGATTCGGCAACCTATACCATAGGCTAGGTCATGGTTTCACGGACAAGTTGGTCTAGGACACAAATTTAGGTTTAAAACCCATTTATAGGAATATGGTCTAATCTATGTTACCAATATTAACTAACTTGTTTAAATAACTTCCTTTAGATTAGATCATATCAGATTAGGTAGGGTCTAGGATAGATTGGATATAAATAGATTAGACTAGTTTAAGTTAGATAAATCTACGAGGGTAGAGTAAATGTTATTAGGATATGTTAGAATCTTTTGAGATAGGATGGATTATATGGTGTAGGTAAGTCAAAATCTTTGATGGGTTAAAACAGAGGGGTTATGCAACCATCAAATGGTTAAGGTAGTTGCATATGGCTAGGTTGAAACTAAGACTCCAATTTAGATTAAAACATATTTATAAGAGTAGGATCCAATCTTGTTTTACTAGTATTATCTAACATATTTGTCCATTAGATTAGATCTCACCGGATTAGATGGGATCAGAACTAAATTGGTGTAATCAGATTAGACTAGATAAGATCTACTGAATTTATTTTGGAATAGATCTTGTTTGTTACAATCCCATGAGATAAGCAACGTGGTGGGGATAAGTATGCTTATTAGGACAAGATGAGTCTTTAAGAATAGATAGAATCTTTTGAGATTAGTTAGATCTATTAGGATAAGATGAAATTCTTTTCGAGATGAGATGAGTCTATTAAGGTAAGAGAGAATCTTGTAAGATAAGATGGATCTATTAAGATAAGGGAGAACTTGCCAAGATAAGATGGATCTATTTGATATATTCTAGTGGGGGGTACTTTTAGTTGGTCTAGTTTATCTTATAAACAATTTAAGAGGAGGAGATAATTTATTTGTTAACATAAGATGGACCTATTAGGATAAGCTGGAATCCTTTAAGTTAAGAGGGATCCATTAAGGTGTATCTATTTTAAATAGATCCCTCTTTAATGGAGGATAATCTAAGTTGTTTAGTTATCTCATGAATTTTATTTATTTATATTTATGCCTATATGTATATGCTAGATGTAATTGTGGACATTACTCCACAACTCATCAAACTTAATCAAAGATCCAAATCAAACAAGTATCATAAGAACAAGCACTCAAGCGTATAGATACCTATAAAAATAGTTTTGTTTTTGTTCCTAAAGTAGGTCTCCTATTCCTAAAAGTCACTTTACGCATAGGATTTCAAAGTGTGAAATCCACTTTTGTCTTTAGAAAGAAAAAGGTATGAATAATCAGAGTAAAGCGAAAATAGATGAGAAAAGATTAAGAAAAGTTTAGATAAGAATCAGAGTAGCAAAAGATAAATAAGTATTGGTTGTCCAGTTCTATCTAGATTTCGTTCTACAGTCAACATTCCTCTGATACCACTTCTGTCACACCCGGATTTAAGGGACAAAACCGGGTGCATCTCATATATGCGCCAAAGAAGACAACACATATAATAATAGAGTGTATAGTGATAAATGTCACAATATAATCAGAGTATTTATTACATAGCGGAAGTCTTACAAAATAAAAGATAAATATGCATCGAACTAAGGTCCATCCTTGGCGCCATTAAGTCAACTGGGTGACGCCACCTAGATTAAGTTGAACGTCTCGTTGTGTGGCTCCTCTTGAACCACCTATTCTTCTCCTGTGGGGGGTGTGAGACTGCAAGGGTGAGCTCACACATGTTCATCGCTCAACAAGTTGTGGGGAATAATGTGGCATGAACTCAGTAAAGGTGGGAGTTCATGTGATGTGTAAAGCTGATCAACAATAGGGGTTAAAGCTGAGCATTGCTTTTAATAAGTTGGTCAAATTTTATTCGCAGTTACTAAATGTAAGTGAAGACCAAACCATAATAAAAATAATAGAACAAAAATAATAAATAATCACATGCAATGCAAATAACAAATTGAATTTAAGTTCCATAAATTAATCATGCGAGAGTCCTGAGCCGCTCATGACCGTGAGCTCGGCTAGTATACCAGTTTTACACTCTGCAGAGGTTGTACCCTATACCCACAAGTCGTGTATCCCATGTCGCCAGGGTTAGCTAGACCCTTAGACACTACCGAGGTGAATGGCTAGGAATCCACTACTAGGCCTTTACAAAGTTCCACTAGCTTCTGAAAACCCGCTACAGTTTACGGGAAGAGCACTTGCAAGAATCCTTCGTTTGACCGCCATCGGAGCAAAATCAACCCGAGAACCTCCTTGCATGCAACTCCTCTACTGCCCTTGCCCCTTTCGGGTAAGGTAGTCTTTTACTAGCTTTCCTAATTAGTTAGCCAAGGGGTCCCATTCCTCCCTTGTGGTGGCATGTGTTTCTCAAGTTAAGCTCTATGTTCCAATTAAAGATAATGATCTTGACATGAACATAAATAAAATAATAGAATAATTGGAACATGGATATAATGAAATATTAATCCCAAAACCATATAAAGCAATAGCAAAACTACCCAAGTGATTTAGGGGTAAACATGGTAAAAAATAATCAGACTAGGGTGACCTATTGGGTCCCATCAAACTTAAACCTATGCATTAAATAGTGATAATGAAGAATATTATTGGGTAACAAAAGTGATCAAGGGCACAACTTGCCTGGTACTTGAGATTCTAGGTACCAGGATGATTCTTCATATCCTCATAACCTCACTGCTAGTCGTAGCAATACAAACAAACATGGTATAGACAAAATTAACATCACACCAAACATAAGTACAAGCTGAATAATAATAATTTACGCATTTCTACGAGATCGCAGGATCGAGAACCAATAAAATTGGAGTTGCGGTCATCAGGTTATGATGTGGTTACAAGATTAAAACTAGGTTCTATGTTTATTTTATAATTCTAGAGAAAATATAACCTAAAGTAGTAATTAATTCAACATTAATCCAACTTATAATTTGACCATAGATCATATTTTATTAGATTATAATGATAAGCAAATTAACAAGTCTAACCAACATAAATTAAATAAAGATCTAATTAGAAAAGAATGAGACATGGTATAATAAATGTTGTTACTGTGTAGTAAATACTTGTACGAGACTATCGCGGCTTGAATGGATCAAATCGGAGTTACAGATTTTAAGTTATGAATTTCTAAAGATTCTATGTGTTTTGTACAAGATTAAATAGGATATAAATTTTAATTTGACTTTCATGTCAAAACGGTGGAACTAACTGATAAAAAATAATATTATAAAATTATATAAATTGGAATGGATTGATTTGGACTTCATATGAACTTTATATGAATTACACAAATTCTAGCATTTATTTTCACATTAAAAATCATTTTCTAATCACTTTTACTGAATTTTATAATTCTCTGGACTGGGCGCACTATTTACTGATAGCACAGGGGCCTCGGGGTAAGATTTCCTAAGACACAGAGCATCCCTGGGTGTACTGCGGGTTGATTTCCTAGTAATCCGAGGGTTCTTTTGAAAATCGGATGGCCGAAGGGGTATCGTCCATTCCCAGCCGTCTGATCACCAGCTGAGGGCTCGGATTACACCAGTGAGGGTTATAACTCGATGTGAAATGCCAGCCCTCAGATCACCCGCCAACGTTCAAGATTTAAAATAACCAAGATATAATCTAATGCCTCCGATTAACATCCGACGGTCAAGGTTTAATGAAGCGAAGAGTTATGCCTGGTTAATTCCTGGCCATCCACTTCTTATCCGATGGCCCAGATTAACTATGGAACCATCAAAACCTAGTCCTCCGATAAAGATCCTACGGTGACCACGCATCTCCTACCTCACGCCAACACCCGAGCAGTGGCGCGCATAGCACACGACGGCCAGCTCGCCGGCGTTTTCCCCAATTCAGGCTCCTACATTCGAACTTCGATCCGAGGGTAGAAACACACAAAGGATGACAATGTGATTCGGCATGGAGGTTACTCACCGCGATTCCAGGAGTGCCTTGACCCACCCACAGGACTCGGTGGATCCAAGCGTTCGGCGACGAAATTCTGGCCACCACCGGGTCCATTCCTCCCAATCCGGTCACGGGCGCTCCACCCGCAACCACACAAGGCTTCTTGGCTCGTCACAGACCCCCGAGCATCAGTCGCAGACGAGGACGATGTTGGCGGCACTCCCTACTCTCGGTCCTCACATCACTCGACTAAGGTCCCTGATCCGTTCAAAAGACGAGAAGGGAGGTGAAAGCTTTACACTCGGTTTCAACCACCAACGACCCACCCCAATCGCGCGGCCGATGCGATCCTCAGGGCCGATGCGATTTCCCCGCGTCGATGTAAAAGGCGGAGTCCAACTAGGATCTCGGCGACTCCCAAGGCGGAAATCCGCACGGACCGAAGACCAAGGGGCGAACCTGGGTAACGTGGTGCTTCGGCAAGTCCTAGTCGGACCCAGTGGGCGATGGTCGAGTCAGGCGCGGAAGACCAGGGCTGAGGCACAAGAAGCATGGCGGGGATACGATGTCCTCAATGGACACGAGAGGAAGATGAGCGATGGTTCTAGGGGCCACATGTGAGCACTAAACGGTGGCTATACTCGGGCCAGCCGCGCATGTGAAAGCGGAGATGGGCTGCGGGAGCATAGGATTATGGGTTGGCGGGGTGAAGTTTGGAAATGGGCCGAGGAGGCGGTTTTGGGCCCAATGCGCAGGTGGTGCATTTTTCTTTTTATTTACTTTTCTATTTCTAATTTGTAGTATTCAACCCAAATTTAAATTCCCCAACTCAAATATAAACTTACTGTGAATATAGATTCTACTATTTATAATATTATTTTCCTTATTATTTATGAAGGACTTAAATGACTTCATTAAAATTTCCTTTATGGAAGAAATAAATGGTTGCATTTGAATCCCTTTTCTAATTTTCTAATTTAATGTCTTCATTTAAAATTAGAGGTATAATTTATGTTGTCAATAATATGCATTACTACAAAGTCATTGGCAAGTGGTCTACTTCTCATTACCTATTTATTGGTCACTTAATTTAACTTAATATTATTGTTTAAATATGAGGAGGGAGATTTCTAATAGATTTTCAAGGGTCTTCGAAAATTCTCACAAAACTAGTATATATTATTATTTCTTTATTTTATTATTTTATGATATATATATATTTTTCTCCTACCAATTTTAGATCTTACAAACAAGCAAGATGAGCATGGTGTGGTGACAAGAAACAAAGCCCGACTTATGGCCAAAGGTTATTCTCAAGTCGAAGGTTTGGACCTTGATGAAACTTATGCACCCGTAGCTAGGCTTGAGTCAATTCGTACATTACTTGCCTATGCTACTTACCATGGCTTTAAGCTTTATCAAATGGACGTGAAATGTGCCTTCCTCAATGGACTTATCAAGGTAGAGGTCTATGTTGAGCAACCTCCCGGCTTTGAAGATAGTGAGTATCCTAACTATGTGTATAAACTCTCAAAGGCGCTTTATGGGCTCAAGCAAGCCCCAAGAGCATGGTATGAATGCCTGCGAGATTTTCTTATCACTAATGGCTTCAAAGTCAGAAAAGCTGATCCTACTATCTTTACTAAAACTGTTGCAAAAGACTTGTTTGTATGCCAAATTTATGTTGATGATATTATATTTGGGTCTAATAACAAGCCAACTTGTGAAGAGTTTAGTAGGATCATGATACAGAAATTCGAGATGTCTATGATGGGGGAGTTAAGATATTTCCTAGGATTTCAAATCAAGCAACTCCAAGAGGGCACCTTCATCAGCCAAACTAAGTACCTTCAAGACATACTCAAGAAGTTTGGGATGAAGGATGGCAAACCCATCAAGACACCCATGGGAACTAATGGGCATCTCGACCTCGACACAGGAGGTAAATCCGTAGATCAAAAGGTATACCGGTCAATGATAGGACCTTAACTCTACTTATGTGCATCTCGACTGGATATTATGCTTTCTGTATGCATGTGTGCAAGATTTCAGGCAAATCCTAAGGAAGTTCACCTTAGGGCCGCGAAAAGAATCATGAGATATTTAGTTTACACTTCTAAGTTTTGGCTTTGGTACACCACGGGATCCACTTTTGATTTAATAGGATATTCCGATGCCAACTGGGTAGGGTGTAAAATTGATAGGAAGAGCACATCAGGGACTTGTCAGTTTCTAGGGAGATCCCTGGTGTCATGGGCTTCAAAGAAACAAAACTCAGTAGCTCTTTCCACTGCCGAAGCCGAGTACATTGTCGTAGGCCATTGTTGTGCGCAATTACTCTAGATGAGGCAAACCCTCAGGGACTATGGCTACAAATTGAGCAAAGTCCCTCTCCTATGTGATAATAATAGTGCAATCCGCATGGTGGATAATCCCGTTGAACACAGCCGCACTAAGCACATAGACATTCGATATCACTTTCTGAGGGATCACCAACAAAAGGGGGATATCACATTTGCTTATGTGAACACTCAACCAATTAGCCGATATCTTTACCAAGCCACTAGATGAGAAAACTTTTAGCAAACATAGGAATGAGCTAAATATACTTGATTCTCAGAATTTTGAGTGCAACATTGCACACATAGATCATTTATATACCTTTGATCATGTCTCTTTCATTTGGTACAAATGCATATTTCTCATTCTTCTTGTGCCAAGACTACGACTAATGTGTTTCCAAGTGTATTTCTATACTAAGTCATAGATTGAAAGGGAAATGGAGTCTTCGGCAAAGAACAAGGCTTCCATTCCACAACTCTGATGGTATCATCTACCCTTTGCCATTGTGTAACACCCCAGGTGTTACAAGGGGCTAGTTTCCTAATGACACTTATACCTATTATCACATATGGTTAAAACTTGGAGGAGAGGGAGCACTTAAGACCTTGGAAGCATGAGTGAGTTAAGAAATGCCAGGGACCAAGATATTACCCAAGCCTTTAGGCAATGATCACCTAGGGCAAGGGAGGACTGAACCTTGGGCCCTCTCTCTTGAAGCCTTTAGTTGAGAGAAAGATTAGGCAAATGCACATTCCATGATTTAAACCCTTAACCAAAGTTTAAGAGTACCAAAATGTTTACAAAAGACAGCAATGGAACTTTACAAAAAGACCCCTAAAGGACCCCCAAATCAGCCCCAAGTGGAGAACACTATGGAATTACCCCCATTCTCTCTAAGTCCAAAATCAGCCCTAATCTAGAGATCAGGGGTGTTCACCTAGTTAATGGCACCAAAACCCTAGGGTCTAAATAGCAAAAAGGAGCCAAATTATCTAAGGAACACCCTGGAAGAGTTTGAACCCAAGCCAAGACCGTTTGACACGAGTTGGCACCTTTTTTGTCTCGGGTTAAACAGTGCAGACAGACAAGACTTGGCGCCACCATATCTTCTAAACCAGACCCGATCTTCTCTTGGAACTTACATGAACTAGGTATCCCTAGGTGCAGGGAAGAAATCTTGCTTAAGCCATAGGGCGAGATTCGCACGCTTGGCTGCTCAGCAGGCGCAAGAACAAGGGCAGAAGGCAACGGCCACGTGTTCGACGCGCTCTGGACTCGCCAGAGCACGCCCGACGCGCGCCCCGCGTGCCCCGCGTCGCGCCAAAGACCAGCCGACGCCATGGCCCACGCCCACGCCTATAAAGCCTCCAGGGAGCTTGACTGTACCCCTCCACACGCGCTCGACCTCACCGGAGCCCAAACCCACCGGCGTTTGCCCGTGCACGGCGTGTCCGCGGCCGCCCGATCCCCCTGCCACCGTAGACCGGCCAGCCGAACCCTTCCCAGCCCCATCCAGCCCTCGGAGAAGACTGTGCACACCTCGGTGAAGCTCCCCGAGCGAGGAATCGAAGTTTGCTTCGCCGGAGAGGCCAGTCCACGGTCACCGGACTCCACCCGACCGCCGGCGAGCGTAGACCGGGTAATCCTCTGCTCCATTCCTCGATTCCTTGTACACACAGCCTCTACGTCACCCCGTGAAGCTCACCGTGCCCGTGGATTGAACTAGGTCGCCGTGGTTTGGCCGGAGCACCTGCCGCCGACGAGAGCACCCGCCTGCGCACGTGGACCGGGCGATTCCGGCCACCCCCGCCGTCGAGCCATACACCGTTGTGACCGCCAGAGCCTCCCGGAGCTAACCCCGCCCCTCGCCGGACCTCTCTCGCCGCCGGTAAGCCGCGCCACCCTTTTCTCTCTCGCGGGTACTGTTTAAACCTAGGGAGGGACCGCGGGGAGAAGAAGAGAAAGCTAGGGGGTTTTGCGCAATGTCAGTGACTCAGAGAAATAGTAGCGCGGAGGTATAACTGAGAGAGTTGGGTTGGAAATAACCCGAGGACTTCGGTGCAAAGTGGTTTTTCTAGGAAAGCTTTTAATAAATCTGATTTAAATTCAAACAGAACTTGAATAATTTATATCTTCTGTTTTATTCACCCAAATCAAGTCAAACCAATTTTGCCAGATCTTAAATAATGTAGGCTACTTAAGAAAAAATATAAAAATCCTATGTGCTATAGAAAACTGTAGGGTTCTGATTTAATTATTGTTTTGCCCAAAAGCTAAATAATAGGAAGAAAAATAGTTGCGCTATTTAACTGAGGTTAATAAAATTTGGAGAAGTACATGACCACCTACTGACCTATTTAAAAATGATAAACCCATCTGTACACCCCATTAAGGTAGAGTTTGCCATTTATTTTACATTGTGCCTAAAGTTAAAGAAAATAGGAAAGGTAATTTAAATAAGGAACTAGGGAGCACCAATATTTTTGTTAGTCTATTTATTCAGTATAGTTCACTAGAAAAATTTATTTTACTCTGGTTTAGTATAAAATAATTGTAATACCTTTTATTTTGAGAAAACAAGGAAAACTTAGAAAAACCTTAGAAAAATAACCCCTAAGACAAAAGCACCCCAAATCTTGAGATAATTAATGGGTTGTTGTTATGAACATAAGAAAAATATGAAGTCTGTTGTTTGATATTTTTCAAATAACAAGTTAGTTATGAGCACCTTTTTGGCATTAAACTTTAGAAAATCACAACTAAATAACCACCAATTAACCTTCTGTGATTTTTGGCACAGAAACTTGTGATTACTGTTAAATACCAACAAAAATGATCCTTAAGACAGAACCCACACCTAGATAAGGGTTGAAGTGCAAAGTAACCCCTCTGCCCCAACTTTTGTTATTTTTGTCTAAAGCATAGCCTTTTTATTTTGAACCTCAAATTCCTAGAACAGGCTATAGTGACCAATGACAACCCACTGTAATTTTTACAAAATTTTTGGAGAAAGTTTAATTATGGTTATAGTTCAAACCTACACTAGAATTTTTAAATAGAAAATAAAGAAGGAGAAAATGAACGATGGAAATTAGTGTCATCCTAAAAAAACCCTTTGTACATTTTCCACTGAAACATATATAAGGGAAATGCCAATCCACTATGCTTATCCTTAACAAAACCTAAACTTAGAATGATAAGCATAAACTACTAAAAGCCACGTATGACAAAGAAACCCTAAGTTACGAACTAACTTAGTTTTCCTTCGTTTAGCATAAAGTTGTTAAATCCTGCATAATCATGACATATATATTCATTGCATTCGATAGATTGCAACCTCGCTGACGGAGAGTACGTCCTCATGCCGGGGCAAGGAGCTGCTCAGGAGGTAGCCCCGGATCCAGCACCAGAGCCTGCACCAGAGGATCTGCCTGCCACAGCTTTGGAAGGCAAGCCCCGGTTTATGCATAACCTGTTATTTATGCTATTTTACTATACTTAATGATTGTAGGATTGAATGTGCACTTAAGTGTAGGAGTTGTTTGAAACCCTAGTTGCATGATCTTAGAAATCCTATTGAGCTGAATACTAGTATGCCAGGCCGAGTAGCTGCTTTATTAATTAGGATTTCGGTAGAAGTCGAGTGATTTTTCTAGCACTCCCGCGAGGTCAGGAATTGGTTGTACCCACTTTCATATCATAATGATGCTGGTCTGTGGACAACAATCCATGGGGATTGTTTGTCTACGAGATGAGAAATTGGGATAAGGATTAACGTGCGGATACCTGTGTCAAGCGTTTGAACGTACTAAGCACATGCCGAGAAATATGGTAAATCGGTAAGCCTAGTACCTGATTGAACCTGGCAGTGGACTTTACCCCTCACGCGACCTGAGACATGGTCTCCCATTCCGGTTATGGTGGGTTCAAGTGCGGTCTCTGCACGACGACAGTCGGGGTCAGTGAGGCATTGTACGCCAAGGCGGTGAGCCCTGATCTGCTGACAGGGAATCGATGGGGACAGTTGATGTGTGTGGGGACGGAGTGCCTCGCCACGTCGTGTGTTTAGGTTTACCTTGCAAGGATAAAAACTCGATTCGAATCATCTGCTTCTCGCAGCTAATGAGACTGCTTGATCCATTGTACTGCATTGAGTAACAAGTGGAAATATGATGAGTTGATACAAGATGTTGTCTGCTAAAAATGTTTGCTACCATGTATGAGTAGATAGTACACATTTAGCCTTAAGAGAGTCACACTTAAACTTGACAAAGCTAAAACTTGTTTTAGAAACTCAGCTAGTGCTTTTGGCAACCAAACCCCACAGCCAAACAGCTGCATGTCTAGAGGTAGAGGAGTAGACTCCTCACACTGGGTAAGTCTAGCTGAGTATTAGTATACTCAGCCTTGCTTGTGGCACAATTTTACAGGTTCTTTGGAGGACATGGTTGCTGGAGTGACTTGGCCGTCCATCTTGCCACCGGGTTGGACTGTCGAGTGGGACCCCACCTCGGCTGAGGAGGAGCATGAGGAGTGATGGGGCAGGCTTCCCCATCTCTCTGTTTATTTATCGTTAGTTTCATTCCGCTGCACTTCGAACAATGATGACTACTTTTGCAAAACTCCGATGATGCTGTAATAATTTAATACTCCCTAATGTATGGTTTTATGCTTTATTGTATTTGCTCTGTGACTCACCATCGAGTGAGATTATGGTACTTGATCCTGTTAGTGGCCTTGTCGGACTAGATCCGAGGAATTGACGGGTTATTCGTATTTAAGTGTGGTCTAGCCTCTAAGGCGGGACTTAGGCACCTTATGATAAACATGGTCTCCCACTTCAAACCGTAGAGGCTTCCTTCTCTTGTCATGATAGCTCTTTTGCCTGGCCTTAGCAGCTTCTAGGTTACTCTTTATAACTCTGAACCTTTCCTCTGCTTCAAGTACCAAGTCTGGTCCAAAAATTTCTCTCTCTCCAGCCTGTGACCAATTTAGCGGTGTCCTACACCTTCTCCCATATAAGGCCTCAAAAGGTGCCATCTTCAAACTGGACTGATAGCTGTTATTATAGGAGAATTCCGCCAAGGAAAGACACTTGTCCCAATTTTTACCATAGTGTAGCACACAGGCCCGCAACATGTCTTCGAGGATTTGATTTACTCTTTCTGTCTGGCCATCATTTTGAGGGTGGTATGCTGAGCTTCGTATTACCTGGGTCCCAAGTGATTCTTGTAGCTGCTCCCAAAAGCGTGCCACAAACAGTGCTCCTCTGTCGGATACAATGGTCTTCGGAATGCCATGCAAACGCACTATCTGATCAACATAGATCTCTGCATACTTCTCGGTCTTGTGGGTGGTATGCACTGGTAAGAAATGAGCAGTCTTGGTCAATCTGTCCACAATAACCCAAATGGAATCATGGTGCCTGGAGGTATTGGGCAATCCTACGATAAAGTCCATGCAAATGTCCTCCCATTTCCAAGATGGTATGGGAAGGGGTTGTAAGGGGCCCGCTGCCTTCAAATGACTGGCTTTGATTCTCTAGCAGGTGTCACACTCGGATATGTACTTGGCAATTTCCCTCTTCATTCTGGTCCACCAGTATAAGGATCTGAGATCATGGTACATCTTGTTGCTGCCCGGGTGCATGGAAAATTTTGAAAGGTGAGCTTCATCCAATATCTTCTTTCTGAGCTCATGGTCCTTGGGAACAACTAATCGATCTCCAAACCATAGAATCCCCTTGTTGTCCTGACGGAAGCACTTGTATTTCTCTGCCTTCTGCTTGATCATTTCTTTGATAACCTGAACACCCTTGTCTTCAATCTGTGCCCTGACTATTTACTCTTGCAGTGTGGGCTCCACCGAGATATAAGTTAAATCACCTAAAGAAACAACTTCCAGGTTTAGCTTGCACAATTCATCACACAGGGTGGTAACTCTCGCATCCATGCTCATATAATTGCACTGGGCCTTTCTGCTCAAGGCATCTGCCACAACATTGGCCTTGCCGGGAAGGTAATGCACATCCAAATCATAGTCCTTGATTAATTCTAACCATCTCCTCTGCCTCATGTTCAGATCTGCCTGAGTGAAAATGTATTTGAGGCTCTTGTGATCAGTGTAAATGTTACAGTGAGCTCCCATCAAGTAGTGTCTTCATATTTTGAGAGCATGAACCACGGCTGCTAACTCCAGATCATGTGTAGGGTAGTTCTGCTCATGGGGTCTGAGTGCTCGGGAGGCATAAGCAATTACTCTGTTATCTTGCATTAAGACACATCCCAATCCAGTACCAGAAGCATCACAATAAACTTCAAAGGGCTTGGTGTTATCAGGTTGAGCTAGCACTGGGGCCGTTGTCAAGTGCTGCCTTAATGTATGAAAGGCATCCTCACACTTCTGGCTCCAATTATACTTGACTCCCTTCTTCAATAGTTCAGTCATTGGCTTGGCAATTCTAGAGAAATCCGGAATAAAACGTCGATAATACCCTGCCAATCCCAGAAAACTCCGAATCTGCCTCACTGTAGTCAGGGGTTTCCAATCCATTACCTCTTATACCTTCTCAGGATCAACTGATATCCCATCCTGAGAAATTGTGTGACCCAAGAATTTAATTTCCTTTAGCCAGAACTCACATTTAGTCAACTTAGCATAAAGATGATGATCGCGCAGTCGCTGAAGCACGATGTGCAGATGCTTAGCATGTTCGTCTTCATTCTTGGAATAGACCAGAATATCATCAATGAAAACGACCACGAACTTGTCCAACTCTAGCATGAATACTGAGCTCATCAAGTACATGAAATAAGCCGGGGCATTGGTCAGCCCAAAAGACATTACCAAAAACTCATAGAGCCCATATCTAGTAGAGAAGGCCGTCTTGGGAATATCACTGGCATGGATCTTGATCTGATGGTAACCCGAGCGGAGATCTATTTTGGAGAATACCTTGGCTCCCACCAACTGATCAAACAGAACATCGATGCGAGGCAGTGGGTATTTGATTTTGATGGTCACCGCATTGAGAGGGCGGTAATCAACACGCATTCTCAAACTCTCATCCTTTTTCTTCACAAATAAGGCCGGACATCCCCATGGTGAAGTACTTGGGCGAATGAACCCCTTGTCCAACAATTCTTGCAGTTGCTTCTTCAGTTCTGCTAATTCTGCGGGAGGCATCCTATAGGGTCTCTTGGAGATAGGAGCAGTCCCGGGTTGCAATTCAATGGCGAACTCAATGTCTCGGTCAGGTGGCATCCCTGGCAATTCATCCGGAAAAACATCTGGGTAGTCACAAACCACTGGGATCCATTCCACTGGGGACTCTATCATGACGAAGGCACATGAACGGGTACAACCCTGGTCGGGCAAATATAGTGTGGTTTCACCACAAATTGGTGAGTGCACCTTAATGGCCCTAGCTGCAATATCAATAACTGCCTGATGCCTTGTTAATCAGTCAGTTCCCAATATGATATCCACGCTATCCAAACCCAAAATGAGGAGGGTGGTTTTAATTATTAGACTACCAAACTTTATGGGCACATGCCTGCTGATTTGATTAGTGGCAATCCTGCCTCCGGGTGTAGAAATGGTGATACCCCCATTAGTGTGGTGAAAAGGTAGCTGACACTTGGCGCTAAATTTGGCACTGATAAAACTATGCGATGCACCAGAATCAAAAAGAATAATAGCGGGATAATTCAAAACTGTAAAGGTACCAGTCAAGACGGGTGCTCCTTCTGGAATATCAACCATGGTGGTGAAGTTCAGCTTGCCCTGCCTCACTTGCACTTTTTGCCTCTTGCCTTGGTTCTGATTAACATTCTGTCGTTGCCTCTGCTGGTTTCTGGGGCAATTCTTGGCATAATGCCCGGTGTTGCCACATGTGAAACACCTGTTGTCATTGGCCTGACGAGGTTGCTGCTGCTGCTGATTGTTCCTCAGAACTAGAAACTGGGTGCGGTTGGGTGCCTGCTGCTGCTGTGGTCGGATCACCCAACGCCCTTGCTGCTGCTGAGGTCCCCTGCTCTGAGTGTCAGACACAATCCTGAAGCATTGTGGCTGAGCTGAGGGTCCTGCCACAGGGGTCTTCCTCTTCTTCTCTGCCTGACGAGCGGTGATACAGTCCTCCTGAGAAATGGCCATGTTGACCAACTCATTGTAGTTGTTGGCCCTGACGGTGTTGAGACGGTCACGGAGCATAGTGCTGAGCCCCCTCCTGACTCTGTCTCTCTTCTTCTCGTCCGTGTCTGCATGATACCCAGCATACTGGCACAGGTCATTAAAAGCTTGAGCATACTGCAACACTGTCCTGTTGCCCTGAGTGTGTGCCAGAAACTCGTTGAGCTTACTGTCCATAATGCCAGCTGGAATATGGTGTCCCCTGAAAGCTGCCTTGAACTCTCTCCAATCCACTTCATGGTCAACTGGCTGCATAGCAAGGTAGTGGTCCCACCATGTCCGCGCGGGTCCGCGAAGCTGCTGGGTGGCGAACCTTAGCTTAGTCACTTCGGAACAAACTCCAATGAGTAGTGGGAATTTAGATTCCAGTACCCTCAGCCATACATCAGCATCAAGTGGGTCCTCTGCCCTGGTGAACAACGGTGGCTGAGTACTGAGGAACTCCTGGTAAGAAGCTACGGCCGGGTGACGCTGATGGTCACCACCACCATAGTGCTGGGGTGGCGGCTGACGCTGAGCTAGCTGTCTCAAGATCTCGTTCTACTGAGCCATCAGTTCCTGCAGAGTAGGCGGTAGTGGCGGTGGTGGGGGAATGCGCTCATTCTGTCCATGACGCGCTCTTCCAGCCATCTGAAAAATCATGTATATTCTCAACAACACGTCTTCAAGTTTACGGTTTAATCGCGGTGAAAGAGTCAAAAGGTGAAATTGACAGATTCTTGCATAAACATAAAGGATTTCATAAGGCATAAACTTTTCTTCCCAAATTAAGACTAACATCATCCATCAACCATGCTTCCAAAAGAGTTTATCATGATTACATCAATGGCCCAAAAGACTCAACTCTATCTCGCCTAGTACCCAAGGGGCGCAAAATCTAAGCTAGCTTCGAGGAGTCCTATAATCACAGACTTCTAACTCTATCCCTGCGACCTAGTGAGCGAACGAGGCAACACTCGACTCGGGGGAAGGTGGTCTCCCTGAGCCCGCAGTGTCCAAACTGGAGGCAGGCTCCTCTCCTCCCTCGATGTTGACATCCTCGTTGGCCCCCATATCCTGGATCTCCTGGTGATGCATATCCAGGTGCTCGTTAGCCTCGGCAAGCTGCTGCTGGGTGTTGATAAGCTGATCCTCGAGAACCTCGATGGTGTTCTCCCTTGTTCCCACTAATTCCTCCAGCTCTTGGATCTCATTTGACAGCTGCTCCACCTGCAAGTCCTTTTCCACCATCTCCGTGGACAAGTCAACCACAAGCTCCTCTCTGTTGTCCAGGGTGATCTTAGTTGCCTCCAATAGTGCCATCGGATGGGACATTGCCTCACCACGCATCACTTGCAGACGATACAGGGCATTCATGCACCGCACCGTCAAGTGAGCAGTCTGGCCTGGGTAGAGAGCCCAGATGTCCTTGGCATGCTCCACTCGGTCCTTCCACATTGGGTCGTCCTCCTTCTCAGGGGAACAAGCCAATGGGGTGGGTGGATAGCTCCAAGGGGTGGAATCCACAGAAAGTGGTCAACCCGTGCAGAGCAATCGCCTCGATTGTATCCTCAGCCCGGTACCCAAAAGACTCAGAGTCCAGCGAACTCCAGCCTGGCTGTAGGGGATGAGGCTCCAGGGTCATCCTCACCCTACAGCGGGGCACTCTGTGCTTCTCGAACTGCTGCACCATGTACTGGGGAGGTGTCATGTATCCAGCTCCCTGAAGTACCTCCCACAAAATACGGGGAAAACCCTCTCGTGCAAGCCCGTCAGTGTGTGACAGTGCATTCCCTCGTCCGAGGATCCGTGGGAAGTCATCTATGTACGGTTAATCGTAAGTAAAAGAAAAAGAATTATAAAAAGAAAAGGAACACAACTCAGCCTCTCTCTAATTATGACAATAGTACTAGGGTACTTAGTTGGTCATCATTTTGTATTAAGTTCTTACCCATTAGTTTAATTAAGAATGCATGCATGCTCGTCCTGAACGACCTCGCATAAACGTAAAGGGAATAGGGAAGGACTCCCATCCCTTATAGGAGCCTGTAGGGCTTAATCACTTAGCCACCTAACTACCCCCCTATCATCCTAAGGCTTCACGTTCTAGGTCTATCCTGCTCGTCCTACGATCTATCCAACATTTGTTTCTATCCAGTTTTACTTAGAAAAGGATGGTATTTATAGTCTATTGATTCCTCTGTGGTGGTACAAGCTCCGATACCAGCTATGGCGGAACTGCCCGAATTATTCCGACTTAAGTGCCTAAGTCTCGCCTTAGAGGCTAGACCACACTTAAATAGGAATAACCCATCAATTCCTCGGATCTAGTCCGACAAGGCCACTAACAGGATCAAGTACCACAATCTCACTCGATGGTGAGTCACAGAGCAAATATAATAAAGCATAAAACCATACATTAGGGAGTATTAAATTATTACAGCATCATCGGAGTTTTGCAAAAGTAGTCATCATTGTTCGAAGTGCAGCGGAATGAAACTAACGATAAATAAACAGAGAGATGGGGAAGCCTGCCCCATCACTCCTCATGCTCCTCCTTAGCCGAGGTGGGGTCCCACTCGACAGTCCAACCCGGTGGCAAGATGGACAGCCAAGTCACTCCAGCAACCATGTCCTCCAAAGAACCTATAAAATTGTGCCACAAGCAAGGCTGAGTATACTAATACTCAGCTAAACTTACCCGGTGTGAGGAGTCTACTCCTCTACCTCTAGACATGCAGCTGTTTGGCTGTGGGGTTTGGTTGCCAAAAGCACTAGCTGAGTTTCTAAAACAAGTTTTAGCTTTGTCAAGTTTAAGTGTGACTCTCTTAAGGCTAAATGTGTACTATCTACTCATACATGGTAGCAAACATTTTTAGCAGACAACATATTGTATCAACTCATCATATTTCCACTTGTTACTCAATGCAGTACAATGGATCAAGCAGTCTCATTAGCTGTGAGAAGCAGACGAATCGAATCGAGTTTTTATCCTTGCAAGGTAAACCTAAACACACGACGTGGCGAGGCACTCCGTCCCCACACACATCAACCGTCCCCATCGATTCCCCGTCAGCAGATCAGGGCTCACCGCCTTGGCGTACAATGCCTCACTGACCCCGACTGCCGTCGTGCAGTCACCGCACTTGTACCCACCATAACCGGAATGGGAGACCATGTCTCAGGTCGTGTGAGGGGTAAAGTCCACTGCCAGGTCCAATCAGGTACTAGGCTTACCGATTTACCATATTTCTCGGTATGTGCATAGTACGTTCAAACGCTTGACACAGGTATCCGCACGTTAATCCTTATCCCAATTTCTCATCTCGTAGATAAACAATCCCCATGGATTGTTGTCCACAGACCAGCATCATTATGATATGAAAGTGGGTACAACCAATTCCTGACATCGCGCGAGTGCTAGAAAAATCACTCGACTTCTACCGAAATCCTAATTAATAAAGCAGCTACTCGGCCTGGCATACTAGTATTCAGCTCAATAGGATTTCTGAGATCATGCAACTAGGGTTTCAAACAACTCCTACACTTAAGTGCACATTCAATCCTACAATCATTAAGTATATTAAAATATCATAAATAACAGGTTATGCATAAACCGGGGCTTGCCTTCCATAGCTGTGGCAGGCAGATCCTCTAGTGCAGGCTGTGGTGCTGGATCCAGGGCTACCTCCTGAGCAGCTCCTTGCTCCGGCACGAGGACGTACTCTCCATCAGCGAGGTTGCAATCTATCGAATGCAATGAATATGTATGTCATGATTATGCAGGATTTAACAACTTTATGCTTAAGGAAGGAAAACTAAGTTAGTTCGTAACTTAGGGTTTCTTGGTCATACGTGGCTTTTAGTAGTTTATGCTTATCATTCTAAGTTTAGGTTTTGTTAAGGATAAGCATAGTGGATTGGCATTTCCCTTATATATGTTTCAGTGGAAAATGTACAAAGGGTTTTTTTAGGATGACACTAATTTCCATCATTCATTTTCTCCTTCTTTATTTTCTATTTAAAAATTCTAGTGTAGGTTTGAACTATAACCATAATTAAACTTTCTCCAAAAATTTTGTAAAAATTACAGTGGGTTGTCATTGGTCACTATAGCCTGTTCTAGGAATTTGAGATTCAAAATAAAAAGGCTATGCTTTAGACAAAAATAACAAAAGTTGGGGCAGAGGGGTTACTTTGCACTACAACCCTTATCTAGGTGTGGGTTCTGTCTTAAGAATCATTTTTGTTGGTATCTAACAGTAATCACAAGTTTCTGTGCAAAAATCACAGAAGGTTAATTGGTGGTTATTTAGTTGTGATTTTCTAAAGTTTAATGCCAAAAAGGTGCTCATAACTAACTTGTTATTTGAAAAATATCAAACAACAGACTTCATATTTTTCTTATGTTCACAACAACAACCCATTAATTATCTCAAGGTTTGGGGTGCTTTTGCCTTGGGGTTATTTTTCTAAGGTTTTTCTAATTTTTCCTTGTTTTCTCAAAATAAAAGGTATTCCAATTATTTTGTACTAAACCAGAGTAAAATAAATTTTTCTAGTGAACTATACTGAATAAATAGACTAACAAAAATATGGATGCTCACTGGTTCCTTATTTAAATTACCTTTCCTATTTTCTTTAACTTTAGGCACAATGTAAAATAAATGGCAAACTCTACCTTAATGGGGTGTACAGAGGGGTTTATCATTTTTAAATAGGTCAGTAGGTGGTCATGTACTTCTCCAAATTTTCTTAACCTCAGTTAAATAGCGCAACTATTTTTCTTCCTATTATTTAGCTTTTGGCCAAAACAATAATTAAATCAGAACCCTAAAGTTTTCTATAGCACATAGGGTTTTTATATTTTTTCTTAAGTAGCCTAGATTATTTAAGATCTGGCAAAATTGGTTTGACTTGATTTGGGTGAATAAAACAGAAGATATGAATTATTCAAGTTCTGTTTGAATTTAAATCAGATTTATTAAAAGGTTTCCTGGAAAAACCACTTTGCACCAAAGTCCTCGGGTTATTTCCAACCCAACTCTCTCAGTTATACCCCCGCGCTACTATTTCTCTGAGTCACTGACATTGCGCAACACCCCCTAGCTTTCTCTTCTTCTCCCCCACGGTCCCTCCCTAGGTTTAAACAGTACCCGCGAGAGAGAAAAGGGTGGCGCGGCTTACCAGCGGCGAGAGAGGTCCGGCGAGGGGCGGGGTTGGCTCCGGGAGGCTCTGGTGGTCACAACGGTGTACGGCTCGACGGCGGGGGTGGCCAGAATTGCCCAGTCCACGTGCGCAGGCAGGTGCTCTCGTCGGCGGCAGGTGCTCCGGCCAAACCACGGTGACCTAGTTCAATCCACGGGCACGGTGAGCTTCACGGGGTGACGTAGAGGCTATTTGTACAAGGAATCGAGGCATGGAGCAGAGGATTACCCGGTCTACGCTCGCCGGTGGTCGGGTGGAGTCCGGCGACCGTGGACTGGCCTCTCCGGCGAAGCAAACTTCGATTCCTCGCTCGGGGAGCTTCACCGAGGTGTGCACAGTCTTCTCCGAGGGCTGGACGGGGCTGGGAAGGGTTCGGCTGGCCGGTCTACGGTGGCAGGGGGATCGGGCGGCCGCAGACACGCCGTGCACGGGAAAACGCCGGTGGGTTTGGGCTCCGGTGAGGTCGAGCGCCTGCGGAGGGGTACGGTCAAGGTCCCTGGGGGCTTTATAGGCGCGAGCGCGGGCCATGGCGTCGGCTGGTCTTTGGCGCGACGCAGGGCACGCGGGGCACGCGTAGGGCGTGCTCTGGCGAGTCCAGAGCGCGTCGAACACGTGGTCGTTGCCTTCTGCCCTTGTTCTTGCGCCTGTTGAGCAGCCAAGCGTGCAAATCTTGCCCTATGGCTTAAGCAAGATTTCTTCCCTGCACCTAGGGCTACCTAGTTCATGTAAGTTCCAAGAAAAGATCGGGTCTGGTTTAGAAGATATGGTGGCGCCAAGTCTTGTGTGTCTGCACTATTCAACCCAAGACAAAATAGGTGCCAACTCATGTCAAACGGTCTTGGCTTGGGTTCAAACTCTTCCAGGGGGTTCCTTAGATAATTTGGCTCCTTTTTGCTATTTAGACCCTGGGGTTTTGGTGCCATTAACTAGGTGAACACCCCTGATCTCTAGATTAGGGCTGATTTTGGACTTAGAGAGAATGGGGGTGATTCCATAGTGTTCTCCACTTGGGGCTGATTTAGGGGTCCTTTAGGGGTCTTTTTGTAAAGTTCCATTGCTGTCTTTTGTAAACATTTTGGTACTCTTAAACTTTGGTTAAGGGTTTAAATCATGGAATGTGCATTTTCTTAATCTTTCTCTCAACTAAAGGCTTCAAGAGAGAGGGCCCAAGGTTCAGTCCTCCCTTGCCCAAGGTGATCATTGCCTAAAGGCTTGGGTAATATCTTGGTCCCTGGCATTTCTTAACTCACTCATGCTTCCAAGGTCTTAAGTGCTCCCTCTCCTCCAAGTTTTAACCATATGTGATAATAGGTATAAGTGTCATTAGGAAACCAGCCCCTTGTAACACCTGGGGTGTTACACGTTGTTCCTCCAAACTCTCAATGGTATGATCCTTCACTCATATTTATATTACCATTTGGGAGAAAGATGCAAAAGGGCTCTCAAAGTCTCTGTTTTTGGAAATTAATGCCAAAGGGGGAGAAAGTATTAAGCCCAAAGCAAAAAGACCGCACCACCACCATTTCAAAAAATTTCGAAATGAAGTTTTTATTGGTATTCTCTCAATTGGTATCTATTTCAATTGATATATTTTCAAATTAGTATATGATATCAATTGGTATCTATGTTTCACTTGATTTATGAAAGTAAAATTTCAAAGCCCTCTTGAAAGTTGAGAGGAGAATTTCATTCAGGTGGAGTTTTATTTAGTCAAAGAAAAAGCATTTCAAATAGGGGGTGAAATTTCAAATCTTGAAAATGCTTCTTGCAATCTTATTCATATACCTTTGACCATTTGCAAAAGACTATGAAAAAGATTTTCAAAAGAATTTGCAAAAACATACATGTGGTGCAAAAGTGGTCCAAAATGTTAAGTAAAAGAAAAAGCAATCCATTCATATTTAGTGAGATTATCAGTTGGTTTAATTCCAAGCAACCTATGCACAATTCAAATGCAAACTAGTTACAATTCCACACTTTACATTTGCTTTGGTTTGTGTTGGCATCAACCACCAAAAAGGGGGTGACTGAAAGGGAAATAGGGTTAACCTTTTCCTATAATTAATTTTGGTGGTTGATGATCAATACAAACACATGGACTAACTAGTTTGTCTAGAATTCATGTATTACAGGTGCATAAGGTTCAACACAAACCAATAAAAGATTCAAGTTACGGACTCAATTTGAAACAGAGCAAAGAACTTGAGTGGGCTGAGAATTAGCGTACCGGACTGTCCGGTGTGCCACCGGACAATGTCCGGTGCACCAGGACCGTACAGGTGTCAACCAGCCACTCTCGAGAAAACGAAGGCGCGCTCCGCTATAATTCACAGGACTGTCCGATGTGCCACCGGACTGTCCGGTGAGCTAGCGGAGCAACGACTATCTGCGCGCAACGGTTGACTCTAAAAGATGAATAGTGTCACGACAAAAGTCAGAGCAGGAAGTCAGAGGGGCACCGGACTGTCCGATGCCGCAACAAGACAAAGCCTCCAATGGTCGACCAGCTCTGAACCCTAACGGTTGGCTGACATGGCAGCGCACCGGATAGCGCAATGTACCTGTCCGATGGCGCACCGGACTGTCTGGTGCGCCCATCGCCAGTACCTCCCCAACAGCTACCAAAGTGGTTGGGGGCTATAAATACCCCCCCAACCACCACAACCATTGGCATCCAAGTTTTTCATACATCACATTTAATACAAGAGCTAGTTCATTCACTCCAAGACACATTTCCAAAGATCAAACCCTCTCCAAGCCTAGAATTCAACTCAAACATTTAGTGACTTGTGAGAGAGAGTGTTCGTGTTCTTTTGTGCTCTTATTTCTTGGATTGCCTTTCTTCTTTCTCATTCTTGTTCTCAAGTGACTTGTAATCAAAGCAAGAGACACCTAAGTGTGTGGTGGTCCTTGTAGGGTCTTAGTGACCCAATTGATTAAGGAGAAGGCTCAATCGGTCTAAGTGACCGTTTGAGAGAGGGAAAGGGTTGAAATAGACTCGGTCTTTGTGACCTCCTCAACGGGGACTAGGTTCTTCGGAACCAAACCTCGGTAAAACAAATCACCGTGTTCTCTCGCCTTATTTCTTGTTTGATTTGTTTTCCCCTCTCTTTCGAAATTGAATTTAACTCTAACGCTAACCCTGGCTTGTATTGTGCGCTTAAATTTATAAATTTCAGGTTTCGCCTATTCACCCCCCTCTATGCGACTTTCATTTCCAATTTAATATTTCACTTATCTTGCATAGGTCTACCTTTATTCCTCCATCTTTGATGATATGTCCTAGGAAAGCAACTTCCTTCCGCCAAAAGTCACACTTTGAGAACTTTGCATACAATTGGTTGTCACGAAGCTTCTGCAGAACTAGTCTTAGATGATTTTCATGTGTTTCTTCATTCTGGAAGTATATCAGTATATCATCAATGAATACGACCACGAAACGGTGAATATATTCCATGAATACTTTATTCATCAAGTCCATAAAGTATGCCGGTGCGTTAGTTAGTCCAAATGACATGACCAAAAACTCATATAGCTCATATCTTGTAGTAAAGGTTGCCTTGGGTACATCTTCAGCTCGAACCTTCAGATGATGATATCCTGATATTAGATCTGTCTTAGAGAATATCTTAGCTCCTCTGATCTGCTCAAACAAATCCTCAATCCGAGGTAAAGGGTATTTGTTCTTAATGGTCACTTCATTTAAGCTTCTATAATCAACACACATTATTCTCGAACCATCTTTCTTATCCACAAATAGAACTGGAGCGCCCCAAGGGACGGGTTCGGACGGATAAAACCTTTTTCTAACAATTCTTCTATTTGTTTCTTAAGTTCACCTAGATCCTTAACATCCATTCTATAAGGTTTTTTTGATATAGGTGCAGTTCTAGGTAATAGTTCAATAGAGAATTCTACATCACGATCAGGTGCATACCTGGTAATTCCTCCGGGAACATGTCTGGTATTCACAAACCACTCTGATGTTTTCCAAAGATTTCACCTCCAAATGATTTATCATGGTTTCTGCTTCTGCTGGCATACTAACATTGACTTCAACTCTTTCTCCTTGCGAACTTGTTAATGTAACCGTTCTCTTAGCACAAGATAGTACTCCATCATACTTGGTTAGATAATCTATTCCAAGTATCACATCAATTTCACTAGATTCCAAGATTATCAGTTCTACTAAGAAGTTTATTCCTCGAATCTCAAGCTTAGTTTCAGGGCATGAGTGAGTGGCTCTAATTTCACCTCCTGGTTATCTAATTAATAATTTCCTCTTTAAAGGATAGTTTGGTATACTATGCTTTTCCATGACTTACTTTGTTACAAAACAATGAGATGCTCCAGAATCAAATAAAACTGATGCATGTACGGAGTTAATAAGGAACATACCATACACCACGTTAGCGTCCTCTGGAACCGTTTCTGTAGTCACATGATCCACCCTGCCTTTAGTCTGATTCTGTAGAGTTTTGTTATGTGCATTACCATGAGCAGGTGTATTCTGATCAAACCTTTGATTATTGTTCCTTTGAGGCATATGTGGGTTGCGCTTTGGGCAGTTGTTACAATAGTGGCCAATTTTGCCACACTTGAAGCATCCGCTGGGCTAAATTGGGGTAGTGGGATTGTTGTTTCTATCCTGTGCCTTCACAACGCTTCCTTGATGATTTTGTGAATTACCACCAGACCTTTGACCTATCTGAGAATTGCTCCTCTGCTGATTGTTCCTCTGGATTTGTTGTCCTGAACGTTGCATCTGTTGAGTATTATTTCCGCTCTGATTTCCAGAGCAAAACTGAGAACCATGGGAGTTGCTGTGATGCTAGTTGTTTCTGCTAGATTGTCCCTGTGGCTAGAAATTCCTTTTATGATCTGTCAACTCCTTCCATTTACTTTCCAAGCCAATTGCTTTGTTAAGCAGAGTCTGAAAGTTTAGGAAATTGTGGCTCTGCAGTTGATAGTTCAAAGGTCCAATCAACCCTTCTAAGAAACGCTCTTGGTGCTTTTCATCAGTGTCGACTTCCTCTAGTGCATAGCATTAAAGCAGAGTGAAGTGTTCATGGTATTCGCTAACGGACATGCTTCCTTGCATAAGAGATAGGAATTATTTCTTCTTAAGCTTCATTATCCTTGAGGGAATATGATGAGCACAAAAATTCTCTAGAAATTCTTGCCATGTTATCGCATTTGCATCTACATGGCCCATAGTGAAAGCATCCCACCAGTCGGACATAGTGCCTTCCAATCTTCTAGAAGCATACAAGACCTTTTCTCTGTCATTGCACTTGATGTCCAAAATTTTTCCTATGACCTTAAGCCAATCATTGGTGTTCAATGGATCAACTGAGTGATAGAAAGCAGGTGGATGATGGCTCATGAAATCTCTATGTTTATCCCGAGCTTGGGGTGCGTTCAATTGTTGAGGGTTATGCTGGTTTTGTTGAATCTATTACACTAAAGTAGTAAGGCCTTGCATAAGTTGCATCTGTGCGGCGATGAATTGTTCCATTGTTGGGTTAGGTGGTGGTAGTGGCAACTATTGACCAGTACGTTGATCTTGAGTGTGTCTGGGACCTGAGCGAGTGTTCACCATCTAGTTGATTAGAAAGTTCATCCTTTTAGATAAGTGAAGAATAGAGAAAAATTTTAGGGGAAATATGTAACATCCTAGATAAAAATGTTAACCAAAAGTTGATCTCCGGTGCATGGATGTGGGAAAGGGTTGTGAGCCGTTAGATGCTAAGTCAGAAGTCATCTGAGGCATCGTTTCTTTTCCCCACTAAACCCTAGCCACCGTCCCCCTTCCCCTCGGCTGGTCGTCCTCCCTCTCCCCTCTCTGCTGGCCGCCCTCCCTCTCCCTCCTATGGTGCTATTACCCAAAATCAGGAGCTCGGTCGGCCCTTCCATGGTGGCTTGGTGAGAGGAAGAAGGAAGGGGAGGAAGGAAAAGGGAGGAGATCAAGAGGGATTTCGTTTTCCTTTATGTAATTTATGATTCAATAAATTTAGCTTCGTCCTTCTGCTGTTTTGATGCCACAGATTCGAAGATTATGCGTTAATCCTAGAAGAAATGGCATCATATCTGTCCTGTTTTGGGCTGGGCGAGCAGCAGGAGTGCGGGACTTTTTTGAAGTTCTTACAAGCCTAATTAGCTCTGATCTCTATGGATTTCATGTAGCACATTAGTAGATATTTCCATAGTGTACTTAAACGTTGAATTTGGTGGAATATTCTAGGAGTTATCGAATTTTGAAGTCGGCTAGGCTGTTGTCAAAAAACAGAACGTTGTGTGTATCTTGTTGGCCGCGTAGAACTATCTGGATGCTAAAATTTAATTATCTTTTGAATACAAGACATGTATAGTATTTTGTGTAGATGCTCGTAGAGTATTTGTTTGATATCACCACTATTTTAGTTTTAATGATATAAAATTATCATGTAGTGTTGCTGCTGTTTGGCGGGTGGTTTAGAGGGGGTCGTTTTCAATAGTTCTTCATTTCAAGCATAGGAGCGGTTTGTTGATTGTTGGAAAATTTGTGAAATATTTTTACTAAGTTTTATGCTCCACAACAGGTGGTAGTGCTCCGGATTGCGCCTAGCGCCATTTTGATTCCACGACGAAGGTAAGTGAATGTAGCGGTGGCTGTTACAGTTTGATTTAATATTTTCATCTCTTGCGCCTTAACTTGGTGTTTACTATTCATTTGATCCATGAAGACAAAGCTTAAAATGATATATATATATATATGAGTTTGCCTTGTCTAGCATGATTTATATGGTAACCTGAATTCCTATGAATGAAGTGAAGTGTAATTGAAGTTTATGGCGGAACCGCCCAAATTATTCTAGCTTAAGTGCTCAGTCTCGCCTTAAAGGTAACGACACATTTAAATCAGAATAAACTGTCAATCCCTCGAATCTAGTCCGATAAAGCCACTTACCAAGGATCGAGTACCACTTGCTCACTCGAAGGTGAGGCAGAGAGAAATACAATAAAGCATAATACCACAAATTTAAGAAGTATCAATAGTGATTACATTATCGGAGTTTCAAAAGCAGTAACCATAGTTTTTAATGCAGCAGAAATAACTAATCGATAACATCGAGTAACATGGTGAAGCCTGGCCACGCTACTCCTCCAGGTCCTCTCCTACAGAGGCAGCAACCCACTCAACCATCTATCCCGGTGGCAGGGATGAAGGCCATGTCACACCATCAACCAATCATATAAGGAAGTACCTGTAAAAATTATGCCACAAGCAAGGCTCGGTATACTAATACTCATCTAGACTTACCCGGTGTAAGGAGTCTACTCCTCGACCTCTAGACCATGAAGTTGTTTGGCTGAGGGGGTTTGGTTTGCCAAAAGCACTAACTGAGGCTAAAACAAGTTTTAGCTTTTCCGGTTCTAGAATAATACTTTTAGACTCGATGAGAACCTAACTATACATATATGGTATCAAACATTATGTCAATCAACATCTTTTGCTAGTAACCTCATTTCCACTTATTACTCAATGCAGTACAATGGATCAAGCAGTCTCATTAGCTGCGAGAAGTAGACGATTTGAATCGAGTTTTAACCTTGCAAGGTAAACCTAGACACATGACATGTCAAGGCACTCTGTCCCCACACACGTCAACCATCCCCATCGATTCCCTGGCAACAGAACATGACTCACTGCCTTGGCATACAATGCTCCACTGACCCCGGCCGCTGCCATGCAGTGACCGCATTTGTACCCACCATATCAAGAATGGGAGACTCCAACTCAAGTCCAATGAGGAGTAAAGTATGTGGCCAGGTTCAATCAGGTACTAGGCTTATCGGTTACCATATTTCCCGACATGTGTTTAGTACGTTCAAATGCTTGACACAGATATCTGCACGTTAATCCTTATTCCAATTTCATCTCGTAGACAATGCATCCACATGGATCCATGTCCATAGACCATCATCATTCCGTTATCAAAATGAATACACCCAATTCCTGACCGCGCGAGTGCTAGAAAAATCACTCGACTTCTACCCAGATCCTTAGTTAGCATAGCAGCTACTCGACCTAGCATACTAGTATCCATCTCAAAAGAAATCCTGAGTTCATGCAACTAGAGTTTCTAGGAATTCCTACACTTAAGTGCACGGTACAAGCCTACAAACATTAAGTGTAATAAAATGGCATATATAACGGTTTTGCATAAAACCAGTGCTTGTGTGGAATCCAACACTAGTTAGTGTTTGCTAGATGACAATCGCTTGGCGAGCATCTCCTATCGTCACTTGTTCAGTCCATCCATCTTCAAGCTGTCGACTGACATTATCGTGTGGTCGGCTCCACCTTATGTCCTTCATTTCGCACGAACAACATCTCTCGGTCCTAAATGAGATGCAAGATGCATATGTATGAACATGATGGAAAATAACACAAGACACTACAAGGCACCCGGTAGCGAAATTAAATATTAAATCGTAAGACACCGTAAACAGCCACACGCTAGCATTAGCTATCTACACGTCAACGGGCATACGTAATCAATACCATTAGAAAGACAACAAATACTTACTAGAATTAACCAGCGCAACACGGCATCACAAGTGCAAGCATTTATCGCATTCGCTCTAATCATTTATTATTATATTATTTAAGTACACATCAATTTGCAATGGCTTCTATATAGACAAACTTAGTTAAAAGGGAATAATCACTTAATCGGGTTCTACCATTATTCACAATATCCTAATGCAAGCACACAGCCAAGAAAACACACAGGAAGTGATAGCCTAATCATATTGCTTATCATACTAGTCTAATATGACTGGTTATTTAGTAATATTAGATTAGTAGCGCCAGTATTAGAAAGGGTAACATATTGTTAATTGTGTTTCTAGTCCATATAGTGACACTTGCTAAATTAACGTTGATCGAAGTTAATTACTTATTAGACTTCAACAATTTAATTTACTACTGCACTAGTTACTTATATATATCTCCAATTATATAATCTACTAATATAGGGATCATAAGATAACATTATCAATCGTGCTCAAGCAAGAGAGTAGAGCAATTTACCACAATCAACAAGATTAGGACAGTAGCATAGTAGTTACTTATTTCAGTCATAACTCACAAGATATTCAACCAAAAATAGTGATCAAATACTTTTTGGAAATTCTAAAAAATGCTCTACAACTTTGGTATTGTTATCTCAATCTGATTAGACACTTAGCAAGGTTAAATAGTGCTAAAATAATAGCTCTGTCCAGATTTGAATAGATTCAAACTTGCGACTTCGAAAATTCATAACTAGAGACTTGGGCATCCAAAGCAAGTGATACTAGACTTTCTAGAAAGCTAATGAAATTTTCTACAAATCGTTTATAAACATCTCAGGTTGATTTAATATGTATCAAGAGTAAAAGACACTATGAAGGCCTAACTGTCCAGATTTAGACAGATTCAGTCTTCACACTTCAAACAACTATAACTTGACCTTTAGACCACCAAAAAGGATGATCCAAGACTTTTTACAAAGCTTAGTAAAAGTACTATATAACTTTTATAATCACCAAGAAGTGGTTCGAATTTTAATTAAACCAAACAATACAGTTTTTGAAATCTATCCAGATAGTGGACATCACACAACAATTATTTTGTAAAATTCATAACTCTCAAACTATTAGGCCTATGATCAATAAATTTTAGAACACGCAAGAGAAAGCAGTTATCTACAACTTTCTTATAATCACCTTAAGATTATTTGGTGATTAACTAGCTCGAACATTTCAAAGATTTCAACCTGCAATTTTATATATCCAATAAATGTGCTTCTAGATTTTTTAGAAAGCTTAGGAAGATTACTACAACTCTTCTAATATCATTAATAAGTGATTCTCGGTTTAACTTAGTCAAACAATGCAATTATTCAGATTCGCATAGAAACAAGCAAAAACCTGAAAGCGATCTTGCTGCAAGCACAACTCCTAAACAATTAAGCCTAAACTCATGAAATTTTAGGACAAGCTATAGGTAGAATTTAACTATAACATTTGTGTACAACATGTAACACCCCTGGTGCTACTGTTACTAAAACTTGAGCATAACATCATAAGCATTGGCATTGCATATGTTTGACACACCTAGGATGCATTCACTAGGTAAAAATTTCAAGCAAGTTGGATTGTATGGCATTTTGCAAATAAGACACTAGTGTAGGGTACTTAACTTTAAACAGGGTTAGAAGGTAAAACAGGACCTAAATAGAGAAAACCCCAAAGATTAAGTAAAATAATCATAAAATGTTATCAAAGATGGACCTACATTGCATTTACACCCCTGAGATACCAAAAACTCTAATGGGAACCCTGGAAAACCCTAAACCTAAACCCTAGGGGGTTAAGTGCAAAATTAGTCCACTTTTGGACTAAAGTGCAAAAACCATGATAATAAAGTGTCCTAAGTCATAGGGTTCACAATCATGAAGATTTGCAATCCAAAACTTGAGATTTGGACTTAAGTGCAAAAGAGCCACACTTGACCCTTTTGATGAAGTCTGAAAATCAGTGATATGGGCTCAACTTTGGAGCTCTGTAGCTTTCAAATTCTAGGGTTTTTGCCCTAGGTCACCACATCAAATTTTTAGACCTATCAAAGGAGAACAATTTTAAGAGTGTAAGCACAGTTGTTATAAAGAATTTGGAGATAATCACACCCAAAGTCAGGATGTCAGGCTGTTAAAGTCTGAATTTCAGACTGACAGAAGGATTACATGAACTTAGGGCTTAATTTTAAGCGAGATCCAGTGACTTTTTGTGGGAACACAATGTAGCAAAGTTATAGCTGGTTTGTAGCCCTACAACTTTGTTGCAGAGGGATGATGAAGTTGTCATGCGAAATCTGGAGAGGAATTGCCCTGAAGTTGCTCTGTCAGATGAACTGATGAGGAATGCCATGGTACAGTAACTGAAGAAGATAAGTTTGAGTGATCTTGCCGCCGACGATCCCTCCACCACGATTCATGCCGTCGATGTCCCGATTCGTGCCCGGAGTGGATAGATAACGTCGCGGGGTGAAAGGTATCACCGTCGGTGAGCTGGACTCCACTCCGGCTAGCCGCTGTGCCTCTCCCCTTGTTCACCGATCCTTTGGATGAGATTCTCACCGTCGTTGAGCCACTACCGTCGTCCGCCGCGTGTCCTGACGCTTTACCACGTCGCGGTTAACCGTGCGTTGTATGTCTGATGATCACCGAAGTGGATGACACGGGGTTTGCCACCAATCACGCGCGCCAGTAAACTCCCCTCCTCCGACCGCCGCGTGTCTCGCGCCAAATTCATCAGCCACCGCTTAACAACCCTATAAATTGATGGCTGGGTCTGTTGCGCCATGTAATCACGAAGCCGAAGCACCCGCTCCCACCCTTAATCGATCACCAGAGTTCACGAATTTCTGATTTCCCCCAAACCGAGTCTCAGCCACCGTGAAAACAACCTCACCGCGGCCAGCGCAACTCCGGTTAGTTCATGTTGCCTGCTCTGTCGTTTAAGCATTCTGGTGCGTCCGTGTTGCTTGCTGACCCACCCAATTGAACTAGACCGCCTCCAATCAACGGGAACGTGTGGTTCTTTGGTTCATCCGCGCGCTCACCGTGGCCAGACCAAATTAGACCACCATTCATGAAATTAGGTTGGGGGAAATGCTCGGGCGAGGTCAAGCAAGATTATGGTGAAGCACCACAAGGTTACCTTGCTCTAAATTACCATGCCAACCATATATCCTCTAATAGATATCAATGTACAACTCAAGCATTCCAAGAGACATGCATGGTTTGCTTACTTTTAATCCTTCACTAGCTCTTCTTATAATTATATAATGGGTATTATTTTAGCGTCATATTAGACAATCTAATTTGGGGCTGAAATTTTTATGAGGCATAGATAAGAACAAATCATGACTAATGAATAAATTTCACATACTCAAGTTTTATATTTTATTTACTAAAAAAATAACAATTTGTTAATGCAATAAGGCATGTGAGAGCAAGTTAAATCTAAAACTAATTATTTTCTGTGAATGCAAGACCATATTAAGATTTCTTAGACTACTATAACATCATTCAAAGACAGTGGAACACCATTTCTTATTTTTACATCTATATATTATTTTTAAATCATTTAAAACTACTAAAAGTGCATCAAGCAAGTAAAATCACTAACTTAATCATACTTGCACCACAAATCATGCAATTTTTACAATTCATCAAGCATCACACCAAGAGTCGACTGTAAAAATTTGAATCCATTTGGAGCAATAGAGCTAGAGCTACAGATCCAAAAATAACAAGCAAAACAATCATCTTTTTTCTATTTGACAAGATTTAATTAATACACCAATAAAAAAGTAAACAACATATGGGTTTTATATTTTTCTTAGCTAGAGTATGACACCATCTAACTAACAAAATAGGTCTCATCATTTTTGGATTTTTAAAAATAAAACTATGGAGAGAAGCAAGTTCATTTATTTTCTAAACCTCTTTTCAAGGTTAATTTGCACAGCCAAAAACGCCTACTAAAACATGCCATATTATAGATCTACTATTTAGAACATTTCATAACACATCCAACAAATTAAGGGTCATGATTTTAGAAGCTACCAAACTAAAGATATGAATTTTAAAAGATATTTGGAAATCTGAAATCTAAAGCACCATTACCCTTGGCCTTGGGCCCACACGTCATAGGCGCAGGGGCCTTCTTCCTCCTTGGACTTGCACGCACAGCCACATGCAAGGAGGAGCATGGCGCTAAGCTTCAACGGCAAGCTGCCGGAGGAGGGGTGCACTGTGGAGGAGCGACATCCACATCGAGGCACTAAAGCATGGGGAGAAGGGAGCTCCCACCATGGTGAGGAAGAAGGTGCCGCAACGGCTAGTGCCATGGATGGGGTACTGCTGGGAGAAGGTCACCAGCGTCCCGACAGGGGAGCATCAGAGGGAGGGCGCCAGGGCCATGGCTCGGAGGAAGCTAGGGAGAAGGCAAACGTCAGGGAGGCGAGAGACCTGCTAGCGCACGGGTATATGTAATACCTAAAATCATGCTTAACGATTTATGACAAAATTATTTATAGATCTAAATAAATATGAACTCTAAATAATAAGTGTAAAATAATAGATTAATTGCAAAATAATATTATATGGACTTTTGCTATATATTGAAATAATCACTAGAATTTCTTAATGGAGAGTATATATTATAAATTTTATTTTAACAACAAATAAGAAATAGAATATTTGAAAGTACTTTAAATGGAACTTCACATTCAAAAATAATGTTTTCTTTATAGAGAACAATATGTGTATGGCGTGCTTAAAAGGGTTTGCTTAAATAAAAAAAACATTAATATATAAAAAATAATATTGCATTTCATGTTGAAGTTTTGTTTGTGCACTTGATTGAATTTGAAATGCAAGACCAAATTTAAATTTTGAAATGGGAATAAAAAAGAAAGAAAACATGAAATACAAAAAAGGGAAAAGTGAAACACATACCTGCGCTTGGGCCGAATCCCATGGCTAGGCCCAAAACCCCACCTCACCTGCTAGCCCCCGCATCCCACTCGCTTCATGGTGCCGCTGGTGGGTGGACCCCAGTCGTCGGCCGCTCCATGCTCACACACGCACGATACATCACAGACATGGTGGGCCTAGGACGTCAGGTCCGTCCCCTTTGTCATCTCTGATCCTTGGCATACGCCAACAGATCACCGAAGCTACCGGGCGAGGTTCTAGGGCTAGCTTCCTTTGCCCATGTATATAGGTGGGCACCAATACCCCTCCCCATCCATCCTATCCATCCACCTCAACCCATATCATGCCTCAACACGAAGCACAGTGAGATGCAGTGTTGACACCGCCGCCATGGGCGTTTCATGCCTGCGCACTCTGCCATTAGGCTTCGGGTGGGTGAAGGCAATCGCGCCCACAGAACTGTTACCCTGCGTCATCATCTTGGTTCCCCGAGGAGGATCCCCTCCAGTCGCGTGGTGGATTGATCGTTGAAGCAAGGAACTCGCCCCCGACCGCCCTCGCCATGGGCCGAGCTCATCCACTCACCGACCGCCGAGTTGGTAGGCCTAGAGTATCGTTTAAGACCCTGCTATGTTTTACGTGGGTTGTCGATGAGTTTGGTTATCGGAACATAGCACGACTACGGGATTCCGGTCACGGTGCTGCCATTGGGCAGAGATCACGTGGGCAAGGCACTCTGGCATCCTGATTCTCGTTGTGGTGGCCCTATTTGTGTTCGCCATGGTCTCAGCTGTAACACCCTGAGCGTTTATCTCCTGTTCAACAGCGACTATGAATTTAAACGCGGGATATCAGTAAATAAAATAGACACTAAATTCTAATCATCTTTGTTTATCGCGATTTTGATATCGTGTCTGTCTCCATCTATCTAAATTTTTCCAAATCTATTTTTAAAAAAATAATTCATACTTTAGTAATTTTTAGAACATTGAATCCAGTATCGTTTGGGTTGAGCCATCGACATCTTGCCCAAACTCTAATCCTTGAAATCAAATCTAGTTCCTTAAATGTCGTTTGAAATTCTTTCACGCTTGCATTGCATGTGTCTCTCTATGGCCTGGTATCATGGCACGTGGTAGGTGCTAACCGATGTCTGGACAGCGCATAGCCTCTCGCCCACGTGAACGTTGCGTGACGTCGATTCCGAAAGGATCACAATTTCGATGCTATATCGATCTCGCGTATTTATTTCGCAAAATGTCGTGCCTTATGTCTGTTTAAAATTTATGGATTAAGAGAACATGAATTTGGAATCCTGACCCACTCTTGTGATTTTTGACCTCAGTAAATTTTATTAGATGCACGGCGATAAAAGTTTTGATGCAAAATTAAATCTGACTGAGATAATTAGAGCCAAAATCGACGTTCATAATTAATCGGTTTCAGTATGGTAAATTAATATGTGTAGTCTAAATTTCGTTTTAATCTAGTCTATTTGTTTTTCGTCCAAATCGTAACGCAAGAAATTAGGTTAGGTTTTTGTGGCTCCTGCCACATTAACCCAGACTAGCGTATGTTTGGATTTAAAATTTAGACAAATACTAACTATTCAAAACTTTGGTAGTTTAAATTCAAATTGAGTTGTGCCATAGTCTAAAGATTTAAATCTAGGATTAGCTGGTGTGCAAAAATAAGAATCATGGAGTAAATTAGATATTGCTTGATGGAGGAAAAGAGAATGAAGATATTTCTTTGATTTTAACCTCAGCCACCGCACCCTTTATTGTTCTGAGCATCAGACACGTTTGCTCTCTAGAAACCACCGTAGCTCATCCACTCGGCCAGACGCAACCTGCCCAGGATGCAAAGCTTATCAGCCATGTCCCTGCCAAACTCCTCCACGCCATCTCCTTCCTAGGCGGACGACCTTAGCCTCCACGCCGGCTGACCTTGCTCTAGTTTCTCCCCAGCTCTAGCTCGCCGGCGCGCGCCATCTCCCTGGCTCCCCAGCGCTCGCCGTCGTCTCATGTCTGGTCGCCTCGTCTCCAGCACGGTCTGCTCTGGCCGTCGCCCCTCACCCATGGCTCCTGACGCCCTTTCCTATGCTCGGTGCCTGTTGGTCCTTATTTTCGGATGCTATACATAAAGAACAAAGCAACACAATTGCTAACGATTAGGGGACCTTCGTCCTTCGAATCATTATCTCCCCTAGGATATAATGATTCCCAGATGAAGGTCATGAAGGGCATACCTTCATCATTTTAGTGAACGAAATGTAAATAGAGGCATATGAAATACAAAGGAATATAAACAATCATTACAAATCATTAGATTATTTACATTCTTATTTTATAAACATGGATAAACATCAATGATATTTATATTACATTTATACCTTCGGCTTGACAGAAGATGGAAAAGAGAGAGTACGCGAGAGTGATTACAATTCAGCGTGAATAGTACGGGGTACTGTTCATCTATTTATAGGCACGAGACGTAGCCCGGACAAAATTACATCCGTGTCCCTAATAACTAATTACAATCATAATACATATTATCAGGGACTATACAGTCATTTCCTCTTTAAGTCGGTATCGTCCTTCATCTTTAGCATGTCACCATGCCGAAGCTCCTTCAATCGTAGCTTCAGCTTATATCTTAATGTCACCCCTGCTTATGTATTGTCCTGCCGAAGGTGTTTTTGCTTAGAGGACCTTCGACGGAGAAGAAGGCACCCAACAGTAGCCCCTTCGCGGTGCTAGATCGTTTTTCGTCATGAGCTCTATCCACGAAAAACACGAAGGCTTTGCAATGTCAAAGGTCCAAAAAACACCTTCCCTAAGCTCGTTGCCGAGAAACGATTATAATATTCTAGGCGTCGGACGGTCCACCGTTCAGCGAGTGCGAGCGGCCTGGCGGTTCACCTTCCCTCCTGCAGCACTATATAAACAGACGGGTTGGTGAGGAGCTACCATAGCATTCATTGCCATTGCACTGTCGTGCTGTCAAAAAATTTAACCATAGCCGAAGCTTTCCGTATTGCGCTTTCGAGCGAATGCTTCATCATTTGAGATTAGCTTCGTCAAAAAGTGAAAACATTGAAATGGCCAGAGCGGATCGACTGCTAGAGTGTCTCGCGAGGGAGACGAGGCCGAAGTAACTAAGACGGCACCAATATCAGAGGTGATGAGGCAGTTGGGTCTTGTTGTGCCAAAAAAGCCTATTGCCGAAGGTACTTTGACTGCTGAAGCTGAGCAAATCACAATTGGAGAGGGAAGTGGTAACTAAGATGAAGAGGATTACACCATCCTGAGCCCAGAAAAACCTAGTCACCTTGACTTTGGTAGATCCACTGTGATGGTAGATGATATGGTTATAATGAAGAAATTGGGTTACTTTGGTGAAGCCGAGAGTAAGCTTGTTCGTTTTGCTGGCGAGGAAGTGGTTCCAGAGCCGAAGGATGATGAAGTTGTTGTGTTTAAAAGCTTCTTCATGGCAAGGCTTCAGTTCCCTCTTTATGATATAATAGGAGAGGTTTTGAAGAATTTTGAAATATACCTTCATCAATTGACACCCAAAGCAATTGTTAGACTTAGTGTCTACATCTGGGCCCTCCGAAGCTAGGGGATGAGTCCTAATGCCGAAGCTTTTTGCTAGGTGCACGAGCTACATTACCAGACGAAGGCCAGGGCAGATGGCCTTCATGAGAATTTTGGTTGCTACAATTTCATGTATTGAAAGGATACGAAGGCACCGGTTCTTAGCTACTGTACCAAGTGGCCAACTGGTTGGAAGAGTGAATGGTTTTATATGAAAGCAGACGAGAAAAAGAGAGAGAAGCTAATGACTATGGTTATGAGTCCATTGACTTTGAGCTTCGGAATGACGAGGCCCTTGTGCCATATGCAGCTTGACTCCCCATGCTAACTAGCCGAAGTGGAGATTAGAGTGGTAGCGGTCGAAGTCAGCACTAGAGATCTAGTGCAAGAATTCTTGGCAAATAGGGTATTTCTGACCTCTAGTGGCTGGGCAATGCCCAAAAAAGGATGGGAGCAAAAAGCACGAACTTGTTTGGCTCCCATCCCGGTTCAAGTTTGAGAAAGAGTTCAACAAACCTTGCCAAGAGTGGCTAGAAATGATTGAAACTATGTGCAATGAAATCCTTGGCAACTACACCAAGAAGGACCAGCTAATGACTGCTGCCTTCGGCACCCGACCAAAACGAAGGCTGAATCGCGTGATGGACATGCTAAATTTTGAATATCTGGACTATGAAAGATTTGACAAGTGTGCCGAAGGTTTGAAAAGGAAAAGGATTGTTAGTATTTTAAACAGTCAAGCTGCCAGACTGGTAATGGAGGATGAGAAGATTTCGAAGTAGGCAAAATCTGCTCCTGTGCCGAAGGCGACAGTCTCCAAAAAGAGGAAGCCTAAAGTAGTTGAGCCAAAGGTAGCTCAGGCAAGAGAAGAAACTCCTTCAACACCTCCTGTTGCTGAAATAGTAGAAATTCTAAAGGTAATGACTAAATCCTTGCCCATCAAGCTGCTAAGTCCTTTGGGACCAAAACTGACGAAACTTTTACAGAAGAAGGATCGACCTTCGGCCATAAAGGAGAAGACTGAAGGTCAGAAGAGACGAAGAATTGTCAATGTTATGCAAGCTATTGAGCGGACACCACCTCTAGCCTTGGCGTCTAGAATGGTGCCTGTTGCAAGTGTCGATGCTAAGGCCGCTGCCGAAGCTGCAGCTGATGCCAAAGCTGCAGCTGCTGCCGAAGCTGCTAATCTTGTGAGCACAATGTCAGGAATTGACAAGCTGATATCAGATATGGTCGCAGAGGAGGCAGTTGCGACCGTAGAGGAAAACGTGGCCGCAGTGCCTGGCAAAGGGAAAGAAGTTGTTGATACTTCGTCAAAAGAAAAAGAATTTGACCTTCGGCACCTGGGAGGTCAAGAATTGTCTGAGGCGGAGAAAGAGGAGCTAGAAAAATATAGAAAATCTTGTGGCTACCAGCCGAGATCCATGTTCTTCGGCGGAGTTGATGAGGAAATCCTAGGATGTATCCGCGACCGAGTTGGGGCAAAAATAATCGGCACTCTATCAAAGAGTGTCGGTTTCCTGAAGCTAGAGTCTGATATTAGTGGTTACCGATGGCAACATATCGTCGGCAGCCGATTTTACTCCAATTTCAAGGTAAAATTCTTTTGCCTAGATTCTTGTTATCTTTGTGATGAATTAAAATATTCTAAAGTCAACTTATTTTCGCAGAGCATGATGCTAAGCAAAGCATTAAGAATGCAACAAGACCTTGAAGATAAGAAAAATGAGATAATAATTGAAGGCTTGGAAAGCAAAATCAAAGATTGCGAAGCTTCTCTTGAAAAGAAAGACTTCTTGCTTCAAGCAACGGAAGGTTCCCTTGTGGAGTTTCAAGCTGAAAATGCTAGATTAAACGAAGAGCTTCTCCAAGCTCAAACAACCTTAAAGGAAAAATCAGAGTGCTTCGAACAAGAGAAAAAGGAACTGCAAGCAAAATATAAAGCCAAAGCTGATAAGAACATGAAGCTATACAAATGCTCGGAGTTTGCTACTCGCTGCGTGCAACGGTTAAAAGGACTCTTCAGCTCGGTTGGGGCTAGTTCTGAAGAAATTGCCCCTTCGGCTGAAGATATATCAGATACCTTCAAGCACATTGAAAATGAAGTTGATGCACTCGATGAAGTAATAACTGGGCATGGTGATTTATGTGCTCTGTTAGCTTCTCGTGACATGGCTGCTGCATTCTTGAAGGTCGGATGCATGCATGCTAAAATAGTAAACAAGCCAAACTTTAGCCTGTCGCCATCAGACTTGATTAATATTCCTAGTGAGGCCCAAAGTATCGAAAATAGATTTATTACTCAAATTTGGGCTAAAGGCGGACGAGAGTTGGTTGGAGACGAAGCTCGGAATCTGCTTAAATCTATACGAAACTTGTACCTGCTATTTTCCTTGTTTTTTCTTTATTACCATCGCTTTTACCGTATACCGTTGTTTGTCTGCGGGATGGCGGCGCCGAAGGTTAGTAATCTGAAGCGCATTCCGAAGGTTGCTAGGCTGAAGCTTCCCTTTATGACTTCCTGTATATAGCTTAGGATCTATTTGCGTAATTTTTTCAAAAAATTGTAATCAAGAGTTGAACTCAATACTGTATATATTGGTCCATACCTTGTAATATAATTTTACTTTTCCATCCATGTGCGAATTGCTTTGCTGTGGACGAAACCCATGTGTAACTTTTGAGCCGAAGGCGAAAAACACCTTCCCTTCTTTTTGTACACATCGAAGCATTTCCTTGCATAAAATGCATGTGTTCACGTTTGAAACGAAGCTTCTTTGTATTCAACGAAGCACTTTGTCGCTGAAGCCGGACCATTTCTGTTTATATTATCGTTCGTGCTTCATATCATGATAATGATGATCCTACGAATGTCTAATGAATGTCTATATGAATGCAAAGAATGATGCGATGTAATATGCAAATGTATGACCCAAACACACACGAAACCATACCCAGACTCTGCAACCCCTTAGGAACGACTTTGGAGCCTCTTCACCTTCAATTCGGTGGCATTTAAGCTCTACATTCTCTTAGGAACGACTTTGGAGCTTCTTCACCTTCTATTTCGGTGGCATTTAAGCTCTACATCGCCTTAGGAACGACTTTGGAGCTTCTTCACCTTCTATTTCAGTGGTATTTGGCTCTGCATTCCCTTAGGAACGACTTTTATAGCTTCAGAACTTACTCTGCGCTCCCTTAGGAACGACTTTTGTAGCTTCGTCACCCTCGGAGTGATTACACCTCTACATCCCCTTAGGGACGTCTTTTGAGCTTTTCCCTGTTCTCTTTTTGCACTCGATGGTGCGGATTCTGATATTTCATGTTACATTTTTGGGGGATTTTGGCCCTTGTATTGCATAGGGCTAAACAAGAATGAAAATTACAAACTATGGCCCCGTTAAAAACCTTTCTCCCCTCCTGAAAGGAAAATGGTGCCATAGGAAAAATAAAAAAGGTCACATCAATTACACATAATATCACCGAAGCTCATCCGCATTCCAAGATCTGGAGTATGTCTTTGTTGTCCATATCCTTCAATCTGTAAGAACTAGGTCTTGATGAAGATACTACCAGAAAAGCACCTTCCCATTTCAGCTGTAGCTTCCCCACTGTATCTGGGTTGGCTATCCTTCGAAGCACCAAATGGCATGGCTTGATATTTTTGAATCGAACTTTCCTATCACGCCATTTTATTGTTTCGTCCTGATACTTATTGATGTGCTCTATGGCCTGAAGTCTGGTCCCTTCTATGGTGTCTTTTGTTATTTGAGAATCAGTTTCGTCCTTCGCTGAAGCTATGGTTCTTATTGATCCTGTTCTTGCTTCTTCTGGTGTTATTGCTTCGTCACCGTACAGCAGTGTTGTGGCTCCACACCACTTTGATCAACTCATCTGGCCACTTTCCTCTAGGCTGATTGAAGATTAACTTCATTATTCCTGTCATTATAATTCCATTTGCTCTCTACTAACCCATTTGATTCTGGATGCCTTACTGATGCAAAATATATTCTTGTACCGATTCGGTCATAAAAAACTTTGAACATTTCAGCATCAAATTGAGTTCCATTGTCAACTATAATAGCCTTCAGCACACCGAAGTGACAAACAATATTTTGCCAGAAGAACTTCTGGACTGTGGCTGAAGTTATGGTAGCTAGAGGTTTAGCTTCGATCCACTTCGAGAAATATTCCACCGCTACCACAACTTATTTTAAATTTCCTTGTGCTGGTGGGAGCGGTACTAACAAATCTAGACCTCATCTTTGCAATGGCTAAGTAGGTTGGATCAATTGTGTTAAAGGCGAAGGTTGTTTCTGGTATCTGGCACACTTCTGACAATTTTCACATTTCTGGACTAAGTTTGCTGCATCCGAAGCTGCCTTCGGCCAATAAAAACCTTGTCTAAAGACCTTTCCCAGTAGAGGCCTGGATCCGATGTGGGCTCCACACAGTCCTGCATGTATTTCCTTCATTAATTCTTGTCCTTCATTTCTGGAAAGGCATTTAAGCAATGGGGAACAAACTCCATGCTTGTATAACTCCCCCTCAATTATTACATACGGTCTTGTTCTTGCCTCCATTCTCTTATTGTAAGCTTCGTCAACTGAGAGGCGGTTGCCTTGGAGGAAGGATATTATTTTGGTTCTCCAGTCTTAACTATGTACAGGTGAGATTGTGAGCACTACCCTTTCCATGAGCTCGACTGAAGGTGCTTTTATTGTTTCAAAAAATACTTCCGAAGGCAAAGGGAGCCCCTATGCCGCTGACTTAGCTAGCAAATCTGCATGCTCATTTTCTCCCCTTGGGATATTTTTTACAGAAAATCCCTCAAAAGAAGCTTCTGATCTTCGGACTGCATCCAAATACTTTTCAAGCTTTGGGTCTCTTGCCTTGCTACTCTTATCCATGAGGCCGGAAATAACTTGTGAATCAGTTTTGAGGATTGCCCTTCTTATTCCCATTATCTTTAGTTTCTAAAGCCCTAAAAGAAGAGCTTTGTACTCGGCAATGTTATTTGTACAATTGAAGTCTAACTTTATTGCATAACATGTTCTGGCTTTAGAGGGTGCTACTAGAACAGCCGCTGCTCCTGCACCGAAGGTTCCCCAAGATCCATCGCAGAATACCAACCAAGCTTTGGCATCTTTTGTTGCTTCTTCACCTTATGCCCCTGGCATCCAATCAGCAATGAAGTCTGCTAACGCCTGAGATTGAATTGAAGATCTATGTACATATTCAATGGTGAATTCATTAAGTTCCGTGGCCCATTTCCCGATCCTTCTGTAGCTTCTCTGTTCCTCATTATGTCTTTCAGGGGTTGTGATGAAGGCACTATTATATGATATGCTTGAAAGTAGTGCCGAAGCTTCCTGGAGGCCATCAATACAGCATATAGTACCTTCTCCAATTCTATGTAATTTTTCTTTGATGGGCTGAGTACTTCGGAGACGAAGTATACCGGTGCTTGTCTTTTTACTTGGCCATCTTGCTTCTCCTGTACAAGTGCCGCACTAACCGTAGAATGGGAAGCAGCCACATACAGAAGTAGCGGACTTCTTGATGAAGGTGGAGTTAGAGTTGTCAAATCTATCAGATATTGTTTTAACTCTTCGAAGGCTTTCTGTTGAGCCAGACCCCACTAAAAGACTTAAGCTGACTTCAATATTTCAAAGAATGGTAAATTCCTCTCTACTGATCTTGATATAAATCTATTCAACAATGCCAGCCTTCCTGCCAACTGTTGAGCCCCCTTCTTTGAATTTGGTGGTTCCATCCGAAGGATAGCTCGATCTTGCTTGGATTAGCTTCGATACCCTTTGTTGATACCAGACAGCCAAGAAACTTGCCCTTCTTCACTCCGAAAACACATTTTTCTGGATTCAACTTGAGACCAGCTTGTCTGAAATTGGCAAACATCTCTTGCAAATTGGCAACATGATTTTCTTGTTTTGTGCTTTTCACTATGATGTCATCGACATAAGTCAGAACATTCCTGCCTATTTGATATTGAAGAACCTTGGCAATCATCCTGCTGAAGCTTCCTCCCGCATTTTTGAGCCCCTCGGGCATCCGAAGGTAGCAATAGGTACCACTAAGAGTTATGAAGCTTGTCTTTAGCTCATCCTCTTTCTTCATCCAAATTTGGTGATAGCCCGAGTAACAGTCCAATAGGCTCATAAGTTCTGAAGAAGATGCTGCATCTACAAGGGAATCTATTCTTGGTAAAGGGAACTCATCCTTCGAACATGCCTTGTTGAGGTCTGTGAAATCAATGCACATTCTCCATTTCCCATTAGCTTTCTTCACCATAACGGTGTTAGCCAGCCACTCTAGATATGTTACTTTTCTGATAACACCGGCACTGAGAAGTCTCTTTACTTCATTTTGTGCACCTTCGGCTTTATCATCAGACATTTTCCGAAGCCTCTGCTTTCTTGGTTTGAAGCATGGGTCCACATTGAGTGAATGCTCAATGATGTCTCTATTGACACCACAGAGATCATTAGCTGTCCAAGCGAAGACATCTTTGTTGTTGAACAAGAATCTTAGCAGAGTCTTTTCCTGTTCACCAGATAGCTGAGATCCTAGTAATACCTTTTGGTCTGCTATGTCTTCACACAAGAGCATAGGCTTCAGCTGATCTGCTGAAGCATCCTTCTCTCTTTTGTGCTTATACTGCTGATAAGCTTTGGCTTCATCTATATTATGGATAGCCTTTGAATCCGTCCAACTCCCTTCAGCCCTCCTGGTAGCTTCTTTACTTCCGTGAACAGCAATAGGCCCTTGTTCCAAAGGCATCTTCATGCTTAAATATGCTGGATGAAGTATTGCTTCGAAGGCATTAAGTGTCCCTCGACCAATGATTGCATTGTATGGATACTCCATATCAACAATGTCAAAGATAACCTGTTCAGTTCTTGTGTTATGGACACAACCGAAGGTAACTGCCATTGTTATCTTGCCAAGTGCCACAATATGTCTTCCTCCAAAGCCAGAAAGAGGGTGTGTTGCATCGTGTATCTTATCTTCTTGCTCTTGCATTTGCCTGAAAGCCTTTGCAAAGATGATGTCCGTTGCGCTGCCTGTGTCAACTAGGACATTGTGGACCAGAAATCCCTAGATGCCACAAGATATAACCATTGCATCGTTGTGCGGATAATCTTTGAGTTGAAGATCTTCCTGAGAGAAGGTAATTGGAATGTGAGACCACTTGGATTTGATGAAGGGTCCTTGCACCCCAACATGTTGTACCCTTTGTGCTTCCTTCTTCTGCCTCTTGTTGGCTGGTTCAGAGCTTGAACCACCAGTCATTGGGAGCACCAGCTTCATGGCCGAAGGTGCTACAACTTGATTGTTGTGCGAAGCCATCATCACAACCCTGGAAGTGAGTTCACCCCATGGTGGGCGCCAATGTTGGTCCTTGTTCTCGGGTGTTATACATCAAGAACAAAGCAACACAATTGTTAACGATTAGGGGACCTTCGTCCTTCTAAGCATTATCTCCCCTGGGATATAATGATTTCCAGACAAAGGCCATGAAGTGTATCTTCATCATTTCAGTGAACGAAATGTAAATAGAGACATATGAAATACAAAGGAATATAAACAATCATTACAAATCATTAGATTATTTACATTCTTATTTTATAAACATGGATAAACATCAATGATATTTATATTACATTTATACCTTCGGCTTGACAGAAGATGGAAAAGCGAGAGTGACGCGAGAGTGATTACAATTCAGCATGAACAGTACGGGGGTACTGTTCATCTATTTATAGGCATGAGATGCAGGCCGGACAAAATTACATCGATGTCCCTGATAACTTATTATAATCATAATACAGATTATCAAGGCCTATACAGTCTTTTCCTCTTTAAGTCGGTATCGTCCTTCGTCTTTAGCATGTCACCATGTCGAAGCTCCTTCAATTGTAGCTTCGGCTTATATCTTCATGTCACACCTGCTTATGTATTGTCCTGCCGAAGGTGTTTTTGCTCAGAGGACCTTCGGCGTAGAAGAAGGCCCCCAACAGCGCCCAGCCCTAGCTCTCCCCCATCTCCTCCCTGGCGCTCATCCTCAGCTCCCATGGCAAGTTCGTCCTGGCTCCAGTCCCTCCCATGGACGTTGTCCCTTCCCTGCTCTTGGATCTGATGCCCCTCCCACCATTTTTCTCTCTGCTGTAGTACCTACTGTCCTCATCTTCCTAGCCATGGACACCAGCGCCCCTCTGCTCCTTTCCATGGCTGCACACCTCTCTGTAGCAGCCCCTCGCCGCTGGACATCCTCCTGTAGCCCTACGCCATCCGCACCCGTATGGTGTTTGACAAAATACCCAAGTGGATTGCCGTGTCGTGGACAGTCCTATTAGCGTCGTCGGATGCTTGATGTTTTGCGCAGCCCATCCGCGACACCGTTGACCCTCGGTGAGGTCTTGTTCTCGCCTTGTCATTTTAGCGCTCGATGTTGATTACTAATGTAACACCCCAGGTGTTTATCGTCGGCTCGACCACGAGTGCAGACTTCAACACTTGATAGCGGTGAATAAAATGGACACTAAATTTTAATCATCTTCGTCTATCACAATTTTGATATTGTGTCTGTCCCCATGAATCTATACTACCCAAAAAATTTCATGAAATTCAGACTTTAGTTAATCATCTGAATTATTGAGTCGTGTGCCTAATTAAAATTAATCGAATAAGAGAAGGCAGATTTAGAAGCCTAACTCGTCTTGTGGTTTTGTCCAAATAAATTTATTAGAATTCATCGGTTAAGCGAATACAAATTTAGAAATTTAGTTTAGCTGTCTGAGTTCGTCCCAAACAAATTAAATTGAACTCGACGACTAAAGTTTTTGGTGCAAAATAATTCAGTCTCCACTCGTCAACTGAGAAGTCGCGTCCAAGGAATTATAATTGAGATTTGATTCTCCACGTAAATTATCTGTGGCCGTGGAATCGGATGTTGAGACTGCGGATGAAATTATTTGATTTCAAATCAATTCGAACACAGTCCAAAAATATTTCACGAAGCTCGGACTTTAGTAACCTTCAAAAATGCCGAGTCCGGTGCTGTTTAAATTGGTTGAGTGTGTGAATGTGATTTAGGAAAGAAGCTGGTTTTATAAATTCGGACCACACTCGGAATCCAAGGAAAACAAGGCGTAGGATTGTTAATTGAATTGCTCTCTAGCCGAATGTTTGGATAGCGGACAAAATTCGTCTAAATATAACCGAAACGAATGCAAATTAAAATTAATCGATTAAGGCAATTGGGAACATCACCTAATTGTTTCACTCTTGTTCGAGCGATCTCTACGAATTCGGTAGACACTACTAGAGACAGGCTATTTAGATAAATCGAACCCAAACTAACCAAAACTGGAACAATTGTTAGCCGATTCTATTTCCTATTTCAAAGTCAAGTAAATAATAAGATGAGGGCAAAAAGTAAAATCATATTCACTTGTCTCATATTTATGCATGTGACTTGGTAAAAAAAAAGAAAATGTCTTCTTAGATTTTTCTTTAGCCGTTCTCATCTCCTTCTTTATCTCTTCCGTGCAGCACCAGTCACCGCCATCTTCCTTGGAGCCTAGCATTTTTTTCAGCTCACGAGCTCCTCTATCTCCCAGCTGATATTTTATGTTCTGTTGTGTCTAAATCCCTGGAGAAGAAATCCTATACGTCTCCATCTAGCACAGACGTTTCCTCTCCTTATCCTCACACCGCTCTGCACCTAGAGGCCCTATCCGTTCATCTTCCTCTGATTTTTTTGGCCGCCGTGCTTTTGATATTTTGCATCGTCGTACTTAGGCTTATCTTCTCCCGTCGAGCTTCTCAGTGTCGTGATCTTCTCTGTCTCTCACGCTCGGCGCCCTCCCTACTCCTCCAAGTCAGGCGTCCTCTGCCCTACATCTTCCCTATCGTGTGCCCCTGCACTGGTCTCCATCGGACCGCGCCTTGCTCGACGTCTTTGGTGCCCTAGTTTCTGCTTGCCCAGCTCCTCGCTCTTCCCTTGCCGAGCGCATCCCATGGTGACCGAGCTCTCTCTCCCACGGCCGCCCTTCTTTCCCTGTTCCATATTCCCCAGCTCGGATCTCTGCCTTCAGCCATGGCCACCTGTAAGGATCGACGTCCCGTGGCTGACGGCGAGCTCCCGCAGCGTGAGAAGTCGACCAACTGGAGAAGAAGACTTCCCAGTCACGCTCAGATAAGTTCCAGATTTTGGTGGAATGTGTTCTCTATTCAAATCGCCCCTCTTCCAGAAGCAGTTACAGGTATTTATAGATGCTAATCTGGGCCTAATCGCCTGGATCTATTACACGGCTTGGAACCCTAATGGGCCAGCCCAACAGTAAATCTTCCTCTTCAACCGACTTACTAAACCATACAAGTAGTAGTTGTAGCAGATTTACCAGGGGTCGTGACATTTTTCCCCCCTTGAACACTTGCTTGACCCCAAGCAAGAGAATCAGGGAACCTTGTGCGCACCACATTGAAATCTTCCCAAGTAGCAGCCTCCTTCGGAATTCCAGACCACCGAACCAGAACTTGAGTCACAGCTGAGCTACCTTTCTTCACCAGACGCCTGTCCAGTATCTCCATAGGCTGCACATTCACATTTTCCAGATCTGCTATTTGAGGGAGCTCTGAGAATACAGGAACATAGTTTGGAGTAAATGGCTTCAATTGGGAGACATGAAAGACTGGATGAACTTGGGCCTCCTCTGGTAACTGAATCTTATAAGCCACCGCCCCTATCCTTTCCAACAAAGTATAGGGTCCGAAATATTTAAAGGACAATTTTGGACAAGCTCTATTTACCACCGAATATTGAGCATAAGGTTGGAGTTTAAGTAGCACCTGCTCCCCAACTTGGAACTCCCTGGGCCTTCTTTTCAAGTCAGCAAAGTGTTTAGCACGTTGCTGAGCCTTCAACAATTGTTCCTTGAGCATCACATTGTAAGCATCTCGCTGGTTAACCCACTGCCCAGCTTCAGTATCCTCTGTGGCCAGGAAATCTGGTGCAGCAAGCACAGAAGCCTCATACCCATAAAGGGCCTTGAAAGGAGAACATCCCAATGAAGAGTGATAGGTAGTATTATACCAAAACTCAGCCATAGCCAACCAAGACTTCCACTTGTGGGGCGTGGCGTGAACAGCACACCTTAAGTACATTTCAAGGCACTGGTTAACCCTCTCACTCTGCCCATCAGTTTGTGGGTGATAAGCTGTGCTCAAAGCTAGCTTAATCTTCAGCATATCAAACAAATGTCTCCAAAATGCACTGGTGAACACTTTATCCCTGTCAGACACCACTGAATTAGGGACCCCATGTAGCTTAACGACATTGTCCAATATCACCTGTGCCACCATTTGAGCAGAGAATGGATGTCTCAGAGGTAAAAAATGGGCATATTTTGAAAATCTATCCACCACCACCAGTATAGTATCATAGCCTTCTGACTTTGGCAATTTTTCAATGAAATCCAAGGTAATATCCTTCCAGGCCCCTGTTGGCACCGGCAAGGGTTGTAACAGACCAGTAGGCAGCTGTTTTTCACTTTTGGCCTGCTGACACACCGAACACTGTTTGACAAAACTCTCCACATCAGTCTTCAGCCCTTGCCACCAAAACATTCGTTTAACCCTTTGATAAGTAGCGGTAATGCCCGAATGCCCACCAACCACTGAGTCATGAAAAGCAGAAATGACTTTAGTTCTAAGAGCTGAATTCTGCCCAATCCAAATTTGTTGCTGCTTTCTAATAACTCCTTGATGCAAAGAGAACCCTGCCTCATCGGGGCTATGCACCGCGAGATTTTGTAACAATTGTTGAGCCTGTGAATCCGTTACATAGGAATTAGTAACCTCTTGGATCCAAACAGGTTGCAACTCTGTAACTGTGGATATCGCCATCGCCATTCCCACTCTGGACAAGGCATCTGCCACCACATTCTCTTTTCCTTTCTTGTAGACAATCTGAAATTGCAAACCCATCAGCTTAGCCATAGCCTTCTTTTGCCATTCAGACTGCAATTGTTGTTCACCCAAAAAAGTCAGAGACTGGTGATCCGTCTTTATCACAAACTGAGATCTCTGAAGATATGGCCTCCACCTATCCACTGCCATCATTAAAGCCAAGAACTCCTTCTCATAAATGGACAACTGACTATTCTTAACTCCCAAAGCCTTGCTTAAAAAAGCCACAGGTCTGTTTTGTTGCATCAAAACAGCCCCAATCCCATTCTCACAGGCATCAGTCTCCACCACAAAAGGAAGCTCAAAATCTGGCAGGGCCAACACTGGGGTCTGAATCATAGCCTGCTTCAACTTATCAAAAGCTTGTTGTGCTTCTTTTGTCCACTCCCATCTTTTCTTCCCTTGGAGAAGAGTAGTCAAGGGCTTGGCAATAGCACCATAATGCCTGACAAATTTCCTATAGTAACCTGTCAACCCCAGGAAACCTCTCAACTCAGTAAGTGAGGAAGGAACTGGCCAATCCACCATCGCCTGAGTCTTTGCTGGGTCAGTAGATACCCCATCCTTGGATATAATATGACCCAAATACTGCAACTCAGATTTGGCAAAGACACACTTCTTTCTTTTGAGGTAAAACTGATGAGCCCTCAAAGTAGAGAACACCAATCTTAAGTGTTCCAAATGTTGAGTCAAATCTGCACTGTATATCAGAATATCATCTATAAACACCATCACAAACTTTCGCAAATAGGGCTCCAAAATGGAGTTCATAGCACACTGAAAACTTGCAGGGGCATTAGTAAGCCCAAAAGGCATTACTCTGAACTGGTAGTGCCCATGGTGGATTTTGAAAGCCGTTTTGTACTCATCCTCCAATCCCATCCTAATCTGATGGTATCCTGCTGTCATATCCAGACTAGAGAAATATTGAGTTCCCACTAACTCATCCAATATCTCGTCCACTAAAGGCATTGGGAACCTATTCTTGATTGTCATTTCATTGAGCTTTCTGTAATCAATACAGAACCTCCAGGTTCCATCCTTCTTCTGTACCAGCAACACAGGTGATGCAAAAGGACTCACACTTGGCACTATATGTCCAGCTTTCAATAGTTCGGCCACCTGCCTTTCTATTTCTGTTTTATGCAATGGGTGAGTACCTATAGGGTCGAGCATTCACTGGCACTGATCCTGGCACAAGAGGAATATGATGGTCGTATGGCCTGGCAGGTGGCAAAGCCTTGGGTGACTCAAAGATGTCCTTGAATTCATCTAACAATTCACCCAATGGGCCTGTCTCTGGAACCCCCTCCTTCCCTGCCACCGGTTCTAACAAGACAAACACCCACACCTCATTGCCCTTCAACCATTTTTGAACCTTCAGGGCTGAAACCTGGGGCACTTCTGTCACCGCAACTGAATCTCCCTTCAACCAAATCCTTTCCCCTTTATGCTGGAATGACAACACCTTCTGATCCCAGTCACATTCCATTGGACTATGAGCTCTTAACCAATCAAACCCAAGTATAGCATCATACACCCCAATCTCCAACACCCTCATGGTAGATACAAAAGTATGTCCCCCTGTCCAACATCTAATATCCTTCACCCTTCTATCACTTCTCAACACCTCTCCATTGGCCACCTTGACAGAGACAGGAGAACAGGGTTCAGTGGCTAGTTTCAACTTGTCCACCATAGCTTGGCTGATGAAGCTGGTAGAACTACCAGAATCAACCAGCATCAACATCAACTGATTCTGAATCGAGGCTCTAAACCTGATACACTGTGAACTATCAGCTCCACTGAGGGCATGAATAGACAATCTGTGATTCTCCTCTTCTTGTACCTCCTCCTCTTCTATCTGCCCCAGCTGCTCCTCAGACAATACCATCTCCAAATCTTCAGTGGTCAATACATTGAGTTGAGGGATTACTCTTTTTGGACATTTAGCCTGGTGCCCTGGCTCAAACTTCTCACCACAGGTATAGCAGAGTCCATTTACCCTTCTATACTCTTTCACTTGTCTCTCCTTACTCCAGTGTCCCTGCTCCACTACTCCCTTCACCTCAGTCTTCCCTCCTGTTCCCCCTTTATTCATCTGACCTAACTTCACTAATCTACCACCTCCTTTTGCCCAAACCTCCTGCTGCACCACCGCAAGTCTGATTGTTCTATCAATGGTAGTAGGGATTTGAGACATCACTGGCCCTTGAATCTCATGCTTCAAACCTTTCATGAATTGAGCCACAAAAAATACTTCACTCAGGCCTGGATTATGCACTGAAACTGCATATCTAAGTTCCTCAAACTCCTGAACATAGTCCTCCACACTTCCCTTTTGCTGTAAATACAATAATCTGTTCATGACTCGAGGAAACTCATCTATCCCAAACTTGTCAATCACAGTCTTCGAGAAGTGCCTCCAATTTCCCAAATCCCCTTTCAGCCTCTGAATTTGCATCCACCTAGCAGCATTTCCTTCCATGTGCATAGAAGCTGAAAGCACCCTCACGCACTCAGGCACCTGATACATACGAAAATAGTCCTCACACCTGATCACCCATAGCGCGGGATCCTCCCTTCCACCAGCTCCTGATTCATAGTTTCCATTTTCTCCTCCTGATGACTCCCCTCTTTCTCTATGTTGCCTGTGAGTTTGGCCATCAAGCCCCATTCCCAACTCTGATGATTCTGGCCTCTCCCCAAAATTCTCCATCTCCCGGGCCATGGCTTCCAATCTCATCTTCGCTAAGGCCTTCCCATTCTCCTCCACTCGCCTGGATAGAATTGTCCTCTCATCTGCAGCCTGTTTCACCAAGTCGGCAGTCAATTCTGACTGTCCCAATAGTTGGTGATGCACCTTCTCCATAGCATCAACTTTCCCTGTCAACCTCTCCATCATCACCATCATCTTGTCCCACCTTGCTTCCCCTTGTTTAGCTTCTGTCGCCATGGCTTCCAACACCAGCCTGGACTGCGCCGAAGGTTTGACAGAGGGCGCCGTGGTGATCACCTCCTCTTCTTCCTACAGCCAACCTAGCCCCCTTGTGATCACCAACCCACACCGAGGAAGGAGAGCTTTGATACCAGGTGTAAGGATCGACGTCCCGTGGCTGACGGCGAGCTCCCGCAGCGTGAGAAGTCGACCAACTGGAGAAGAAGACTTCCCAGTCACGCTCAGATAAGTTCCAGATTTTGGTGGAATGTGTTCTCTATTCAAATCGCCCCTCTTCCAGAAGCAGTTACAGGTATTTATAGATGCTAATCTGGGCCTAATCGCCTGGATCTATTACACGGCTTGGAACCCTAATGGGCCAGCCCAACAGTAAATCTTCCTCTTCAACCGACTTACTAAACCATACAAGTAGTAGTTGTAGCAGATTTACCAGGGGTCGTGACACCACCCCTCCCTGCTGTAGCCCAACGCCCCTTCCCTGGAGCTCGCCCTTGCCCTCTATCCAGCGCCCCTCTGTTTTTTTTCATGGCTGCGCACTTCTTTGTAGCAGCCCTCACCGCCGGACATCCTCCTGTAGCCCCGCGGCATCTGCACCCATATGGTGTTTGACAAAATGCCAAGTGGATTGTTGTGTTGTGGAAATCCTATTAGCGTCGTCAGATGTTTGATGTTTTGCGCAGCCCATCCGCAACATCGTCGTTCCCCCCGATGAGGACTTGTTGTTCATTGTGTGTACTCCTCGCCGATACTCGTATCTAGAGGAGAAATTCCTGATGTTGGATAGCGAGGAGAGTGAAGTTCTAAAGAAAACACTCATTGGGTGCTCGGTGAATCGCCTCCACCGGAGGTTGTTGTTGATCTCTCGAATTTGAGGTGATTCGGTTGTGGTGAGCTGTTTCGCCACTCTTATTGCTTAGTTGGATGTTCGACTTCGATGGAGATTTTAGTCACAATGATTTTATCGTCGTTAGCATAGGTGTATTGTGGTGGAATCCTTAGCCGATCTGTGGTTATGCATATATGTTTTGTTCCATGATAATGTCAAGAAAGTAGCTTTCCTTTCTTTTCCAGTGTCAAGAGAGAGTAAATTGTTTAAGTATATGCATAGTATAATTAAAAAAAGGAGTTCTTCTATGTGATGATATAATGTATAGAATGTGCTTGGATGAATATATGTGTAGGCATAGTGTACTTAAATTGATTCTTTGTTTGCATGATATGGGATTAGGCTTAAAATACTAGGTTATGCGAAGTAAATGAATTCATGGTTATAAAGGAGAAGAAAGCTATGTTTGTGATTAGAAAATGTAGAAACTAGGAGCTAAATTGAGTTCTTGTTAAAACCTGAAAAACAACAGGGAATAAAACCCTGAGTACGGAATTAATGAGCAAGACTTACCCGACTAAAGAAAAGACTCTCAAGGGTATGCTGGTTTTAAAGGGATTCAAGGTATGGCTTATCAAGAATCAAGGACTCTGTTTGCAGAAAAGCTTACTATGAGTGGATCCTTAAAAATCCATTTTTACTTGTCAGGTTAAGTAAAGTTACCTGCATCTAGAGTACTTTCTACCCTAGTTCAAGCACTTGGCCTACACTAGTCGTCTTTTTATCAACCCTTCTTGTTCACTGGAATGCTACGTGTAGGGCAGTGACCAAGTCTTCATGTCCAAGAAGTAACAGTGATCCGAATCGATTAATACCCAGCTAGGGATCTCCAATCACACGACATATGTAGCACTTAACCCTTGCATATGTCAACTCACCACCGGGTTCTTAAGACCAGATCAGGTTCACGCCAACCGAGAGCACAGATACACCACCGTCCAGCCTCTTGCCACGGAGGGTACACGCTACTCTCGCCATCTCTCCACTCTTATTGCGTTTTATCTTATTCTGGTATTAGTCTACCCAAGCCAAAGCTTACCCATGATGAGGCATGTGACCAGTTAAAAGGTCCTCGATCAGCAAGCCTACATCGAGACAGTCCTTAATCGACTCAGACGGAGACACTACACCGAGACCCTCTTCTCGTGCAAGTCACCCGCCCGGTCTCAGCTTTATCATTTAAACCCCAAAGTTTGGTACCTGACAGAGGTACATCTTTTCCGATGTTGAACCCATCAAGGCCCTGATGGATCCACCATCACAAGTTTTTCTTTTCGAAAACATTCCCACCCACTGAAGCATCACTTTTGTTTTAAAACAAAACATTTTTGTTTGCTAAAGCAAGGCTAAGCATCATAAAATTCTTTTCAAAAAGGGTATCAAGGAAGGGTAATCAAATTTCCAAGGAAGGAAATGCATCAATTGTTTAGCACACAACTCCTATCACCTAATGCATCAAATAAGGTGATAAAAGATTTTAAAACATCAAGGAGGTGGCAAATGCACTGGGGCTTGCCTGAATAACACTAGGTTAGTGTTTGTTAGACGTCGATCACTTGACAACCATCTTTTGTTCTGATACTTGTTTCGTCTGTCCATTTTCAGTTCTATCCATCAGCATCATCCTGCGGATTAGCCCGCGCTTGGGGTCGACTTGGCTCGTCTTCCGCATCACGCGATTATTTAACGTACCTGAATGGAATGTATTATGCACATGAATGCATATAGATAGGCACATCACAAGCCTAAATAGTGCTACGCGATAGCGAATTAAACGCCTAGTGAAAAGCGTCGTACCATTTTCTACGAAAATACTAGTTATCGACATACGACTAAGCGTAATGATTACGCTTCTCTAGATTAACCAAATCTAACGCAAACATCATGAACAACCAACTATACACATTAATCATGATTAGCCTAAACACAACTTATCAATTAATTAATTAAATTCTAAACTCAGTGGTCTAAGGAATTTAAATCTAGAACAAGAATAAAAGCACATCACTTTTAGACCACACGACTGGATTAAATTAAATACCACTCTAAGCTATCATATATAGCCTACCATTAATTTTATTAAACAATTATAATTCGTCATAAGTAATACTAATAATATTATTGTTTAGAAATTTTAAAATACTAAATTTAAACTTCATTCACTAATTTACCGTACGTCACATAATTAACATCTCAAACCTACCCAATGCGACTACTCCAAAATCGTGAAAATAATCACATCGCATTTATCGAACTAATTCAATAATTAAGCTAACGGAAATATGAATCAGCTTACCATACTAAATCAAACTTGCAACCACAAAATCGACGACGCCTTTCAGCTCAGCATTTCACCGAAAATAGGGTAAGTGCTGCGTCGAATCGTGCTTCTTCTTCATCCACATCGAGAATTCTCCGGCCACTGTACTGATTTATTTCTTTCTGCGCCTAATATTCTCAGATCTTGGCTTAGACGAGGATGACGATCGACGACTTGTTCGAGCTTTTTGTCGAGCACTTGGTGAATATCACGCTGCTGGCTTCGTCTTCACCCGACTCTTAGGTTTTCTTGATGACGCATGGAATGACGACGAGATTGAAATTGGAGCGAGCTGGTGAGGTGGGGTCGAGCAGGTTAACGCGAGCTCAGGCGACGACTAAGTCACGAGTAAGGGAGGATGGGTTGAACAGCTCGACGACAAACGCGAGCACGCGTGAAGCTCGATGGACGAAGAGCGAGTGCGCCGCAGTGACAACGAGCAGACGCGTGAGCGTTAACGTGAGCCAGGGGCAAGCACGAGTGCTGTGGTACAACAGACGACACTCGGCGAGCACGCAGCGAGGCACCAACAGCGACAACAGTCGAATCAGCAACAGAGCATTGGCGAACTCGACGAACATGACCACGGTCGTGTGCTGAAGCGGATAGGACAAAGACGGCTGGCGAAATCTGAGCTGGGGAAAACGACGCGTGCAGGAAAACTCCGGTCGACGCAACAGCAGGGAGATGGGCACGCACGGCGAACGGCGGGCGACCAAGCGAAATCCGAGCTGGGCGAACTCCAAGCTGGGGCGAACAGCAGGTGCGGCTGGAGGAGAAGCCGGCTGCGCGCACAGGAAGCAGGCGTTAGGCAATTCGGCTCCGGCGGTCGGGGTCGACGCGAGCAGAGGCAGGGATCCAAGCTGGGGGCTGGGCGCCATGGAGAGATGGGGCGCTGGCCAGCAGAACACCGGTAGAGAGAGAAGCAGGGAGGGAGATGGAGGACTCTAGCAGGAAGCCGACGCGCCATAGGAGAGCTCGGTCGACACGGAACCGGAGGGGGAAGATCCGGGTGCTCACCAGAGGGCCGCTCGGTAGGGCGCTGGGGAGCGGAGCCGAGGGAGAGAGAGAGGCAGCTCGGCGCGTAGGGGGGGGAGATGCGCGCGGCGCAGGGAGCCGCTCGGCCGGCGTGCGTATGGACCTAGGGGTGCGTCGCTGGGGAGACAGAGCTGAACCGCCATGGACGCTAAGCAGGCCGAGCAGGGGAGAGGAAGGCCTGGCGCACGGCGAGCTTGAGGAGAAGAGAGCAGAGGGGCACCGCGATGGAGCTTGAGCAGGGAGGAGAGCCGACGCAGGGGAGAGCAGCTGAGCGCGGCAAACAGAGAGAGAGCGAGCTGCAGTGCAGAGGAGGAAGGAGCGCGGGGAAGAAGAAGACCGCGCGCAGCTAAAAAGGAGCAGGGGGCGACGGACTTGAAGAAATATCAGGGGAATAGAGCGGCGTAGGGATAGGAAAAAGATACATTTTTCTTTTAGATTTTCTCTTTTTCTTTTTTTCTTTAAAGAATTTCACAGATATTTTTGAATCCAGATTTTAGCGTTGTACACAGACTGACACGCTACACGAATACACATTTCATTCTCTAGATTTGGCGAATCAAATTATTTAACAATTGCTTATATCCAAAGATTTGGATTCGGGCGAGAAACGACAAACCGAAATAAACTGATTTCGGCACTGATAATTTGTTCTGCGTGATTCGACCGAAATTAGCTGAAACCCGATCCGCTAATGTACACTCGTTTTCGTTGCTAAAACAGCGTGCTAAAGGATAAATTGGGTCCTAACCTCGCGCACGATTTCGCGCAATTCGAATTATTTTATCCCGAACATTTTAGTCGTCGAGTTCAAACTAATTTGTCCATATAAATAAAAAACAATGTCGAATTCGCGACAGATGAAACAGATGCGATATTAAAATCACGATAGACGAAAATGATTAAAATTTAGTATCTGTTTTATCCACTGATATTACGTGCTTAAATCCATACTCGTTGTCGAGCAGAATATAAACACATGGGGTGTTATACAAATATCCCTGCAATCACTTAATATTTCCTCGAAAGCTTCACCTTCTCCACTTATCCATTCAACAACGCCCTCGGGGTCGCCTCGTATGAAATTTTCTTCAGAGGAATAGGCGCCCACTTTAGCGAAGCTAGTTTTTAATTTTTTCACACAATCCAAGGATTTCTCAAAGCACCTTTCATTGGATTCATGAAGTTCTTCAACATTTTTCTCTAGCTTATTTTTCCAGTATTCACTGATCTCTTGATTAGCATGTGCAAGCGCACATCTCTCATTAGCTTCGACCAGTTGTCTCCGAAGGTCTTCAATCTCAGCTTTCTGGGCTTTGGCTTGAGCTTCGTCTTCTTTTATTTTATTTACTAATAAAACCAAAATCTTGTCTTTCTCTAGACCTTCATTTCTTAGCTCAATCACCTCTGAGCGAAGGTTGTTAAGGGCTATTATACAACCTTCGTCTTCGGCATTTTTCTGTGCCCTCAAGGCATTACTAAGAATTAAACCCTGCAAAGAAGAAGAAAGAGCTGAGCATGACAAATAAAATACTTCATTTCTAACTTCAAGGTTAACTTCCATACCTTTATACTATTATACGCTAGACTATCAGCAAGATCATCCTTCGACATAACCGGAAGGCCTTCTTCAAGTTTCAAAAATCCCATACTTTTAGCTATCTCCCGGCAAACGGATATTTCTTTGTTATCTGGGAGACAGTACAGGAAATCATCTTCATTACTGCCGTTAAATACTAAGGCTCCTTTCGGATATTTTAGTCTTTGAGCAAAATGTCTTGCCTCCACAATTTATTCTTCGGATAACCTTTTTCCTGAAGCATGTCAAAAAATGTAATCAATATCTTCAACTAGGGCTTCGGGGACAGAAGGCTTTGTTTTTTCTGCCATCTCTTGCCTTGCTGCCATGCCGGTATCTGTAGTTTGTTGATCAGCTTTATCTTCAGGCGCGACAGTCTTTACCTCAACGGGCGTTGAAGACCTAGCTTCAGCCTCTTCTTGGACTCTGGCAGTTTCAGCATTTTTCTTAATAGGTCCAGGACTCAAGGACTTCGTAGTCTCCAAGACAGCGTCCAGCACGCTGGCCATTCTCCTCCTCTTGGAAGTTGCGGCAGAAGCCTTTTGCACCTTCGACAATTTTGCCTCAGCTACTGCGCTTAGAATTTCTGGCATTTTTTCTATTTTTTCCACCTGTGGCTCTTCGGACTTATCATTCTTAGCTTCGGCTGGCCCCACTACAGTTGGCTCTTCAGTGCTCTACGCAGTCGGAGCAGCATGTCTTGCTTTGGCAGTTGAACAGACCTCTTCGCCAAATTTAGGCACTATGGCCAGTTTAATATACCGCGGCCGGTGGGTCAGAACCTTTACTTTTTTGCCCTTCGGCACATCAGTGGTGACCGAAGCGACATCAGTAGTGGCCGAAGCGACAACCTTTCTCTTTTTCCCTTGCCTTTGTAGTGGGTAGTGATAATCAGGGTATACGAAGCCGATTGCATCAAACACCCTGTTCAGTCTTTTCTTACCCCGGCCCCCGAAGGCTGCGGACAAGGCATCATCTTCGGCCTTGGAATATGTTCCAAGCAGCTCGTCACTAGTAGCTTCAATACATTTTAACCAGTCATCATCTGGCTCATCAAACTTTTCCCTAAATCTGAAGGTATACTTTAATCGGACTAGACCACCTTCACCGGATTCGGCAGTAGTCTCCTTTGGCATATCCCAGCTCTCGACAAGTGGCCACAGCCTGAAGGCTATGTGTTCTTGAATTAAATCCCTCGTGCCAATGAAGGCGCAAACAGTACTAAAGCCCTTTTGGCATGCCTCAATATCACTATCAATATTCACCTTCGGCCTTCGGAGGCCGAAGTGAGACCAGATGGGGCGCTGGATAATCTCCTTGATGTCTTCTCTTTTAATCAGATCATTTTTAACATAAAACCACTCTTCCATCTAGGCTCCGGGCCATCTTTTCCGGTATGTCGGCATCGGGTAGCTTGCATTAGAGCGGGCAATGAACCCATAGCAGCCGAAGTTGTTGTGATATTGCTCTTTGCCAACGGCCTTCGCCTCGTATAAAAGTTCATGCATACAACAAAAGCACTTCGCACTCGGCTCTAGCCTGTAACACCCCAAAATTCTATTTTGGGATTTATAAAAGATTCTCCAAAAACCTTAAGAATCAAAATGTCATTACTAAGGATTTTCCTACCCTGAGAATAATTTTTTTCTAAAATAAATATAGTGAAAATTTTATATCTAAACTTCCATACTAGAATTTACATCGAAACTAAAAAACAAATAGATAGATTCCTTAATTGACTATTTGATCGAATAATACCTTTACAAATATGCGTTTAGAAACAAATAAATAGTTAAATCATCTCTTAATAGAAACTATAAAGTAGAGTTTATTTTCTAGCAAAATAAAAAAATATTGAGTATTGAATATTGGAATGGACTTTTAAACGCGCAAAGCGCAATTAATCTTTAAATAAATATTTATGTGTGTACTATATATTTGAAGCATTTTCTCAAATGAATAAATAGTTAACATAAAAATAATGTTGCATCCCATGCTGGATCTTTGATTGTGCATTTAATCTGGAAACCATATTTGAATCTGAATGGAAACCTGAAATTCAAATAGAAACTAAAAAGGAGAAAAGAAAATAGACTAGATGAAAGAAGAAGAAATAGAAAGAAAAAAAGTGAATCTCACTACAGTGAGCCACAACCATGGTAGGCTCACCCGCATGGGCCAGCAGCCGACCAACACCTGGCTTTGACATCGTCCAAATTTCTCCTTGGCCCAATGACATTTGGACCACCCCTGCAAAATCTCTCTCCTACCGTATCTAATCCGGGTAGCCTCGATCCGAAGGAATCGTGAGAATTCAATCTCAACAAAATTCTGTTAACCACAGACGCACCCATCCATGCGGCTATATATACGGAGGATCTATTCTCATTTATCTCGAAACAGCGACGAAGACGCATCGCTACGGGGGAAGTCGCGCCGCCAACGTCGAGCTACTCCGTTCTCGGCCGGTGGCCTTTACTCGCCCCGGCGAGTCACGCAGCCGCTAGTTCTGCACACCTCATAGCACCACGCCCACGCTGCGTCTCACCGTGACACGTCTCGCCGTCGAGAGCATCATCGAGTTGTTGTACGTGTTCCTCCTCGACGTGTGTCGCCGCTCCAGTGAGATCTCCTTCCCTCTTCGTTTCCCTGCACATTTTTTGCAATGTACGCTATGGCTACAAAACTATCATATTATGCCATGACCGTGCAGCTCACCTCCCCTTCACGCCGTGCCACCGGCGAGCTTGTGCGTCGCCCGCAGCCTGCTGTTGCGCGTCGCCGCGTTTCAGGGTGTCTGGATAGCTAGAGGAGGGTGATGAGCCCTGTGCCATCAGATCTAGAGTACACGGCTTTGATTAGCTAGCAGATCTGGCTGTCGATTGTTTAGCGGACGTCTCAGATCATATCAGGGGTAGCGTTGATTCTTGGTCATTGGATCAGGATCCGGTGGACGGGAAGGCGTGTTTGGCTTTGAACCGTAGGATAGAGATCTGATGAACCACGTGGCATACCGGTCCAGTATAAGGGTAGGTCTAATCCTAACCCCTGATCCGCGATCATACGGCTCTCATGCCGTGATACCCCTTCACCCAGGCGTTTTGACAAATGAGACCCTACGTTTCTTTTATATAGAACCCGCCATCCAAGTCAGAATAGTCTGAGTCTTGAGAATTATTGCGCAGAGGCCCCTGTATTTTATGGTTTTTGTGCGTGCAGCCAGACACTTAATAAATCAGGGAAAACTATTATAGAAAATGATTTTTATTGTTAAAATAATCCCAGAAACCTTATTTAATTCATACAAAATCCATTCTAGCTCCAAATTAATTCATTCCAGTTCCTATAATTTTGTAATAATGTTTTTTATGACATAGTATCACTATTGTGACAAGAAAATTGTATTAAAATTAATCTCTTGGTTAATCTTGTATTGAATACATAAAACCTTAGGAAATTCATAACTCCTCTGTTTTAATTCCGATTTGATCCATTCAACTTGCGTTAGTCTCGTACAAGTATTTACTATGCAGTAACTATATTTATTATACCTTGTCTCATTATTTTATAATTAGATCTTTATTTAATTGATGTCAGTTACTCTTGTTAATCTGCTTATCCTTATAATCTACTAGAATATGATCTATGATCAAATTATAACTTAGATTAAAATCGAGATAATTATTTATAGAATAACCTCTCATATGATTTATACTAACCAATTTATAATATACTTTAGTATTTTAATCACATAGATCTTCTATAAAATCATAACTCCTTAATCATGACTCCGATCTTAGTAGTTCTCGGTCCCGCGGTCTCGTAGCTTCACATAGATCATTATTATTCAATCTGTACTTATGCTTGGTATGATGTTAATTTTGCCTACACTATGTTTGTTTGTATTGCTACGACTAGCAGCGAGGTTTCGAGGATCTGAAGAATCACCCTAGTAACTGGAATCTCAAGTGCCAGGCAAGTTGTGCCCTTGATCCAATTCTATTACCCAATAATATTCTTTATTATCATTATTCAGTGCATAGGTTTCATTTTGATGGGACCCAATTGGTCACCCTAGTCTGTTTATCCTTTTTACCTTGTTTTACCCCTAAATCATTTGGGTAGTTTTGCTATTGCTCTATATGGTTTTGGGATTAATATTTCATTATATCCACGTTCCAATTATTCTGTTATTTTATTTATGTTCATGTCAAGATCATTATATTATGTTAATTGGAACATGGAGCTTAACTTGAGAAACACTGTGCCACCACAAGGGAGGAATGGGACCCCTTGGCTAACTAATTAGGAAAGCTAGTCGAAGACTACCTTACCCGAAAGGGGCAATGGGAGTAGGGGAGTTGCATGCAAGGAGGTTCTCGGGTTGATTTTGCTGCGATGATGGTAAGACGAGGGATTCTTGCAAGTGCTCTTCCCATAAACTGTAGCGGGTTTTCGGAAGCTAGTGGAACTTTGTAACGGCCTCGTAGTGGATCCCTAGCCATTCACCTCGGTAGTGTCTAAGGGCCTTGCAAACCTTGGCGACCTGGGAAACACGACTTGTGGGTAAAGGGTACAACCTCTACAGAGTGTAAAACTGGTATACTAGCTGAGCTCACGGTCAAGAGCAGCTCAGGACTCTCGCATGATTAAATTATGGAACTTAAATTCAATTTGTCATTTGCATTTGCATGGGTTTATTATTAATTTTGTTCTATTATTGTTATTATGGTTTGGTATTTACTTACATCTAGTAATTGCTAATAAAATTTTGACCAACTTATTATAAGCAATGCTCAGCTTTAACCATTCTCTTTTTAAGCCTTACACTTCAATTGAGCTCCCACCTTTGGTGAGTTCATACACATTATTCCCGACAACTTGTTGAGCGATGAACATGTGTGAGCTCACCCTTGCTGTCTCACACCCCCCTACAGGTCAAGAACAGGTACCACTGGATGAGGCTCATGGTGGATGTTGCGTTGTGTTCGTGAGAGGTCTAGGTCGTCGTCTCCCAGTTGACTTTCTGGTGCCAAGGATGGATTTTAGATCCTGTTATATTTATCTTTTATTTTTGTAAGACTTCCGCTATGTAATAAGTACTCTGATGTTATTGTGACATTTATCTCTATACACTTTGTTATTATATATGTGGTCTTCTTTGGCGCATGTATGAGATGCACCCGGCTTTGTCCCTTTGAAACCGGGTGTGACAGAAGTGGTACCAGAGGAATGTTGACTGTAGGACGAAACCTAGATAGAACTGGACAACCCTTACCTACTTACCTTACTCTGATTCTTTCTATACTTATCTTGATCATGTTTCACCTTCTACTGTTCTACTCTGATTAACCTCACCTTTGCTACTCTGATTCTTTTCTAAACTTTTCTTAATGTTTTCTCATCTAATCCCACTTTGCTCTGATTATTCTTACCTTTTCTGCCTACAAACAAATGGGGATTTCACACTTCGAAATCATGTGCCTAAAGTGACTTTAGGAATAGGAGACCTACTCTTAGGAACAAAAAAAAAACTAATTTTATTGGTATCTATACGCTTGAGTGTTTGTTCTTATGATACTTGTTTGATTTGGATCTTTGATTGAGTGTGATGAGTTGTGGAGTAATGTCCACAATTACATCTACATATACGTATAGGCATAAGTATAAATAAATAGAATTCATGAGATTAGATTATCCTCCATTAAAGTGTATCTATTTTAAATGGATTCTTCTTACCTTAAAAGATTCTTTCTCACTTTAATGGATCTCTTCATAACTCAAAGGAATATATCTTATTTCATATAGATCCCTCTTATGTTAAAAGACTCTCTCTTATCTTAAATAGATCCATTTTATCTTAAAAGATTCTCTCTGGTCTTAACAGATTCTTTCTTATCTTAATAGACTCATCTCATCTCGTAAGGATTTTCATCTTATCCTAATCGATCTAACTAATCTCAAAAAATTCTATCTTATTCTTAGAGACTCATCAGCATACCTATCCCCACCACTTAGCTTATCTCATAATCTTGTAACAAACATGATCTATTCCAAAATAAATTAAGTAGATCTTATCCAGTCTAATCTGATTGTACCAATTTAAATCCTGATCCCATTTAATTTGATCAGATCTAATCAACTGGACAAACATGTTAGATAATACTGATAAAATAATATTGAGTCCTACTCTTATAAATATGTTTTAATCCAAGTTGGACTGAGATTCCAATTTAGACTAGACCACATACAACAACCTGACCATATGCAACTACCATTCGATGGTTGCATAACCCCTTTGTTTAAGCGACAGGGATTCTGACTTACCTACACCATATAATCCATCTCATCTAAAAAAGGGTTCTAACATATCCTAATAATATTTATTCTACCCTGATAGATTTATCTAACTTAAACTAGTCTAATCTAGTTATATCCAATCTGATCTAGACCTTACCTAATCTAATATGGTTTAATCTATGTTACAAGTATTAACTAAACCATATTTCTTTAAATGGGTTTAAACTTAAACGAGTATCTTAGACCAACTCGTCCATGAAAACACAAACTAGCCTATATTATAGGTTGCCCAACCCATTTATCCCAAAAGTAAAGTAAAACTCTGTTCAACCTACCTACCCCATGTACCCGCAGTTGTTAACCCAACTTGGATAATGACATCTAACACCATGACCGATGGTCCCTAATTCAGACCCCAAAGGAAGCTCGATTATGCCATAGTACACTTATTCTATGTCAACGCTCACCTATTAGCTAAAACATGATGTACCCTTGTTTCCTATGCCACACCTATTAATGGCATGAAAATGTTAGATATAAAAATATACTAATTGGAAGTTCCCCTTAAAAACACTAGAATTTCATAAAGATAAAGTTAGCTGATATGCTCAACTAAATGGTATTCTTAAATAGTATTATAGAATCTAGTGTGATCTAATCCAATGTGGTCTACTAAAACAGATTAGTGGTACTTGAACCCTACTAGCCAGGTGTTGACATAACTTAGCACATTAAACCAACACAACCAGGAGCATAAGAGCTAACCCAACCCATAGAGTCATGATGAATGGTATAACTTATCTATTCCCACCTAACATCGAACAAACTTTTGACCTACATCATGTAATCTATCTCATCTTGATAAAATTCTATCCTACCTTTGGATATTCACCTTATATGACTAGTTACTCCAATCTAGACATAAAACAAAGATTAAGCTCTACTAAAGAATCTTCAGATCATAACCAACTACTAGCTTATTCATTCTGACTATCGAATAATTTCCCTTGCAAAACTATCTTGCCATATGCTTCTAACTCTCATGGTCGATACCAGGAAGGGAAGATTATCTGATAACAGCAAACAGAAATGGATCCTCCAAATCCTCCACCTGTTGGAATCGATCAAGTGGTTGCCGCCCAAATGCTGGTAATACAACTAATGGCAGACATGGTTACCGAAATGCAAAATCAGATAAGACAAGAACGCGAGGAAATACGTCACGACCGGCTAGAGATACGTCGAGAAATAAGACAAGCACAGTTGGAAAGACAACAACAACAATGCCTACTACCTCCACCACCACTGCCAGCTCCACCAAGCTACATAAATATACATATATATTACTATTTTAGTTAAATGTTACTTTAGTTAGTAAATGGTATGATACTATGTTAGGAAGAATAATAAGGTCTAGTTGACCCCAAGTGTTGCTAACAAATTATGCATCATGCTGAGATTTTTGTTTGTGCATATGTGTTGAGACAATATGAGTATACACCCTTTCCTTACAAATCTCGAGGACTTACAAATCTCGAGGACGAAATTTCTGTTAAGGGGGGTAGAATTTGTAATACCCCAAAATTCTATTTTGGGATTTAGAAAAGATTCTCCAAAAAGCTTAAGAATCAAAATGTCATTACTAAGGATTTTCCTACCCTGAGAATAATTTTTTTTTCTAAAATAAATATAGTGAAAATTTTATATCTAAACTTCCATACTAGAATTTACATCGAAACTTAAAAAAACAAATAGATAGATTCCTTAATTGACTATTTGATCGAATAATACTTTTATAAAATATACAGTTTAGAAACAAATAAATAGTTAAATCATCTCTTAATAGAAACTTTAAAGTAGAGTTTATTTTCTAGCAAAATAAAAAATATTGAGTATTGAATATTGGAATGGACTTTTAATTAGACTATACGCCCAAAGCGCAATTAATCTTTAAATAAATATTTATGTGTGTACTATATATTTGAAGCATTTTCTCAAATGAATAAATAGATAAAATAAAAATAATGTTGCATCCCATGCTGGATCTTTGATTGTGCATTTAATCTGAAAACCATATTTGAATCTGAATGGAAACCTGAAATTCAAAAGAAACTAAAAAGGAGAGAAAAGAAAATAGACTAGATGAAAGAAGAAGAAATAGAAAGAAAAAAAAGTGAATCTCACTACGATGAGCCACAACCATGGTGGGCTCACCCGCATGGACCAGCAGCCGACCAACACCCTATTCTATTTTTAATTTTCCAACGCAACGAGCACACACATCGTCCCCTCGCTCTTTCATTATTTTTATATTATTTCGGCCACTGGCTTTGGCGTCGTCCAAATTTTTCCTTGGCCCAATGACATTTGGACCACCCCTGCAAAATCTCTCTCCTACCGTATCTAATCCGGGTAGCCTCGATCCGAAGCAATCGTGAGAATTCAATCTCAACAAAATTCTGTTAACCACGGACGCACCCCTCCAGGCGGCTATATATACGGAGGATCTATTCTCATTTATCTCGAAACAGCGACGAGACGCATCGCTACGGGGGTAGTCGTGCCGCCAATGTCGAGCTACTCCGTTCTCGGCCGGTGGCCTTTACTCGCCCCGGCGAGTCACGCAGCCGCTGCTCCGCACACCTCATAGCACCATGCCCACGCTGCGTCTCGCCGTGACACGTCTCGCCGTCGAGAGCATCATCGAGTTGTTGTACGTTTTCCTCCTCGACGTGCGTCGCCGCTCCAGTGAGATCTCCTTCCCTCTTCGTTTCCCTGCACATTTTTGCAACGTATGCTATGGCTACAAAAGTGTCATATTATGCCATGACCGTGCGCCTCACCTCCCCTTCACGCCGCGCCACCGGCGAGCTTGTGCGTCGCCCACAGCCTGCTGTTGCGCGCCGCCGCGTTTCAGGGCGTCTAGGAAAGCTGGAGGAGGGTGATGAGCCCTATGCCATCAGATCTAGAGTAAACGGCTGTGATTAGCTAGCAGATCTGGCCGTCGATTGTGTAGCGGATGACTCAGATCAGATCGGAAATAGCGTTGATTCTTGGTCATTGGATCAGGATCCGGTGGACAGGAAGGCGTGGTTGGCTTTGAACCATAGGATAAAGATCTGACGAACCACGTGGTAGACCGGTCAAGTATAAGGGTAGGTCTAATCCTAACCCTTGATCCGCGATCATACGGCTCTGATGCCGTGATACCCCTTCACCCAAGCGTTTTGACAAATGAGACCCTGCATTTGTTTTATATAGAACCCGCCATCCAACTCAAAATAATCTGAGTCTTGAGAATTATTGCGCAGAGGCCCCTGCATTTTATGGTTTTTGTGCGTGCAGCCAGACACTTAATAAATCAGGGAAAATTAATATAGAAAATGATTTTTAGTGTTAAAATAATCCTAGAAACCTTATTTAATTCATAGAAAATCCATTCTAGCTCCAAATTAATTCATTCCAGTTCCTATAATTTTGTAATAATTGTTTTTATGACTAGTATCACTGTTGTGACATGAAAATTGTATTAAATTTAATCTCTTGGTTAATCTTGTATTGAATACATAAAACCTTAGAAAATACATAACTCCTCCGTTTTAGTTCCCATTTGATCCATTCAACTTGTGTTAGTCTCGTACAAGTATTTACTACGCAGTAACAATATTTATTATACCATGTCTCATTATTTTATAATTAGATCTTTATTTAATTGATGTCGGTTAGTCTTGTTAATCTGCTTATCCTTATAATCTACTAGAATATGATATGTGATCAACTTATAACTTAGATTAAAATCGAGATAATTATTTATAGAATAACCTCTCATATGATTTATACTAACCAAATTATAATATACTTTAGTATTTTAATCACATAGATCTTCTATAAAATTATAACTCCTTAATCGTGACTCTGATATTAGTAGTTCTTGGTCTCGCGGTCTCGTAGCTTCACGTAGATCATTATTATTCAATCTGTACTTATGCTTGGTGTGATGTTAATTTTGCCTATACTATGTTTGTTTGTATTGCTACGACTAGCAGCGAGGTTTCGAGGATCTGAAGAATCACCCTGGTAACTGGAATCTTAAGTGCCAGGCAAGTTGTGCCCTTGATCCACTTCTATTACCCAATAATATTCTTTATTATCATTATTCAATGCATAGGTTTAATTTTGATGGGACCCAATAGGTCACCCTAGTCTGTTTATTCTTTTTACCTTGTTTTACCCCTGAATCATTTGGGTAGTTTTGCTATTGCTCTATATGGTTTTCGGATTAATATTTCATTATATCCACGTTCCAATTATTCTGTTATTTTATTTATGTTCATGTCAAGATCATTATATTATGTTAATTGCAACATGGCGCTTAACTTGAGAAACATGTGCCGCCACAAGGGAGGAATGGGACCCCTTGGCTAACTAATTAGGAAAGCTAGTGGAAGACTACCTTACCCGAAAGGGGCAAGGGCAATAGGGGAGTTGCATGCAAGGAGGTTCTCAGGTTGATATTGCTGCGATGGCGGTCAGACGAGGGATTCTTGCTAGTGCTCTTCCCATAAACTGTAGCAGGTTTTCGGAAGCTAGTGGAACTTTGTAAAGGTCTCGTAGTGGATCCCTAGCCATTCACCTATGTAGTGTCTAAGGGCCTTGCAAACCCTGGCGACATGGGAAACACGACTTGTGGGTGAAGGGTACAACCTCTGCAGAGTGTAAAACTAGTATACTAGCCGAGCTCACGGTCAAGAGCAGCTCAGGACTCTCGCATGATTAAATTATGGAACTTAAATTCAATTTATCATTTGCATTTGCATGGGTTTATTATTAATTTTGTTCTATTATTGTTATTATGGTTTGGTATTTACTTACATCTAGTAATTGTTAATAAAATTTTGACCAACTTATTAAAAGCAATGCTCAGCTTTAACCATTCTCTTTGGTAAGCCTTACACTTCACATGAGCTCCCACCTTTGGCGAGTTCATACACATTATTCCCCACAACTTGTTGAGCAATGAACATGTGTGAGCTCAACCTTGCTGTCTCACACCCCCATAGGTCAAGAACAGGTACCACTGGATGAGACGCATGGTGGATGTTGCATTGTGTTCGTGAGAGGTCTAGGTCGTCGTCTTCCAGTTGACTTTCTGGCGCCAAGGATGGATTTTAGATCTTGTTATATTTATCTTTTATTTTTGTAAGACTTTCACTATGTAATAAGTACTCTAATGTTATTGTGACATTTATCTCTATACACTCTGTTATTATATATGTGGTCTTCTTTGGCGCATGTATGAGATGCACCTGGCTTTGTCCCTTTGAAACCGGGTGTGACACAGCCCCTGGCTTCTTACAGCCTAAACAAACATCCCTATCCTAATTACAGCTTCAGGGGTAATCTGATGGAGAAAAATCTGAAAAATCTTTAAACCTCAACTACAAACTTGCTTAGTGGGAACCGGAGACCTGCCTTCAGGAAGCTTCGATAAACGACAACTTCGTTTTCCTCAGGAGCAGGGGCAGTGTTGTCTCCTCCAATCCCTCACGATGGACATGTCATGAAAATACCTCCCCCCTCATGGCATCAACATGACTCTGTCTGATAGTCGATTTTCCGAAGATAGCATGACTTGGCCGCCAGGGCTGATCCTCAGAATCTTCATCGCCGCTCTCCACATCATAACTATCACTGTCATCAGAATATTCAGACAAACCCTCCATTATTTCCTTAGTAATTTTCTCTGTATTTGTCTTAGCCATAGACTCGTAAAACCCAGCAATAAAAGGATCCAAAATTTTCTTTTCTTCATATAGCTACTTCTCCTCTGACACCTTCTTCTCCTCGATCATCTTCTCCACAGTTATCTTCTTCTCTTCACTAGTCATCTCCTTAGATATGAAGCAAGCACGTCTCTAAAACTGAAGCTCAAAAATTAAGCAAAAAATTTGCAAACAAGAGTTAAAAATTTGAGGGAATAACGCAAGCAGCAGAAATGGCGTATCAAATACCGCCGCTAGAGATCCATGTTTATATACCCAGTGCTTTGCAACTTGATGGGCCCCGTCTGTCATTCACTGTTGCTATTCTAGCAAAGGGAAGGTGTTTTTTTGGACCTTCGGCTTAAGGCCTTCATCCATGTCGTAGTTTAAATCTTTTGTTATAACGAATTAATACTGCGAGGGGCTATTATTGGGGGCCTTCATCTTCCGAAGGTCCTCAAAAACACGACTAACATATTTTCCAAGTATAATACATGTACAGGGACCTTCGGCCTTGGGATGAAGCTGTACAGGATGTAAAAGGCATGGATCGGGAGAAGGGTGAACCAGTCCCGAAGCTACCTATGGAGAAATGTTGGGGGCCTTCGGCTTCCGAAGGTCCTCAAAAACATGATTTAACATTGTTTCTGGAGCATAATATATGAACAGGTACCTTCGGGCTTGGACCGGAACTACAGTGTGAAGAAGCACAAAGAGTACGAAGGTTGGCGCAGAAACGAAGCTATGTGCAAGGGAGCTTCGGCATGATAGCAGAAAAGGAAACCGACTTAAAAAGGAAAAGGCTATTCAGACCTCGATGAGTCAATATAGAGCCATTAGCAAATGTAAAGGGCATGAGTGTAATTTTACATGGGCTACGTCCCATGCCTATAAATAGATGAACAGTGCTCCAGTACTGTTCACGCTGACTTGGCATTTTACTTTTTGCGTCACGCTTGTACTTTCACCTTCTTTCAAGCCGAAGGTACATTTGTAATTTGATATCATTTCTATTTTCCATAGTAATAAAATAGAAATGAAATAGAAGTGAATTGATAATAATACATAATTGTTTATGTTATTTTCTATTTCATATGATTTCTTCTCCATCATTTTACCTTATGCTGAAGGTTTGTCCTTCACAACCTTTGTCTGAAGATCATTATATCTCAAGGGAAATAATGTTTCGAAGGACGAAGAACCTTAACGTTTAATATTTTCTGTGTTGCCTTGTTCTTAATTCATAGCACTTGAGAACAAGTCCCCAACATTGGCGCCCACCTCCGGTGAACTCTTTTCGACCACCTTCAGCAAGCATTGACCTTCGTCATGCCACCGAAGAAAGCTTCAGCGACAGGGGCTGCTGCTCTCCAGCCGCTAGACCCGAACCAGGAGACCTTTTCTCTTCGAGAGGCCCGAAGCCAGAAGAGGAAGGCCAGTAGTCCAACACCCTAGGAGGACGAGTTGGACCAAGAAATCAGAAACATGGAGATGCTTCATCAACAAGTACAAAGGAAGAAAGAGAAGATGGCTCGACTAGCCGACCTTCAGAGGCAGATTGACAAAGCTACCGAAGAAGTACACCATCTTGCGCAAGATGAGCAAGAGCGAAGGCCTCAACATAGGGGGCTTCATCAAGAAGGCTTCCTCAACGAGGATGAATGGTACGAGGATTTCCATCATGGAAACTTTGCTTTTGATCATGCTTCTCCTCTGTCAGCAGAACTGCAGGCTACACCTTGGCCCCCCGTCTTACAAACCACCCCAGCTTCCCATGTATGACGGGCACTCGGATCCGAAACAGTTTTTGATGAGCTACGAAGCAACCATATCTTCATATGGAGGCAATACCGCAGTCATGGCGAAATCTTTCGTCATGGCAGTCAAGAATGTTGCGCAAACTTGGTACTCCTCTCTTCGGCCAAGGACAATCACATCATGGCAGAAGCTGAAGGACATGTTGATCACTAGTTTCCAAGGGTTTCAGACGAAGCCAGTTACCACTCAAGCTTTGTTCCAGTGCACGCAAGATCACGAAGAATACCTCCAGGCGTATGTCCGAAGGTTCTTGCGTCTGAGGGCACAAGCGCCAACAGTGCCCAATGAAATTGTCATTGAGGCCATGATCAAGGGGCTTCGGCTAGGACCTACGGCCCAGTACTTCACCAGGAAACCCCCTTCAGACCCTGGAGAAATTACTCCAAAAGATGGATGAATACATCCGCGCTGATAATGACTTTTGTCAAAGAAGGGAGGAAGACTACAGGTTCTCCGAAATGACCAGGGGCTTCGGAGGGAGAATCCACCCAAGACACGTCTGATCAATTCATTCTACCCAAAATGACGACAGAGGAAGTCAGCAACAGAGGCTGCAATCTTCCTCGCAAGCTTCGGGGCAGCAACAAAGCTATCCACGGCCATCAGCTCCAAGGGGCAGAGGCGCCAGGGGCTTCGGAGGAAGGTTTGGGGATCAGCCCAGGAAAATTTATTGCTTATTCTACGGTGAGGACAAGGGCCATACTACAAGGATGTGCCATATCACCATCCAGAAACAGAAGGAAATAGCAGAAGCTGCAGCTCAGCAGAACCAGCCGAAGCAGGTCATGCATACTGCTTCGTATCACTCACCCTACATACCAGAGTATGTAGGTAACCATCCCGCAGCGTCTGTTGCTTCGGCTAGTCAGCCACAGGCATCCTGGCCACAGCTCCCACCTTCGCCACCACTACAAAGCGGCCAACAGCCAGAAGGGAGTCAGCAGACCCATCAGCAGAGAGACTTTAGGGAGGAGTCCGAAGCTCGACAGTCAACAGTACTGTGCCAGAGTCGAAGCATTTCTACTAAGAGATATCCTACCCCTGAATCAGTTTTTACATTCATTGTCGTTCTTTTTCTTACTAAGGAACAGTTGTTGAAAACTTAGTTTTCTTGTCGTTTTTAATTCCTTGTAATAGCTTCGTTTTTGCCATAGTGAAAATATATCTTCTCCACAGACCTACGGAATCCCAAAAGTCGCATAGGCACAAAAAGTCGTTCCTAAGTTACAAGTGTCTTCGAAGCTACAAAAAGTCGTTTCTAAAGGAGCGCAGCGTAAGTTTTCTGCTCAAAAGTCGTTCCAAAGGGAATGCAGAGCTTACAGCGAAAAGTCAACGCTGATTTCGTCGAAATATAAGGCGAAGCGCGAAAAGTCAACGCGAATACCACAGAAATAGATGGCAAAGAAGTTCAAAAGACGTTCTTAAGGGAATGCAGAACTTACAGCGAAAAGTCAACGCTGATACACCGAAAAATAAGCGGTGAAGCCTAAAAATAAGTGGCAAAGAGATTGTGTATTCTACAGCAGGGATATGTGTGTATCTTCGGCACAAATATCATTCTGCATAAGCATAACATCATCACATCATTCGCATAACATCACATCATACATCATATTGCATCAATGGCACAAGAAGGGGATACAATGTTGATCTTTGGAGAATGCTTCGAAAAAGTGAAATTGTGCTAAGGCACAAAATAAGTTTCGAAGAGATACAGCTTTGTCAGCTATAAAGTGGAGGAAAAAGTTTGTTGTTGACGAAGCATCAATGTTTCTGCGACGATTGGAGGATTTTTTATGAAGCATAAAAATTCTTCTTTACAAAGCATGAAAAGAAGGGAAGGTGTTTTTTCGCCGAAGGCTCAAAAACGGTATGAACAATAAAAGTTCCATGCATCGTAAAGAAATGAATTACAAAGCCATTTGTACATTACATTAAAAACTCATGAGTACCAAATATTACAAGTATAGTCTAGCAAATGTTACATTGGTATTCTAACAATGTTTTTACAAATTATTCTTCCTTCAAAACTTCGTCCGCAGCTTCGGTCAGAAGTTGAGTAACGACTTCGTCCAAAATGCTTTTGGCCATGTCAATGATTTCTGCTGGTTCCTTTGCCTCTGACTCGATCAATGACTCGAAGGGCTCTAGGGGAGGAGATAGTTCGGCTGTAGTAGAAAACATAAATAAGATTAGAAGTACAAAAATGAAAATAAAGTTAAAGGCTATTAAGCAATACCTATCCGCTTTTCAAGTTCCGCAGCCTTTTCGGCTGCCTTCGTAGCTTCCCTTTCATCATGAGTATCTTTTTCGCTCTTTTTTATTATTTCATGGGCCATCCCTCGACCGCCATTTCCCAAATGTCAGTAAAGAATTTTCCACCAACTAAGCTTGCTTCGGCCGAGGGGTCCTTTGTATCGTCAATAGATAAGGTAGCTTCGGCTTGGGCCAGATTTTTCACATGTTCGCAACCTGATTTTTCCAAGATCACCGCGATTCCCCTCGCACCCGAGAAGGCGTAGACGTCCCCACGGCCACTTAAAATCTCTTCAAACGCTTCGGCCTCGCTGCTGATCCATTCAATTGGGCCTTCGGGATCGCCCCATACAAAGTTGTCTTCACTAGAATATGCGCCAGCATTGGCGAAACTAGTTTTTATCTTCTTCACACATTCTATAGATTTTTTCATAACATCTTTCTTTTGAGGAACGAAGATCTACAACTGTTTTCTCCCAATAATTTTTCCAGTAGTTACTGGCATCACGATCAGCTTCGGCAATAGCGCATTTCAATTTAGCTTCGGGCAGTTCCTTTTGGAGGTTTTCAATCTCGTTCTTTTGGATTTCAGATTGGGTCTTGTAGTTAGCTTCATCCCCCTTCATCTTGTCTACCAATGTAAGCAAAATTTTATCTTTCTCTAAAGCTTCGTTCCTCAGCTTAATAACCTCTGTTCGAAGGTTGCCGAGAGCAGTAGTGCAACTCTCATCTTCGGCATTCTTTTGCGCCCTTAAGGCGTTGCTCAGTATTAAACCCTATATGAAAAGAATTAGTATAAGAGCAGAAAAATAATTCAAAGTTCAAAAACTTCCAAATGTGCAATTTTTGTACCTTCAGACTGTTATATGCGAGACTATCTGCAAGATCGTCCTTTGTCATGGCACAAAGGCCAGCTTCAAGCTTAGGAAACCCTATACTTCTCGCCATCTCCCGGCAGACAGATAATTCTTTGTTGTTTGGAAGGCAGTATAAGAAATCATCTTCCTCTGTCCCATTGAACACTAAGGCACCCTTTGGATATTTCAGTTCTCGGGCATAGTGTTTAGCTTCAAAAATCTCTTCTTCAGTTAATCTTTTTCCTGAAGCGTGTCGTATGATATAATCAAGAACTTCAGAGGACGCCTCAGGAGTAGGAGTGGCAGTTTTTTTAGGCAGAATCTGTTCTGCAGCATCTTTTTCCGTTTTCTTCTCCCCGGTTTCCAAGAGTTTCTCCTTTGCAGGCTCTTAAGGCCCAGCTTCGGTCTCAACCTGGCTCTTCGTAGCTTCAGCTTCGGTTACTCTTGTCTCAAACTGCGTCTTTGGAGCTTCAGCAGTTTTCCTTGGAGTAGAGCTTGTCTTTATTGTCTCCAGCGCATCTAGTACTTTGACCATTCTTTTTCTTTTAGGGGTCGCTGCAGGACCTTTTGGTGCCTTCGGCACTGTCACTTCTGTCGAAGGGCTTGAATTTCTGATATCTTTGGTCCTTCGATCCCTATATCACCGGCCTTCGGCTCAGCTAATTTGGCTGACGGTGCCTTCGGTATTGCAGTCGGCTCTTCAATCTTCTGCGTAGGCGCAGGTTCTTTGGCTTTAGTAGCCAAAGAGGTCTCATCGCCAAATTCGGGCACTACGGCCGGTTCAATATATCGCGGTCGGTGAGTAAGAACCTTCACCTTCTTCCTCTTCGGCGCATGCTCGCTGGGAGCGGCTGAAGCAGCATCTTTCCCAGAAATTGCACTCTTTCTCTTTTGTCCCTTTGGCGGGTACCGGTAGTCAGGGTACATAAACCCAATTGCATCAAAAACTCTATTTAGCCTTTTCTTTTTTCGGCTCCCGAAGGCCGCAGATAACGCATTATCCTCCGCTTTGGAGTACGGCCCAAGCAAATCATCACTGGTAGCTTCGATGCAATTCAACCAGTCATCATCTGGTTCGATAAATTGGTCTCCAAATCTGAAAGTATATTTCAGTCGAACCAAATCACCCTCGTTAGTGTTGTTGATGGTTTCCTTTGGCATCTCCCAGCTCTCTAGCAGTGGCCATATTCTGTAAGCCACGTGCTCTTGAACTAAGTCCCTTGTCCAGATGAAAGAACAAACTGTGCCAAAGGCCCTTCGGCATTCTTCAGCTGCTTCATCAATCTATACCTTCGGTTTCCGAAGGCCGAAGCGGGACCAGATGGGGCGCATGATGATCTCTTTGATATCTTCTCTCGCTTTTAAATCATTTTTCACATAGAACCATTCTTTCGTCCAGTCTCCAGGCCACCTCTTCCGAAAGGTTGGCACTGGGCAACTCGAGCCTGAACAAGCAACGAAGCTGTAGCAACCAATATTATTGTGATACTGCTCCTTACCCCAGGGTTTCGTCTCATATATAAGTTCGTGTATACTACAGAAACTTTTCACACTTGGTTCCAAACATTGACTCCTCACAGCCCAAACGAAGATTCCCATTCTTATGATGGCTTCGGGAGTAATCTGGTGAAGAAAAATCTGGTATATCTTTAAAACTTCAACCACAAAACCTGCTTAGGTGGAATCGAAGCCCATCCTTGAAGAAGCTTCGGTAGATTACAACTTCATTCTCTTCAGGAGCAGGAGCAGTCCGGTCTCCGTTATCAGCCCTCACAATGGATATGTCTCGAAATTACCTTCCTCTCATGTTATCAAGATGACTTTGCCTGATAGTCGATTTTCCAAAAACTGTGTGACTTGGTCGCCACGGTCGATCTTCGGAGTCTTCGCCCCCACTTTCCACATCATAACTATCGCTGTCATCAGTATCTTCAGATAAGCCTTCTAGAGTTTTATTTGTAATCTTTTCTGTGTTGGTCTTTGCAATAAACTCGATGAATCTAGCTGTTTTTTCCTTAAGAAGCTTCTCCTCCTCGCTCAGCTTCACTTCAGCAACAGCTTTCTTATCTTGAGACATCTTTTCTTCGAAAATGATGAAAATGTGCTCTTGAAGCCGAAGCACAGAAAATCTAAAAACCAAGCAAGCGTTGGTAGGCAAGAGCTAGAAAATTGAGCAAGCAGAGCAGATGGCTAAAAGCGTACCAAATGAGCCCGGGGTGTGCTCTTATTTATACGCCTAGTGCGTTGTAGGGTGGAGGGCCCCGATTGTCATTGACTGTTGCTATTCTAGCAAAGGGAAGGTGTTTTTTCGGACCTTCGGCTTTAGGGCCTTCGTCCATTTCGCAATCTGAATTTATTATTCTAACAAATTAATATTGCGAGGGCCTACTGTTGGGGGCCTTTGGCTTCTGAAGGTCCTCAAAAACATGATTTAACATTGTTTCTAGAGCATAATATATGAACAAGTACCTTCGGGCTTGGACCGAAACTACAGTGTGAAGAAGCACAAAGAGTACGAAGGTTGGTGCTAGAAACAAAGCTATGTGCAAGGGAGCTTCGGCATGATAGCAGAAAAGGAAACCGACTTAAAAAGGAAAAGGCTATTCAGACCTCAATGAGTCAATATAGAGCCATTAGCAAATGTAAAGGGCATGGGTGTAATTTTACATGGGCTGCATCCCGTGCCTATAAATAGATGAACAGTGCTCCAGTACTGTTCACGCTGACTTGGCATTTTACTTTTTGCGTCACGCTTGTACTTTCACCTTCTTTCAAGCTGAAGGTACATTTGTAATTTGATATCATTTCTATTTGCCATAGTAATAAAATAGAAATGAAATAGAAGTGAATTGATAATAATACATAATTGTTTATGTTATTTTCTATTTCATATGATTTCTTCTCCATCATTTTACCTTATGCTGAAGGTTTGTCCTTCACAACCTTCGTCCGAAGATCATTATATCTCAAGGGAAATAATGTTTCGAAGGACGAAGGACCTTAACGTTTAATATTTTCTGTGTTGCCTTGTTCTTAATTCATAGCACTTGAGAACAAGTCCCTAACAAGAAGCTTTGGCTTAGCAGAAGGAAATGGAACCGACCTAAAAGGGAAAAGGTTGTCTAGTCCTTGATAGACTATCCCTGAGTCAATAGTAAATGTCAAGGGCATGAATGTAATTTACACAGGCTACGTCCTGTGTCTATAAATAGATGAACAGTAGCACCATACTGTTCACGCTGACTGGTATTCACTTGCGCGTCACATTGGGACACTTACCTTCTGTTAAGCCGAACACCACAGGAAGAAGAGTTGGACCAAGAAATCAGGGATCTAGAAGCTATTCATCAACAAGTGGAGAGAAGATGGGGGAAGATGCTTTGGCTGGCTGAGCTCCAAAAAAAGATTGATGAAGCAGCCGAAGAGATGTGTCACATCACACATGATAACGAGCAAGGGCATAAGCCATGTTGGGGGCCTTCGTCCTCCGAAGGTCCTCAAAAACGTGATTTAACAATATCTTCAAGTGTGACATGTGAACAGGTACCTTCGGACTCAGGCTAAAAGCATATATGGCGTAAAAAGCATGATCGTGACGAAGGTTGGAGTTGCTCCGAAGCTACGTGCAGGGGAGCTTCGGCTAAATGGCAGAGAAAGGAACCGACTTAAAGGGGAAAAGGCTATCTAGTCCTCATAGAATTGTCTATAAGTTAATAATAAATGTAAAGGGCATGAATGTAATTTCTCACAGGCTGCGTCGTGTGCCTATAAATAGATGAACAGTTCCCCCGTACTGTTCACGCTGACTGGTACTTGCTCGTGCATCACACTTATACTTTTACCTTCTGTCAAGCCGAAGGTACATGTGAAATCTAATTTTGTTTCTATTTTTCCATGATAATATAATGAGGACGAATTGATAACGCTATATAATTATTCATGTTGCCTCTTACATTTCATATGCTTCTCCTTTTATTAATATATACCGAGATGATGAAGATATGTCCTTCATGACCATCGTCTGAAGATCATTATATCCTAAGGGAAATAATGCTCCGAAGGACGAAGGGCATTAACATTTAACATTTTGTGTTGCCTTGTTCTTAATTCATAGCACTTGAGAACAAGTCCCCGACATTGGCGCCCACCTCCAGTGAACTCTTTCGACCACCTTCGGCAAGCACTGACCTTCGTCATGCCACCGAAGAAAGCTTCAGCACTAGGGACTGATGCACTGCAGCCGCTGGACCCAAACCAGGAAACTCTTTCTCTTTGAGAGGCGTGAAGCCAGAAGAGGAAAGTCACCAGTCCGACACTCCAGGAGGAGGAGTTGGCCAAGAAATCAGGGACATGGAAATTTTTCATCAACAAGTACAAAGGAAGAAGGAGAAGATGGCGCGGCTGGCTGATCTTCAAAGGAAGATCGACGAAGCTACTGAAGAAGTGCACCATCTTGTTCAAGATGAACAAGATTGAAGGCCCCAACACAGGGAACTTCGTCAAGAAGGCTTATTCAACTGAAGATGGATGGTATGATGATTTTAATCATGATACCTTTACTTTTGATGATGCTTCTCCTTTGGCACAGAACTGCAGGCTACCCCATGGCCCCCGTCATACAAGCCACCTCAGCTTCCCATGTATGATGGGCAATCAGACCCAAAGTAGTTTCTGATGAGCTACGAGGCAACTATATCTTCGTATGGGGGCAATACTGCAGTCATGGCGAAGTCCTTCATCATGGCAGTCCAGAATGTAGCTCAAACATGGTATTCTTCTCTTCGACCAGGGACTATCACATCGTGGCAGAAGCTTAAGGACATGTTGGTGACCAGTTTCCAAGGTTTTCAGACGAAGCCAGTCATAGCTCAGGCCTTGTTCCAATGCACACAAGACCTAAGGAATACCTCAAGGCATATGTCCGAAGGTTCATGGGATTGAGGGGCAATGCGCCCATGGTGCCCAATGAAATTGTCATTGAAGCCATGATTAAGGGCCTTCGGCCAGGACCTATGGCCCAGTACTTCGCCAGGAAGCCCTCACAAACTCTGGAGAAACTGCTCCAGAAAATGGATGAGTACATCTGGGCTGACAACGACTTTTGTCAAAGAAGAGAGGAAGCTTACAGATTCTCGGAAATGACCAGGGGATTCAGAGGAAGAATACATCCAGGCATGTCAGGTCAATCCACAATTCCACTCAGAATGATGACAAAAGGAGTTAGCTACACAGGTCGCAATATACCTCACAATCTTCGGGGCAACAGCAAAGCTCTTTCAGGCCACCAGCCCCAAGAGGCAGAGGCGCCAGGGGCTTCGGGGGAAGATTTGGGGATCATCCTAGAAAGATCTACTACTTATTCTGTGGTGAGGACAAGGGCCATACTACAAGAATGTGCCAAATCACTATTCAAAAGCCGAAGCTCAGCAGAACTAGCCAAAGCAGGTCTTGCACACTGCTTCGTGCCATTCTCCATACATACCAGAGTATGTGGGGAATCATCCTGCAGCTTCCGTTGCTTCGGCTAGCCATTCACAGGCTTCTTGGCCACAACTCCCACCTCCACCACCACTACAGCCGATTCATTCCCGGAGCCAGCAGCGAGAAGGGCACCAGCACTCTCAACAGCAGCGGGATTTCAGGGAGGAATCCGAAGCTCAATACTGTGCCAGAATCCAAGCACATTTATTGAGCGATATCCTATTCCAAAAATGCTTTTATGGTTGTTTGTCATTTTGTTTTTTAAGAAACAATCAATGCAAACCTAGTTTTTTTGTAATAATTTCGCTTATATCAGAATGAAATATAGCTTCTCCACATGTTTGCGAAGCTCAAAAACAGCCGAAGCTACAAAAAAAAGACGTTCTAATGGGAGCGCAGGCTAAGTCTTGCCGAAGCTACAAAAAGAAAAAGTCGCTCACAATGGAGCGCAACGTATGTTTTTTGCTCAAAAGTCGTTCCCAAGGGATTGCAGAGCCAAATACCGCTGAAATATAAGGCGAAGCGCGAAAAGTCAATGCGAAAAATACCGCCAAAATATAAGGCGAAGCGCGAAAAGTCAATGCGAAAAATACCGCCGAAATAGAAGGCGAAGAAGTTCAAAGGACGTTCCTAAGGGGATGCAGAACTTACACCGAAAAATAAACGGTGAAGCCGAAAAATAAACGGCAAAGAGATTCTGATTGTTCCTAAGGGGACGCACAGATGGTGTGTTCCAGTGTGGGTGTGTGGGTGCGTATCTTCGACATTAGCATCATCCTTTGCATCATATCATCACATCATCTCGCATAACATCACATCATACATCATATTGCAGCGATGACACGAATTGAATACGAAGTCGATTCTTCGGAGACTGCTTTATAAAAAATTAAAACGTGCTAAGGCACAAAGTAAGCTGAGAAATTCAGCTTCGTCAGCTCTAATGCAAAAGAAGGGATCCTTTGTTTACAAAGATGGGATGTTTTTACGAAGCAAGGATATTTTCACAAAGCACGAATTTTCTTCTTTACGAAGCATGAAAAGAAGGGAAGGTGTTTTTTCGCTAAAGGCTCAAATGCGGTATGTATATAAAGTTTCATACATCGCAAAGAACTGAATTACAAATAATTTACATATTAGATTCAAAAACATACCAATCGAATATTACAGTCTTGATACAGCAAAGTTACATTGATCATCTAAAAATGTTTTTACAAACAAGTACTAGTCCTCTTTTAGGACCTTCTCCGCAACTTCATTTAGCAACTTGTTAACAACTTCGTCAACAATACATTCGGCCACATTAATGATATCTATTGCTTCCTTCGTTTTCGGGTCAGCCAAGGGGTCGAACGGTTTCGGTGGAGGAGATAGTTCAGCTATAGAAGAAAAAATTAATCAGTTCGAAGTCACGAAAACAAATGCTGAAACTAGATGCCGCGAAACAATACCTATGCGCCTCTCGCGCTCTGCAGCTTCTTCAGCTTGCTTAGCTTGAACTCGGACCTCATGGATGTCTTTCTCGCTTTTCTTCATTATTTCGTGAGCCATTTCTCAGCCACCATTTGCCCAGATGTCAGTATAAAATTTTCTGCCCATTAAGCTTGCTTCGGCTGAGGGATCCTTCGTGACATCCACGGAGAAGGACAGCTTCGGCCTGAGCCAGGGTTTTGACATGTTCGCAGCCCGCCTTCTCCAAGATGGCTAAAATTCCTCTCGCACCAGAAAATGCGCAGACATCCCCGCGATCACTCAAAATTTCTTCAAAAGCTTCGGCCTCTCCGCTTATCCATTCTATAACACCTTCGGGGTCGCCTCATATAAAGTTATCTTCATTTGAATAGGCACCCACATTGGCGAAGCTAGCCTTTATCTTCTGCGCGCAGCCCAGAGATTTTTTGAAGCATCTTTCTTTGGACGCGCGGAGTTCTTCGACTATTTTTTCTAAATAATTTCTCCAATATTCACTAATATCTCAGTTGGCCTCTGTGAGACCACATTTTTCTTTGGTTTCGGCCAGCTGTTTTCAAATGTCTTCAATCTCATTCTTTTGAATTTCAGCTTGAGCCTTGAAACTAGCTTCATCTTCTTTTACCTTGTCCACCAATGAAAGTAGAATCTTGTCTTTTTCCATGGCTTCGTTCCTCAGTCTGATAACCTCTGTTCGAAGGTTGTTGAGAGCTATAGCGCAGCACTCGTCTTCAGCATTCTTTTGCGCCCTTAGGGCGTTGCTAAGTATTAAGCCCTGCAAGAAAGGTTAAAAGGATTAACATAAGAATAAAAAGACTAACATTCCAGAGTGCATAAGCTTCAAAATTCACAACTTCAGTACCTTTAGACTGTTGTACGCAAGACTATCTGCTAGATCGTCCTTCGTCATGGCACATACGCCAGCTTCAAGCTTTGGAAAACCCATACTTCTGGCCATCTCCTCGTAGACAGATAATTCTTTGTTGTCTGGGAGGCAGTACAGGAAATCATCTTCATCCGTACCATTAAACACTAAGGCCCCCTTCAGATACTTTAGTTCTCGAGCATAGTGTTTAGCTTAAAAAATTTCTTCTTCGGATAATCTCTTTCCCAAAGCATGTCGAATGATATAATCAAGAACTTCAGGAGAGTGCTTCGGGGGCAAGGGATTCGGCCTCTTTGGCCGCACTCTTCTCAAAAGCTATATTAATATCTAGAGTTATTTCTTCGGTCTTCTGCTCGGTGGCGGCAAGCTTCGTCTTAGTAGGCACCGTGGGCTCTGCCTCGGCTTCATCCTAGGTTAGTGTAGTCTCGACTTCTATTTGCTTAGTATCAGCCTTGGATTGCGTTCTGATAGCTTCAGCAACCTTCCCTGTGGGAGCTGGGCCTATGGAATCGGTTGTTTCCAAAACATCTAATACATTTACCATCCTCCTTCTCCTAGGAGTTATGACAGAACTCTTTTGTGCCTTCAGCGTTGTGGCTTCTGTCGATGGACTTAAAATCCCTAGCGTCTTTTTCACCTCTTCGGTTGTTGACCTGTCAGCCTTATCATTATCAACCTTCGTTTCAACTGGCTCAACCGAAGGTGCCTTCGGCATTGTAGCCGGTTCTTCAGCCTTCTACATCGGAGCAGATTCTCTTGATTCAGCAGCCGAAGATGCCTCCCCGCCAAACTCAGGCACCACGGCCGGTTCAATATAACGTGGTCGGTGGGTAAGTACCTTCATCTTTTTGCCCGCAGCCTTCTGCACAGGTTCAGCCGGGGCGGCCAGAGCAGCAGCTTTCCTCTTCTTCCCTTGCCCCCGCACCGGGTAGTGGTAGTCGGGGTAGATGAAGCCAATGGCGTCAAAAAACTCGTTTGGTTCATCGAATTTATCCCCATATCTGAATGTATATTTCAGCCGGACCAGTTCACCTTCGCTAGACTTGGTAATAGTTTCCTTCGGCATTTCCCAGCTCTCTACATGTGGCCATACTCCGAATGCTATATGCTCTTGAATTAAATCTCTGGTACCAATGAAGAAGTAGACAGTACCAAACGCCTTTTGGCACGGTTCGGCGGCTTCATCATTTTCAACCTTTGGCTTCGGAGGCCGAAGCGGGACCATATGGGGCGCATGATAACATCTTTGATGTCCTCCCTCGCTGACAAGTCATTCTTCACATAAAACCATTCTTCCATCCAATTTCCGGGCCATCTCTTCTGAAATGTTGGCACAGGGTGACTGGCGTTGGGACGGGTGATAAACCCATAATAACCGAAGTTGTTATGATACTGTTCTTTCCCCATGGCCTTCGTCTCATACAGAAGTTCGTGCATGCTATAGAAGCACTTCGCACTTGGTTCTATCCCTTGGCTTCTTACTGCCCAGACGAAGACTCCCATCCTCAATATGGCTTCAGGGGTCAACTGGTGAAGGAAAACATGGTAGGTTTTCAGCAATTCAACTACAAACTTGCTTAGCGGAAACCGAAGCCCAGCTTTGAAGAAGCTACGGAAAATCACAACTTCATTCCCCTCGGGGGCCGGGATGTTGTTGTCTCCGCCTAGCCCTCACAATAGACATATCCTTAAAGTACCTTCCCCTCATGTTTTCGAGGTGACTTTGCTTGATGGTAGATTTTCCGAAAATTGTTTGGCTTGGTCTCCAGGTCGATCCTCAGAATCTTCGCCCCCACTTTCCGCATCATAACTGTCACTATCACCAGTATCTTCAGACAGGCCCTCCAGTATCTCCTTAGTAATCTTCTTTGTATTTGATTTTGCCATTGACTCGATAAATCCAGCAATATAAGGATTCACAGCCTTCTTCTCCTCAAAAAGCTTCTCCTCTTCAGCAGGCTTCATCTCAGCAACAACCTTCTTGTCTTGAGACATCTTTTCCTTCAGAGATGACGAAAATGTGTCTTTCTAACCGAAGCTCAGAAAGCTTGAAAAACTAGCAAGCGTTAGTGAACAAGAGCTATGAAAATTGACAAAATAAAGCAAGTGGCACAAGCAGCGTACCAAATGAGGTTGGTACGAGTTCTTATTTATACGCTTGGCACGCTCCAAATTGGGGGGCCACGTCTATCATTGACTATTGCTATTCTAGCAAAGGGAAGGTGTTTTTTCGGACCTTCGGCTTAAGGCCTTCGTCCATGTCGCAGTCTGAATTCGTTATCTTAAACAAATTAATACTGTGAGGGGCTACTGTTGGGGGCCTTCGTCCTCCGAAGGTCCTCAAAAACGTGATTTAACAATATCTTCAAGTGTGACATGTGAATAGGTACCTTCTGACTCAGGCTAAAAGCATGTACAGCGTAAAAAGCATGATCGTGACGAAGGTTGGAGTTGCTCCGAAGCTACGTGCAGGGGAGCTTCAGCTAAATGGCAGAGAAAGGAACTGACTTAAAGGGGAAAAGGCTATCTAGTCCTCGTAGAATTGTCTTTAAGTTAATAATAAATGTAAAGGGCATGAATGTAATTTCTCACAGGTTGCGTCCTGTGCCTATAAATAGTTGAACAGTTCCCTCGTACTGTTCACGCTGACTGGTACTTGCTCGTGCATCACACTTGTACTTTTACCTTTTGTCAAGCCGAAGGTACATGTGTAATCTAATTTTGTTTCTATTTTTCCATGATAATATAATGAGGACGAATTGATAACGCTATATAATTGTTCATGTTGCCTCTTACATTTCATATGCTTCTCCTTTTATTAATATATACAGCGATGATGAAGATATGTCCTTCATGACCTTCGTCTGAAGATCATTATATCCTAAGGGAAATAATGCTCTGAAGGATGAAGGGCATTAACATTTAACATTTTGTGTTGCCTTGTTCTTAATTCATAACACATGAGAACAAGTCCCCAACAAGACACAATAGAGAGAGCTTTGCCAAGAAAGCCCTACCCATGATGACATATGGTATGACGACTTTCATCATGATACCATTGCTTTTGATGATGCCTGCCCCCTACCTACAGAATTGCAGGCTACCCCATGGCCACCTTCAAACAAACCACCCCAGCTTCCCATGTATGATGGGCACTTGGACCCAAAGTAGTTTCTTATGAGCTACGAAGCAACCATATCATCATATGGTGGTAACACTGTTGTGATGGCAAAATCTTTCGTCATGGCAGTCAGAAGTGTTGCTCAAACCTGGTATTCTTCTCTTAGGCTAGAAACAATCACATCATGGTAGAAGTTGAAGGATGTAACACCTGGCTTTAAGGAACAAAACCGGGTGCCTCTCATACATGCGCCAAGAAGACAACATATATAATAACAGAGTGTATAGAGATAAATGTCATAAAACATCAGAGTACTTACTACATAGCGGAAGTCTTATTACAAAATAAAGATAAATATAAAACGAACTAAGGATCGTCGGCGCCAATGACGACTGAGAAACGCCACCTAGATCAGATCGAACTCCTCAGTGTTAGGCGGACTCCTCTTCAACCACCTGTTCTTCTCCTGTGCGGGGGGGGGGGGGTGTGAGACAGCAAGAGTGAGCTCACATACGTTCATAGCTCAACAAGTCGTGGGGAATAATGTGGCATGAACTCACCAAAGGTGGGAGTTCATGTAGTGTAAGGCTGATCAATGAAATAGAGGATAAGGCTGAGCATTGCTTTTATAAGTTGGTCAAAATTTTATTAGCAATTACTAAGTGTAAGTAAATACCAAACCTTTAATAATAATAAAGAACGGTAATAGTAAAATAATCCCAAATGCGATGCAAATGTCAAATTGAATTTAAGTTCCATAATTAATCATGTGAGGGTCCGAGCCGCTCATGACCGTGAGCACGGCTAGTATACTAGTTTTACACTCTGCAGAGGTTGCGCATCTTTACCCACAAGTCGTGTATCCCATGTCGCCAGGGTTTGCAAGGCCCTTAGACACTACCGAGGTGAATGGCTAGGGATCCACTACGAGGCCTTTACAAAGTTCCACTAGCTTCCGAAAACCCGCTACAGTTTATAGGAAGTTCCAATGCAGGGTTCCTGGCTGACCGCCATCGCAGCAAAATCAACCAGGGACCTCCCTACACTGACCACTCCCCTACTGCCCTTGCCCCTTTCGGGTAAGGTAGTCTTCCACTAGCTTTCCTAATTAGTCAGCCAAGGGCGTCCCATTAAACCCTTGTGGTAGCACTGTTTTCCCGGGTGGTCGCTCCATGTTCCCCTTAATTTAATGATCTTAACATGAACAGCAATAATAACAAGATAATAACAGAATAATCATGAATAGTGTATCTCCATACCCAATCCACATAAAGCAATAGCAAGTACTACCCAAAAATATTTCAGGGGTGAACAAGGTATAGAGGTAATCAAAACTGGGGTAACATAAAGGCTCCCATCAAAATTAACCTATGCAGATCATTAAAATTAATAAGAACATGGCTGGGAAAAGTAAGTGATCAAGGGCACAACTTGCCTGGCACTTGAGAATCCAGGTGACAGGATGAACTTCAGGTGACTCGCAACCGCACTGCTAGTCGTAGCAATACAAACAAACATGGTATAGACAAAATTAACATCACACCAAACATAAGTACAAACTAAAGAATAATAATCTAGGCATTGCTACGAGATCGCGGGTTCGGGCACTACTAAGATCGGGGTTACGGTTAAGGAGTTATGATTTTATAGAAGATCTATGTGATTAAAGCATTAAACTATAGTATAAATTGGTTAATATAAATCATATAAGAAGATATTCTATTAATAATTAATCCAACTTTAATCTTAATTATAACTTAACTAGAGATCATACTTTATTCAAGTTAGGATCATGGACATGTTAAATTTGACTTAGAAAAGCTAATCTAGTAGACATAGAATAAATAAATATAAAAGTATGCGACATGGTATAATTGATGTTGTTACTACGTAGTAATTATTAATACGAGACTAACGCAACTTGAATGGGTCAAATCGGAGTCATAGATTTTAAGTTATGAATTTCTAATGATTTTATGTGTTTAGTACAAGATTAAATAGGATATTAATTTTAATGCAACATTCATGTCAAAACAGTGGTACTATGTGATAAACCATAATATTACAAAATTATAGGAACTGGAATGGACTAAAAAGGATTTAAAATGCATTTTCTATAAATTAAACAAGTTCTATGAATTGTTTTTATATTAAAAATTCATTTTTCTAAATCATTTATCCAATTTAAATGGTCACTGAACTGTGCGTGTATTAGATAGAAACACAGGGGCCACAGTGTAAAATTATCATGACACAGGGCACCATAGCCGAGGACGGCGGGTTGGTTCTGTAAAAACCGAAGGGCTCTATTGCAAAATGGTGGCCGAAGGGGTATCTATTGATATGAGCCGTCGGATCTGAGATTGAGGGTTAGGATTAGATCCACGGTTGAGAAGCGATCCCCTAATCTAAGCCGCTCGTACACATCCAACGGTTGGCGCGCACCCTTCTTCTTTCCCCCTGCTAGAGCGCAGCGGCCAGGAGCTTTCTTCTTTCTTACGCCGCCACCCACCTCATCCTACGTATCCGACGCCGGTGCAAGGAGACAGCACACCGGTACAGGAAGCATGGGAGAGGGCGAGGTACTCACCGCCGATGGAGCGCGGATCCGCAGCGGGGCGCAGACCCAGAGCTCGTGCCTTCTCCCCGCGGTCGCCTGTACCACCGCTCGGATGTTGAAGACCGCGCAACGAGTTTCGGCAGTCCGTAGTGGCCGAAGAAGCTTCAAGGTGATGTGGCCATGGCCCCAGCCGGCGACGTGCCCATCCGAGCAGTGCATAGCATGGCGATACCCCATCAGTGGATCGGTGCGGGCGAGCTCGACAGGCAGTGGCATCAAATCTCACCCGAAACGACCACATGATTTGCACTGGAGAGTCGACGGCCATGGCTCCAGCGCAAGGGTGGTGCGTGCGCGACTGAACCACTCGGTTCCTAGCGCGCCCAGGAGGCTACCCAGATCACGGACAAGGCTTAGGGGAGGTCGGATCAATGGTGGCCGGAGAGTTCAACGGCAGGCACTAGTAGGGACGCTAGCATACGACGAAGAAGCCTAAGCTCCAGCAGAGTGCTCGCCATGGGGGTGACCGCTGGGGAGATGGCATGGCTTTATAGCCGCAGGGTGAGCTAACGTCCGAGAATCACGGTAGACCCCATCTACTGAACGGAACAGGCGAGCGCTCAGGCGGCTAAAGCGGGGTTCAGTTTCTGTATGCCGAGAAGGGGTAAGGAGGGGAAGAGAATAGTACCGGCAGGTGGGTCCCACCGTGAAGCCCCCCGTGCACGCGCCCGGCCATGTCGCTATGGGGTTGACCAGGTGAACCCGCACGTACGAGTCCGTGGAAAACGAAAGGGAAAGGTAGCTAGTGGGCTAGCATGCGCTGACGGAAATGGGCTGCGGGGCAGGTGATTCAGCCCAAAACCAGGTCTGCCTTTTTCTTTTTCTTTATTTCCTTTTATTGTTTTTCTAGTTTTCAAATTTTGATTTCAAATTTGAATTCCCATTCAAATTCAACTTCGTGCCAAATTTGTTTTACCATTAGATATTCATCTTAGACATGGTATGGGTGAATTCATCTATTTTTAATATTTATTTCATGTCATAGTGCCTCTCTTTTCTCCAATTCCAACATTGTACCTTTGGGTTAAAATCCAATTCTCATCTCGTTACTATATTCCCATATTATTCCTTTTTGAAATGATTTTATATTGTCACAAAATGCACACAAAATAAAAATCTCAGCATGATGCGATGATTTAGTGACATATGTTTTTTTATAATTATGGGTTTTAAAATATGGTGTTCACATGTGATGGCACAAAAGTTTAAATTCCCACATAGATAAAGTGAACTTGTTTCTCCCTTTGATATTAGTTCTTGCAAATTACAAATTGGGTATTACAAATCCTACCCCCCTTAAAAAGAATCTCGTCCTCGAGATTTAGGAAGGACTAGGGAAAAGATGGGGAAAATCTATTCGAAGCTCGTTTTCTCTTTCCAAGTAGCTTCATCTTCTCCGTGATGGCTCCATTGTACTTTGCACATCTTTATCACTTTATTCCTTGTAACTTGAGTCAAAGTGTCAAGAATCTTGACGGGATACTCCGTGTAAGTCAAATCACCCTGAACACTAAGCTCTTCTGTTGGTAACTGTTCCTCAGGGACAAAGAGACACTTCTTAAGTTGAGACACATGAAATACATTATGCACATCAGATAGATTATCAGCTAGCTCAAGTTGATAGGCCATCTCTCCAATTCGCCTAAAAACTCAAAATGGTCCAATAAAGCGAGGGGACAATTTGTCCTTGACTTTAAATCCCCTCATTCCACGAAGTGGTGACACCTTGAGGTACACATGATCTCCTTCTTCAAATTCCAAGTGGTCTCCTTCTATTATCAGCATAGCTCTTTTGCCTGGTTTGAGCTACCCTCAAATTCTCTCGAATTATACGAACTTGTTCTTCTGCCTCTTGAATAAGTTCAGGTCCAAAGAATTGTTTTCCTCTAGTCTGGTCCAAAATAGAGGAATCCTGCATTTCCTGCCATACAGGAGTCTCGAACGGTGACATCTTCAGACTGGCCTGGTAACTATTATTATATGAAGACTTAGCACAAGGTAGACACTTGTTCCAACTATTACCATGCTGAAGGGCACAAGCTCTCAACACGTCCTCCAACACATTAGTCCTTTTAGTTTGTCCATCAGTCTAAGGATGGTAGGTTGTACCAAAATTCAACTTCGTATCCATATTCTCATGAAAACTTTTCCAAAATCTAGAGGTAAACTGTGATCCTTTATCCGAAACGATCTTCTTCGGTATACCATGTAGAGACATAATCCGAAGCCATACTCTACCAATTGAGATCCCTTATAAGTAGTCTTGACCGGAATGAAATGAGCCACTTTGGTCAGTCTATCCACAATCACCCACATAGAATCATATCCTATCGAGGTGCGAGGCAATCCAGTAATGAAATCCATACCAATCTCTTCCAACATCCACTCGGGTATCTTCAGTGGGTGCAGTAGTCCAGCTGGCCTCTAGTGTTCAGCCTTAACTCTTTGACACACATCGCACATAGCCACATGTGCAACCACATCTCTCTTCAATCCATACCACTAGTACTTCTGCTTCAAATCCTGATACATCCTGATACTCCTAGGATGAATAGAATAATTCGAGTCATGGGCCTCCCTTAAAATAGTCTCTCGAAGGCTATCAATCTCAGGAACACATATCGGATCCTTGAACCATACTGTGCCTTGCTCGTCTTCCATGAATTCTGGACCTTGAACTTTAGTAATAAGATCCCTAATCTCTCGTATCTTAGCATCACCAATTTGTCCTTTGCGGATTTCTTGCTCCAAAGTAGATTCCACATCAATAGCAACTCCTTCAGTGTGAGCAACTATCACCAGGTTAAGTCTTCTTAAATCCTCAACAATTTCATCGGGTAGCTGGGCAACAACAGCTGAATGAACGTGCTCCTTTCAACTCAAGGCATCTGCAACCAAATTTGCCTTGCCCGGGTGATAGTGAATCTCCAAATCATAATCCTTAATAAGCTCCCACCAACGGTGTTGCCTAAGGTTGAGATCCTTCTGAGTGAATATGTACTTCAAACTCTTATGATTCGTGTATACTTGACACTCGGTTCCCATGACATAATGTATCCATATCTTAAGCGCATGCACAACGGCTGCCAATTCTAAGTCATGAGTGGGGTAGTTCAACTCTTGTTTCCGCAACTGACGAGACGCATAGGCAATCACATGTCCTTCTTGCATGAGCACACATCCCAATCCTTGGCCACATGCATCACCATAAATGTCAATTCCTTTCTGTAGATCTGGCATAACCAACACTAGGAGGTGACATCAATCTCTTCTTTATGATCAAAGCTGTCTTGGCACTTCTCGTCCCACTTAAACTCTCCTTCCTTCTCCAGAAGTGAGATGATAGACTTAGCAATCTTAGAAAAATCCTTCAATAAATTTCCAATAATATCCTGCAAGTCCCAAGAAACTTCGGTCCTCCGTAACCGTAGTGGGTATGCTCCACACCACTATCTCCTTGACTTTAGCAGGATCCACTGATATCCCTCCATTAGAAATAATATGACCAAGAATCCAAAACTCGCATTTACTGCCAGGCATAGAGTCGATTATCTCGTAACTTCTGTAGCACCAATCTTAGATGTTCCTCATGATCACTATCACTCTTGGAATAAATAATAATGTCGTCGATGAAGACCACGACGAACCGGTCCATATCATGAACACTTTATTCTTTAGATCCATAAAATAGCTGGTGCATTAGTTAGTCCAAATGACATAACAGTGAACTCATATAATCCATATCGAGTTGAGAAAGCCGTCTTGAGAATATCCGATGGCCTAATCTTCATTTGATGGTAACCCGATTGGAGATCAATCTTTGAGAATACCCTTGCACCTCTCATCCGATTAAATAAATCCTTATTGCAGGGTAATGGACACTTGTTCTTCACAGTGACATCATTAAGTGATCTATAGTCCACGCACATTCGTTGCGATCCATCCTTCTTCTGTACGAATAGAACCGGCGCTCCACAAGGTGAAGAATCTGAACGAATGTACCCAGCCTCTTGTAACTCTGTTAATTGCTTTTTTGAGTTCTTCTAACTCTTCTACAGACATCCTATATGATCATTTGGGAATAGGAGCAGTCTTAGGTAAGAGATCAATGACAAATTCAACTTTCCTCTCCGGTGGCATCCCTGGTAACTCCTCTGTAAAGACATCCAGAAAATCTCTAACCACCCGGATGTTGTCACCAACAAACTTCTCATCTACTAAGAATGACGCTAGTCCGATGGTGGTAGTTACTGCAACTTCAACTTCAAATCTTTGTCCTTTGGAACTGGTGAGTTCTACGGTTCCCTTAGCATAGTGTATAAGCTACCTTTGCCTTTCTTAATCCATGACATACCAAGGATCACGTCTATAGTGCTCTCTTCTAACACTATAGGGATACTCATCTGGGTTAGAAACATAGGGTAAGAAAGAAAGGATTGTAGACAAGGCATGTAATTACGAGGTATGTTATTTTGGGAGATTTATTAGCTAAGTAGATTAGTGTGTTATCCACTAAAGCTAATACATTACCTTATGGTGGTACATGCTAAGATGCCCGTCTATACTATTTCAATCAATCAAAGAAGCAAATCAGACATTGATCATCAGAATAGTCAACCAACTTTTTTTTAATAGAGAAATAGTTTTAATTTCGTCTTAGGTCTCCTATCTCTTAAAAAGGCTATAAATGTAGGATTCCAAGGTATGAAATCCATCTTGTCTTAGAGTAGAAAAGATAAGAGTAATCAGAGTATGACAACAAAAGGTGAGACATGATCAAGATAAGATAAGTATAGAATGAATCAGAGTAAGGTAAGTAGGTAAGGGTTTTGTCCATTTCTATCTAGGTTTCGTCCTACAGTCAACATTTCCTCTGATACCACTTCTGTAACACCCGGCTTTAAGGAACAAAACCGGGTGCCTCTCATACATGCGCCAAGAAGACAACATATATAATAACAGAGTGTATAGAGATAAATGTCATAAAACATCAGAGTACTTACTACATAGAGGAAGTCTTATTACAAAATAAAGATAAATATAAAACGAACTAAGGATCGTCGGCGCCAATGACGACTGAGAAACGCCACCTAGATCAGATCGAACTCCTCAGTGTTAGGCGGCTCCTCTTCAACCACCTGTTCTTCTCCTGTGGGGGGGGGGGGTGTGAGACAGCAAGAGTGAGCTCACATACGTTCATAGCTCAATAAGTCGTGGGGAATAATGTGGCATGAACTCACCAAAGGTGGGAGTTCATGTAGTGTAAGGCTGATCAATGAAATAGAGGATAAGGCTGAGCATTGCTTTTATAAGTTGGTCAAAATTTTATTAGCAATTACTAAGTGTAAGTAAATACCAAACCTTTAATAATAATAAAGAACGGTAATAGTAAAATAATCCCAAATGCGATGCAAATGTCAAATTGAATTTAAGTTCCATAATTAATCATGTGAGGGTCCGAGCCGCTCATGACCGTGAGCACGGCTAGTATACTAGTTTTACACTCTGCAGAGGTTGCGCATCTTTACCCAGAAGTCGTGTATCCCATGTCGCCAGGGTTTGCAAGGCCCTTAGACACTACCGAGGTGAATGGCTAGGGATCCACTACGAGGCCTTTACAAAGTTCCACTAGCTTCCGAAAACCCGCTACAGTTTATAGGAAGTTCCAATGCAGGGTTCCTGGCTGACCGCCATCGCAGCAAAATCAACCAGGGACCTCCCTACACTGACCACTCCCCTACTGCCCTTGCCCCTTTCGGGTAAGGTAGTCTTCCACTAGCTTTCCTAATTAGTCAGCCAAGGGCGTCCCATTAAACCCTTGTGGTAGCACTGTTTTCCCGGGTGGTCGCTCCATGTTCCCCTTAATTTAATGATCTTAACATGAACAGCAATAATAACAAGATAATAACAGAATAATCATGAATAGTGTATCTCCATACCCAATCCACATAAAGCAATAGCAAGTACTACCCAAAAATATTTCAGGGGTGAACAAGGTATAGAGGTAATCAAAACTGGGGTAACATAAAGGCTCCCATCAAAATTAACCTATGCAGATCATTAAAATTAATAAGAACATGGCTGGGAAAAGTAAGTGATCAAGGGCACAACTTGCCTGGCACTTGAGAATCCAGGTGACAGGATGAACTTCAGGTGACTCGCAACCGCACTGCTAGTCGTAGCAATACAAACAAACATGGTATAGACAAAATTAACATCACACCAAACATAAGTACAAACTAAAGAATAATAATCTAGGCATTGCTACGAGATCGCGGGTTCGGGCACTACTAAGATCGGGGTTACGGTTAAGGAGTTATGATTTTATAGAAGATCTATGTGATTAAAGCATTAAACTATAGTATAAATTGGTTAATATAAATCATATAAGAAGATATTCTATTAATAATTAATCCAACTTTAATCTTAATTATAACTTAACTAGAGATCATACTTTATTCAAGTTAGGATCATGGACATGTTAAATTTGACTTAGAAAAGCTAATCTAGTAGACATAGAATAAATAAATATAAAAGTATGCGACATGGTATAATTGATGTTGTTACTACGTAGTAATTATTAATACGAGACTAACGCAACTTGAATGGGTCAAATCAGGAGTCATAGATTTTAAGTTATGAATTTCTAATGATTTTATGTGTTTAGTACAAGATTAAATAGGATATTAATTTTAATGCAACATTCATGTCAAAACAGTGGTACTATGTGATAAACCATAATATTACAAAATTATAGGAACTGGAATGGACTAAAAAGGATTTAAAATGCATTTTCTATAAATTAAACAAGTTCTATGAATTGTTTTTATATTAAAAATTCATTTTTCTAAATCATTTATCCAATTTAAATGGTCACTGGACTGTGCGTGTATTAGATAGAAACACAGGGGCCACGGTGTAAAATTATCATGACACAGGGCACCATAGCCGAGGACGGTGGGTTGGTTCTGTAAAAACCGAAGGGCTCTATTGCAAAATGGTGGCCGAAGGGGTATCTATTGATATGAGCCGTCGGATCTGAGATTGAGGGTTAGGATTAGATCCACGGTTGAGAAGCGATCCCCTAATCTAAGCCGCTCGTACACATCCAACGGTTGGCGCGCACCCTTCTTCTTTCCCCCTGCTAGCGCGAAGCGGCCAGGAGCTTTCTTCTTTCTTACGCCGCCACCCACCTCATCCTACGTATCCGACGCCGGTGCAAGGAGACAGCACACCGGTACAGGAAGCATGGGAGAGGGCGAGGTACTCACCGCTGATGGAGCGTGGATCCGCAGCGGGGCGCAGACCCAGAGCTCGTGCCTTCTCCCCGCGGTCGCCTGTACCACCGCTCGGATGTTGAAGACCGCGCAGCGAGTTTCGGCAGTCCGTAGTGGCCGAAGAAGCTTCAAGGTGATGTGGCCATGGCCCCGCCGGCGACGTGCCCATCCGAGCAGTGCATAGCATGGCGATACCCCATCAGTGGATCGGTGCGGGCGAGCTCGACAGCAGTGGCATCAAATCTCACCCGAAACGACCACATGATTTGCACTGGAGAGTCGACGGCCATGGCTCTAGCGCAAGGGTGGTGCGCGCGCGACTGAACCACTCGGTTCCTAGCGCGCCCAGGAGGCTACCCAGATCACGGACAAGGCTTAGGGGAGGTCGGATCAATGGTGGCCGGAGAGTTCAACGGCAGGCACTAGTAGGGACGCTAGCATACGACGAAGAAGCCTAAGCTCCGCAGAGTGCTCGCCATGGGGGTGACCGCTGGGGAGATGGCATGGCTTTATAGCCGCAGGGTGAGCTAACGTCCGAGAATCACGGTAGACCCCATCTACTGAACGGAACAGGCGAGCGCTCAGGCGGCTAAAGCGGGGTTCAGTTTCTGTATGCCGAGAAGGGGTAAGGAGGGGAAGAGAATAGTACCGGCAGGTGGGTCCCACCGTGAAGCCCCCCGTGCATGCGCCCGGCCATGTCGCTATGGGGTTGACCAGGTGAACCCGCACGTACGAGTCCGTGGAAAACGAAAGGGAAAGGTAGCTAGTGGGCTAGCATGCGCTGACGGAAATGGGCTGCGGGGCAGGTGATTCAGCCCAAAACCAGGTCTGCCTTTTTCTTTTTCTTTATTTCCTTTTATTGTTTTTCTAGTTTTCAAATTTTGATTTCAAATTTGAATTCCCATTCAAATTCAACTTCGTGCCAAATTTGTTTTACCATTAGATATTCATCTTAGACATGGTATGGGTGAATTCATCTATTTTTAATATTTATTTCATGTCATAGTGCCTCTCTTTTCTCCAATTCCAACATTGTACCTTTGGGTTAAAATCCAATTCTCATCTCGTTACTATATTCCCATATTATTCCTTTTTGAAATGATTTTATATTGTCACAAAATGCACACAAAATAAAAATCTCAGCATGATGCGATGATTTAGTGACATATGTTTTTTTATAATTATGGGTTTTAAAATATGGTGTTCACATGTGATGGCACAAAAGTTTAAATTCCCACATAGATAAAGTGAACTTGTTTCTCCCTTTGATATTAGTTCTTGCAAATTACAAATTGGGTATTACAAAGGATATGTTAGTCACCAGCTTTTAGGGGTTTCAGATGAAGCCAGTGACTGCTCAAGCCCTATTTTAGTGCACACAGGACCATGAGGAGTATCTGCAAGCATACGTCCGAAGATTTCTGCGTCTTAGAGCTCACGCGCCAATGGTTCCAAATGAAATTGTTATTGAAGCCATGATCAAGGGACTTTTCCCCAGGACCAACAACACAATATTTGTCTAGAAAGCACCTGCAAACCCTGTAGAAGCTTCTCCAGAATGATGGACGAGTACACCAGAGCCGACAACGATTTTCGGCAAAGAAGGGAGGAAGCTTACAGATATTCTGAGATGACCAAGGGCTTCAGAGGAAGGCTCCACCCAAGGCATGTCAGAACAATACACAATCCCAGCCAAAATGAAGACAGAGGCAATAATAACCAAGGGCACCAGCATAGTTCCTAGTAAACTGGGTCGCACAAAGCTCCTTCAGACCGCCAGCCCCAAGAGGCAGAGGGGGATGAAGCTTCGAAGGATAATTCAACTCACAACCAAGAAGGATATTTTGCTTGTTCTGTGGAGAGGATAAGGGGCACACAAGTAGAACCTGCCAAGTTACAATACAGAAGCAAAAGGAGATAGATGAGGCCAAAGCACATCAGAATCAGCCGAAGCAAGTCCTACATACTGCTTCGTGTTATTCCTCGTACATTCTAGAGTATGTGGGCAATCAACAACCATTTTCACAACCTACAGTTTCAGTGGCTTCTGCAAGTCACTCTCCAACTACATGGGCCTTACCACAACCACCAGTAATGGCTCTAACTTCGTCCCACAACTAACAGCCTGAAGGGCAGCGCCAAATTCAGTAGCAATGTGATGCAAGAGAAGAGTTTGAAGCTCGAACAGTTAATAGCACTGTTCCAAATTCTATGCACATTTACTGAAACTATAGAGGGGCTAGGATAAAAACTTCATATACACCTATTGTAATTTTCATTTCTCTCGTTTCATGTTCTTGACTCATAAACAATTTGAGAAGGTGCAACCTTCGACATGTTGTAATAAATCTGTGATTACACCATCGAGTGTAACAACAAAGGTGAAAAAGCTCCACCTATGGGGATGCAGAGCTAAAAAACCACCTAAGTAAAAGGTGAAGAAGCTCCAAAGTTGTCCCCAAGAGGATGCAGAGCTTAGCTCCAAAGTCGTTCCCATGGGGATGCAGAGCTAAAATACCACCTAAGTAAAAGGTGAAGAAGCTCCAAAGTCGTCCCTAAGGGAATGCAGAGCATAGCTTCAAAGTCATTCCTACGGGGATGCAGAGCTAAAATACAACCTAAGTAAAAGGCGAAGAAGCTCCAAAGTTGTTCCTAAGGGGATGCAGAGCTTAAATGCCACCTAAGTAAAAGGTGAAGAGACTCTAAAGTCGTTCCTAAGGGGATGCAGAGTATTACTATTGCAAAATGTTCTCTATTAATTTTTGTCGCATGATAACATCGCATCATTCTACATCATAACATCGTCTGATTCATCATTTCGCATCATTCAAAAAGCGGAAAAGAAGGGAAGTTGTTCCTTCACCATAATGGTTAACCTACAAAGCTAATCGTGTTTTTGTCAATGAACTTTGAAAGGATATTGCATCTCTAGCTGTTGCTATTAAACGGTAATTCCTTATACAAGACCTACGGCAAGACCTTCGGGACTTGTTGGGGACTTGTTCTCAAATGCTATGAATTAAGAACAAGGCAACACAAAATATTAATGGTTGAAGACCTTTGTCCTCCGAAGCATTATCTCCCTTAGGATATAATGATCTTCAGATGAAGGTTATGAAGGACATACCTTCATCATCTCAGTATATAATAATGAAAGTAGGAGTATATGAAACATGAAAAACATCATGAATAATCATAACATCATTAATATATTGTCATGAATGAATATAAACAATATTGAATTACATTTATACCTTCGGCTCGACAGAAGGCAAAGATCCAAGTGTGACGTGCAAGTGAATACAAGTCAGCATGAACAGTACGGGGTTACTATTCATCAATTTATAGGCACGGGACGTAGTCCGGTCGAAATTACATTCATACCCTCAACAAATTACTATAAACATGACACAAACTATCATGGACTGATCGGTCTATTCCTCTTTAGGTCGGTTCCGTTCTCTGCTGCTGAGTCGAAGCTTCCCTACACGTAGCTTCGAAACTGATTCAACCTTTTCCTCTTTAGGTCGGTTCCGTTCTCTGCTGTTGAGCCGAAGCTTCCCTGCGTGTAGCTTTGGAACTGATTCAACCTTCGTCCTGACCATGCTTTTCATATTGTGTATAGCTTCACTCTGAGTCCGAAGGTTCCGGTACATATATTATACTTGGGAAACATTGTTAATCGTCTTTTTGAGGACCTTCGGAAGACGAAGGCCCCCAATAGTAGTCCCTCGCAGTATTAATTTGTTATAACAACGAATTCAGACTGCGACGTGAACGAAGGCCTTAAGCCTAAGGTCCAAAAAAACACCTTCCCTTTGCTAGAATAGCAACAGTCAATGACAGACTGGGCCCGCCAAGTTGCAAAGCGCCAGGCATATAAATAGGAACCCACACCAGCAGCATTTGATACGCCATTTCTGCCATTTGTGTTATTTTCTCAAACTTTTAGCTCTTGTTCACTAGCTCTCGCCTGATTTTCAAGCTTTTTTGAGCTTCGGTTTAAAGACATGTTTTCGCCATGTCTGAGGAGAAGAAGATGACTGAGCAGACGAAGATAACTGAGGACACGAAGCTATTTGAAGAGAAAAAGGTTGTGGATCCTTTCATTGCTGGTTTTTTTGAATCCATGGCAAAAACAAACACAGAAAAAATTACAAGGGAAATACTGGCAGATCTATCTGAAGACTCCGACGATAGTGATGAGTATGATGCAAAAAGTGGAGATGAAGATTCTGAAGATCGGCCATGGCGACCAAGCCATACCATCTTCGGAAAATCGACTATCAAACAAAGTCACGTTGATGCTATGAGAGGAAGATACTTTCGCGACATGACTATTGTGAGGGTTGGAGGAGACAGTGCTGCTCCTACTCCTGAAGTAAATGAGGTGGTTATTTACCGAAGCTTTTTGAAAGCAGGGCTTCGGTTCCCGTTGAGCAGATTCTTGGTCGAAGTATTGAAGACGTTTCAGATCTTTCTTCATCAACTTACTCCTGAAGCTATAATCAGGATGGCTTTGTTTATTTGGGCTGTGAGAAGCCAAGGATTGGAACCAAGCGCAAGGTGTTTTTGCAGCATGCATGAACTTTTGAACGAGACGAAGGCTATTGGTAGGAACAGTATCACAACAACTTTGGTTGTTACGGATTCATTGCTCGATCCAATTCAAGCCATCCAGTTCCTACATTCTGGAAAAGATGGCCTGGGGCCTGGATGGAAGAATGGTTTTATGTCAAGAATGATCTGATTGAAAGAGAGGACATTAAGGAAATCATCCAACGCCCCATCTGGTCTCGATTCGGCCTTCAGAGGCCGAAGGTGACAATCGATCAGAATGACGAAGCATGCCAAATGGCCTTTACCAATGTCTATGTGTTTTTTGGCACATGGGATATAGTTCAAGAGCACATAGCATACAGAATATGGCCGCTTGTAGAAAATTCGGATATGCCGAAGGATACTATTGCCGAGTCAACTAAAGGTGGGTTGGTCCGATTGAAGTATACCTTCAGATTCAGAGACCTATTTGATGAGCCAAATGATGATTGGCTAAAAAGTATTGAGGCTATCGACGATGAGCTACTTCGACCATATAGCAAAACCGAAGATGATGCCTTGTCTGCAACCTTCAGGGGCTGAAGGAAGAAAAGATTAAACAGAGTATTTGATGCCATTGGCTTCGTATACCCTGATTATCACTACCCGCTGTGAAGGCAAAAGAAGAAAAGAAAAACTATTACTTTGGCCATTACTGCTATGCCGAAGGGCAAGAAGATGAAGGTCTTGACCCACCGGCCACGATACATTGAACCGGCCGTGGTGCCTGAATTTGGCGAGGGAACTTCTTCTACTACCGAAGTAAAACAAGCTGCTCCGAATGTGCAGAGCGCCGAAGAGGCCATTGTAGTGCTGAATGTGCCTTCAGTCGGGCCAGCCAAAGCTGAGGATGATAAGGCCGAAGAGCCACAAGTGGAAAAAATAGTGAAAATGCCAGAAATTTGAAGTCCTCGAGCAGAGGCAAAATTGTCAAAAGTGCAGAAAGCTCCTGCTGCAACTCCCAAGAGGAGAAGGATGGCCAATGTGCTAGACGCTGTCTTGGAGACCGCAAAGGCCTTGAGCTTTGGTCCTATTAAGAAAATTGCTGAAGCTGCTAAAGTCCAAGCCGAGGCCGAAGCTGAGCCTATAGCACCTATTGAGACAAAGGTCGTTGCGCCTGAAGATAAAACTGATCAACAGGCTTCAGATGCTGGCATGGCAGAAGGGCAAGATGTGGCAGAAAGGGCAAAATCTCCTGCCCCCGAAGCCGCTGTCGAGGATGCTGATTATATTTATTGTCATGCTTCGGGGAAGAAGTTGTCCGAAGGAGAAGTTCTGGAAGCCAGACACTATGCTCGAAAATTGAAATTTCCGAAGGGAGCTTTAGTGTTTAATGGCACTAATGATGACAACTTCCTATACTGTCTCCCGGACAACAAAGAAATATATGTTTGTCGGGAGATAGCTAAGAGTATGGGATTTCCGAAACTTGATGAAGGTCTTTTGGCTCTGTCGAAAGATGAACTTGCTGATAGCCTCGCGTACAATAGCATAAAGGTATAAAAATTAACTTTGAAGTTGGAACTAAAGTATTTTATTGTCATACTCAATTATTTCTTCTTTTTGTAGGAATTGATTCTTAGTAATGCCTTGAGGGCACAAAAGAATGCTGAAGACGAGAGTTGTACCATAGCACTCAACAACCTTCATTCAGAGGTGATTGAGTTGAGAAACGAAGGCTTGGAAAAAGATAAAATTTTGATTTCATTGGTAGATAAAGTGAAAAAAGATGAAGCTAACTACCATGCTCAGATCGAAGCCCAAAAAATCGAGATTGATGATCTTCAAAGGTAATTGGCTGAAGCTAATGAAAAATGCACGCTTGCATAGGCCAACCAAGAGATTAGTGAATACTTGAAAAATAAGGTAGAGAAAAATGTTGAAGAACTTCACGAATCCAAGGAAAAGTGTTTTGAAAAATCCTTGGATTGCGTGAAGAAATTAAAAACTAGCTTCTCCAATGTGGGCGCCTACTCTTCTGAAGAAAATTTTATCTGAGGCGACCCCAAAGGTGTTATTGAATGGATAAGTGGAGAAGCTGAAGCTTTCGAAGAAATACTGAATGACCGCGGGGACATCTGCGCCTTCTCTGGCGCTCGAGGATTTGCAGCTATCCTGGAGAAGGCTGGCTATGATCACGTTAAGGCTATAACTCAGGCTGAATCTGCCTTCTCTAATGACACCATGAAGGACCCTTCAGACGAAGCAACTTTAGCGGGCAGAAAATTCTACTCTGACGTCTGGGTAAACGGTGGCCGGGAGCTGGCCCACGAAATTGTAAAAAAGAATGAGAAAGACACTCACGACGCCCGGGAGAAAGCAAAGCCAGCTGAAGAGGCTGCCGAGCGTGAAAGGCGCATAGGTATTGCTTTTGGCTTTTCAGTTTCAGTACTTGCTTCGAGGCTTCGTATTAACAATTTTCCTACTACAGCTGAACTATCCCCACCACCGGAGTCGTATGATCCCCTAGCTAATCCAGAGATGAAAGAATCATTGGACATCATAAGCATGGCTGCATCCATTATTGACGAAGTCGTCAATAAATTACTGAACGAAGTTGCAGAGAAAGTCCTTAGAGAGGAATAGGTTTTTTTGTAAAAACATTTTGAAAAGCTTGATGTATAGAACAAATGAAGGAAGATTAGGCCTCTTTTGTAACAAAACTATGTAATGTTTGAAGTATGCAACATTATAAATTATTGTAATTTATTTCTTTGCGATGCATGAAATTTACACACATACAGTTTTTGAGCCTTCGGCGAAAAAACACCTTCCCTTCTTTTCATGCTTCGTAATGAAAAAGATCCCTTCTTATGACAAGGCTGATAAAACTGTATTTGCCGAAGCTTACTTCGTGCCTTAGCACATTTTCATTTTGATGAAGCATTTTCCGAAGATTGGCTTCGTATTCGATTCTTGTGTCGTTAATGCAATATGATGTATGACGTAATGTTATGCGAAATGATGTGATGATATGATGCAAAATGATTAGGATGCCGAAGACACATACCCACATGCCCACACTAGAATACACAAGCTCTGCATCCCCTTAGGAACGACTTTTGAGCTTCTTCACCTTCTATTTCAGTGATATAAGTTCTGCATCCCCTTCGAAACGTCTTTTGAACTTCTTCGCCTTCTATTTCGGTGGTATAAGTTCTGCATCCCCTTAGGAATCACTTTTGAACTTACTTCGCCTTATATTTCGGCGGTATTTGGCTCTGCATTCCCTTTGGAACGACTTTTGAGCAGAAAACTTACACTACGCTCCCTTAGGAATGACTTTTTGTAGCTTTGTCATTTTGGCTCTGCAGTCCCTTAGGAACGACTTTTGAGCTTCGTAAATCTGTAAAAAGATATATTTCATTCTGGTACAGGCATAATCCTTACAAAAAATTAAAAATAAATTTTCATTGCTTGTTTGTTGTACAGAAAGCAAAATGGCATAGAAAATAGAAGTATTTCAGAAGTAGGATATTGCACAGTTTATGTGCTTTGATTCTGGTACAGTGCTGTTGATTGTATGAGCTTCGGACTCTTCCCTGAAGTCACGTTGTTGCTAGGAGTGCTGGCGCCCTTCTGGCTGCTGGCTTCGGGTATAAGCAGGTTGCAATGGTGGTGGCAGTGGAAGCTGAGGCCAGGAAGCTTTTGAATGGCTTGCCGAAGCAACATAAGCTGCGGGTTGATTGGCCACGTACTCTGGTATGTAGGGAGAGTGGCACGAAGCAGTATGTAAGACCTGCTTCGGCTGATTCTGCCAGGCTTCTGCTTCGGCGATCTCTTTTTGCTTTTGAATGGTAATCTGACACGTTCTTATCGTGTGGCCCTTGTCTTCACCATAGATGCAGTAGATTTTCTTGGGCTGATCCCCATATCTTCCTCCGAAGCCCCTACCGCCTTGGCCCCTTGGAGCTGGTGGCCTGAAGGAGCTTTGCTGCTGTCCTGAAGACTGTGAGCTGTGCTGTGGCCTCTGAAACTAGCCTCTTTGTTATCGTTCTGAGTGGAGCTATGGATTGATCTAACATGCCTAGGGTGAATTCTTCCTCCGAAGCCCCTAGTCATATCAGAAAATCTATAAGCTTCCTCCCTTCTTTGGCTGAAAGTCATTGTCAGCCTGCATGTACTCATCCATTTTCTGAAGCAGCTTCTCTAGAGTCTGGGGGGTTTCCTGGCAATGTATTGAGCCGTAGGCCCTAGCCGAAGACCTTTGATCACGGCCTCAATGACGATTTCATTCAGCACCATGGGTGCTTGTGCTCTCAGACACAAGAACCTTCAGACATATGCCTGAAGGTACTCCTTATGGTCTTGAGTGCACTAGAACAAGGCCTGAGCAGTGACTGGCTTCGTCTGAAACCCTTGAAAGCTGGTGACCGGCATGTCCTTAAGCTTCTGCCATGACATGATTGTCCCTAGCCAAAGAGAAGAGTACCATGTATGGGCCACACTTTATACTGCCATGACTGAAGGACTTTGCCATGACTGCGGTATTGCCCCCGTACGAAGATATAGTTGCTTCGTAGCTCATTAGGAACTGCTTCGGATCTGAGTGCCCATCATACATGGGGAGCTGAGGTGGCTTGTATGATGGGGGCCATGGGGTAGCCTGCAGTTCTACTGATAGAGGGGAAGCATCATCAAAAGCAAAATTTCCATGATGGAAATCGTCATACCAATCATCATCATTGTAGGAATTGTCTTGACGAAGCTCTCTTTGTGGAGGTCTTTGGTCCTAGTCATCTTGAGTAAGATGACATATTTCTTCAGCAGCTTCATCAATCTTCTTCTATAGGTCAGAAAGACGAAGCATTTTCTCTCTCTTCCTTTCGACCTGCTGATGGATAGCTTTGAGATCCCTTATCTCCTGGTCTAGCTCCTCCTCCTGGGGTGCCAAACTTGTAGCCTTCCTCTTTTTAGTTTGAGCTTCACGCAGTGTGTCCTGGTTGACGTCCAGAGGCTGCAATGCAGCCCCAAGCCCTGAAGAAGTTTTCTTCGGTGGCATGACGAAGGTCATGGCTTGCCGAAGGTGGTTGATTGAGTTCACCGGAGGTGGGCGCCAATGTTGGGGACTTGTTCTCAAATGCTATGAATTAAGAACAAGGCAACACAAAATATTAATGGTTAAAGACCTTCGTCCTTCGAAGGATTATCTCCCTTAGGATATAATGATCTTCAGATGAAGTTTATGAAGGACATACCTTCATCATCTCAGTATATAAAAATGAAAGTAGGAGTATGTGAAACATGAAGAAAATCATGAATAATCATAACATCATTAATATATTGTCATGAATGAATATAAACAATATTGAATTACATTTATACCTTCGGCTCGACAGAAGGCAAAGATCCAAGTGTGACGTGCAAGTGAATACAGGTCAGCGTGAACAGTACGATGTTACTGTTCATCTATTTATAGGCACGGGACGTAGCCCGGTCAAAATTACATTCATACCCTCAACAAATAACTATAAACATGACACAAACTATCATGGAATGATCGGTCTTTTCCTCTTTAGGTCGGTTCCGTTCTCTGCTACTGAGCCGAAGCTTCCCTGCGTGTAGCTTCGGAACTGATTCAACCTTTTCCTCTTTATGTCGGTTCCGTTCTCTGCTGCTGAGCCAAAGCTTCCCTGCGTGTAGCTTCGGAACTGATTCAACCTCCATCCTGACCACACTTTTCATATTGTGTATAGCTTCACTCTGAGTCCGAAGGTTCCTGTACATATATTATACTTGGGAAACATTATTAATCGTGTTTTTGAGGACCTTCGGAAGACGAAGGCCCCCAATAGGACTAATACTGCCACTTCGGCAATGATATTCCTTATGCAAGATCTATGGCAAGACCTTCGAGTTTAATACTATCACTTCGGCGAAAAGGGGTTTTTCTTTATGAAGCATGAAAAGAAGGGAAGGTGTTTTTTTCGCCTTTGGCTCAAAAACGGTACGTATGACACTTTCACGCTACACAAAGAAATATATTACATAATGAATCACACAGTTTGCAATTGTTTTTTACATAAAAGCAGCATACTAGTTCTGTGAATGTCTTTTACACATAGTTTAATCATCCTCCTTCAGGACTCTCTCAGCAGCTTCGTTTAGAAGTTTTTCTGCAACTTCATCTATTGCTGCATTCAATATTTTGATTTCATCGTACCCTTTAGGGCTGGATCAGTGTCAGGATTGTATGGCTCTGGAGGAGAGAGTTCAGCTACACCAAAATATAATTTTTGTCATATACTAAGCTAAAATAATTACGAAGCTAAATTACAGCATTCACATGTTTGCAACTAGCTTTTTCAAGCCGAGATATAGCCCCCCGAGCGCCTACACAGTCACAAAAATCCCCGCAACCAGCAAGAAATTCGTTAGATGCTTCGATTTCACCCTCAATCCATTTGATCACACCCTCGGGATCACCACGAATGAAATTTTGCTCAGCCGAGAACGCGCCAACACTAGTAAAAACATTTTTTAGCTTGTTCGAGCATTGCATAGCAACGTTATAGCATTCCTCCTTAGCTTGTCGAAGCTCTTCAACATTATTTTGAACCCTCGACCATTTAGTGTCGGATATCTCATGCTTCAATTGCTCAACGTTGAAGTTTTCATTAACTTCATCAAGCTTCTTTTCCAGTTGAGAGCACCTAGAGGGGGGTGAATAGGTGATCCTGTAAAATCAAACACTAAATAGCCACAAACTTGTTTGTTAAGGTGTTAGTGAAATTAAGTGGCTATGAACACACTCGTGCGAACAAAACAATCACAAGAAGCAACACACGAGACATGTGATTTTTATCCTGTGGTTCGGCCAAGTAACACTTGCCTACTTCCACGTTGTGGCGTCCCAATGGACGAGGGTTGCACTCAACCCCTTTCAAGTGATCCAATGATCGACTTGAATACCACGGTCTTTTCCTTTAGAGTATTTTTCCACGGTCTTTTCCTTTAGAGTATTTTTCCCGGTTGCGAGGAATCTCCACAATTTGGAGTCTCTCGCCCTTACAATAGAGATCACAAAGAAGCACAAGAGTAAGGATGGAAGAGCAACACACACAAGACTCAAGTCTATAGCACAACCACACACACGAGAGAAGAAGTGAGCAAACAAACACAGCGCGAGGAGTTTACAACTCGAAAGTGCTCAAATCTCAAGAACTATGATCCGATTGCATGAATGCAGAGTCTCGGTGTCTTAGGATGTTTCTTGTAAGCTTGGTGTACTGCTCCATGCGCCTAGGGGTCCCGTTTATAGCCCCAAGGCAGCTAGGAGCCGTTGGAGGCCAACTTGGAAGGCCATTCTTACCTTCTGTCGAGTGGTGAACCGGACAGTCCAGTGCACCACCGGACAGCCACTGTTCATGTCCGGTGCACGATCTCCTTCCATATCGGGTGCAGCCGACCGTTGAAGCGGACCACGTATCGCGCGTTGATCGCACGGACGGCCGTTGCCGCTGGCGCCGTTGGCTCACCGGACATTCCGGTGCACCACCAGACAGTCCGGTGAATTATAGACACGTCACCTTTTTCTTTTCCCGAGAGCGACGAGTTCGCCGCTGACGACTCACCGGACGGTCCGGTGATTTATAGCCGCGTCACTCCCGAGAGTAGCCGGTTCACCGTCGGCTCGCCTGGGGCACCGGACAGTCTGGTGTGCCAGGCTCGAGCAGGTGTTGGCTGTACATAGTCAACCCTTCTTCAATTGCAATCTCCTTTTCTTGGCACTGTTTCTAGCAATTAGATAAACATGTTAGTACTCAAAAACAATTCACTAAGTCTAGAAACATACCTTGTCTTTGATTTGCACTTCTTGCTCGTTTAGCACATAAGAGTTCAAAGCATTGTGTTGGACATCTAATCACCAAAACAATTATAGAGGGCACATTTCCCTTTCAATCTCCCCCTTTTTGGTGATTTATGCCAACACATCCAAAAGCAACAAAAGAAGTGCAACATCAATGCAAATGAAGACCAATTTTTCTTTACTTAGTATTTGGCATATTTGGATCATTCTTTGCCACCACTTGGTTTGTTTTTGCAAATCAAATTCTTTTTCCTATCTTTAAGTCGAACACACTTGTTTGAGCAAATAGAGAGATATTCCAAGAGTAGAATTTATCAAGTGCCAAAAACTCCCCCTTTTCCCATAATCAATATTCTCCCCCATAAGAGACCAAATTTTGCAATAAGAGTATTTTGGTCAAAACACAAATTCTAACTCTACTATTTTCAAAATTCTCAAGTGGTTGGTTGATCCATTTTCTTTGGCCCTTAATTTCTCCCCCTTTGGCATTAAGCACCAAAACAGGATCACTTTTGGGCCCTTCAACCCCATTGCCTCACCAAAAATGTTAATTAAGAGCAAAAAGGCAATGAGAGCATATGTATGAACTTGGAATAAGATACACTAATACCGGAGTGCAGTGGAAGTCTTTGCACCGTCCAAGTTCATTTTCCCTTTCAATGTACTTAAACAAACAAATTAGTCTAAAAGGGATCAAGTTGTAGCACATCTGCATATAGACTTGTGAGGTCCGGGGATGACTTGTACAACTTGAGCACCTTAAATAACTGATTTAAATGCACAAAGTAACATGATCAAAGACATAGAACACATGTATGCTATGGATCAATCCAAGTTACGTGAATCTAGAACATTTAGCTCACTACGCAACCTGCAAAACCTTTTCTCTTCTAAAGGCTTAGTGAAGATATCGGCTAGCTAGTTCTCGGTGCTAATGTGGTACACATCGATATCTCCCTTTTGCTGGTGGTCTCTCAGGAAGTGATGTCGGATGTCTATGTGCTTAGTATGGCTGTGTTCAATAGGATTATCTGCCAAGCGGATTGCACTCTCATTGTCACATGGGACTTTGCTCAGATTGTAGCCAAAGTCCCGGAGGTGTTGCCTCATCCAAAGCAGTTGTGCACAACACTGTCCTGCGGCAACGTACTCGGCCTCAGCGGTGGATAGGGCAACGGATGTCTGTTTCATGGAACTCCAGGACACTAGGGACCTTCTTAGAAATTGGCACGTCCCTGATGTGCTCTTCCTATCAACCTTGCACCCTGCATAATCGGAGTCTGAGTATCCAATCAAGTCAAAGGTAGACCCCTTTGGATACCAGATCCCGAAGCAAGGTATAAAAACTAAATACCTAAGAATTCACTTAACCGCCACAAGGTGATATTCCTTGGGGTCGGATTGAAATCTAGCACACATGCATACACTAAGCATAATGTCCGGTCTACTAGCACAAAGATAAAGTAATGAACCTATCATTGACCGGTATGCCTTTTGATCAACGGACTTACCTCCTTTGTTGAGGTCAATGTGCCCGTCATATCCCATCGGTGTCTTTGCGGGCTTGGCGTCCTTCATCCCAAACCTCTTGAGAAGATCCTGAGTGTACTTCGTTTGGGAGATAAAAGTGCCATTCTTGAGTTGCTTCACTTGGAATCCAAGGAAGTAGGTCAACTCGCCCATCATCGACATCTCGAACTTTTGCATCATCACCCTGCTAAACTCCTCACAAGACTCTTGATTAGTAGAACTAAATATTATGTCATCGACATAAATTTGGCAAACAAAAAGATCACCGTTGCAAGTCTTTGTAAAAAGAGTGGGATCGGCTTTCCCAACCTTGAAAGCATTAGAAATAAGAAAATATCTAAGGCATTCATACCATGCTCTTGGAGCTTGCTTAAGTCCATAGAGCACCTTACAGAGCTTGTACACATGGTCGGGATACCTGTCATCCTCAAAGCCAGGGGGTTGTTCCACGTATACCTCCTCCTTGATTGGCTCGTTGAGGAAAACGCTCTTTACACCCATTTGGAATAGCCTAAAGGAATGGTGAGTGGCATAGGCTAATAATATTCAAATTGACTCTAACCTAGCCACAGGAGCAAAAGTGATGTGCACCCGTTGGGTGAATGCCCGATCTTTCGATGAGAGGGTGTGGAATAACTCGATTGAAGGAGGAGACGACGTTCACGGCCCAACTACAGCCTTCCAAAGACGCTGCGCCTTAGCAACCGAAACACCACCTTCTATGGCTGTCACGATCTTGTGGAGCGTGACATCCTGGCCACTAGGGCTCTCGTCCTACAAGCAATCGAAGAACTAGCAAGAACAAGTAGAACAAGTACTGAATTACCAGATGTAAATGTAGGTTTCAAAATAAAACTCCAATACTGGTGGGGTTCCGAAGACAAGAAGATGGGCGGCTGCACCAGCACGCGCGCTTACAAGCAAGTAGCGAGAGCTAAACTTGATCTAAACAAAACTCGCTGTTCTTGGTGGTGGCTAGGGGGTTTATAAACATGGGAGGATGACCACAAGGGTATTGGGGTCGTGCTGCAACCCTAGGATGCAGTCCCTAATGGACCCAACTCGATACACGACCCATTGGGCCAAAATAGGGTGACGCAGCACCATGGGCAGAAAAGGCAGGAAATGTCTCGGTAAGGAAACAATGATTACGGCGGCCTCAGAATAGATATGATGATAATTGCGGATCCATATGAAAGTAGACTTGATAAGCTTTTCCATGTTGTGCTTGAACATTCCAATCTGAGCCCGCATGTGACCGTTGTGACCTTCACAAGTTGGTGTTCTTCTGCAGTCCGAATCTAGCATGTTCAAATCCTTTTTCCTTTTAGTCTTCTCTCTGGTTCCTAAGCAAAACAAGAGTGCACTGGTCTCCATGGTCTAGATATGATGGACATGAACTCAAGAGTGTAATCACCTGATGGTTGAGTTGACGAGCACAAGCGCGAGTAATGGGACCAGAAATTGGTACTTGTATTTGCATAGATGTATCAGTAGTGTGGATGTCTTCATCATTCTCCCCTTCTTGCATTTGAGTCGTCCTCGACTCAAGCTCAACTTCCTCTCCCAAGTAGGGCTTTAAATCTGCAATGTTAAATGTGGGGCTAACCCTAAAGTCTATAGGCAGATCTAGCCTATATGCATTATCGTTAATTTTCTCTAGCACTTTAAACGGTCCATCGGCTCGAGGTAACAATTTAGATTTTTGTAATTCAGGAAACCTTTCCTTTCTCAAATGCATCCAAACTAAATCTCCAGGTTCAAAATTTAATTCCTATCTACCTTTATCACTAGCAAACTTATATCTAGCATTCATATGCTCTATGTTTTCTTTAGTAGTTTCATGCAGTTTTAACATCAATTCAAAACGCCTAGTAGCATCAGAATTTAGTTTTTTAGAAGATGGCAAAGGCATTAAATCAATAGGAGCACGAGGCAAGAAACCATATACAATCTGAAATGGGCACATCTTTGTAGTAGAATGTAATGATCGATTATAAGCAAATTCAACATGAGGCAAACAGTCCTCCCACATCTTAATATTCTTTTTTAGAACAACCCTTAACATAGTAGACAGTTCTATTCACAACTTCAGTTTGACCATCAGTTTGGGGTAGTAGAAAATAAAAGCTTACTCCCCAGTTTTGCCCACAAAGTCCTCCAAAAATGTCTATGAAATTTAGCATCACGATCAAAAACGATTGTGTTGGGCACACCATGCAAGCGAACAATTTCACGAAAGAACAAATCAGCAATATGAGTAGCATCGTCAGTTTTATGACATGGTATGAAATGTGCCATCTTAGAAAATCTATCAACAACCACAAACACACTATCATGTCCCTTCCTAGTCCTAGGCAATCCCAGCACAAAATCCATAAAAATATCTTCCCAAGGAGCACTAGGAACGGGTAGGGGCAAATACAAACCGTGTGGATTTAACCGTGACTTCTCCTTTTGACATGTCGTGCAACGAGCAACCAATCTCGCCACATCTCTTCTCATCTTGAGCCAAAAGAAATGACCAGCAAGTATGTCCTCCGTTTTCTTTGCTCCAAAATGTCCCATTAAGCCACCTCCATGTGCTTCCTGTAACAACAACAAACGAACGGAGCTAGCTGGAATGCATAGCTTGTTAGCTTTAAACACAAACCCATCACTAACGATATATTTGTTACATCCTTTCCCATCTTTACAATGCAGCAACAAATCTTTAAAATCAGCATCATGAACATATTGGTCTTTAATCGTCTCTAATCTAATGATTTTGTTGTCAAGTTGATTCAGCAAAGAATATCTCCTAGACAAAGCGTCAGCAATGATATTCTCTTTTCCTTTCTTGTGCTTAATAACATAAGGAAAAGATTCGATAAATTCAACCCACTTAGCATGTCTATGGTTCAGTTTTCCTTGACTACGAATATGTTTCAAAGATTCATGATCAGAATGAATAACAAACTCTTTGGGGAATAAATAATGCTGCCATGTTTCTAATGTTCACACAAGAGCATATAATTCCTTATCATAAGTAGAATAATTTAGAACAGGCCCACTCAATTTTTCACTAAAATATGCAGCAGGTTTGCCTTCTTGTAACAAAACACCACCCAATCCAATTCCACTAGCATCACATTTAAGCTCAAAAGTCTTATTAAAATCAGGAAGTTGGAGGAGGGGTGCATGTGTCAACTTATCTTTCAACACGTTGAAAGAGTGCTCTTGGACTTTGCCCCAACTAAAATGCACTCCCTTCTTCGTAAGCTCATTCAAAGGTGCAGCAATGGTACTAAAGTCCTTCACAAAATGGTGATAGAAGCAAGCAAGTCCAAGGAAACTTCGCACCTGTGTGATAGTCTTTGGCATTGTTGGGGACTTGTTCTCAAATGATATGAGTTAAGAACAAGGCAACACAAAATGTTATATGTTAATGCCCTTCGTCCTACGAAGCATTGTTTCCCTTAGGATGTAATGATCTTCGGACGAAGGTACATGAAGGACATACCTTCATCATTGCAGTATACATTAATGAAAGAAGAAGCATATGAAACGTAAAAACAACATGGACAATTATGTAACATTATTAATTCATTTTTATCATATTATCATGAGTGTGAAAACAATATGAAATTACAAATTATACCTTCAGCTTAACAGAAAGTGAAAGCACAAGAGTGACGCAAGAACGAATACAAGTTCGCGTGAACAGTATGGGGGTACTGTTCATCTATTTACAAATACAGGATGCAGCCTCTGAGAAATTACACTATTGCCCTTTACATTTACTATTGACTTTAGGACAATTCATTGAGGTCCATATTGCCTTTTCCCCTTTAAGTCGGTTCCTTTTCCTGCTGCTATGCCGAAGCCTCCATGTGCGTGGCTTCGGAACCGCATTACCCTTCGTATCGTTCATGCTTCTCACATTGTGTATGGTTTAGATTCGAGTCCAAAGATACCTGTTCATATACAACACTTCGAAAACATTGTCAAATCATGTTTTTGAGGACCTTCGGAAGACGAAGGCCCCCAACAGTAGCCCCTCGTGGTATTAATTTGTTTAAGATAACGAATTCAGACTGCGACATGGACTGAAGGCCTTAAGCCGAAGGTCCAAAAAACACCTTCCCATTGCTAGAATAGCAACAGCCAATGACGGATGGGACCCCCAATTTGGGGCGTGCTGAGCATATAAATAAGGACTCGCACCAGCCACATTTGATACGCTGCCTGCGCCATTTGCTTTGTTTTCTCAATTCCATAGCTCTTGCTCACTAACGCTTGCTAGTTTTTCAAGTTTTCTGAGGTTTAGTTAAAAAGATGCATTTTGGTCATTTCTGAGGGAGAAATGTCTGAAGACAAAAAGATTGCTGTTGAGACGAAGGTGACTGAAGAGACGAAGCTACTTGAAGAGAAGAAGAATATGGATCCTTATATTGCTGGTTTTATCGAATCGATGGCAAAGACAAACACAGAAGATTGTTAAAGAGACACTGGAAGGTTTGTTTGAAGATACTGGTGACAGTGATAGTTATGATGCGGAAAGCGGGGGCGAAGATTCTGAGGATTGGCCCTGGAGGCCAAGTCATACAATCTTTGGGAAATCAACGATTAAACAAAGTCATCTTGATAATATGAGAGGAAGATACTTTCGGGACATGTCTATTGTTAGGGCTGGCGAAGACAACAAGGTCCATGCCCCCGAGGAAAATGAAGTTGTAATTTATCGAAGCTTCTTCAAAGCTGGGCTTCGGTTCCCACTAAGCAGGTTTGTAGTTGAAGTGCTAAAAACCTTCCAAATCTTCCTTCATCAGTTGACCCCCGAAGCCATATTGAGGATGGGAATCTTCGTCTGGGCAGTAAGAAGCCAAGGAATAGAACCAAGCGTGAAGTGTTTCTGTAGCATGCACGAACTCCTGTATGAGACAAAGGCCATAGGGTAAAGAACAGTATCACAACAACTTCGATTGTTATGGATTTATCGCCCGCGCCAACGCCAGCCACCCAGTGCCAACATTTCAGAAGAGATGGCCCGGAACTTGGATGGAAGAATGGTTTTATGTGAAGAACGACTTGACAGCGAGGGAGGACATCAAAGAGGTTATCATGCGTCCCATATGGTCTCGCTTCGGTCTCCGAAAACAGAAGGTTGAAATTGATGATGCTGCGGAAGCGTGCCAGAAGGCTTTCGGCACTGTCTGCTTTTTCATTGGTACAAGAGATTTAGTTCAAGAGTATATAGCATTTAGAGTGTGGCCGCTTGCAGAAGGCTGGGAAATGCCGAAGGAAATCATCAATGATCCTAGCGAAGGTGATTTGGTCCGGCTGAAATACACCTTTAGGTTTGGAGACAAATTTGATGAACCAAACGATGATTGGCTGAAGTGTATTGAAGTTACAAGTGATGAACTACTTGGATCATATTCCAAGGCAGAAGATAATGCATTATCCGCAGCCTTCGGAAGTCGGGGGAAAGAAGAGATTGAATAGAGTTTTTGATGCCTATTGGCTTCGTCTACCCCGACTACCGCTACCCGCTGTGGGGACAGGGGAAGAAGAGAAAAGTTGATGCAACGGCTGCCCCAGCCGGGCCTGTGCCAGAGGCTACAAGCAAAAAGTTGAAGGTGCTTACCCACCGGCCACGTTACATTGAACCGGCCGTGGTTCCTGAATTTGGCGCAGGGACATCTTCTGCTGCCGAAGCAAAGCGCGCTGCCATGATCGTGCAGAGTACTGAAGAGCCGATTGTGGCGCTGAAGATGTCTGCAGTCGGGCTATCCGAAGCTAGAGATGATAAGGTTGAAAAGCTACAGGTGGAAAAGGTGATAAAAGCGCCAGAAATCTTGAGCCCACCTATAGAGACAGCTTTGTCAAAGGTGCAAAAAAATTCTGCCGCCACTCCTAGAAGGAGGAGGATGGCCAGCGTATTAGACGCTGTTATATAGACTATGAAGGCTTTGAGCCCTGCTCCTAAGAAAATTGTTGAAGCTTCGAAAGCTCAGGTCGAAGCTGAAGCTGGACCTTCAATGCCTACCGAGACGGAGCCTACCACGCCTGAAAACAAAACAGCAGGGCAGAATGTACCAAAAAAACCAAAATTCCTGCTCCCGAAGCTCCGATCGAAGATGTTGACTATATTATTCGGCATGCTGCGGGAAAAAAATTGTCCGAAGAGGAAATTTTTGAAGCCAAACACTATGCCCGGGAGCTAAAGTACCCGAAGGGGGCCTTAGTGTTTAATGGTACAAACGAAGATGATTTTTTGTATTGTCTCTCAGACAATAAAGAATTATCTGTGTGTCGGGAAGATGGCCAGAAGTATGGGCTTCCCGAAGCTCGAAGCTGGCCTTTGTGCCATGACGAAAGCTGATCTCGTAGATAGTCTTGCATACAACAGTCTGAAGGTTCAGAAATTATGAATTTTGAAGCTTATGAACTCTAGAATGAAGTCTTTTACTCTGATGTTAATCCTTTTATTCTTCTTGTAGGGCTTGATACTTAGCAATGCCCTAAGAGCGCAAAAGAATGTTGAAGACGAGAGCTGCACTATAGCTCTCAACAACCTTCGAACAGAGGTTATCAGGCTGAGAAACGAAGCCTCAGAAAAGACAAAATTCTACTTTCATTGGTGGATAAAGTAAAAGAAGATGAAGCAAATTTTAAGGCTCAAGCTGAAATTCAAAAGAATGAGATCGAAGACCTTAGGAAACAACTGGCCGAAGCCAAAGAGAAATGTGGGCTCGCCGAGGCCAACCGAGATATTAGTGAATATTGGAGAAATTATTTAGAAAAAATGGTTGAAGAACTGCGCGCATCCAAAGAAAGATGCTTCGAAAAATCCCTGGGCTGTGTGGAGAAAATAATGGCTAGCTTCGCCAAAGTGGGTGCCTATTCCAACGAAGATAACTTTATACGAGGCGACCCTGAAGGTGTTATCGAATAGATAAGCGGAGAAGCCGAAGCTTTTGAAGAAATTTTAAGTGATCGCGGGGATGTCTGCGCGTTTTCCGGTGCGAGAGGAATTTTAGCCATCCTGGAGAAGGCGGGTTGCGACCATGTCAAAACTTTGGCCCAGGCCGAAGTTGCCTTCTCTATGGATGATACAAAAGATCCCTCAGCTGAAGCAAGCTTAGTGGGTGGAAAAATTTACACTGACATCTGGGCAAATGGTGGCCGAGAAATAGCTCACGAAATTATGAAGAAGAGCGAGAAAGACATCCATGAGGCCCGAGTTCAAGCTAAGCAAGCTAAAGAAGCTGCAGAGCGTGAGAGGCACATAGGTATTGCTTCGCGGCATCTAGCTTCGGCATTTCTTTTCGTGACTTCGAACTGATTATTTTTTTCTGCTGTAGCTGAACTATCTCCTCCATCAGAACCGTTCGACCCCTTGGCTGACCCGAAAATGAAGGAAGCAATAGATATCATTAATGTGGCCGAATCTATTGTTGATGAAGTTGTTAACAAGTTGCTAAACGAAGTTGCGGAGAAGGTCCTGAGAGAGGACTAGTACTTGTTTGTAAATACATTTCTAGATGATCAATGTAACTTTGCTGTATCAAGACTATAATATTCGATGTGCATATTTTTGAATCTAATATGTAAATTATTTGTAATTCAATTCTTTGCGATGCATGAAACTTTATATACATACCGCTTTTGAGCCTTTGGCGAAAAAACACCTTCCCTTCTTTTCATGCTTCGTAAAGAAGAAAATTCGTGCTTCGTGAAAATATCCTTGCTTCGTAAAAACATCCCATCTTTGTAAACAAAGGATCCCTTCTTTTGAATTAGAGCTGATGAAGCTGTATTTCTCAGCTTACTTTGTGCCTTAGCACATTTTCATTTTTTATAAAGCAGTCTCCAAAGATCGACTTCGTATTCAATTCATGTCATCGGTGCAATATGATGTATGATGTGATGTTTTGCGGGATGATGTGATGATATGATGCAAAGGATGAAGCTAATGCTGAAGATATGCAAAGGAGGATCCCTTCTGGCTGCTGGCTTCAGTAATGAATCGGTTGTGGTGGTGGTGGAGGTGGGAGTTGTGGCCAAGAAGCCTGTGAATGGCCAGCCGAAGCAACGGAAGCTGCAGGATGACTGCCCACATACTCTGGTATGTATGGAGAATGGCACGAAGCAGTGTGCAAGACCTACTTCGGCTGATTCTGCCGAGCTTCAGCTTCTGCTATCTCCTTTTGCTTCTAAATAGTGATTTGGCACATTCTTATAGTATGGCCCTTGTCCTCACCACAGAATAAGCAGTAGATCTTTCTAGGCTGATCCCCAAATCTTCCCCTGAAGCCACTAGCGCCTCTGCCTCTTGGGGCTGGTGGCCTGAAAGAGCTTTGCTGTTGCCCCGAAGATTGTGAGGTGTATTGCGACCTCTGTAGCTGACTCCCTTTGTCATCATTCTGAGTGGAATTGTGGATTGACCTGACATGCCTCGGATGGATTCTTCCTCCGAAGCCCCTGGTCATTTCTGAGAATCTGTAAGCTTCCTCTCTTCTCTGGCGAAAGTCGTTGTCAGCCCGGATGTACTCATCCATTTTCTGGAGCAGCTTCTCCAGAGTTTGTGGTGGCTTCCTGGCGATGTATTGGGTCGTAGGTCCTAGCCAAAGGCCTTTAATCATGGCCTCAATGTCAATTTCATTGGGCACCATGGGCGCTTGCGCCCTCAATCGCAAGAACCTTCGGACATATGCCTGGAGGTATTCCTCATGGTCTTGCGTGCATTGGAACAGGGCCTAAGCTGTGACTGGCTTCGTCTGAAAACCTTGAAAACTGGTCACCAGGATGTCCTTAAGCTTCTGCCATTTTGTGATAGTCCCTGACCGAAGAGAAGAATACCATGTTTGAGCTACATTCCAGACTGCCATGACGAAGGACTTCGCCATGACTACAGTATTGCCCCCATACGAAGATATAGTTGCCTCGTAGCTCATCAGAAACTGCTTTGGGTCTGAATGCCCATCATACATGGGAAGCTGAGGTGGCTTGTATGACGGGGGCCATGGGGTAGCCTGCAGTTCTGCTGCCAAGGGAGAAGCATCATCAAAAGTAAAGGTATCATGATTAAAATCATCATACCATCCATCTTCGTTGAATAAGCCTTCTTGACGAAGTTCCCTGTGTTGGGGACTTCGATCTTGTTCATTTTGAACAAGATGGCGCACTTCTTCAGTAGCTTTGTCGATCTTCCTTTGAAGATCAGCCAGTCGCACCATCTTCTCCTTCTTTCTTTGTACTTGTTGATGAATAATTTCCATGTCCCTGATTTCTTGGTCCAATTCCTCCTCCTGGAGTGTTGGACTGGTGGCCTTCCTCTTCTGGCTTCGAGCTTCTTGGAGAGAAAGAGTTTCCTGGTTTGGGTCTAGTGGCTGCAATGCAGCAGCCCCTGTCGCTGAAGCTTTCTTCGGCGGCATGACGAAGGTCAGTGCTTATCGAAGGTGGTCGAAAGAGTTCACCGGAGGTGGGCACCAATGTTGGGGACTTGTTCTCAAATGCTATGAGTTAAGAACAAGGCAACACAAAATGTTATATGTTAATACCCTTCGTCCTACGAAGCATTGTTTCCCTTAGGATATAATGATCTTCGGACGAAGGTCATGAAGGACATACCTTCATCATTGCAGTATACATTAATGAAAGAAGTATATGAAACGTAAAAACAACATGGACAATTATGTAACATTATTAATTCATTTTTTATCATATTATCATGAGTGTGAAAACAATATGAAATTACAAATTATACCTTCGGCTTAACAGAAAGCGAAAGCACAAGAGTGACGCAAGAGAACGAGTACAAGTCCACGTGAACAGTACGGGGGTACTGTTCATCTATTTATAGACACAGGACGCAGCCTGTGAGAAATTACACTCATGCCCTTTACATTTACTATTGACTTTAGGACAATTCATTGAGGTCCATATTGCCTCTTCCCCTTTAAGTCGGTTCTTTTTCCCGCCGCTATGCCGAAGCCTCCATGCGCGTGGCTTCGGAACCGCATTACCCTTCGTATCGTTCACGCTTCTCACATTGTGTATGGTTTAGATCCGAGTCCGAAGATACCTGTTCATATACAGCACTTGGAAAACATTGTCAAATCATGTTTTTGAGGACCTTCGGAAGATAAAGGCCCCCAACAGGCATAGGCCATCCATGTATCGCTTCTACCTTGGTTTGATCAACCTCAATTCCCTGTGGAGTCACAACATAGCCAAGAAATGACACTCGATCGGTGCAAAATGTGCACTTCTCAAGGTTACCAAATAAACGTGCATCTCGTAAAGCATTAAAAACAGCACGCATGTGATCAACATGTTCATCCATAGATTTGTTGTAGATCAATATGTCATCAAAGTATACTACCATAAATTTTTCAATGAAGGCACACTGTAACGCCCTGAATTTGGGGGTAGAATTTTTTCTTCTTTTCTCTCACCAAATTCAGGCGTTACTCTCTTTTCTCTTTCCTGTTTCGCTCCTTCCTCCCAATTTCAAACCCGTAAAGTGACGGTGTCCGTGTCATGTATAAACCAAAACCTAAGTGTCTTGGGTGTTGCATCATGTTGAGGCGCATTTCTTTGTCTGATATCGCGTGTCCGTCTCGCTCTATCTCGGTTTTCGGTCGCGATTGGAGCCCGTGTCGTGCGTCTCGGTTTGGGTTGTGCGCGTCGTGGGTTTCGACCCGTGAAGTGGCCCGGCCCAACCCAGCCCGGCCCGGTCCGGCCCTGCATGCCCCTGGCGCCCACACCCCCCTATGCGCCCCCCTCTTCTCTCTCTCATTTGGATCTCCCGCGCAACAACTTCCCTCTCCCTCTTCCACCTCTCTCTCCCTGTGGTGCCCTAGGAATTGGAGACGGCGATCACCGGAATTTGGACCCCGAGGTGAGCTCCCCTCCCCTCCTCCTCTCTCTCTCCCTCTCCCTCCTCTTCTTCCTCCCCCACGGGGACTTGTTCTCAAATGCTATAAATTAAGAACAAGGCAACACAAAATGTTAAACGTTAAAGTCCTTCGTCCTTCGAAGCATTATTTCCCTTAGGATATAATGATCTTCGGACGAAGGTTATGAAGGACAAACCTTCATCAATACAACACATAATAATGAAGAAAGAATCATATGAAATATAAATGATGACATAAACAATTATGTGTCATTGTCAACTCCTCTTCAATATTATTATTATGGAAAAATAGAAATGATATTAAGTTACAAATGTACCTTCGACTTGAAAGAAGGTAAGAATACAAGCGTGACGCAAAAGTAAATGCCCAGTCAGCGTGAACAGTACGGGGGCACTGTTCACCTATTTATAGGCACGAGACACAGCCCATGTAAAATTACACCCATGCCCTTTACATTTGGTAGTGATTCTATGGTAATCCACCGAGGCCTAAATAGCATTTTCATCTTTAAGTCGGTTTCCTTTTCTGCTATCATGCCGAAGCTTTCCTGCTCACAGCTTCGGCGCTGTATCAACCTTCGTATTCTTCTCCCACTGTGGTACTGATTCGAGTCCGAAGATACCTGTTCACACATTATACTCCAGAAACACTGTTAAATCATATTTTTGAGGACCTTCGGAAGCCGAAGGCCCCCAACAGTAGCCCCTCGCAATATTAATTTGTTAGAATAATAAATTTAGATTGTGACATGGACGAAGGCCTTAAGCCGAAGGTCCGAAAAAACACCTTCCCTTTGCTAGAATAGCAACATTCACTGACAAGCAGGGCCCTCCAATTTTCAATGCACTGGGCATATAAATAAGAGCATACCACAAACTTATTTGGTACGCTTTCTTGCCGTCTGCTCTTGCTTACTCAATTTTTAGCTCTTGCACACCAACTGCTTGGCTTTTTAAGTTTTTAAGCTTCGGCTCTGAAAACAGTTTTTAGCATTTTCGAAGATGTCTGAAGGTAAAAAGGCTGCTGCCGAGATGAAACTGAGTCTTTCTGAAGAGAAAAACCTGGGGTTTCTTGAAGCAATGTCGAAGACCAATACAGAAAAAATCACCAAAGAGATTTTAGAAGGTTTATCTGAAGATACTGATGACAGCGACAGTTATGATGTGGATAGTGGTGGTGAAGACTCCGAAGATCGCCCTTGGCGACCAAGCCATGTGGTTTTCGGCAAATCGAGTATCAAAGAAAATCATCTTGTCAACATGAGGGGAAGATATTTCCGGGACTTGTCCATTGTGAGGGCCGACGAAGGAGAGAAGACTTGTCCGACTCCTGAGGAAAATGAAGTCGTAGTGTTCCGAAGCTTTTTGAAAGCTGGACTACGATTTCCCCTGAGCAGCTTTGTCGTAGAGGTGCTGAAAATATTTGAAATTTATCTTCACCAACTTACCCCTGAAGCAATCATAAGGATGAATATCTTCGTGTGGGCGGTGAGAAGCCAAGGTCTGGAACCGGATGCGAAAAGTTTCTGCAACATACACGAATTGTTATACGAGACAAAGCCCTGGGGTAAGGAACAGTATCACAATAATTTCGGCTGCTACAGCTTCGTTGCTCGGTCTGGGTCAAGCTGTCCCGTGCCAACCTTTCGGAAGAAATGGCCCGGCGACTGGATGACAGAATGGTTTTATGTGAAGAATGACCTAAAAACACGGGAAGATATTAAAGGTATAATCATGCGTCCTATTTGGCAACGCTTCGGCCTGCGGAAGCCGAAGGTTGAAATGAATGAAGCTGCCGAAGAATGCCAGAGAGCCTTCGGAGTTATTTGCTCTTTTATTGGAACGAGGGATTTGGTCCAAGAGCATATTGCCTTCAGAGTATGGCCGCTTGCGGAAAAATGGGAAATGCCGCGAGAAACCATAAAGGAGGCTGACGAAGGTGGGCTTATCAGACTGAAGTATACTTTCAAGTTTGGAGATAAATTCGTTGAGCCAGATGAAGACTGGCTAAAAAGCATTGAAAATTTAAGTGATGAACTACTTGGGGTTTATTCAAAGGCCGAAGATACTGCATTGTCATCAGCCTTCGGAGGCCGGAAAAAGAAAAGACTGAATCGAGTATTTGACGCAATTGGGTTCGTGTACCCCGACTACCAGTATCCAGCGCGGGGCCAAAAAAGAAAAAGCGCAACCTCTGCACAGGAAACTGCTTTAGCCGCTCCCAGCGAGCCAGCGCCGAAGAGACAAAGGGTAAAGGTTCTCACACACCGGCCACGCTACATTGAACCAGCTACGGTGCCTGAGTTCGCCGGTGAAACCTCTTCGGCCACCGTCACTAAAGAACCAACTTCAGTGTCGAAGATCGAAGAAAAAACTGAAGTACCCTCAACAGAAAAAGCAGAAAAACCGAGAACTGAAGGAACGAAAAAATTGGAAATTTTAAGTCCTTCAGCAAGTGTTGAGACAATAAAAAACCAAAAAGGCCCAGCAGTGACCCTGAAAAGAAAAAGAATGGTCAATGTGCTAGATGTACTGGAGACAATTAAGTCTTCAAGCACGACTCCAAAGAAGACTGCTGAAACTTCCAAAGCGGAAATTGAAATCTTTGACACTAAAGCTCCAAAGCAACAAACTGAGACTGAGGCTGGGCCTTCAGAGCCTACGAAGGTAAAATCCTTGGAAACCGAGGAAGAAAAAATGACGGAGGCCAATTCTTGTTGAAGAAGTCTGTGCTGTTGCCCCCGAAGCATCCTCCAAAGTCCTTGATTATATTGTTCGGCATGCTTCGGGGAAAAAGTTATTAGAAGAAGAAGTTTTTGAAGCTAATCACTATGCCAAAGAACTGAAATATCTGAAGGGGGCACTAGTGTTCAATGGTACGGATGAAGAAGATTTCCTATACTGCCTCCCGGATAACAAAGAACTACTCGTCTGCTGGGAAATGGCCCAAAGCATGGGGTTTCCGAAGCTGGAGGCTGGCCTTTGCACGATGACAAAGGACGATCTTGCGGACAGCCTTGCGTATAATAGCCTGAAGGTACGAGATCTACGCATTTGGAAACTTTATGATTTGAAATCTATTGTTTTATTCTTATACTAACTCTTTTACATATAGGGTTTAATACTTAGCAACGCGCTGAGAGCACAAAAGAATGCCGAAGATGAGAGCTATGAAATTGCTTTCAACAACCTTCGAACAGAGGTTATCAAATTAAGGAACGAAGCCTTGGAAAAGGACAAAATTCTAGTTACATTGGTGGATAAAATAAAGGAGAACGAAGCTGCGTCTAAAGCACAAGTTATAGCTCAAAAGTATGAGATTGACGATCTTCGGAAGCAATTAGCCCGGGCTAAAGAAGAACGTATACTTGAAGAAACGAAGCGAGAACTTAGCGACCAATGGGCAAATCATTTAGAAGGAACTGTCGAAGAGCTTCGTTCGTCCAAGAAAAGATGCTATGACAAATCTATGGAGTGTGTTAAGAAAATGAAAGCTAGCTTTGCCAGCGTTGGCGCATTTTCGAGTGAAGAAAACTTTACAAGAGGCAACCCCGAAGGTCCCATTGAATGGATTAATCACGAAGCTGAGGCTTTTGAAGAAATTTTAAATAGTCGCGGAGACATATGCGCTTTTTCGGGTGCCAGGGGGATTGCCACCATTTTAGAAAGGAAAGGCTGCGAACATGTAAAAATTTTAGCACAATCCGAAACTGCCTTGTCCTTCGAAGACGCTAAAGACCCGTCAGCTGAAGCTAGCATAGTTGGTGGAAAATTTTTCACCGATATCTGGGATAATGGTGGCCGAGAAATGGCCCGAGAAATTATCCAAAAAAGCGAAAAATGCATCCATGATGCTAGAAAAGTGGCCGAGGCTGCTGAGAAAAGCGCAGAGCCCGAAGAGCAAATAGGTATTAACTAATGGTTTTTATTGTGTTGTAATTTTTGATTTCAAACTTCGTTCGCCAATTGTAATAGCAATGTAGCCGTATCCTGTCCTCCCTCAGATCCTGCTAAAACGCCTCCGGGCCCTCACCCGAAGGGCGACGATGAAATCAAAAAGATGGCCGAAGCTATCATGGATCAAGTTGTCAATCAACTCCTGAATGAAGCTGCGGAAGTAGTACTTAGGGAAGACTAAGTGCTATTGTAAAAACATTTGAAATGTAATATGTGTAATATCTTGTAACCCTGAATGTAATATACTTGTTTTTTATGGTTCAATTCTTTACGATGCATGCAATTTTACACATACCGTTTTTGAGTCTGACGAAAAAAAAACACCTTCCCTTCTTTTCATGCTTCGTGAAGAAGAATTTTCATTTATCACAACGATATCCATAGTGCTCTTGATGAAGAATTTCCAAGCTTCGAGAAAATATTTTCCGAAGCTACACTCCGAAGATCAATATTGTATCTCCTTGTGACTTTGCATGATTTTCCCCTTTTTCAAAGCATTTTTCCGAAGATCGATATTGTGCCCCCTTCTTGTGCCATATGCAGCATGATGTATGATGCTTATGCTATGCGAAATGATGTGATGATGTTATGTTATGTAAAATGGTATTTATTCCGAAGATACACGCACATCCCTGCAATAAAACACATAATCTTTTTAAATCAGCGTTGACTTTTCGCTGTAAGCCTCCCCTAGGAGCTTCTTCGCCTTTTACTTCAGCGGAATCAGCGTTTATTTTTCGCTGTAAGCCTCCCTTAGGAGCTTCTTCGCCTTTTACTTTCGGCGGTATTCGCGTTGACTTTTCGCGCTTCGCCTTTTACTTAGGCGGTATCAGCGTTTATTTTTCGCTGTAAGCTCTGCATTCCCTTTGGAACGACTTCTGAGCAGAAAACTTACACTACGCTCCCTTTGGAACGGCTTTTCCAGCAAACTTACTCTGCCATAGAACGACTTTTTGTTGCTTCGAAGAATTCATGCTGTGCCTTTTAAAATAAATTTTTTGATAATTCGAAGATTCTCCTTGCTATCGCAAATCTTTAAGCTTCGATAACTTAAGTCTGTGGAGAAGACATATTTTCCTTGTGGCTGACAACAAAACTATTACATGAGATTTAAAAAAGTGTCCTTTGTTACACAGAAAATAAAACTGAATGGAAAAGACTAATATCAAGGTAGGATATTTGTCAATAAATGTGCTTCGACTCTGGCACAGTGCTATTGACTGTGCGAGCTTCGGACGGTTCTCTGAAGTCCCTTTGATGTTGAGCATATTGGCCCCCTTCTGGCTAGCTGGCCTTGTTGCAGCGGTGGTGGAGGCGGAAGATGTTGCCAGGAAGCTTGAGGTTGACTCGCCGAAGCAACAGAAACTGCAGGGTGATTGCCTACATATTCTGGGATGTAAGGCGAATGATACGAAGCAGTGTGCATAATCTGCTTCGGCTGACCCTGTTGTGCTGCAGCTTCAGCTATCTCCTTTTGCTTCTGGATGGTAACATGGCACATCCTGGTGGTATGGCCCTTATTTTCACCACAGAACAAGCAAAATGTTCTCCTTGGCTGATCTCCAAATCTTCCGCCGAAGCCCCTGGCGCCTCTACCTCTTGGAGCTGGCGGCCGGAAGGAGCTTTGCTTGTTGCCCCAAAGCTTGTGAGGAGCACTGTGGCCTTTGCTGCTAACTCCCCTTATCATCATTTTGAGTATTGTGAATTGACCTGACGTGCCTCGGATAAAATCTTCCTCCGAAGCCCCTGGTCATTTCGGAGAACCTGAAAGCTTCCTCCCTTCTTTGACGAAAATCATTGTTGGCCCGAATATACTCGTCCATCTTCTGGAGCAGCTTCTCCAAAGTTTGAGGAGGTTTCCTAGCAAAGTACTGAGCTGAAGGTCCTGGCCGAAGTCCCTTGATCATGGCCTCAATTACAATTTCGTTGGGCACTGTTGGCGCCTGTGCCCTCAAACGTAAGAACCTCCGGACATACGCCTGAAGGTATTCTTCGTGATCCTGGGTGCACTGGAATAGAGCTTGAGCAGTGACCGGCTTCGTCTGAAACCCCTGGAAGCTGGTTAACAACATGTCCTTCAGCTTTTGCCATGAAGTGATCGTTCCTGGTCGAAGGGAGGAATACCAGGTTTGAGCAACACTCCTGACAGCCATAACAAAATATTTTGCCATGACTGCAGTATTGCCACCATACGAAGATACTGTTGCTTCGTAGCTCATCAAAAACTGCTTCAGGTCTGAATGGCCGTCGAACATGGGAAGCTGGGGCGGCTTGTAGGATGAAGGCCAAGGTTTAGCCTGCAGCTCAGCGGATAGAGGAGAAGCATCATCAAAAGCAAAATTTCCATGGTGGAAATTCTCATACCAGTCATCTTCATTGAAGAAACCCTCCTGATGAAGATCCTTGTGCTGAGGCCTTCGGTTCTGCTCATCCTGAGTAAGATGACGAACTTCTTCAGAAGCTTCGTCTATCTGCCTTTGCAATTCTGCTAGCCTAGCCATCTTTTCCTTCTTCCTCTGCACCTATTGATGAAGCATCTCCATGTCTCTGATTTCTTGGTCTAGCTCATCCTCTTGCGGTGTCGGGCTGGCAGCCTTCCTCTTCTGGCTTCGGGCCTCTCGAAGAGAGAGAGTCTCCTGATTGGGGTCCAGCGGTTGCAGAACTGCAGCCCCAGTTGCTGAAGCTTTCTTCGGCGCCATAGCGAAGGTTTATGGTTGCCGAAGATGTTCAAAACTCAGAGTAGAAGTGAGTTCACCGGAGGTGGGCGCCAATGTTGGGGACTTGTTCTCAAATGCTATAAATTAAGAACAAGGCAACACAAAATGTTAAACGTTAAAGTCCTTTGTCCTTCGAAGCATTATTTCCCTTAGGATATAATGATCTTCGGACGAAGGTTATGAAGGACAAACCTTCATCAATACAACACATAATAATGAAGAAAGAATCATATGAAATATAAATGATGACATAAACAATTATGTGTCATTGTCAACTCCTCTTCAATATTATTATTATGGAAAAATAGAAATGATATTAAGTTACAAATGTACCTTCAACTTGAAAGAAGGTAAGAATACAAGCGTGACGCAAAAGTAAATGCCCAGTCAGCGTGAACAGTACGGGGGCACTGTTCACCTATTTATAGGCACGAGACACATCCCATGTAAAATTACACCCATGCCCTTTACATTTGGTAGTGATTCTATGGCAATCCACCGAGGCCTAAATAGCATTTTCATCTTTAAGTCGGTTTCCTTTTCTGCTATCATGCCGAAGCTTTCCTGCTCACAGCTTCGGCGCTGTATCAACCTTCGTATTCTTCTCCCACTGTGGTACTGATTCGAGTCCGAAGATACCTGTTCACACATTATACTCCAGAAACACTGTTAAATCATATTTTTGAGGACCTTCGGAAGCCGAAGGCCCCCAACACCTCTTAACCGTAATTGCGAGCCCGCGTGAGACGTCTGTTTACTTACTGCATTCTATTGTATGGTGTACTATTCTTTTGTATTAAATATGTGGATGTATGTATGTTTGTGCTCGCATAGAGAACGATCCGGTCGAAGAGCCCGAGGAACTCGCAGGAGAAGCCCCTGAGCAGCAGTCGGTTGGTGGAAGCAAGTGTCCTTTGACCTATCTCTGTCCTATTCATTCTTTAATTCACCTCCCGCATTACACATTTATACTTAAGGATTGACTAGCTTTTGTTATCCATGTCCTTGTTTACCTATTTGGGTCGGATTATTATCGTTTAGCTTTATGCTATTGCTCAAACTCTAATCAATGAACATGATGAGATTATCTATGATACGCTGTTTTCCCCTCTCTTATTATGATGTTATACTTGTGGTCTTCAAGGGGGGCCGAGCGGTTTCTCGAGTGCCTCTCCGTAAGGACCTATTCTATGGATGACCGCCCGGGAAAACAGTGCAACCATGAGGGTGGAGTGGGACGCCCTTAGCTGAATAATTAGAGGATCCGGGGTGTAGTTCGCTTCGCCGTCGTGCCGTCAATGGGGCTCGGTGTATGCGGCTCGCTCTGCCAAGGTTGATTTGTCCCTTGGGGAGGAGTGCGGTACATTTAGGAAACCTAACAGGCGGCTACAGCCCCGGAGAATCTTTGTAAAGGCTACGTAGTGAAACCCTGCCTATTCACCTTGGTAGTGTTTAAGGGTTTGATCGGCCCGAGGCAAGAGGGAATCACGGCTTGTGGGTAAAGTGCACAACCTCTGCAGAGTGTTTGAAAACTGATATATTCAGCCGTGCTCGCGGTTATGAGCCGCCAAGGGAGCTCCAATGATTAGTGGTACTTGATCAGAGACATTTTGGTTTACAGATGGCAATGAGACTGATGGTTTTGGTTATGACTATGGTGCTGGTAAGTGGTATTCTTTCCGTTTAGAAAGGGTACATCGGGCTAATAACTTGGGTTAATGCTAAAACCTGGCTTTCTATTAGTAAATAATAATCTGACCAACTAAAAGCAACTGCTTGACTTACCCCCACATAAAGCTAGTCCACTACAGCCAAACAGGATACTTGCTGAGTATGTTGATGTGTACTCACTCTTGCTCTACACACCAACCCCCCCCCCCCCAGGTTGTCAGCATTGCAACCATGGCTCAGGAGAAGATGAAACTGTGGAAGGAGACTTCCAGGAGTTTCAAGACTACGACGAGTTCTAGGTGTGGGTTAGCGGCAACCCCCAGTCGGCTGCCTGTGAAGGTCCGCGGTTATCTACGTTTCGTTTTCGCACTTTGATTTATTGTAAGGACCATATGGACGTCTCAGACGTATGATGTAATCGACTATTATTTCCCCTTTTAATACTATTTGAGCATTGTGTGATGATGTCCATGTTATATAACTGCTGTGTACGTGAATTGCTGATCCTGGCACGTACATGGTTCGCATTCGGTTTGCCTTCTAAAATCGGGTGTGACACACGCAAAACCTCATTCATTAATCTCATGAAAGTGCTAGGTGCATTAGTTAACCTGAAAGGCATGACTAACCACTCATACAATCCGAACTTTGTTTTGAAAGCAGTTTTCCATACATCTCCCAATTTCATATGAATCTGGTGGTACCCACTATGCAAATCAACTTTAGAAAACACGATAGCACCACTCAATTCATCAAGCATATCATCTAAACGTGGAATAGGGTGTCGATACCGTATGGTGATATTATTAATAGCTCTACAATCAACACACATACGCCATGTTCCATCTTTTTTAGGCACTAAAATATTGGAACAGCACACGGACTAAGAGACTCACGCACGTAACCTTTGTCGAGTAGTTCTTGCACTTGTCACTGAATTTCTTTTGTTTTCTCCGGATTTGTCCTATATGGCGCACGATTTGGTAAAGATGCACCAGGAATAAGATCAATTTGGTGCTCAATCCCTCGTATAGGTGGCAGCCCCTCTGGTATCTCACATGGAAATACATCAGAATACTCCTGAAAATGTTAGCAACAACAGGAGGCAAAGAATGCTGCATATCTTGAATTGAAATCAAAGCATCCTTGCATACCAAGGCGTAGGCTACAGAAGTGGAAGCAAATAATTCATTTACATCAGATTTCGTCGCAAGCAAGAAATGTCCTTTCAATTTTATCCTATCTTTGTTATTACCAACAGCTTTAATATTCTTGTTGTTCTCAGTTTTAGCTTTGGTAGCTTTAGCAACATCATCACGCACAATAGCCTCAGGGGACATGGGAAGCAAAATAATTTTCTTATCATGGTGTATGAGAGAATATTGATTTGATCTACCATGACGCATACAATCTGAATCAAATTGCCATGGTCTGCCTAGCAGAATATTACAAGCATCCATAGGCACAACGTCAGAGTCAACAACATCATGATATGAACCAATAGCAAAATTAATTCGTACCAGCTTGGTTACCTTGACCTTACCACTATTGTTAATCCATTGAATGTGATATGTATGCGAGTGCGGTTTGGTCGTAAGTGCAAGCTTCTCCACCATGTCGCTGCTAGCCAAGTTGTTGCAGCTACCTCCATCAATGATCAAACAACATGAACGCTCCTTAATGACACACTTTGTTTGAAACAAAGTATGTTCGCTGATTCTGCTCTGCCTTCTCCATTTGTGCACTAAGCACAAGCTGTACAATGAGGCTCTCATAATGCTCTGCATCATCTGCACCAATCAGTTCTTCAGGTGGTTCCTTAGTGCCTACATCATCAGCCGCAAGCAAAGCAAGTGTAGCTTCATCCAAATCACTAGCAGAGTAATACCCACCATCATCTTTTACCACCAAAACACGTTGATTAGGACAATCACGTTGCACGTGTCCATAGCCCTTGCATCGATAACACAGAACATCTCTTGTTCTACCCGTGGAGGCTACTGAAGAGGCACTACCTGCTAGTTTCTAGGCAGATTTGGTTGCTGAATTTATGGAAGATGCACTGTGGTTTGTCGCTAGAGGAAGGCGGTGGTGCTCGTCGACTCGGCGAGGGAGTTGGTGCTAGTGTACGGCCGGTCATGGACGTAGTCGTGCGTTGCTACCATGGTGTAGATTTTCCTGTAGAAACATTAGACCTTGCACTAGCACGTCGTCCTTGCACTTCCCTTTCAGCTTTGCAAGCAAGATGAAACAATCGGGTTAAATTAGCATAATCTTCATAAGCAAGGATGTCCTGAATTTCCCTATTTAACCCGCCCAAAAATCTAGCCATAGCAGATTCCTCACCCTCCTCTATGTTACAACGCAGCATACCCATTTGTAATTCCTGATAATATTCTTCTACACTTTTAGTACCCTGTCTCAATTGTTGCAACTTGTTTAACATATCACGTGCATAATAAGAAGGAACAAATCTAGCCCACATGACCCGTTTCAACACGTACCAAGTTTGTGGCATGTTATTAGGATTCTTCTTACCATGTTCTATCCACCAAACAGAAGCAAATTCAGTAAACTCACTAGTAGCAGCTCTAACCCGCGCATTCTCAGGAAATTCATGACATGCAAACTTTTGATCAACCGCAATCTCCCAAGTAATGTAAGCATCAGGGTCATATTTACCATCAAAAGGAGGTATCTTAAATTTAACCTTACTAAAAGCATCATCATTACCATGTACCTCACGTCGGCGAAAACCACCCATACCTCTACGGTTAGTACGTAGTCACCGGCGATTAGGTGCTTCTTGGTCATTTTATTCAGTATCAGCAACATAGTCATCCCAGTTACCTTCGGCGCCCTCATCACGCCTACCATTGGTATTAGCATGCATCTCATCAAATCTCCTCAAGAGTGCGACAAGGCTCTTGTCAATATGAGCAACTGTCATTTCCACATTTGCAAGTTTGGTGTTTGTGTCGATCTGTGTGGCCTCCAATTGCTCCATCTTTTCATTCGTCACCTGCAAGTCATTATCAAGACCTTCTGTGTGCGTCTTCACCAGCCTTAAAAAGTGTTATATGATGCCCTTGGTGCAAGGAGAGTGTGGCTTATTACGAGAAGCATCATCAACCTCCAATCCTGCCATGGTTAGACGAACAAAGGCAACAAGATCAAAAAAAGCAAAGGAATAAAAACTCTACAACTATTAGGATTTAGCTACTGCAAGGCGCTCACTCTCAACCTGCCACACAAGCTCTTACCAATTTCTACCTTGCTAAACAGGAGGGGTCAGCAACCAACAAGTCTGCAACCGTGGAATAAGTGTATCGGTGCCGCAGCAACACGACCTGTCAAGTTGTAGTCGAAATATGTAGAGTTATAGGTGGGCTGAAGCAAGGAATACACTAGTACCACTTTAGTTACAAAAGCAAGCTGAATAATCGTTCAACGGTGGTACTGTGCTGGTGCTAGCCTAAACCATGCTAGAGATGTGAGCCTAGGCACAGGTGTAGTCACTGAAAAAGAGCAACTAGCACAGCACAAAGAGAAATAATAGATTCAGAGATTCAGCCCCCTTCTTTCTTCTTTTCCTTTTTTCCTTTTTTCTTTTTTTCTTCTTTTTTTTGCAGGGGCCTAAACCCTATTTTTTTTACTATGACAACCCAAACAATAAGTCTATTGCTAACAGCCCCTTTGAAATCAGATTTAACAAATCTTCTTTATACAGAAGGTCTAGAAATCTCTACGAAGATTGCAGAGCGCTCAGAATGAATTTTGAGGCAAGGTCAGATCCGTTGGAAAGAAGATAAGATAAGCTTTCTAGATTGTATTTAAACTTCCAAATCCGACATAAGATGTATCCGTGGTGGCCAAAATGATCCAGAGATGTTTATGGTGATGGTAGATCTCGTGGTGGCAAAAACGTGGTAGAACTGAAAACTCGAAAGGAATAAACTATGACCAGCATCTCGACACAACCGATGCAACGAAAAACTCAACAAGCCCTAGCTAAGTAGTACTAGTAAAGGCTCAATGGTTTATAGGATTGCGGTAAAACTAATCTGCCCGATCTTTCGATGAGAGGGTGTGGAATAACTCGATTGGAGGAGGAGTCGACGTTCACGGCTCGACTACAGCCTTCCATAGACGCTGCGCCTTAGCAACCGATACACCACCTTCTATGCCTGTCACGATCTTGTGGAGCGTGACACCCTGGCCACTAGGGCTCTCGTCTAGCAAGCAATCGAAGAACTAGCAAGAACAAGTAGAACAAGTACTGAATTACTAGATGTAAATGTAGGTTTTAAAATCAAACTCCAATATGGTGGGGTTCCGAAGACAAGAAGACGAGCGGCTGCACTAGCATGCATGCTTACAAGCAAGTAAAGAGAGCTAAACTTGATCTAAACATAACCCCCTGTTCTTGGTGGTGGCTAGGGGGTTTATAAACATGGGAGGACGACCACAAGGGTATTGGGGTCGTGCTGCAACCATAGGATGCATCCCTTAATGGACCCAACTCGATACACGACCCATTGGGCCAAAATAGGGTGATGCAGCACCATGGGTAGAAAAGGCAGGAAATGTCTCGGTAAGGAAACAATGATTACGGCGGCCTCAGAACAGATATGACGATAATTCCGGATCCATATGAAAGTGGACTTGATAAGCTTTCCATGTTTTGCTTGAACATTCCAATCCGAGCCTGCATATGACCGTGGTGACCTTCACAAGTTGGTGTTCTTCTGCATTCCGAATCCAACAAGTTCAGATCTTTTTTCCTTTCGGTCTTCTCCCTGGTTCCTAAGCAAAACAAGAGTGCACGGGTCTCCATGGTCTACATATGATGGACATGAACTCAAGAGTGTAATCACCTGATGGTTGAGTTGACGAGCACGAGCGCGAGTAATGGGACCAGAAATTGGTACTTGTATTGGCATAGATGTATTAGTAGTGTGGATGTCTTCATCAAAAAGTCTCCTCAAAATCCAAACCTGCGACTTGGGCATGACCTTTTGCCACAAGTCGAGCCTTGTTTCTTGTCACCACTCTATGCTCGTCTTGCTTGTTGCGAAACACCCACTTGGTTCCCACAATGTTTGCTTGGGACGTGGCACCAGGTTCCAGACTTCATTCCGTTTGAAATTGTTGAGCTCTTCCTGTATGGCCAACACCGAGTCCGGATCCTGCAAGGCCTCTTCTACCCGGAAAGGCACAATAGAAGAGACAAACGAGTAATGCTCACAAAAATTAGCTAATCGTGAGCGAGTAGTTACTCCCTTGCTGATGTCACCCAGAATCTGATCGACGGGGTGATGTCTTTGGATCGTCGCTCGGACTTGAGTTGGAGGGACCTGTGGTGCTTCTTCCTCCATAACCTGTTCTTCTTGTGCTCCCCCTTGATCCTACCCTTCTTCTTGAGGTACTTGTTCACCGTCTTGAGTTGGGGGATGCACCATTGTTGAGGAAGATGGTTGACCTTGCTCTTGTAGTTCCTGAGGTCGCACATCACCTATTGCCATCGTGCGCATTGCGACCGTCGAAACTTCTTCTTCATCTATATCATCAAGATCACTTTGCTCTCTTGGAGAGCCATTAGTCTCATCAAATATAACATCGCTAGAGACTTCAACCAATCCTGATGATTTGTTGAAGACTCTATACGCCTTTGTATTTGAGTCATACCCTAGTAAAAACCCTTCTACTGCCTTGGGAGCAAATTTAGAATGTCTACCTTTCTTCACCGGAATGTAGCATTTGCTCCCAAATACACAAAAGTAAGAGACATTGGGTTTGTTACCGGTAAGGAGTTCGTAGGAGGTCTTCTTGAGGAGGCAATGCAGATACAGCCAGTTTATGGTGTGGCAGGCTATGTTCACATCTTCCGACCAAAACCGCTCAGGCGTTTTGTACTCCAAGCATCATTCTCGCCATATCGATTAGCGTCCGGTTCTTCCTTTCTACCACACCATTTTGCTGTGGTGTGTAGGGAGCGGAGAACTCGTGCTTGATGCCTTCCTCCTCAAGAAACTCTTTGACTTGTAGATTCTTGAACTCAGACCCATTGTCGCTTCTTATCTTCTTCACCTTTAGCTCAAATTCATTTTGAGCTATCCTTAAGAAGTGCTTTAGGGACCCTTGGGTTTCTGACTTATCCTGCAAAAAGAATACCCAAGTGAAGCGGGAAAAATCATCAACAATTACAAGACCATACTTACATCCCCCGATGCTGAGGTAGGCAACGGGTCCGAAGTGATACATGTGGAGAAGCTCCAGTGGTCTTGATGTTGTCATCACATTCTTGCTGTGATGAGTGCTTCCCACCTGTTTCCCTGCCTGACATGCTGCACAAGGTCTATCTTTTTCAAAACAGACATCGGTTAGTCCTAACACATGATCTCCCTTTAGAAGCTTATGAAGGTTCTTCATCCCAACATGTGCTAAACGACGATGCCAAAGCCAGCCCATATTAGTCTTAGCCATTAAGCATGCATCTAGATCGGCATTCTCTTTCGAAAAATCAACTAAATAAAGCTTGCCGTCTAATACACCCTTAAAGGCTAATGAACCATCACTCCTTCTAAAGACAGATACATCTACATTTGTGAAAAAACAATTATAACCCATGTTACATAATTGACTCACAGACAATAAGTTGTACCCGAGCGATTCAACTAAAAACACATTGGAAATAGGATGCTTGGATGTGATGGCTATCTTTCCCAATCCTTTAACCTTGCCTTGGTACCCATCTCCAAAGATGATCAAATCCTAGGAATCCTTGTTCTTGACTTAGGAGGTGAACATTTTCTTCTCCCCCGTCATGTGGTTTGTGCATCCGCTGTCGATAATCCAGCTTTAGCCCCCGGATGCATAAACCTGCAAGGCAATTTAAGCTTGGGTTTTAGGTACCCAACTCTTGTTGGGTCCTGCAAGGTTAGTCACAATAACTTTTGGAACCCAAATACAAGTCTTGTCTCCCTTGCATTTGGATCCCAACTTCCTAGCAACTACTTTTGCATTCTTATATGAAAGTACAAAAGAAGTATTGCAAGCATGATAAATAGTAGAAGGTCCATTGCACATTCTCCTAGGCGCATGAGACACAACATGATTTCTCCTAGGCCTACTTCTACCATGAACAAAAGTAGAACTAGAGGCAATCATAGCATGTGAATCATTATAAGCAGCATGATCATAACTCCTATTATAATGAGAATGACTAGAAATTTTCCTATCATAAATAAAGGCATGGTTCCTTTGAGTACTACTAGCCATAGGGGCCTTCCTGTAACACCCCGGGATCCACAAACACCCCAGAATGCTACTAAACTACACATCTAACATTCATATATAAAATTTTGACAGCATCTCCTTTGAAAATTGCATAAACGGGGGAAGCAACAAAGTATAAATAGATATCATGATAAGAAAACATATAAGACATTAATAATCTGCTAGCAATGGGAAGACAACCATAACAACATGAACTGAATTAATCAGTGCGCACGACTAGTAAAAAACAAACATCCTTTGACAAGAAGTTTCTAATTAAATCATGGCTGTATCTGGGCAGCATTATTATGAGAGTGAAGGTGGATGTGCTGCTACTTCCCACTCCCCCTTGATGAGCAACAAGCACCTGCATGGAGTAATGCAAGAGTGAGATGAAACATCTCAGCAAGCTAATTGTTCTGACGAGATATTTAAACCACAAATCGAATTCATCAACATTTTAAAAGAGTCACAATTAAAAATCAGAAATACTTGTAGACATAGAACTCAGTAGTCCCACTATAACCAATACCATCTCATTTCCTCGAACAACCACAATAGGTTCTATAACACTTCCCTGCGTCAACAATACCTGCAAATATCACTTCAATGTATGCATAGAAATGCAATGTGTAGGTACTCTATCTTCATACCTTTGGGGGTATAAAACCACATCATCTGCAAATATCACTTCAATGAATGCATATGAATGCAATACATATGTCCTCTGCCTTCATACCTCTAAGGGTATGAAGCCGCATCGTACCCCTTCTCGGGCAACGTACGATGCTAAGTTGTACCGGTACTGTCGGACCATAGGTCACGACAAAACTTCATATGCAAATGAGTCATGCAATGTATATGGCATGCTACATTTATCAATAAACTTCACTTCCTTCAGATACAACACAAACCTCAAATAAAACTTCATTTACCTTCAGATACAATACCAACCTCAAATAATACTTCATTTACCTTCAAGGGTGTGAATTAATCTCATGAGTCATACTCAAATCATAATCATCATCAATATATGATTGAGCATCAGTATAATGCAAGCAAGTAAAGCATCACCATAGAGTCCAATTATGAAAGAATCTGATACTTCTGAATATTAGAGTGTAGGCAATAGAAATAACAGGTCAGAACGGAAGCAACCACCGCTACATTCACTTGCCTTCATCGAAGAAGAAGAAATGTACTAGACATGATCTGGAGTGTAGCCACCTGCTAGTGGGCATAAAACTTAGTACAAATATTTCACAAACATTTGCCATCAATCAACAAAACACTCCTACACTTGAAACCAAGACCCAGTGGAAAGACTCCCACCCTGAACCACATGCCATACAGCAGCAACGCTGTTTGTTAATTTTGTATCTTTAAAATTAAAACAGCGGTGATATCAAACAAATACTCTAGGAGTATCTACACAAAATACTCTACAACTTCAGTATTCAATAGATAATTAAATTCTGCCATCTACAAGTTCTAAAACATCTGACAAGATAACTGACTGAATCTGTTTTAGACAGCAGTATGGTTAACTTTAAAAATTCGATATCTCCCAAACTACTGAACCAAAAATTATGAAATTCTGCTGGAAGTAAGAACTTTTATCCCTCTACAAAAGTCTCCATAGTTGGAAGAGCCAATTCGGCCATTGACTAGATGAAACCCACCAGTGAACAGACCCACTCATTTTTGTCAGTTAAACAGGAACAGCCACAGTAAAACAAACATAACTGGAGTTTCACAAATCATATGAATGCAATCTTTAACAATCTGGAAAGCTTATGAAATTATCTACAACTTCTTTTACCAACCCACAGTTTAATTCTGTTGATAAAATTGCCTAAATCTTAAGGGAACAGATTCTGCATAGAATTATGAGACTGAAAAACTGCTATAGTAAAACTGCAATAACTTTCTGGTCGGATGTCCGATTGAGGTCTTCTTCACGGCCACGGAAAGATCTACAAATTATCTACGACTCATACATAGACTTTTCATTTTTTTGAGGCCACTAAGACCACGGAAAACTGGCATGAACAGAAACTGTCGAATCTGCCATTCTGCAGAAAACTAAATTCGAGATCAAAACCTAACCCCACATCAAATCCAACCTCTAATCCTTTAATTCCCATGATCCACAACCTCCAAAAGCCTATAATTACAGGGAGGAACAAGGATCTCATCCATACCTAGGGTTTCCCCAAGAAATCTTCAAGAAGAGATGGGGAAGAACATCTCTTTGATCCTCTCTTCCTCTTCAATTCAACGTGCCCCTCCTTTTCTCGATCCTTGCTGCGTAGGGGGAGATCTTGGGGGAGGAAGCAATGGAGGATGGCTGCCATAGGGGGAGGGGGCGTCCAGCCAAGGGGAAGAAAAGGGGGTGGCGGCCAAGGGAGGGGGGGTGAAGGGAAAAAAAGGGTGGCCACCTAGGGTTTTTTGTGGGAGAAAGAAACGACGCCTCAGATGACTTCTATCTTTGCATCCAATGGCCCACAACCCTTAACCTCATCCACGCACTAGAGATTAACTTTTGGTCAACATTTTTTTTGGGATATTACACTCTACCCCCCTTAAAAAGAATTCGACCTCGAATTCGGCCACTCCAAGCAAAACACCCAAGGTACCCCATATAGCACCACAGTTCAAAACATGGGTCCATTATTGGTCTTAATTAACACAAGAACTTCTACCTTGGACTAATTGTCTAAGGAAACTACACGACCTGACATCAAGCATGAAACAACATGTAATGAAGCTCAAAGCATGTCATAGTTGCAATAAACACTACAATTTCACACCATCAAATTTGGATGCAGCTATACATCAACATCAATGTCTTAAGACAACACTCTTTTATGAAGGGGTAATATGCACCAAGCACAACCCTTACCAATTTCAACCATTAATTTTAATTAAATGGTGAAACATCTACACCCGACGAATGTATAAGAAGATCAAACACCTCACCTTAAAGCACCATGAAACAAGTAGTTCTATTGGAACAAAACTCCTAATCTTCCTAAACCTTATTCTTGCCATCATGAAAAGATAATCATGTAATCTAACATTCCTTGCACCTCACCAAAATGGAGAAAATCTATAGAACTAATGGAGCAATAAAGCCAAAAGAAGCCAATAACATCTTGTGCGGCATAGTTCATCGAAGAAATGCCAAAAACTCTACATAGAGCACTGATAGCCCAACAACAACACAATACTTGCTTAACCCATGTCACTATACTTCATTCAACATCTCAACTAAGAAAAATATCCAACTAGTAAGGATAACCTACACATAATATAAGTCTTCATCTACTGTAGTTCAGAAACTTACATTTCATTCTATCATACGATGCACTTAAAGTACCAGACATACAAAGTCAATAATAATAACCCCTAATCCTTCACACATTTGGCAAACATATTAAGCTGATGTAAACACCACATCATCTAGGAGTAGGTGACTAGCCACACCCAACCAACTCTAGGCTAGGCAAGGACTTCCTCCAAACCAATAGATAGGTGGTCTAAAAAAATGGCTCCACAAGCATGCATCGAAAAGGGAACCATCAGATCCTCAATGTATCAATACATAATCAATGGATCAAGAGAATCAAAGATTTATACTACAATTCAGTATGACTAACAGGCAACCACTTTAAACCACATCTAGGCTTTGTGGCAACTAAAACACACAATATGAGAGAGACATGTAAGCCATTCTGGCTATGAAAAGACTTCCCCCAAAAATCCATATAAAGTACCAATATTCATTTCTTTCAAAACTAGTTTCTCAACATAAACAATCATTCTTTGCAATGATAGTTGGAGCTATCCACCAACCGCTCAACCACTTAAATTCAAATTGATGATTACCTTGTACCCCAAAACACGCAATTCACACTCCTCTTAGAAACATCCACAATCAAGCATATATAACAATATTATTGTAATAAAACTCAACCATGAAAACATGGTGAAAACAACATAGGCATACTTGTATATCACAAGCATAATAACAACTTCATTCTCACCAATGACCAGCGATATCTACCGCATTAATAAAACAATATCAAAATTTCAGAAATAAATTATATCAAGCATTAAGCCATAAACAACTTACCACATCACCGTAAAGGAATAGGGAGGGGTGAAACTATTGTCATCTGCACTCCAAAGACATTAATATATATCAAAGATATTTGAACCCATACCCTTCCTATAGGTGCAAGTGTGTCAAATTTATCTTCAAATTGCCAAGAATCTAAAGCCTATGCTTTGATACCAACTGTAACACCCCGGGATCCACAAACACCCCAGAATGCTACTAAACTACACATCTAACATTCATATATAAAATTTTGACAGCATCTCCTTTGAAAATTGCATAAACGGGGGAAGCAACAAAGTATAAATAGATATCATGATAAGAAAACATATAAGACATTAATAATCTGCTAGCAATGGGAAGACAACCATAACAACATGAACTGAATTAATCAGTGCGCACGACTAGTAAAAAACAAACATCCTTTGACAAGAAGTTTCTAATTAAATCATGGCTGTATCTGGGCAGCATTATTATGAGAGTGAAGGTGGATGTGCTGCTACTTCCCACTCCCCCTTGATGAGCAACAAGCACCTGCATGGAGTAATGCAAGAGTGAGATGAAACATCTCAGCAAGCTAATTGTTCTGACGAGATATTTAAACCACAAATCGAATTCATCAACATTTTAAAAGAGTCACAATTAAAAATCAGAAATACTTGTAGATATAGAACTCAGTAGTCCCACTATAACCAATACCATCTCATTTCCTCGAACAACCACAATAGGTTCTATAACACTTCCCTGCGTCAACAATACCTGCAAATATCACTTCAATGTATGCATAGGAATGCAATGTGTAGGTACTCTATCTTCATACCTTTGGGGGTATAAAACCACATCATCTGCAAATATCACTTCAATGAATGCATATGAATGCAATACATATGTCCTCTGCCTTCATACCTCTAAGGGTATGAAGCCGCATCGTACCCCTTCTCGGGCAACGTACGATGCTAAGTTGTACCGGTACTGTCGGACCATAGGTCACGACAAAACTTCATATGCAAATGAGTCATGCAATGTATATGGCATGCTACATTTATCAATAAACTTCACTTCCTTCAGATACAACACAAACCTCAAATAAAACTTCATTTACCTTCAGATACAATACCAACCTCAAATAATACTTCATTTACCTTCAAGGGTGTGAATTAATCTCATGAGTCATACTCAAATCATAATCATCATCAATATATGATTGAGCATCAGTATAATGCAAGCAAGTAAAGCATCACCATAGAGTCCAATTATGAAAGAATCTGATACTTCTGAATATTAGAGTGTAGGCAATAGAAATAACAGGTCAGAACGGAAGCAACCACCGCTACATTCACTTGCCTTCATCGAAGAAGAAGAAATGTACTAGACATGATCTGGAGTGTAGCCACCTGCTAGTGGGCATAAAACTTAGTACAAATATTTCACAAACATTTGCCATCAATCAACAAAACACTCCTACACTTGAAACCAAGACCCAGTGGAAAGACTCCCACCCTGAACCACATGCCATACAGCAGCAACGCTGTTTGTTAATTTTGTATCTTTAAAATTAAAACAGCGGTGATATCAAACAAATACTCTAGGAGTATCTACACAAAATACTCTACAACTTCAGTATTCAATAGATAATTAAATTCTGCCATCTACAAGTTCTAAAACATCTGACAAGATAACTGACTGAATCTGTTTTAGACAGCAGTATGGTTAACTTTAAAAATTCGATATCTCCCAAACTACTGAACCAAAAATTATGAAATTCTGCTGGAAGTAAGAACTTTTATCCCTCTACAAAAGTCTCCATAGTTGGAAGAGCCAATTCAGGCCATTGACTAGATGAAACCCACCAGTGAACAGACCCACTCATTTTTGTCAGTTAAACAGGAACAGCCACAGTAAAACAAACATAACTGGAGTTTCACAAATCATATGAATGCAATCTTTAACAATCTGGAAAGCTTATGAAATTATCTACAACTTCTTTTACCAACCCACAGTTTAATTCTGTTGATAAAATTGCCTAAATCTTAAGGGAACAGATTCTGCACAGAATTATGAGACTGAAAAACTGCTATAGTAAAACTGCAATAACTTTCTGGTCGGATGTCCGATTGAGGTGTTCTTCACGGCCACGGAAAGATCTACAAATTATCTACGACTCATACATAGACTTTTCATTTTTTTGAGGCCACTAAGACCACGGAAAACTGGCATGAACAGAAACTGTCGAATCTGCCATTCTGCAGAAAACTAAATTCGAGATCAAAACCTAACCCCACATCAAATCCAACCTCTAATCCTTTAATTCCCATGATCCACAACCTCCAAAAGCCTATAATTACAGGGAGGAACAAGGATCTCATCCATACCTAGGGTTTCCCCAAGAAATCTTCAAGAAGAGATGGGGAAGAACATCTCTTTGATCCTCTCTTCCTCTTCAATTCAACGTGCCCCTCCTTTTCTCGATCCTTGCTGCGTAGGGGGAGATCTTAGGGGAGGAAGCAATGGAGGATGGCTGCCATAGGGGGAGGGGGCGTCCAGCCAAGGGGAAGAAAAGGGGGTGGCGGCCAAGGGAGGGGGGGTGAAGGGAAAAAAAAGGGTGGCCACCTAGGGTTTTTGTGGGAGAAAGAAACGACGCCTCAGATGACTTCTATCTTTGCATCCAATGGCCCACAACCCTTTACCTCATCCACGCACTAGAGATTAACTTTTGGTCAACATTTTTTTTGGGATATTACACTTCCCTTTCTCCTTGTTGAGAACGGGAGTCCTTTGGCTTATTAAGTTCTTGGTTTCCTTTCAAAAACCAAGTCCATCCTTAATTGAGGGGTGTCTACCAACAGTGTAGGCATCCCTAGCAAATTTTAATTTATCAAATTCAACTTTGCAAGTCTTAAGTTGAGCATTAAGACTTGCCACCTCATCGTTTAATTTAGTAATAGAAATAAGATGTTCATCACAGACATTAACATTAAAGTCCTTAAATCTATTGCAAATAACTACATGTTTTACACATGATCTAGTTGCATTTGCCTCCTCTAGTTTAGCATTTAATTCAACATTTAAATCTTTTAGACTATAGACAGATTCATGACAAGCAGACAACTCAGAGGATAGCATTTCATTTCTCTTAATTTCTAAAGCAAGACATTTTTGAACATTAACAAACTTGTCATGTTCCTCATACAAAATGTCCTATTGCTTTTCTAGCAATCTATCCATTTCATTTAGAGCATCAATTAATTCATTAATTTTGTCTACCTTAGCTCTATCTAGTCCTTTAAACAAGTCAGTGTAACCTACTTCATCATCGGAAGATTCCTCATCGCTAGAAGAAGAGTACTCAGGGGAATCTCGAATACGTACCTTCTTCTCCTTAGCCATGAGGCAAGTATGACATTCGTTGGGGAAGAGCGAAGACTTGTCAAAAGTCGAGGCAGCCAATCCTTGATCGTTGGAGTCGGATGAAGAGCAGTCAGAATCCCACTCCTTTCCAAGGTGCGCCTTGCCCTTTGCCTTCCTGTAGTTCTTCTTCTTTTCCCTGTTCCCGCTCTTTTCTTGTCCCTGGTCATTATTATTATCGGAGCATTGTGCTATGAAATGACTAGTCTTACCGCATTTGAAGCAGGAGTGTTTTCCCTTTGTTTTGTTGTTGTTGGGGTAATCCTTACGTCCTTTTAGCGTGGTCTTGAAGCGCTTGATGATAAGCGCCATTTCGTCCTTGTTGAGCCCGATAGCCTCCACTTGTGCTACTTTGCTTGGTAGCGTCTCCTTTCTGCTTGCTGTGGCTCGTAGATGGGCAGTGGACCATTTAGCGCATCGTCCACGTATCGCGCCTCCTTCACCATCATGCGCCCGCTCACGAATTTTCCAAGGATCTCTTCGGGCGTCATCTTAGTGTACCTGAGATTTTCACGAATAAGTTTGACAAGATGGGGGTCAATTACAGTAAATGACCTTAGCATGAGTCGGACGACATCATGATCTGTCTATCTTGTGCTTCTGTAGCTTTGGATCTTGTTGAACAGGGCCTTGAGCCTGTTGCAGGTTTGTGTGGGCTCTTCTCCCCTGATCATCGCGAACCTTCCCAACTCGCCTTCCACCAGTTCCATCTTGGTGATCATGGTGGCGTCGTTTCCCTCATGAGATATCTTGAGGGTGTCCCAGATTTGCTTAGCGTTGTCCAAGCCACTTACTTTATTATACTCGTCCTTGCAAAGAGATGCTATCAAGACAGTAGTAGCTTGGGCATTTTTATGAATCTGTTCATTAATAATCATAGGATTATCCGTACTATCAAAATGCATCCCATTTTCCACAATCTCCCAAATGCTAGGATGGAGAGAAAATAGATGACTACGCATTTTAAGGCTCCAAAATGAGTAATCCTCTCCATCAAAGTGTGGGGTTTTCCAAGAGGAATAGAAAGCAAATGGGCATTCGAATTATACGGAATACGGGAATAATCAAAGAAATAGTTTTGATTAACCGTCTTTTTCTTGGACGAAGAGTCATCGTCGTCGTCCCTTGGTGAAGAAGAAGATGCATCGCTGTCGTAGTAGATGATCTTCTTGATGCGTCTCTTCTTCTTCCCGTCCCTCTTTTTGTGACTCTAGCCTAAGTCAGTGGGCTTGTCATCCCTTGGCTCGTTGAAGAGGGACTCCTTCTCCTTGTCGTTGACCACCATCCCCTTTCCCTTAGGATCCATCTCTTCGGGCGGTTAGTCCCTTAGATGAAGAGTGTGGCTCCGGTACCAATTGAGAGCACCTAGAGGTGGGTGAATAGGTGATCCTGTAAAATCAAACACTAAATAGCCACAAACTTGTTTGTTAAGGTGTTAGTGAAATTAAGTGGCTATGAACACGCTCGTGCGAACAAAACAATCACAAGAAGCGACACACGAGACACACGATTTTTAGTCACGTGGTTCGGCTAAGTAACACTTGCCTACTTCCACAGTTGTGGCGTCCCAATGGATGAGAGTTGCACTCAACCTCTTTCAAGTGATCCAATGATCGACTTGAATACCACAGTCTTTTCCTTTAGAGTATTTTTCCCGGTTGCGAGGAATCTCCACAATTTGGAGTCTCTCGCACTTACAAGTAGAGATCACAAAGAAGCACAAGAGTAAGGATGCGAGAGCAACACATACAAGACTCAAGTCTGCAACACAACCACACACACGAGAAAAGAAGTGAGCACACAAACACATCGCGAGGAGTTTACAACTCAAAAGTGCTCAAATCTCAAGAACTATGATCCGATTGTGTGAATGCAGAGTCTAGGTGTCTTAGGATGTTTCTTGTAAGCTTGGTGTACTGCTCCATGCGCCTAGGGGTCCCTTTTATAGCCCTAAGGCAGCTAGGAGCCGTTGGAGGCCAACTTGGAAGGCCATTATTACCTTTTGTCGAGTGGTGCACCGGACAGTCCGGTGCACCACCGAACAGCCATTATTCATGTCTGGTGCATGATCTCCTTCCATATCGGGCGTAGCCGACCATTGCTCCTCCAGGCCAGATGGCACACCACACATTGTCCTGTGCACACCGGACAGTCCGGTGCACCCAGCCGACCGTTGGAGCGGGCCACGTATCGCACGTTGATCGCGTGGACGACTGTTGCCGCTGGCGTCGTTGGCTAGCCACCGGACAGTCCGGTGCACCACCGGACAGTCCGGTGAATTTTAGCCACTTCGCCTTTTTCTTTTCCCAGGAGCGACGAGTTCGCCGCTGACGACTCACCAGACGGTCCGGTGATTTATAGTCGCATCACTCCCGAGAGCAGCTGGTTCACCGTCGGCTCGCCTGCACCACCGGACACTGTCCGGTGCACCACCGGACAGTCCGGTGTGCTTGGCCCGAGCAGGTGTTGACTGTACACAGTCAACCCTTCTTCAATTGCAATCTCCTTTTCTTGGCACTGTTTCTAGCACTTAGATAAACATGTTAGTACTCAAAAACAATTCACTAAGTCTAGAAACATACCTTGTCTTTGATTTGCACTTCTTGCTCGTTTAGCACATAAGAGTTCAAAGCATTGTGTTAGGACATCTAATCACCAAAAAAATTATAGAAATGGCCCAAGGGCACATTTCCCTTTCATCAGTTCATCTACTTGAGGTCTATGCAATCCCACTTGAATAGATAAAGCATATTCCAAATCAGCTATACGTTTTGCATTTGCTTCTTTTTCTTTCTCAAACTTTAAAATCTTTTGGTCCACTTCAGATAGTTTGGCCAATTTAGCTTCGCTTGTCTTCAACCATTACACCAAAGAAAGTAGAATTTTATCCTTCTCAAGGGCGTCGTTACGAAGTATTATAACCTCCGAGCGCAGATTCCCGAATACTATCATAGTGCTCTCATCCTCACAACCTTTTTGTGCTTTCAAAGCTTTACTTAAAATAAGACCCTAATTACGACAAAAAATAAAACAAGTAAAAAACTTTAATCAAAACAATTATCAAGAGCTACGAAAACGGGTATCGGGTGCATACAAAGCATGATTTTTGCCACCAGAACCATTTCTTTGTTTTTCACAACGAACATGTCCAATCCACTACTCTAGGTCCAAAACTCATGTTTGGGGTGATTTCGTGCAATTTCGTTGCTGCACGTCACCCATTCCGAAAACAGCTATCGGGGTGCATACAAAACATGAGTTTTTGCCACCGGAACCATTTCTTCAATTTTCGCAACAAACATGGCCAATCCACTACTTTAGGTCCAAAACTAATGTTTGGGGTGGTCTCGCGCAATTTCGTTGCCACACGTCACCCATTCCGAAAATGGGTATCGGGTGCATACAAACATGAGTTTTTGCCACTAGAACCATTTCTTCGTTTTTCGCGATGAACATGCCCAATCCACTACTTTAGGTCCAAAACTCATGTTTGGGGTAGTTTCGCGCAATTTCGTTGCAGCACGTCACCCATTCCGAAAACGGGTATCGGGGTGCATACAAAGCATGAGTTTTTGCCACCGGAAACATTTCTTCGTTTTTCACAACGAACATGTCCAATCCACTACTCTAGGTCCAAAACTCATGTTTGGGGTGGTTTCACGCAATTTCATTGCAGCACGTCACCCATTCCGAAAACAGGTATCGTTGTGCATACAAACATGAGTTATTGCCGCCGAAGCCATTCCTTCGTTTTTCGCAACGAACATGCCCAATCCACAATTGTAAGTCCAAACTCATGTTTGGGGTGGTTTCGCGCAAATTCGTTGCCGCACGTCACCCATTCCGAAAACGGGTATCGGGTGCAAATAAAGCATGAGTTTTTGCCACCGGAACCATTTCTTCGTTTTTCACAATGAACATGCCCAATCCACTACTCTAGGTCCAAAACTCATGTTTGGGGTGGTTTCACGCAAATTCGTTGCCGCACGTCACCCATTCCAAAAATGGGTATCGGGTGCATACAAAACATGAGTTTTTGCCACCAGAACCATTTCTTCTTTTTTCACAACGAACATGCCCAATCCACTACTTTAGGTCCAAAACTTATGTTTGGAGTGGTTTCGCGCAATTTCGTTGCAGCACGTCACCCATTATGAAAACGGGTATCGGTTTTGCCACCGGAACCATTTCTTTGTTTTTCGCAACGAACATGCCCAATCCACTACTATAGGTCCAAAACTCATGTTTGGAGTGGTTTCGCACAATTTCGTTGCCGCATGTCACCCATTCCGAAAATGGGTATCGGGGTGCATACAAACATGAGTTTTTGCCACCGGAACCATTTCTTTGTTTTTCGCAACAAACATGCCCAATCCACTACTTTAGGTCCAAAACTCTTGTTTGGGGTGCTTTCGCGCAATTTCGTTGCCACACATCACCCATTCCGAAAACGGGTATCGGGGCGCATACAAAGTATGAGTTTTTGCCATCGGAACCATTTCTTCGTTTTTCGCAACGAACATGCCTAATCCACTACTTTAGCTCCAAAATTCATGTTTGGGGGGGTTTCGCGCAATTTCGTTGCTGCACGTCACTCATTCCAAAAACAGGTATCGGGTGCATACAAAGCATGAGTTTTTACCACCGGAACAATTTCTTCGTTTTTCGCAACAAACATAAACACATGTTTGGAGTGGTTTCTCAATTTCGATGTCGCACGTCACTCATTCCGAAAACGGGTATCGGGGTGCAAACAAAATGAGTTTTTGCCACCGGAACCATTTCTTCGTTTTTCGCAACGAACAAGCCCAATCCACTTCTTTAGGTCCAAAACTAATGTTTCGAGTGGTTCGCGCAATTTCGTTGCCGCACGTCACCCATTCCAAAAACATGTATCGGGGTGCATACATACATGAGTTTTTGCCACCAGAACCATTTCTTCATTTTTCGTAATGAACATGCCCAATCCACTAATTTAGTTCCAAAACTCATGTTTGGAGTGGTTTCACGCAATTTCGTTGCCGCACGTCACCCATTCCGAAAATGGGTGTCGGGGTGCATAAAAACATGAGTTTTTGCCACCGGAACCATTTCTTCGTTTTTCGCAACGAACATGTCCAATCCACTACTCTAGGTCCAAAACTCATGTTTGGGTTTGTTTCACGCATTTCATTGCCGCACGTCACCCATTCCGAAAACAGGTACGAGGGTGCATACAAAACATGAGTTTTTGCCACCGGAACCAGTTGTTCAATTGTAAAACCCCTGGTGTTACTGTTACTAAAACTTGAGCATAATATCATAAGCATTGGGATTGCATATGTTTGACACACCTAGGATGCATTCACTAGGTAAAAATTTCAAGCAAGTTGGATTGTATGGCATTTTGCAAATGAGACCCTAGTGTAGGGTACTTAACCTTAAATAGGGTTCTGAAGGGTAAACAAGAGCCAAATAGAGAAAACCCCAAAGATTAAGTGAAAATAATCATAAAAAGTTACCAAGGATGGACCTACATTACATTTACACCCCTGAGATACTAGAAACCCTAATCGAAACCCTAGAAAAACCTAAATCCAAACCCTAGGGGCCCATGTGCAAAAATAGTGCACTTGTGGACTAAAGTGCAAAAACCATGTTAAATAAGTATCCTAAGTCATTTGGTTCACAAATATGTGAATTTGTAAGCTAAACCTTGGATTTTGGACCTATTTGCAAAAGGGACCCCATTTGGGTTCTATGCCAAGTCTGAAAACAGTGTTGTAAGCTCAACTTTTGAGCTTTATAACTTTCAAAATAGTGAGAATTCACCGTAGGGCACCACATCAACCTTGTAGCTCTATGAAAGGAGAACAACTTTGCTTAAGAGTGTAAGCATAGTTATTGAGAAGAAATTAGAGAAAATCACACTCAAAATCGGGCTGTCAGGCCATTGGGGTCTGAAATTCAGATTAACAGTGGTACTGGGACATCTTTGGAGCTCTACAGATCAAGAACTTCAAGGAATTTGCCCCAAGTCAATATAACAAAATTGTAGATCCTTTATAATAGAACAACTTTGCTATAGAGGTTTGGGCTTGGTACCATAGAAAATTTGGAGAAAATGGGACCTGAACTTGCTCTATCAGGTCATCTGATGGTAGCTTCCATGGTATAGTAACCTGAAATAGATCAGTCGCGTGCTCAGCTCACTGCCGATGAGCTCCACCGTGATTCGTGCCTCTGGCGTCTCAATTCGTGTTTGGATTGATCAGATAACCATCGGAGTTACGCCGCCGTGGATAAGTCCGGCCAGTAAACAAATCCGGCCGCCGTCCCTGGCTCGCCGCAGTGAAATCCGATAAGCACACCGATGATCGCCGCCACTCAGCCTCGTGCCGCGTGTCTATACCTTTCCACCGCATCGCCGTAACCTGCTCTCACTCTCCGTTGATCACTGGAGTATCTGCCACGACGTGAGACACGAATTCGTAGCACCAGTACTCGTTCTCCCCTCCGGTCGCCTAGCACTAATCAGCCAAATTGAGCACCACTGCTTACGCCCTCTATAAATTGAAGGCCGGGTCAGCTGCGTTATGTCATCACAAAACCAAAGCACCCGCTTCCACCCTCAATAGTTCGCCAGAGCTCACGAATTTTGGTTTTCCCCCAAACCGAGTTCTGCCACCGCGAAGAACACCTCGCCGTGGTCAGCCACTCCTAGGTTTGTTCACGCCCTCTGTTATCTTGTTTCAGTATTAGTGTACTCCCCTGATGCTCTTCAACCACTCCAATTAAACTAAGGCCCCCTTAATCGCCGGGAATGCGTTCAACCCTCTACTCCGCTCGCGGTCGTCGTGGCCAGAGCCAACCAGATAGCCATTTCTGAAATTAAGTTAGGGTTAATGCTAGGGAAGGGTTCAATTCGGTGTCAGCCGCTCGGAGTCACCAGTCTTGGCTCCCTCCGGCCAGTCTAGCTCGCCAGAGCTTTGCCCCCTGCTCGGTGCGCCGTCGAGGACTTCATCATGTAAAGGAATAGAACGTGGGGGTTCTTCTTGCAAACCATCAGTGACTCAGAGTAACAGTAGAGGAATCTACTTTGGGTTAGCCAGAACACCGAGGGCTTTTTCGCAAAGCTGCCAGCACGGGCGCGGTCGCGCTTTCGCCCATTGTTGGGCCGCTTGGGCCAGATTTGACCCAACACTATGTCATCTTTTCTCTGTTCTTTTTCTGTCCAACTTTAGAAAATGGTACAAAAATCCTAAAAATGTCAAACCAATTTTCCTAGATTCCTTATTTTCCATAGTATTTAATAAAAATAGTTCTATGATTTTCAGGACAAATAGGGAATTTTGGGTCATTTAAAATAGCCTAAAGTATTGCTTCTGGATTTTTAGAAAATCAATAATAATTCCAAAAATGCCCAAACTTTTTATATGAACTCAAAACATTATTTAGAAGCCTTGGGTAGAATTTAGTTTGGTTTGGACCTTGTTTGATAATTAGAACCCAAAACCCCCACCCCCCCTGCTCTCTGAACTTCACTGTTGACTCCGGAAACCCTAGGTTCTCGGAGTCCCGTGAAGGAAAATTGTATTCAAGACTTTAGATAATAAACTCTTATTATCTTTGCACTCTCATGAGCATTACATGGCATTCATTCTTATATATATACATATGGTTATATCTAGAAAACGAGGAAGAAGTTGAAGTAGAAGGAGAGAAGACTTCACCACCACCTCAGGAACCTCAGACAGACAGCTGTTTTTATTTTGACATCTGTGGGACTGAGCCTGAATCACATGTAAACCAAGGCAAGCCCCGGTGCATTTGCCACCTCCTTGACTCTTTTAAAATCTTTCTTACTTGCTTGATGCATTAGGTGATAGGAGTTGATTGATAAAACAATTCCTGCATTAGCTTCATTGAATTTGATTACCTTCCGTTGAATCCCTGTTTTATAAAAAGTTTTTACTATGCATAGTATTGCTTTAGCAAAGAAAAAGATTTTGTTTTTACAAAAAAAATGATGTAGCAAAGTGGGAGGGATGTTTTTGAAAATAAAATTTGATGGTGGATCCATCATGGCCATGATGGGTTCAACATCGGAAAAGATGTACCTCTGCTAGGTACCAAACTTTGGGTTGAAATGATTAAGCTGAGACCAGGCGGGTGACTTGTACGAGAAGAGAGTCTTGGTGTAGTGTCTCCATCTGAGTCGATTAAGGACCGTGTCGATGTAGGCCTGCTGACCGAGGACCCTTTAACTGGTCACATGCCTCATCATGGGTAAGCTTTGCCTCGGGCAGACTAAGGCTAGAATAAGATACCACGCAATGGGAGTGGAGCGATGGCGAGAGTAGCGTGTACCCTCCGTGGCAAGAGGCTGGACGGTGGTGTATCTATGCTCTCGGTTGACGTGAACCTGATCTGGTCTTAAGAAACCCGGTGGCGGGTTGACATATGCAAGGGTTATGTGCTACATATGTCGTGTGATCGGAGATCCTCAGCTGAGTATAATCGATTCGGATCGCCGTACCTCCACGGTTATGGAGACTTGGTCACTGACTTATACGTTGAACTCTAGTAAAGATAAAGGGTTGTTACGAAATTGGCTAGTGCAGGTCAAGTGATTGAACTAGGGTAGAAGGAACTCTAGAGATAGGTAATCTTACTTAACCTGACAATTAAAATTTGGATTTTTAAGGATCCACTTTAGTAAGCATTTTTGCAAACAGAGTCTTTGATTTTTGAGAACCCCTACCTTGACTCCCTGATAACCAGCATACCCTTGAGAGTCTTTTCCTTAGTCGGGTAAGTCTTGCTGAGTAATTCCATACTTAGGGTTTTATCCCCTATTGTTTTTAGGTGAAGAAGCGACAAACTTTTGTTGTTTCTGTTCCAAGGTGGTCCCAAAGGAAGAAAACTAAGAATAGAAACTACGGGAGGAAGGGTTCCTCCATAAGAACTTTTGTTTGATACTTATCGGGAGGGGTTTTTTTGCCTCCCTTGGCTTGTAATAATAATACTCTGCACTCAGTTAATTATATCCTGGTCTGTAATATATAACTTTGTCTTACTTTTAAATAAAGGTAAGCTTATGTAATCGCTTCCGCATTTTCATATCTCCGATGATCTGTAATGTCTACGTGACGGGTGAAACGCTCTTGGGAAAGGTAAGAAAAGCAGATACCGAACTTGTCAAGTGATTCAGGGGCACCTACAGGGTTGTCTGAGGTCCGTTGGACAAGGACAACTGTAGGTGTGCCTAATGACTTGGGAGGTTCCGTCACAGCTGGTATCGGAGCGAAGCCCTTCTCTGCAGATATTATGAGGCATCTTCAAAAGAATTTTCTAAAGACTCATCTAGAAAATTTCTTCCCTTCTTATCTAATATTTCTGAAGAGTTTATATAAAAGACCAGATAGGAAGAGTGTAATGTATAGAAGGTTGAATCAACTAAGGTTAGCTCTATAATTACACATGCATCATGCTAAGAACTATGTTAATAAGATTTTCCCCTTAGAAAAATGCCACTGCGCATGAGGAAAACTGCGCGAAAGCGTACTGACCCAATTGGTGTGCCACGTCATCAAATTGCCCCAAGGCACGAGGATAGCAGTAGTGGGAGTAATGATCCGATCAGGGATCTCGAAGAGAAAGTTAATCGACTTCAAACAGAACTCCAACGCAGGACTGACATATGGGTCGCGGATGGCGACAGAATCAATGAATTGAGAAGCGACATCCGCATCGAGATTTAGCGCTCGACTGGGCGGTTCACTCTCGTTCACTTGCCTGGGCTAAGGAGGCAAAAGCTCGAGCCCGAGTAGAAGAACTTAGCTCAGCTATCGATACCTTGCAGGCTTATTGTAATACTTTACATGAAGAAGTTCATGTATTGTACTCACAACTACACCCCAGTCTACCTGCGGATCCTGTCGGGGCAGAAGCCGGACCTTCTCAAGTAGCGGGAGAAGCTTTTGGTGGTGAATTGGATCTTTTCAGGCCCCCTCCCTCTATGAAGTTGGTCGATGAGTGGTCTCCTACGCCCGACAGTGAGGCTACCAAGAGTGATAGGAAGCAGGAATAGTATAGGATAGAAGTAGTACTATTGTGTAATAGGGGGTGTAATCCTATTGTAAAGTACGAGTCTGTAACATTACCTTTTAAAGTAATGTGAAATGGATGGTTTGTATGGCATATCATATTGCTCCCACTATTCTTTGCCTCAGATGCCTTCCAGGACTCGTGCTCAGGATGGGGCTGGTACCTCTCGTGGGAGGGAGGCGACCCCGGATCCACCTCCAATACCCCCAACACTTGCCGAGGCCATCGCTGCCTTGATAAACGCTACAGCAGAAAATACCCGCTTTCTGCAGGAGATGGCAGGCCAACCACTTCAACAACAAGGCGGACAGGCCTATCCGCAAGGGCCCCTAGGAGACATCTTATCTAGACTTCTCCAAGACGCGCCCTCTGTTGTTCATCAAGGCAGAAGACCCTTTAGAGGCGGATGAATGGATCCGCGTCATTGAACAAAAATTTGGACTTCTTCGATGTTCCGAAACTCAGAAGCCCCTATTCGTAGCTCAGCAATTGCGTGGCCCTGCCAGCACCTGGTGGGGGAACTTTGTTGCCGTACAACTGGCCGGTCATCAAGTAACTTGGGATGAATTCAAGCTGGCCTTCAGGGAACATTACATACCTGAAGGAGTACTCCACATGAAACAGGAGGAATTCATGAAGTTGAAACAAGGCGGAGATACTGTCACCCAGTATCTCAATAAATTTAATCACTTATCTCAGTATGCTATTGACCAAGTCAACACCGATGTAAAGAATAAGAACTGTTTCATGCGGGGTTTAAATGATCGGATGCAAAGGAAAATGGCTACCTGCATCGACCTCATCTACGGAAGGGCTGTCAGCACAGCGCTAGAAGTTGAATCTAAATATGTAAATTCTAGAAAGTCCAAGGGAAATGGAGGCAATCGACCTAATCAGGGCCCCGAGAAAAGGCAACGGTTAGTTCTCCGGCCTTTTAATCAGGGTCGTACTTCATCACGCCCACCCTCCGTCCCATTCAAACAACCAGTGTTCATCCGTCCCAATGCTGCCCCCACTACAACAAGTCAGCCGGGTGCCCCTGGCACTCGATTCCCTGCCCTCCCCAGTTCGTCAACCGGCTGCTTCAATTGCAGAAAATCTAGGGCACTTTATTAAGGATTGCCCCTACCCGAAGCATAATCGCTCAAACAATCAACAAGGTACTGGGAATTCTTCTCAAGCTAAGGGAAATGCGGGCAAGAACATAAAGAAGACAGGACGAATTTATTACACTCAAGTGGCCACCACACCGGACGGTGAACCGGTAATGATGGGTACGTTCCCTGTGGCCAATCATCCCGTAATTATTCTCTTTGATTCTGGTGCTTCGCATACATTCATCAGCAAGAAATTTGTGGAGCAACATTGCATTCCATACCATGAATCAAGGGAAGGGTTTAAAATTCATTCACCAGGGGGACAAATATTTACTAAGGAAGTGGCTTTCCAAGTAACATTGGCCGGATGGGACTTTCTTACTAATATGATTGTTCTGAAAGGCCAAGACATAGATGTGATTTTGGGCATGAATTGGTTGGCCCAACATAAAGCAACCCTCAACACTGATCAGAGAACCATCAGGTTGAGTCATAACCAAGTGGAAATTTTTTTGTCTATCCCCATTCCGACCAAAGCTACTAGAAGAATTTATGAAGCCATTATACCGGAGATCAAGGATATCCCGGTAGTATGTGAGTTCCCAGATGTCTTTCCAGAAGATTTGCCTGGATTGCCACCAGAAAGAGATGTAGAGTTTGTAATTGAGTTGAAGCCTGGTACGGACTCCCATTTCAAGAAGATCGTACCGGATGCCTCCAAATGAGTTGGCAGAACTAAAGATTCAATTACAAGATCTACTAGAGAAAGGATTCATCCGGCCAAGCTCAGTCACCATGGGGTTGTCCTGCCATATTCGTCAAGAAGAAGGATCAAACATTACGGATGTGCGTGGATTGTCGACCCCTGAATGAGGTCACTATCAAGAACAAGTACCCTCTTCCACGGATTGATATTCTATTTGATCAACTGACGGGAGCAAGGGTATTCTCCAAAATTGATCTTAGGTCGGGCTATCATCAGATCCGTATTAGGCCCAAGGATATACCAAAGACCGCATTTACCACGCGGTATGGATTATTTGAATATTTGGTAATGTCTTTCGGACTGACGAATGCTCCTGCCCACTTCACTTATCTGATGAACTCGGTATTCATGCCCGAGTTGGACAAATTTGTGGTGGTCTTCATAGAGGATATCTTAATATACTCCAAGAATGAAGAGGAGCATGCTCAACATTTACGGATCGTATTGACGCCCCTAAGGGAACATCAATTATATGCTAAGTTTAGTAAGTGCGCGTTTTGGCTGGAAGAAATTCAATTTCTGGGACATGTGTTATCGGCCAGGGGGATTGCGGTAGACCCCAGCAAGGTCAAGGATATTTTGGAGTGGAAACCCCCAACCACTGTTCATCAAGTCCGAAGTTTCCTTGGACTAGCTGGCTATTACCGCCGATTTATACCAGATTTTTCTAAGCTTGTGAAGCCAATCACAAGTCTATTGAAGAATGAGACTAAATTCAATTGGTCTTCAAAGTGTAATGAAGCTTTTGAGCAACTGAAGATATTGTTAACCACTGCTCCGGTATTAGCTCAACCGGACATTAATAAGCCCTTTGATGTGTATTGTGACGCATCAGGCAGTGGTCTCGGCTGCGTATTAATGCAAGAGGGCCGAGTAATCGCGTATGCTTCAAGGCAGTTGTGCCGGCATGAGGAGCATTATCCCACTCATGATCTGGAGCTAGCTGCAGTAGTTCATGCCCTGAAGATCTAGCGTCATTATCTACTGGGAAATGTCTGTCATGTTTATACAGAACACAAAAGTTTGAAATACATCTTTACCCAGTCCGAGCTCAATATGAGACAAAGGAGATGGATCGAGCTAATCAAGGATTATGAACTGGAGATCCATTATCACCCAGGCAAAGCAAATGTAGTGGCAGATGCACTCAGTCGCAAGGCCTCCTGCCATTGTTTAACTATGAGGACTTCTGACATTACATTGTGCCAGGAGATGGAAAATCTGAACCTGGGAATGATTCAGCAAAGAACTTCAAATCACTTGAAGCTGGAGTCAGTCATCCTACAAAGGATAATTGACGCACAACAGAATGATGAGGGTATGAAACATGTACGTGAGAAGATAAGGGCTGGAAAGGCCAATTGTTTCAGAGAAGACGACCAAGGTGTGGTATGGTTCAACAACTGCATAGTTGTGCCAAAAAATGAAGAGGTCCACCAGCAAATTTTGGATGAAGCACATCTTAGTCGCTATTCTATTCATCCTGGAAGCACTAAGATGTATCAAGATTTGAAACAGCATTATTGGTGGATGAAGATGAAGATTGAAATCGAACGCTATGTGGCTAGATGTGACACTTGTAAGCGTGTCAAAGCCATACACATGAAGGCTGCTGGGCCATTACAATCTCTACCAATACCAACATGGAAATGGGAAGATATTAGTATGGACTTTGTTGTGGGATTGCCCAGAACCGCGAAATGGTATGATTCCATCTGGGTTATAATTGATCGGCTTACGAAAATTGCTCATTTTCTGCCAGTCAAGACAGTTCACCCAGTTACTGTCTATACCAAATTGTATATTGCTCATATTCTTAGTCTGCATGGTGTTCCAAAGACTATAGTGTCGGACCGTGGACCTCAATTTGTAGCCAAGTTTTGGGAGGCACTTCACAACTCCCTAGGTACTAAGTTGCTCCATAGTTCGGCCTATCATCCTCAAACCAGTGGGCAGACTGAGAGGGTAAATCAGATACTCGAAGATATGCTGCGGGCATGTGTTCTAGAATTCCCACAGAAATGGGATGAATGTTTACCATTAGCGGTGTTCTCATATAATAATAGCTATCAAGACAACATTATGATGGCACCCTTTGAAGCTTTATATGGACGACGATGTCGTACTCCGCTAAATTGGTCTGAACCCGGTGAAAGGTACTTCTTTAGGCCTGATATGGTGAAAGAAACCGAAGAAAAAGTTCAAAGGATAATTCATAATTTGAAGAAAGCTCAAGCTCGTCAGAAAAGTTATGCAGACAAGCGACGACAACCCTTATACTTTCTCATGGGAGATTATGTTTACTTGAAAGTCTCACCAATGAAAGGCGTATCTCGTTTCGGGGTTAAAAGGAAGCTCGCACCTCGGTACATTGGTCCATTCCCTATACTTGAATAGTGTGGACCAGTGGCATATCAACTTCAACTACCCGAAACCTTGTCTGCTGTACATAATGTGTTCCACGTGTCTCAACTAAAGAAATGTCTTCGGGTTCCAGATCGAACCATTGAAGTAACAGATGTTGTCCTGGAGCCGGACTTGACATATTCTAAGCACCCTATTTGAGTCTTAGATCAAAAGGACAGGGTTACCGAAAGAAAAACTCTCAAGTTTTACAAGATACAGTGGAACCAACATTCTGAAGACGAGGCTACTTGGGAAACTCGAGACTTCTTAGACAAAAATTTCCCAGGCTTTTTAGCCTCTTGTAATTTGTAAAGTGTACAACATTGTTGTAATAAAGGAATGAGCCCTAAACCACCCTTGCCTTGTACCAAAACTCAGGAAATAAAAATGTGAAGCATTTCCTTTTCCACTACTTACTCTAGGACTTTTAATCTCGGGACGAGATTCTTTTATGGGGGGGAGGATGTAACACCCCTGGTGTTACTGTTACTAAAACTTGAGCATAACATCATAAGCATTGGCATTGCATATGTTTGACACACCTAGGATGCATTCACTAGGTAAAAATTTCAAGCAAGTTGGATTGTATGGCATTTTGCAAATGAGACCCTAGTGTAGGGTACTTAACCTTAAATAGGGTTCTGAAGGGTAAACAAGAGCCAAATAGAGAAAACCCCAAAGATTAAGTTAAATAATCATAAAAAGTTACCAAGGATGGACCTATATTACATTTACACCCCTGAGATACTAGAAACCCTAATTGAAACCCTGGAAAACGCTAAATCCAAACCCTAAGGGCCCATGTGCAAAAATAGTGCACTTGTGGACTAAAGTGCAAAAACCATGTTAAATAAGTATCTTAAGTCATTTGGTTCACAAATATGTGAATTTGTAAGCTAAACCTTGGATTTTGGACCTATTTGCAAAAGGGACCCCATTTGGGTTCTATGCTAAGTCTGAAAACAGTGTTGTAAGCTCAACTTTTGAGCTTTATAACTTTCAAAATAGTGAGAATTCACCTTAGGGCACCACATCAATCTTGTAGCTCTATGAAAGGAGAACAACTTTGCTTAAGAGTGTAAGCATAGTTATTAAGAAGAAATTAGAGAAAATCACACTCAAAGTCGGGCTGTCAGGCCATTGGGGTCTGAAATTCAGATTAACAGTGGTACTGGGACATCTTTGGAGCTCTACAGATCAAGAACTTCAAGGAATTTGCCCCAAGTCAATATAACAAAATAGTAGATCCTTTATAATAGAACAACTTTGCTATGGAGGTTTGGGCTTGGTACCATAGAAAATCTAGAGAAAATGGGACCTAAACTGTCTCTGTCAGGTCGTCTGATGGTAGCTTCCATGGTACAGTAACCTGAAATAGATCAGTCGCGCGCTCAGCTCACCGCCGATGAGCTCCGAGCGCAATTCGTGCCGCTGGCATCTCGATTCATGTTCGGATCAATCAGATAACCATCAGAGTTACGCCGCCGTGGATAAGTCCGGCCAATAAACAAGTCCGGCCGCAGTACCTGGCTCGCCGCAGTGAAATCCGATAAGCACGCCGATGACCGCTGCCTCTCAGCCTCATGCCGCGTGTCTATACCTTTCCACTGCATTGCTGTAACCTGATCTCACTCTCTGTTGATCACCGGAGTATCTGCCACGACGTGAGACACAAATTCGTAGTGCCAGTACTCATTCTCCCCTCCGGCCGCCAGCACTGATCGGCCAAATTGAGCGCCACTGCTTACGCCCTCTATAAATTGAAGGCCGGGTCAGCTACGCTATGTCATCACAAAACCAAAGCACCCGCTTCCACCCTCAATCGTTCGCTAGAGCTCATGAATTTTGGTTTTCCCCCAAACCGAGTTCTGCCACCGCGAAGAACACCTCACCGCGGTCAGCCACTCCTTAGGTTTGTTCATGCCCTCTGTTATCTTGTTTCAGTATTAGTGTACTCCCCTGATTCTCTTCAACCACTCCAATTAAACTGAGCCCCCCTTAATCGCCGGGAACGCGTTCAACCTTCTACTCCGCTCGCGGTCGTCGTGGCCAGAGCCAACCAGATAGCCATTTCTAAAATTAAGTTAGGGGAAATGCTCGGGAAGGGTTCAATTCAGTGTCAGCCGCTCGGGGTCACCAGTCTTGGCTCCCTCCGGCCAGTCTAGCTCGCCGGAGCTTTGCCCCCTGCTCGGTGTGCCGTCGAGGACTTCATCGTGTAAAGGAATAGAACGTGGGGGTTCTTGCAAACCATCAGTGACTCAGAGTAACAGTAGAGGAATCTACTTCGGGTTAGCCAGAACGCCGAGGGCTTTTTCACAAAGCTGCCAGCACGGGCGCGGGCGCGCTTTCGCCCATTGTTGGGCTGCCTGGGCCAGATTTGACCCAACACTATGTCATCTTTTCTCTTTTCTTTTTCTGTCCAACTTTAGAAATTGGTAGAAAATGGTAGAAAAATTCTAAAAATGTCAAACCAATTTTCCTAGATTCCTTATTTTCCATATTATTTAATAAAAATAGTTCTATGATTTTCAGGACAAATAGGGAATTTTGGGTCATTTAAAATAGCCTAAAGTATTACTTCTGGATTTTTAGAAAATCAATAATAATTCCAAAAATGCCCAAACTTTTTATATGAACTCAAAACATTATTTAGAAGCCTTGGGTAGAATTTAGTTTGGTTTGGACCTTGTTTGATAATTAGAACCCAAAACCCCCACCCCCTGCTCTCTGAACTTCACTGTTGACTCCGGAAACCCTAGTTTCTCGGATTCCCGTGAAGGAAAATTGTTTTCAAGACTTTAGATAATAAACTCTTATTATCTTTACACTCTCATGAGCATTACATGGCATTCATTCTTATATATATACATATGGTTATATCTAGAAAACGAGGAAGAAGTTGAAGTAGAAGGAGAGAAGACTTCACCACCACCTCAGGAACCTCAGATAGACAGCTGTTTTTATTTTGACATCTGTGGGACTGAGCCTGAATCACCTATAAACCAAGGCAAGCCCCGTGCATTTGCCACCTCCTTGACTCTTTTAAAATCTTTCTCACTTGCTTGATGCATTAGGTGATAGGAGTTGATTGATAAAACAATTCCAGCATTACCTTCCTTGAATTTGATTACCTTCCTTTGAATCCCTGTTTTATAAAAAGTTTTTACTATGCTTAGTCTTGCTTTAGCAAAGAAAAAGATTTTGTTTTTACAAAAAAAATGATGTGGCAAAGTGGGAGGGATGTTTTTGAAAATAAAATTTGATGGTGGATCCATCATGGCCATGATGGGTTCAACATCGGAAAAGATGTACCTCTGCGAGGTACCAAACTTTGGGTTGAAATGATTAAGCTGAGACCGGGCGGGTGACTTGCACGAGAAGAGAGTCTCGGTGTAGTGTCTCTGTCTGAGTCGATTAAGGACCGTGTCGATATAGGCCTGCTGACCGAGGACCCTTTAACTAGTCACATGCCTCGTCATGGGTAAGCATTGCCTCGGGCAGACTAAGGCCAGAATAAGATACCACGCAATAGGAGTGGAGCAATGGCGAGAGTAGCGTGTACCCTCCGTGGCAAGAGGCTGGACGGTGGTGTATCTGTGCTCTCGGTTGACGTGAACCTGATCTGGTCTTAAGAAACCCGGTGGCGGGTTGACATATGCAAGGGTTAAGTGCTACATATGTCGTGTGATCGGAGATCCTCAGCTGAGTATAATCAATTCGGATCGCCGTACCTCTGTGGTTATGGAGACTTGGTCACTGACTTATACGTAGAACTCCAGTAAAGAAAAAGGGTTGTTACGAAATTAGCTAGTGCAGGTCAAGTGATTGAACTAGGGTAGAAGGAAATCTAGAGATAGGTAATCTTACTTAACCTGACAATTAAAATTTGGATTTTTAAGGATCCACTTTAGTAAGCATTTCTGCAAACAGAGTCTTTGATTTTTGAGAAACCCTACCTTGACTCCCTGATAACCAGCGTACCCTTGAGAGTCTTTTACTTAGTCCGGTAAGTCTTGCTCGAGTAATTCCATACTTAGGGTTTTATTCCATATTGTTTTTAGGTGAAGAAGCGACAAACTTTTGTTATTTCTGTTCCAAGGTGGTCCCAAAGGAAGAAAACCAAGAATAGAACTGCGGGAGGAAGGGTTCCTCCATAAGAACTTTTGTTTGATACTTATCAGGAGGGTTTTTTTTGCCTCCCTTGGCTTGTAATAATAATACTCTGCACTCAGTTAATTATATCCTGGTCTGTAATATATAACTTTGTCTTACTTTTAAATAAAGGTAAGTTTATGTAATCGCTTCCGCATTTTCGTATCTCCGATGATCTGTAATGTCTGCGTGACGGGTGAAACTCTCTTGGGAAAGGTAAGAAAAGCAGATACCGAACTTGTCATGTGATTCAGGGGCACCTACAGGGTTGTCTGAGGTCCGTTGGACAAGGACAACTGTAGGTGGGCCTAATGACTTGGGAGGTTCTGTCACATCAATTTTCGTAACGAACATGCCTAATCCACTATTTTAGGTCCAAAAATAATGTTTGGGGTGGTTTCGGGCAATTTCTTTGCCGCACGTCAACCATTCCGAAAATGGGTCTAGGAGTGCATACAAACATGAGTTTTTGCCACAGAAACCATTTTTTTGTTTTTCGCAACGAACATGCCCAATCCACTACTTTAGTTCCAAAACTCATGTTTGGGGTGGTTTCACGCAATTTCGTTGCTGCACATCACCCATTCCGAAAATGGGTATCGGGTGCATACAAAGCATGATTTTTGCCACCAGAACCATTTCTTTGTTTTTCACAACGAACATGTCCAATCCACTACTCTAGGTCCAAAACTCATGTTTCAGGTGGTTTCGTGCAATTTCGTTGCCGCATGTCACCCATTCTGAAAACGGGTATCGGGGTGCATACAAAACATGAGTTTTTGCCACTGGAACCATTTCTTCAATTTTCGCAACAAACATGCCCAATCCACTACTTTAGGTCCAAAACTAATATTTGGGGTGGTCTCGCACAATTTCGTTGCCGCACGTCACCCATTCCGAAAACAGGTATCGGGGTGTGGCAGAACCGCCCGAATTATTCCAGCTTAAGTGCCCAAGTCACGTCTTAGAGGCTGCAATACACTTAAATCGGAATGACCCATGAGTCCCTCAGATCCAGTCTGATAAAACCACTCATCCAGGATCAAATAACACTAACCCACTCGATGGTGAGTCACAAAGGAATATAATAAAACAGGAAACCTCAAATTAAAGTACCGGAGTTATTATATAAATCGGAGTTTTTCAAGTAAACTGAAATGAGTTCATAATTTAAATTGCAGCGGATAGTCGATATCGTCGAAAGATGAGGAATAGCGCAAGGTCTAGCCCACTACTCCTCCTGCTCCTCTCCTGCTGGAGCAGCATCCCACTCAATCGTCCAACCCAGTGGCAGGGTGGTAGGCCAAGTCACACCATCAACCATATCCTAAAGTGTACCTGCAAAAATTATGCCACAAGCAAGGCTGAGTATACTAATACTCAGCTAGACTTACCCGGTGTGAGGAATCTACTCCTCTACCTCTAGACCATGCAGTTGTTTTGCTGAGGAGTTTGGTTTGCCAAAAGCACTAACTGAGTCTAAAATAACTTTTAGCTTTTCTAGTTCTAGCATAGTTAAATTAGCTAGGTTTGTTCCTTTCTAAGCATTCATAGTAACAATCATTTTAGAGCAATCAACATGTTATCTCAAGTAAACCTCATTTTGCTTCTTACTCAATGCAGTACAAGGGGTCAAGCAGTCTCATTAGCTACGAGAAGCAGACGATTCAAATTGAGTTTTTAAACCTTGCAAGGTAAACCTAAACACACGACATGTAGGGGCACTCCGTCCCCACACATATCAATCGTCCCCATCGATTCCCCGTTCGCAGCCAGGGCTCACCGCCTTGGCATACAATGCTTCACTGACCCCAACTGTCGCCGTGCAGTGACCGCACTTGTACCCACCATAGCTAGCATGGGAGACCCAGTCTCAAGAAAAGTGAGGGGGAAAGTCCGCGCCCGGCTTCACTCAGGTACCAGTTTACCTATTACCATATTTCTCAACATGTGTTTAGTACGTTCAAACGCTTGACTCAGGTATCCACACATTAATCCTTAGTTCCTTTTTCCCGTCTCATGAACAAGGCATCCACCCTAGATCCAAGTTCATAGACCATCATAGATCTCGTTATCAAGATGAATACAATCAATTCCTGACATCGCGCGAGTGCTAGAAAAATCACTCGACTTCTACCAAGATCCTAATTAGCAAAGCATTACTCGACCTAGCATACTAGTATCCATCTCAAAAGGAATCCTGAGTTCATGCAACTAAGGGTTTCGAGCAACTCCTATAGTTAAGTGCACATTACAAGCCTACAAACATTAAGTGTAGTAAAATAGCATATACATAAACTGGTTATGCATAAAACCGAGGCTTGCCTTCAAATGCTGGGGCTGCAGGGAGATCCTCGGTGGCAGGCTCGGAAGCTGGCTCCTGGTCTTCCTCGTGGACAGCTCCTTGCTCGGGAATGAGCACGTACTCTCCGTCAGCAAGGTTGCAATCTAATGAATGCAATGAGTAAGATATATGCATGGCATGATATGCAATTTAGCACTTAAAATTTGATGGTGAATGATTAAATTAATAAGGTAAAGCTTCATCTTACTACTGGAAATTTTGGTGGTACACTTAGCCATTTAGGTCAATTTTGGTTAGATTGAATGGTCAGATTATTTTAGTGTTCCACTGATTTTCCTTTTTATGTTTTAGTGAAATTTTAATAAGATTCCTAGCTGAATTCATTGGTGTGAGATTCATTATTCTTTCTAATTTATCTGTTCTTTTCCTTTTCTTTTATGCCTTTAAGGTGGGTTTGAACTACAAGCTAGTTTTATAAATTTCCAAAAATTCTGCAAAAATTACAGTGGCTTCTCACTAGTGTACAGCTCTCTGTCTCAAAAATTGGGGCTTAAAAGGATAAGGGTTCTATCTGTACAAAATTATCAAATCTTAGGGCACAAGGGGTGCTTTGAACTACAACTCTCCTCTAACAGTAGGTTATTCTCTAAGGCTTATTTTTGCTGGCATTTATGTGTAATAACATGACTTTTTACTAAATTTTAGCTACTAATACTTATTGGTTATTTTACTATGATTTCCTAAAGTTTTTGGCCAATGGGGTGCTTTCTACTACCACTATACTTGAAAAATATCAAACAACAGATTTCTAATTTTTCCTATCTTCTTCTTTATGCAAGAGCAATCATTCTTGAATTTGGCAACTTTTTGCTTAAGGGAAGAGGGGGTAGAAGTTCTTGGATTATATGGTCTTTTCATGGGGTAGGGGGTAATGGGTGTTACCTTACATTTTTAACTAGGTTTCATATTTTTCTTTGGTGGTCTACTTCATCAATAGTTGGGTAAAATTTTATTTGCCTAACATTGCTCAATTTTTGGCTTTCTTATGATTTAATTGGAACATGGGCCAAAACCATATTTGAATTGTTTAGCTCACTCATTGTGAGGGGTTGGGGCGTTTATTATTTTTGTAGTGGTGTTCTAGCAGTTAGGAGCCTACTGAATGTTTCTTAACATTTTTGAAATTGTTCTTATATTTTTAATCATGGTTTTCCTTGGTTCCTTATTGCCTAATAAATTATTTAACCCTGGATTAGCCTTGGACTAGGGTTCTCTGTATTTTTTCTAGGTTCCTCATCACTTAAGTATACTAGGAAAAATATGCTCCTTCTCTATTTATTATTTTCCACTACCTTTTTTAATTTTCTAAGTTTTGGACAGATGCAGTTTTTAATAGCAAAACTTGAGTTAATCTTGTATACTGGGGTGCTCAGTATTTTTAAACAGTGTCTAAGTTGGGTATGTATCTCTATAAATTTTCATAAGCCTAGCATAGGAGTATTTCAAATTTTCTTCATATTAATAAGGTTTGTGCAGTTTCCTTATTTAATTCAAAACTCTAAAAATTAATACAGAAAACATGGGGTTTACTATTTTTGTTTGATAGTTTGTATTATTTTGAATCCAGCAAAATTGGTTTGACGAATTTTGGATAAATATTCTTCAAGTTATGAATTTCCTAAGTTTTCTATTCATTAAAAAGAATATTCATAAATGGTTAAATGGAAACTAACTTGCATCGGGGTCCCTGGCGAAAGTTTCTAAGTTTCCTTATAGACTAGTCCTTGGGTTACTATTCACATGAGCCAATGACAATTTAGAAAACCCCCTGGGGTTTTGCTAAACCTAACCCAAGGTCCGTCTCCCAATTAAACAGTACCCGCAGCGGAGGAAAAGGCGGAGGGGCTTACTGGGGGCGAGATTGCTCCGGTGAGGTGGCCGAGGGTGTAGGGGAGGTTGTGACGGTCACGTCGATGTGCGGATCGCCTCCGGGGTTGGTCGGAGTAGGTCGGTCCACGTGCGCAGGCGGGGGAGCTCGTCGGCAGCGAGGGCTCCATCCTATCCAGGGTGGTAGAGTTCAATTAAACTAGTCAGTAAGCTTCACTAGGTGCTAGGGAAGGCGTAGGCGCGAGAAATTGAACTATGGCTTATCGGTTAGTCGTGGCCACGCGCGCCGGCGGGGAAAACAACTCTGACGAAGATGGAACAGCTTCTCCGGTGAAGTAGCATCTGGTTTCTTGCTTTGGGGAGCTCTACGGGGCTCTAGGGAAGCTAGCCGAGGCACGCGATTGAGTGGAGATGGTCGGGAGTGGTCTGGCCATGGTGGCCGAGTGCTCGGGGTGCTCGGCAGGCGGCGCAGAGTTCGCCGGAGCTAAGTGCTGGGTCTGGGGAGTCAGGTGAGGCACGGAGGGAGTACGGCCGAGGCTTCCCTGCTCTTATAGGAGCGGGCGCGGTGCACGGGCGGGCGTGGACCAGCGCTGGCTTTATATTTAGACCAAATGGATTTGTGTTTTTGAATTAAGAGAACACAGCTGTTCTTTAAAAAGAGGTCAGATTTCAGAAATCGGAATTTATGAATTTCTCAAAGAGGGTTTGCTTCAAGGGCTGATTTGGGAATTTTGCACAACTCTTTTGATTAGAATTTCTCACTAGGCTTTGTAGCTTATTTGGTGTATTACATCTTTGATAAAAGGTCCACATTAAGATTTTGCATTTTCACAATCTTTTCACTAATTTCCTCCTTCATGTTCCAAAAGCTTAATTGGTTAGTGTTAGGGTTTTGAATCCTTTTTCTCTCTTGAGGTGTATGATGTGTTTAGAGTGTGGCTTTTGATTCCTCGCCGGAGGTTTCACTAGAGTTGGGGCGGGATTCGAACTTCGACGAGATGGGCGTGGCGACTTATGGCTGCGAGCTTAGTTGACGGTGGGCTGCTGTAGCTTGGATGGCAGCGGCGCTTCTGTGAGGCTATAGAGGAGATGAATCTATGGTTGATGACTTGAGGTGTTATAGTGGCATGTATTTATATAGGCAGGGAGGTGGACGATTATATGACAAATTTAATCTAGTACTTATCTGTTAGTATCCAATCCATCTATTTAGAACTCTAACATGTCTCTTTTATTCTAATAATATTGTTGTTAATTTGTACTAATTATATTAGGCCTCTAATTTAAATAAAATTTAGAATGTATTTTTATTTAAATTAATTTTTTGTGTTACACGTGAGTTGAAAGGATTATTTTCTTAAAAATCTTATTGCAATATCCTAATTTGTATTGACTTTACCTAAAAGACGTCGCATACAAACAAACCAACCACACATACATCGATACATTATATTAGCTTATATTTTATTTCTAAATTATGCTTTCTATTTTAAATTTAAAAATCATGTCTAATTTAGAGCTAAGTTAAATTTTCTATTTCAAGCATAAATTGCAACAAACAAAAATTTAACATGAATGCAAAGCATTTTTTAATAATTAATCTATCAATTTAAGCAAATGCTTCAAACAATACATATAACTCAGTAGGAATAATATGTAAGATTTTTTTACCATGATAATTATTTAAGAAATAATTCAAACACAGTCAAATTTTTATATTTAACATTTATTCAAAATTTAGGAAAATATTTTTAATTTATAACTTTATTATAAAGACTCTTTAACTTTTAAATCATTAGAGAATTTTGTTGAATCCGTACAAGGTCATTTCTCCACAACTCATCACACTGATTCAAAGAACCAAATCAAACAAGGTTCATAAGAATAAGCATTCAAGCGTATAGATACCTATAAAAATATTTTTTTGCCTAAGATTAGGTCTCCTATTACTTAGGGACAGTTTGGGTATAGGATTCCAAGGTGCGAAATCCTTTTTGGTCTTTAGAAGAGAAAAGGTAAGAGCGATCAGAGTAAAGCAGTAGTAGATGAGAAACAATCATGTAAAGTTTGGAAAGAATCATAGTAGCATAGGAAAGTAGGTAAGGGTTGTCCAGGTCTATCTAGGTTACATCATATAGTCAACATTCCTCTAATGCCACTTCTGTCACACCTAGATTTAAGAACAAATCCAGGTGCGTCTCAAATGTGTGCTAGGATCAAGTCTCACACATATGATGACTCATGGTACAAAAAATCAATGTCACATCTTTATTATATAACTAGACTTCTGTACAAAAATAGCTAAATAGTTACATCATATGACGACAACGATCCTCCTGAACCATAGTTGACTAGGAGATGATGGCCTAGACCTCTCTCGAACTCATTGTAGCATTCTTCATGCTCCTAATCTTGTAGTACCTATTCTTGACCTATGCTTTTAATAAGTTTGTCAAAATTTTATTAGCATTACTAAGTATAAGTAGATATTGTCCCAATTAAATAAGAGATCACAATTAATACTTCCCATAATGCAGCGCAAATGATAGGTTAAGTTTAATTCCATAAGTTAATCATGCGAGAGTCCTAAGTCGCTCTTGACCGTGAGCATGGCAGATGTACCAGTTTTACACTCTACGGAGGTTGTACCCTTTACCCACAAGTCATGTTACCTATTTGCTAAGGGATCATGACTTCCCATTCATATCTACCGAGGAGACGAGGCAGGGTCCCACTATGAGGCCTTTACAAAGTTCCACTAGCTTCAGAAAACCCGCTACAATTTCTGTGAGAAGGGGGCGGTATAGGAATCCCTCATCCGAAAATCCATCGCAGCATGATCGACCCGAGAACCTCCCTATACTGGCAACTCCTCACACTGCGGTTGCCCCTTTCGGGTAATGTTGGGGACCTGTATTGTCGAAGGTCCTTTGTTTTGTTATGTCACATAATTGCCTTAAGGGTACAAGGAAAGGTTTTGCCGAAGATCACTTGAATCCCGAGGATTATTTGTCTAACATCTGGCTTCGGCGATTAACAAGTGCATATTAGGAATGTCTTTACAGGAGTACGAAGCTAAGCTTCGACAGAAAGCAACATACAAAAACACTTCGGCTGTATGCAAGCGATAAAGATAGTGGGCAAAGACAGTGGCTTCGGCCACAAGTCGAAAGGAAGAAGTAGCTAGGCGACGAAGGCTAGAACTTGTGAAGTCAAGAATGAAGAAAAGTACACTACTGCTCTGATACCATTTGTAAATGACTTATGTAAAAATAGATGGGTATTATTGTAAATCCTGTATGATGTCAGTTCATCTCCCCTATAAATAGATGAACAGTACCGTGCATAAAGTACCCTTAGCTAGGTGCTACAGCTTCATCTTGCTCAGCCTCCTAAATATCTTCGTGCTATCTTGCATCAAGAAGCCGAAGGTACAATTGTAAACTCATTTTGCATGCGAAGAGAAATAAGATGCTAAGGCACATGCGACGAGTTCTGATATCTTACTTCATCATACTTTGTGTATTTCATTTTATTACACCAAACCTTCATCCTTGAATTGCTATCCCGAAGGGATAACATCACAAGGACGAAGGTTTCTACCTTTTAAACGTTGTGTTGCCTTGTTTTTGATTTCATACAACAACTGAAAATAAGTGGCCAACATTGGCGCCCACCTCCGGTGAATTGACAACCACACCAACACATACCATGCTATCGAAGAAAGCAACGACAACTAGCTCCATCCTTGCACCAATCGATCGAAATCAAGGGAACGAAGCTCTCATCAGAGAGGCAAGGATCCAGAAAAAGAAGGCCATCAGCTCGCCCCCTCGGGAAGATGAGCTTGATGAGGAAATTTGCAACCTCGAAGCTATTCACCAGCAAGTGGAGAGGTGTAGGGAGATGATGCTTCAACTTTTAGAACTCCAAAGAAAGATTGACGAAGTAACTGAAGAAATGTGCAATATCGAAGCGTATGAAAACTTAACAACTTCAGGGATCAAGACTATGATGGGTAAGATCATGACAATCTTTGTCATGAGGTGTGCAATACCCAAGATTTTCTCTATGATGAAGCTTCACCACTGACACTAGAGATGCAAGCTACACTATGGCCACTACTACACAGGCCTCCTATGCTACCTATCTATGATGGCCTGATAGACCCGAAGCAGTTCCTCATGAGCTACGAAACCACCATATCATCGTATGGTGAAAACTCGGCAGTCATGGTGAAGTCCTTCGTCATGGCAGTTCGGAGTGTCGCTCAAACATGGTACACATGGCTTCGACCAAGGACTGTTAGCTCATGGCCGAAGCTTAAAGAGATGCTCCTTACAAGATTCTAGGGTTTTCAATCCAATCATGTCACTGTGCAAGCTCTTTTTTATTGTACGTAGGAGCTAGATGAATATCTTCAATCATTTGTACGAAGGTTCCTCAGGCTTCAGGCTCAGGCTCCGGCTATTCAGGATGACATCGTCATCGAAGCAATGGTTAAGGGGCTCAGGCTAGGACCAACAACTCAATATTTCGCAAGGAAGCCTGCTCATTCTCTTAAAAAGTTATTGCAAAAGATGGACGGGTATATAAAAGCTAATAATGATTTCCGTGAAAGGAGGGAAGAGTTCCACAAGTACACCAAAGTCATCAGAGGCTTCGGAGTAATATTGCATACAAGGCATGTCCGAAGCATCCATAACCCAGCGCAGGGTGAGGAAAGATGACCCAGTCAATGGCTCAATCAGGACAACAGGCAAAATTCTCAGCACCAGTCTCGAAGCTATTCACCAGCAAGTGGAGCGTAGGGAGAAGATGGTTCGTCTTTTAGAACTCCAAAGAAAGATTGACGAAGCAACTGAAGACATGTGCAATATTGAAGCGCATGAAAACCTAAACAACTTCTGGGATCAAGACTATGATGGGCAAGATCATGACAATCTTCGTCATGAGGTGTGCAATACCCAAGATTTTCTCTATGATGAAGCTTCACCACTGACACCAGAGATGCAAGCTACACTAGGACCACCACTATATAGGCCTCCTATGCTACCTATATATGATGGCCTGATAGACCCGAAGCAGTTCCTCATGAGCTACGAAGCCACCATATCATCATATGGTGGAAACTTAGCAGTCATGGCGAAGTCCTTTGTCATGACGATCTGGAGTGTCGCTCAAACTTGGTACTCATGGCTTCGACCAAGGACTGTTAGCTCATTGTCGAAGCTTAAAGAGATGCTCCTTACAAGCTTCTAAGGTTTTCAATCCAAGCATGTCATTGTGCAAGCTCTTTTTTAGTGTACGCATGAGCCAGATGAATATCTTCAATCATTTGTTCGAAGTTTCCTCAGGCTTTGGGCTTAGGCTCTGGTTGTTCAGGATGGCATCATCATCGAAGCAATGGTTAAGGGGCTCAGGCCAGACCAACAACTCAATATTTTGTAAGAAAGCCTCCTCATTCTCTTGAAAAGTTATTGCAGAAGATGGACGAGTACATAAGAGCTGATAATGATTTCCGTCAAAGGAGGGAAGAGTTCCATAGGTACACCAAAGTCACTAGAGGCTTCGTAGGAAGATTTCAAACAATGCATGTCTGAAGCATCCATAACCCAACATAGGGTGAGGAAAGAATGACCCAGTCACTGGCTCAATCAGGACAATAGGCAAGCTCTCAGCACCAGTCTTTGCAAAGCACATTTCGACCACCTGCTCCAAGAGGAAGGGGAGGACGAAGCTTTGGTGGCAAATTTGGTGCGCCTCTAAGGAAGCCATTCTATTTGTTTCGAGGTGAGGACAAAGGCCACACCACAAGGACATGCCATCACACCATTAACAAGTAGAAAGAGCATGCTTCGTCAACTCCTCAACCTTAATAGATTGAAGAGGTGTTCAGTACATCTTCATATTGTTCACCCTACATCCCGCAGTACGTTCAAATTCAGCCATAAGAGCAAAGGCCAAGTCTGCCTTCGGCCTCAAATGCCTCAAGCAACCTAGTGATGGGTGCATGGTCACCAGTTGCCTCCTTCATCCTAGGACCGCCTCCCTATGATCAAGTCCCTGCTAGCCAACCTAAATTCCCAAGGCAAGGCATGCAATAAAGGGACAGAACAGAGGGGTCCTGAAACCTGTACCTTCAATAGCATGCTCCTGAAGACAAAGCACATATACTGAGAACCCTAAGGGGCTCAGTAAGTGACTACGAAACTATCAGCAAGCCACATTTGTATCTTTCCATTTAGTTTTGCAAGTCTTTTCATCAGTTTTACAAGTCAATACAATAGTGATCCAGTATCTTCGTGCCCAATAGTGTGAATGGTGAAAAGCTCCAAAGTCGTACCTAAGGGAATGTAGAGCTATGTTTCATGTCACCTAAGTAATGGTGAAAACACTCCGAAGTCGTTTCTAAGGGAATGCAGAGCTATGTTTCATGTCACCTAAATAATAATGAAAAAGCTCCGAAGACGTTCTTAAGGGAATGCAGAGCTATGTTTTATGTCACATAAGTAATGGTGAAAAAGCTCTAAAGACGTTCCTAAGGGAATGCATAGCTATGTTTTATGTCACCTAAGTAATGGTGAAAAAGCTCCAAAGACGTTCCTAAGGTAATGTAGAGCTATGTTTTATGTCACCTAAGATTGGTGAAAAAGCTCCAAAGTTGTTTCCAAGGGAATGTCGAGCTACGCTTTGTTTTATTCGAAGCAATAATGAGGTAAACTATCAAAGTCATCCCTAATGGGATACAAGGCCGTTACATTCAAAAAATATATACACACATTTTGTTTTGAAATATGTGAAAAAGAAGGGAAGATGTTTTTCGCCTTCGGCTAAAAAAAGCATGATTAAAAATTTCACATATCTCAAAAGAAAAAGGAACAAAAGGTGAAACGTAGATGCAAATATATTACAAAACAAGCCAAAGAAGCTTCGGCAGGGAGTTTTAAACTTCGAGTTATTACAATAAAACAACATTGTGCTTTACAGAAATCAGTTTCCCGGATCGCTTCGCATGGCTTCTTCATAAATTTGTTCACAGATCTTCAAGCTCTCATCATCTTTAGCCTTTTCTATAGCTCTGGTGATAATAGCTTCGGCATCTGCACCAGCATCCTTGGCTCCAATTTCAGTATGTTTCACTTCAATCACAACATGTGAAGTAGAAACTTTTCAACAAGGGTTAGAAAGTAGTTATTCGACACAAGATTATTGGAATTTAAAAAGTGGAAAGTTAAATACCTTCGGATTTTTACTCTGAAGCTTTTTCTGATATACACAGCCTTTTTTGGCTACTTGCCTTGCCTATAACAATTTTTTTGCAGTTAGCATAAGCATAACACACGAAGGTAAAACATAGAGGTGACAAAGCATGTACCTTTTCTCTGTTCTTTATGGATTCCTCAATGCTTAACTCTTTTCCACCCCTTTTCCAAATCTCAGATAGAAATTTCTTCAACCATTTCGAAGCCTCGACAGTCGACCTTTGGACATTGTCAGCAAAGACTTTGAAATTAGGGTCTGTGCAGGTCTTTACGTGTTTGCACCCTACTTTAGCAAGACTGAAGCAGTGGTTCAGGCGCCTATCCAAGCGTAGTGTCTTCCCGAGCCGAGAGGACACCTTTGAACGCTCGAGTCTCGCAAAGTACCCATCGCATCAAACCTTCTAAGTCAAAATCTAAAAAATTTCTTTCTTTCGACAAAGCTCCGGCAGCAGAGAAGGTCTTCAACATTTCTCTGTGGCATCTGTTGCCTAGAGTATGACAGTTGGCCACTAAGATTCGATAATTTTCATTCAGGCTCCTTACATTGTTTATTTCGGCTTCATGTCATCCATCTTCACTTGAGCATTACTAAGGTGGACAAGGTGGACAGCCACTTCGGCTGACGATTGCCTTAGCTTTGTCGTTTCAAATTCATACTCCTTCATCTGCTCCATTTCAGCTTTGAGCGATGCGATTTTTCTGTTTAGCATTGAAGTTTTGAGCCTCTAGACTTTGGTCCGGCTCTCAATAAGTCCTTCTCAAGTATCTTGAAAGATTTCTCCTTTTTAGCATAGTCGAACCAAAGCCTAGATGCTTTGGATTTAAGCTTTAAATTTATTTTTACGCGACTTCGTTCTCAACTTTCCTCTTGTTTTTCTAGGCTCTGCCTAGGAACAAGCCCTGCAAAGATACAAGGGATGAGTTTTCTATCAAAAGCAACCCGAAGCTAAAAAGCGAGGGTTAACAAAATTACCTTGAGATGAGTATAGGTCAGATAGTCAAAAAGTCATCATCGGACATTGTTGACAGCATTGCTTCCATCTTCGGGAAGCCAACATTATCGGCCATGTAGCGGTATACATCTATTTCCATGTTGTTCGGGCAGCAGTACATATAATCATCTTGCCTGCCCCCAAAAATAGTGGACCCCGAAGGGTACCCCAGTTGTTCGATGAAGCAAACAGCTTCGGCCAGTTGCTTTACCCCCACCACCTTCCCTACAACGTGGTGAACTCAATACCTTCATCCACCAAGGATTTGGTCGAAGGGCCCTTCGTCGAGAGGTGTCATCTTTGATAGCCTTTTTAGCTTCCTCAATTTCAGCAGTCCCTTTCCCTTTCTCCTCTGCTAGAGAAGGCTTGGAGGAACCCTTGTCTTCGGCTTCCATGGCTACCGAAGGGGTTACCGCTGTAGTAGTTTGTCCATGTCCTGCCCCAATCGGGCTAATTTCTTCTTCAGTAGAGGGCGTGGGGGCCTTCGGCAGCAGTCCCGTGCCGGTAGTATCCTTCTCAGGTTCTTCTTTGAAAAAAAACAAAAAATGAACTCATTATTGGAGCTATTCGCTCCCCGTCATCTTCTTCATCGCTCTCTAGAAGCATCTCCAAAGGCTTAACTTTTTGTGCTATCAAGTCGATAGCTTCTTCAATTTTTGCTTCTTTGGTCCCCATGGGAGGGAGCTCTTCGATCTCAACTTCATCCTTGGCTTCGGGTGTAGCCTGAAAAGTTCAATAGCATAGAATTAATAAAACAAATCCATAACGGTTATACACAAAATCAAAAGAAAACTTTATTTACCGGGATTTCCTCCGAAGCCTGATCGAAATCTTGCTTCGTCTTGTGGTCACTTTCTTCTTCCTCTTCTTCGAGTCCTGAGCCATGACATGATAGTCAGAATAGAAGTATCCGGTGGCATCAAAAACACGATTTAGTCGGTGCCTCTTTCGGGCCTCGAAGGCCTGTTGTAGAGCCTCAGCTTCTGACATGCTAAAATTACTAAGAATTTCATTGCATTTTGCTTCAACATAATCTAGCCAGCCATCGTTGGGTTCTCCGAACTCATCTTCAAATCTATACTTATATCAAAGCCTAATTAGCCCAGGCTCAGCATCTAAAGCATCCCCTTTAGACACCTTCGACAAATCCCACTTAGCTGCCAATGGCCACGTTTTAAAAGCCAAGTACTCTTGAATAAGATCTCTCGTACCAATATAAGTGCTAACAGCATTAAAGGCAACTATAGCAACTTGGGCTTTGAAGTTAACATAACACGTTGGTTTCTTAAATCGAAAACTTGTGACAATTGAAGATTGAATGATTCCCGATATGTCAGCCCGCGCAGTCAAGTCATTCTTCATATAAAACCATTCTTTTGCTCACTCATTTGGCCACATTGAACCCCTTCAGTGTTGGGGGCCTTCGTCTTCCAAAGGTCCTCAAAAACACGACTAACATGTTATCCAAGTATTATACATGTACAAGGACCTTCGGCCTTGGGATGAAGCTGTACACGATGTAAAAGGCACGGATCGGAGAAGGGTGAACCAGTTCCGAAGCTACCTATGGAGAAGCTTCGGCTTAGCAGAAGAAAATGGAACCGACCTAAAAGGGAAAAGGCTGTCTAGTCCTTGATAGACTATCCCTAAGTCAATAGTAAATGTCAAGGGCATGAATGTAATTTACACAGGCTACGTCCTGTGTCTATAAATAGATGAACAGTAGCCCCGTACTGTTCACGCTGACTTGTATTCGCTCGTGCATCACATTTGGACTTTTGCCTTCTGTCAAGCCGAAGGTGTAAATGTAATTCAATATTGTTCACTTTCATTCATGATGATTTAATTAAGATATATTAATGATGTCATATGATTATTCGAGTTATCTCTCATGCCTCATATGCTCCTCCTTTCATTGATTTATACTGCGATAATGAAGGTATTACCTTCATGACCTTCATCTGAAGATCATTATATCCTAAGGGAGATAATGTTTCAAAGGATGAAGGGCATTAACCATTGACATTTTGTGTTGCCTTGTTCTTAACTCATAGCATTTGAGAACAAGTGACCAACATTCAGTATGCGAAGTTATAACAACCAAAATTATTTTGGAGGCCTATTGTTGCCTTCATCTGGAAATGTCGTTCATGAATATGACTAAAGGCCTCGCAGAAAGCTTCGACATCAAATTCTATTCCTTAGCTTCGAACAGCCTAGGTAATAATTCATAACGCACTATAGTGTTTGGGGGTAAACTGATGAAGATAGATGTTAAACCTATTCAACACTACCGTCTTTTGCAAAGGAAACCTAAGACCAGCCTTCAAAAACACCAAAACACGATAACTTCGTCCTCTCTCAGATTTGGTACTAACTCATCACCCCCTAACCGCACCCAGTCAATTTAGCCTAAGTGGTTAAGTAACTTGATGTGCACTTCTTTGATTTTGGATTTCCCGAAGTCCACATGGCTGGGCTTCCTAGGATGGATAACTATGTTGTCCTCTTTAAATTCCATTTCCACGCTGTCTTTTGATTGGTTCAACGAGCCAGCTTCAGCAAGGGGACCAACAACTCCCAATGTCAAAATAGTTTCCTCAGCTTGTGCCTCTAGTACGTCCTTCGAAGGTGTCAGCGATGAAAGGAAAATAGGGTTTAACCTTTTCCTATAAATAATTTTGGTGGTTGAATGCCCAACACAAATATTGGACTAATTAGTTTGCTCTAGATTATATATTCTACAGGTGCATAAAGGTTCAACACAAACCAATAAAAGATTAAAGAAAGGGTTTAAAAACAAAGGAGCAAAAGAAACCAAGAGTGTCCGGGCCTGGCGCAACGGACTATTCGGTGTGCCACCGGACAGTGTCCGGTGTGCCACCAGACTGTCTGGTATGATCAACGGTCGACTGCAACGGACCCCTGCAAACGCTACAATGCATGAACAGTGCACGCAGAAGTCAGAGCAGTCGTCAGAGGCGCACCGGATAGTGAACAGTGTCTGTCCGGTGCAGCATCGGACTGTTCGGTGCCACTAGAAGACAAAGCCTCCAACGGTCAGAAGCTCCCAAACCCTAACGGTTGGGTGACATGGCTGGCACATCGGACAGTGTCCTGTGGCGCACCGGACTGTCCGGTGCGCCCATCGACAGCAGCCATCCCCAACGGCTATGTGGTGGTTGAGGGCTATAAATACCCCCCCAACCACCACCACTCCAAGCATCCAAGTTTCCAGCACTTCACATTCAATACAAGAGCTAGAGCATTTGCTCCTAGACACATTTTCAATAGAATCAAAGCCTCTCGAAGTCTCAAAATACATTCCACTCACCTGGTGACTAGAGAGAGTGTTTTGTTCGTGTTCTTTGCGCTCTTGTTCTTGGATCGCTTTCTTCTTCCTCATTCTTGTTCTCTAAGTGACTTGTAATCAAAGAAAGAGACACCCGTTTGATTAAGGAGAAAGCTCACTCGGTCTAAGTGACCGTTTGAGAGAGGGAAAGGGTTGAAAGACACCCGGTCTTTGTGATCACCTCAACGGGGACTAGGTTCTTTAGAACCGAACCTCGGTAAAACAAATCACCGTGTTCATCCGCTTTATTTCTTGGTTGATTTGTTTTCCCCTCTCTTTCAGACTCGAATTCATTTCTAACGCTAACCCCGGTTTGTAGTGTGTGCTTAAGTTTATAATTTTAAGATTCCGCCTATTCACCCCCCTCTAGGCAACTTTCAATTGGTATCAAAGCCCGATACTTCATTTAGAGTCTAACCACTCGAAGTGATGTCGGGAGGATCCGCCAAGAGGGAGATGGAAACCAGCAAGAAGGCCACAAGCCATAGGAAGGCTTCATCAAGGGAGTCCGGCGCCAAAGGCAAGGAGGAATCACCTCTTCACATCAAGTCGCATTGGAGTGGTGACAAGAAGAAAAATATGAAGAAAGTGGTCTACTACGAGACCGATTATTCGTCGCCCTCCACATCTAGCTCCGACGTTGCATCCGTCACTTCTAAGCGCCATGAGCACAAGAAGTATAGTAAGATGCCACTTCGTTATCCCCGTATCTCTAAGCACGCTTCTCTACTTTCCATTCCATTAGGCAAACCACCATATTTTGATGGTGAGGATTATTGCATGTGGAGTGAAAAGATGAGGCATCACCTAACCTCACTCCACGCAAGCATATGGGACATTGTTGAGTTTGGAGCGCAAGTACCTACCGTGGGGGACGACGGCTATGACTCAGACGAGGTCGCCCAAATATGGCACTTTAACTCCCAAGCCACTACTATACTCCTCGCCTCTCTATGTCAAGAGGAGTATAATAAGGTGCAAGGGTTAAAGAGCGCCAAGGAGATTTGGGATGTCCTAAAGACCACGCACGAAGGAGATGAGGTGACCAAGATCACCAAGTGGGAGACGATCGAGGGGGAGCTCGGTCGATTCGTCCTCCACCAAGGAGAGGAGCCACAAGCAATGTACAACCGGCTCAAAACCTTGGTGAATCAAGTGTGCAACCTCGGGAGCACAAAATGGGATGACCATGAAATGGTCAAGGTTATTCTTAGATCCCTCATATTTTGTAATCCTACTCAAGTTGAATTAATACGTGGTGATCCTAGATATAAGCTAATGTCTCCCGAGAAGGTAATTGGGAAGTTTGTGAGCTTTGAACTAATGACCAAAGGCTCCAAACACATTGTCGACTTGGAGCAATGCAGCACCTCCACACCCGAGGTGCAACCCGTCGCATTCAAAGCGACAGAAGAAAAGAAAGAAGAGTCTACATCAAGTAGGCTCCCCATCGACGCCTCCAAGCTCGACAATAAGGAGATGGCGCTCATCATCAAGAGCTTTCACCAAATCATCAAGCAAAGGAGGTGGAAAGACTACAAACCCTGCTCCAAGAGGGTGTGCTACAAGTGTCGTAAGCCCGATCATTTTATTGCAAAATGTCCTATGTCTAGTGATAGTGACAGGGGCGACGACAAGAGGGGGGAGAAGAAGGAGAAGAAGTACTACAAGAAGAAGGGCGGTGATGCCCACATGTATCGGGAATGGGACTCCGGTGAGAGCTCCATCGACTCCTCCAACGAGGATGCCGCCAACATCACCGTCAACAAGGGCCTACTCTTCCCCAACGTCGGCCACAAGTGCTTCATGGCAAAGGACGGCAAAAATAAGAAGGTACAATCTAGAACCACCCCAAGTATACTACATCTAGTGATGAGGGTAGTTCTAGTGAAGATGAAGATGATCTGCTTACCCTTTTTGCCAACCTTAACATGCAACAAAAAGAAAAATTAAATGAATTGATAGGAGCCATTCATGAGAAGGATGTACTTTTGGATAGCCAAGAGGAATTCCGTATTAAGGAAAACAAAAGGCATGTTAAAGTAAAAAATGCTTATGCTCAGGAAGTAGAAAAATGTGAAAATTTGTCTAAAGAGCTTAGCATTTGCCATGACACTATTTCAAACCTTAGAACTGAGAATGCTAATTTAATTGCTAAGGTTGAAAAATTAAATGCTTGTAATGATTCAATTGCTAGTCTTAGAACTAAAAATGACAATTTAGTTTCTAAGATTAAAGAGCTAAGTGTATGCAATAAATATATTTCCTGTCTTAGAAATGAAAATGCCACATTACATGCTAAGATAGAAGAATTAAATGTTTGCAAACCATCTACATCTACTGTTGATCATGTTACTATTTGTACTAGATGTAGAGATGCTAATATTGATGTTATAAATGATCACATTGCTTTAATTAAACAACAAAATGATCATATAGCTCAATTAACTGCAAAAATTAATGAGCATGAAATTGAAAATAAAAAGTTTAAATTTGCTAGAAGCATGCTCTATAGTGGGAGACGCCCTGGCATTATGGATGGAACTGGTTTCCAACAGGGAAGCAATGTCAAGCTTAATGCCCCTAAGAAATTGTCTAACTTTGTTAAGGCAAAGCTCCCATAGTTCAGGATAATGAGGGCTATATTTTATATCCTACTAATTATCCCAAACACAAAATTAGGAGAATTCATGCTAGGAAACCTCATACTATTTCACATCATGCTTTTATGTATAAAAATGAGGCTTCTTGTTCTAGGCAATCAACCCATGTTAAATTGCCTAAAAAGAAAACTCCTACTACATCAATTGAGCCTAACATTTCATTTAAGACTTTTGATGCATCATATGTTTTAACTAACAAATCAGGCAAAGTAGTTGCCAAATATGTTGGAGGCAAACACAAGGGCTCTAAGACTTGTGTTTGGGTACCCAAGGTGCTTGTTTCTAACATCAAAGGACCCAAGACTGTTTGGGTACCTAAGAACAAGGCCTAAATTGTTTTGCAGGTTTATGCATCCAGGGGCTCAAGTTGGATAATTGATAGCGGATGCACAAACCACATGACAGGGGAGAAAAGGATGTTCTCCTCCTATGAGAAAAACGAAGATCCCCAACGAGCTATCACATTCGGGGATGGAAATCAAGGTTTGGTCAAAGGACTGGGTAAAATTGTTATATCACCTGACCATTCTATTTCCAATGTTTTTCTTGTAGATTCTTTAGATTATAACTTGCTTTCTGTATCTCAATTATGCAAAATGGGCTACAATTGTCTATTTACAGATGTAGGTGTTACTGTCATTAGAAGAAGTGATGATTTAGTAGCATTTAATGGAGTATTAGAGGGTCAACTATACTTAGTTGATTTTAACAAAGCTGAACTCGATACTTGCTTAATTGCTAAGACTAATATGGGTTGGCTCTAGCATTGCCGACTAGCCCATGTTGGGATGAAGAATCTTCACAAGCTTCTAAAGGGAGAGCACATTTTAGGACTAACAAATGTTCATTTTGAGAAAGATAGGGTTTGTAGCGCATGTCAAGTAGGAAAGCAAGTTGGCACCCACCATCCACACAAAAACATAATGACAACGGATAGGCCATTGGAGCTACTCCGCATGGATCTATTCGGCCCGATTGCCTACATAAGCATCGGCGGGAGTAAGTACTGTCTAGTAATTGTGGATGATTATTCTCACTTCACTTGGGTGTTCGTTTTACAGGAAAAAACACAGACCCAAGAGACCTTAAAGGGATTCTTGAGACGGGCTCAAAATGAGTTCGGATTAAGGACCAAGAAGATAAGAAGCGACAACGGGACGGAGTTCAAGAACTCTCTAATTGAAGGGTTTCTTGAGGTTGAGGGCATCAAGCATGAGTTCTCTTCTCCCTACACACCACAACAAAATGGTGTAGTAGAGAGGAAGAATAGAACTCTACTGGACATGGCAAGGACTATGCTTGATGAGTACAAGACTCCGGACCGGTTTTGGACTGAAGCGATTAACACCACCTGCTACTCCATCAATCGGCTCTACCTTCACTGAATCCTCAAGAAGACATCCTATAAACTCCTTACCGGTAAAAAGCTCAATGTTTCATATTTTAGAGTCTTTGGTAGCAAATGTTTTATTCTTATTAAAAGAGGTAAAAAATCTAAATTTGCTCCTAAGGCTGTAGAAGGCTTTTTACTAGGATATGACTCAAACACAAGGGCATATAGAGTCTTCAACAAATCCACTGGATTAGTTGAGGTTTCTTGTGACATTGTGTTTGATGAGACTAATGGCTCCCAAGTGGAGCAAGTTGATCTTGATGAACTAGATGATGAAGAGGCCCCGTGCATCGCGCTAAGGAACATGTCCATTGGGGATGTGTATCCTAAGGAATCCGAAGAGCCTCCACAAGCACAAGATCAACCATCATGTTCCATGCAAGGATCTCCACCAACTCAAGATGAGGATCAGGCTCAAGATGATGAAGATCAAGAGGATGAGCCATCTCAAGAGGAGGACAATGATCAAGGGGGAGATCAAGTCAATAAGGACAAGGAAGATGATCGCCAGACCCAAGAGTCCACCCCGTCAACTCCATCCTTGGTGATATCCATATGGGGGTAACTACTAGATCTCGAGTTGCTCATTTTTGTGAACATTACTCTTTTGTGTCCTCTATTGAGCCATACAGGGTGGAGGATGCACTAAGAGACTCGGATTAGGTGTTGGCAATGCAAGAGGAACTCAACAACTTCACGAGGAATGAGTTATGGCATTTAGTTCTGCATCCTAATCAAAATGTTGTAGGTACAAAGTGGGTATTCCGCAACAAGCAAGACGAGCATGGTGTGGTGACAAGGAACAAAGCCCAACTTGTAGCCAAGGGATATTCACAAGTCGAAGGTTTGGATTTCGGTGAAACCTATGCACCCGTAGCTAGGCTTGAGTCAATTCGCATATTACTTGCCTATGCTACTTACCATGGCTTTAAGCTCTATCAAATGGACGTGAAAAGTGCCTTCCTCAATGGACCAATCAAGGAAGTGGTCTATGTTGAGCAACCTCCTGGCTTTGAAGATAGTGAGTACCCTAACCATGTGAATAAACTCTCAAAGGCGCTTTATGGGCTCAAGCAAGCCCCAAGAGCATGGTATGAATGCCTAAGAGATTTCCTTATCACTAATGGCTTCAAAGTCAGAAAAGCCGATCCTACACTCTGTACTAAAACTATTGCAAAAGATTTATTTGTATGCCAAATTTATGTTGATGATATCATATTTGGGTCTACTAACAAATCTACTTGTGAAGAGTTTAGTAGGATCATGATTCAAAAATTCGAGATGTCTATGATGGGGGAGTTGAAATATTTCCTAGGATTTTAAGTCACGCAACTCCAAGAGGGCACCTTCATCAGCCAAACCAAGTACATTCAAGACATACTTAACAAGTTTGGAATGAAGGATGCCAAGCCCATCAAGACACCCATGGAAACAAATGGGCATCTCGACACGGGAGGTAAATCCATAGATCAAAAGGTATATCGGTTAATGATAGGATCTTTACTCTATTTATGTGCATCTCGACCGGATATTATGCTTTCCGTATGCATGTGTGCAAGGTTCCAAGCCGATCCTAAGGAAGTTCACCTTAGGACCGTGAAAAGAATCATGATATATTTAGTTTATACTCCTAAGTTTGGACTTTGGTACCACAAGGGACCCACTTTTGATTTAATAGGATATTTCGATGCCGATTGGGCAGGGTGTAAAATTGATAGGAAGAGCACATCAGGGACTTGTCAGTTTCTGGGGAGATCCCTAGTGTCTTGGGCTTCAAAGAAACAAAACTCAGTAGCTATTTCTACCACCGAAGCCGAGTATATTGGCGCAGGTCATTGTTGTGCGCAATTACTTTGGATGAGGCAAACCCTCAGGGACTATGTCTACAAATTAAGCAAATTCCCTATCCTATGTGATAATGAGAGTGTAATCCGCATAGTGGATAATCCCGTTGAACATAGCCGCACTAAGCACATAGACATTCAGTATCACTTTTTGAGGGATCACCAACAAAGGGGGGATATCGAGATAGCATACGTTAGCACCAAAGAACAATTAGTTGATATCTTTACCAAACCATTAGATGAGAAAACCTTTAGCAAACTTAGGAATGAGCTAAATATACTTGATTCTCAGAATTTTGATTGAAGCATTTCACACATAGCTCATTTATATACCTCTGATCACATCTCTTTCATGACTACGACTAATGTGTTTTCAATTGTATTTCTATGCTAAGTCATAGATTGAAAGGGAAATGGAGTCTTCAGCGAAGACAAAGCTTCCACTCCACTCTAACGGTTGTGGCAGAACCGCCCGAATTATTCCTGCTTAAGTGCCCAAGTCGCACCCTTAAAGGCAGCAACACACTTAAACCGGAATAACCTGTCAGTCCCTCGGATCTAGTCAGATGAAGCCACTTATCCAGGATCGAATACCACTAGCTCACTCGAAGGTGAGGCACAGAGAATTACAATAAAGCATAATACCACAAATTTAAGAAGTATCAGTAGTGATTACATTATTAGAGTTTCAAAAAACAATAACCATAATTTTTAATGCAGCGGAAATAACTAACGGAGAAAACCGAGTAACATGGCGAAGCCTGGCCACGTTACTCCTCCTGCTCCTCTCCTGCGGAAGCAGTAACCCACTCGACCGTCTATCCTGGTGGCAGGGATGGAGGCCAAGTCACACCATCAACCAAATCAAGGAGGTACCTGCAAAAATTATGCCACAAGCAAGGCTGAGTATACATTACTCAGCTAGACTTACCTGGTGTGAGAAGTCTACTCCTCTACCTCTAGACCATGAAGTTGTTTGGTTGAGGGGTTTGGTTTGCCAAAAGCACTAGCTGAGTCTAAAATCAAGTTTTAGATTTTCAAGTTCTATAATAATAATTTAGACTAGATGAGAACCTATCTATTCATACATGGTATCAAACATTATATCAATCAACATCTTTTGCCAGTATCTCATTTCCACTTATTACTCAATGTAGTACAACGGATCAAGCAGTCTCATTAGCTACGAGAAGCAGACGATTCGAATCGAGTTTTAACCTTGCAAGGTAAACCTAAACACACGACATGTCAGGGCACTCCGTCCCCACACACGTCAACCGTCCCCATCGATCCCCCGTTCGCGGCCAGGACTCACTGCCTTGGCATACAATGCTCCACTGACCCCGGCTACCGCCGTGCAGTGGCCACACTTGTACCCACCATATCTAGAATGGGAGACCCAGTCTTAGGACAAGTGAGGGGTAAAGTCCGCGCCCGGCTTCACTCAGGTACTAGGCTTACCGGTTATCATATTTCTCGACATGTGTTTAGTACGTTCAAACGCTTGACACAGGTATCTGCATGTTAATCCTTATTCCAATTTCGTCTCATAGACAACGCATCCCCATGGATCCGTGTCCATAGACCATCAGCGTTCCGTTATCAAAAATGGACACAACCAATTCCTGACCTCGCGCGAGTGCTAGAAAAATCACTCGACTTCTACTGAGATCCCTAATTAGCAAAGCAGCTACTCGACCTAACATATTATTATCCATCTCAAAAGGAATCCTGAGATCATGCAATTAGGGTTTCAGGCAACTCCTACACTTAAGTGCACGGTACAAGCCTACAAACATTAAGTGTAGTAAAATAGCATATATAACGGTTATGCATAAAACCGGAGCTTGCCTGGAATTTAACACTTAGATAGTGTTTGCTGGGGGATACTCGCTTGGCGAGCATATCCTATCCTGGCCTTTGTTCTGTCTATCCATATCCAAGGCGTCTGCCAACACCGTCTTGGAGTTAGCTCCACTCCACGTCCTTTATCTCGCACGATCATCATCTCTCGGTCCTAAATGAGATGCAAGATGCATATGTATGAATATAATGAAAAAAATTACAAGACAATCCCAAAATAGACGGTAGCGAACTAAAACATAAATCGTAAGGCACCGTAAACAACCATATACTAGTATTAGTTATCTACACGTCATCAGGCATACATAATCAATATCATTAGAAAGATGACAATTACTTTCTAGAATTAATCAGCGCAACAGGCATCACACGTGCGAGCATTTACCACAATCACTCTAATCTCTTATTGGTTACTTTATAATTAAACTAGTTAAGTACACCTAAATTTGCTAGGACTTATATATAGATAGACACATGGTAGCAAGCTAGATATAAGGCGCAAGACACGGTACCGGCAACGATTATACGTAGGTGCTAATTAGCCATACATTATTGACTTACGAATTTAACACTACTAAGAAGCCGACAACACTATCATATACATAGCCACCACAACACAACATCACGGGTACAAGCATTTATTTAATTTGATACAGCGTTTCATTAGTTCTTCTAGTGATCATACAAAAGCATCCCAAACAACACAAGTTTAATCGAGGACCTACGCATCAATGCCTATGGAACTTCTATATCACAATCAACTAGAGAAAGAAACATATAAAATAGGACACATATGTTATCTCAAACTTAGCCATTACAAGTCTATATTACTTAAGTGCTAACCAAACATTTTTAGCAAAAAGGGTCAACCAAACACTCAAATGTGCACTTGCAGATTTTTGGACAGCAACACAATCGTTACTCGTTTTAATCATAACTCTGCAACTATCAGGCCTATGGTTATGAAATTTTAACACAAGTAAGATAATAAAAGCATCTACAACTTTCTTACAATGACTATGAACATATTGTAACATTAACTTAAGCAAACAGTACAATCTCTGAAATCTGTATAGAAATTAGACAGATTCAGTTACTGAATTTGTGAAAAGCATAACTCCAAAACGATCAGACTTATGGCTGTCAAATTTTAACACAAGTAAGATAATAAAGTTATCTACAACTTTTCTATATGGCTTTTCTACAGAAACCATAATTTAGTTCATTAAACAAACAGCACGACGAAAACAGTGCGTGGAGTCCTAACTATGACAATATTTCACTTCATTTTCTACCTAGCCTTTACAGTTACCATCCACTTGCTACTCTAGCTGTTTTTAACACTTAATTATAGTTATTTAACCGATGGCGTGATGGTTATGAAGTCATGCCATCACTTCACCTTACGATTCAAATTAACTAAACAATTCCAATCGAACTCGCCAACTAGCCAATTGCATGCTAACCTATTTTTCATACCACCACTACACCACATACCGCATACTCAAAACAACTCATTCACATTTCACATATATCTTTACTAAAACATTTAACGTATCGCTTGCAACTTAAAACTAAGCTTTACTATGCAAACACATGACTTCCAGTTTAATCACGAATATCATCATCACACCACATTTACTCGATTCAAAATAACCCTATATGTTCATCTCATGAACAGAGCATTTCAACAATCATTCTAAAATGAACTAACTGCATTACACAACTTGTATTACGAGCCTACTTGACCACTCGATATGTCTACTCGAAATCGAGAGTACAACCAACACTGTTCACGCAGGAATTTCAATTTGCAAGCACGAGAGCACTCAACTAAATTACCAAGCAAAATCATAGAGAGGTACTACCATCAATTTCTCAAATTTAAATCGTTATGACTTAGTTATCAATGTTCAATTTATATCAAGACACTTAATCATTTCAAGAAACCTGCACGCTTTTGTTTACTTCTAATTTATCTCTAATTCTTCTTATAATTATAAAACGTGTGTCATTTTAGCACCATATGAAACTATCTAATTTGGGGCTGGAATTTTTATGAGGCATAGGTAATAACAAATCATGACCAATGTATAAATTTCATATGCCCAGGTTTTATATTTTATTTAATACAAAAATAACAAATTGTTAATGCAATAAAGCATGTGAGAGCAAGTTAAATCTAAAATTAATTATTTTCTGTGAATGCATGATCATATTAAGTTTTCTTAGGCTACTATAATATTATGCAAGGATAGTGGAACACCATTTTCTATTTTTACATTCATATATTATTTATAAACCATTTAAAATTACTTAATATGCATCAAGCAAGTTAAATTACTAACTTAATCATACATGCACAACAATTCATGACATTTTTACCAGTCACCAAGCATCACACCAAGATTCTACTGTACCAATTTCAACCCATTTGGAGCACTGGAGCTACAGATCCAAAAATAACAAGCAAATAAATCTTCTTTTTTCTATTTAACTTGATTTAATTAGCACATCAAGAAAACAGTGAACAACATATAAGTTTTATATTTTTCCTTGATGGAGTATGACAACATCTAACTAACAAAACATGTTTCATCATTTTTGGATTTTTATAAATAAAATTATGGAGAGAAGCAAGTTTGTTTATTCTCTAAACCAATTCTTAAATACGAATTTCTATAGAAAAACTTTTCCACTAAAACATACCAACATATAGATCCAATAGTTAGATCATTTTATAAGGAAGCCAACAAAATAATTTTCATGATTTTAGGAGCTATCAAACATGAGATACGATTTTTGGAAAACAACACAAAATCTGCAACTTTAGACACATGCATCTGACCTAGGCCCACCTGCCATAGACACATGGATCATCTTCTTCCTCAAACTCACGTACATGGCCTGCTCACGAACAGAGAGGCCAGCGAGTGGCGCTCCTGGCTGACGTCACGCAGGAGGGGTACTAGCCAGCGCCGGGGTGAGCTCCAAGGCGGCAGCACAGTACCGCAGAGGACGAAGCAGGGCCGAGCGCCGCACGCAGTAGAGACGGCGGACGCACGACCCAAGCAGGAGTGCCATGGAGGGAAAAAAGCTTCCCTGCACTAGGGAGGGACTGTGCTAGAGAGAGAGAGAGGAGGGAGAAGGCGCCATGGAGAGGGGAAGGTGCTCGGCCATGGCAGCAGCAGAGAGGGGCACGGGGTACAAATAGAGGGGGTCGTGTAACACCAGGAATCTAGGGGTATAAAAATCTCTTTTATAATATCCACCAAGATCAGGTTTTAATAAAAACCCTAAGGGAACAATGGTTGTTGCATCATGTTGAAAGGCATTGATTTTTGTTTGATTAATGGTTTGCTTGATCTTTCATTTAATCAATAATTTTCACATGATGTCAAACTGAAATAATAGAAAAAGAGAAAGAAAAAGGAGAAAAGGAAAATCAGCTCCCCTCCCCTTCCCTGGCCCATTCGGCCGGCCCATCCCGCCCCCTTCTCCCTCTCTTCCCCCCCCCCCCCCCCCCGCTCGGCCCAACGCTCCCTCCCCCCTAATGGGCCCACGCGAGCGCGGCCCAGCTCCCACGCTGCGGCCTGCCCCGCCAGTCCCGCGACCGCGCCCCACGCATGGAGCGCCCAGCGCGCCCGCCGCTGCTCAGCGGGCCCACGCGCCAGGACGCCACTGTATATCTTCTCAGAACCGCCCGACGCGCAGTTTTTTCCGCCCGTCGCCCAGTTTTCTCGCCACGACCTCGCCACGAACCGCCGTCGGAGCCGCGCCCCGCTCGCTGTGCCTCGCCGCCGCTCCACCGCTCTCCTCCTCGCCGCTCGCTCGCCATGGCCAGGGCTCGGCTGAGCCGGCCCGGACGCCCTCATCCCTCCTCCCCTATCCGTCTTCTCCCCGAGTAGGGCGCTCGCGCACAGCCGCCCTCCTCCCGTCCTCTCTTCCCCCCGAGCGTCGTAGCAGCCGCGTTCCCCAAGTCAGCGAGCCGCCGCGGCCGAGTCGCTGCGCGCTTGGCACGCCCAGCCCCGCCCCCATTGCCCTGGTCACCAGCGCGCTGCTAGCACGTAGCTAGGGTGGCCGAACCTCCGAGCCCGACCCCGCCGATGTCCCTGCAGCCCGCCCCGGCCGTTCGTTTACCCTTGTCGTGCCTCGGGCTCGCTGCTAGCCATGTCGTGCACGTCAAATCGCGCGTGCGCAGCGCCTCGCCGTGCTATCGCAGCCGCGTCGTGCAACTAGTGCACGCACTCGAGTTCGCTTACGCGCAGTGCGTCGACGGGACCTCGTCCACGCTCGCCTACCCCCCCCCCCCCCGTCTACCCCCCCTGTGTGCATTCGTGTCGCTCGCCATCGCCCGCGCATCGCGCATTAAATCGTCGTGTGCCGTTCGCACGTGTCGTCGTGCGCTTCAGTGCACATTAATTATTCGCCTCACCTAGAATAGCTTGCGCTAATTAAATACATATTTAAACAACGGTTATTCGAGTAGCAAACTAATCGGGACTAAGTAATAATTTTAATTGGCATATGATTAATGTCGGTCAATATGATTATGTCGAATTAAATATTATAATTCATATTCGCTAAGTGTAAACGTGATATCCCTCGACCGTAGCGTCAGTCGTCTCAGTTTCGCTCTCGCGTAATCGTAGATGTGAATTCTATGTCGCGTGCATATTTATTTGATCTATATTGTTGTATGGTGTTGGGGACTTGTTCTCAAATGCTTCGAATTAAGAACAAGGCAACATAAAAAGTGTTAAATGATAAAGTCCTTCGTCCTCTGAAACATTATTTCCCTTCGGGATATAATGTATTTCGGACAAAGACCACAAACAACATACCTTCGTAAGCACAATAAATAATGATGAAGAACTTATATGTAACATAAGAAGTAATATAAACATTTAAATATTATCACAACGTCATTTCTATTTTATTATCATAGAAAAATAGAAATGATTTCAGATTACAAGTGTACCTTCGGATTGCAGGAAGGCAAAAATATAAGGATGACGCAAAAGCAAATGCCAAGTCAGCGTGAACAGTACGGGAGTACTGTTCATCTATTTATAGGCGTGGGATGCAGCCCATGTAAAATTACATTCATGCCCATTACATTTGCTAATGACTTGTGGGAATCTATTAAGGCCTAAGTAGTCTTTTCATCTTTAGGTCGGTTCCCCTTTCTGCTATCGCGACGAAGCTTTCCTGCGCATAGCTTCGGCTGTGCACCATCCTTCGTACAGCTTGGTAATCAGCCCGTCCTTCATCTCAATCCCCCTTCGTCTGGCTTAGGCTTCGTCCTGACCGTACTCCATGTTCATAATCTGAGTCCGAAGATACCTGTTCATATAATTCACTTGGAAAACATTGTCAAATCTTGTTTTTGAGGACCTTTGGAGGACGAAGGCCCCCAACAATAGCCCCTCGCAATATTAATTTGTTAGTGATAAATTCAGATTGCGATATGGACGAAGGCCTTAAGCCGAAGGTCCAAAAAAACACCTTCCCTTTGCTAGAATAGCAACATTCACTGACAAGCGGGGTCTTTCAATTTTCAACGCACTGGTCGTATAAATAAGATCATACCGCAAACTCATTTGGTACGCTCTCTTGCCATCTGCTCCCGCTCACTCAATTTTTAGCTCTTGCGCACTAAGATTTGCTGAGCTTTTAGTTTTGAAGCTTCGGCTCTGAAAACAGTTTTTTAGTGTTTCCGAAGATGTCTGAAGATAAGAAGGCTGCTGCTGAGATGAAGCTGAGTCTCGACGAAGAGAAGAACTTGGGGTTTCTTATAGCGATGTCGAAGACCAATACGGAAAAAATCACCAAGGAGATTCTGGAAGGTTTGTCTGAAGATACTGGTGACAGCGACAGTTATGATGTGAACAGTGGTGGTGAAGACTCCGAAGATCGCCCCTGGCGACCAAGCCATTCAGTTTTTGGCAAGTCAGGTATCAAAGAAAATCATCTTGTCAACATGAGGGGAAGATACTTCCGTGATTTATCCATTGTGAGGGTCGACGAAGGAGAGAAAACTTGCCCGACCCCTGAGGAAAATGAAGTCGTAGTGTTCCGAAGCTTTTTGAAGGCTGGATTACGATTTCCCCTGAGCAGCTTTGTCGTAGAAGTGCTGAAAATGTTTGAAATCTATCTTCATCAACTTACCCCCGAAGCAATTATAAGGCTGAATATCTTCGTGTGGGCCGTAAGAAGCCATGGTCTGGAACCTGATGCGAAAAGTTTCTGCAACATACACGAGTTATCATACGAGACAAAACCCTGGGGTAAGGAACAGTATCACAATAATTTTGGCTGCTACAGTTTCGTTTCTCGGTCTGGGTCAAGTTGTCCCGTGCCAACATTTCGGAAGAGATGGCCCGGCGACTGGATGACAGAATGGTTCTATGTGAAAAATGACCTAAAAGCACGGGAAGATATTAAAGGTATAATTATGCGCCCTATTTGGCAAAGTTTCGGCCTGCGAAAGCCGAAGGTTGAGATGAATGAAGCTGCCGAAGAATGCCAGAGAGCCTTCGGAGTTATTTGTTCTTTTATTGGAACGAGAGATTTGGTACAAGAACATATTGCCTTCAGAGTATGGCCGCTCGCGGAGAAATGGGAAATGCCGCAAGAAACCATGAAGGAGGCCGACGAAGGTGGACTTATCAGGCTGAAGTATACTTTCAAGTTCGGAGATAAATTCGTTGAGCCAGATGATGACTGGTTAAAGAGTATTGAAAATTTAAGTGATGAACTGCTTGGGGCTTATTCGAAGGCCGAAGATACTGCACTGTCAGCAGCCTTCGGAGGCCGAAAAAAGAAAAGGCTGAACCAGGTGTTTGATGCAATCGGGTTCGTCTACCCTGACTATCGTTATCCCATTCGAGGGCAGAAAAGAAAAAACACAACCTCTACGAAAGAAGAAGCTGCAACTGCTCCTAGCAAGCCAGAACCGAAAAGAAAGAGGATAAAGGTCCTCACACATTGGCCACGCTATATTGAACCAGCTTCGGTGCCTGAGTTCACCGGAGATACTTCTTCGGCCACCGAAGCTGAAAAGCCAACCAAACCAACCTTGCTGCCAGAAGTCGCAGAAATGGCCGAAGCGCCAACAAAGATGGAATTGGAAGAACCGAAGATTTTGTTACCGGAAACCAAAGAGATGGCCGAAGCGCCATCCACAGAAAAAATGGAAGAAGCGAAAAAACTAACTGAGGAAAAAACATCAGAAGTTTTGAGTCCTACAGCAAATGTTGAGACAGTAAAAAATCAAAAGGTGTCAGCAGTGACTCCGAAAAGAAAGAGAATGGCTAATGTGCTAGATGTTCTGGAAACAATTAAATCTTCAAGCACACCTCCGAAGAAGACTGTTGCCATTCCCGAAGCGAAAACTGAAATTTCTGATACTAAAGCTCCAAAGCAAGAAACTGAAGCCGAAGCTGGGTCCTCAGAGGCCACGAAGATAAAATCCTTGGAAACCGAGGAAGAAAAAATAACAGAGCCAACTTTCGTTGAAGAAATAAGTGCCATTGCCCCCGAAGCATCCCCCAAAGTCCTTGATTATATTGTTCGACATGCTTCGAGGAAAAAGTTATCAGAAGAAGAAATTTTTGAAGCTAATCATTATGCCAAAGAATTGAAATATCCGAAGGGGGCACTAGTGTTCAATGGTACAAATGAAGAAGATTTCCTATACTGCCTCCCGGATAATAAAGAATTACTTGTCTGCCGGGAAATGGCCCGAAGCATGGGGTTTCCGAAGCTGGAGGCAGGCCTCTGCGCGATGACAAAGGACGATCTTGCGGACAGCCTTGCGTATAATAGCCTGAAGGTACGAGATCTGCGCATTTGGAAACTTTATGATTTGAAATCTATTGTTTTATTCTTATACTAACTTTTTACATATAGGGTTTAATACTAAGCAACGCGCTGAGAGCGCAAAAGAATGCCGAAGACGAGAGCTATGAAATTGCTTTCAACAACCTTCGAACAGAGGTTATCAAACTAAGGAACGAAGCCCTGGAAAAGGACAAAATTCTAGTTACATTGGTGGATAAAATAAAGGAGAACGAAGCTGTGTCTAAAGCACAAATTGCAGCTCAAAAGCACGAGATTGACGATCTTCGGAAGCAATTGGCCCGGGCTAAAGAACAACGCATACTTGAAGAAACGAAGCGAGAACTTAGCGACCAATGGGCAAATCATTTAGAAGGAACTATCGAAGAGCTTCGTTCGTCCAAGAAAAGATGCTATAACAAATCTATAGAATGTGTTAAGAAAATGAAAACTAGCTTCGCCAGCATTGGCGCATTTTCGAGTGAAGAAAACTTTACGAGAGGCAACCCCGAAGGCCCCATTGAATGGATTAGCCACGAAGCTGAGGCCTTCGAAGAAATTTTAAATAGCCGTGGAGATATATGTGCTTTTTCGGGTGCCAGGGGAATTGCCACCATTTTGGAGAAAAAGGGCTGTGAGCATGTAAAGATTTTAGCGCAATCCGAGGCTGCTTTGTCCTTCGAAGATGCAAGAGATCCTTCGGCCGAAGCTAGCATGGTTGGTGGAAAATTTTTCACCGATGTCTGGGATAATGGTGGCCGAGAAATGGCTCGAGAAATTATCCAGAGAAGCGAGAAGGGCATTCACGACGCTAGAGAAGTAGCTAAGGCCGCTGCCAAAAGCTCAGAGCCCGAAGGGCAAATAGGTATTAGCTAATGGTTTTTATTGTGTTGTAATTTTTGGTTTTAAACTTCGTTCGCAATTCGTAATAGCAATGTGGCTGTATCCTGTCCTCCTTCAGATCCTACTAAAGCATCTCCGGGCCCTCACCCGAAAGGAGACGAGGAAATTAAAAAGATGGCTGAAGCTATCATGGATGAAGTTGTTAACCGACTCCTGAACGAAGCTGCAGAAGTTGTTTTGAGAGAAGATTAAGCACTATTGTATAAACTTCTGAAATGAAATATGTGTAACATTTTGTAACCCTAAATGTAATGTACCTATTTTTGCTGCTCAATTCTTTACGATGCATGAAATTTTACACACGTACTGTTTTTGAGTCTTTGACGAAAAAACACCTTCCCTTCTTTTCATGCTTCGTGAAGAAGAATTTTTATTTGTCACCACAATATCCATAGTGTTCTGATGAATGATATCCAAGCTTCGTGAGGATATTCTCCGAAGCTACACTTCCGAAGATCAATAGTATATCTGCTTGCAACTTAGCATGATTTTCCCCTTTCAAAACATTCTTCCGAAGATCGATATCATGTCCCCTTCTTGTGCCATATGCAGCATGATGTATGATGCTTATGCTATGCGAAATGATGCGATGATGTTATGTTGTGTAAGATGGTGTTTATTCCGAAGGTACACACACATTCCTGCGATAAAACACATAGTCTTTTTGAATCAGCGCTGTCTTTTTACTATAAGCCTCCCTTAGGAGCTTCTTCGCCTTTTACTTCAGCGGAATCAGTGTTGACTTTTCGCTGTAAGCTCTGCATTCCCTTAGGAACGACTTTGGAGCTTCTTCGCCTTTTACTTTCGGCGGAATCAGCGTTGACTTTTCGCTGTATGCTCTGCATTCCCTTTGGAACGACTTTGGAGCAGAAAACTTACACTGCGCTCCCTTTGGAACGGCTTTTTGTGACTTCGGCAAACTTACTCTGCGTTCCTTAGAACGACTTTTTGTTGCTTCGAAAAATTTTCGATAATTTGAAGGTCCTCTTTGTTATCGCAAATCTTTAAACTTCAACAACTTAAGCCTGTGAAGAAAATATATTTTCCTTGTGGGAATCAACGAAATGATTTACATGAAACCTAAACAATGTCCTTTATTATACGGAAAATAAAACTGAATGAAAAAGATTGCTATTAAGGTAGGATATTTGTCAATAGATGTGCTTTGACTCTAGCACAGTGCTGTTGACTGTGCGAGCTTCGGACTGTTCTCTGAAGTCCCTTTGGTGTGGAGCATATTGGCTCCCTTCTGGCTGCTGGCCTTGTTGCAGCGGTGGTGGAGGCGGAAGCTGTTGCCAGGAAGCTTGAGGTTGACTCGCCGAAGCAACAGAAACTGCAGGGCGATTGCCTACATACTCTGGGATGTAAGGCGAATGATACGAAGCAGTGTGCATGACCTGCTTCGGCTGAGCCTGTTGTGCTGCAGCTTCGGCTATTTCCTTTTGCTTCTGGATGGTAACATGGCACATCCTGGTGGTATGGCCTTTGTTCTCACCACAGAACAAGCAAAAAATTCTTCTTGGTTGATTGCCAAATCTTCCGCCGAAGCCCCGGGCACCTCTGCCTCTCGGAGCTGGTGGTCGGAAGGAGCCTTGCTGTTGCCCCGAAGTCTGTGAGGAACACTGTGGCCTTTGCTGTTGGCTCCCTGTATCATCATTTTGGGTAGAGTTATGAATTGATCTAACGTGCCTCAGATAGAACCTCCCTCCGAAGCCCCTGGTCATTTCAGAAAACCTGAAAGCCTCCTCCCTTCTTTGGCGAAAATCATTATCGGCCCGAATGTACTCGTCCATCTTCTGGAGCAGCTTCTCCAAAGTTTGAGGAGGCTTCCTAGCGAAGTACTGAGCTGACGGTCCTGGCTGAAGCCCCTTGATCATGGCCCCAATGACAATTTCGTTGGGCACTGTTGGTGCCTATGCCCTCAAACGCAAGAACCTCTGGACGTACGCCTGAAGGTACTCTTCGTGATCCTGGGTGCACTGGAATAGAGCTTGAGCCATGACCGGCTTCGTCTGGAACCCTTGGAAACTAGTTAACAACAAGTCCTTCAGCTTTTGCCACGAAGTGATCGTTCCTGGTCGAAGGGAGGAGTACCAGGTTTGAGCAACACTCCTGACAGCCATAACAAAAGATTTGGCCATGACCGCAGCATTGCCACCATACGAAGATACTGTTGCTTCGTAGCTCATCAAAAACTGCTTCGGGTCTGAGTGGCCATCAAATATAGGAAGCTGAGGCGGCTTGTAGGATGGAGGCCAAGGTGTAGCCTGCAGCTCAGCGGATAGAGGAGAAGCATCATCAAAAACAAAATTCCCATGATGGAAATTGTCATACCAGTCATCTTCATTGAGGAAACCCTTCTGATGAAGGTCTTGGTGCTGAGGCCTTCGGTGTTGCTCATCCTGAGTAAGATGACGAACCTCCTCAGAAGCTTCGTCTATCTGCCTTTGCAGTTCAGCTAGCCTGGCCATCTTTTCCTTCTTCCTTTACACCTGTTGATGAAGCATCTCCATGTCTCTGATTTCTTGGTCTATCTCATCCTCTGGCTGTGTCGGGCTAACAACCTTCCTTTTCTGGCTTCGGGCTTCCCGAAGAGAGACAGTCTCCTGATTGTGGTCCAGCGGTTGGAGAGCTGCAGTGCCAGTTGCTGAAGCTTTCTTCGGCGCCATAGCGAAGGTTTATGGCTGCCGAAGGTGATCAAAAACTCAAAGAGTGGAAGTGAGTTCACCGGAGGTGGGCGCCAATGTTGGGGACTTGTTCTCAAATGCTTCGAATTAAGAACAAGGCAACATAAAAAGTGTTAAATGATAAAGTCCTTCGTCCTCTGAAACATTATTTCCCTTCGGGATATAATGTATTTCGGACGAAGACCACAAACAACATACCTTCGTAAGCACAATAAATAATGATGAAGAACTTATATGTAACATAAGAAGTAATATAAACATTTAAATATTATCACAACGTCATTTCTATTTTATTATCATAGAAAAATAGAAATGATTTCAGATTACAAGTGTACCTTCGGATTGCAGGAAGGCAAAAATATAAGGATGACGCAAAAGCAAATGCCAAGTCAGCGTGAACAGTACGGGAGTACTGTTCATCTATTTATAGGCGTGGGACGCAGCCCAAGTAAAATTACATTCATGCCCATTACATTTGCTAATGACTTGTGGGAATCTATTAAGGCCTAAGTAGTCTTTTCATCTTTAGGTCGGTTCCCCTTTCTCCTATCGCGACGAAGCTTTCCTGCGCATAGCTTCGGCTGTGCACCATCCTTCGTACAGCTTGGTAATCAGCCCGTCCTTCATCTCAATCCCCCTTTGTCTGGCTTAGGCTTCGTCCTGACCGTACTCCATGTTCATAATCTGAGTCCGAAGATACCTGTTCATATAATTCACTTGGAAAACATTGTCAAATCTTGTTTTTGAGGACCTTCGGAGGACGAAGGCCCCCAACATATGGTGTATTGTTTCCTTCCGCTTCAAGAATATTGGATGTATGTTTGCACTCGCGTAGATATCGGGTCGTTCGTGGAGTCTGAGGGAATTGCAGGAGAAGACCCTGAGCAACAGCAGCTTGGTGAAGGCAAGTGTCCCTTGACCTATCTATGTCCTATGCAAGTCTATAATTCACTCCCAGCATTTATATCTTTATACCTAAGGTTTGACTAGTTTTTGTTATCCATGTCCTTGTTTACCTATTTGGGTTGGATTATTATGATTGTTTAACTTTATGCTACTGCTCAACACTAATCAAAGAACATGATGAGATTTACCAATGATATGTTGTTTCCCTTTTATTATGATGTTATACTTGTGGCACTAAAGGGGGCTCGGGCTGTTTCCCGAGTACCTCTCTGTAAGGACCTGTTCATTGAGAGACCACCTGAGATAACAGTGCAACCATGAGGGTGAAATGGGACGCCCTTAGCTAATTAATTAGAGGAACTAGAGGTGTAGTTGCTTCGCCGTCGTGCCGTCAATGGGGTCCAGGCACAGTGCTTGCTCTGCCGAGGCTGGGTGCTGAGGTTCTTTCGTTTTGCTTTTGTTAGTCACCCTCCTGCGGGGAGGAGTGTTGTGTTTATCAAACTAGAGAAACCTAACGGGCGGCTATTACCTCTAGGGTATCTTTGTAAAAGCTACGTAGTGATACCCTATCGGACCACCTAGGAAGTGATCAATGGGGAGTCATGATCCCCGGGCAAAATGGGAATCATGGCTCATGGGTAAAGTGTGTGACCTCTGCAAAGGGTAAGGAAACTGATATATCAGCCGTGCTCACGGTTAAGAGCAGCCTTGGGATCCTCTTTGATTAGAGATACTCCGGATACACATCAGATGATAACTTTAATGATGATGGTTAATGATGGTGACTTTAATTATGAATTCTATTATTTCCTCTCTGAAGAGGTACTTTTTGGTATTATAACTTGGGTTTTATGATAAAATCTGGCTTCTACTAACAATAAATACCTGACCAACTAAAAGCAACTGCTTGAGCCTAACCCCACATAAAAGCTAGTCCACTTCAGCCAAACGGGGCATTTGCTGAGTACGTTGATGTGTACTCATCCTTGCTTTACCACAAAACACCAGGTTGTCCGCATTGCAACCACTACTCAGGAGAAGACGAAGCCGTGCAAGGAGACTTCCAGGAGTTCCAAGACTACGACGAGTTCTAGGTGTGGGTTGGCAGCAACCCCCAGTCAGCTGCCTGTGAAGGCCCTATCTTTACTGCGTTTCGCTTAGCACTTTGATTTATCCGTTAAGTTGATGACTATGTGGATGTCTCTGACTCTGTGATGTAATAAGTTAATACTCTTTTATGTTATTATTCGAGCAATATGCGATGATGTTCATTTATGTAATCGCTGTGTACATGAGTTCTTACCCTAGCACGTACATAGTTCGCATTCGGTTTGCCTTCTGAAACCGGGTGTGACATAAGTGGTATCAAAGCCAAGTTGACTATATGACCGCTGACCTAGAGTAGCACTGGTCGTACTAAGGACTATAGACCCTCATTCTCACCTTGGCCTCTGGTGTCACTTCAAAAGTCGGTCACCTCGACCAACCCTATGTTCTACTACATATATATATATATATTATACCTTGCTAAAATTTATTTTGTTCTGTCTATGGTTTACTTACTTGTCATATTAGTTCTGTTCTTACTCTTATGCTTACGGTGTCTTTTGTAGATGGCTCGTCTTAGACACACTGCTCGTAAGTCGGTGATCCCTTTCCTGCCGTCTCACCTTGTGGAGCGTCCTCTGCGCCACACAGTTTCCGGTCAGTCGAGTCACCTGGAGAGGCTGCACCACCGCCTGCGTGAGGAGCAGGAGCGCCAACGTCAGCAGAGGGAGCAGCAGGGCTCTTCCTCCCCACCTGAGCAGGAGGTGGAGTCCGTGAGGCGCCGCTCCCCTGTTCCCCAGCTGGAGGCACCCCCTGCACCACCGTAGGACGCCCTGGCTGTTGGAGAAGCTACTGGAGGAGGTCCTGGAGGAGACCCCGATGACGACGACGATGACGGCTCAGACCACACTACTGAGCCCTCTGAGCTGCAGGAGGCGGAGGGATGGGTCGCCCGACCCATCACCGGTGATGCCGCTCACGGTTGTCACTTCCACGACGCACTCGACACCTTGTTGCGCCGGGCCTTCGACCGGCACACCTGGTCGATCGAGTATCGTTGTGTAGTCTACCAGCACAGTCGCGGGAGGTACCCGGACCGCTAGGAGGCTACCTGCCTAGTACGCCGTCCGGAGGATGACCTCCAGGGTGCAGAGGCCTTCTTGGAGCATTACTCCATCTCCGAGAGGGACACTGCGGAGGCGGCTATGCAGGACGCTGCACGGCGTGCACTCTCCCAGTACTGTTCTTTATTCGGTGGGGTGGCCGACGGTCTTAACCTTAGGTACTACCCCCGCCGTCCTACTGGTAGCACAGAGAGTGTGGTTGTCTCGCCTATTGGTGAGGATAACCCTAGGTTGAGCCGCACAGTCAACCTAGTCGCTGTGCTTAACACTGAGCTGGACCACTCTCTGGACGAGCTGAGCAGGGCTCGAACGGAGATTGCTGAGTTGCGTGCTGAGCTGGCAGAGCGCAGCCACCAGGAGGGTGGTTCCCCCGCTCCTGTTGGGACTCAGCACCCTTACCGCTCGCCGCCACGTGGTCACCACACATATGGTTTCCCTGCCTGTAGGACCAGGATAGATCTGGATCCTTAGATCGTTAGCGTTGGAGTTTGTAAAAAAATCCTTAAGTCAGATTGCTCAGTCTTAGATAGTCAGTTTAGTTTGCTTATCAGTTGCTTCCATTCAGTTTAGTTTGCTTATCATTTGCTTCCATGCTTGTTATGATGAACTTGTGCTAGATTTGGATCTTTGTAATGACTGTTGCTAACATGTGGGCTTCCCCTGCAGTTTGGTTTAGCTAGTGATGTTAATGAAGTCAATTATTTAGTTGGGAAACCATTTACTTCTACTTTCCTTTTTTATCTGAGAAGCTGTATTGGATCGTAATGAGGATCAGTGAAGTTCTTTGTTCACTCAGTGTCGTGAAGAATTCTGTATACCCTTTTCTTATGCTGAAGGATTGTAAGATCAATGCTGATGTGTGAATGTCTTCCACAGATGTCTGACAACAGACGCCGAGGTAACAGGCGTGTTCAGCAAGAGCAGCGTGTCCAGCAGGAGGAACCCCAGCAACACCGGAGGCAGCCTCCCCCGCCACCCCCGATGACAGTGGAGTAGATGTTCTTGATGCAAACTCAGGAAGTGCAGGCTATTGGGCAGACTCTGGCAGCCACGCAGTAGGCTCAACAGCAACCCCAACCCCAGTTACAAGTGCAGATGCCCCAGATGCCACGGGACAAACGTGGCGAATTCATGAGAGGGCACCCTCCTACCTTCGCCCACTCTGCCGACCCCATGGATGCAGAAGACTGGCTGCGTGCAGTGGAAAGGGAACTGCGCACCACCCAATGTGATGATAGGGAGAAGGTTCTGTATGGTCCTCGCCAACTAAGGGGAGCAGCCCAGTCCTGCTGGGAGTCCTACCTCGCCACCCATGCTGACCCCGAAGCCATCACCTGGGAGGAATTCAGAGAGAATTTCCGCGGGTACCATGTTCTAGAGGGACTGATGATCATGAAGAAGGAGGAGTTTCTGGCTCTAAAGCAGGGACCCTGTCTGTTAGTGAATACAGGGACAGGTTTCTGCAGCTATCTCGTTATGCACCTGAAGACGTCAACACTGATGCTAAAAGGCAGTACAGGTTCATGAGGGGTTTGGTGGATCCCCTGCATTACCAGCTGATGAACCACACCTTCCCCACCTTCCAACACCTGATCGATAGAGCAATCATGACCGAGAGGAAGCGCAAGGAAATGGAAGATCGGAAGCGCAAGATGAGTGGATCACAGTCCGGGAGCAACAGCCGCCCCCGCTTCTCAGGCAGTTCATCTCAGCAAGGCAAGCCTGGTCACCCACAGGGATACCAGCATCAGAGTCAGCGCCCGTACCAGCAGCAGTTTCAGAGGCAGTACCCACAGCAGCAACAGTATCGTCAGAACAGCCAACAGGGAGGTAACCAGTATCAGAGGCAGAACAACCAGGCACCTCGCATTCCTGCCCCAGCAGTGAATCAGAACAACCAAGCAGCCCCAGCACAAGGAGGAGACAAAGGATGCTTCCACTGCGGAGAACAAGGCCACTGGGCGATGCATTGCCCAAAGAAGATGGCGCAGCAGCAGACAAACCGCAATGCTCCAGCAAGGCAAGGTGTACCTCAACAGGCAATAGGTAATCGTGGCCATGCGTACAACCGTGTAAAGGTGAACCACTTGGAGGCCGAAGCGATCCAGCATGCACCAGATGTGGCAGTAGGTATGTTCTCAGTCGAATCTCATCCAGCAAAAGTGCTATTTGGTACTGGTGCAACTCATTCATTTGTCACTGCAACATGGGTAGAAATGCATAACATCTCAGTAGAGTCATTGATGCCGCCCATGAGGGTTAATTTGGTCGGTGGTAAAGTGCAAGCAGATAAGATATGCTCAAATGTAAGGGTGGAAATAAGGGGGATAGGGTTCCCCAGCGACCTAATAGTAATAGACACCCCTGGGGTAGATGTCATCCTAGGGATGAATTGGTTAATGAAGTATGAAGCGAGTGTTAGCTATGACAAGAGGACCGTAACATTGAAGTCCCCGCCCGGAGAGAAGGTAGTGGCTGAGCTAAGGATGCCTAAAATAGCGAAAGGAGATTGTCACTAGATTTCGGTTGATGGCAAGGAGGCCAACCCGCTCGAGGCTATCAGGGTTGTGTCGAACTTTCCAGATGTGTTTCCCGAGGAACTACCGGGCATGCCACCCGAGAGAAAAGTTGAATTTGCCATAGAGCTTATCCCTGGCACCGCCCCCTTTTCTAAAAGAGCCTATCGAGTGTCTGGGCCAGAATTGGCGGAACTCAAGAAGCAGATAGATGAGCTGTTAGAGAAGGGTTACATCAGACCAAGTACCTCGCCTTGGGCCACTCCAGTATTGTTTGTGGAGAAGAAAGATGGTACCAAAAGGATGTGCATAGATTACAGAGCCTTGAATGAAGTCACCATTAAGAACAAGTACCCCCTGCCAAGGATAGAAGATCTGTTTGACCAGCTCAGAGGTGCCAGTGTATTCTCGAAGATAGATCTGAGATCAGGTTACCATCAACTCAGAATCCGACCCTCGGACATACCGAAGACAGCCTTCATCACCAAGTATGGGTTATATGAGTATACAGTTATGTCCTTTGGTCTGACAAATGCGCCAGCCTTCTTTATGTATCTGATGAACAGTGTGTTCATGGACTACCTAGACAAGTTTGTGGTAGTGTTCATCGATGATATTCTCATATATTCTCAAAGTGAGGAAGAGCATGTGGAACATTTGAAGATGGTATTGCAAAGGCTACGAGAGCATCAGTTGTATGCCAAGCTGAGTAAATGCGAGTTCTGGATTCATGAAGTCTTGTTTTTGGGTCACATCATAAACCAAGATGAGTTAGCTGTGGATCCAAAGAAAGTAGCCGACATTATGAACTGGAAAGCACCGAAGGATGTTCGCGGAATCAAGAGTTTCATTGGAATGGCCGGATACTATAGGCGTTTCATTGAAGGCTTTTCAAAGATTGCTAGACCAATGACAGGGTTGCTAGCGAAGAAAGTTGAGTTTAAGTGGACCCAAAAGCGCCAAGAGGCATTTGAAGAACTGAAGAATAGATTGACTACAACACCTGTGTTGGTTCTGCCTGATGTTCACAAGCCATTCTCGGTGTACTGCGATGCTTCCTACACCGGATTGGGATGTGTGCTAATGCAAGAAGGAAGAGTTGTAGCGTACTCATCTCGACAGCTGAAGATCCATGAGAGAAATTATCCCACACACGACCTGGAGTTGGCAGCAGTGGTTCATGCTTTAAAGACATGGAGACATTACCTGTATGGGCAGAAGTGCGACATCTACACAGATCACAAAAGTCTGAAATACATATTCACCCAGTCAGAGTTAAACATGAGGCAGCGAAGATGGTTGGAATTGATCAAGGACTACGAGTTGGAGATACATTACCATCCAGGCAAAGCCAATGTTGTTGCAGATGCTCTGAGTAGGAAGAGTCAAGTCAATATGATGGCCACGTACCTAATGTCATATGAGTTAGCCAAAGAGTTCGACAGACTAAGTCTCGGTTTTCTGAACAGAACGCAAGGAGTAACAGTGGAATTAGAGCCCACCCTAGAGCGGGAGATCAAAGAAGGGCAGAAGGATGATGAAAACATCAACAAGATCCGGCAGCTGATCTTAGAAGGAAGAGGCAAAGACTTTCGAAAGGATGAAGAGGGAGTAATATGGTTCAAGGACCGATTGTGTGTTCCCGACATCAAACCTATTCGGGAGCTGATCCTCAAGGAAGCTCATGAGACAGCCTACTCCATACACCCTAGAAGTGAAAAGATGTATCAGGATTTAAAAAGGAGGTTTTGGTGGTATGGCATGAAAAGAGAAATCGCAGAATATGTCGCCATCTGTGATAGCTGTCAAAGAACCAAAGCAGAGCATCAGAAGCCCGCCGGACTGTTGCAGCCATTGCAAATTCCTCAGTGGAAGTGGGATGAGATCGGGATGGATTTTATAGTTGGCCTACCTCGTACCCGGGCCGGCTATGATTCCATCTGGGTGGTTGTGGACCGCTTAACAAAGGTGGCCCATTTCATACCTTTGAAGACAACGTACACCGGAGCAACATTAGCCGAGTTATACATGTCCCGGATAGTCTGCCTACATGGTGTGCCGAAGAAGATAGTGTCAGATCGAGGAACACAGTTCACCTCTCATTTTTGGCAGCAGCTACAAGAAGCTTTGGGCACGCATTTGAACTTCAGCTCGGCTTACCACCCGCAGACAGACGGTCAGACTGAAAGAACTAATCAGATCCTAGAAGATATGTTAAGAGCCTGTGCGTTGCAAGACAAGTCAGGATGGGACAAAAGGTTACCTTATGCAGAATTCTCCTACAACAACAGTTACCAGGCCAGCTTGAAGATGTCACCGTTTCAGGCGCTCTATGGACGGAGTTGTAGGACTCTGTTGCATTGGGACCAGCCCGGAGAGAGATAGGTGTTTGGCCCCGACATTTTGCTTGAAGCCGAAGAGAATATCAAAATGGTTCGGGAGAACCTGAAGATAGAACAATCAAGGCAGCGAAGCTATGCTAACAGAAGGAGAAGAGAACTGAGTTTTGAAGTGGGAGATTTTGTCTATCTGAAGGTGTCAACTATCAGAGGAGTTAGAAGGTTCGGAGTCAAGGGCAAGTTAGCACCCCGGTACGTTGGACCATATCAGATTCAAGCAAAGCGTGGAGAAGTGGCCTACCAGCTCAACCTACCAGAAAGACTGTCGGTAGTGCACAACGTGTTCCACGTGTCACAATTGAAGAAGTGTCTGCGAGTACCAGAAGAACAGTTGCTAGTGGAGGATTTGGAAGTCCAAGAGGATCTGACATACATAGAGAAGCCATCGCAGATTTTGGAGTTTGCAGACAGAGTCACCCGGAGGAACACCATCAGAATGTGCAAAGTCAGATGGGGTCACCACTCCGAGGAAGAAGCAACCTGGGAACGAGAAGATGATCTGAAAGCCAAATACCCTGAACTCTTTGCTGACCAACCTTGAATCTCGGGGCGAGATTCTTTTAAGGGGGATAGGTTTGTAACACCCAGAATCTAGGGGTATAAAAATCTCTTCTATAATATCCACCAAGGTCAGGTTTTAATAAAAACCCTAAGGGAACAATGGTTGTTGCATCATGTTGGAAGGCATTTATTTTTGTTTGATGAATGGTTTGCTTGATCTTTCATTTAATCAATAATTTTCACATGATGTCAAACTGAAATAATAGAAAAAGAGAAAGAAAAAGGAGAAAAGGAAAATCAGCTCCCCTCCCCTTCCCTGGCCCATTCGGTCGGCCCACCCCGCCCCCTTCTCCCTCTCTTCCCCCCCCCCCCCCCCCCCCCCCCGCTCCGCCCAACGCTCCCTCCCCCCTCATGGGCCCGCACGAGCGCGGCCCAGCTCCCACGCCGCGGCCTGCCCTGCCAGCCCCGCGACCGCGCCCCGCACGTGGAGCGCCCAGCACGCCCGCCGCCACCACTGCTCAGCGGGCCCACGCACTAGGACGCCACTATATATCTTCTCAGAACCGCCCAACACGCAGTTTTTTCCGCCCGTCGCACAGTTTTCTCGCCACGACCTCGCCACGAACCGCCGTCGGAGCCGCGCCCCGCTCGTTGTGCCTTGCCGCCGCGCCGTCGCCGAGGTGAGCTCGTTCCCCCTTTCCTCTCTCCACCGCTCTCCTCCTCGCCGCTCGCTCGCCATGGCCGGGGCTCGGCTGAGCCGGCCGGATGCCCTCGTCCCTCCTCCCATGTCCGTCTTCTCCCCGAGCAGGGCGCTCGCGCACAGCCGCCCTCCTCCCGTCCTCTCTTCCCCCCGAGCGCCGTAGCAGCCGCGTTCCCCAAGTCAGCGAGTCGCCGCGGCCGAGTCGTTGCGCGCTCGGCACGCCCAGCCCCGCCCCCATGCCCCTGGTCACCAGCGCGCTGCTAGCACGTAGCTAGGGTGGTCGAACCTCCGAGCCCGACCCCGCCGATGTCCCTGCAGCCCGCCCCGGCCGTTCGTTTACCCTTGCCGTGCCTCGGGCTCGCTGCTAGCCATGTCGCGCACGTCAAATCGCGCGTGCGCAGCACCTCGCCGTGCTATCGCAGCCGCGTCGTGCAACTAGTGCACGCACTCGAGTTCGCTTACGCGCAGTGCGTCGACGGGACCCCGTCCACGCTCGTCTACCCCCCGTCTAACCCCGTCTACCCCTCGTCTACCCCCCCCCCCCCCCCCCGTGTGCATTCGCGTCGCTCGCCATCGCCCGCACATCGCGCATTAAATCATCGCGTGCCATTCGCACGTGTCGTCGTGCGCTTCAGTGCACGTTAATAATTCGCCTCACCTAGAATAGCTTGCGCTAACTAAATACATATTTAAACAGCGGTTATTCGAGTAGCAAACTAATCGGGACTAAGTAATAATTTTAATTGGCATATGATTAATGTCGGTCAATATGGTTATGCCGAATTAAATATTATAATTCATATTCGCTTAGTGTAAACGTGATATCCCTCGACCGTAGCGTCGGTCGTCTCAGTTCCGCTCTCGCGTAATCGTAGATGCGAATCTATGTCGCGTGCATATTTATTTGATCTATATTATTGTATGGTGTATTGTTTCCTTCCGTTTCAAGAATATTGGATGTATGTTTGCACTCGCGTAGATATCGGGCCGTTCGTGGAGTCTGAGGGAATTGCAGGAGAAGACCCTGAGCAATAGCAGCTTGGTGAAGGCAAGTGTCCCTTGACCTATCTATGTCCTATGCAAGTCTATAATTCACTCCCCGCATTTATATCTTTATACCTAAGGATTGACTAGTTTTTGTTATCCATGTCCTTGTTTACCTATTTGAGTTGGATTATTATGATTGTTTAACTTTATGCTACTGCTCAACACTAATCAAAGAACATGATGAGATTTACCAATGATACGTTGTTTCCCTTTTATTATGATGTTATACTTGTGGCACTAAAGGGGGCTCGGGCTGTTTCCCGAGTACCTCTCCGTAAGGACCTGTTCATTGAGAGACCACCCGAGATAACAGTGCAACCATGAGGGTGAAATGGGACGCCCTTAGCTAATTAATTAGAGGAACTAGAGGTGTAGTTGCTTCGCCGTCGTGTCGTCAATGGGGTCCAGGCACAGTGCTTGCTCTGCCGAGGCTGGGTGCCGAGGTTCTTTCGTTTTGCTTTTGTTAGTCACCCTCCTGCAGGGAGGAGTGCTGTGTTTATCAAACTGGAGAAACCTAACGGGCGGCTATGACCTTTAGGGAATCTTTGTAAAAGCTACATAGTGATACCCTGCCGGACCACCTAGGAAGTGATCAATGGGGAGTCATGATCCCCGGGCAAAATGGGAATCACGGCTCATGGGTAAAGTGTGCGACCTCTGCAGAGGGTAAGGAAACTGATATATCAGTCGTGCTCACGGTTAAGAGCAGCCTTGGGATCCTCTTTGATTAGAGATACTCCAGATACACCTCAGATGATGACTTTAATGATGATGGTTAATGATGGTGACTTTAATTATGAATTCTAGTATTTCCTCTCTGAGGAGGTACTTTTTGGTATTATAACTTGGGTGTTATGATAAAATCTAGCTTCTACTAACAATAAATACCTGACCAACTAAAAGCAACTGCTTGAGCCTAACCCCACATAAAAGCTAGTCCACTTCAGCCAAACGGGGCATTTGCTGAGTACGTTGATGTGTACTCATCCTTGCTTTACCACAAAACACCAGGTTGTCCGCATTGCAACCACTGCTCAGGAGAAGACGAAGCCGTGGAAGGAGACTTCCAGGAGTTCCAAGACTACGACGAGTTCTAGGTGTGGGTTGGCGGCAACCCCCAGTCAGCTGCCTGTGAAGGCCCTATCTTTACTGCGTTTCGCTTAGCACTTTGATTTATCCGTTAAGTTGATGACTATGTGGATGTCTCTGACTCTGTGATGTAATAAGTTAATACTCTTTTATGTTATTATTCGAGCACTATGCGATGATGTTCATTTATGTAATCGTTGTGTACGTGAGTTCTGATCTTGGCACGTACATAGTTCGCATTCGGTTTGCCTTCTGAAACCGGGTGTGACAGGCGGCTTCAGCCATTAGCGCACACGGGCGGCAGTTGCAGAGCTCTGGTCGCGTCAGCCAGCTGCAGCAGGTGGCAGAGTGACTTTGGCTGGCCGTTTTTGGCTATTTGTGCTTGGAATCTAACCTTGGTTGCTGCACAAAATATCTTACTTGATCTACACTCTACAATTTTTGTACAACACTTGAGGTGATTCAGGCACTAGTTAGAGAGATAAAGACCCATGAAAATTGGTTTGTGAGTGGTTTAGAAACCAGTGGAAACTTGTGAAAACTAAATGTCAAAGCATGTCAAACGGAATCGGATGAATGTCATCTTTTAATATGTTGTGCCTCTATTAGTTATTAACAACTTTTATATTTGGGGAAACTTGAGTTGTTCAATAAAAATTTGGGAACACGAGACGTCGACCCGAACGACACTGATTTCAGACTTAGAAGAATTCAAATCCTGAAATTAGATTTTTATTGTGTCTTGATGGCATAGTTTGAGATACTTAAATTTTGAATCAAGGCTTGGTTTAAATATAAAATTTGTTGTATGACACAGGTTCTACAACTTTTATTAAAGATCAAACCTTATATCTTGGCTGGAAATTGAAATTCCACTTTGGTCAATGTATTATCATTATCAAGCTTCAAATTATATTTTAAGGCAATTAAGGTATTTTCTCGACATTTCCTTGGCATTTTTTTTGAATGAACCCTTAATAACTTTTGTTGTAGAGTTGATATAGAGTTGTTTGAGCAAGATGACAAGGTTTTGTTGAATTTCAAAATTTGCATTTGTTCAGACGAGTAGTTTGAAGCATGTATAGGATTTATCTTTTCATGTGAGTATTTGCTTTAAACTTCTAGAATTCTTTAGAATACACTTGATAGATAGAGATGAATTATGATATAGAGAAAACAAGTCGATTTGCATAAGAATTAATTAGAGGTTCGCACAACAGAGATTCCGCTGGAGAATGCCGATTCGGACTATGTATTTGGACAGAGACCGACTGTCGAGAGTCCGAATAAATGAGTCTAGACAGGAATTGCGAGACGAGATTGTCTTTCGAATTTTCCTTTGCTCCGAGAAATAAAAGTTTTAACAGACTCCAAATTTGGTTGTTCTTGAGATCAAATAATTCCAAATTTGGTGAAACTTTCATGAGTAACTTGATAAATGTGATAAAGAGATAGAAATTTTCACTGAGCATCCGAGATTAGGATAAATCTCCCGACATAACACGAAATAGACACCTGGGGTGTCGCAACGGTATCATTAATCCTTCGCCGTCACACCGCATCACTCTCAAATTGGTATAATCTTCCACTCAAATTTACTTATACCAATGGGGGAGAAAGTAAAAAGGGCTCTCAACGTCTCCGTTTTTGGCTATTAATGCCAAAGGGGAGAAAATATTAAGCCCAAAGCAAAAGGACCGCACCACCAATTTCAAAAAATTGCCCAAAGCAAAAGGACCGCACCACCAATTTCAAAAATTTGATTTATTTACAAAAGTTTGTTTTTCCAATTAGTATCTTGTGATAGAAATTTCTTCAATTGGTATATTTAAAGATAGAATTTCGAAACTAGTATCTAAATATACTTCCAATTGGTATCTATTAAAACCCTCTTGAAAGCTAGGAGGAGAATTTCATTCAGGGGGAGTTTTGTTTAGTCAAAGAAAAAGCATTTGAAACAGGGGGAGAAATTTTAAATCTTGAAAATGCTTCGTGCAATCTATTCATATACCTTTGACTATTTGCAAAAGGACGATTTTCCAAAAGAATTTGCAAAAACAAAACAAGTGGTGCAAGCATGGTCCAAAATGTCAAATAAAAGAAAGCAATCCATGCATATCTAGTTAAATTATTAATTGGTTTAATTCCAAGTAACCTATGCACTTATCTTATGCAAACTAGTTCATTTCTGCACTTGTATATTTGCTTTGGTTTGTGTTGGCATCAACCACCAAAAAGGGGGAGATTGAAAGGGAAATAGGGTTTAACCTTTTCCTATAAATAATTTTGGTGGTTGAATGCCCAACACAAATATTGGACTAATTAGTTTGCTCCAGATTATATATTCTACAGGTGCATAAAGGTTCAACACAAACCAATAAAAGAAACCAAGAGTGCCCGGTTCTAGCGCACCGGACTGTCTGATGTGCCACCGGACAGTGTCTGGTGCACCAGGACCATACAACGTCCAACTCTCCACTCTCGAGTTTCTCTGGATGCGCTCCGCTATAAATACCCCCCAACCACCACCACTCTAAGCATCCAAGTTTCCAGCACTTCACATTCAATACAAGAGCTAGTGCATTCACTCCTACACACATTTTCAATAGAATCAAAGCCTCTCGAAATCTCAAAATACATTCCACTCACCTAGTGACTAGAGAGAGTGTTTTGCTCGTGTTCTTTGCGCTCTTGTTCTTGGATCGCTTTCTTCTTCCTCATTCTTGTTCTCTAAGTGACTTGTAATCAAAGCAAGAAAGACCAAGTGTGTGGTGGTCCTTGTGGGTCTAAGTAACACGTTTGATTAAGGAGAAAGCTCACTCGGTCTAAGTGACCATTTGAGAGAGAGAAAGGGTTGAAAGAGACCCGATCTTTGTGACCACCTCAACAGGGACTAGGTTCTTTAGAACCGAACCTCGGTAAAACAAATCACCGTGTTTATCCGTTTTATTTCTTGGTTGATTTGTTTTCCCCTCTCTTTCGAACTCGAATTCATTTCTAACGCTAACCCCGGTTTGTAGTTTATGCTTAAGTTTATAATTTTCAGATTCCGTCTATTCACCCCCCTCTAGGCGACTTTCAAATGACATCTCGAGCAGCACTCTAAGTGAAAAAAGCAAGTGATCTCTAAAACTGGCTAAGGCTGGTTCGTGAGCAAACAAATAGAGTTCGAAACTAGTTTCAAAGGTAGAGCGAGCACTAACAACAGTGAGCACAAGCAGCAAAAGTCGTACCCTATAATGTTAGGCACCACCCCTTTTATACACGCAATCATCTCACTTTAATTGTTTCACCCAATGACCTTTGGGTCCCACTATGCGTGTCAGGCAATTTCATAACGAGCTTTAGGAAAGTGTTTTTCGAAACTCTAACATAAGACCTCTTATTATAAATTATTGCAATCTAAACTCGTTATGAAATAACAAACTCATCCCGCAAGAGGCTACTGTTACTCATCCCACAAGAGGCTACTGTTGGAGGTCTATATTGCTGAAGGTCCTTTGCTTTGTTATGTTACATAATTGCCTCAAGGGTACAAGTTTTTGCCAAAGAACACTTGAATCCCCAAGATTATTTGTCAAACATGATTACCTTTTAGATATATATTCAAGACGTGTCAATGATTAATGTTTGGCAAGATTTCCTTAGTCCAAACCAAGCGTTGCAAATAATTTGGTAAACTATCTTTTATCCAAGTTTGGCAAAATGTTGTGGGTACATGAACCAAACAAAATAGATACAAACTAGTAATTGTGGGCAGCATATTTCGTAGACTAGGATTGGCTCGTAGCAATAGTTTGACAAACAGATCATATATCACGCCAAAACAAGACCTTCGGTTAGTCTCTTTTCAGCAACATCGTTGTTCAAAAGCCCCCACTTCGACAGCAATTTAAAAACGGCAATGCAACCACGATAACCAGCCATTACACGTGCAACTAGGTTGGAGTTGATCTCTGCCATAACTTCATTCTCAAAAAAAAAAAAAAAACTTTGCTAGCTTGAAGCGTCTGATTAGGGATTTAGGGAACCAGAAGCTGACGCAAGAGCCGATTGATCATTTCATAGCTGGTAAAAGTAATGGCTGCATTCGGGGTGGTTCTAAGCAAGTTGGTTGCACAGCCTCGGTAAAAGCCAGGAAAACCCTCCTTCTGGTACAATTGCTTTATACAGTCAGCGACACCACTATACCGTGTAGCACCATGATGATCACGGCCTTGTTCTTGCAGTTTGGATCGTACAACCTGCCAATGCAAGTCAACATATCATCAGTGTTCAAAACTGGAGAGCAAAACAGAGTGGCAAGGTGCCTATTGCATATCACGGAAGCTACAACAAAAGTTAACCTGAAGGAACAGAACCAGCAGCAAAGCCAAACCAACCAAACAAAGGCACCATTTCACGGCAATGGTTTCCACAGCTTAAACCAATAGTTGGGTGGTAGAGTTCTGGACCGCCACAGCTGGATTAAGATGTCGATTGGGTCCACAATCTGTCGGCAAGCTCAGAGATGCCTCCAAGCCAAATGGGGGTAGATCCGACCAAGGCTATTGGTAGCGCTATGTACCAGTGTACCACCATGTAGATGTAGAACACGCAAGCAGCAGGCACTGTGCAATCTAGCAATGCACCAAAACCCAATTCTCGGTATGTTCCAGCCTTATTGGCCATCTCGGTCCATTCCTTGGTTGGGAATGGTGTTGGAACGCGATTCTGGACAAACCTCTAGGTTCATGGAAAACCCAATTCTGAGCTGGCGCCCAATCTGATTGCAATGGTGGCCAAAAGACCAACAAATATCGTACATTTTGTGAGGCTTTGACTAATGCTCAGTGGATTAATGATATCAAAGGCAATCTGGCTCCAAAGGTGTTCTACGAGTATTTCCTGCTACAGGATTTGTTGCATGGTTTTCATCTTTCTCCAGCAATCCCTGATTAATATCGTTGGCTCCCATCAACGACCAATATCTATTCCTCTAAGTCTGCTTATAATCACCTTTTACTGGGGCAGTAGACTTTGAACCAGCTGACTGCATTTAGAAGAGTTGGACTCTATTGAAATGCAAGTTTTTTCTGTGGCTTGCAGCACTAAATAGGTGTTGGACTGCTAACCGATTGGCTCGACAAGGTTTGACACACCTCGAGTACTGCCTACTCTGAAGTCTGATCAAGCTGGAGAATAGTACTGTTATGGATGGCTAGGGCACTACAGCACCCGTGGGGCTACAGTAGTACCGCCGGTACTGTTCCGTGCTGCAGTACCCCGTGCTGCAGTACACACCTCATGGGTTAGGGCTGCAAGCGAGGAGAGTGGGAAGTGGGTGGCGGCTGCGTTGTCGCCGGCGGAGGTGAGGAGGCTGTGCACGGTGCAGAGCGTCGTGGCTGATCTAGAGAGAGAACTCGCGGCTAGGGTTAGAAGGCGCTGGGGAGGCCGGCTGCAGGGCTTTGCCCACAGCCGGCAAGAGAGAATGAATTTCCATCTAATTTCTTGCTTATCTTCAATTGATATAATCACTCTCTTTATATAGAGAGGGTTACTTGACCTCTAAGCACTAGATCTAATCTTATCTCTAATTCTAATCTTATTCCAAACTAGTCTATCTTTATCTAAACAACTTGAGGGGTGTGCTACAGTGCCACCATTACTGTGGCTGCGCTGTAGTGGGCCCTCTTGGGCCCTGACAACTACACCTGCTGCTCAGTTGTGCTTTTGCTAGAGAGATTTGGCATCGAGTGCTGTCCAGGGTGGGGATGCAGCAACTCACACTAGGTCCCAGATTTGGCATCGAGTGCTGTCCAGGGTGGGGATGCAGCAACTCACACTAGGTCCCAGCGACAGCGTGCTACAAAATTGTAGTTGAGAAGAGAAAATGGTACCTAGTATGCAAAGAAAAGGATTCAACACTCTGGTCATAGTTGTAGCATGGAGGCTATGGAAACACCGGAATGCATGTGTGTTTGATGAGGCCTCGTCGTCTATTGATACAGTCATCGAAGAAGTCAAAGAGGAGGCTGGATTATGGTGTATGGTTGACACAGGAAGGCCGCGCGGTTTTTGGCCTTAGTCTTTCTTGGTTGTGATGGGTCGTGTTTGTTTAATTTTGTAATCTTGCTACTGTTGCCTTAGCGGTTTGTACAGGCCTTTCTCAGCCTTTTTCTTTACTTCTTAATATAATATAATGATGCGTAATTCTGATGCATGTTCTGATGCGTAGTTCAGAATTATAATGCACACCGGGCAGCTTGAGAAGAGGATAGTATGGTATTTAGGTATTCCAAATAGAGGAAAATTATTGTTCATAGAAAGGTAATATGAGATACATAGTATCTATAAACATACCTCATGTGGGTATGTTATTACCGAGGCTGCTACTTTGGATCCCGATGAACAAATAGCTACTTCTGTAGGGCTGAGATCATTAACTGTAGTATTGTCTGGAAAACTAAAACTGCTCAGTCAATCGTTTTACATGTAGATCAAGTTTCATCCATATTTTTTTGTAGTGAATAATGTTACCTCTTCTAGCGAAGAATAGCTTCACCTTTTCATAGACAGGGAGCTGGATAGCTACATGAGCAACCCCAATGAGAGAAGGAAGGAGACCACTATCATCAGGGAGAAAAGAATCAGGGGCACTCTATGTCAATACATGATTAAATGGAAGCTGAACAGAATGAATCAGCACAACATGCATTGCAGTTAGGTGCAATCTACCTGTACAATCCACGGATTCCTTCTTCTTTTGCAATCTGTTGCAAAGCAGATAAGATGCTTTGGTAAGGCACTACTCCAGGTCTCATCCCTTGTGTCTTCAACAGAAAATACAGAATTCTAAAATGGTTAGGTATCATCTAAAGTGGCATCAAAATGCAAGTGCTAGAGGTAACATTCCCTCAAATAAGTAACACTGCCTCCATCCCACAGAGTGACCCAAGGAAAAGTAAGAGAGAATAACTGAGTTGAAATGACCTTATGTGCCCCTACTTATTAGCTGCAGTTGCCATTTCCAAGGGCCATAATTGATGGGATTAATTGTCACAGATAACCTGTGTCTTTGCAAGACAGTTTTGTCATAGGTTGTTCAATGCACTTAACTTGCAGCAGACGATTTTCGGCACATGGTGGCAGAGAGCTAGCAAAAGTGTTAGCAATGATCAAAGAAAAGGTGTTAAAACTGTCATTGTCAAGGGCACGATGATCCAAGGTAGCAGGCCCTCGACTACGGAGCTCGTAGTCCCCGACCAAGTCTTCCAAGGCGGAGGTTACACCCCTCACGGCCGCCTAGGCTTAAGCATGAGAGGGAGAGAAGGAGATTGGTAATTGATCTTGCATAAACATCCATAATCCGAGTACAAGGCATATAAGGGCCAACCGACCAACTAATTTTGGAAACAAACTCCTAATTTTTGGGCCTAATCCCTCCTAGCCGCTAGGATCAGCCCTGCCATCTGCGATCGCGGTGATCGCGGCCGCTGCATCGCGCTCGCGCGCTCCTCATGCTCCGTGGCTCTGCGGACGTCATGCGCCCTGCGGCGTCTCGTGTATGTCGTGCCCCACATGACATCTCTCCCCTCCTCGCGAATCAGCTCGTCCTCGAGCTGGAAGAGTGGGAACTGCTCGCGGAAGGCATCGAGGTCCTCCCAAGTTGCAGACTCCGGTGGTTCGCCACGCCAATGGACGAGCAGCTAGCGTACTCCGCGCGCCAGGCGAGCGTGCTCCACCCGAATAGGCTCCGGGGTGACCACTCCATGGTGGATGGCCGGCAAGGCTGGTGGAGTCGACGGAGGCATGCCGACGAACTTCTTCAGGACGCTGACATGAAAGACGTCGTGGATGTGTGCCTGTGGAGGAAGAGCCAAGCGAACCGCGACGTCGTTGATCAACTCCTCAGCTTGCCCGTGGTAGCTTGCGGCAGGGAAGACATGGTGCGCTGACGGAGGCGAAGCAGCGCCCAATCGCCCACTTGGTAGGACACTTGTCGATGGCGACGGTCGTAGTGGCGCTAATGCACCTGCTGCGCCTACTCCAGGCGGTAGTGGACGTCGGCGAGGAAGGCGGAACACTCCTCCATGTTGCGAGCCAGAGCAGCCACCCGAGTCTCCCTAGGCTCGTATGAGCGGAGGGTGGGCGGGTCACGGCCGTAGACCACGCGGAATGGTGTCTCCCGGAGTGAGGTCTAGTAGGCCGTTTTGTACACGTACTCGGCCCATGGAAGCCACCGTAGCCATTGTCGAGGTCGATCACCTGTGAAACACCTGAGGTACATGATGATGACGCGGTTAGCGGACTCCGTCTAGCCGTCAGACTGAGGGTGGAAGGCGGACGACATGTGCAGCTTGGTGCCCATCAGCCGCATCAACTCGCGACAAAACAGTGAGGTGAACACCGGGTCGCGGTCGGAGACGATGGACTACGGCATGCCGTGCAGGCGCACGATGTCGTTGAAGCACGCCTGGGCCACGGTCTCGGCGGTGTGCGGGTGCGCCAGGGTGATGAAGTGGAAATATTTGCTGGAGCGGTCGACGACGGAGAGAATCACCGATTTGTCGTTCACCCGTGGCAAAGCTTCCACGAAATCAAGGCCAATGTCGGCCCAGACCTCGGTGGGAACTGGCAGCGGTAAGAGGAGGCCGCCGGGGTAGAGGTGCTCCGTTTTGTATCGCTAGCAAGTGAGGCATTCCTGCACCCAGTCCTGCACACACCAACGCATATTGGGAAAGTGAAAGTCACGGTGAAGGCGATGCAGTGTGCGCTGGACCCCCTCGTGTTCGTCGTCGTGGATGGCAGCCATGATTTCCTGCAGCAGCGGTGACGACGACGGTATGTAAAGCCGGCCATCGAAGGTGACGAGGCCATCGGTGATAGCCCACGACGCAGTCCGGGTGCCTGTGGCGGAGGCGACTGATGAAGTCGAACCAGGGGCTCGAGACCGCTAGGATCGCGCCCACAGCGGCGTCATCGGTGTCCCGTCAGGAGAGGGTGTCAGCCACCATGTTCGTTGCGCCGGGCTTGTACACGGTGAAGTCGAAACCCAGCAGCTTGCCGACCCAGTGATGTTGTGGGATCGTGGCGAGGCACTGGTCGAGGAGGTACTTGAGGCTGTAGTGGTCCGTCTTGACGAAGAAGTGGCGCCCCCAGAGGTACGGACGCTAGTGGCGGACGGCGAGGACGAGGCCAATCAACTCCCGTCGTAAGCTGCCAGCGAGCGATGGCAAGGAGCCACCGGCCGACTGAAGAAAGCAATCGGGTGGCCCTCCTGGATGACCACCGCTCGGAAGCCGTATGTGGATGCATCACATTCCACGATGAAGGGCTTGGTGAAGTCCGGAAGCGCCAGCACCGGCACCGAGGTCACGGCCCATTTGAGGGCGAGGAAAGCTACGGCGGCGTCGTCATTCCATGAGAATCCTTCTTCAAAAGCGCGGTGAGGGGGCAGCGATGGAACCGAAGTTGTGGACGAACTTCCTGTAGTAGCTTGCGAGGCCCAGGAAGTCGTGCACCGCGAGCGCCGAGCGGGGCTGCGGCCACTCATGGATGGCTTGGACCTTTGCAGGGTCTATGGCCACTCCGGACGCCGAGATGATGTGGCCGAGGTAGCCGACGGAGGCGACGCCGATCGAACACTTGGACCTGTTGACAAAGAGGCGGTGTTGGCGTTGTAAGTAGAGGGACTCTAACTCTCATCAAGAGGATGACACTATGAGTTGGGGCAATTTTCTGTTTATTTCCTCAAACACTACACAATGCCATACCCTTAGAGGGGTTGGGGACACATATTTATAGCCCTAGGGGCAGCACTACACTGCACTACACACTACACTACACGCTGCAGCACAAAGGTGCTGTCCTTTTGATACTAAAGTGCAGTCAAAAACTGCTGTGCTGCTACTGCTGTCTTGCGTAGTCAAAAGACTGCTGCTGCATGCTGTCCTTCTGCAACTGCTGCTGTCCTGCAGCAGTCAAAAGGTTTCTGCTGCTGCGCAGTCAAAAGATTGCTGCTACTGCTGTCCTGCGCAGTCAAAAGACTGTTGCTGCATGCTATCCTGCTGCAACTGCTGCTGTCCTGCAGCAGTCAAAACTGCAACTGTTGCTGACCACATGACTTATTCCATCATTCTCCCCCTAAGTCTTGTGCGTTGTCTTGTGAGAAAGTTGAGCCATTCCAGACCTGGAACAAAGCTCAAGGAACTTGATCTTCCCAAGGGGCTTGGTGAGCAAGTCGGCAAGCTGATCCTTGGTGTTGATGTAGCGCGCATGGATGCTCCCTTCTGCCAAACAGTCACGGATGAAGTGTTATCTCACCCGGATGTGCTTGCTCCGTTCATGGAACACGGGGTTCTTGGCCAATGCCAAGGTGGACTGGCTGTCCACCCGAAGTTCAATTGCTCCAACGTCTCTCTCGAGGAGATCACTGAGTAGGCGAGCAAGCCAGAGCGCTTGAGTTGAAGCGGTGGAGGCCGCTATGTACTCGGCCTCGCAGCTGGACATGGCCATCACCTGCTGCTTGACCGACTGCCAGCTGATGGGGCACTTGCTGAGGAAGAAGAGGATCCCGCTTGTGCTCTTGCTGGTGTCGATGTCGCCGACGTGATCGCTATCGCTGTAGAGACCGTGGTCGAGAGTCCCCGCAACATAGCGGATGATCCTCTTCACAGCCTGCTCATGCTCCGTCGTCGGTCACTGCAGAAACCGACTAACGTAGCCGACGGAGTATGCCAAGTCAGGCCGTGTGTGGACGAGGTAGCGAAGGCTCCCCACAAGACGTCGGTACTGTGTAGCATCCACCTCCTCCGTCGTGCTGTAGCGACTCAGCTTCAGCCTCTCCTCCATCGGAGTGAGAGCTGGGTTGCAGTCGGTGAGCCCAGCCAGCTCAACAATGCGCTTGGCGTAGGCGGTCTGGCGAAGTGTGATCCCGGAGTCCCCCTGGTGCACCTCAATCCCCAGGTAGAAGGAGAGGTGCCCCAGGTCACTCATTTGGAAGGTGGCCTTCATCTGTTCCTTGAACGTTGCCACCTCTGCATCCTTGGCGCCGGTGATCACCAAGTCATCGACGTAGACACCCACCAGCAGGGCATTTTCTCCATTGCCCCGCCGATAGATGGCCGCCTCGTGCGGGCTTGGCGTGAAGCCCATTCCTTTGAGCATGGAATCCAGCTTGGCATTCCACGCCCTCGGTGTCTGTCGCAAGCCGTAGAGGGCCTTGCGCAGACGCAACACCTTGCCCTCCTTGCCAGGGATCGCAAAACCTGGCGGCTGGTGTACATAGACCTCCTCCTTTAAGTCGCCGTTAAGAAACGCCGACTTGACATCCATGTGATGAACATGCCAGCCCTCCTGGGCTACCAGCGCGAGGAGTCGCACGGACTCCATCCGTGCCACAGGGGCGAAGGCATCGTCGAAGTCGATCCCCTCCTGCTGCAAGAAACGGCGTGCCACCAAGCGAGCCTTATGCTTGACGACGGCGCCGGCTTCATCCCTCTTCAGTTTGAATACCCACTTAAGGCTGGTCGCGCGATGACCATGAGGGAGATCAGCGAGCTCCCAAGTGCGGTTCGTCTCAACCGCGTCCATCTCCGACTGCATCGCGGCACGCCAAGCCGCATGTTTCTCGGCCTCCGCGAAAGACCGAGGCTCACCATCGTCGCATGCAAGATGCAACTCTCCTACCAGAATGCGAGACGCCGGGCCCGGCACCGACGGGTCGATAAGAAGGCCCTCCACCCTTCGATACCGCAACAACTCGCCGTCGTAGCACGCGTCGACGCGGTCCTCGTCGTGGGAGTGCGGGGTCACGAGCTCCACTAGGTCGTGCTCGACACGAGCTGGTGTCAGAGAGAACGTTCCCGGAGAAGGTACCGTCGGTGCTAGAGTACGTGGTGGCGAAGAGCTTGCTGTAGCCGGAGTCGTGGTTGGAGTGCGTGGTGGTGAAGAGCTCGTTGTATTCGAAGCTGGAGAGCATGGCGCTGGAGTCGGTGGAGACTTGGGGGCTGGGGTAGACCTGCTCGGAGAAGAGTTGCCTACTCCCCCAGCTCCCTCAAAGTGGACGTACTCGATGGTGAAGTCGTCGTACGTCGGAGTCGTGCCGTCGTCCACCGCCTTGTCCCACGCCCATCCTCGCCCTTCGTCGAACACTATGTCACGCGCCGTGCGCACACGCTGTGTTCCTGGGTCAAGGATGCGGTAGGCCTTCGAGCCCTCCACGTAGCCAATGAACACCCCCGGCGAGATGGGGCGGTGGTGGGCGGCTGCGGTTGTAGAGGATTGCGTGGAGCGGGTGGGAGAGGATCGTCGAGACCTTGATACCAGGTTGTCAAGGGCACGGTGATCCAAGGTAGCAAGCCCTCGACTACGGAGCTCGTAGTCTCCGGCCAAGTCTTCCAGGGCAGAGGTTATACCCCTCACGACCGCCTAGGCGTAAGCACGAGAGGGAGAGAAGGAGATTGGTAATTGATCTTGCCTAAACCTCCATAATCCGAGTACAAGGCATATAAGGGCCAACCGGCCAGCTAATTTTGGAAACAAAGTCCTAACTTTTGGGCCTAATCCCTCCTAGCCGCTAGGATCGGCTCTGCCATCTGCGATCGCGGTGATCGCGGCCGCTGCGTCGCGCGCGCGCTCCTCGCGCTCCGCGGCCCGCTCCGCTGCTCTGCGGACGTCACGCGCCCTGCGGCGTCTCGTGTATGCCGTGCCCCACATGACAGTCATCATTTTGGGTGCCTGGATGCTGTAGAAGCAAAAGAATGTATCTATTTTTAGGGGGATTCTCCAAGTGTCCCTATACGTTTTCCTCGAAAACACAGGAGAGTTGCGCATTGTTATATTAAAAAGAGAACAGGGGCAAGAACCCAAACAACCCCACACACACCATAGATGCATTCACGCCTCAATGTTCAAAATATCGCATCTGCGCCCATGAAAAACATACAAGCGACCACTACCAAGGTAACTATCCAACAGGGATGGGGGCAGTCAAGAGTGATAGCCCTCAAGCACCTGCCAGCTATGATCAGGGCACCATCTAAGTTTGGAGCTACTCCATCAAAGACACGCCCATTGCGATGGTTCCATAAAGTATAGGCTTCGGAGCATAATGAGAGGACTAATTCCTTACCTCATCAACCCATCAGCGGTGTTGCTAGCTTTCTCCCACCATGCATGAAAGAATAGTTCTCAAGGCTGCGGGGACAAGGCCTGAAGAAAGAGGTCAATAGTTTGATGATATGGAACCAAAATTCTCTCGCCAACAAACAACGTACAAGGAGGTGGTCAATAGTTTGGGTTGAACTGGTTAGTGCGTCCACTCTAATATGGTATCATAGCCAGAGGTCCTGAGTTCGAATCCTGGCAGAGGCTTTATTTCTGCCTCCACCCATTTATTTCCACGTTTGCGCCTTTCTCTCCGACTGCACGTAAGTGTGGGAGTGTTGAAGTGTATAGGTGCATTCACTACCTTCTCCCATCAGCTTAAGATTTTGTATTGAACTAGTTAGTGTGTCCACTCTAACAGGGCGCAACACTTCAGATTAGGTAACCGACATTGTGCTAGGTGATCTCTACAATTACGCAGAGTATGGAGCATCTCCTTGTGATAAGGGCATGGGCCGTCGAGGATCTCATCCAGCGTCCGTGGGTTGTTACCGTGGGGGTGCCACGTGCTCGAGCTGGCGGCGGCCCCGTGACATGGACTTCCTCTCGGCCTCTTTTCTGAGCGCTTGTCTTATTGCGTGTTCCATTCCTTCTTCGAGGGCGCAGGCCGCGATTGGTCAACAAGGTCGCGAGCCCACTCGTCAGCGGTGATGTAGATGTCGGCCTTGCGGAAGAATTGCTCGGAGGTCGTCAGTGTGGGAAACCCTAACCTTGTTGGGTGAGCATATATATATGTATATATATATATACAAGCTGAGTAGATGGGTCAAGCCCATTACACTGAGGGTATACAGGTAATTACACAGGGACTAACGCCGAAACCCTAACAGTAACCCCCCCTCCCCGCAGTCACAAATTTATCCTGTACAGATGTTGAGACTAGAACGAAAATCGGCAAAGTTAGTTGACGTCAGCCCCTTGGTGAAGTGTCGATGAACTACAGCGTAGTAGGGATGCTGCAGTAACCCGCTCGCGGATAAAGTGCAGGTCGATCTCCTCGTGCTTCGTGCGCTGATGTTGTCAAGGATTGGTGGAGAGGTAGACCGCGCTGATGTTATCGCAGTAGACGAGGCTGGCGCGCTGAAGGGGGCTGTGGAGCTCGTGGAGAAGCTGTCGTAGCCAGGAGGCCTCTGCCACGCCGTTGGCCATAGTGCGGTACTCGGCCTCCGCGCTAGAACGAGAAAGGATAGGTTGCCGCTTGGCAGCCCAGGAGACGAGGATGGCGCCCAGGAACACGGCATAGCCGGAAGTGAACCGACGCGTGTCGGGACAGTCGACTAGTTAGCGTCGGTGTAGACTACGAGCTCCGACGTCGGGGATGGTCGGAGGAGGCCGTATTCGAGGGAGCCAGGATCCGCTTGAGAGCGGTGAGGTGGGGCTCCAGCAGAGTGTGCATGTGCAGTCACACCTGTTGGACGGCGTAGATGATGTCGAGCCTGGAGAAGGTGAGGTACTAGAGCGCGCCGATCAGGCTTTGGTAAGACATCGCCTCGGCGTGGAGCAGGGCCTATAGTCGGACATGCCAGCCTGCTCCAGGATGTCGATGGTGTACTGGCGCTGGTGGAGGAAGAGACCCAGGGGCCTATGCTCGACGGTGATGCCAAGTGCTAGAACGGCCCCAGGTCCTTCATCGCGATCTCCCACTGGACGATCGTGCTCTGTAGCAGATCGATAGTGGAGGCCATGAGCACAATCTCTTCGACGTAGAGCAGGAGGTAGATGGTGTCGTCGCCACGCTAGTAGATGAAGAGTGACGTGTCCGACTTGGCCTCGACGAAGCCGATGGAGGCCAAGTAGGAGGCAAAGCGACAGTACCAGGTCCGCGGCGCCTGCTTGAGGCCGTATAGGGTGCGATTCAGCCGGCAGACCAGATCCGGGCGAGCGACGTCCATGAAGCTTGTGGGCTGGCTGCAGTAGATAGTAGTCTCCGTCAGAGTGCCGTGAAGGAAGGCATTCTTGACGTCGAGCTGATGGATCGCCTAGTTCCGGGAGAGGGCGAGGGAGAGGACGGCGCAAACGGTGTCGAATTTGACGACGGGGCAGAAGGTCTCGTCATAGTCCACTCTGGGGCGCTGGGTGAAGCCCCGAAGGACCAAACGAGCCTTGTAGCGGTCGATGGATTCATCCGAGGTCAGTTTGTGGCGAAAGAGCCACTTGTCGGTGACCACGTTGGTGCCTGGAGGACACGACAGTCCTAGGTGCGGTTGGCCCGCAGGGCCGCGTACTGCTCCTACATAGCACGACGCTAGTTTGGGTCGGCGAGGGTGCTGCGAACAGAGGGGACTGGGGAGGCGTCCTGAGGAGTGTCGGTCATATCAGCGGCCAGAATCAGCCGATCGACAGGACGAAGAACACCGGCGGCGCGCCATGTCATCATCGGATGGACATGCCTGGGGTCGCGGTGGATGGCGACCGGGTGGTACACAGGCGGCTCAGAGCGGGACGCCAAGACGTCGGGGCCCGCAGGCAGGGCCGGCTCGCTGCGGTGATAGACGACGGCGGGTTCGACAAAGCGAGCGCGATCGTTGACGGGGCCGGGTCGGTGGGTGCGGAGGGAGGGGCGCACCCGCGACGGTGGTAGACGACGGCGGGGTCAACGAAGCGAGTGGCGCTCGTCGATGGGGACGTACAAGGCGCGGGAGAGGTCGGCGGGGCCGCGCGTGGCGCAGGCTTGGTCGGCGGGGCCGCGCATGGCGCTGGCTTGGTCGACGGGGCCGCGCATGGCGCTGGCGTGGTCGATGGGGCCACGCATGGCACTGGCGTGGTCGACGGGGCCGTGTGTGGCGCTGGCATGGTCGACGGGGCCACGCGTGGTGCGGGAAGAGGAGCGAGAGGATGTGTCGTGACCGCACGTGGTGCAGGCAACGACGCAAGGCGGGGCGCTTGAGGTGGAGGGATAATCGGATCGGACTCAAGGAGGGAGTCAAGATCGGTGGGCGGGGAGGTGATGGCAAGGGGGAACACATCTTCGTCGAAGACAACGTGACAAGAGATGATGATGCGGTGGGAGGCGAGGTCAAGACAGCGATACCCCTTGTGGTCTGGGAGTAGCCAAGGAAGAGGCAGCCGAACACATGAAGGTGGTAATAGGAGGGGGCTGTGCCATACAATGCGAAGTGGGGAGTAGGGTGGCTTACTACCTTCGAGGTAAAACGGTTGATGAGGTGTGTGGCGGTGTGCAGGTCCTCTGCCCAGTAGCTGGCAGGGAGAGACGCCTGGAAAAGGAGGAATCGGATCATATTGGTGTCGGTGCGTATCATGCGTTTGACCCAGCCGTTCTGGGTAGAGGTGTAGGGGCACGAGAGGCGCAACCGGATGCCGTTGGTGAGAAAGAAAGAACGAGAGGCGTGGTTGTCGAACTCACGGCCATTGTCAAATTGCAGGGCACGAACCGGACGATGAAACTGGGTGGATACGAGGCGAAGAAGCGAGTGAGGGTGGAGAAGGTGTCGGACTTAAACCGAAGAGGAAAAGTCCAAATAAAATGGAAAAAACCATCCAAAATCACCAAGTAGTATTTATAACCAGAAAGACTGAGTACAAGGGAGGTCTAGCGATCACAATGAACCAGGTCAAAAGCCTGCTCAGCCCGAGATGTAGTAAATGGGACACGAGTGTGTCAGCCTAGCTGACAAGCATGACAGGCCCTCAAAATGTCCTCGACTATCTAAAGCATCTAAACTACTGATGAGCTTGGTCATGACTTCAGGTCCTGGGGTGGCTGAGACGGCGATGCCAAGTGATGGAGGAGGTGGTGTAGACCAAGACGGGAGGTGGAGACGTGCCGGTCATGGAAGGCCGGAGCGTGTAGAGGGGCTCGGTGCTGTCATAGTGGGCGAGAGGGGTCCTGGTGGCCAGATCTTCCATAGAAAAACCAGAAGGGTCAAACTCAATGGAACAAGAATTGTCGGTGGTGAACCGACGAACAGAAAGGAGATTATGTGTTATGACCGGCCGCCACTACAGGCGCCGCATAACAGCAGAGGCAATGGATAGACATGCAAATTACTTGGATAAGGATCTACACATGCAGATTAGTTGGATAAGGATTAGAAGATTAAGGAGATAAGATTTGTTAGAGAGAAAAGAGGGATTTGATCTCATTAGATAAGTACTAGAAGGGAGTATAAATAATTGTAAGCACCACCCTATATGGAATTAAGCAGAAACAATTATAGTTTCCAGCTTCCTTCTGGGAGCTAGGAGAAACCCTAGCCGCCACTGTTCATCGCGCTACTGTTCATCAGTGTGGTCTTCCGTTCAGCAGCCTATCTCCCTCTTTCCCTACGCCTAGCACCCACGGCGCCCAAACACAGTCGTGGGCGTTTCCTCCCTCGCCCAGCCCCCTCGCACTCATACAATCTAAGGCCAATCCGTGGTAGGGATCGTATTCCTATCATTATGGATGATGTGTGGGGATACGAGAACGTCGTTGAGATAGAACGGCCCAGGGAGAACCGAGGCACCTACGGAGGTGAGAGGCAGAGTGGAACCGTTTCTGACTCAAAAGAATCCTCGTGAGCAGGACACAACTCTTGCAACCCCACTGACCTAAGGAAATCAAACCAGAACGGCTTGGCAAACACACATTTGACCAACAAGAAATTTATGGATTCAGCCTCTTAGGTGCAGAGCTCTAGCCAGTCTAGCCCTCTTTTTCTAAGCATGTTAGCTGTCCAGCACCTATTATGCTCCAGAAGCCAAATAAAGAACTTGCACTTCCCAGGAGCCCAAGATTTCCACACTCCCGCTCGCCTTAACGCTTAGGCGTCGCTTTAGCGACGCCTTAATAACCATGAACTTCCCATGAAGCTAATGGGTCTGCATTCTTTTGCTCCCCAACCGGATGTTGGCTCATATCTGGGCTGGTAGGAAGCGGTGGGGGATATTTGTTGGATTGAATGAACAGTGAACAGTCCAGTACAAACCCTAACAGATAAGGACCCCTAGTGGGTTGTGGGCTAGGCCCATGTACACAGATAGCTAACACCCCCCCCCCCCCCGCAGTCGAAACTGTAGCCACCGCAGATGTTGAGACTGGATCGAAACTCCGTGAAGACCACCGACGGAAGCCCTTTGGTGAAGAAGTCGGCGAACTGGGAGGTGGTCGGGACGTGAAGGACGCGAACAGCTCCACAAGCTACCGTTCGCGGACGAAGTGGAGGTCGATTTTGAAAGTTCCCTTTGACCCGGGAATAGGATCTGGATGTCGCCTAGAGGGGGGGTGAATAGGCGAATAAAACTTTTCACTTTAAAACTTAAAGTCTTACTCTACTCGAAGACTTAGTACGCAGTGGAGTGAGAAGACCATTAGAGTAGGTTGCAGCGGAATAGAAGATCCTGTCTCAAAATGTCCTGCACTTCAAATAAAGCTTGTACCACAGATAAGTGTTGAAGTGCAGATATAAAAACGAGTAAGACAGAGAGTCAGGATACAATACAGAACCGAGCACACAGACGCAAGGATTTATCCCGAGGTTCGGCCAAGCCTGAAACGCTTGCCTAGTCCTCGTTGGAGTTAGCCACACCTGGGATTGGAGTCTATTTCAACTCCTTCCTTCGTTTGCTCAGATCTGTCAGTATGACAGATAGAGCCTTTCACTATTGAGTTGGGTTACAACAACATTGTGGCTGCTTACAAACTTCTCGGCAGCACCTCGGTAGAGTAACGATATGCTCAAGACCTTGCTCTAGCTCTTAGCAGCACTTCTCCTCTCTCTAAAGGCTTATAGCTGTGCCTTCTACACAAACTATAGAGTTACACACAAGAGGGAGAGTGAGAATTGATTCGAGTGATGTCTACACTTGTTGGCTGCACTTGTACATTGCTTGAGGCGCCTAGGGGTCCCTTTTATAGGCACAAGGGGCCTAGGAGCCGTTGGAAGCAATGAAAGGGAAATGTGCCCTTTGGCCATTTCTAAGTATTTTGGTGATTTAGTGTCCAACACAAGTGGCTAAGTGTAAAATGGTGGACAAAGTACAAATCAAGGATATAGATATGTTTCTCAGACTTAGTACATTGTTTTAGAGACTAATGTATTGTGTCTAAGTGCTGGAAACAGGAAAAGATCAACTGGAAATGTCTTGGCTCGAGCAGCCAAGACTCTGCTCAGTCTGGGTGCACCGGACTGTCCGGTGGCTCACCGGACAGTGTCCGGTGGTGCACCGGACAGTGTCCGGTGCGCCAGGCTGGCTCGAGCGAACTGGCCGCTCTCGGGAATTCACCGGCGACGTACGGCTATAATTCACCGGACTGTCCGGTGTGCACCGGACTGTCCGGTGAGCCAACGGTCGGCCGGGCCAACGGTCGGCCGCGCGATCTGCGCGGGACACGTGGCCGAGCCAACGGCTAGAAGGAGGCACCGAACTGTCCGGTGTGCACCGGACATGTCCGGTGCGCCAACGGCTCCAAGACTACCAACGGTCGGCTTCACCGTAGAAGGAAAGAAATCGGGCACCGGACAGTGTCCGGTGTGCACCGGACTGTCCGGTGCGCCAGGCGACAGAAGGCAAGATCAGCTTTCCTGGAATGCTCTCAACGGCTCCTAGCTGCCTTGGGGCTATAAAAGTGACCCCTAGGCGCATGGAGGAGATAACCAAGCATCCTCTAAGCATTCCTAAGCACTAAGACATCGATTCCGCGCCTTTGATTCTTTGCGATAGCAATTAGAGCTCTAGTTGAGTGGTGAACTCATTGAGTTGTGTTGTGAGCTCTCGTTGCGACTTGTGTGCGTGGTGTTGCTGTGATTTCTTGTCTTGAGTGTGTTGCTTATCCCTCCCTTACTCCGTGCTTCTTTGTGAACTTCAAGTGTAAGGGCGAGAGGCTCCAAGTTGTGGAGATTCAAGTGGGTCTTTGTACCGCTTGAGAGGGATTGATTGCAACCCTCGTCCGTTTGGACGCCACAACGTGGAGTAGGCAAGCGTTGGTCTTGGCCGAACCACGGGATAACCACTGTGCCATCTCTGTGATTGATCTCTTGTGGTTATTGTGTTTTGACTCCTCTCTAGCCACTTGGCGTTTATTGTGCAAACACTTAACCAAGTTTTTGTGGCTTAAGTTTCAAGTTTTACAGGATCACCTATTCACCCCCTCCCCCCTCTAGGTGCTCTCAATTGGTATCAGAGCCGTTCTCTTCGCAAAGGGACTAATCGCCCGAAGAGATGGATCCTAAGGGGAAGGGAACCGTGATCAACGACAAAGAGAAGGAGTCTTTCGTCAACGAGCCGAAGGATGACAAGCCTACCGACTCGGGCTCGGGCCATAGACGGAAAGATGGGAAGAAGAAGAAGACAAGGTGCATCAAGGAGATTGTCTACTACGACGACAGCGACGAGTCATCTTCTTCCCAAAAGGACGACGACCACAGCGACTACGAGAGAAGGAAACCGGTTAATTCGAACTTTTCTTTTGACTACTCTCGTATTCCGCAAAGTACAAATACTCATTTGCTCTCCATTCCACTTGGCAAACCTCCTCACTTTGATGGAGAGGACTACGGATTTTGGAGCCACAAAATGCGTAGTCACCTGTTCTCTCTCCATCCGAGCATTTGGGAGATTGTGTAAAGTGGAATGAAATTTGATAGCTCAGATAGTCCTACGTTTATAAATGAACAGATTCATAGAAATGCACAAGCTACTACTGTGTTGTTAGCCTCTCTGTGCAGGGACAAATATCATAAGGTGAGCGGCTTGAACAATGCCAAGCAAATCTGAGACACCCTGAGGATCTCTCATGAGGGGAATGACGTCACCTTGCTCACCAAGATGGAGTTGGTGGAGGGCGAGCTTGGACGATTCGCGATGATAAGGGGCGAGGAGCCAACTCAAACATACAACCGGCTCAAGACCCTTATTAACAAAATAAGGAGCTACGGAAGCACGCGATGGACGGATCACGACGTCGTACGACTGATGCTAAGGTCCTTTACCGTTCTTGATCCTCATTTGGTGAATAATATTCGTGAGAATCCCAGGTACACCAAAATGTCGCCCGAAGAAGTCCTTGGAAAATTCGTAAGCGGGCGAATGATGATCAAGGAGGCGAGGTACGTGGACGACGCGTTGAACGGTCCAATCCATGAGCCTTAACCCATTGCTCTCAAGGCAACAAGGAGCAAGGAGGCGTTACCTAGCAAGGTAGCGCAAGTTGAGGCGGCAGGGCTAAATGATGAAGAAATGGCCCTCATCATCAAGCGCTTCAAGACGGTGCTTAAGGGTCGCAAGGGACAGCCAAGCAAGACCAAAGCCAAGGGGAAGCGCTCATGCTTCAAATGCGGTAAGATTGGTCATTTTATTGCTAACTGTCCAGATAATGAAAGTGACCAGGAACACGGGAGCAAGAGGGAAAAGAAGAAAAATTACAAGAAGGCCAAGAGCGAGGCACATCTAGGAAAGGAGTGGGATTCGGATTGCTCCTCCTCCGACTCCGACAATGAAGGACTCGCTGCCACCGCCTTCAACAAGTCATCCCTCTTCCCCAACGAGCGTCACACATGCCTTATGGCAAGGGAAAAGAAGGTATGTACTCGAAACTCTACTTATGCTTCTTCAAGTGAGGACGAATCTAGTGATGAGAATGAAATAGATTATTCATGTTTATTTAAGGGCCTAGATAGAACCAAGGTAGATAAAATTAATGAATTGATTGATGCCTTGAATGATAAGAATAGGCTTTTATAAAAACAAGAAGATTTGTTGTATGAAGAACATGACAAATTTGTAGAAGCACAAAAATCTCATGCTTTAGAAGTTAAAAGAAATGAAATGCTTTCTTGTGAATTATCTTCTTGCCATGAGACAATTTCTAGCTTAAGGAGCATTAATGATAATTTGAATGCTAAGTTAGAAATAGCTAGTAAATCAACAACTTGTGTAGAAAATGTTGTTATTTGCAATAGATGTAAAGATTTTGATATTGATGCTTGTAGTGAACACATAGCTTCTATTGCAAAGTTAAATGATGAAATGGCTAGTCTTAATGCCCAACTTAAGGCTAGCAAAAGTGATTTTGATAAACTAAAATTTGCTAGGGATGCCTACACGGTTGGTAGACACCCCTCAATTAAGGATGGGCTTGGCTTCAAGAGGGAAGCCAAGAACTTAACAGGGCATAAGGCTCCCATCTCCGCCAAGGAGAAAGGAAAGGCCCCTATGGCAAGTAGTACTAAAAAGAACCATGCTTTTATGTACAATGATAGAAGACAGTCTCATAGGAGTTGTAATGCTTTTGATTCACATGCCTATGATTCTTATTCTAAGTTTGCTTCCAGTTCTTTCTATATGCATGGTAGAGATATGCCTAGGAAAAATATTCATCATGTGCCTAGAAAGAATATTGTTCATGTTCCTAGGAAAGTTATGAATGGACCCTATACAATTTATCATGCTTTAAATGCTTCCTTTACTATTTATAGAAAGGATAGGAAGATAGTTGCTAGGAAATTAGGGGCAAAATGCAAGGTTGATAAAACTTGCATTTGGTTCCCTAAGACAATTGTGACTAACCTTATAGGACCCAACAAGAGTTGGGTACCTAAGACCCAAGCCTAAATTTGCCTTGCAGGTTTATGCATCCGGGGGTTCAAGCTGGATTATCGACAGCGGATGCACAAACCACATGACGGGGGAAAAGAGGATGTTCTCTTCCTACGTCAAGAACAAGAATTCCCAAGATTCAATAATATTCGGTGATGGAAACCAAGGCAAGGTAAAAGGGTTAGGTAAAATTGCTATTTCATCTGAGCACTCTATTTCTAATGTGTTTTTAGTTGAGTCGCTTGGATATAATTTGTTATCTGTTAGTCAATTATGCAAAATGGGATATAATTGTCTATTTACAAATGTAGATGTGTCTGTCTTTAGAAGATGTGATGGTTCACCAGCTTTTAAGGGTGTACTAGACGGCAAACTTTATTTGGTTGATTTTGCAAAAGAGGAGGCCGGTCTAGATGCATGCTTAATGGCTAAAACTTGCATGGGCTGGTTGTGGCATCGCCGCTTAGCACATGTGGGGATGAAGAACCTCCACAAGCTTCTAAAGGGAGAACACGTGATAGGTCTAACTAATGTACATTTCGAAAAAGATAGACCTTGTGCAGCTTGTCAAGCAGGGAAACAGGTGGGAGGCTCTCATCACTCCAAAAATGTGATGACAACATCAAGACCCTTGGAGATGCTTCATATAGACCTCTTCGGACCCGTCGCCTATCTGAGTATAGGAGGAAGTAAGTATGGTCTTGTTATAGTTGATAATTTTTCCCGCTTCACTTGGGTATTATTTTTGCAGGATAAATCTGAGTCCCAAGGGACCCTCAAGCGCTTCCTCATGAGAGCTCAAAATGAGTTTGAGCTCAAAGTGAAGAAGATAAGGAGCGACAACGGGTCCGAATTCAAGAATCTTCAAGTGGATGAGTTCCTTGAAGAGGAGTGGATCAAGCATGAGTTCTCCGCTCTCTACACACCTCAGCAAAATGGTGTGGTAGAGAGGAAGAACAGGACGCTTATCGATATGGCGAGGACTATGCTTGGAGAGTTCAAGACCCCCGAGCGTTTTTGGTCGGAAGCCGTGAACACGGCTTGCCACGCCATCAACAGGGTCTATCTTCACCGCCTCCTCAAGAAGACTTCATACGAGCTGCTAACTGGTAACAAACCCAATGTGTCTTATTTTCGTGTATTTGGGAGGAAGTGTTACATTCTTGTGAAGAAAGGTAGAACTTCTAAATTTGCTCCCAAAGCTGTAGAAGGGTTTTTATTAGGTTAAGATTCAAATACAAAGGCGTATAGGGTCTTCAACAAATCATCGGGTTTGGTTGAAGTCTCTAGCGACGTTGTATTTGATGAGACTAATGGCTCTCCAAGAGAGCAAGTTGTTGATCTTGATGATGTAGATGAAGAAGACGTTCCAACGGCCGCGATACGCACCATGGCGATTGGAGATGTACGGCCTCAGGAACAATTGGAGCAAGATCAACCGTCTTCCTCAACTATGGTGCATCCCCCAACCCAAGATGACGAACAGGTACCTCAAGTGGAGGCGCATGATGAAGGGGGAGCACAGGATGTTCAAATTGAAGAGGAAAAAGCACCTCAGGCACCTACAACCCAAGTTCGAGCGACGATCCAAAGGGATCATCCCGTCGACCAAATTTTGGGTGATATTAGCAAGGGAAAAACTACTCGTTCAAGATTAGTTAATTTCTGTGAACATTACTCCTTTCTCTTCTATTGAGCCTTTCAGGGTAGAAGAGGCCTTGCTAGATCCAGACTGGGTGTTGGCCATGGAAAAGAACTCAACAACTTCAAGCGCAATGAAGTTTGGACACTGGTGCCTCGCCCCAAGCAAAATGTTGTGGGAACCAAGTGGGTGTTCCGCAACAAACAGGACGAGCACGGGGTGGTGACAAGGAACAAGGCTCGACTTGTGACAAAAGGTTATGCCCAAGTCGCAGGTTTGGACTTTGAGGAGACTTTCGCTCCTGTGGCTAGGCTGGAATCAATTCGTATTTTGCTAGCATATGCCGCTCACCATTCTTTCAGGTTGTACCAAATGGATGTGAAGAGCGCTTTACTCAACGGGCCGATCAAGGAAGAGGTGTACGTGGAGCAACCCCCTGGCTTCGAGGATGAACGGTACCCCGACCACGTGTGTAAGCTCTCTAAGGCGCTCTATGGACATAAGCAAGCCCCAAGAGCATGGTATGAATGCCTTAGAGACTTTTTAATTGCTAATGCTTTCAAGGTTGGGAAAGCCGATCCAACTCTTTTCACTAAGACTTGCGATGGTGATCTTTTTGTATGCCAAATTTATGTCGATGACATAATATTTGGCTCTACTAACCAAAAGTCTTGTGAAGAGTTTAGCAGGGTGATGACGCAGAAATTCGAGATGTCGATGATGGGCGAGTTGAACTACTTCCTTGGGTTCCAAGTGAAGCAACTCAAGGACGGCACTTTCATCTCCCAAACAAAGTACACGCAAGACTTGCTAAAGCGGTTTGGGATGAAGGACGCCAAGCCCGCCAAGACGCCGATGGGAACCGACGGACACACCGACCTCAACAAAGGTGGTAAGTCCGTTGATCAAAAAGCATACCGGTCCATGATAGGTTCTTTGCTTTATTTATGTGCTAGTAGACCGGATATTATGCTTAGCGTATGCATGTGTGCTAGATTTCAATCCGATCTTAAGGAGTGTCACTTAGTGGCTGTGAAGCGAATTCTTAGATATTTAGTCGCTACACCTTGCTTCGGGATCTGGTATCCAAAGGGGTCTAACTTTGACTTGATTGGATATTCAGATTCCGACTATGCTGGATGTAAGGTCGATAGGAAGAGTACATCGGGGACGTGCCAATTCTTAGGAAGGTACCTGGTGTCGTGTAACTCTAAGAAACAAACTTCCGTCCTATCCACCGCTGAGGCCGAGTACGTTGCCGTAGGACAGTGTTGCGCGCAACTACTTTGGATGAGGCAAACCCTCCAGGACTTTGGCTACAATCTGAGCAAAGTCCCACTCCTATGTGACAATGAGAGTGCTATCCGAATAGCGGAAAATCCTGTTGAGCACAGCCGCACAAAGCACATTGACATCCGGCATCACTTTTTGAGAGACCAACAGCAAAAGGGAGATATCGAAGTGTTTCATGTTAGCACCGACAACCAGCTAGCCGATATCTTCACTAAGCCTTTAGATGAAAAGACCTTTTGCAGGCTGCGTAGTGAGCTAAATGTCCTAGATTCGCGGAACTTGGATTGATTCATAACATACATGTATTTATGCCTTTGATCATGTTCCTTATGCATTTTATTGCTTACTATGGTGCTCAAGTTGTACAATCACTCTCCGGACCTCACAAGTCCTTGTGCAAGTGATGCACATATTTAGGGGGAGTTGTGCTACAACTTGACCCTTTGAGACTAACCATGTGCTTGAGTTTGCTTGTTTTAGTTTCAAAGAAGGTTTGAAAGGGAAAAGGTGGACTTGGACCATGAAAGACTTCCACTGCACTCCGATGAGAGGGTAACTTATTCCAAGTTCATCTCATGTACGCTTATTGCCTTTGTATTCTTATTTGAAGATTTTGGTGAGGCAATGGGTTAAAAGGGCCAAGATTAATCCCGTTTTGGTGCTTGATGCCAAAGGGGGAGAAAATAAAGGCCAAAGCGATAAATGGATCAGTTACCACTTGAGAAATTTTGAAAATAGTAGATTAGAGCTTTTGGTTTGTCAAAACTCTTTTATTGTCTCTCTTGTCAAAAGTTGGCTTCTTGTGGGGAGAAGTGTTGATTATGGGAAAAAGGGGAGTTTTTGAAATCTTGAATCAATTTCTCTTGGAATGACTCTCTTTATGTCTTAACATGTGTGTTTGACTTATAGATAGAAATTTAAGTTTGATTTGCAAAAACAAACCAAGTGGTGGCAAAGAGTGATCCATATATGTCAAATTTGAATCAAAACAATTTGAGTTCTTATTGGAATTGATTTTGTATTTGTTCTACTTGCTTTATATTGTGTTGGCATAAATCACCAAAAAGGGGGAGATTGAAAGGGAAATGTGCCCTTGGGCCATTTCTAAGTATTTTGGTGATTTAGTGTCCAGCACAAGTGGCTAAGTGTAAAATGGTGGACAAAGTACAAATCAAGGATAAAGATATGTTTCTCAGACTTAGTACATTGTTTTAGAGACTAATGTATTGTGTCTAAGTGCTGGAAACAGGAAAAGATCAACTGGAAATGTCTTGGCTCGAGCAGCCAAGACTCTGCTCAGTCTGGGTGCACCGGACTGTCCGGTGGCTCACCGGATAGTGTCCGGTGGTGCACCGGACAGTGTCCGGTGCGCCAGGCTGGCTCGAGCGAACTGGCCGCTCTCGGGAATTCACCGGCAACGTACGGCTATAATTCACCGGACTGTCCGGTGTGCACCGGACTGTCCGGTGTGCACCGGACTGTCCGGTGAGCCAACGGTCGGCCGCGCGATCTGCGCGGGACACGTGGCCGAGCCAACGGCTAGGAGGCACCGGACTGTCCGGTGTGCACCGGACATGTCCGGTGCGCCAACGGCTCCAAGACTACCAACGGTCGGCTTCGCCGTAGAAGGAAAGAAATCGGGCACCGGACAGTGTCCGGTGTGCACCGGACTGTCCGGTGCGCCAGGCGACAGAAGGCAAGATCAGCCTTCCTGGAATGCTCTCAACGGCTCCTAGCTGCCTTGGGGCTATAAAAGGGACCCCTAGGCGCATGGAGGAGATAACCAAGCATCCTCTAAGCATTTCTAAGCACTAAGACATCGATTCCGCGACTTTGATTCTTTGCGATAACAATTAGAGCTCTAGTTGAGTGGTGAACTCATTGAGTTGTGTTGTGAGCTCTCGTTGCGACTTGTGTGCGTGGTGTTGCTGTGATTTCTTGTCTTGAGTGTGTTGCTTATCCCTCCCTTACTCCGTGCTTCTTTGTGAACTTCAAGTGTAAGGGCGAGAGGCTCCAAGTTGTGGAGATTCCTCGCGAACAGGATTAAGAAAAGCAAGCATAACACCGTGGTATTCAAGTGGGTCTTTGGACCGCTTGAGAGGGGTTGATTGCAACCCTCGTCCGTTGGGACGTCACAACGTGGAGTAGGCAAGAGTTGGTCTTGGCCGAACCACGGGATAACCACCGTGCCATCTCTGTCATTGATCTCTTGTGGTTATTGTGTTTTGACTCTTCTCTAGCCACTTGGCGTTTATTGTGCTAACACTTAACTAAGTTTTTGTGGCTTAAGTTTCAAGTTTTATAGGATCACCTATTCACCCCCCCCTTCTAGGTGCTCTCAAGCAATCCAGGAAGGTAAATCTTGCCTTCTGTCGGGTGGCGCATCGGACAGTCCGGTGCACCACCGGACACTGTCCGGTGCCTGATTTCCTTCCATAAATGGAGCAGTCGACCGTTGCAGTCCTGGAGCCGTTGGCGCACCGGACACTGTCCGGTGCACACCGGACAGTCCGGTGCCCCCATCTGACCGTTGGCTCGTCCACGCGTCACGCGCGGATTGCGCGGCCGACCGTTGGCCCAGCCGACCGTTGGCTCACCGGACAGTCCGTTGCACCACCGGACAGTCCGGTGAATTATAGCCGTACGTCGCCAGACTCCTCCCGAGAGCGGCCTGTTCGCCGGAGTTCACCCTGGCGCACCGGACACTATCCGGTGCACCACCGGACAGTCCGGTGCACCACCGGACAGTCCGTTGTGCCAGACTGAGCTGAGTCTTAGTTGTACACAGCCAAGCCATTTGCACCTCTTTCCTTTTCTTCTTCCTTCTGTTTCTAACACTTAGACAAGTATATTAGTACACAAAAACCAATGTACTAAGTCTAGAAACATACATTCTCTTAATTATTACATCTATAGCATTTCACATGCAGCTTTGATGTTGGACTCATAAATCATCAAGTCGGCTTGACTTGATCTAGATTGACATTTCTTGGCTCCAACATCCTGCAAAGGTCACATAGAACATCTCCAAACATAGAAACAACCCAAACTAAAGATCAAGGTGAACTTAGCTCTTTTGGGCTGCTTCCAGTTCTGATTTTGACACTTGTTCTCCTTCTAGTGACCTTGATCTCTTTCTTAGAGCTTGATCTTGAGCCTTATGACTTACACCACATAACTGTAGCTGTTGCCTCATTGGTTGTAAGTCACGTCCTTATGTAGTGATCCTTGATATGCCGTAGCTGTTCTCAACTCGATCACCCTTGACTTTGCAAGCCTTCTTCTTCACCCTTGGCTTTGGGTTCCTCAGCCTTCTTGACCTTCTCCCATGCACTTGGTATCTCGAAGCTCTTCTTGCCTCCGTCCTTGGCTTGATCAGTTGTCTCCGAGCTATGCACCCGAGTATCACTTTTGCAACGTCCATCTTACTTGTGATGTCCATCATGTATCCATAATCCAGTTTTTGGACCATCACATTTGTTCACTTGTGTTGAACCCTGTTAGATTTACCTTAAGCACCTGTTCAACACTTAGTACACTTGTTAGTCCTTTAATTGAGTTGTCATCCAAACACCAAAACTCACAAGAGAGCTTTCAGATTTCGACATGCTTCGTGCGCTGGTGTTGGACGGGGTTGGTGGAGAGGTGAACAGCGCTGATGTTGTCGCAGAAAACCAGGGTGCTCGTGGTCAGCGGACTGTGGAGCTCGTGGAGGAGCTGACGGAGCCAAGCCGCCTCAGCCACGCCGTTGGCCATGGCGCGGTACTCGACCTCGGTGCTGGAGCGGGAGACAACCGGCTGGCGCTTCGACGACTAGGAGACGAGGCTGTCGCCGAGGAACATGGTGTAGCCCGAGGTGGACCGGCGGGTGTCGGGACAGCCCGCCTAGTCGGCGTCCGTGTAGACGCGAAGTTCCATGGCGGAGGACCGGCGTAGGAGCCCGAAGTCGAGAGTGCCCCGCAAGTACCGCAGAATCCGCTTCAGCGCAGTGAGATGCGACTCTCGAGGGTCGTGCATGTGAAGGCACACCTGTTGGACGGCGTAGGCGATGTCGGGCCTGGTGAAGAGGAGGTACTGAAGGGCCTCGGCAAGACTCTGGTAGCCGGTTGGATCGGCAACCGGGGGGCCGGTGGCGGAGAGTTTGCCCTGCGTGTCCACTGGAGTCACGCAGGGCTTGCATTCAACCATGCCAGCGCGTTCAAGGATGTCGACGGTGTACTGCCGCTGGTGGAGGCACAGGCCCTGGGAACGGCGCTCGACGGTGACCCCCAGGAATTGGTGGAGCGTCCCGAGGTCCTTCATCGCAAACTCCCGCTGGAGGCAGGAGATGATGCGACGCAGAAGCTCGAGGGAGGAGGCGGTGAGGACGATGTCGTCGACGTAGAGGAGGTACGCGGTATCCGAACCGTGACGAAGGATGAACAAGGACGTGTCCGACTTGGCCTCAACGAAACCCTGCGAACACAGGAAGGTAGTGAAGCGACTGTACCAAGCCCGGGGTGCGTGCTTGAGGCCATAGAGGGACTTGTTGAGCTTGCAGACCAAGTCGGGTTGAGTAGGGTCGATGTAACGCCCCGAATTTTGCAGTTGAATTTTTTCTTTTCTTTACTCGCCAAAATTCGGGCGTTACCTTTTCTTTTTCTTTTTCCCTCGCTAAACCTTGACCTTTTCCAAAGTTTTAGCGGGATTCGGTTTGGATTTCCCGTGTAAAGAAAAACTCCAAAATACTTTATGTTGTTTGATGCACCATGCCGAGCCTTGCATTTTTTTGATTTGTTTGAAAGTGCAAACGCATTCATCTAGAAAGATCGGATTTCGAAAACAGGGAAATAATCTTTTCTTTTTCTTTCTCTCTCTTTCTCTCTCCTCTTTTCTCTCTCTCTCCCGCGCGCTGGGCCGACCCCGGCCGGCCCAGCCGCCCCTGCGCGCCCCCTCTTGGGCCTTGGCAGGCCCAGCCGCCCCCCACCCCCCCTTTTTTTTTCCCAAAACCCCCTCTCCCTCTCCCTCATTCTCTCCCTCTCTCTCCCTAAGCCGCCGCCCCACCCCTGCCCTAAGCCGCGCCGCCCTAGGCCGCCGCCGCCCTTGGCCGCCCTCGCCGTCGGCCACCCCCCCCCCTCGCCGGTGAGCCCCTCCCCCCTCTCTCCCTCCTCTCTCCCTCTCCCCCCCCCTCTTCTTCCCCGCCCTGGCGCCCCAGCCGCTGGCCCGCCCCGGCGCGCCCCCTGGCCGCCCGGCCGGCCGCTGGCCCGCCCCGGCCGCCCCCCAGCCGCGCCCGCCTGGCCTGGCCAGCCGGTTCAACCGGCCGGCTCAGCCGCGCCCTCAGCCGCCCGGCCCCAGCTCGGCCGCCCTCCCCCGCGCGCCCGCCCCAGCTCGGCCGCCCCGCCTAGGGCCGGTTCAACCGCCCTAGGGCCGGTTCAACCGCCCCCCCTGTTTTTTTTATTTATTTTATTTTATTTTATTTACTTTCTGTGATCATAATTACTTTATTTTAGGTAGACTGATCATTGTTTATGCTATGGAAAATAGGAAGGTTAATTTAAAATTCCGTTATGCTATTGATTCACGTAGTTAATTGTTTAACCAGCGCAATGTTGATCAACTAAAAATGATTAGGTTTCCATTAGTATATGTATAACAGAATTCTTTTGTTAAGAATCAATTGTAGCTAATCATTAGTGCATAAGATTTAACCCCCCCCTGCGAGACCCTTCCCCGTTTCTTTCTAACCATAACAAATGCGATGTCGAATGTCATACTTGATGCATATTCACTTTATTTGTTCCCTTGTATGGTGTACTGTTCTTTTGTATTAAATATGTGGATGGATGTATGTATGTTTGCGCTCGCATAGAGAACGATCCGGTCGAAGAGCCCGAGGAATTCGCAGGAGAAGCCCCTGAGCAGCAGTCGGTTGGTGGAGGCAAGTGTTCTTTAACCTATCTCTGTCCTATTCATTCTTTAATTCACCTCCCGCATTACATATTTATACCTAAGGATTGACTAGCTCTTGTTATCCATGTCCTTGTTTACCTATTTGGGTCGGATTATTACTGCTTAGTCTGATGCTATTGCTCAACTCTAATCAATGAACATGATGTGATTATCTATGATACGCTGTTTTCCCTTCTTATTTATGATCATACTTGTGGCATTTAAGGGGACTCGAGCGGTTTCTCGAGTGCCTCTCCGTAAGAACCTGTTCAATGGATGACCGCCCGGGAAAACAGTGCAACCATGAGGGTGGAATGGGACGCCCTTAGCTGAATAATTAGAGGAACCTGGGGTGTAGATCACTTAGCCGTTGTGCCGTCAATGGGGCTCGGTGTATGCGGCTCGCTCTGCCAAGGTTGATTTGTCCCTTGGGGAGGAGTGCGGTACATTTAGGAAACCTAACGGGTGGCTACAGCCCCGGGGAATCTTTGTAAAGGCTTCGTAGTGAATCCCTAGCCATTCACCTTGGGAGTGAATAAGGGTCTTGCAAGCCCGGGCTAGAAAGGGAATCACGGCTTGTGCGTAAAGTGCGCAACCTCTGCAGAGTGTTATGAAACTGATATATCAGCCGTGCTCACGGTTATGAGCGGCCAAGGGAGCTCCAGAGATTAGTGATACTTGATCAGAGATACTTTGGTACAGGTGGCAATGAGATTGATGGTTCTGATTATGATTATGGTATTGGTAAGTGGTATTCTTTCCGTTTGGAAAGGATACATTGGGCTAATAACTTGGGTTAATGTTAAAACCTGGCTTTCTACTAGTAAGTAATAACCTGACTAACTAAAAGCAACTGCTTGACTTATCCCCACATAAAGCTAGTCCACTACAGCCAAACGGGATGCTTGCTGAGTATGTTGATGTGTACTCACCCTTGCTCTACACACCAAACCCCCCCCAGGTTGTCAGCATTGCAACCACTGCTCAGGAGAAGATGAAGCTGTGGAAGGAGACTTCCAGGAGTTCCAAGACTACGACGAGTTCTAGGTGTGGGTTAGCGGCAACCCCCAGTCGGCTGCCTGTGAAGGCCGCGTTATCTACGTTTCTTTTTCGCACTTTGATTATTGTAAGAACTATATGGACGTCTCAGACGTATGATGTAATCGACTATTATTTCCCTTTTAATACTATTTGAGCACTGTGTGATGATGTCCATGTTATGTAACTGCTGTGTACGTGAATAACTGATCCTGGCACGTACATGGTTCGCATTCGGTTTGCCTTCTAAAAACCGGGTGTGACATAAGTGGTATCAAAGCCGTGCTGACTGTAGGACCGCTAACCTAGAGTAGAATGGTCGTTCTAAGGATTATAGACCTCTGTCCCTGCCTTGACTTTGGTATCCCTTCAAAAGTTGGTCCTACTGACCAAACCTATGTTCTACTATATATTGTACCTTGCTGAAAATTATGTTTTATTCTGATCCTTCATTTATTTATGATTCATTATTTGCTGGTCATATTAATTCTGTTCTCACTCTTTTGCTTGCGATGTCTTTTGTAGATGGCTCGACTTAGACACACTGCACGAAAGTCCGTCATCCCCTTCTTACCCTCCCGCCTTGCTGAGCGTCCGCTTCGCCGTCCCGTGGCCGGACAGTCCAGCCACTTGGAGAGACTGCACCACCGCCTGCATGAGGAGCAGGAACGTCGACGACAGGAGCAGCAGGGGCTCTTCCTTCTCGCTCCAACAAGGAGATAGAGTCTGTGAGGAGCTGCTCCCCTGTGCTTCCTCTGGAGGCGCCCCATGCACCACCATTGGGCGCCCCAGCTTCTGGAGTAGCTGTTGGAGGAGACCCAGACGACGGAGGTGGCGACGACAGCTCGAGCCACGACCTCGACCTCTCTAGCCATGAGCCGGAAGGATGGGTTGCTCGACCCATCACTCGCGACGCTGCTCGCGGGTGTCACTTTCACGACGCGCTCGACACCCTGCTACGTCGGGCACTTGACCGGCGTACTTGGTCCATCGAGTATCGCTGTGTGGTCTACCAGCATAGTCGCGGGGTCTACCCGGACCGCTGGGAGGCGACCTGTTTGGTGCGCCGTCCGGAGAACAGTCTCCAGGGCGCGGAGGCTTGCTCAGAGCACTATTCTATCTCTGAGCGGGACTCAGCTGAGGCAGCCATGCAGGATGCTGCACGGCGTGCGCTTTCGCACTACTGCTCGGTTCTCGGTGGGGTAGCTGACGGCCTCGACCTGAAGTATTACCCCCGCCGTCCATCTGGCAGCACAGGAGGCGTGATTGTTTCACCTGCTGGTGAGGACAATCCTAGGTTGAGCAGCACAGTCAACCTAGCCGCCGTGCTAAACACGGAGCTGGACCATGCATTAGACGAGCTGAGTAGGGCTCGTGCTGAGATCGCCCTGCTGCGGGCTGAGCGCGCGGAGCGTCGTCACTTGGATGATGGTTCCCCCGCTCCCGTCGGGACTCAGCACCCGTACCGCTCACCTCGGCGTGAACGCCAGTCTTATGGCAATCCCGACTGCAAGACCAAGATAAATCTAGAACCATAGATCGTTAGAGTTGGATCTTGTAATTAATACGAAATATATATACATAGAAGCTTCAGTCTTAGCGTTAGTCTCGGTCTTAGTTAGTCTTAGTTAGACAGGATAGTTTGCTATATCCTGTGCATTTATGTTTGTCATGATGAACTATGTTTGGTTTGGATCTTTGTAATGACTGTCACCAGAGTGTGGGTATCCCCTGCATTTTGGCTTACCCATATTATGTTAATGGAGTTAGTTATATAGTTGGGAAACCCTTTATTCTACTTTCCTCTTTATCTGAGAAGCTGTGTGGTCTGTGTTGGAGATCAGTGAAGATGCTCATCTGTTCAGTGCTGTTGGAGAATTCTATACTCTTTTCTTATGCTGCAAGATTTGTCAGATCAGTTCTGATGTGTGGTTGCGTTCTGCAGATGTCAGAGAACAGGCGCAGAGGAGGAAGGCGTGCTCAGCAGGAGCAAGCCGCTCCGCAGGATGAGGTGCCCCAGCAGCAGCACCTGCCGCCCCCGCCCCCGATGTCGATCGAGCAGATGTTTCTGATGCAGACTCAGACAGTTCAGGCCATCGGTCAGACTCTGGCCGCCATTCAGCAGCAGCAGCAGCAGCAGGCTCCACCCCAGCCTCAGATGCCTCAGATGCCTAGAGACAAGCGTGCTGAATTCATGAGAGGTCATCCCCCAACGTTCGCTCATTCTTCTGACCCCATGGATGCTGAAGATTGGCTGCGCACTGTGGAGCGGGAGTTGCATACCGCTCAGTGTGATGACAGGGAGAAAGTCTTGTATGGTCCCCGTCTGTTGAGAGGAGCAGCCCAATCATGGTGGGAGTCTTACCTCGCCACCCATGCCGACCCCGATGCCATCACTTGGGAAGAGTTCAGAGGTAGCTTTCGTCAGTACCATGTGCCTGCAGGTCTGATGACAGTGAAGAAGGAGGAGTTCCTGGCCCTTAAGCAAGGGTCATCATCTGTCAGTGAGTATCGAGACAGGTTCCTGCAGTTGTCCCGCTATGCTCCTGAAGATGTCAACACTGACGCCAAGCGACAATACCGTTTCTTGAGAGGCTTGGTTGACCCTCTGCAGTATCAACTGATGAATCATACCTTTCCGACATTCCAGCACTTGATTGACAGAGCAATCATGACAGAAAGGAAGCGTAAGGAGATGGAAGATCGTAAGCGCAAGATCAGTGGACCCCAGCCTGGAAGCAGCAGCCGTCCTCGTTTCTCAGGCAATCAACCTCAGCAGTTTAGGCAGAACCAGCGTCCACCTCAGCAGCATCAGCAGCGTCAGCAGTATCAGCAGTTCCAAAGGCAGTATCCTCAGCATCAGTACCAGAATCGCCAGAGCAATCAGTCAGGAGGTCAGTTTCAGAGGCAGAATCAGCAGACACCTCGTCTTCCTGCCCCCGCAACTCAGCAGAGCAATCAGGCGGCACCAGCTCAGGTTGGAAACAGAGCATGTTTCCACTGTGGAGAGCAAGGCCACTGGGTGATGCAATGTCCGAAGAAAGCAGCCCAGCAGCAGTCAGGCCCCAATGCCCCAGCAAAGCAGAATGTGTCCCAGCCTGGATCAGGCAACCGCCCTCAGCAGCGCTATAATCATGGAAGATTGAATCACTTGGAGGCTGAAGCAGTTCAGGAGGCCCGCGGCATGACAGTAGGTATGTTCCCAGTCGACTCCCATATTGCAGAAGTGTTATTTGATACTGGAGCAACGCATTCTTTTATTACTGCATCATGGGTAGAAGCATATAATCTTCCAATTACCACCATGTCAACCCCCATTCAAATTGACTCAGCTGGTGGTAGAATTCGAGCCGATAGCATTTGTTTGAATGTAAGTGTGGAAATAAGGGGGATAGCGTTTCCCGCTAACCTTATAGTAATGGGTACTCAGGGAATAGATGTCATCCTAGGGATGAATTGGCTAGATAAGTATCAGGCAGTTATCAGTTGTGATAAGAGGACAATCAAGTTGGTGTCCCCACTAGGAGAGGAAGTGGTGACCGAGTTAGTCCCGCCTGAGCCGAAGAAAGGAAGTTGTTATCAGATGGCTGTCGATAGCAGTGAAGCAGACCCGATTGAGAGTATCAAGGTTGTGTCTGAATTCCCAGATGTGTTTCCGAAGGACTTACCGGGTATGCCACCAGAGCGGAAAGTTGAATTCGCTATAGAGCTTCTTCCTGGAACCGCCCCTATCTTTAAGAGAGCTTACAGAATATCTGGACCAGAGTTGGTTGAGCTTAAGAAGCAGATTGATGAGCTGTCAGAGAAAGGTTACATCCGGCCAAGCACCTCGCCTTGGGCCGCCCCTGTCCTGTTTGTGGAGAAGAAAGATGGCACCAAAAGGATGTGTATCGATTACCGAGCTTTGAATGAAGTCACGATCAAGAACAAGTATCCTTTGCCCAGAATAGAAGATCTGTTTGACCAGTTGAGAGGAGCCAGTGTGTTCTCCAAGATCGATCTGAGGTCAGGTTATCATCAGCTCAGGATCCGACCTTCGGACATTCCGAAGACGGCATTCATTACCAAGTATGGTTTGTATGAGTTCACAGTGATGTCTTTTGGTTTGACCAATGCACCAGCGTTCTTTATGAACTTGATGAACAGTGTATTCATGGATTACCTTGATAAGTTTGTGGTGGTATTCATTGATGACATTCTGATTTATTCTCAAAGTGAAGAAGAGCATGCAGATCATTTGAGGATGGTATTGCAGAGATTGCGAGAGCACCAGTTGTATGCAAAGTTGAGCAAGTGTGAGTTCTGGATCAGTGAAGTCCTGTTCTTGGGTCACATAATCAACAAGGAAGGATTGGTTGTGGATCCGAAGAAAGTGGCAGACATTCTGAACTGGAAAGCGCCAACGGATGCTCGAGGAATCAAGAGCTTCATTGGAATGGCCGGATATTATCGACGATTCATTGAAGGGTTTTCGAAGATTGCGAAACCAATGACAGCGTTGCTAGGCAACAAGGTTGAGTTCAAGTGGACCCAGAAATGTCAAGAGGCCTTCGAAGCGCTGAAAGAGAAGTTGACAACAGCGCCTGTCCTAGTCTTGCCCGATGTGCACAAGCCCTTCTCTGTGTACTGTGATGCTTGTTACACAGGTTTGGGATGCGTGTTGATGCAAGAGGGAAGGAGTTGTAGAACTCCGTTGCAATGGGATCAGCCTGGAGAGAAGCAAGTGTTTGGGCCAGATATTTTGCTTGAAGCTGAGGAGAACATCAGGATGGTCCGAGAGAATCTGAAGATAGCGCAATCGAGGCAGCGAAGCTATGCAGACACAAGAAGAAGAGAGCTGAGTTTTGAAGTCGGAGACTTTGTCTATCTGAAAGTGTCACCGATCAGGGGAGTCAGAAGGTTCGGAATCAAAGGCAAGCTAGCACCCCGCTACATTGGTCCGTATCGAATTCTCTCAAAGCGTGGAGAAGTGGCTTATCAGCTCAGTTTGCCAGAGAATTTGTCTGCTGTGCATGATGTCTTTCATGTGTCTCAGTTAAAGAAGTGCTTGCGTGTGCCAGAAGAGCAGTTGCCAGTGGAAGGTCTGGAAGTCCAGGAGGACTTGACCTATGTTGAGAAGCCAGCTCAGATCCTTGAGGTTGCAGACAGAGTCACCCGAAGGAAGACCATCAGAATGTGCAAAGTCAGATGGAGTCACCACTCTGAGGAAGAAGCAACCTGGGAGCGTGAAGATGATTTGATGGCCAAGTACCCAGAACTCTTTGCTAGCCAACCCTGAATCTCGAGGGCGAGATTCTTTTAAGGGGGATAGGTTTGTAACGCCCCGAATTTTGCAGTTGAATTTTTTCTTTTCTTTACTCGCCAAAATTCGGGCGTTACCTTTTCTTTTTCTTTTTCCCTCGCTAAACCTTGACCTTTTCCAAAGTTTTAGCGGGATTCGGTTTGGATTTCCCGTGTAAAGAAAAACTCCAAAATACTTTATGTTGTTTGATGCACCATGCCGAGCCTTGCATTTTTTTGATTTGTTTGAAAGTGCAAACGCATTCATCTAGAAAGATCGGATTTCGAAAACAGGGAAATAATCTTTTCTTTTTCTTTCTCTCTCTTTCTCTCTCCTCTTTTCTCTCTCTCTCCCGCGCGCTGGGCCGACCCCGGCCGGCCCAGCCGCCCCTGCGCGCCCCCTCTTGGGCCTTGGCAGGCCCAGCCGCCCCCCACCCCCCCCTTTTTTTTTTCCCAAAACCCCCTCTCCCTCTCCCTCATTCTCTCCCTCTCTCTCCCTAAGCCGCCGCCCCACCCCTGCCCTAAGCCGCGCCGCCCTAGGCCGCCGCCGCCCTTGGCCGCCCTCGCCGTCGGCCACCCCCCCCCCTCGCCGGTGAGCCCCTCCCCCCTCTCTCCCTCCTCTCTCCCTCTCCCCCCCCCCTCTTCTTCCCCGCCCTGGCGCCCCAGCCGCTGGCCCGCCCCGGCGCGCCCCCTGGCCGCCCGGCCGGCCGCTGGCCCGCCCCGGCCGCCCCCCAGCCGCGCCCGCCTGGCCGCCGGTTCAACCGGCCGGCTCAGCTGCCCCGGCCCCAGCTCGGCCGCCCTCCCCAGCGCGCCCGCCCCAGCTCGGCCGCCCCGCCTAGGGCCGGTTCAACCGCCCTAGGGCCGGTTCAACCGCCCTAGGGCCGGTTCAACCCCCCCCCCTGTTTTTTTTATTTTTTTTTATTTTATTTTATTTACTTTCTGTGATCATAATTACTTTATTTTAGGTAGACTGATCATTGTTTATGCTATGGAAAATAGGAAGGTTAATTTAAAATTCCGTTATGCTATTGATTCACGTAGTTAATTGTTTAACCAGCGCAATGTTGATCAACTAAAAATGATTAGGTTTCCATTAGTATATGTATAACAGAATTCTTTTGTTAAGAATCAATTGTAGCTAATCATTAGTGCATAAGATTTAACCCCCCCTGCGAGACCCTTCCCCGTTTCTTTCTAACCATAACAAATGCGATGTCGAATGTCATACTTGATGCATATTCACTTTATTTGTTCCCTTGTATGGTGTACTGTTCTTTTGTATTAAATATGTGGATGGATGTATGTATGTTTGCGCTCGCATAGAGAACGATCCGGTCGAAGAGCCCGAGGAATTCGCAGGAGAAGCCCCTGAGCAGCAGTCGGTTGGTGGAGGCAAGTGTCCTTTGACCTATCTCTGTCCTATTCATTCTTTAATTCACCTCCCGCATTACATATTTATACCTAAGGATTGACTAGCTCTTGTTATCCATGTCCTTGTTTACCTATTTGGGTCGGATTATTACTGCTTAGTCTGATGCTATTGCTCAACTCTAATCAATGAACATGATGTGATTATCTATGATACGCTGTTTTCCCTTCTTATTTATGATCATACTTGTGGCATTTAAGGGGACTCGAGCGGTTTCTTGAGTGCCTCTCCGTAAGGACCTGTTCAATGGATGACCGCCCGGGAAAACAGTGCAACCATGAGGGTGGAATGGGACGCCCTTAGCTGAATAATTAGAGGAACCGGGGTGTAGATCACTTAGCCGTTGTGCCGTCAATGGGGCTCGGTGTATGCGGCTCGCTCTGCCAAGGTTGATTTGTCCCTTGGGGAGGAGTGCGGTACATTTAGGAAACCTAACGGGTGGCTACAGCCCCGGGGAATCTTTGTAAAGGCTTCGTAGTGAATCCCTAGCCATTCACCTTGGGAGTGAATAAGGGTCTTGCAAGCCCGGGCTAGAAAGGGAATCACGGCTTGTGCGTAAAGTGCGCAACCTCTGCAGAGTGTTATGAAACTGATATATCAGCCGTGCTCACGGTTATGAGCGGCCAAGGGAGCTCCAGAGATTAGTGATACTTGATCAGAGATACTTTGGTACAGGTGGCAATGAGATTGATGGTTCTGATTATGATTATGGTATTGGTAAGTGGTATTCTTTCCGTTTGGAAAGGATACATTGGGCTAATAACTTGGGTTAATGTTAAAACCTGGCTTTCTACTAGTAAGTAATAACCTGACTAACTAAAAGCAACTGCTTGACTTATCCCCACATAAAGCTAGTCCACTACAGCCAAACGGGATGCTTGCTGAGTATGTTGATGTGTACTCACCCTTGCTCTACACACCAAACCCCCCCCCCAGGTTGTCAGCATTGCAACCACTGCTCAGGAGAAGATGAAGCTGTGGAAGGAGACTTCCAGGAGTTCCAAGACTACGACGAGTTCTAGGTGTGGGTTAGCGGCAACCCCCAGTCGGCTGTCTGTGAAGGCCGCGTTATCTACGTTTCTTTTTCGCACTTTGATTATTGTAAGAACTATATGGACGTCTCAGACGTATGATGTAATCGACTATTATTTCCCTTTTAATACTATTTGAGCACTGTGTGATGATGTCCATGTTATGTAACTGCTGTGTACGTGAATAACTGATCCTGGCACGTACATGGTTCGCATTCGGTTTGCCTTCTAAAAACCGGGTGTGACAGTCGACAAACCCAACCGGCTGGGTGCAGTAGACCGTCTCCGTCAAGGTGTCGTGCAGGAAGGCGTTCGTCACGTCGAGTTGGTGGACCGGCTAGTCCCGGGCCAGTGCCAAAGTCAGAACAGTCTGGATGGTGGCAGGCTTGACCACCAGACTGAAGGTCTCATCAAAGTCGACCCCAGGGCGCTGGGTGAAGCCCCGGAGCACATAGTGGGCCTTGTACCGCTCCAGGGACCCGTCGACGTGCAACTTCAGCTTGAAGATCCATTTCCCGGTGACCACGTTGGCACCAGGGGGAGTAGGCACCAGGTCCCAGGTCTGGTTGGCCTAGAGGGCCTCGTACTCCGCTTCCATGGCGCGCCGCCACTATGGGTCGGCAAGCGCACCACAGACAGTCGTGGGTACCGGCGGAAGAGCTGAAGAAGAGGTGGCAGAGAGAATCAGGCGATCAGGTGGCTGAAGGACATCGGCCGCGCAGCGGGTGACCATCGGGTGGATGTGTCGAGGATCACGGTGGACGACGACGGGGTGGTAGGTCGGGACCTCGGCGCGGGAATGAGCCAGGGTACCACATCGACCACGGCGCGGGTATGTCTGGATGGGCTCGGTGTAGGGAGACGGCGGAGCGGGCACCGGTGTCGTACTGGGCTGTGTGGGAAACGGAGGGGACGTCGAGGCCACACGTGGCTGTGCGGGGGAGGGCGGTGCAGACAGGGTCGCGTGAGGCGACTCAGGGAACGTCGAGGCCGCACGTGGCTGTGCGGGAGTGGGCGACGCAGGCAGGTTCGCGCGAGGCGACTCCGGGAACGTCGAGGCCGCACGTGGCTGTGCGGGGGAGGGCGGCGCAGAGGGCGTCGAGGCTGCACGTGGCAGTGCGGGGGCGGGCAGCGTAGGCAGGGCCACGCGAGGCGGTGAAGCGGGCGAACCAGCGGGGAAGGGAGGCATGATTGTGGGGGACACAGGGTCGAGGTCGAGGAGCACGTCGAGGTCAGTGAGAGAGGTAGTGGGGGTGGAGGAAAAAGGGAAGTCCGACTCGTCGAAAACAACGTGACGGGAGATGAGGACTCTGTGGGAGGCGAGGTCAAGACACCAATACCCCTTATGATCGGGAGAGTAGCCGAGGAAGACACAACGAGTGGAGCGAGGGGCTTGCTTATGAGGAGCAGTAGAAGCGAGATTGGGATAGCAAGCGCATCCAAAGACACGAAGATGGTCGTAGGAGGGATGGACGCCGAAGAGAGCGAAGGGGTGGGGTGGGCAACCGCCTTGGTGGGGAGACGGTTGAGGAGGTAGGTGGCAGTGCCGAGGGCCTCAGCCCAGTAAGGAGCGGGAAGGGAAGCCTGGAAAAGGAGTGAGCGCACGACATTGTTCGTCGTGCGAATCATCCGCTCAGCTCGGCCGTTATGAGGAGACGTGTAGGGGCAGGACATGCGGAGGTGGACACCGCGAGAGAGGAAGAAGTCACGTGACACATTGTTATAGAACTCACGCCCGTTGTCACACTGGATGCTCCGGATGGTGCGACTAAACTGAGTGGAGACCCAAGCGAAGATGTGAGACAGGGTGGGAAAAGTGTCGAACTTCTGACGGAGAGGAAAAGTCCACAGATAATGCGAGAAGTCATCAAGAATAAGTAAATAATACTTATAGCCAGAAATGCTGATTACAGGGGATGTCCATACATCACAGTGTATCAGATAAAAAATGCCTGCTGCTCTAGAAGAGGAGATGGGGAATGGGAGCCTAACATGGCGACCTAACTGACAAGCATGACAGAGGTGCTCAAAAGATCCCCTACAACCGGAAACGGAGGTGCTGCTGGAGAGCTTGGACATCACATCACGACCGGGGTGACCGAGATGACGATGCCAAGTCACACAAGAGGTGGCGGCTGCAAGAACACGCGGTGCAGAGGTCGGTGGAGTGGAAGCAGGCAGGCGAAGTGTGTAGAGCGGCCCGGGGCTGTCACACCGAGCGAGAAGGATCCTGGTGGCAAGATCCTTCACAGAAAGACCAAACGGGTCAAACTCCATGGAACAAGAGTTGTCAGTAGTGAACTGACGGACGCAAAGAAGATTTTGAATAATGTGGGGAGCAACAAGAACGTTGGATAAACGAAAAGGACCGGAAGGACCGTGTCACCAACAGAGGTGACGGGAAGGGCAGAGCCGTTTCCAACCACGATGGAGGACGAAAGGGAGGGGTGGGGGAGAGGTGGAAGACAGAATACCTGCGTCCGGGGTGGTGTGGTTGGAGGCACCGAAGTCAGCCACCCAGTCAGAGACGGAGGTGGGTGGGGCCAGCGTCATTGTGGAGGAGTTGGCGAGAGACTGCGTGTCCCACCCATTGGTCCAGGGTCCCCACACGGGTGGAGCCGGAGGCCCTAGGAGGGGAAGGAGCCCCAGCTGAGGCTGGGGAGGTGCCGAGGGCGCCGCCGGAGGTGGAGCGGCAAAGAAAACCTGCAGAGGGGCGGCGGGGCCGAGGTGCCCGCGGACGGCCCGGGCCACATCTGGATGGTGCCAGTCCACGGGTTGTAGAAGGATGGCCACTGGGAGCCACCCGGGGAATGGCCCCGGCCGCCACGTCCACTCTTGTGACCACGGCCGCGACCACGACCCCCCCCCCCAGAGCCAGTGGGCTGCCAAAGAGCTCCAGACGGCAGGAGACCGGAGTGTGGCAAAGTGGATCCCCCCCGGAGGCAGAGGGGGGAGCCCGAGGAGCGCTGTAGAGCGCCGTGGCGGGAGAGGCGGTCGCAGTGGCGGAGAGGCGAAGCTCCTCGAGAAGTAGATTTTCCTTGGTCTCCGCAAAGGTGGGAAAAGGCTTCATGCGGGTGAGGATGGGCATCACACGATCGAAGCGAGGGCTCAAGCCGCGGAGGAGGTTGAGCACGAGGTACTCGTCGATGATGGGGGGCCCGAGGGTGCGAAGAGTGTCCGCCATCGTCTTCATCTGACGGCAGTACTCGTCCACAGAGAGATCGCCCTGAGTAAGCTGACGGAAAGCGGTCTCGAGGTACAGAATCTGAGTCTGACGGTGGCCGAGGAACTGAGCCTCAAGGGCACCCCAGATCCGGTGAGCAGTGGCGTCCGGTACGCGAACGATGTCCTGAAGTTCGGCCGTGAGGGTGCCATGAATCCAGGAGAGCACCACCTCGTCCATCAGAAGCCAATCCTCTGACGGGTCAGGGACCGCTGAGAGGACGTGGTCGGCGAGGGCGTACCGGCGAAGGGTCTGCAAGACCTGATCGTGCCACCAGGGGTACTGAGTGGAGTCCGGCACAAGGACGTCGGTGACGGTTGCCCGGATGCTGGTGAGGGCCGTCGCCTGAGCATGAAGAGAAGCGCGAAGGGTTGAGGCCGGGGCGGGCGCGGGCTCGAAGGTGTCGGCGCTGTGGCGAGCGGATGTGGGGGAGCCATCCGACACGCCCTTGCCAGCGAGACGGCGGTAGGTCTCAGCGTACTGGCGCTCAATGGCGTCGACAACCGCCTGCTCCTGCTCAAGAGCACGGGCGGCGTCCTGGGCCCGCTGGCGAGCAGCCGTAACGGCCGCCCGGGTAGCAGCGCGAATGGCAGCAGCGTCGTCCGAAGGAGTGCGCAGGGAGAAGATGATGGTGCATGGCTGACTGTAGACAGTGGTCGGCAGGGGGCAGCCACGAACGGGGGCCCCGCCAGTCGTGGGGACATGTGGAAAACCCGGCGCCAGCAGTTGGGAGCGAAGTAGGGCGGCATCCGGTAGGGAGAGCGCAGGAGCCGACGGAGACCCGTCGTGGCCAGGGGCTGCCGCGAGGGTGGCAGATTGGGTCGGTGGGTGGAGGTGGCTCGACAGTGGGGGGAGGTGGAGGTGGCTAGTTTAGTATAGTATGCCCTTAAGTGACAGAAGGAGGACAGGGCGCTAAGCAGAGAAAGAGCTTCCAATGTCGTGCATTGAGTAAGAAGTTTGATTTGAGGAGCCCGAGAAGAAGCTTGCTGCGTTGAGGGTTGCTTCACTTTCCGCTGGGGCCTTGAGGAAGGATAGGGCTGCAAGGATACTAGCAAATTGGCTGATAGAGACCGGAAGCGTATTCGAAGAATTGTAGAGAGACCGGGCGCGGCCTAATTCATGGTTTTCTTCCTTGGGAAATCCTCTGCCATTTTGCCTAGTCTGAGAAATCTTCGTATGTTTCTTTACATGCCTTTGTATAAAGACAATCATTGTCGGACGGACTTCTTAAGTTAATAAAGAGAAGGGCACGACAAAGGCGTGCCCCAGCAGCGTGCCGGCAGCAGCGAAGGAACGCGCAGGGCCGGAGACAGCGGGGAAGTGGGTCGCAGGGGGCGCGGCGACGGCCGGGGGCGCGCTGGCCGCAGAGGGAAAGTCCGCCAGAGACGTGGCGATGCCCAGCGGGGCTACAGTCGCGGAAGAGAGGGTCGCCGGAGGAGGGAGAGTGCCCGGCGGCGCGCCAATCGCGGGGGAGAGGGCCGCCGCGGGCGCTGCGGGTCCCGGCGACACGTCGGCTGTGTGGGAGAGGGCCGCCGCGGGTGCGGCGAGTCCCAACGGCGCGCCGGCCGTGGGGGAGAGGGCCGCCGCGGGTGCTGCGAAGCCCGACGACGCACCGGTCGAGGCGGAGACGCCCGCCAGGGGCGCGGCGAGGGCCGCCCTGTAGGAGAGAAGGGGAAGGGGAGGGAAAGGGTCGTCGCCTCGTCGGAGAAGGGAGGGGGCAGCGGCCGGCCGGCCATGGAGAGGCGGCGGCGGTAGCTCGAGGGGAGGGGTGGGGGCGGCGGTGGCTGGATGGAGGGAGAACCTAGAGCTCTGGTACCATGTTGGATTGAATGAATAGTGAACAGTCCAGTACAAACCCTAACCCTAACAGATAAGGACCCCTAGTGGGCTGTGGGCTAGGCCCATGTACACAGATAGCTAACAATATTGTTAATGGACTGACCAAAAAAGGACTTGATTCCCTGATCATCCTGGGAGCCTGGATCTTGTGGAAACATAGAAACAAATGCGTCTTTGATGGCTACAACCCTAGTGTTATCATGAGACTTAGAGCTGCGGATGAGGAAAGGAAAAAATGGGAGATTACTGGTGCCAAGGGTCTTTCCCACTTGGCAGCACCTAGCTGAGAATTAAGAAGGGCTTTTTGGTTTCCTTTGGTTGCTGCCTTTTTTGATGGATTCATTTATGTATGCTTGCTACTGGCCTCTGTAAGGAGGCCTCTTGTATTGGTCTTTTAAGACCACCCCCTTTTCTGCTTAAATATATAATGGGGCGCAGTTCTCCTGCGCATTCGAGAAAAAAAAACATGAACTGAACTGAACCATGGAAGAGAGCTTTATAAGCAGAACTAGCCGTATAATAGAGCACTAAATTTCATATATGTCGATACCATACTCTAGGCTGATGCACAACTACCTCAAGCACTTTTACATCGGAGATCCAATGAAGATTAGGGAGAACCTTTGACCAACCGCTATTTGGCAAGACGCATGGGCACCATATCAAACACTGCAAGAGCTATGTCCCTAATACTTCTCCCATCCTATTGGCTCCATCACCGAGCTCAGAGCTACAACAATCATATTTTGTACCACCTTATAGATGTGAGTGGGAAAGTTCGCGGATCCGCCCAAGGCCAACTAGGATTTGTTTTCTGTAGCCATGGCCAACGAGCTCTCAAAGCCCAACAGAGGTACTTTAAATCACTAATCCCAAGGCGGTGGCAAGAGCCGCCCAAGAGGCGTTGGCCACGATGGGGGAGAGGGGAGACAGCCAACGAGCCAACCAGTGAGGTGGCGGCTGGGTTAGAGAAGAGTGGGAGGGAAGAGAGGCTTCATACCATGATAGAAGTGAAAAATCTAACACTAAATTAGGGTAGGCATATGTATATATATTAATAGAGGTGGGCCAAGGCCCAAATACACAGATACAGATACAATAATCCACACATGAAGTGGTTCAGTGCAATATAAATATATTATTTGGAATGAATTAATGTAGATTTATGCTATCTTAATAATTGGTTTGTAATTAATTAATATGAAGACATGATAGATTTGAAGGACATTTATATTTTGTTTAAATGCTACTAGAATTCTTTCAAAATGGTTGGTTTTGTCAGTTTCCAGTATATTGGGTAAAACTCGAGCCCAAATTATTGGGTACCCGAAATTTCGGGTAATATTTTTCTAGGACCAAAGTCAAATAGCAATTTATCATCATCAAACATCAACAAAGCCTTTTAGTCCCAAGCAAATCGGGGTAGGCTAGAGTTGAACCCAACAAGATGTCACCAAAAAGAGAATAAGAGAGAAAGGGGAGGGGAAAAGCTTTTGAGAGCACTAAAAGGAAAAAGGCCTAATCACGGTTCGGGCACGTGGATAGCTTCTTTCCAAACACTTCTATCCAAACACAGCTCCATTGGGATATTCCATTCCTTCAAGTCCCTTTTGATTGCCTCCTCCCATGTCAAGTTAGGTCGACCTCTACCTCTCTTCACATTATTGTCTCGTCTTATGATGCCTCTATGCACCAGTGCCTCTGGGGGTATCCGGTGAACATGGCCAAACCATCTCAACCGGTGTTGAATAAACTTTTCTTCAATTGGCACTACTCCTAGCCGATCGCGTATGTCATCGTTTCTCACTCGATCCAATCTTGTGTGCCCACATATCCAACGCAACATATGCATCTCTGCGACACTTAGTTGTTGGATATGTCGTCTCTTAGTCGGCCAACACTCAGCCCCATATAGCATAGAAGGCCTAATCGTTGTCCTGTAGAACTTGCCTTTCAACTTCTGTGGCACTCTCTAGTCACATAGGACTCCCAATGCTTGACACCATTTCATCCACCCCACTTTGATCCTATGGCTAACATCTTCATCAATATCACCATCTCTCTATAGTATCGATCCCAAATAACAGAAGATGTCCTTCTTTGGTACTACCTGGACTCCCAAGCTTACATCTCCATCCTCACTAATTGTAGTACCAAAGTCACATCTCATATACTCGGTTTTGGTCCTACTAATTCTAAATCCTTTTGACTCTACGGTCTGACACCATAACTCTAGCTTTCTATTTACTCATTCCCGGCTTTCATATACTAGAACTACATCGTCAGCGAAAAGCATACACCAAGAGATATCTCTTTGTATATCCCTCGTGACCTCATCTATCACTAAGGGAAATAGATAAGGGCTCAAAGTTGAACCTTGATGTAGTCCAATGTTAATCGGAAAAACATTTGTATCACAATCAGTTGTTCGGACGCCAGCCACAACCTTGTCATACATGTCCTTGATGAGCGTAACATACTTTGTTAGGACTTTATGCTTATCCAATGCCCACCACATGAGATTCATAGGTATTTTATCATAGGCCTTTTCCAAGTCGACAAAAACCATGTGCAAGTCCTTTTTCTGCTCCTTATATTGCTCCATGACCTGCCTTATTAAGAAAATTGCTTCCATGGTTGACCTTACAGGCATGAATCCAAATTGATTCATGGTGATATGCGTCATTCCTCTCAGGTGATGCTCAATAACTCTCTCCCATAGCATCATAGTGTGGCTCATTAGCTTAATCCCTTGAATATCTCCCTTGTTCTTGAAGATTGATACTAATGCACGCCTCCTCCACTCATCGGCCATCTTGTTTGATCGAAAAATATGGTTGAACAACTTGTTAGCCAAACTATAGCAATATCCCCAAGGCATTTCCACACCCCTATTAGGATACCATCCGGGCCCATCGTCTTGCCCCCTTTCATCCTCTTTAAAGCTTCTTTGACCTCTGATTCTTGGATCCTGCGTACAAAGCATCTATTTAAATCATCAAAGGAGTCATCCAATTGGGTGTCCATAGTCTCATTCTCACCATTGAAAATATTGTCAAAATACCTCTGCCGCCTCTATTTGATGTCTTGTCCTTTCACCGAGAGTTGATCCATCTCATCCTTAATGCATTTAACTTGGTTGAGGTCCCTCGTCTTCCTTTCCCAAATCCTAGCTATCTTATAGACATTTACCCGAATAACTCAACCTGAATTTTTCGGGTAACCCGAATGTCAGTTGCAGAACCTGAGTCAATCGTTTTAACTTCAAAGAAATTCTTTCTAGGGAAAATGCTGCTTGGACTGGTTGGTCCCAAGAAGCAGAAATTTCATCCAAAAAACCAGGAAGGTCGGACCAAAAACTCTCAAAGTGTAGTCACTCTCACCTGTGCTACGGTGTCGTTGTGTATGGGTGGAGTAGGGGTTGAGGGTTTTCTTGACCTTTGTGAGGTCTCCTTAATACAATGCCCGAGGTTGTCTTAAGCCCCACAGGTCGATTTTTTTTAGAAACTCACGAAGTGGAATCTCCGCTTACTCTTAACATCTCCACAGAGCTTAAGAGATAAGGGGCAATGACCTGATATATCCGAGGAGTTTATGTGCAAAATACATTCCAGGTATAGCTGTTCCAAGGAAGCTGTGGAAAAGACATGATCTAGCTTGACTAATGTCAGATTATCCCTTTTATTAGACCAGGTATACTTTCACCGAAACAGAGGTATTCTTTCAATTCCATATCATTAATGAACCTCCAGAACCTACCGAGCATGACCCTATTTATATTAGTGTTGTTTTTGTCCTCGGAGCAATAAATCTGATTAAAATTCCCTGCTACTACCCAAGGACCAGCACTGACACTTCTAACTTTTTTAATATCTCACGTATTCATGTGAATAAGTATTTTTTCTTCTTGAATATGCAGTATCATTATATTAAAAACAATAGGGGGAGGGGGGACAAATCCCATACAACCTCATTTATTCATGTGAACAAGTAACTCAATAAACCATGACTCATGCTACTCAGGCAAGTATATAGCTGAAATTGTGTCCTCTTCACTAAATGATTATGCACCTCAAGCAAATTGAATGTGCAAATCACATTTATTATTATAAACAAAATTGTGCTATCATCCCCTGTAATCCCGTGAGAACTTATCCCAATGCTATCACACAAAGATTTGAATTGAAAAAATCATCCAACAATCAAAGATTGACAAGGCTAGGAGGCACATGCCACTGATAGATGGTATGGTATTTTACAACTTGGCAAGCATTTCGATGGCACTTAACGATTTTCTGTAAGAGATTTGGACGTCAAAATCAAATGCAAAACCATGAAATCTTAAGAAGTGACAAGCCTTTCCTTTGAAGATACCAACAACAAAGCCTTTGAAGATAAATATCACATATAAAAAGGGCAAAAGTTTTACAATACAGTACTTGTAGCCTAGTCTTCACAACCCATAGTGGATTTGTTGCAGTAGCAGTTGCAATTCCAGCGCATGAAGCAGCGATAACATTTGCTTGGACAGATAATTCACTAGTACTACTATCTGCATAATGAAAATGTCCTGTTAAAAGTATATAAAGAGTTTGCGCAGTGATTTTCTGCATAACAAAAAGAGCCGCTTTCCTCCAGTATTACTATTAAAAGTACTGTTAAAAGTATTACTATCACGATCAGCTGCGTTTACAAGAAAATTCTGGGCAATGATCCTCCAACATCTTGGATTATCTAATCTGTCACCCCTTGCAAACAGCACAAGCTTCTCATCCTGGTGGTGCAGATCAGCAAAAGAAATCCCTAAGGGCCTGTTCGGTTAGTTCGGAATGGAGGCCTAGAACTATTCCCGTTCGAATTGATTATCTAAATTTATATAAGATCTCATCAGGTGGAATAAATCCTAGACCCAATCCAGAACAACCGAACAGGCCCTAAAGGGTTGAGAAAAGGGCTAAACTCCCTGATAATCCTCACGACATGGGAACTATGCAAGCATCGGAATGAATGTCTTCAATGGGGCTAGGCCCGAAGAGAGGATTGTCCTGCAGTCCATCTCAAATGAAGGCAAACTATGGTGTATGGCTGGGGCTTCGGGGCTTAGAGAACTATTAGAAGGGCCATGGCTGCCTCTCTAATCTGTTGTTAGTCTTTCTCTTTTCTGCAGTTCCGTGGATTGTCTCTGGCCTCTATAGGCTACTATGGGCGGGTTTCCACTGGCCGCTTTAGGCTAGTGACGCCCTCTTTTGATAAAAAAACAAAAATATTCAAGTGCATTTACCACAACAAAGATCCAATGTCTCTGCCTACTGCTTGTCAGCATTTCAAACATAAATGAAAATTGACAAATCTAGCAGAGTGGAAAAGCACAGTTGTATTTAACCTTTCAAAAGAAGAACTCCCTTCACATGATTGTAAACTGAAAAGGTTACCTAGAGACGCAAGAAAAAGTAGAATTACTTGTTTAGATACATAGCATGTACCACATATAAATTTGAGAATTAACAAAAAAGCAATAATTGAAGCGTATAGAGAATTTAACTACTACGCGATTGAAGAAATGTTATAAACCAAAAAAAGGTGGACTTGGAATAATAAATCAAAGAGGCCAAAGCTATGCTTTGTTTCTCGAACACTTTGACAAGTTTTACAATAAGAAAGAAATTCCCTGGGTTAAGGTCATCTAGAAAAGTCAATACTCAAAGGTTCATATTGCCAATGCTACAACCGACAAGGGCTCCTTCTGGTGGAGATATATCTTAAAGTTTTGTGAAAGTAATGGAGATTTGGAGCAATAGTAGATTTATTGAATGGGAGACAATACAATTACATATATATATAGGGGAGGACCAGAGGATGACATGAGGTAAAAGGAAGCCTCCTAAGTCCAAGGAAACCTGCAGGATTAGAGATGATCCTACGGGATATGATCTCCACATATCCTGCGAGATCTAATCTCCCGAACATATCCTACAGGATCTAATCTCCTTCCCCATATCTCTCTAACCATCTATATAGGGTAAGCCGGCTAGAAGCCAAGAGTAGGGTCGTACAACACAAAAGGAAACTGTCTAACACCGCCACCACCACCAATACCCCCTCCACAGTTGAAGCGTCCATAAAGCGAACGTTGAGACTAGACCGAGAATCAGTAAAAATTGAATACGGCAATCCTTTGGTGAAGACATCAGCAAACTGAGAGGTTGCAAATGTAGAGTGCCTCGAACATGTGCAAGATGCTTAAGAGCGGTCAGATGCGGCTCGCGTGGATCATGCATATGAAGGCAAACCTGTTGAACAACATACGCAATATCTGGACGACTGAAAGTGAGGTATTGGAGCGCTCCGGCAAGGCTGCAAAAATCGGTGGGATCTGAGACAGGGTCATCGGCGGTAGGGTGCTTGGGATTGACATCAATAGGTGTAGCACAGGGCTTGCAATCACTCATACCAGCTTGCTCAAGTATCTCAATCATATATTGGCGCTGGAGAGAAAAATGCTAGAAGCAGATTGCTGAACATGCATACGGAGGAAGTGATGTAACCGAAAAATGTACTTCATGGAAAACCCCTACTGCAAGGCACTAATAGAGCATCGTAGAAGGGACACTAAGGATGCGGTGACAACCATGTCATCCACATAGAGAAGATAGATCATATCTTCGCCTTTGCGATACATAAATAGGGATGTGTCTGACTTAGCCTCGGTAAATCCAAGCTGAAGAAGATGGAGAGGCAAACCTGTTATACCAAACACGGGAGCTTCGCAGTCGCCACTGCCACCGGCGCTGGTCCGGCCATCCTCCTCGACCCCACTGCAGCCAGTGCCGCCGAAATAGCCAACACAGCCGTCGCAGCTCGCACCACCTCCGCACTCGGCCCCCTCGTGCCCAGTGCGGATGCCGCCGCTGCCAGCGCGCGTGACATCGGGCTCCTCCCGTCTAAGCTCCGCCTCCCAGGCTACCCAACGTGCACGGGTGCCCATGCCACCACCATGGGAGCGGGCCTTATCTCGCCGGCACGCTTCTCCGGGCAACCGCCCCTTAGCTTCCCCACCACGCGCCCGCTCGTCGCCGACGCCACCTGGCTCCCAGTGTCCTCCACCTCCGCACTGGTCACCGCCATCACCACCATCCAGGCCGCGCAGCTGCCTCGCACGAGCGTGAGCGCGCCACGTCCCTCGCCTTGGAGCAAGAACGTGCCATGGGCGCCGCCCTGACCGCCAAGATGGCCACCGCATAGCGCCTCATCCTCGGCCATCCTCCGGTCGCCCATGAGGCTCCTCCGGTCACTCCTGAGGCCCCCTCGCCTCTAGACTCGACACCGACCACATAGCCGTTCTCCATGCTCAGGACGTTGGGATGCACAACTTTCGGTCCCTCGTGTCCATTGTGTTAGACCCGACGTCCTCCCACTACCCTTGTTGGCCGGATGAGGTCCTTCTCATGCTTCGGTGGTACGCTCTCGCAGACAACGTCCTCGACGACCTCGTCGCCCCACCGTCTCCATCGTGGTACCTGATGGACAACATGGTCCGCTCGTGGCTCCACGACACCATCACCGTTGAGCTACAAGACATCATCCGCGACCAGGCGGACACTGCTCGATAGGCGTGGCTCGCTCGAGGAACAGTTCTTGGGAACCGGGAGGCTCGAGCACTCCACCTCGACACCTAGTTTCACCAGTTCTCTCAAGGGGTACCTCTCCGTGGGGGAGTACTGCTGCTAGATGAAGGGCATGGCCGACTCTCTCCGCGACCTAGGCAAGTCGATCGCCGACCGTATATTGGTGCTGAACCTTCTGCGTGGCCTCAGCCCCTGCTACGGCCACCTGAAGGTTCTCATCAAGAGGACCGTGCCCTTTCCCACCTTCCATGTCGTGCGGAACGAGCTTCTCCTCAAGGAGCTCACCATGGTAACTGAGGCACCCGCTCTAGCCCCGGCCCTCTACAGCGCTCCTCCCGGCAGTCAGGCGCCTTCGAGGGGGGCAGGCCCCTCACCCTCCGTCGACCAGGGCTCCTGCTCACCCTCCACCTGTGGTCCTTGCGGCTCCTCGTCCGGCTTCCACCGCCGACGGAGGTCGTCGCTCCCTCAAGGGTGGCTGCGACGATGGTAGCTCCACTCGTGGTGGTCCCTTCGGCCGAGGTGGCGACCAGGCGTGGCCGTCATTCTACAACCCCTGGACCGAGACCATCTCCATGTGGCCAGGCTAGGCCCTGAGTGCCTCCCGTCCTCCGGCATCGGCCATCCTGACAGCACCTCCCTATGGCGTGCCTCCAATGACTCTGGCACCGCCCCAGCTCCCACCCGTGGGTACCACCACCTCGACGCCTTGGTCCTTGCTAGCTTGAGGATGGGACCCGCTTCCCTCGCCGCCGCCTTTAGCAACATTGCGATGACCCCCTCCCAACTGGGTGGTCGACTCCGATGCTTCCTACCACACCACTCCCACTTCAGGCATGCTCTCTCGGTCTCATCCCATCCATTCCTCCCACCCATCCTCGATCGTCATTGGAAACGGTACCACTCTGCCAATCACCTCTATAGGTGCCTCGGTTCTCCCTGGCCGTTCTATCTAAACGACGTTCTCGTAGCCCCTCACATCACTCATAATCTTCTTTCTGTTCGTCGGATCACCACCGTTAACTCTTGTTCCATTGAGTTTGACCCCTCTGGTTTTTCTGTGAAGGATCTAGCCACCAGGGCCCCTCTCGCCCGTTGTGATAGCTTAGGGCCCCTCTACACGCTCCGGCTTCCTCCACCGGTGCGTCTCCACCTCCCGTCCTGGTCTCCACCACTTGGCATCGTTGTCTCGGCCATCAAGGACCTAACGTCATGACCAAGCTCACCAGTAGTTTAGATCTTTCATGTAGTAGGGGACATTTTGAGGGTCTCTATCCGACATACTCGTCTCCCATTCACTACTTCTAGGGCTGGGCATGCTTTTGATCTGATCCATTGTGATCTCTAGACCTCCATTGTACTCGGTTTGTCTGGATATAAATACTATCACTGTGATCTCTGATGATTTTGGACCTCCCCACCCACCGATCTCGACTCCCTCCTCGAGTCCGATCTGGTTCCCTCTCCACGTTGATCGCTCCTGACCGTTGTTCCCCAGGCTCAGACACCATTGCTCGCGCCTCTACCCGCACCACGCGCGGCTCTGACGTCTCCGCTCGTGCCTCTACCCGCGCCATGCGCGGCCTCGACGCCTCCGCTCGCGCCTCTTTCTGCGCCACGCGTGGCCCCATCAACCACGCCTGCGCCACGCGTGGCCCCGTCGACGAGCACGGCCCGCTTTGCCGACCTCGCCCTCGTCTACCACCACCGAGGGCGCGCCACTCCCTCGGCTCTCGCTAACCCGGGCCCATGATCGAGCGCGGCTCGCTTCGCCAACCCTGTCGTCGTCTATCACCATCGTGAGCAGGCCATGCACGCGGCTCCCGACGCCTTGGCGACCCTGGGTATGTCCACCTGATGGTGACTCGACGCGCCGACGGCGTTCTCCACCCCGTCGACCGGCTGATCGTGGCAGCTGATAAGACTGCCACTCCTCTGGATGCCTCCCTGGTCCCCTCCTCTGTTCGCCCCGCCCTCCCCGAGCCCACTTGTGTTGCGTTATGGAGGAGTATGCGGCCCTGATGGCCAACCACACATGGGACCTGGTGCCGTGTCCACCAGGCACCAACGTGGTCACCGACAAATGGCTCTTTCGCCACAAGCTGACCTCGGACGGCTCCCTTGACCCCTACAAGGCCCATTGGGTCCTTCGGGGCTTCACCCAGCGCCCCAGAGTGGACTACAACGATACCTTCAGCCTCGTCGTCAAGTTCGCCACCATTCGCACCGTCCTCTCCCTCGCCCTCTCCCGAGACTGGGTGATCCATCAGCTCAACGTCAAAAATGCCTCCCTCCATGACACTCTGACGAAGACTGTCTACTGCAGCCAGCCCACCAGCTTCGTCGATGCCACTCGCCCGGATCTGGTCTGCTGGCTGAACTGCTCCCTATACGGCCTCAAGCAGGCGTCGCGGGCATGGTAAAGTCACTTGGCCTCCATTGGCTTCATCGAGGCAAAGTCAGACACGTCCCACTTCATCTACCGGTGCGGCGACGACACCGTCTACCTCCTGCTCTATGTCGACAACATTGTGCTCACGGCATCCACCACCGACCTTTTACAGCGCACTATTGTCGCCCTTCAGCGGGAGTTCACGATGGATCTAGGGCCCCTCCACCACTTCCTTGGCATCATCGCCGAGCGTCAGTCCCAGGGTCTCTTCCTCCACCAGCGCCAGTACGCCATCGACATCCTAGAGCGGGCTGGCATGTCCGACTGCAAGCCCTACTCCACACTTGTCGACACTCAAGTGAAGCTTTCTAAGGACAATGGGCCCCCGGTCACTGAGGTGACGTCCTACCAGAGCCTGATCGGCGCGCTCCAGTACCTCACCTTCTCCAGGCCCGACATCGCCTACGTCGTCCAGCAAGTGTGCCTACATATGCACACCCCGCGGGAACCCCATCTCACTACTGCACCCAAGCGTATCCTGCACTACCTCCGCGGCTCACTCGACTATAGCCTCCTACTCCGACCATCCCCGATGTCGGAGCTCGTGGTCTACACCGACACTGACTGGGTTGGCTGTCCCGACACGCGTTGGTCCACTTCCGGTTATGTCGTGTTCCTAGGCGCCAACTTCATCCCTTGGGCCGCCAAGCGGCAGCCTGTCATCTCCCGCTCTAGCGCAGAGGCCGAGTACCACGTTGTGGCCAACAGCGTGGTAGAGGCCTTCTGGATGCACCAGCTACTCCACGAGCTCCACAACCCCCTTCAGCGTGCCACCCTCGTCTACTGCGATAACGTCAATGCGGTCTACCTCTCCACTAATCCTGTGCTGCATCAGCGCACAAAGCACGTGGAGATCGACCTGCACTTCGTCCACGAGCGTGTCGCTTCCAGTGACATTCGAGTTCTCAGCGTCCCCACCACGCTGCAGTTCGCCGACATCTTCACTAAGGGGTTACCGTCGAGTGTATTTTTAGACTTTTGATCCAGTTTCAACATCTGTATAGGATAGAGTTGAGACTGCCCCGTTAGAGTACCCGTTTAGGGTTTGGAGTTTCCCCGTGTAATTACCCTCTCACCCCTGTGTAATGGACGACGCCCAACTAACTCAATCTATTAACACAACACCTAACCCTATGTTAGGGTTAGGGTTTCCCACATAAAGTAGCAAGTTACAAATGTTGAATAGTTATCTATTTCGGTTGTTTTCCTACTGGTATGGTCAGAGTGATGGGTATGGTCAGAGTAATGGCTGGTTATGTGCTGAAATCTAGATGTAATAAGAAAGTTGATGTAAACGGTTGATGTCACTGATTTTGGCATCAAGATGTTGGTCTTGATGCTTGGGGAATGAAATAACCTTGAACTCAAAAAAGAGGAAAATAAGTTCTTCGGATGCACTGTTTTGTTTTAAATTTAAAGTTTTGATTTGTATAGATGATGAGAAAAAACTAGATGAGTGCTAGCTTGACCAAATCTTACATGTAGTACATAGGGAAGCTAATTTGTGACTTTGGGTTGGTAGAGAAGGAGATGATACAACCGTGAGGTGTGGAGATAGATGTACTTAACTCAACCAACTGGTGTGAAGGCATGGAGAAGATGTTGCACCGTTTTAGAGCATCCTTCTACAATCCGCAGGCACTTCGTCAAGTACGGGATTATGTGCGGGGTTGCTCGATTTGTCAGCGCAACAAGACGGAACATATCCATCTAGCAGGACTGTTGCATCCCCTACCAGTTCCATTGGCAGTCTGGGCCGACATTTCCATGGACTTTATTGAAGCATTTCCAATGTTGGGCAGCAAGTCAATGGTGTTAACTATTATTGACAGGTTCTCCAAATATGGCCATTTCATTGCTTCAGGTCACCCCTACTCTGCTTTGTCCGTAGCCAAGGCCTTTTTTGAGGGAGTGGTAAGATTGCATGGGTTTCCTTGCTCTATTGTAAGCACTGTTTTTAAGGCGTCGCCTAGGCGTCCAGGCGGAGGTCCAACGCCTAGGCGCCTTGCCCGCCTACCTTGCCTAGGCACCGCCTAGGCGTCCAGGCGGTGGTCCAACGCCTTGTCTCGCCTTACCGCTTTAAAAACCATGATTGTAAGCGATGGAGACACAGTTTTCACCAGCTCATTCTTTTTTTTATCGAACGCGCAGGAGAACTGCGCATCTTATATATTAGAGAGGAATAAAAACCTTACAAAAAGGAGATGTTGCTGAGCAAGTCTCCCAAGGACCCTACATAAACCCGAAGGGAATTACAAACTAGTACCGTAACTTGACCCGACCTCGCCCAGAGCTACAACTAAGCCAGGCTCTCAAGCTCCTGCTATTGCCCAGCTAACACACTCATCTGAGAAACATCTAAAAATTCTAGGTAAGGATGAAGACTCCCCATGAAACACTGCTCTGTTTCTCTGAAGCCATAGGCACCAAGCTCCCAGGATGATTAAAGAGTTAAGCCCCTTTTTCCTGGTCCTGATAACCCTTAGGCTCACCTTTCCCCACCAGTCTGCAAAAGACTCCTCATCAGCTGCCGGAGTGAGGTGCCCCAACCAAAAACAGCAAGAACTTTGTGCCAAAATTGCCAGGCAAAAATGCACGCAGTAAGGAGGTGCTGAATTGTCTCTTGGGCTTGATCACACATGGGGCATACATCTAGGTGTGGCATCCCCCTCTTCTGCAACCTGTCATCTGTCCAACACTTGTTCCTTATCGCCAACCAAAGGAAAAACTTACATTTAGGAGGGGCCCAGGTCTTCCATAATCTCTCCCATGGCTCAAAAACAGTAGAGCCAAAGAATAAGACATTGTAACAGGATTTAGAAGAAAACAACCCTGATGCCTCATGTCTCCAAATATGGTGGTCTTCCTCCTGAGAAAGCTGCACCTCACCTAAAGCATCCCATAAGAGAAGAAATTGTTGAATTCCAACCAAAGAAAGGGGGGTTTGATATTAGTTATCCATTGCCTGTTCTCAAGGGCCTGTTCCACTGTCATAGAGGTAAGAGCTCTTTTATCAACCTTGGACACCACTTCTAGAGCAAGATCTCTGATGGAGCATCCATTTAGCCATTTATCTGTCCAAAAAAAGGTATTAGAGCCATTTCCCACATGAGAAATTAGAGAGGCTGCAAAAAGGTCTTTGACATGCTGCTGAATGGGGATATTCAAGCCATGCCAAGGACTGCTTCGATCTGTTTTTTGTAGCCATAGCCATTTGGTTTGAAGGGCCCAACACATATGTTGTAAATTAGGAATCCCAAGCCCTCCAAGCTTTAAGGGTCTTGTGACTTTATCCCAGGCCACAAGGCAGCTTCCTCCATTCACCTCCTTTCTCCCTCTCCACACAAATCCTTTTCTGACTCAATCACTTGCTTTAATCACCCACTTAGGGACGTTCATGGCAATGAAGAGATAAACTGGGATGGCTGAAAGCACAAAGCGTACAAGGGTTGTCCTTCCAGCAAGGTTGAGGAGCCTAGCTTTCCAATTAGGCAGTCTATCTGTAATCTTGTCAACCCAATTCATCAATATATTCTTGTTAAGCTTCTTATCTGAAATAGGCAGCCCCAAATAAGTGCAAGGGAAGGAAGAAGGGGAGCATTGCAGAATGTTACACCCTTCATGCAGCAATTCATCTTCACATCTTATTGGGATGGCACAACTCTTGTGCAAATTAGTTACTAAGCCTAAAGCTTCCACAAAACAGTCAAGAATGAGCTTGACACAGTTTAGCTCCTCCTCTCTGGGCTTGACAAACAAGACTACATCATCTGCATACAGAGATAATCTAGTCTTCACATTGGCACTGTGACACCCCCAGGTGTCAGTGTCGCGTTATGTCGGGAGATTTATCCTAATCTCGGGTGCTCAGTGAAAATTTCTATTTCTCGATCGTGTCTGTCTCTGTCTATCAGGCTTTCTCATGGAAGTTCACCGAATTCGGAGTTATTCGATCGCAAGAAACATCAAATTTTGGAGCATGTTAAAACTTTTAATTCTCGGAACGAATGCAGACTTGAAGATCATTCTCGAATTATAAATCTCATCTGAAGCTCTTTAAATCAAACTCTCGACGACTTTTATTTGATCTGAGCCCGAGTCCAATCCCTCGAACTTTGATCGATGTCCGACTATTTTATCCGAGTCCGTACTCTCAAACGGAGTACTCAATATGTCGTCCTCTAATCAATTTTATCCGACTCGGCCAAATATCTCATGTCCGAACCGAACTCAAAACCCCGTATCGACAGCGATTTTAAAATATCACGATTCGCCTTCTCCGACTAAAATTCCAAAGCCGATCAAATCTCAGGAAGATTTATTTTCGAATCACGCGTAGGGAATTATTTCGAGCGAAGTCAAATCAAACTCTCGGCCGAATCAATCGCCTGTTCGTCCGTTCGTCCGAACTCTAGTTCACTCTGTTTTGCGTACAGACGAAATCTGCAGGAACATTTTTATTCCGAAAAAATATTTTAGTGTGGCCCAATTTAGGATTTTGGGCTAAGCCCATTCTAGCCCAATTGGCCCACTAAAGAACCCTAACCCTTGTCCATGTCTATAAATAGAAGTGCCCCTCTCTTGCACTTGGCAAATTTTCACTCCCACCCCTCACTTTTCCCTAGCCGCCACTTCCTTTTTTTCCCTGTCTCTCTTCCTCGCGGCAGCAGCTCACGCTCCTTCTTCCTTCACGGCAGCGCAGGGAACTTCCTCCCTTCCTCCCTCCTCCACGCAGGATGGCCGAGCCCCTGCTCTAGCCGAGCTCCCACCCATGGCGCCCCTCTCCCTTCTTCCTCAAGCAAGCGTCGCCCTCCCCATGCTCCTGAGCGCGCAGGGCAGAGCAAGTTCAGTATCCTTGGATCCATGGCGCCTAGTAGAGTAGCCATGGCCGAGCTCCCTGGGAGCATGCCGACGCCCCTGCTCTCCCCTTGGTCGCTAGCAGCCTCTCCATGGTCGTCGGCCCCACGCGAGCTCGGGTTTCTCCCTCACGGCGCCCCTCCCTGCGAACTCTCTGCTCCATCTCCTTTCTCAGCCATGGCGCCCTGTCCTAGCTCGGCCCTCCCTGTGCAGCGTCCCCAAATGCTCCATAGCGCTCGGCCTCCATCCGGCTGGGAGCTCCCCCACCTCCGTTTCACCCAGCCTCTACCTGTGTTCGTCAACAAGCCATGTGCTCGCCCCTTCCTGGACGTGGGCTGCAGATCGCTGACCCCCTGCTGCTGCTCCTCCGTTCATCATCGTCGAGCCCTCCAAGGCTGCCCTCTTCCTTCATCTCCATCAGCACCCTGCTCGCCTCTTTTGTGTTTGGCGAAACGCCAGTGTCGAGCACTATGGCATATACATCGTCGTCAATTTTTGGGCTCGATCCAGCGCGTCGTCCATCTGTGTTGCCTCGCTGCGCACCCGCACGCTGTGCCGTGCCATCCCGCTTTTGCAGCCATTGTTGGTGCACGTGCAGTGCTACACCTCGCTGTTGCATGTCCCGTTGCGCGCATGCTAAGTGTTCGACGAAATGTCACTATCTGTGAACGACCCCCGCTCTTGCCTCGTCGCATTTCGAAGGATAAGTAAAACGGTGAGATGCTCCTTATGATTTTATTTACAGCTCTTTTTAGAAGTTGTAGTGAGATGCTCGTCAGTTTCATCATTGTGCATAGGTTTGTAAGTAGGCATGTGCGCGAATGTGTCGTGATTTTATGCAGTGGCAAGGTCGCATTCACGTTTTAGTAAGCAAACATGTTGTGTTGTTTGATGTGATGAGTGGGGTTAAAAATATAGGCTTGTGCGAAGGATATATTATTGAACTTGAGTCAAAATGCGGGGTGCTAGTGGTACGCTAGGCGGGCGGTGTTCCAAATAAATTAACCGGTTGATGTGGTAGCTATCGCGTGTGATTTATTGTTAGTGAGTAGTTGAATTACAAGTTATGTGAGGATTGAATTAGTGTACGTATGTGTGTGTGTGCTGAAGTATCATAACAGTGGTTGCATTAGAGTTGTCTGAAGTATTTCGGATGCATGCCGAAATATGGTTGCATTCGAAATAGGGAAGGAGATGTGTTGGGTGATGTAAAGGCTAGATTTATTTTATAGGTTGTATGAAAACGTTCTATTAAGTGTATCTGTCGAGTGTGTTAAATGGATCCTATGTATGCAGAGTGTAGTGTATTGTCTAGGCGAAGAGTTTTGGAATAGACAAGTATGAGGCGTGCAGTTAAGTCGAGAGTTAAGTGCAAATCCTATGCAATGTAATGGGATTCATGATTATATAGGGAGTATATTTATTGATGTGATGAGTAGTTTAGAAAATGCTAGTTGCGTAGAGGATGGATTATTAAAACATGAGTATCGGAGTTCATATATTAGTGGTCGCGCCACATTGATTGAAGTGTCTCGAGTGCACGCCACCATATGGTTGTATGCGAGACAAGGTAATATAAGGTGTGCTCGACACGAATGTTCGGTCGATATAAGTAGAAATTGTTTTGGCTTAACTAGAGAGGTGGTGACATGCCAAAGTAGTCACCGCTTTCTCTACATTTATAAGTCGAGTCGTGTCGATGCGCATTATACATTCCTTAAATCGTGCTTCGCATATAGTGTATGATTGTGTTTATGACTTTGAATGGGTGTTTTCGGGTGAACTAATAAGTTCCTAAAGCAATTATGTGTAAGGTGTTTATAGTGACACTTTATCCCGAAAGGTGTGAAGTCTGCGCATAAATAAGAGATAAGTGTACTTTGTGTAGTGTTGATTGATTTTGAGTACATATGTCGCAAGAAATGGATTAGTGCACATATAGGAGATGAATGTGTGTGATGAAATGGTGACATGCCTTCGTAGTCATCGTGTCGTCTGTTTGGTGACTTAGCCGAAAGTCGTGAAGAAATGTCACTTACCCATGTGTTAATATTGTCACTCTGCCACTCTGTATAATTGCCATGTGAAGTATGATTGAATTAGTCTATGTTTGCGATGTGTGGTGCGGTGGTGGTATGAAAAATGAGTTAGGAATCGATCGGCCAAATGCCAAGTTCGGTTAGAGTTGTTTTGTTACTTGGGAGTGTGTGGTGAAGTCACGTCATCTATTGTGAGACTATGCTTAAGTGTGTCTTGATATAAGTTAGAGTAAGTCAAGTCTCTAAAATACGGAAATTCTTGAATTGTATAGAAGCTGAAATGTACTAATGGCTGTTTTGGGCTGCACGTACTGTTTTCGGTGTGCTGTATGTTTGATGAACTAAATTGTGTTTTCTATATTAAAGTACTATAGAGGAGTTGTAGATAACTTTATTATCTTACTTGTGTTAAAATTTGACAGCCATAAGTCTGGCAGTTTAGGAGTTATGCTTTTAACAAATTCAGTAACTGAATCTGCCCAAATTCTGTACAGATTTTAGAAACTGCATTGTTTGCCTACTTTAATGTTACAATCTGTTCATGGTCGTTATAATAAAGTTGTAGATGCTTTTCTTATCTTGCTTGTGTTAAAATTTGATAACCATAGACCTGATAGTGTGAGAGATATGAATTTTGCAAACTGGTTGTCGTGTTCTGTCCACTATCAGAACAGATTTTGAAAACTGTAATGTTTGGTTTGATTGAACCTGGAATCACTTCTTAGTGATTATAAAAGCTAGGTAGTACTTTTGCCAAGCTTTCCAAAAAGTCTTGGATCACTCTTTTTGGTGGTCTAAAGATTAAGTTATGAATGTTTAAAATATGAAGACTAAATCTGTCCAGTTCTGGACAGCAAAGTCTTCTAGTGTCTTTTACCCTTAGTTAAATATTGAATCACCTTGAGATATTTATAAATGATATGAAGACAATTTCATTATCTTTCCAGAAAGTCTAGGATCAAATTGTTTGGATGTCTGAATCTTTAGTTGTGAATTTTTAAAGTCACAAGTCTGAATCTGTCCAAATCTGGACAGAGCTGCTGTGTTTGCACAATTCGACTTTGCTAAGTGTTGAATCATGTTGTGATGACAATACCAAAGTTGTAGAGCACTTTTCAAGCTTTCTAGAAAGTCCTAGTTTACTATTTTTGGGTAAATATCTTGTGAGTTATGACTGAAACAAGTGACTGCTGTATTGCTGTCCAAAAATTCTGCTAGTGCGCTTTTGATTGTTTAGTTCACCCTTCTCGCTAAAAATGTTTGGTTTGCTCTTAAGTAATGTAGACTTGTCATGGCTAAGCTAGAGATGACATGTGTGTCTGTTTTATGTGTTCATTTCTCTAGTGATTGCGATATATGAGTTCCATAGACATTGACACTTATGTCCTCTATTGAATTTATGTTATCAGTGATGCTTGTGTGTGATCAATAGGAGAACTAATAAAAAGTCGTGTCCAAATAAATAAAATGTGTGCGCTTGTGATGTTGTAATTGTGTTGCGTAAATAAATAAACATGTTATCGTCTTTTTAATGGTGTTAATGCTGAACGTCGATAGTGTGTAGATAACTAAAGCGAACATGTGGTTGTTACGGTGTCTTCCATTTTATTGTTTAGTTCGCCACGGTGTCCTTGTATATCTTGTGCTACTTTTGTTCTACTTTCATTATATTCATACATATGCATCTTGCATCTCATTTAGGACCGAGAGATGACGCTCATGCAAGTGGTGTGGTGCCAACCACAAGATGCCGTTGGTGGACGACCTGAAGACTGATGGACATAACCAGTAGATGCTCGCCAAGCGAGTACCTCCCCCAGCAAACACGATATGTGTTAAATAAAAGGCAAGCCCCGATTTTATGCATAACCTGTTCTAATATGCTATTTTACTACACTTAATGTTTGTAGGCTTGTATTGTGCACTTAAGTGTAGGAGTTGATTGAAACCATAGTTGCATGAACTCAGGAATCCTTTTTGAGATGGATACTAGTATGCTAGGTCGAGTAGCTGCTATGCTAATTAAGGATCTCGGTAGAAGTCGAGTGAATTTTCTAGCACTCGCGCGAGGTCAGGAATTGGTTGTACCCACTTTCCCATTATATTGATGTTGGTCTGTGGACACGGATCCATGGGGATGCGTGGTCTACGAGATGGAATTGGAATAAGGATTAACGTGCGGATACCTGTGTCAAGCGTTTGAAAGTACTAAGCACATGCCGAGAAATATGGTAAATCGGTAAGCCTAGTACCTGATTGAACCTGGCAGTGGATTTTACCCCTCACGCGACCTGAGACGTGGTCTCCCATTCCGGTTATGGTGGGTACAAGTGCGGTCACTGCACGACGGCAGTCGGGGTCAGTGAGGCATTGTACGCCAAGGTGGTGAGCCCTGATCTGCTGACGGAGAATCGATGGGGACGGTTGATATGTGTGGGGACGGCATATTCAAAGAAATTCTTTCTAGGGAAAATGCTGCTTGGACTGGTTGGTCCCAAGAAGCAGAAATTTCATCCAAAAAACCAGGAAGGTCGGACCAAAAACTCTCAAAGTGTAGTCACTCTCACCTGTGCTACGGTGTCGTTGTGTATGGGTGGAGTAGGGGTTGAGGGTTTTCTTGACCTTTGTGAGGTCTCCTTAATACAATGCCCGAGGTTGTCTTAAGCCCCACAGGTCGATTTTTTTTAGAAACTCACGAAGTGGAATCTCCGCTTACTCTTAACATCTCCACAGAGCTTAAGAGATAAGGGGCAATGACCTGATATATCCGAGGAGTTTATGTGCAAAATACATTCCAGGTATAGCTGTTCCAAGGAAGCTGTGGAAAAGACATGATCTAGCTTGACTAATGTCAGATTATCCCTTTTATTAGACCAGGTATACTTTCACCGAAACAGAGGTATTCTTTCAATTCCATATCATTAATGAACCTCCAGAACCTACCGAGCATGACCCTATTTATATTAGTGTTGTTTTTGTCCTCGGAGCAATAAATCTGATTAAAATTCCCTGCTACTACCCAAGGACCAGCACTGACACTTCTAACTTTTTTAATATCTCACGTATTCATGTGAATAAGTATTTTTTCTTCTTGAATATGCAGTATCATTATATTAAAAACAATAGGGGGAGGGGGGACAAATCCCATACAACCTCATTTATTCATGTGAACAAGTAACTCAATAAACCATGACTCATGCTACTCAGGCAAGTATATAGCTGAAATTGTGTCCTCTTCACTAAATGATTATGCACCTCAAGCAAATTGAATGTGCAAATCACATTTATTATTATAAACAAAATTGTGCTATCATCCCCTGTAATCCCGTGAGAACTTATCCCAATGCTATCACACAAAGATTTGAATTGAAAAAATCATCCAACAATCAAAGATTGACAAGGCTAGGAGGCACATGCCACTGATAGATGGTATGGTATTTTACAACTTGGCAAGCATTTCGATGGCACTTAACGATTTTCTGTAAGAGATTTGGACGTCAAAATCAAATGCAAAACCATGAAATCTTAAGAAGTGACAAGCCTTTCCTTTGAAGATACCAACAACAAAGCCTTTGAAGATAAATATCACATATAAAAAGGGCAAAAGTTTTACAATACAGTACTTGTAGCCTAGTCTTCACAACCCATAGTGGATTTGTTGCAGTAGCAGTTGCAATTCCAGCGCATGAAGCAGCGATAACATTTGCTTGGACAGATAATTCACTAGTACTACTATCTGCATAATGAAAATGTCCTGTTAAAAGTATATAAAGAGTTTGCGCAGTGATTTTCTGCATAACAAAAAGAGCCGCTTTCCTCCAGTATTACTATTAAAAGTACTGTTAAAAGTATTACTATCACGATCAGCTGCGTTTACAAGAAAATTCTGGGCAATGATCCTCCAACATCTTGGATTATCTAATCTGTCACCCCTTGCAAACAGCACAAGCTTCTCATCCTGGTGGTGCAGATCAGCAAAAGAAATCCCTAAGGGCCTGTTCGGTTAGTTCGGAATGGAGGCCTAGAACTATTCCCGTTCGAATTGATTATCTAAATTTATATAAGATCTCATCAGGTGGAATAAATCCTAGACCCAATCCAGAACAACCGAACAGGCCCTAAAGGGTTGAGAAAAGGGCTAAACTCCCTGATAATCCTCACGACATGGGAACTATGCAAGCATCGGAATGAATGTCTTCAATGGGGCTAGGCCCGAAGAGAGGATTGTCCTGCAGTCCATCTCAAATGAAGGCAAACTATGGTGTATGGCTGGGGCTTCGGGGCTTAGAGAACTATTAGAAGGGCCATGGCTGCCTCTCTAATCTGTTGTTAGTCTTTCTCTTTTCTGCAGTTCCGTGGATTGTCTCTGGCCTCTATAGGCTACTATGGGCGGGTTTCCACTGGCCGCTTTAGGCTAGTGACGCCCTCTTTTGATAAAAAAACAAAAATATTCAAGTGCATTTACCACAACAAAGATCCAATGTCTCTGCCTACTGCTTGTCAGCATTTCAAACATAAATGAAAATTGACAAATCTAGCAGAGTGGAAAAGCACAGTTGTATTTAACCTTTCAAAAGAAGAACTCCCTTCACATGATTGTAAACTGAAAAGGTTACCTAGAGACGCAAGAAAAAGTAGAATTACTTGTTTAGATACATAGCATGTACCACATATAAATTTGAGAATTAACAAAAAAGCAATAATTGAAGCGTATAGAGAATTTAACTACTACGCGATTGAAGAAATGTTATAAACCAAAAAAAGGTGGACTTGGAATAATAAATCAAAGAGGCCAAAGCTATGCTTTGTTTCTCGAACACTTTGACAAGTTTTACAATAAGAAAGAAATTCCCTGGGTTAAGGTCATCTAGAAAAGTCAATACTCAAAGGTTCATATTGCCAATGCTACAACCGACAAGGGCTCCTTCTGGTGGAGATATATCTTAAAGTTTTGTGAAAGTAATGGAGATTTGGAGCAATAGTAGATTTATTGAATGGGAGACAATACAATTACATATATATATAGGGGAGGACCAGAGGATGACATGAGGTAAAAGGAAGCCTCCTAAGTCCAAGGAAACCTGCAGGATTAGAGATGATCCTACGGGATATGATCTCCACATATCCTGCGAGATCTAATCTCCCGAACATATCCTACAGGATCTAATCTCCTTCCCCATATCTCTCTAACCATCTATATAGGGTAAGCCGGCTAGAAGCCAAGAGTAGGGTCGTACAACACAAAAGGAAACTGTCTAACACCGCCACCACCACCAATACCCCCTCCACAGTTGAAGCGTCCATAAAGCGAACGTTGAGACTAGACCGAGAATCAGTAAAAATTGAATACGGCAATCCTTTGGTGAAGACATCAGCAAACTGAGAGGTTGCAAATGTAGAGTGCCTCGAACATGTGCAAGATGCTTAAGAGCGGTCAGATGCGGCTCGCGTGGATCATGCATATGAAGGCAAACCTGTTGAACAACATACGCAATATCTGGACGACTGAAAGTGAGGTATTGGAGCGCTCCGGCAAGGCTGCAAAAATCGGTGGGATCTGAGACAGGGTCATCGGCGGTAGGGTGCTTGGGATTGACATCAATAGGTGTAGCACAGGGCTTGCAATCACTCATACCAGCTTGCTCAAGTATCTCAATCATATATTGGCGCTGGAGAGAAAAATGCTAGAAGCAGATTGCTGAACATGCATACGGAGGAAGTGATGTAACCGAAAAATGTACTTCATGGAAAACCCCTACTGCAAGGCACTAATAGAGCATCGTAGAAGGGACACTAAGGATGCGGTGACAACCATGTCATCCACATAGAGAAGATAGATCATATCTTCGCCTTTGCGATACATAAATAGGGATGTGTCTGACTTAGCCTCGGTAAATCCAAGCTGAAGAAGATGGAGAGGCAAACCTGTTATACCAAACACGGGAGCTTCGCAGTCGCCACTGCCACCGGCGCTGGTCCGGCCATCCTCCTCGACCCCACTGCAGCCAGTGCCGCCGAAATAGCCAACACAGCCGTCGCAGCTCGCACCACCTCCGCACTCGGCCCCCTCGTGCCCAGTGCGGATGCCGCCGCTGCCAGCGCGCGTGACATCGGGCTCCTCCCGTCTAAGCTCCGCCTCCCAGGCTACCCAACGTGCACGGGTGCCCATGCCACCACCATGGGAGCGGGCCTTATCTCGCCGGCACGCTTCTCCGGGCAACCGCCCCTTAGCTTCCCCACCACGCGCCCGCTCGTCGCCGACGCCACCTGGCTCCCAGTGTCCTCCACCTCCGCACTGGTCACCGCCATCACCACCATCCAGGCCGCGCAGCTGCCTCGCACGAGCGTGAGCGCGCCACGTCCCTCGCCTTGGAGCAAGAACGTGCCATGGGCGCCGCCCTGACCGCCAAGATGGCCACCGCATAGCGCCTCATCCTCGGCCATCCTCCGGTCGCCCATGAGGCTCCTCCGGTCACTCCTGAGGCCCCCTCGCCTCTAGACTCGACACCGACCACATAGCCGTTCTCCATGCTCAGGACGTTGGGATGCACAACTTTCGGTCCCTCGTGTCCATTGTGTTAGACCCGACGTCCTCCCACTACCCTTGTTGGCCGGATCAGGTCCTTCTCATGCTTCGGTGGTACGCTCTCGCAGACAACGTCCTCGACGACCTCGTCGCCCCACCGTCTCCATCGTGGTACCTGATGGACAACATGGTCCGCTCGTGGCTCCACGACACCATCACCGTTGAGCTACAAGACATCATCCGCGACCAGGCGGACACTGCTCGATAGGCGTGGCTCGCTCGAGGAACAGTTCTTGGGAACCGGGAGGCTCGAGCACTCCACCTCGACACCTAGTTTCACCAGTTCTCTCAAGGGGTACCTCTCCGTGGGGGAGTACTGCTGCTAGATGAAGGGCATGGCCGACTCTCTCCGCGACCTAGGCAAGTCGATCGCCGACCGTATATTGGTGCTGAACCTTCTGCGTGGCCTCAGCCCTCTCCATGGTCGTCGGCCCCACGCGAGCTCGGGTTTCTCCCTCACGGCGCCCCTCCCTGCGAACTCTCTGCTCCATCTCCTTTCTCAGCCATGGCGCCCTGTCCTAGCTCGGCCCTCCCTGTGCAGCGTCCCCAAATGCTCCATAGCGCTCGGCCTCCATCCGGCTGGGAGCTCCCCCACCTCCGTTTCACCCAGCCTCTACCTGTGTTCGTCAACAAGCCATGTGCTCGCCCCTTCCTGGACGTGGGCTGCAGATCGCTGACCCCCTGCTGCTGCTCCTCCGTTCATCATCGTCGAGCCCTCCAAGGCTGCCCTCTTCCTTCATCTCCATCAGCACCCTGCTCGCCTCTTTTGTGTTTGGCGAAACGCCAGTGTCGAGCACTATGGCATATACATCGTCGTCAATTTTTGGGCTCGATCCAGCGCGTCGTCCATCTGTGTTGCCTCGCTGCGCACCCGCACGCTGTGCCGTGCCATCCCGCTTTTGCAGCCATTGTTGGTGCACGTGCAGTGCTACACCTCGCTGTTGCATGTCCCGTTGCGGCGCATGCTAAGTGTTCGACGAAATGTCACTATCTGTGAACGACCCCCGCTCTTGCCTCGTCGCATTTCGAAGGATAAGTAAAACGGTGAGATGCTCCTTATGATTTTATTTACAGCTCTTTTTAGAAGTTGTAGTGAGATGCTCGTCAGTTTCATCATTGTGCATAGGTTTGTAAGTAGGCATGTGCGCGAATGTGTCGTGATTTTATGCAGTGGCAAGGTCGCATTCACGTTTTAGTAAGCAAACATGTTGTGTTGTTTGATGTGATGAGTGGGGTTAAAAATATAGGCTTGTGCGAAGGATATATTATTGAACTTGAGTCAAAATGCGGGGTGCTAGTGGTACGCTAGGCGGGCGGTGTTCCAAATAAATTAACCGGTTGATGTGGTAGCTATCGCGTGTGATTTATTGTTAGTGAGTAGTTGAATTACAAGTTATGTGAGGATTGAATTAGTGTACGTATGTGTGTGTGTGCTGAAGTATCATAACAGTGGTTGCATTAGAGTTGTCTGAAGTATTTCGGATGCATGCCGAAATATGGTTGCATTCGAAATAGGGAAGGAGATGTGTTGGGTGATGTAAAGGCTAGATTTATTTTATAGGTTGTATGAAAACGTTCTATTAAGTGTATCTGTCGAGTGTGTTAAATGGATCCTATGTATGCAGAGTGTAGTGTATTGTCTAGGCGAAGAGTTTTGGAATAGACAAGTATGAGGCGTGCAGTTAAGTCGAGAGTTAAGTGCAAATCCTATGCAATGTAATGGGATTCATGATTATATAGGGAGTATATTTATTGATGTGATGAGTAGTTTAGAAAATGCTAGTTGCGTAGAGGATGGATTATTAAAACATGAGTATCGGAGTTCATATATTAGTGGTCGCGCCACATTGATTGAAGTGTCTCGAGTGCACGCCACCATATGGTTGTATGCGAGACAAGGTAATATAAGGTGTGCTCGACACGAATGTTCGGTCGATATAAGTAGAAATTGTTTTGGCTTAACTAGAGAGGTGGTGACATGCCAAAGTAGTCACCGCTTTCTCTACATTTATAAGTCGAGTCGTGTCGATGCGCATTATACATTCCTTAAATCGTGCTTCGCATATAGTGTATGATTGTGTTTATGACTTTGAATGGGTGTTTTCGGGTGAACTAATAAGTTCCTAAAGCAATTATGTGTAAGGTGTTTATAGTGACACTTTATCCCGAAAGGTGTGAAGTCTGCGCATAAATAAGAGATAAGTGTACTTTGTGTAGTGTTGATTGATTTTGAGTACATATGTCGCAAGAAATGGATTAGTGCACATATAGGAGATGAATGTGTGTGATGAAATGGTGACATGCCTTCGTAGTCATCGTGTCGTCTGTTTGGTGACTTAGCCGAAAGTCGTGAAGAAATGTCACTTACCCATGTGTTAATATTGTCACTCTGCCACTCTGTATAATTGCCATGTGAAGTATGATTGAATTAGTCTATGTTTGCGATGTGTGGTGCGGTGGTGGTATGAAAAATGAGTTAGGAATCGATCGGCCAAATGCCAAGTTCGGTTAGAGTTGTTTTGTTACTTGGGAGTGTGTGGTGAAGTCACGTCATCTATTGTGAGACTATGCTTAAGTGTGTCTTGATATAAGTTAGAGTAAGTCAAGTCTCTAAAATACGGAAATTCTTGAATTGTATAGAAGCTGAAATGTACTAATGGCTGTTTTGGGCTGCACGTACTGTTTTCGGTGTGCTGTATGTTTGATGAACTAAATTGTGTTTTCTATATTAAAGTACTATAGAGGAGTTGTAGATAACTTTATTATCTTACTTGTGTTAAAATTTGACAGCCATAAGTCTGGCAGTTTAGGAGTTATGCTTTTAACAAATTCAGTAACTGAATCTGCCCAAATTCTGTACAGATTTTAGAAACTGCATTGTTTGCCTACTTTAATGTTACAATCTGTTCATGGTCGTTATAATAAAGTTGTAGATGCTTTTCTTATCTTGCTTGTGTTAAAATTTGATAACCATAGACCTGATAGTGTGAGAGATATGAATTTTGCAAACTGGTTGTCGTGTTCTGTCCACTATCAGAACAGATTTTGAAAACTGTAATGTTTGGTTTGATTGAACCTGGAATCACTTCTTAGTGATTATAAAAGCTAGGTAGTACTTTTGCCAAGCTTTCCAAAAAGTCTTGGATCACTCTTTTTGGTGGTCTAAAGATTAAGTTATGAATGTTTAAAATATGAAGACTAAATCTGTCCAGTTCTGGACAGCAAAGTCTTCTAGTGTCTTTTACCCTTAGTTAAATATTGAATCACCTTGAGATATTTATAAATGATATGAAGACAATTTCATTATCTTTCCAGAAAGTCTAGGATCAAATTGTTTGGATGTCTGAATCTTTAGTTGTGAATTTTTAAAGTCACAAGTCTGAATCTGTCCAAATCTGGACAGAGCTGCTGTGTTTGCACAATTCGACTTTGCTAAGTGTTGAATCATGTTGTGATGACAATACCAAAGTTGTAGAGCACTTTTCAAGCTTTCTAGAAAGTCCTAGTTTACTATTTTTGGGTAAATATCTTGTGAGTTATGACTGAAACAAGTGACTGCTGTATTGCTGTCCAAAAATTCTGCTAGTGCGCTTTTGATTGTTTAGTTCACCCTTCTCGCTAAAAATGTTTGGTTTGCTCTTAAGTAATGTAGACTTGTCATGGCTAAGCTAGAGATGACATGTGTGTCTGTTTTATGTGTTCATTTCTCTAGTGATTGCGATATATGAGTTCCATAGACATTGACACTTATGTCCTCTATTGAATTTATGTTATCAGTGATGCTTGTGTGTGATCAATAGGAGAACTAATAAAAAGTCGTGTCCAAATAAATAAAATGTGTGCGCTTGTGATGTTGTAATTGTGTTGCGTAAATAAATAAACATGTTATCGTCTTTTTAATGGTGTTAATGCTGAACGTCGATAGTGTGTAGATAACTAAAGCGAACATGTGGTTGTTACGGTGTCTTCCATTTTATTGTTTAGTTCGCCACGGTGTCCTTGTATATCTTGTGCTACTTTTGTTCTACTTTCATTATATTCATACATATGCATCTTGCATCTCATTTAGGACCGAGAGATGACGCTCATGCAAGTGGTGTGGTGCCAACCACAAGATGCCGTTGGTGGACGACCTGAAGACTGATGGACATAACCAGTAGATGCTCGCCAAGCGAGTACCTCCCCCAGCAAACACGATATGTGTTAAATAAAAGGCAAGCCCCGATTTTATGCATAACCTGTTCTAATATGCTATTTTACTACACTTAATGTTTGTAGGCTTGTATTGTGCACTTAAGTGTAGGAGTTGATTGAAACCATAGTTGCATGAACTCAGGAATCCTTTTTGAGATGGATACTAGTATGCTAGGTCGAGTAGCTGCTATGCTAATTAAGGATCTCGGTAGAAGTCGAGTGATTTTTCTAGCACTCGCGCGAGGTCAGGAATTGGTTGTACCCACTTTCCCATTATATTGATGTTGGTCTGTGGACACGGATCCATGGGGATGCGTGGTCTACGAGATGGAATTGGAATAAGGATTAACGTGCGGATACCTGTGTCAAGCGTTTGAAAGTACTAAGCACATGCCGAGAAATATGGTAAATCGGTAAGCCTAGTACCTGATTGAACCTGGCAGTGGATTTTACCCCTCACGCGACCTGAGACGTGGTCTCCCATTCCGGTTATGGTGGGTACAAGTGCGGTCACTGCACGACGGCAGTCGGGGTCAGTGAGGCATTGTACGCCAAGGTGGTGAGCCCTGATCTGCTGACGGAGAATCGATGGGGACGGTTGATATGTGTGGGGACGGAGTGCCTCGCCATGTCGTGTGTTTAGGTTTACCTTGCAAGGATAAAAACTTGATTCGAATCGTCTGCTTCTCGCAGCTAATGAGACTGCTTAATCCATTGTACTGCATTGAGTAATAAGTGGAAATGAGGTGACTGGCAAAAGATGTTGATTGATAAAATGTTTGATACCATGTATGATTAGCTAGGTACACATCTAGTTTAAAAGGATCATACTAAAACTTGAAAAGCTAAAACTTGTTTTTAGACTCAGCTAGTGCTTTTGGCAAACCAAACCCCTCAGCCAAACAACTGCATGTCTAGAGGTAGAGGAGTAGACTCCTCACACCGGGTAAGTCTAGCTAAGTATTAGTATACTCAGTCTTGCTTGTGGCATAATTTTTGCAGGTACTCCTTAGGATGATTGGTTGCTGGTGTGACTTGGCCTCCATCCCTGCCACCGGGATAGACGGTCGAGTGGGTTATTGCTTCCGCAGGAGAGGACCAGGAGGAGTAGTGTGGCCAGGCTTCGCCATGTTACTCGGTTCTTCTCCGTTAGTTATTTCCGCTGCATTAAAATTTATGGTTATTATTTCTAAAACTCCGATAATGTAATCACTATTGATACTTATTAAATTTGTGGTATTATGTTTTATTGTATTTCTCTGTGCCTCACCTTCGTGTGAGCTAGTGGTATTCGATCCTCGTTAGTGGCTCTATCGGACTAGATCCGAGGGACTGACGGGTTATTCCTGTTTAAGTGTGTTGCTGCACTCAAGGGTGCGACTTAGGCACTTAAGCTGGAATAATTCGGGCGGTTCCGCCACAAGCACCTTCCAGACTAGACAACAATTCCTTCTCTTCTGCCACTCTGAAAAGGTTGCTGAGGACATCCATCACCAGGACAAAGAGCATTGGGGAGAGGGGGTCCCCTTGCCTTAAACCTCTACGGTGTCTGATCTGGTCACCTGGAAACCCATTGAATAAAATTTAAGTCGAAGAGGTGGCCAACAAATTGGAAATAAGATTCCTCCACCTATTACCAAAGCCAAGGTGGGTTAACACCTCAAGAAGGAATGTCCAAGATACAGAATCAAATGCCTTTGTTAAATCCAATTTCAGAAAAAGGCTAGCCACTTTTTTCCTGTGTAGTGACTTGATAGAGTGCTGGACCAGCATATAATTGTCATGGATGGATCTACCTCTGACAAAAGCACTCTGGTTAGCATCGACCAACTTGTTGAGAAGAGGAGCAAGCCTATTGGCAAGGATCTTTGTGGAAAGCTTTGCAAAGCTGTGAATGAGACTGATGGGCCTGTAATCACCAGCAGTCATGCCTTCTGCTTTCTTGGGGATCAAGTAATATAGGCTGTGTTTAGAAGCCACAATTTCTGTGTATTACCAAGGTGGAGGGCAGCAAGGGCAGCCATCAAATCAGCCTTAAGGATAGGCCAACAAGTTTTGTAGAATCTCCCAGTATGTCCATCTGGCCCAGGCGCTTTATAAGAGGGGAGACTGGCTATAGCATCCCAAACTTCCTCCTCTGTAAAGGGCAACTCAAGAGCAGACAAGTCTACTGCAGCTCCGTGAGCTATTCAAATTGGTTGGAGTTAAGTTACACTTGAGCTCCGCATTCCACCCCAAAACAGGTGGACTAACCTTGGGATTGATAATAGATAATTAGTCCCTAAGGACTATATGTTATATATATAGGCAGTAGGCCTGGGCCTAATGGGCCTTAACACCCCTCCTCAAACTCAAGGTGGAAATGGAGGATCTGAAGCTTTGAGTTTGATCAAGTGAAACTGATGTTGTGCTCTTGTTTGCGCTTTGGTGAAGAAATCTACCAATTGAGATTCTGAAGGCACATATTGAAGATCAATAGTATTGTGCTGACAATGGGATCGAGTAAAAGATGCATCAACACCGATGTGTTTCGTAAGTTCATGCTTCACTGGATCATGAGCAATGTGTATAGCACTCAAGTTATCACATAACAGAGGTGTAGGAGTGTCACAAGAGACACCAAGATCAGCTAAGAGCCAGCGCAACCAAATAATTTCAGCAGTGGTAGTAGCAAGTGCCCGAAGTTCGGCTTCAGCACTAGAACGAGATATGGCCGCTTGCTTCTTGGATTTCCAGGCAATAGGAGATGATCCAAGGAGAATACAGTAACCTGTAGTAGAACAACGTTCAATAGGATCACTTGCCCAAGTGGCATCAGAATACGCATGAAGCTGAAGTGGGCTATCAGAAGCATAGAGTAATCATATGGATCTTGTCCCGCGTAAATATCAAAGCACATGAAGCAAATGACCATAATGAACTGAAATTGGTGTTGATACAAATTGGCTCATATGAACAGCATGAGCAATATCAGGTCTGGTGATGGTGAGATAAACAAGACTACCCACAATATGACGATATTGAGTTGGGTCTGCTAGAGGTGTCCCATCCTTCGGACGAAGTTTTAAATGAATATCAATTGGTGTTGCAACTGTGCGTGTATCAGTAATTCCAGAGCGGTCAAGAAGATCTTGTATATACTTGGACTGAGACAGATAAAAGCCTTTTCGAGTCTGTTGAACTTCAATGCCCAAGAAATAGCTAAGAGGTCCCAAATCAGACATCTGAAATTCCTTACTAAGATGCTGCTTGACATGAGAAATATGTTCTGAGTTGTCACCTATAATCAGCATATCATCCACATATAATAGAAGTAAAGTGCGGCCTTTTGGAGAGACATGAACAAACAATGCAGGATCATGTTCACTAGTAGAAAAACCAGTAGCTGTGATAACAGAGATGAATCGCTCAAACCAAGCACGAGGAGCTTGTTTCAGCCCATACAATGCGCGACGGAGACGACAAACATGCCCTGAGGGAGTATCAACCCCCGGAGGAGGATGCATATAAACTTCTTCATGTAGATCACCATTGAGAAAAGCATTCTTGACATCTATCTGAGAGATAGTCCAAGAAGATGAGGCTGCAACTGCAATCAAGGTTCAAAAGTAGTCATATGCGCAACAAGTGCAAAAGTCTCATCATAATCAAGTCCTTGAGTCTGCTGAAAACCACGAGCCACAAGACGAGCTTTATACCTCTCAATGGAACCATCTGATTTTGTCTTAATTTTGAAGACCCATTTACATGTGATAGGAACAAGAACGGCTACTGCCTACATAACTTGTCTTCCACTTTTCAAGGAAGTCAGTATCAGACCATATGTAGTTCTCGTCTCGAAAAGTATCTGATTTTGTCTATTAATGAGGTACACAGCAGTGGAAACAGCTTCACTCCAAAAGTGTGAAGGAACAAAAGAAGATATCAAAATAGTACGAGCACTCTCAATAATATGACGGTGTTTGCGTTCAGCAACACCATTTTGGGCATGAGCACCAGGACAAGAAAGTTGAGCTAGAGTACCCTCCAAGGTCAATATCTGACGGAAATTGTTAGATAAAAATTCACCACCAGAATCCGAACGAAATATTTTAATAGTAGCAGAAAACTAGGTGTGTACCATGCGAGTGAAGGACTTGTAAATAGAAGACAATTCTAAGCGACGTTTCATGAAGTAAATCCAAGTATAACGAGAATGATTATCAATAAAAATGACATAAAATTTATGACCACCTTTAGAAACAAACGGAGATGGACCCCAAACATCAGAGTGAATTAAAAATTAAAAGGTTTAGCATAATGGGAATTACTAGTAAAATATGGAAGTTGTATCTGTTTTTCCAGGTGACAACCTTTACAATGAAAACGAGACTCAACATGTGTAGGGTCTAAACATCCTGACTTTATTAGAGTGGACAAACGAGATCCACATAAGTGACCTAGACGATGATGCCACTGGGCAAACGACGTCGTGGGACCTGAAGCAGCAAGCACATCAGGTGTAGAGGTATGGGATGAAGGAAGACGCAAGGTGTCTAAGATATAGAGGCGAGGCGAAGATTTACGGCGACGGCCAGTCCCAATCACATCCCCTGTGTGTCGATCATGTACAAAACAAGATGAGTCGTCAAATCCAACAAAACAATTGTGATCGGTAATTTGAACAACTGATAGCAGATCCATGGATAACTCAGGAACAAAGAATATATTTGGGACAGTAAAATTAGAATCGGAAAGAGAACCCTTGTGGGTGACATGACATAATGTACCGTCAGCAGTCTGAACAGAAGTACCCTCGGTGACAGGTGTAGTAGATGCCAGACGTGACTGATCAGATGTCACATGAAATGAAGCTCCAGAATCAAGAACCCAAGATGATGATAAAGCACCAGCAGATGAAGTAGCAACAACCGCAACTAAACCTTTAGGAGATGGTCCTATACCACGACCACGAGTAGCACGACGTACACGAAAATCAGCCAGCTTCTCTGAAAACTTAGCAAAGCAGTTCTCAGACCGATGAGTGATCTTTTTGCAATGTCCACAAGGCTGAAAGGAGGTGTTCCTGGACTTTTGAGCAGCAGCCAACACACTGTGAGAACTCACACCAGTAATAGAAGACATAGACTTCAAACGAGTCTCTTCAGCAAGTAATTCAGACAATGCCTGAGCCATGGTGAGGGTATCCGAACTGTGAAGCAGCCTCGCACGAAGAGAATCAAATTCAGGTCGAACTCCCATAACAAATCTATAGGTAAAGAACTTGTCAATGAACTTATGGGCTGGGCAAGGCACAGCTGTACAAGCAGGCACCATGGAGGTCAATGCACTCATAAGACGATCAAAGGCTGAATAGTATTCATCAATGGACATATCATGTTGCTCAATGACATGAGTCTGCTGCATAAGGGTATGTAAAAGAGCACCGCTATCCTGAACAAACCGATCCTTCAGATGTGACCAGATAGCCTTAGCAGTGGTGAATTTGGACAGACTCATAATCATAGTTGGTTTAGTGCTATTGACCATTGCAGCCATTACCTTGCCATCATTGATCTGCCAAGTCTTGATTGCAGCAACATTGCTTCTATCAGCTGCTAAAACTGGAGAATCTTCAGTCAAATAAAATAGTAAACCGTGACCTCTTAATGCAGTCTGAACACAAAAGGCCCATTCTAGGTAATTCTGCCCATCAAGCACAATATTGACAACAACAGCGTTGGCCGACATATTGAGGAGCAATAAAACAATGAAGAATAACAGATCTGAAATAGACTGGCTTGATGGTACCAAACAAAAACCTATAGGGTGCAGCGGATGAACAGTAGATACGCCGGTTGCAGTCTTGGACGAAACCGTGCCCAGTCACGGTAAATCAGCAGATCTGGCCAGGGCCATACTCGGCGCAGATACACACAGAATCTGGTAGAGCAAGAGCCTGCGGACAGATGGCCGTGACACCAGAAGGCAGGGGGCGGACGGCGTAGCTGGCGGAGGCAAAGCAGCGAGGCAGAGCTGCGACTCCGGAGCAGGGGCGGACGACACGTCTGACGAATGCAGGACCGCGACGCCGGAGCAGGGGCGGACGGCGCGGCTGACGAATGCACGACCGCGACGCCGGAGCAGGGGCGGACGGCGCGGCTGACAGAGCAAAGGCGGATGGCGCGGCTGACGTAGCAGGGGCGGACGGCGCGACTGACGGCAGACGGGCGGACAGCGCGTTGGTGGAGACCGAAGGAGAGCAGGGGCGGGCGGACGGCGCGGCTGACGGCGGACGGGCGGACAGCGCGTTGGTGGAGACCGAAGGAGAGCAGGGGCGGGCGGCCGGCACAGTGGCCGCGACAGCGGCTGGCCGCGCGCGTAGAAGATGGCCGCGATGGCGGCTGGGGGTGGGAGAGGGCCACGACGGCGGCTGGCCGCGAGGAGGAAAACCGAAGGAGAGCAGGGGCGGACGGCGCGGTGGCCGCGACGGCGGCTGGTCGCGCGCGCAGAAGAGCGGGTAGGAGATGGCCGCGACGACGGCTGGGGGTGGGGGTGGACCGCGATGGCGGCTGGCGGCTGGGGGTGGGAGAGGGCCACGATGGCGGCTAGAAAATTAGGAAACCCTAATCGTAACCTCCTCAGATACCATGTTACTAACCTTGGGATTGATAATAGATAATTAGTCCCTAAGGACTATATGTTATATATATAGGCAGTAGGCCTGGGCCTAATGGGCCTTAACAAGTCCGAGGTTGTCAATCGGATCATCACTATGTACTTGAGGTGTTTGGCAGGTGATCGAACTATGACGTGGTTGAAGTGGCTTCCCTGGGCTGAATTATGTTACAACACTTGCTTCCAGACTGCATTGAAGTGTTCTCCATTCAAGGTTGTCTACAGCAGGGACCCTTCATCCTTGCTCTTTTATCACCCACACACTGCCAAAGTTGCAACCATTGACCAACAATTGCTGGAAAGGGATGAGTTTTTAGCTGAAATCAGGGAACATCTCCTTCAGGCTCAAGTGACTATGATGCATTTCCAAGATTAGCACCAGTGGCATTGTCTACCAGCCAGGAGATTGGGTTTGGGTCCGTTTACAGCAGCGTACTGCAGTCGGCGTTACTGCAGCAACCCCATCAAAGTTAGCGCCAAGTTCTTTGGACCATACCAAATCACTGAACGCATTGGCAGTGTATCATATCGTCTTCAGCTGCCTCCTTGTGCCCGTATTCATAATGTTTTTCATGTCTCTTTACTCAAGAAATATGATGGACCAGCACCAACAGCACCTGTCCACCTTCCAACACTGCTACATGGCAGAGTACTGCCAACACCCGAGAAAATCCTAAAGGCACAGCTGAACAGGGAAGTTTGGGAGCTATTGGTCAAATGGACATGGTGGTCAGAGGCTGATACTACATGGGAGCAGGTGGAGGAATTCAAGGCTAGATTTCCAGCAATCGAGCTCGCGGACGAGCTCTTTGTCAGCGAGGGAGGAAATGTTGCCGACGCTTTTCTAGGGAAGAAGTACCAGAGCAGGCGACATTAGTTTGTTAGTAACAGATGAATTAGGTGTTGAGAATAATCAGGGAAGGCTTATCCTTATCCCTTTGGTTTGTTAGCCTTTGGTTTATTAGTTGAGGATTTAAGGGCTTATCCCTTTAGCCATCTGTTAGTTAGAATCCAGACCTCTGATCTAAAAAGTGGTACTAGTTTGTAACAGGGAAATCATCGAAGAAGTAAACCTGATTAGGAACTCCTTTGGTCACCGTGGCTGCGTCTCAGCGCAGCACTGGTGACGAAGTCCCCAACCATTCCCCATACCCTTTGCGATCCCTCTCCCAATCCCATGATCTACTACTCCACTCACCTCTGAGATTCTCCAGGCGTTCACACCATATCAGCCGTGCACTGCAAAGTTGTGGTAGATAAAGGTTGGCTAGTAGATACAGATCGGTCTATAGTGATTTGGCAGTAGATATAGACCCGAGCCATTGGAACCAGCCTAAGACAGGCATACTCATCCAAAAAGTTGGGATTCACAAATTTTTCTTCTCCCAAAAAAGTGCCTATTCCATATGTCGATTGCAAACTCCCATGAACAATTTTAAAACATCACAAAGGAATCATGTGTTCACCAAAAAACATAGCTAAATGGGCTCTCCCAGCTCATCCTACAAACACACACATGACACTACACAAACTTGCCCAACAAAACTACCAATGGTATCATTCTTTGCAGAATGGTGAGCAAGAAGCATGGCCAACGATGCCACCTTCAACTTGTTGATCAGTCTTGCCACATGGTGGTAGGACTACGGATCCGACCAGGAAGATCGCGCAGGTTGTAAGGTGGAGCTTGGGCGCGTGAAGGGCGGCGGCGCTGGGGAGCCATCGTGACCCAGGCTGGGTTGCGCGCAGGGGCTGATCTCACGAACTCTGGCTTCCTCTGGGAAGCCAGAACAAATTGGTATTCTGCTTAATTAAACCCATGGTGTCTTACAAGTATTTATAGGGAAAACTAGCTATCTAGATAGAGCTGATCTATTGGGCCTTGGGCCCCACCTGGCGCGCGCCCTAGCCAGCCTTGGCCCTGTTGCGCCTAACATAGGCTTGGCCATACATAACATCTCTCCCCGCCTTCTCAAACAGCTCGTCCTCGAGCTGTAAGTCGGGGTAAGCAGCACGGAACTCGTCAAGCTTTTCCCATGTGACGTCATCTTCAGCCAGTCCACGCCACTGTACGAGAACCTGCCACACGCCCCGCCGAAGTTGAGCGCGAAGCACCTTGGCCGGCACAGGAAGCAGCCGGCCATCCATCACTGGGTCAAGCGTCCCCGGAGTTGCAGGCGGATCCCCATGGTGCGGCTTCAGCAGGCTAACGTGGAAGACATCATGGATGCGGGCACCATATGGCAACTGCAGGCGGTAGGCTATCGACCCAATCCTTTCCTGGACACGGAAAGGGCTGGCGTAGCGAGGTCCCAGCTTCCCCTTCGCGTGCGGATGGAGGGACTAAAAGGTGTGGTGCAGCAGGCGTAGCCACACCTAGTCGCCCTCCTGGAACTGGACCTCCCGATGCCCAGCATCGTAGTACTTCTTGGCGAGCTGCTGGGCCTGCAAAAGGCGCTGGCGCACCTCGGCCAGCATATCATCTCTGGAGCGTAGCATGTCGTCTGCGGCCTCCGTACGTGCCGTCCCTGGCGTGTAAGGTAGCATGGGCGGTGGGGGTCTGCCATAGACCACCTCGAAAGGAGTGGCACGCAATGTTGTGTGGTAGGAGGTATTATAGCAATACTCCGCCCAGGACAGCCACTCCACCCATGCTCACGGTCGATCGTCGGTGGCACACCGAAGATACATCGCAATAATCTTGTTGACCACTTCCGATTGTCCATCCGTTTGTGGGTGGAAGGTGGTGCTCATCTTTAGTGTCACCCCCGCCATCCAGAAGAGGAGCTCGTCCACCACCGGGATCGGGAACTTGTCCTTGGACGTCTTGGTGTTGAGGGCGCGGTAGTCGATGCAGAAACACCAAGAGCGGTCCGCCTTGCGAACTAAGAGCACCGGAGCGGAGAACGGCGACGTGCTCGGTCGTATGATGCCTTGTGTGAGCATGGCCTCACACTGTTTCTCCAGCTCGTCCTTCTGCAGCTGCGCGTACCGGTACGGCCGTACGGCCACCGGAGCAGTACCGGGCAGCAGGTGGATGCGGTGGTCGTAGGGGCGGGTCGGAGGCAGTCCTGTGGGCTCATCGAAGATGGCGCCATGTTGTTGAAGAAGGACGTCCATGAGGGGCTGTTGGGCAGTGCCGACGACTGCCACAGCCAGCTGCTGCGGGGCAGGCTGCTGCGTAGCCCGCACACCCTGCCAGTGGATGCGACGGCCCTAGCACCGAAACGACAGGGTCAGTGCTCGCAAGTTCCACTGGATGGTACCTAGCGTCTCCAAGAAGTCCACGCCGAGGATGAAGTCGAAGCAGCCCAGGCGCATCCCGACGCACGTGATGGAGAAGAACTCGGCATTGATGATGACGGGGACGTCGGGGGCGATGCCGGCGCAGGGTAGGCGATCACCGTTGGCCACTGTGACCCGGAGGTGCTCGCCACCCGCCATAGCTAGCCCGAGGCGGCTCATAGTGTCACCGTTGAGGAAGTTGTGTGTCGACCCTGTGTCCATGAGCGCTAGCAGTCGCTCGCCATTGATGGTGATGGGTAGCAGCAGTGTCTTGTCCGTCCGGATGCCCGCCAGCGCGTGTAACGAGACCACCAGCGCGTTGGCTCCAGTGACGTCTGGGGCGGCCGGCTCCTCTAGGGGGTCGACCACACCCTCACCGGCTGCCTCGTCGAGGAAGTCGTCGACCTCCAGGTAGAACAGCCGCTGGCACACGTGTCCCCGGACGTAGGGATCGTCGCAGTTGAAGCACAGCCCCTGCCGGCGCCGCTCTTGCTGCTCGGCCGGGGACAAGCGGCGAAACGGGCGTGTCGGAGTCGTACTGTCGTCGGAAATCGTCGTACCGGTCGGTGGAGCCGCGGGCGGTGATGGTGTCGCGCGTCCCGAGCCCTGCGCCCGTTGCGGTGGTCGCGACCCGCGCTGCTGTGATGGGGGCCAGGCCGCCACGCGCCGCGGAACGCCCGCACCAGGTACATGGCAGTCTGTAGATCCTGCGGGTCGCGCAGCTCAACGTCCACCCGCAAGTACTCGGGGGGGGGGGGGGGGGGGCGCCTACGAACAGCTATGTCTTCTGCATGGGGGAGATGTCCCGAGCTCGACACAACAACGCCTGGAAGCGGTCCAAGTGCTCCTGGACCATGGACAGGAAGGGGAGGCGTCCCAGCTCCGCAAGGCGAGAGCCGCGCACTGCTGGACCGAAGCGAAGGCGGCACAGCTCGGCGAAACGATCCCAAGGCGGCATGCCCTCGTCCTGTCCCAGGGCATAGTACCATGTCTGTGTCGGTCCCTTAAGATGGTACGAGGTCAGCCACGTGCGATCCGAGGCTGGCGTGCGCTGCCCCCGGAAGAACTGCTTACAATGATTTAGCCAGTTCAGCGGATCCTCGAACCCATCGTACGTGGCGAACTCCAATTTGTAGCATCGTGGAGGCGCGCGCCTCAGCGCCCCCGTAGGCTGCGGTCTCCACGTCGTCGTCCTGAGGCAGCCCGTGGTACGGTGACCACGTCGCCGTCGCTGCGGGCACGTGAGGGCGCAAGGGCCCCCGACCCGGGAAAAGGGGGCCATCGCCGCCTCCTAACAGCACCCCGAGAGGCCCCCCGGCGGCGCTGCTCGGTAAGGAAGTCGTGAGCGCCGGTCGCGGAGACGCCACGGAGTACTCTGGTGGTGAAACCGTCGACGCGCCCTGCGCCCAAGATGGGATGGGGGATGGGGATGGTGGGAAGCGAATCAGATAGATGGGGGTTGTGGTCTGCGGTGGCACGGTGGATGAAGGCCCGGGGTCGATCGGCATGCCGTATTGGTAGAAGATTGGTTGTCGGGCAAGTGGAGGGAGTGGCGCAGGTGGCTGCGTGGGTGGAGGCAGTGCGGCCGGCGGTGGTTGCGCCGGCAGGGACGGGTGCGGCAGCGGCGGTAGATGGGCGGCTTGCTGGCTGGGGAAGGGGAGGTGCCCTGTCAGCATGGCGTTCATGGTGATCTGCATGTCGCGCACGGCGTGGCTGAGATCCGCCAGCGACGTCGTGATCTGGGCCGAGGTGAGCGCGGGGACGTGCTGGTGGTTGACGGACGCGCCGGGAGGGCCGAGCGCCATGGCCTCCGACGGCGCAGGGGCCACGGCCAGGGAGATGACCGACACCGCGTACGGGCTCGTGGACGGCAGCGGCTGCTGTCCTGGCGACGGTGGCTTGGAGGCAGAAGAACTCATGATCGTCGAGTCCTCTGATACCAGATTGGTAGGACTACGGATCCGACCAGGAAGATCGCGCAGGTTGTAAGGTGGAGCTTAGGCGTGGGAAGGGCGGCGGCGCTGGGGAGCCGTCGTGACCCAGGCTGGGTCGCGCGCATGGGCTGATCTCACGAACTCTGGCTTCCTCTGGGAAGCCAGAACAAATTGGTATTCTGCTTAATTAAACCCATGGTGTCTTACAAGTATTTATAGGGAAAACTAGCTATCTAGATAGAGCTGATCTATTGGGCCTTGGGCCCCACCTGGCGCGCGCCCTAGCTAGCCTTGGCCCTGTTGCGCCTAACATAGGCTTGGCAATACATAACACATGGATTATCTGGAAGTTGAGGAATGGTGTCGTCTTCAACTACAGTTCCGCCTTAGTACAATACCTGCTGCAGGCTGGTAGATGAGGAGATTCACCTCTCTGTCACCTCTGGTGCACAGCTGGTGCCAAGGGTATCACATCCCTGGAGTCCAGTACAGACTAGAATCTTAGACGATGGTTGTGTCTAGTATCTAAATCAAGCATGGCTGGGCACAGACGTAATCTAGAAAACTAATCCAATGACACACAGTTCTGATGTGTTTTCAATGAAAAAGCAGATTTATCTCCACATCAGTTGATCCATTTTGTTAAGGTGCATTAAATATGAAGTGACAAGATGATCCCTTGCTAGCAGGCAACAACTGCAATAAGATGTTTACACATGCTTCCCAAAACTATGTGCATTTGATTTCGACCTTAATCCAGAATATGTAAGAACTCTAGTGTTAGCATATCAAATCAGGATAAAGTGAGTATATAGCCTATTAATTGTTCAACTAAACCACACTTGGATAACAAGACATGAACGAAGTATGTTAAACAAATCTGCAATAGTGCTGGTAGAAGATATAAGATTAACAATTCCTTACAGCCCAAGTCGGAAATAATGCTACAATTGTTGGAGAAAGGCCACGATACAGCCCAGGCAAGCCTTCGTTTTTTAGTATCTGCTGAAAACCAGAAATAATCACCCTACCTAATAAAGATAGAGACTGGAATCAGAAAACAAGGGAAATTGAAAATACAGATGATAAGTAAATAAAAATACCTTGGTTGATAGGATTTAAAATTTGAATTCCTAAGCATCCAAAATTTTCTATCATGGCTTTATATTAATCATCAAACTACAGCAAGAGACATAAAAATTGTACCTCATGTATCTCAAGCTAATATAATTGTTAGACAGATCTCTGTATATGGATACATCACTACATATATGGCTAGTGCTTGGCCTGTGATGCCAGCCAGCTATACATGGTAGTATTGGTTATGGTGGTGATTGATTGGGGGCATATATGGAGGCGATCCTGCAGGATCATTGCCTGCCGATCCTATAGATCTCTTAGTGATAGGAGGTTTCATTTTGTCTCTGAGAACTGCGCATCATTATATGAAGAGAGAAAAGGTCTAAAAAATACCAAGTACAAGGTGCCAAGCACCCAAAGAAAAGAAGAAAACCAAAAAACTACTGAGGTACTTCATTTACCAAAAAACTATACAGAAGGTTGGCAATATCAAAATGCAGCTTAACATGGCCAAAGAGATACTTCATTTACGTGAGATGGCTAGAGATCGTCGGGAGCTTTCTGAGGGGGGAGATTGGCTGAGGAAGAAACTTAAAGTTCACTATATTGGTCTTGCTTCATTTGAGCGTACCATTGCTCGCCTAAGGTCTCATGTTCTGTACATTCGAGAGGGGGTGCTAATATGTCCTATTTCCATCAGCATGCAAGGTTTCAGAAGAAGAAAAACTATATTGCCAAATTACAAGTTGAAGGAGATGGAATAAGTCATGTGGTCTTCGTGTGAAGGACAACATCTCTGTTTTGTAATGAACAGGACAGCAGCCAGCAGCAGCAACAGTCTTTTGACTGCTGCAGGACAATAGCAGTTGGAGACAGTAGCAGGACAGACTGCACTGCAGCAGCAGTCTTTTGACTGCTGCACGACAGCAGCAGTTGGAGACAGCAGCAGTTGCAGTCTTTTGACTGCACTGCAGCATCAGTCTTTTGACTACTGCAGGACAGCAGCAATTGGAGACAGCACCAAGACAGCAATTGCAGTTTTGACTGCACTTTAGTATCTAGAGGACAGCACATGTGTGCTGCAGTGTGTAGTGTAGTATGTAATGCAGCCCCTAGGGCTATAAATATGTCTCCAACCCTTCTAAGGGTATGACATTGTGTAGTGTTTGAGAAAAATAAACAGAAAATCGCCCAACCCATAGTGTCATCCTCTCGATGAGAGTAAGAGTCTCGTTGCTTACAAATTACAATTGGTATCAAAATCAAGTTATCTTGCAGCCTAAACATCTCTTGCTCATCTCCTTCCCGCGCCTCTCCCTATACTTAGTCGAAAGCAAGAGCTCCAATTGTTGCTTCCTCTCCTGCTCGGACGAGCAGCCTTTCGTCTGTGACAGCCTCTTCCACACGCAGCGACCCCTCTCTAGCACACCATGTCCCAACGCTCGGTCACTTCGAGTGCGTGACGCCAGCAGGAGGACGAGGTCGACGCGGCACAAGAACGCGAGCGAGCAGCAGCGGCGGCTGCAGCGACAGCGGCAAGGGCAGCACAACTGGCGGCGGCGGAACTGGCAGCAGCGAGAGCGGAAGTAGAAGCAGCGGAGGCGGCGGATGCTACACGTGCGGCGGCGGCAGAGCTCGAGGCTCTGCGCGGCAGTAACGCCGGCGGCTCTGTTTCTGGCGACGGCAGCACCAACGACGAGCTCAGGCTGGCAAGGGAGGCAGCGCAAGAGCAGGCGGCTAAATGGGCAGCCGCGCACCCCCATGGGGGCGCGCGCGGCAGCAGCCTAGATAGGTGCAGACGCGCCGACGGCGCTCCAGGCAAGAACACACGCGACGGTGCTCCCGGTGGCGGCGGCCGGGTCGATGGAGATTGCGGCCTCTACAGGCGACGCGGCTCTCCCTCTTCGGATCGGTACCATGGTCACCGTGGGGTCCAGACCGTTGTCAGGGACATCGGCCCCGGCGGTGGGGGGCCTATCCTCACCAAGACCAACTATGTCGAGTGGGTCGCGGTGATGAGGGTACGGCTCCAGGTTCGCCACATGTGGAAAGCAGTTCGATACGGCGACGTCGACTACTACGAGGATCGATGGGCGCTAGATGCCCTCATTGCTGCAGTCCCGCCCGAGATGCAGTTTTCGCTTTCCCAGAAGCAGACTGCCAAGGAAGCCTGGGACGTCGTCACTGCGACCCGCATTGGCAGCGACCGTGCCCGCAAGACCACGATGCAGGCACTTCGCAAGGAGTGTGAGAACCTGACCTTCAAGCTAGGTGAGGATGTTGATGACTTTGCTCTTTGCCTCAACACTCTGTTGCAGAAGATGGTGCAGTTCGGCGACGACACCTACGATGAGGAGAGGTCGAGAAGCTCTTTCGTTGCATCCCTGAGAAGTACAAGCAGATCGCTCGCTCAATCGAGTCTCTGCTAGACCTCTCCACGATGACGATCGAAGAAGCGATTGGTCATCCCAAGGTCGTCGACGGCGACGAACCACAGGCCCTCTCTGGGCCTATCACCATCGGCGGGAAGCTACATCTCACTCGGGAGTAGTGGGAGGCCTGCCAGGGTGACAAGAAGGGGGAGTCCTCGACACGGGGCCGCAAACGCGGCAAGCCGCGCAAGGCGCGCGGAGGCGCCCAGGCCGAGGCGCGAGGACAAGCTGAGGGTGGTGCCCGCGGAGGCGCCCAAGGCGGCGCCATCGGCAACAAGAAGTCGGCACGAGATGACGGCTGTCACAACTGTGGCAAGCTTGGCCGCTGGGAGGCACGAGATGTCGACATCCACGACGCGGCCAGGCCAACGTCACACAGGCGGAGGCGGAGAAGGAAGCTCTGCTCCTAGCACACGCAAGCATCGAGCTACCTCCAGCGGCACCGGCCGCAGCGGGACTCCACCTTGATGAGTCGAAAGCACGCGCTTTCCTCGACGACGGCTCCAGCAACGACATGATCGAAGGATGGTGCCTCGACACCGGCGCTACCCATCACATGACCGGCCGACAGGAGTTCTTCACCGAGCTCGACTCTAGCTTCCGAGGCTCTGTCAAGTTTGGGGATGCCTCCGGCGTAGAGATTAAGGGCGCCGACTCAGTCGCATTCACCGCCGCGTCTGGTGAGCACAGGCTGCTCACCGGAGTCTACTACATCACTGCATTGAGGAACTCTATCATCAGCTTGGGACAGCTGGATGAGAACGGTTCGCTCGTGGAGGTCGAGCAAGGAGTTATGAGGATTTGGGACCCCTCTCGTCGCCTTCATGCCAAGGTACGCAGGAGTCCAAATCGGCTTTACATCCTCAACGTGATGGTGGTACAACCTTGCTACCTTGCTGCTCGTCGGGACGACGGGGCATGGCAGTGGCACGAGCGCTTCGGGCATCTTAACTTCGAGGCCCTGAAGCGGCTCAGTGCCAAGGAGATTAACCTGGGATTAATACTAAGCTTAGTGGCTAGGCTAATGCTCAACTTTATCATTATGATGTCACTCTTTTAAAACAATATGGTTCTGGAGATGAATTTTATGCTATTGATATTAATCTGATGATTAAACAAGATCATATTGTATTAAACGGAACATAGAGTGACCACCTAGGATAACAGTGCAACCACAAGTGCTATCATGGCTCTGGCTTTAGTAATTAACTTAATATACTTAGTGCTTGGCAACCTTTTCTGAAAAATGGGCAAGAGGGGGGCGGCAGTGATGGCAGCTCACGTTAACATGGGGACGTAGTCTTATCTAAGCTGCCTCGCCAGAGGGCCTCCACACTAACCTAGAAACCTTAGCATTGTTTTGTATTAAGTGTATTTTGTGAAAGCCTCATAGTGAATCCCTAGCCATTCACCTTGGTAGTGTTTAAGGGTCGGTACAACCTAGGCTAGAGATACACGGCTTGTGGGTAAAGTTGTACCACCTCTACAAAGTGTAAAACTGATATATCAGTCGTGCTCACGGTTAGTAGCAGCCTATACCCTCACATGATAAATGAACTTAAAGATGGAGAATAAATCGTGATCCCTTGGTTTTAAAATGGTTTGCTTAAGTGGTTTCACTTAAGTGCTTTTGAGATATAATCATTATGACCATGATTAATTGGGTTTTGGGATACAATTATATTTAGTAAATTAGGTGTTGCAAATAAAATACTGACCAACTAAAATGTTTACCGCTTAATCATAGCCTACCTTGTTAACCTTGCATAATTCCTCACATTTGCTGAGCCCCACCGTAAGTGAGCTCACCCCTTGCTAAATTTTTTATCAAAAGGTAATGAGGAAGACTTTGATGAAGATGTTGACGAGTACTGAGTCTAGCGACGCTCCGGTCATCTTCATGTGGGGATCACCCATGTTATTTCTTCTGTACTTTGATTATGATATTGTTTAAGACTCTTAAGTCTGGATGATGTAATAAAGTTATTATACTCTTTTTTATGCCTTTATTGCATTGTCTTTTGATATATTACACTTGCGACGTCAACATATGTGTGAAAAATGGATCCTAGCACACATATGCTATGCATTCGGTTTTGCCTCTAAAATCGGGTGTGACATACGTGTTGTCCTTACAGCCATTCGTATGCATCTTATGATGGCATTGGACCTTCCTAAGTGGGCAATAAGAGCTATTGATAAGATTCGGCGAGGTTTCTTGCGGACTGGTCGTCAGAATGCTAATGGGGTAATTGTCTTATCTCTTGGGAGAAGGTACAACGGCCGCTCTAGTATGGAGGGTTTAGGATCCTAAACCTTCAATTAATGGGCTGGGCATTACATACCCGCTGGTTATGGTTATAGAAAACTAATTCTGCTCGACCTTGGGAAGGGCTACTGGTTCATGTGCCTCGTATGAATACTAAATTCTGGACTGATCGGTCGATTAATGGTTCTACAGTTGCTGAACTAGCCCCTAATCTCATTCAGCTTATCCCTAAAAGAGCTAGGGGCCAGCGCACTGTATCGCGAGCCCTAAATAATAGAAGATGGATTTCTGATATCCAGGGAGCTCTCACAGTGCAGGTGTTAGTTGAGTATCTAAAGATTTGGGATTTGGTGGATGGGATTATATTGCAACCCTCATTACCTGATCAGCACACTTGGAAGCTTTCTAATTCAAGGCTGTACTCAACCAAGTCTGCATATAATTCCTTCTTTATTGGATCTATTAAGTTCTCACCTTGGAAAAGGTTATGGAAATCATGGGCCCCCTAAGATGCAAGTTCTTATGGTTGGCAATCAAGAACAGGTGCTGGACTGCGGATCAATTGCTTAAGACCGTCTACAGCAGTCTACCCATAGTTTACCCAAAAGCATTGTTCTGCACTGTAGATTGCATTGTTCGCAGAGTGAAGTTTGAATGAGTATGGGGATGAGTAAGCTGCTGGAGATAGTTCAAACATGGGCTGCCACATCATAGTGTTTGCCCCCTATGTGATCAACAACAAGAGATCATACGGCATATTTTGCTGAACTGTGTTTTCTCTGTTTTCTCCAGGGAGACTTGGACAAAAATCCTTCAATGTGTTGGTCTGGTGGATTTGGCACCTAACCCTGATGCCCCTGGTTTTTCAGCGTGGTGGAGCATGGCTATTAGAAGTGTGCCTAAGGAGAAAAAAAGGGCTCAATTCCCCAATTATTCTGGTAGTATGGTCTTTATGGAAGCATAGGAATGCGTGTGTGTTTGATGGTCGTGATTCCACTGTGTCGGTTGTCTGTCAGGAGGTACAAGCTGAGAGCAGGCTTTGGGTTATGGCTGGAGACAACATGCTCCAAGAGCTGCTCAGTAGGGCTTCATGCTGCATGCCTGAGCAGCTGGGTGGGGTTGTGTGTGTTTTTTACATGGGTGAGCTGTAACACTTCCTAGTGGGTAGAGGGGGGTCCGTCTTACTTCCCCCTCTTGTAGTACCTTTTAATCCTTTCTTAATGAAATGACACACAGCTCTCCTACGTAGTTCGAGAAAAAAGAATCCTTTCTTCTCACTCTCACCAAGTTCTCCCTAGAGTGCCATTTCTATCCGACGTCGTCACCCCCACTTCACCAGACTGGGTGCGCATGAATGTCGTCGTTCGCACTTGGATCCTCGACACCATCTTCGACGACCTCGCCGACATGGTGTCTCAACGCGGCACTACTGCCCGCGTCCTATGGCTCTCCATCGAGTCTTAGTTTCTCGGGAATCGCACCACCCACGCACTCTACGCCGAACAGGAGTTTTACTCCTCTCAAGGCGACTCTCCGTCGTTGAGTACTGCCGCCGCTACAAGAAGCTGGATGAGGATCTCCGTGATCTTGGCGAGCTGTCTTCGATCGGACTCTCTTCCTCACCATCGTTCAAGGCCTCAACGAGTGTCTTCTCACTCTCGAACTTCACATTCGTCGCACCTATCCAATTCCAAGTTTTTAATGGGTCTACGACGACTTGGTTCTCGAGGACCTCATCATGGCGAAGGCTCCCCCAGCTGCTGCCCTTGCTGCTTTCTTTGGAACAGGCAGCAGTGGTGGCGGTACTAAGTCATCCGCCCCTGCTGAGTCCCCGCGCACTCCTACACCCCAGCAGCACCAGCGCGCGCCCTAGCATCCATCTGGGGGGCTCCAAACAGCGCGGAAAAAGGGGCAAGCCACAGCTACAACAATCCCTGGATGGGATACATCTACATGTGGCCAGGACAGCAGCCACCCTCTGCGTCACGGCCCCCTGCTGGACCCCCCTTTTTCGCCACATGCCTTCGTCACTGGTCCGTCTAGCCAATGGGCTGGCCAATGGAGAGTCCCACCGATGGCCTATCGGCCAGCCCGGAGCTACGTCAACTCTCCTCCGCCTACACTTGTTTGGGATCAACAGACATTGGCAACAAACTTCCAGACAGTCACTCTGCGACCTCCACCACAGCAAGAATGTCACTTCGACACCGGCGCCACCAGCCACATGACCTCCGACGCTGGTATTATCTCTCACAAATCCTCCCCCTCCCGGCGCCTTCCCTCACATTTTTGTTGGTAATGGGAACCTTATTCATGTCACCTTCACTGGTCACACTTTTCTTCCTCAACCTTTTCCTTAACAGTGTGTTAGTTTCCCCTTCCCTCATCAAAGATCTCATTTTTGTTCGTCAATTTACCACTGACAATAATTGTTCTATCGAATTTGATCCATTTGGCTGCTTTGTGAAGGATCTTCCCACTCGACGCGAGATCATCAGATGTGACAGCTCCGGACCTCTCTACCCTCTGCGAGTACCTACCTCTGCACTTCATGCGTCTACAGCTTCCTTGTGGCACCAGCGTCTCAGACACCTGGTCCTGCAGTTTTGTCTCACCTAGCACAGTCGTCCGCTATTTCCTATAATAAAAGTGCTAGCCTACTTTTTGTCATGCTTGTCAGTTAGGCGATCACACTCGTCTACCTTTTCATGCTTCATCCACCCGTGCCACTCACAATTTTCAATTAATACATTGTGATCTTTGGACCTCTCCTATTACTAGTGTCTCTAGTCACAAATATTATTTAGTCATTCTGGATGATTCCTCACACTATTTGTGGACTTTTCCTCTACGCCGAAAATCAGACACATTTTCTACCCTCACCAATTTTTTTGCCTACGTAAATAGTTCAGAGTCACCATCCAAGGAATTCAGTGCGATAATGACCACGAGATTGACAACCTCAGCGCCCACACATTTTTCCTCCCTTGGCGTTCATCTGTGTATGTCTTGCCCCTACACCTCTGCCTAGAATGGTAAAGCAGAACGCATTATTCGCTCTATCAATAACGTCATTCGTTCCCTACTCATTTAGGCCAACGTACCTCCCCGCTTTTGGGCAACGGTTCTTGGTACTGCCACTTACCTCCTAAACATTTTACCCACCAAAACACTCGCCTTCTCAACACCACACTTCGCCTTATTCGGTAAGCCATCCTCCTATAATCATCTTCGTGTTTTCGGTTGCAAATGTTACCCTAACCTTGTCGCCACATCCCCATATAAACTTTCTCCTCTTTCTGTCCTTTGTGTTTTCCTTGGTTACTCCCCTCATCACAAGGGTTATTTTTGTCTTAATCGGCAAACAAATCAACTCATCATCTCTCGTCACGTGGTCTTTGATGAATCCTCATTTCCATTTTCCGAGGATTCCTCTTCCCCACACGTGCATCTTTTGAATTTTTAGATGATTCACCTAACATGCTGCCAGTTCCTTTTGAGCTGTCACCAGTTTTTTTCTTTTCCAGGGTCTTCAACCACTCTTGGCGCCCTTTCTACACCAGCCCCGAACCAGTCACCGGGGCCTACTATAGCCGCTCCAACGCACCAGTCTGGTGGCTAGTCGACCACCCGACTGGCGCCTGCGTCCCCTTCACGGGCTGCGTCAAGGCACTCTACTACACCGGCACCAACTGCCATCCCTACTACGTCATCACAGCCTGATACCATAACGCGGGCTGCTGCTCCGAGTTGCTTCTGTGGTCAGGTCTACTCCCATCATGGCTCGGCTGCTCCTATGTCACCATTGCCATCACCAGTGCCCCCTATGTCCCACGTTCTTGCTAGCACTGTGGTTGTTCCTATTGTCACCAACCAACATGGCATGACAACCCAAGGGAAACACGGTCTTCGGTTCCCAGCTTTTTTTGAAGTCGTTGCTCTGTCTCCAGTTGCTAGGAGCTATCGGGCTACTCTAGCCGATCCCAACTGGCGTGTTGCAGTGGAGAAGGAGTATTCTGCTCTCATCGCCAATAATTCATGGGATTTTATTCCTCGCCCGCCGGGATCCAATATTGTGACTGGCAAGTGGGTGTTTAAACATAAGTTCAATGTTGATGGCTCTCTTGAGCGCTACAAAGCCAGATGGGTTCTCTGCGGTCTCACTCAGCGCCCTGGTATTGATTTCTATGAAACCTTCAATCTAGTTGTTAAGCCTACTACAGTCCGGATAGTCCTCTCATTGGCTCTATCACATGGTTGGCTTAACCACCAGCTCGATGTCAACACTGCCTTTCTTCATGGACATATGTCTGAAACTGTTCATTGTGCTCAGCCTGCGGGATTTGAGGACTCCACACATCCTGACTATGTTTTCCGGCACAAACACTCACTTTATGGTCTTAAGCAGGCTCCTTGTGCATGGTACAGTCGGTTTGCTTCTCATCTACTGTAGCTTAGGTTTGTCGAGGCCAAGTCAGATACGTCTATTTTTGTGTATCACAAAGAACCAACATGATGTATCTTCTTCTTTATGTGGATGATATTGTGCTCACAGCATCATCTACAGCTCTCCTGCAACGAACCATTCATGCCTTACAACAAGAATTCTCTATTAAGGACCTTGGCAAGCTCCATCATTTTCTCGGTATGCATGTTCAGCACTCAGCTTCAGGCCTCTTTCTTTCCCTACGCCAGTACATGATTGAGATATTAGAATGAGCTAGTATGAGTGACTGCAAACCATGTGTTGCTATTGTTGATGTGAATCCCAAGCTCCCTACTGCCGACGATCCTGTCTCCAACCCCATAGATTTTTGCAGTCTTGCGGGAGATCTATAGTACCTCACATTCACTCACCCAAATATTTCCTATGTCGTTCAGCAAGAATGTCTTCACATGCATGATCCCCGAGAACCACACTTGGCTGCCCTTAAGCACATCCTACGCCTGTTCACAGCACTCTGGATCTGGGCCTGTGTGTGCACCCCTCGTCTCAGTCGGATCTGATTGTTTACTCTGATGCTGATTGGGCGGGTTGTCCGGATACTCGTCGGTCCACTTCTGGATATGCTTTTTTCTTGGCGACAACCTCATTTCTTGGTAATCCAAGCGCCAAAACATTGTGTCATGTTCTAGTGCTAAAGCAGAGTATTGTGTTGTCCCCAATGTCGTTGTTGAGGCCTCATGGACCTATCAATTGTTGTCCGAACTACACACTCCTCTGGGCAAAACAACATTGGTATATTGTGACAACATCAGCGCAGTTTGTCTTCCAACACCATCTAGCATCAACGTAGCAAGCATATTGAAATTGATTTCATTTTGTCTAAGGATGCGTCGCCCTTAGAGATGTTCGTGTCTTACATGTTCCCACGACATCCCAGTTCACCAACGTCTTCACCAAAGGAATAATGTCTTTCATGTTCAATGAGTTCCGGTCTAGTCTCAATGTTCGCTCCATGGACGTTTCGACTAGGGGTGTTAGATAGATCTTTGTATATGGATAGCTCACTACATATATGGCTAGTGCTTGGCCTGTGATGCCGGCCAGCTATACATGGTAGTATTGGTTATGGTAGTGATTGATTCGGAGCATATATGGAGGCGATCCTGCATGATCATTGTCTACCGATCATGCAGATCTCTTAGTGATAGGAGGTTTCCTTTTGTCTCTAAGTCTCCCTCCCCTATATATATGTAGATGTATCACCCCTTCATGAATATACTACTATTCCTCCAACTCTTCTACACTTTCAATAACTATATGTTATGTAGATTTTATCTTCTAACTCACGGTTTTAGATAATGTGGTACTGTGATAAGTTATTCAGGGGGGAGCACTGTAAGGACTAGCCTTGGCAAATAAGAGTTGGATGTGGGGAAATTCCTTGCCAAGCTCCCTCCTCACATGAGGGTTGAAAACATCAAGAACTATACATCTTTCAATCTGAGACAGGATGGAGTGAAAGTTGAGTTCCTCGAATGGGTAGGCAAAATTGAACCATATGGGCAGCTACAATTAGGGATGGCAGCAGATATGATACCCTGTGGGCACAAAAAGCCATACCCATGCCCACGCCCACCAAAGAAAAAATATAACATTACCTATACCCGCTACCCACCATGGGTACAAAATTACCACATACCCACTACCCGCATGGGTAAGGGTAACGGGTATCCATACGCACCAACATTTCAATACACATGGTCATTTTAATTGCAACAGTAAGAACCAAATACAAAATATGGAAGCCTCAAACCTCATCAATAATGGAAGATGCTAGAATACAATATTATCTTTGTGTCCACCATAGAGTTTTGGCATTTTATATGGAGCACTTCTTTACTCTGGACCAATATGTCATATGTTAGCGGATTCCCCATTAGGTGGTAGGTATGAGACAAGGAAGAACATGCCCACACCCATCATAACCAATGGGTATAGGAAATATCCCAATAACATACCCGTGGGGATCAAAATTCTACATACTCGTGCCCTAATGGGGTTTTTGCCCATCGGGTATCGGGCACCCATTAACATATCTAGCAACAATAAGGCTTGGTCAAGATGACATATGGTGTATGGAAGGTTTTTGCACATATGGCATATGGAAATCCAGCACTGAAGGGGCATTCAAAAAACAGATATAAAGGTTTTGGAGATGATTGGGTTTCCTGGAATGGTAAAATTGTGAGAGATGGCTCAAGATTATTAATGATGAGAATGGGCTATTGTAATCATCGACTCACATATGGGGATTTCTTCTAGAACAATCAGGAGAATGGATATCACTTAGCTAACAGGACATTAATGGCCCAAAGGGTGGGAGTTTGGGCATGCCAAGTCTTGTCTGTCTTAACTTGCCTGCTCGCCTCCTGGGTTTCTAGATACCATCTGAGTGGTAATGTTTTGTGGAAAAAAGATTGTGGATGAGAAGTACAAAACTAACACTCCTAACCTTTTCTGTTGCCCTGAGTGATTTGGGCAGCTAAATCTGCCAAAGTTGATTTTGAAGCCAAACACTATCTGGAGTTCATAGCAAACAAAGCATAGAGGTAGCAAACAGGCAGGCAATCGTGAGCAGATGCAATTTACCAGGCGGAGCTGCGGCAGAGAAGTTGGAAGGAAGGCCATAGACCTGCAGCCGCGTCTTGATCACGTCCAATGGGCACAACACTGTCGCAGAGATCATCCCTGCCACAAATACAAAGGAAGCAGAACACAGGACCACCGTCAAACATATCTTCTGCAGTCAATTATATTGGTATGGTGCAAGCGTGGAATCAAAAAGATCTGGTGCCTCACACGGAGGTGCAGAATTACCTGCCGAGCCGCCGGCGACGGCGTTGCAGGCCGCCTCGCGGAGCTTCTCCCGCGCTCCGCGGCGGCCGCTCTCCGACATGTCCGACACAGGCGCCTCGGGACCGAAAGGAAGATGAGAACCGGGCCGTCCTTCCGAGTCTACCTTCGCACACGGCCGCTAGAAGAAGCGGAATACCGATGTCCCAGTGCAGCCCTGTGGCGGAGCAGCCGGGTCGGAACAGTGGTAACACGTGGGGCGGCGGTCGAGAGTACCGCATCCGCAGCAGCTCATGTAGCAAAATTTAGGTCTCGCTCTTCAGCTCACTCAACTTGTTTAAATTAATTTTTTTCAGGAACTAACTGATATTCTAGCTCGGTTCATCAACGAGACAGCTCGATTTAGTAACAAGTCAGTTCGTAAGCTAAAAAGCTATCATATTTCAATAAAACAAAACTATATACATATTATTTATATAATAATGCTAATAGGAACATGGAGTGACCAACTGGGAAAACAATGCTACTACAAGGGTGGAATGGGACGCCCTTGGCTGATTAATTAGGAAAGCTAGTGTGAGTTGACCTTTTTCCCGAAACGGGCAAGTAGGGTGGAGGATGCAGGTGTAAGGAGGTTCTCGGGTCGGACTGTCTATTAGTTTTCGGACAAGGGATTCCTATACTGCCTTTGGCCTAGAAACCGTAGCAGTTCTCTCCTCTAGTGGAACTTTGTAAAGACCTCATAGTGTACCCTCGCCTACTCACCTTGGCAGTGTTTAAGGGTTTGATCAACCCGAGGCAACAAAGGGAACACGTCTTGTGGGTAAAGATGTGCAACCTCTACAGATTGTAAAACTGGTATATCAGCCGTGCTCACGGTCATGAGCGGCTCGGACCCTCACATGAGTAACTTATGGAATTAAACATAATTGGTCATTTGCATCGCATTGTGGTTTCATTATTAATTTTGATCTCATATTTATTGAGTTGGTATTTACTTATACTTAGTTACTGCTAATAAAATTTGACCAACTTATTAAAAGTAATGCTTTGCCTTAACCATTATTTGTTGATTAGCCTGACACTATACATGAGCCCCCACGGTATGTGAGCTCATGCACATTATTCCCCACACTTGTTGAGTGATGAACTTTTGTGAGCTCACTCTTGCGATAAAACTCCCCCCCCCCCATTGTGGCGGAACCGCCCAGATTATTCTAGCTTAAGTGCCTTGATCTCACCCAAAGGGCAATGACCCACACTTAAGACAAAATAAACTGTCAATTCATTGGATCTAGTCCGATTGAAGCCACTTACCCAGGGATCGAGTACCATTTGCTCACACGAAGGTGAGGCACAGAGAAATACAATAAAGCATAATACCACAAATTAAAAATGAGTACTTAGAGTTATTACATCATCGGAGTTTGAAAACAGTAAACATTGTTCTTGTTGCAGCGGAAATTAACTAACGATAAATAAAGAGTGAGGCGAAGCCAGGACCATCACTCATCCTGGTCATCACCTACTGAGGCAGGGTTCCACTCGACTGTTCAACCCGGTGGCAAGGTGGACGGCCAAGTCGACCCAGAAACCATATCCTCCTCGAAGGTACCTCTAAAAATTATGCCACAAGCAAGGCTGAGTATACTAATGTCAAATAACAGATTTAGCATTTTTCCTAACCTTTTCTTTGCGCAAGAGCAATTATTCCTAAGTTTGGTCATTTTTCCTTATAGGGGATGGGTTGTATGATTTCTTAAAGTTTCTTATAATTTTTCATGGGGTAGGGGAAACATATTTCTTAGTCATACTTAGGTCATTTTTATATTTTTCCTCAAAACCTTGCTGCTAAATTAGTCTAGGAAAAATAAGTTGGTATTGTGGTTCACATGTCTAGATCCTGATTTTATTTTCCAAGAAAATGGGCAGAAACCTAATTTATTTTATAATCTCTATTTAAATGAGAAGACTATGGTGTACAATAATTTTGTAGGACTCTACTGTTGATTGGTCATCTCCTAAAAATTTCTTAGCTTCAGTAATATAGTTCTTGTCGGAGACCATAATTAGGGGTACCCCCAAGACTCCTAATCTCAGCTGGTAACCCCCATCAGCACAAAGCTGCAAAGGCCTGATGGGCGCGATTAAGGTCAAGGCTCAGTCCACTGAAGGGACACGATCTCGCCTCGCTCGAGCCCAGCCTCGGGCAAAGGCAGCCGACCCCGGAGGATTCACGTCTCGCCCGAGGGCCCCCTCAAGCAACGGACACACCTTCGGCTCGCCCGAGGCCCAGTCTTCGCAGAGAAGCAACCTTGGCCAGATCGTCACGCCAACCGACCGTATCGCAGGAGCATTTAATGCAAGGATCGCCTGACATCTTATCCTAACGCGCTCTTCAGTCGACAGAGCCGAAGTGACCTCAGTCACTTCGCCGCTCCACTGACCGACCTGACAAGAAAACAGCGCCGCCTGCCCCGCTCCGACTGTCGTGCCACTCGCCAGAGTGAGGTCGACAGCAGCTAAGTCCAGCCTCGGGCGACATAGGAAGCTCTGCCTCGCCCGACCCCAGGGCTCGGCCCCCATCTCAGCTCCGGAAGACGACGAACTCCGCCTCGCCCGACCCCAGGGCTCGTACTCAGCCTCGGCTCCGGAAGACGACGAACTCCACCTCGCCCGACCCCAGGGCTCAGACTCGGCCTCGGTTCCAGAAGACGACGAACTCCGCCTCGCCTGACACCAGGGCTCGGACTCGGCCTCGGCTCCGGAAGACGATGGACTCCGCCTTGCCCGACCCCAGGGCTCGGACTCAACCTCGACCTCGGAGGAATCGCCACCTCGCCCAAACTCAGGTTCGGACCAGCCACGTCGCCAGAGGGGCCATCATTACCCTACCCCTAGCTAGCTCAGGCTACGGGGAACAAGACCGGCGTCCCATCTGGCTCGCCCCGGTAAACAAGTAATGATGACACCCCGCACGATCCATGACGGCGGCAGCTCCCAGCCCCTTATGTCAGCAAGGAGACATCAGCAAGGACCCGATAGCCCCGACAGCTGTACTTCCGCAGGGCTCCAGCGCTCCTCCGACGACCACGACATCACATGAACAGGGCGCCAAAACCTCTCCGGCCGCCACGACGGCATGTACTTAGGGCTCTAGCTCCTCTCTGCTAGACACGTTAGCACACTGCTACACCCCCCATTGTACCCCTGGACCCTCTCCTTACGCCTATAAAAGGAAGGTCTAGGGCTCTCGTACGAAGAGGTCGGCCACGCGGGAGAACGGGCCGGCGCATAAGGCTCTCGCTCTCTCTCTCTCAATCACTCCCGCGCGAACGCTTGTAACCCCCTACTGCAAGCGCATCCAGCCACCCTGGGCGCAGGACAACACGAAGGCCGCGGTTTCCCCTCGCTGTTCTCCCCCCTTTGTGTCCCGTCTCGCGCTGACCCATCTGGGCTGGGGCACGCAGCGACAATTTACTCGTCGGTCCAGGGACCCCCTGGGGTCGAAACGCCGACAGTTGGCGCGCCAGGTAGGGGCCTGCTGCGTGTTGATGAACAGCTTCCCGTCAAGCTCCAGATGGGTAGTCCCCAGCAACCTTTCCAACCCGGGACGACGCTTCGTTTCGAGAGTCTCGAGTTCATGTCTCTCGACGGCAGCTACGACATGGTACTCCTTCTTCCGCCACGCGACGACGACAATGGCGGCCGTCAGCCCGCCCGTCGGCAGCGGAATCGACGACGTCTTCCCCACGTGGCGGAAGAGCAACATTCAGTTCTGTCCCGTCGCCTCCCCCGCTGACGGAGGAGGAGGCGGGGCAGGCATGGCCAAGCAGGGGGCGACACCTCGTCGGCTGTCAAGCGAGTCGACGGCGCCGGCGCCCCAGCGGGGGACACGCCGGGCGTTGACCTCGCGTTGGAGACGAAGACGAGCGCCGTTTCCCCGCAACACGCCAACATCGAGCTGACGGATGACGCCAGCACGCTCGCGAAGGGCTTGCTGGGCGTCGCCCTCGTACCTGTGACAACGGCGCAGTCCGCCCTTGACGTGACTTCGTCACCACCCGTCGATCAAGAGGTACCGTCCGTTTCCCATCCCGTGCCTTTCAGATTCAGTTTCGATCCACCAAGCGACCCTGCTTTGGTGGAGGCTTTCGCAAAGGCATGTCCAAACCCTCCGGGGTACCATGTGCGGACACCCTGGGACAGACTGACGGCCGTCTCGACCTACGGGCCCTCGGGTTCCGAGGAAGATGATGAGCCCGACTCTAGTTGGGATTTCTCCGGGCTTGGTAACCCCAGTACCATGCGGGACTTCATGACCGCGTGTGACTACTACCTCTCCGATTGTTCCTATGGTAGCCACAGCCTCGGCGACGAGGACTGTGGCCCAAGTCGCGAATGTTTCCACGTCGATCTAGGGGGTCTCGGCGAAGGCAACCATCTTGGTATGCCGAAGAACGGCGATCCCCCTAGGTCTGCGTCTCGTGTTGACATCCTTCCGGAGCTAGCTGTGGTCCTAGTCCCTGCGGGGGGTCAGGACGCACAGCTTGAGCAAATCCACGAGATGCAGGCCAGGCTCGACGAGGAGGCAGGAACACTTGGGCAGCCTTGGCTGAACCTCGGACAGGAGTGGGCAGGCCGAGCTCCGGCCGGAGAAGCGCGTCATCTAGCCCAGGACGTCCCGCACCGCATCGCCGACGATACCAGGCCAAGGCTGCCCCCGGTTTCCAGTGGGGTCGGCCAGAACCTGGCTGCAGCTGCGATACTACTCCGAGCGATGATGGAACCCTCCACCACCGAGGGGCGGCGTATCCAGGGAGAGCTCAAGAACCTCCTGGAAGATGCCGCGGTCTGATGGGCCGAAAGCTCTGCCTCCCGAAGGCAGGGGTACCCCCCGGAGCATCGTGCCACGACTTCCGGATTCGTGCGAGAAGCCTCGGTCCACACCAGGCGCACGCGCAACACGGCGCATGCGGCCCCGGGTCGCCTCGGCAACGAGCACCACCACCGCAACCGTCGAGCCCACCTCGACGAAAGGGTGCACCGAGGCTGCCACCCCAAGCGTGGGGGACGCTACGACAGCGGGGAGGATCGGAGCCCCTCGCCCGAACCACCCGGTCCGCAGGCTTTCAGCCGGGCCATACGACGGGCGCCATTCCCGACCCGGTTCCGAACCCCGACTACCATCACAAAGTACTCGGGGGAGATGTAAGGCCCAAAATGTGTATAAGAAAAAAAAATAATAAAATAAATGAAGAAATAAAATAGTAAATTCAGAAATCTCGAATTATACTTGCGTACTGAAAATCGAGGACTGAATTTTGAAAACCAAAGAAGTAATAGAAAAGCTTTCTACTCAACTGAATGAGTATGCATATCATGATGTACCATAAGCATTTTTTTACATGAATGTTTAATGTTGAAGTAACTTCTATTTCATATTCCACCTTCAAAATACTATTTTTCTAAAAAGAAAGAAAATAATATGAGTATTTCTCATTTCAAACATCTATCAACTAAATAAATCAATTAAAATAAATATATCTATTGCTTCATAATTAATTTTTAGTATGTATAAAATTGAATTCTTAAACTTTATCTTAGATTGGAGTTAGAATTTTGTAATGCCACAAAAAAAGAAGAACAAAATTCTAAGATTTGAGAGAAGAGGATTAAACTACTACACAAAATAGAGAAATAAATTTATGAACGCATGAGTCCTTCCCATATTAGGATATTAAATTTGTATGTTTAAAATGAGTATGAGTTCACAATTAGAATTGAATTCAAATTTGAATTCTAGAAATTTAAAAGGAATAGAAAAGGGGAAAGGAAAATATAAAAGAAAAAGAGAAATGCTTGAATGGGCTGAGATCCCGCTTTTCGGCCCATTAGGGAATCACCTCTGCGCGGCCCATCCACTGCGCACTTGCGCCTGCTGACGCTGGGGCCCACTTTTCAGCCTCCATGGACACCTGTTTGGACCAATGACGCGTGGGGCCGCGTCGTCAGCCCATCCTTCTTCCTCGCACTGCGTCCGCACCAAATCATGGGTGCCGCGAATCCGCCGCCAGGGATTGTGCGGATTTCGCTTGCCGTTCCAACCTCCCTCCTCGACAAACTCGGACCGTCAGGCAACCATCCCTTCCCTCGCGTCATACTCTGCGGAGCCGAGTCTTCTTCTTCCCCCAACAGCTTCTCCGCCATCCGCGCTCCGTGGGCTAAACTGCGCTCCGTCAGCCACGGAACCGAACCCGTGGAACCCACTGACCCTGGGAAACGGACGCCCTTGCCTCCCCGATAGCTGCGCAACTCCCCACGGGCATATAAACAAGCCCCCCCCTCCTCTGCAACACCCAACACGGCGGCGCAGGCGCCGTTCATTCCATGGCTAGCTCCTACGCTGCGCCCTTGTGCCTGCCCGCCCTCTGCTCGTTCCTACGCCAGGCGATAAAACCAGCCCCTGACGTGCCCCTCTCATCAACCAGCCGACCGCCACATATCCTCGTCATGGACACCGCGCCGCCACCATGGCTCTGTTGGTGCGAGTTCATCGCCAATGACCTCCTCCCTACCCATCGAATTGACCATCGAGGCTGATTTAGAGCAGAAATAGGGGGCGTGGTGGCTGTGCTGCGCGAGTCAGGGGCTCTGGTGTGTCCGTGTCATCGACTACCGGTCGTCGGCGCCAACTCTTCTCCATGGAACCGCACCACGGCGTGGTCGAGTCTCCCTATGGCGTAATTCGTGGTATGTCGGCTCGGATCATACCCGTCTCTGTCCCCTCTATCCATAGCTATAGTTAGTAGTGCAGTTGGATCACTATGGGGTTGGTCGAGCGTTGCTCTGGTGGCCTCGCCGTCGTGCGGTGCTTACTGTTTGCCGTGACCCAGCGCGGAGATAGGAGAAGGCCTCCTGGCCGTTGGATCAGTTAGGGGCGTCTAGAATTAGATCTGGGATAGCATTTAGGTGGAATCAATCCGTGATCGTTCGTTCTAAGATTGACGGTCATGATTAGATCGCGAATGTTTAAAATCCATGCCCTTGATCTCAAACCGTGCGGCTCAGGATGCCCAATACCCTTTCATCGTGTACTTTTTATATAAGAGACCCTAGAAAATGTGTTAACTAACCCGCAGTCCGGTGTATAGTGCTCTGTGTCTTAGAGATTCTTGCGCAGAGGTCCCTGTGTTCTCTGGTTATCTTGTGCCCAGTCCAGAGAATTATGAAATTCAGTAAAAATAATTAGAAAATGATTATTAATGCAAAAATAAATGCTAGAACTTGTTTAATTCATAGAAAATTCATACTTAGTCCAAATTAATCCATTCCAGTTCCTATAATTTTATAATATTATTGTTTATCACATAGTATCTCTGTTTTGACATGAAAGTCAAATTAAAATTTATATTCTATTTAATCTTGTACAAAACACATCGAATCTTTAGAAATTCGTAACTTAAAATCTATGATTACGATTTGATCTGTTCCAGTTGCGTTAGTCTCGTATGAATATTTACTATACAATAACAACATTTATTATACTATGTCTCATTCTTTAATAATTAGACCTTTATTTAACTTATGTTGATTAGTTTGTTAATCTGCTTATTAATGCAATAGAAGATGATTTATGGTAAATTTATAACTTAAAGATAATTATTTATAGAATGACCTCTCATATGATTTATATTAACCAAATTATAATATGGTTTAATATTTTAATCAAACAGATTTTTTATAAAATTTTAACTCCTTAACCGTAACTCCGATCTTAGTGGTTCTTGATTCTGCGATCTCGTAGTAACGCGTAGATCATTATTATGCAATTTGTTCTTATGTTTGGTGTGATGTTAATTTTGTCTATACACTGTTTGCTTGTATTGCTACGACTAGCTGCGCGTGGTTTCGAGGATCTGAAGAATCACCCTGGTAACTGGAATCTCAAGTGCCAGACAAGTTGTGCCCTTGATTCACTTTTGTTACCCAATAATGTTCTTTATTATCATTTATCAATGCATAGGTTTAATTTCGATGGGACCCAATAGGTCATCCTAGACTGTTTATCCTTTTACCTTGGTTATCCCTGAATCACTTGGGTAGTTATGCTATTGCTCTATATGGTTTTGGGATTAATATTTCATTACATCCATGTTCCAATTTTTCTGTTATGTTATTTATGTTCATGATAAGATCATTATGTTAATTGGAACATGGAGCGACCACCCGGGAAAACAGTGCTACCACAAGGGTTTAATGGGATGCCCTTGGCTGATTAACTAGGAAAGCTAGTGGAGGTCTTCCTTACCCGAAAGGGGCAAGGGCAGTAGGGGAGTGGTCAGTGTAGGGAGGTCCTTGGTTGATTTTGCTGCGATGGCAGTCAGGCAAGAACCCTGCACTGGAGCTTCCTATAAACTGTAGCGGGATTGCTGAAGCTAGTGGAACTTTGTAAAGGCCTCGTAGTGTTACCCTGCCTCGCTTCCTTGATAGAGGTGTATGGGATTCATGACCCCTTGGCAGATGGGTAACACGGCTTGTGGGTAAAGATGCGCAACCTCTGCAGAGTGTAAAACTAGTATACTAGCCGTGCTCACGGTCATGAGCGGCTCGGACCCTCACATGATTAATTTATGGAACCTAAATTCAATTTGACATTTGCATCGCATCAGGGATTATTTTACTATTACTGTTCTTTATTATTATTAAGGTTTGGTATTTACTTACATCTAGTAATTGCTAATAAAAGTTTGACCAACATTAAAAGCAATGCTCAGCTTTAACCATTTTCTTTGATAAGCCTTACACTTCATGAGCTCCCACCTTTGGTGAGTTCATGCCACATTATTCCCCACAACTTGTTGAGCGATGAACATGTGTGAGCTCACCCTTGCTGTCTCACACCCCCCCCCACAGGAGAAGAACAGGTGGTTCAAGAGGAGCCATAACGAGGAGTTCGATTCGATCTAGGTGGCGTCTCCCAGTTGACTTTCTGGCGCCAAGGATAGATTTTAGATCCTGTTATATTTATCTTTTATTTTTGTAAAGTCTTCCGCTATGTAATAAGTACTCTGATTATTATGATATTTATCTCTATACACTCTGTGATTATATATGTTGTCTTCTCGGCGCATGTATGAGATGCACCCGGCTTTGTCCGCTAAACCGAGTGTTACAGAAGTGGTATCAGAGGAATGTTGACTGTAGGACGAAACCTAGATAGAACTGGACAACCATTACCTACTTACCTTACTCTGATTCTTTCTATAGTTATCTTGATCCTACTGTTTTACTCTGATTAACCTTACCTTTGCTACTCTGATTCTTTTCTTAACTTATCTCAATCCTTCATCATCTATTTCCGCTTTACTTTAATTATTCTTACCTTTTCTTTCTAAAGACAAATATGGATTTCCCACTTGAAATCTTGTGCCTAAAGTGACCTTTAGGAATAGGAGACCTACTCCTAGGAACAAAAACAAAACTATTTTACCTACACGCTTGAGTGTTTGTTCTTATGATACCTGTCTGATTTGGATCTTTGATTGAGTGTGATTAGTTATGGAGTAATGTCCACAATTACATCTGCATATACGTATAGGCATAAATAAAATTCATGAGATAACTAAACAAACTAGATTATCCTCCATTAAAGTGTATCTACTCTAATGGATCCCTCTTATCTTAAAAGACTCTCTCTTATCCTAATAGATCCATCTTATCTTAAAAGATTCTTTCTTATTTTAACAGAATCATCTTATCTCAAAAGATTCTCTCATATCTTAATAGACCTACCTAATCTTAAAAGATTATTTCTTACTTTAATAGATCCCTCTTATCTCGAAAAAAAAATTCTATCATATCCTAATAGATCTAACTAATCTCAAAAGATTCTATCTTATTCTTAGTGATTCATCTTGTTCTAATAAGCATACTTATCCCCACCACTTTGCTTATCTCAAAATAGTGTAACAAACATGATATATTCCAAAAAAATTAAGTAGATCATATCTAGTCTAATCTGATTACACCTATTTAATTCTAATCCCATCTAATTTGATTAGACCTAACCTAATGGACAAACATGTTAGATAATACTGGTAAAATAAGATTGGATTCTCCTCTTATAAATATGTTTTAATCCAAGTTGGACTGAGATTCCAATTTAGACTAGACCACATACAACAACCTGGCCTTATGCAACTACCTCAACCATTCGATGGCTGCATAACTCCTCTGTTTTAATTTAAACGAAAAATTATGATCTACCAACCCATATAACTCATCCCATTTCAAAAGATTCTAACATATATTAATATATTCTACCCTGGTAGATTTATCTAACTTAAACTAAGTTTAATCCAGTTATATCCAATCCCATCCAGACCCTACCTAATCTAATATGGTCTAATCTATGTTACAAGCATTAACTAAACCATATTCCGATAAATGGTTTTTAAATCCGAATTGGTGTCTTAGACCAACTTGTCCGAGAAACCACGACCTAGCCTATATTATAGGTTGCCCAACCCATTTATCTTACAAGTAAAAAAAACTCTATTCAATCTACCTACCCCATGTACCCACACCTATCTCAACTATGTCCCTAGTTATGGTAACACCAATACCCATTATCCTTGATGATAACACCAAACTTGACCGATATAACAGGTTACATGACTTATCCAACCAATCTAGAAGCAAAACAACAAGATAGATTCTGCTTAACCTTATCTAACTTATAACCACCTATTAACCTATTTTGTTTACCTAAGAATCTGCCTTCACTACATGTCCCAAATTCGGATAACAACTTCGAGAACGAAGATTGAAGATGATCGACTTCATCAAATCAAGGAAGGATAAGATTCAAGCCAGATCTTCAAAGGAATCAAGATCCACAATCTTGGATGGAGTATTTCCTTACCCTATCCTTTCTTGCCCAAACCTATCTATGCTTTAAAGACATCTTCTATCCTACATAATAAAGTGGACATACATATATACACCCATGCTTTCCTAACCACCAGCTCCACCAAGCTACATAAACATATATATAAATTACTACTATTTGTAAGATCTAAATGTTACTTTAGTTAGAGAATGATATGATATTATTTTAGGAGTAATAATAAGGTCTAATTGACCCATGTGTTGCTAATAAATTATGCATCATGCTGAGATTTTTGTTTGTGCATATGTGTTGAGACAATATGGTTATACACCCTTTCCTTGCAAATCTCGAGGACGAGATTTCTGTTAAGGGTGGTAGGATTTGTAAGGCCCAAAATGTGTATAAGAAAAAAAATAATAAAATAAATGAAGAAATAAAATAGTAAATTCAGAAATCTCGAATTATACTTGCGTACTGAAAATCAAGGACTGAATTTTGAAAACCAAAGAAGTAATAGAAAAGCTTTCTACTCAACTGAACGAGTATGCATATCATGATGTACCATAAGCATTTTTTTACATGAATGTTTAATGTTGAAGTAACTTCTATTTCATATTCCACCTTCAAAATACTATTTTTCTAAAAAGAAAGAAAATAATATGAGTATTTCTCATTTCAAACATCTATCAACTAAATAAATCAATTAAAATAAATATATCTATTGCTTCATAATTGATTTTTAGTATGTATAAAATTGAATTCTTAAACTTTATCTTAGATTGGAGTTAGAATTTTGTAATGCCACAAAAAAGAAGAACAAAATTCTAAGATTTGAGAGAAGAGGATTAAACTACTACACAAAATAGAGAAATAAATTTATGAACGCATGAGTCCTTCCCATATTAGGATATTAAATTTGTATGTTTAAATTGAGTATGAGTTCACAATTAGAATTGAATTCAAATTTGAATTCTAGAAATTTAAAAGGAATAGAAAAGGGGAAAGGAAAATATAAAAGAAAAAGAGAAATGCTTGAATGGGCTGAGATCCCGCTTTTCGGCCCACTAGGGAATCACCTCTGCGCGGCCCATCCACTGCGCACTTGCGCCTGCTGACGCTGGGGCCCACTTTTCAGCCTCCGTGGACACCTGTTTGGACCAATGACGCGTGGGGCCGTGTCGTCAGCCCATCCTTCTTCCTCGCACTGCGTCCGCACCAAATCATGGGTGCCGCGAATCCGCCGCCAGGGATTGTGCGGATTTCGCTTGTCGTTCCAACCTCCCTCCTCGACAAACTCAATCCGTCTGGCAACCACCCCTTCCCTCGCGTCATACTCTGCGGAGCCGAGTCTTCTTCTTCCCCCAACAGCTTCTCCGCCATCCGCGCTCCGTGGGCTAAACTGCGCTCCGTCAGCCACGGAACCGAACCCGTGGAACCCACTGACCCTGGGAAACGGACGCCCTTGCCTCCCCGATAGCTGCGCAACTCCCCGCGGGCATATAAACAAGCCCCCCTCCTCTGCAACACCCAACACGGCGGCGCAGGCGCCGTTCATTCCATGGCTAGCTCCTACGCTGCGCCCTTGTGCCTGCCCGCCCTCTGCTCGTTCCTACGCCAGGCGATAAAACCAGCCCCTGACGTGCCCCTCTCATCAACCAGCCGACCGCCACATATCCCCATCATGGACACCGCACCGCCACCATGGCTCTGTTGGTGCGAGTTCATCGCCAATGACCTCCCTACCCATCGAATTGACCATCGAGGCTGATTTAGAGCGGAAATAGGGGGCGTGGTGGCTGTGCTGCGCGAGTCATGGGCTCTGGTGTGTCCGTGTCATCGACTACCGGCCGTCGGCGCCAACTCTTCTCCACGGAACCGCACCACGGCATGGTCGAGTCTCCCTATGGCGTAATTCGTGGTATGTCGGCTCGGATCATACCCGTCTCTGTCCCCTCTATCCATAGCTATAGTTAGTAGTGCAGTTGGATCACCATGGGGTTGGTCGAGCGTTGCTCTGGTGGCCTCGCCGTCGTGCGGTGCTAACTGTTTGTCGTGACCCAGCGCGGAGATAGGAGAAGGCCTCCTGGCCGTTGGATCGGTTAGGGGCGTCTAGAATTAGATCTGGGATAGCATTTAGGTGGAGTCAATTCGTGATCGTTCGTTCTAAGATTGACGGTCATGATTAGATCGTGAATGTTTAAAATCCATGCCCTTGATCTCAAACCGTGCGGCTCAGGATGCCCAATACCCCTTCATCATGTACTTTTTATATAAGAGACCCTAGAAAATGTGTTAACTAACCCGCAGTCCGGTGTATAGTGCTCTGTGTCTTAGAGATTCTTGCGCAGAGGTCCATGTGTTCTCTGGTTATCTTGTGCCCAGTCCAGAGAATTATGAAATTCAGTAAAAATAATTAGAAAATGATTATTAATGCAAAAATAAATGCTAGAACTTGTTTAATTCATAGAAAATTCATACTTAGTCCAAATTAATCCATTCCAGTTCCTATAATTTTATAATATTATTGTTTATCACATAGTATCTCTGTTTTGACATGAAAGTCAAATTAAAATTTATATTCTATTTAATCTTGTACAAAACACATCGAATCTTTAGAAATTCGTAACTTAAAATCTATGATTACGATTTGATCCGTTCCAGTTGCGTTAGTCTCGTATGAATATTTACTATACAATAACAACATTTATTATACTATGTCTCATTCTTTAATAATTAGACCTTTATTTAACTTATGTTGATTAGTTTGTTAATCTGCTTATTAATGCAATAGAAGATGATTTATGGTAAATTTATAACTGTTCTTCCTCATTCTCTCGCTCTCATCTCACCTCCCGGTGTTCGATAATGGCATCCTCGCCCACGGCGAGCTTGCCGCAACTAGATCCTAAGGCCAAGGAAGGGTGCGACCTGGTCCCATATATGCTCCCAGGGCATTCGGTTGGACGGGAGCGTGCACCGTGGAGCGCGCCGAAGACTCTAGGTTCCGTTTTGCTGGAGTGGACAAGAGAAGGGTGAAAGACCTGACAGTGGGTCCCAACGGTCACAGACAGAGTGAAAGGAGCGGGCGTGAGAGGGGATAGCGGGCGGCGGCTGACAGTGGGCCCCGCACGTAAGTGAGACCGGGCATGGCTTTGGGCTGGCGGGAGGTGAGGTGTGAAGTGGGCCAAATTTTGGTTCCCAGGCCCAAGCGGTTTTCCCTATTTATTTTCTTTTTTTTATATATATATTTTGTTTTGTTTTCCCTTTGAGTTTGGAGTTCAAAATTCAAAATTCAAACTTATAATGTGGTAAAGCTCCCTCAGATTAAGGGTACAAATTTGCTTATACTATTATTTTATTTATTTATTTATTTGTCCATACATTTTCTTCTCTTTCTCTACTTATAAATTCTAGTTTATCTTTTATATTCCACCTTCCCCTTTTGGGATTTTAATATATTTATCGTCATATTATTTTTTTTATGTTATCACAAAATGCACACAAAAATAAAATCCCAGCATGATGCATGTATTATTTTCGGGTATTTCTTGTTAATCATGTGTTTGTGTAAGTGATATGTTCACCTGAAATGATAAACATGGGTAACACATATAGATATAGAGTATTATACTTTCTCTTTTTAGCCTTTCATACAAAGTGGGTGTTACAAATCCTACCCCCCTTAAAAAGAATCTCGTCCGCGAGATTTAGGAGGAACGAGGGAAAAGATGGGGAAAATCTATGTGGAGCTCTTCTTCTCTCTCCCAAGTCGCTTCATCTTCACCGTGGTGACTCCATTGCACTTTGCACATCTTTATCACCTTATTTCTTGTAAATCGAGTCAATGTATCGAGAATCTTGATCGGGTACTCCGTGTAAGTCAGATCACCCTGAACACTGAGCTCTTCCATTGGTAACTGTTTCTCAGGGACACGGAGACACTTCTTCAGTTGAGATACGTGGAACACATTATGCACATCCGATAGAGTAGCAGGTAACTCGAGTTGGCATGCCATCATCCCAACTCTTCTAAAGATCAGGAATGGTCCAATGTAGCGTGGGGACAATTTGCCCTTAACTTTGAATCTCCCCATTTCACGAAGTGGTGACATCTTGAGGTACACATGATCACCTTCCTCAAATTCTAGTGGTCTCCCTCTATTATCAGCATAGCTCCTTTATCTGGTCTAAGCTACCCTCAAATTCTCCCGAATTATACAGACTTGCTCTTCTGCCTCTTGAATAAGTTCAGGTCCAAAGAACTGTGTTCCTCTAGTCTGATCCAATATAGAGGAGTCCTGCATTTCCTGCCATATAGAGTCTCGAACGGTAACATCTTCAGACTATCCTGGCAACTATTATTATATGAGAACTCAGCATAAGGTAGACTCTTGTCCCAACTACTACCATGCTGAAGGGCACAAGCTCTCAACATGTCTTCCAATACTTGATTAGTCCTTTCAGTCTATCCATCAGTCCGAGGATGGTAGGCCGAACGAAAATTCAACTTCGTATCCATATTCTCATGAAAACTTTTCCAAAATCTGGAGGTAAACTATGATCCTCTATCCGAAACGATCTTCTTCGGTACACCGTGTAGAGACACAATCCGAGCCATATATCACTCTACCAATTGAGATCCCTTATAAGTAGTCTTGACCAGAATGAAATGAGCCAATTTGGTCAATCTCTCCACAATAACCCATATAGAATCATATCCTTTCGAGGTGCGAAGCAATCCAGTAATGAAGTCCATACCAATCTCTTCCCACTTCCACTCGGGTATCTTAAGCGGGTGCAATAATCCAGCTGGCCTCTGGTGTTCAGCCTTAACTCTTTGACACACATCGCACATAACCACATGTGCAGCTACATCTCTCTTTAATCCATGCCACCAATATTTCCGTTTCAAATCCTGATACATCTTAGTACTACCAGGATGGATAGAATAATCCGAGTCATGGGCCTCCTTTAAAATAGTCTCTCGAAGGCTTTTAATATCAGGAACACACATCCTGTCCTTGAACCATATGGTGCCTTGCTCATCTTCCGTAAATTCCGGAACTCGACCTTCAGTAATCAGATCCTTGATCTCTTTTATTTTAGCATCACCAATTTGTCCTTTGCGGATCTCTTGCTCCAAAGTAGGTTCCACATCAATAGTAACTCCTTCAGTATGAGCAACTATCCCCAGGTTAAGTCTCCTGAAATCCTCAACAATCTCATCGGGTAGCTGGGCAACAATGGCTGAATGAACATGCTCCTTGCGACTCAAGGCATCTGCAACCAAATTCGCCTTGCCCGGGTGATAGTGAATCTCCAAATCATAATTCTTAATAAGCTCCAACCAACGGCGTTGCCTAAGGTTGAGATCCTTCTGAGTGAATATATACTTCAGACTCTTATGATCCGTATATACTTGGCACTTAGTCCCCATGATATAATGTCTCCAAATCTTAAGCGCATGCACAACGGCTGCCAATTCCAAGTCATGAGTGGGGTAGTTCAATTCATGTTTCTGTAACTGACGAGAAGCATAAGCAATCACATGTCCTTCTTGCATGAGCACGCATCCTAAGCCTTGGCCACATGCATCACAATAGATATCAAATCCTTTCTGTAGGTCTGGCATAACCAATACTGGTGGCGACATCAATCTTTTCTTCAATTGATCAAAGCTGTCTTGGCACTTCTCGTCCCACTTAAATTCTCTTCCTTTCTCCAAAAGTGAAGTCATAGGTTTAGCAATCTTAGAAAATCCTTCAATAAATCTCCGATAATAGCTAGCAAGTCCCAAGAAACTCCGAATCTCCGTGACTGTAGTGGGTACTCTCCACTCCATTATCTCCTTAACCATAGCAGGATCCACTGATATTCCTCCATTAGAAATAATATGACCAAGAAATGGCACTTCGCCAATCCAAACTCGCACTTGCTGAACTTGGCATATAGCTGGTTATCTCGTAGCTTCTGTAGCACCAACCTCAGATGTTCCTCATGATCGCTATCACTCTGGGAATAGATAAGTATATCATCGATGAATACCACGACGAATTTATCCAAATACTCCATAAACACCTTATTCATCAAGTTCATAAAATAAGCTGGTGCATTGGTTAATCCAAACGACATAACAGTAAACTCATATAATCCATATCGAGTCGAGAAAGCCGTCTTGGGAATATCCGATGGTCTAATCCTCATCTGATGGTATCCCGATCGGAGATCAATCTTCGAAAATACTCTTGCTCCTCTCATTTGATCAAACAAATCCTCAATACGAGGCAACGGATACTTGTTCTTCACAGTAACATCATTAAGGGATCTATAATCCACACACATCCGCTGCGATCCATCCTTCTTCTGTACGAACAGAACCGGCGCTCCCCAAGGTGAGGAACTCGGACGAATGTACCCAGCCTCTTGTAACTCAGTTAACTGCTTCTTAAGTTCCTTCAACTCCTCTACGGACATCCTATATGGCCGTTTAGAAATAGGGGCGGTTCCAGGTAAGAGATCAATAACAAACACAACTTCTCTATCAGGTGGCATCCCTGGTAACTCCTCTGGAAAGACATCCAGAAAATCTCTAACCACCCGGATGTTGTCACCAACAAACTCTTCAGGTATAAAGAACATTGCACGCATGGATGAGGAGGTTACTGCAATATTAACTTGAAATCTTTCTCCTTTAGTGGTAGTGAGTTCTACGGTACCTCTACCACATGCTATAACGGCCTTTGCCTTTCTTAGCCATGACATACCAAGGACCAGATCTATACTGCTTGACTCTAATATTATAGCAGTAGCTCCAAATTCTCTACCCATAATGGTCAATGTCAATCTACGTGTCATTTGATTCGCCTCAACAGGCCCTTTAGGTGTAATTACTATCATTGGTTTTCTCATATTTAGCAGTGGTATTTGTTGCTGTTGCTGCTGCTGTTGTTGTTGTTGCATTTGCTGTTGTTGTGCCCTCCTTTCCTTGCGTATCTCCTCTCGCTCCTGGCGTAATTCCTGTCGTATATCTTCTCTTTCCTGACGCATCTCCTAGCGTTCTTGCTGCATCTGGGCACGCATATCAGCCATAGTGTCCGCCATTTGCTGCATCACCGCCATCTGAGCAGCAACTAGTGGGTCAACTCCGCCTGGTGGAGGATTAGGAGGATTCATCTCTGCAGGTTGTGGCTGAGGTTGTCGATATATCCTTCGAGTGTGTCGATTATGAGGCAAATCAATTCCACCACCCCTCCTGGTATTGACCATCTGAGTTAGATACATAGGGTAAGAAAATAGTAGACAAGGCAAGTATTTACAAATCATTTTACTTTGGGGGATTTATTAGCTAAGCAAATTAATATTTTACCTACCATAGCTAATTCAATACCTTATGGTGGTACATGCTAAGATGTCCATCTATAATAATTCAATCAATCAAAGAAGCAAATGAGGCATTTATCATTAGCACAATCAACCAATCATTTTTAAATAAAGAAAATAGTTTTAAATTTTGTCTTAGGTTCCCTATCTCTTAGAAAGATCATAGTGGTAGGATTCCAAGGTGTGAAATCCATCTTGTCTTAGAGTAGAAAAGATAAGATTAATCAGAGTAGAGTAGCAAAAGGTGAGACAAGATCAAGGTGAGATAAGTATAGAATGAGTCAGCGTAAGGTAAGTAGGTAAGGGTTTTGTCCATTTCTATCTAGGTTTCGTCCTACAGTCAACATTTCCTCTGATACCACTTCTGTCACACCCGGCTTTAAGGAACAAAGCCAGGTGCATCTCATACATGCGCCAAGAAGACAACATATATAATAACAGAGTGTATAGAGATAAATGTCATAAAACATCAGAGTATTTATTACATAGCGGAAGGCTTATTACAAAATAAAAGAATAACCATAAAACGAACTAAGGATCGTCGGCGCCAATGTCAACTGAGCAACACTACCTAGATCAGATCATACTCCTCGCCTTGTGGCTCCTCCTGAACCACCTGCTCTTCTCCTGTGGGGGGGTGTGAGACAGCAAGGGTGAGCTCACACATGATCATAGCTGAACAAGTTGTGGGGAACCAGTGGACATAAACTCACAAAGGTGTGAGTTCATGTGATGTGTAAGGCTAATCAATGATAGGGGTTAAAGCTGAGCGTTGCTTTTAAGTAGTTGGTCAAGCTTTTATTAGCAGTTACTAAGTATAAGTAAATACCAAACCATAAGTAAAGTAATAGAACAAAATCAATAACAAACCCATGCATATGCAAATGACAAAATTGAATTTAAGTTCCATAATTTAAACATCAGAGAGTCCTGAGCCGCTCATGACCGTGAGCTCGGCTAGTATACCAGTTTTACACTCTGCAGAGGTTGTACCCTTTACCCACAAGTCATGTTACCCATCTGCCAAGGGATCGCGACTTCCCATACACCTCTACCGAGGAGGCGAGGCAGGGTAACACTACGAGGCCTTTACCAAGTTCCACTAGCTTCAGAATACCCGCTACAGTTTATAGGAAGTTCCAATGCAGGGTTCTTGTCTGACCGCCATCTCAGCAAAATCAACCAAGGACCTCCCTACACTGACCACTCCCCTACTGCCCTTGCCCCTTTCGGGTAAGGTAGACCTCCACTAGCTTTCCTAGTTAATCAGCCAAGGGCGTCCCATTAAACCCTTGTGGTGGCACGTGTTACTCAAGTTAAGCTCTATGTTCCAATTAACATTAATGATCTCAACATGAACATAAATAGAATAACAAAAAGAATTGGAACATAGAGGTAATGAATGATTATCCCAAAACCATATAAAGCAATAGCAAACTACCCAAGTGATTCAGGGGTAAACAAGGTAATGAGATAAACAATCTAGGGTGACCTATCGGGTCCCATCAAAATTAACCTATGCATGAATAAGTGATATTAAAGAACATTATTGGGTAAAAAGTGGTCAAGGGCACAACTTGCCTGGCACTTGAGATTCCAGGTACCAACTTGCTTTTCAGATGACACGTGTCCTCGTGCTAGTCGTAGCAATACAAACAAACATGGTATAGATAAAATTAACATCACACCAAACATAAGTATATACTGCATAATAATGATCTACGCGTTTCTACGGGACTAACGCAACTTGAACGGATCAAATCGGACTTAAAACGAAGGAGTTATGATTTTCCTAAGGTTTCATGTGTTTAGTATAGGATTAATTAGGAAATAAGTTTTATATATGATTTTCAGGTCAAACCAGATGTACTATGTGATAAACAATAATATTATAGATTTATAGGAATTGGAATGGACCAATTTGGGCTCCATATGAATTTTCTAGGAATTATACAAGTTCTAGCAAATATTTTCATATTGAATATCCATTTTCTAATCATTTATCCCATTTAATTGATCCCTGAACTGCGCGCCAATTAAACCGAAGCTCGGGGTTCAGTCTGCAAAAACCTGCCAGACTCAGACTACAATCCCTATGGATTGCGGGTTGATTCTAACTAAACTCAGGGTTTCTTTTACAATTGCGCTATCCGAAGGGGTATCGCCACATCTAGGCCATCCAAATTAGATCCCATGGCCAGGATTATATCCAACCTATAAGTGAATCGGCACTCACCCGGGTCACTGGATTATGATCCAACGACCCACGATCAAACTACCCGCCGATGAACCAGAGCCGCACGATCTAGCACCGACGCCCCAGATCACCACTCGCCCCATGAAATGCGTATGCCCGATCTGAACCGCCGGTCACAAGGTCTACGGTGCAGATTTAAGGCGGAAGGGGGTAAACTACAGATCAATGTCACGCGTCCCTATCGGATCGAACGGTTGGCCAGGCTTCTTCCACCTCACAGCATGCCGTCGGATGATACCCGCAACTCCACCGCGGCAGAACCGACGACCTGCTCTCCCCACCGCTATCCACTACCCCATTCGCTCCTGAGGTCGGTGCAACGCAAGGAGGACATCCGAGTGATCTGGATCGAGGTGGCTTACCAGTGGTTGAAGTTGGGGTGGTCCTCAGCCACGGCGCACTTCGGTACTGGCGGCAAAGCAGTGGTACCGATGGGAAATTCCCGGCGACCCGACCGCGACCAGGCCAAGGCGAGGCTTCGTACACCCCCGCGCTACTGTGAGAAGCCTCCGATACGGCACCCGAAGGCGGACCGGCGGGTTAGCCCCAAATTCCCCGGTGGCGGGTGCTTCCTCATTCTCTCGCTCTCATCTCACCTCCCGGTGTTCGATAATGGCATCCTCGCCCACGGCGAGCTTGCCGCAACTAGATCCTATGGCCAAGGAAGGGTGCGACCTGGTCCCATATATGCTCCCAGGGCATTCGGTTGGACGGGAGCGCGCACCGTGGAGCGCGCCGAAGACTCTGGGTTCCGTTTTGCTGGAGTGGACAAGAGAAGGGTGAAAGACCTGACAGTGGGTCCCAACGGTCACAGACAGAGTGAAAGGAGCGGGCGTGAGAGGGGATAGCGGGCGGCGGCTGACAGTGGGCCCCGCACGTGGACCGGGCATGGCTTTGGGCTGGCGGGAGGTGAGGTGTGAAGTGGGCCAAATTTTGGTTCCCAGGCCCAAGCGGTTTTCCCTATTTATTTTCTTTTTATATATATATATATATATTTTGTTTTGTTTTCCCTTTGAGTTTGGAGTTCAAAATTCAAAATTCAAACTTACAATGTGGTAAAGTTCCCTCAGATTAAGGGTACAAATTTGCTTATACTATTATTTTATTTATTTATTTGTCCATACATTTTCTTCTCTTTCTCTACTTATAAATTCTAGTTTATCTTTTATATTCCACCTTCCCCTTTTGGGATTTTAATATATTTATCGTCATATTATTTTTTTTATGTTATCACAAAATGCACACAAAAATAAAATCCCAGCATGATGCATGTATTATTTTCGGGTATTTCTTGTTAATCATGTGTTTGTGTAAGTGATATGTTCACCTGAAATGATAAACATGGGTAACACATATAGATATAGAGTATTATACTTTCTCTTTTTAGCCTTTCATACAAAGTGGGTGTTACACAACTCGACTCCGGCGTTGGTCCCGGCCAAGCCCCGGCCGACAAAGCTCCCTTTTTCGAGCCAACTCTGCCCCTGTCCGTGCTGGCACCGCTGCCTCCGGCTCCAGCTCATCGAAGAGCGGCCGAGGGTTCCTTTGACTAAACAAGTGAAGCCTCGTGCGGCAAGGCCGACCGAGCCAAGGGATTCCTACGCCTCTGGGATACGGATACCTCACTTGTCACCTTCCGCACAGAGCAACTCACATTTGGTTAAGCGGTTCGCTAGCCGACAGGCGAGTCTCAGTGCTCGAAAATGAGGGAAAAACATAGTATTACACCCAAAAATACCTACATGTTCAGGCCTCGACAGCCTTTTTTCCCCAAACACCGGGGGAAGAAAATGGTTACCGGCCCACATAGAGGCAACTCCCCACTCGGTGTGCCCCTTCGCCTCAGCTCGGATGACGAAAATCCTTGAAGCGGAGGGCGGGGCGGAGGCCACAGCCCGGCTCGCTTCCCTCCACCAAACTGCCATTTGGTGGGGGAATGCAGCCGGGCTGCACGACGAAAATCCTTGAAGCCGAGCGATGGCTGAAAGGTACCAACTTCCACGAAGTTGCGTTCCTCCAACAACAGCAAGACGAAAGCGACGCGAGCGCTCCCCATCCGGGGGCTCGGAAGGTGGAAGGATGCGATACATGGAGTGCGAAGACATGGTCGCCATCCAAGGGGGTCACCCTCCTTTTAAACGCGACTCTCCCCACTTGCGTCCTCAGCCGTCGCGGACTGAGTCTTCTCCAACACGCTCCAAGGTCCTCCATCTACGACACGGGGGCTGGGTCCCACGCGTCATGCAAGCTGCCCCAGGACAGAAGGAGCCAAACCGCCGCGCGCGGAGCACACGACGGCCCAGCGGTTACAAGCATTCCTCCACTATCACCCGGACCAGCGGGAGAAAAAGCGGACCACCATGCAGGCGGCATGCAACCGCACCAGGAGGGCGCACCCTTTCGACTTCGCCGCGTCCAGCATGGAGGCCCAGGCCCACACATCATGTAACTGGCGCGCCGGTTACTACGTGTGAGAAACTGCACCGCCACTTGCGCCAGTCCCACGCCTCCTCGACTGCGGAACCGGTGCCGCAACTCGAGGCAACCCTGCGCACGGCCCAGCAGTGCCAACCAGGCACGCCGGTCACGGGTCAGTCAGCCGCGGGAGAAGGGGCGACAGTCGATACGGCCAAAAATGGGCCGGCAGTAATGGCGATGGCAGGCGGGCGGAAGCAGTAGTCAAATCATCTGTAGGCTCACGTCCCCTCCTGGAACAGCGAGAGAACCCTCTCCCACGGCGTGAAGACAACGCGCCCGTGTTCCGTTCCTCGAAAGGCTCGCACACGCACAACGACTGCTCCGCGAACCACTCGTCCCATCGCATTAACTCTGCGGCAGGGCAGGCGACACCCTTGGCAGGCAAAGCGGGCGACGCTTCACCTCCGCCATAATGACCGCGTCAAAAAGGTACGCCACGACGTTCGATTTCGTATCCTTTTCCATTTCCTCTTTCCCTCTCTTGCAATAGGGACCGGGAAAGGGGATACTCTGAAAGGGATCCTTCTCCACGAAGGAAACGGGCCCCGAGCCTCCCTACCGATCAGAGGTTCGAAGGCTGGCCCCTCGGGAGGGTTCGGCAGCCGCCTCAGAGCACTCAGGCTCCGCGCCCATTACTGGTCAGAGGTTCAAAGGCTGGCCCCTCGGAAGGGTTCAACGGTCGCCTTAGGCCACTCGGGCTCCGCGCCTACTACTGATCAGGGGTTCGTAGGCTGGCCCCCGAAGGGTTCGATAGCCGCCTCAGAGCACGTAGAGCGAGGGATGACCCTGGGTACGTTCGATACATAACCAAGGCTCGGGCTACGCTCCCGAGGTACCCTAGGACATTTCCGAGACCAGTGGGAGCGATTTTCGTAACAGAATCCCACCAGAGGGAGGCATCGAGCCCTCGGACCCCGTCAAAAGGGGACCGGGTCCGGCGAATCACCCGCAGGTACTTTTGGAGCGCGCCTCCGGGCCACTAGCCGACCCCTAACGAATAGGGCACGGGCGTCCACTCGGATTACCCGCTAGCAACTCACTGGAGACACCATATTCGGCGCCCTCCGAGGGCAACATGGCGCTTTCCCCCCTCCTCCTTGTGAAAAGGCGACGCAGGGGCGTATGAAAAAAGCCGAGTCTGTCCTTGACCGTCCTCTCGCTCTGTGCGGAGGCTCGGGGGCTGCTCTCGCAAACCCGGCTCCGGCCAAACCGTTGACAGCGTCAACATACCAGCCCGAGATCTTGGGACTCGACTATGCACCCGGGCTACGGCCAGTTCGCATGAGGGAACAACCAAACCGGCCGAGCCATCACGAAAGGCACTAAGACCTCGAAGGAGTCAAAACACTCCTCCGAGGCCTCGGGGGCTACACCTGACGGGTGCGCTCGCGCGCACCCATCGGAACAAAATGCAACCGAGAAAGGCCGGTCCCCTTGCAAAAAAGTGCGACAAAAGCCTCCAAGCGAGTGCCAACACTCCCTTCGAGGCTCGGGGGCTACTGTCGGGGACCTTAATTAGGGGTACTCCCAAGACTCCTAATCTCAGCTGGTAACCCCCATCAGCACAAAGCTGCAAAGGCCTGATGGGCGCGATTAAGGTCAAGGCTCAGTCCACTCAAGGGACACGATCTCGCCTCGCCCGAGCCCAGCCTCGGGCAAAGGCAGCCGACCCCGGAGGATTCACGTCTCGCCCGAGGGCCCCCTCAAGCAACGGACACACCTTCGGCTCGCTCGAGGCCCAGTCTTCGTAGAGAAGCAACCTTGGCCAGATCGCCATGCCAACCGACCGTATCGCAGGAGCATTTAATGCAAGGATCGCCTGACATCTTATCCTGACGTGCTCTTCAGTCGACAGAGCCGAAGTGACCGCAGTCACTTCGCCGCTCCACTGACTGACCTGACAAGAAAACAACGCTGCCTGCCCTGCTCCGACTGCCATGCCACTCACCAGAGTAAGGTCGACAGCGGCTAATTCTAGCCTCGGGCAACATAGGAAGCTCCGCCTCGCCTGACCCCAGGGCTCGGCCCCCGTCTCGGCTCTGGAAGACGACGAACTCCGCCTCGCCCGACCCTAGGGCTCGGACTTGGCCTTGGCTCTGGAAGACGACAAACTCCGCCTCGCCCGACCCCAGGGCTCGGACTCGGCCTCGGCTCCGGAAGACGACGAACTCCGCCTCACCCGACCCCACGGCTCGGACTCGGCCTTGGCTCCGGAAGACGACGAACTCCGCCTCGCCCGACCCTAGGGCTCGGACTCGGCCTCGGCTCCGGAAGGCGATGGACTCCGCCTCGCCCGACCCCAGGGCTCAGACTCAACCTCGACCTCGAAGGAATCGCCACCTCGCCCAAACTCGGGTTCGGACCAGCCACATCGCCAGAGGGGCCATCATTACCCTACCCCTAGCTAGCTCAGGCTACGGGGAACAAGACCGGTGTCCCATCTGGCTCGCCCCGGTAAACAAGTAATGATGACACCCCGCACGATCCATGACGGCGGCAGCTCCCAGCCCGTTATGTCAGCAAGGAGACATTAGCAAGGACCCGATAGCCCCGACAACTGTACTTCCGCAGGGCTCCAGCGCTCCTCCGACGACCACGACATCACATGAACAGGGCGCCAAAACCTCTCCGGCCGCCACGACGGCATGTACTTAGGGCTCTAGCTCCTCTCTGCTAGACACGTTAGCACACTGCTACACCCCCCATTGTACACCTGGACCCTCTCCTTACGCCTATAAAAGGAAGGTCCAGGGCTCTCGTACGAAGAGGTTGGCTGCGCGGGAGAACGGGCCGGGGCATAAGGCCTCGCTCTCTCTCTCTCTCTTTCTCTCACTCCCGCGCGGACGCTTGTAACCCCCTACTGCAAGCGCATCCAGCCGCCCTGGGCACAGGACAACACGAAAGGCCGTGGTTTCCCCTCGCTGTTCTCCCCCTTTGTGTCCCGTCTCGCGCCGACCCATCTGGGCTGGGGCACGCAGCGACAATTTACTCATCGGTCCAGGGACCCCTCGGGGTCAAAACGCCGACAGTTCTACTAATTTTACTTCTATTTTTGCACATTACTTAATATCTTAATAAAAATCTAAACTTCCAGAAACAGTACTGGACTAGTAGGCTTCCTATTTTTATTCTAAAGTTCACCCTGTCGAGAACCTAGTAAAATTTGTTTGACTAAATTTGGTCATATTTTGCCCAAGTATGAATTTTTAAAGTTTTATGCTGATTATTTAAAATGGATTTTCGAAAAAGAAAGGCAAAACCTTCTTTCAGACGGGTCCCTGGCATTTCATCCCCTTTTTTCTTACGGATTGGTCCCTGGCACACTATTCACTTGAGTCTAGACCTTTGCGCATAACCCCCTGGGTTTTCATAACCTCTAATCCGCGGTCCCTAGCTAGGTTACACAGTACCCACGGCAAAGAAGACGGTAGAGCGGCTTACCGGCGTTGGTAGGGTTCTGGCGAAGGGTCAGGTGAGGATGGGGAGCCTCTGGCGGTCACGACGAGGTATGGGTCGGCGTCTCTGGTGCCCGAAGCTAGTCCGGCCACGAATCCAGGCGGCGGAGCTCATCAGTGATGTCTGCATCGGCCATATCACGATGGTAGAGCTCAATCAGACTGCACAGGGAGGTTCACTGAGTGGCAGGGAGTGTGTGCGTGCAAGGAATCGATGAATGGACGGTTAGATTACCTGGACGAGGGAACCAGCGGACGGGACAAGTCCGGTGAGGTGTTCTGGCCTCTCCGGCGAGGTATCGTTCGGTCTGAGTGGCTCGGAAGCTTCGCTAGCCTCTATGGAAGTTGGCCGGGGAGCTAGATTGGACGGGATTAGGCTGGAGTGGCCAGTCTGAGGTGGTCGATGCGTCGGCAAGCTTGCGGACTGTCATGGAACCTCCCAAGGTATTCGGCCCACCTACAAATGTCCTTGTCCTAAGGACCTCGGACAACCATGTAGATGCACATAATCACTCGACAAGTTCAGTCTTCTGTATCATCGTCATATTGCCCAAGAGCACTTCACCCATCACGTAGGCATTACACACATAGCCGGAGTAAGGAAATAGCGGAAGCGGATTACAATAACATAATTTACATTAATAAAGTATAGAGAGAGTATTATTACAGTACCGGGTGTTATGAGTGCATAACTTATTATTACAAAACAGGGAAGTAAAACGTCCTCCCACACCAAAGCTTAGTGTTTTAAACTGGGAGGCAACACGTCCTCCCCCAAACAGTTTACTGATTGGCCTCCTCCATTGGCACCACCTTCGAGCAGAAACAGCAAAACTCTGTTGTTTCATCACCTACAACAACATGGGTTCGAAAAGCCTAAGTACGGAGTATACTTTCACAAGTCTTACCCGACAAAGGAAAATTTCTTCATGGATTAAGAAGTACAAGGCTCTAAAGTCAGCTTAATCTCACTGAAATTTCAGAGTTCAACACATGGGTGTTCTTGGGACTTTTTGCAATTAAGTCCAAATCGCTCCACACTACTTGAAAATCCTCCAATGTAAAAGTTGCTTGGTTTTTGATGTTCTACCACTTTGATATTTACATTTTGGTCCAAAAGTGTATAGAATTTGAAATCACCCCCTAGGGTACAAATTAGGGTTTTCTAGGGTACCTTTTACGGTTTTGAACACTCTAGGGTTTTTATGCCACTCAAATCCATCAAACTTGATCTCTTATGAATATTTCCAATGAGTTTTGAGGTATTACTCATTTTGGCTTCCCATTACCCACATGCCCTAATTCTAGGGTTAAGCACCCTACCGTAGGGTTAAGAATACTTCAGGACATTACATTACACTTGTTTTCAAGTTTTACCTATTGGATGCATTCTAGGTGTAACAAACAAAATGAAATGTCAATGCATATGATGCCATGCTCAAGTTTTAGTGCGAGTAACACCAGGGGTGTTACATGGACGACGCCGCGCTCGGTGCTCTGGCGATTACCGATGTCTAGTCACCGGTAAAAAGGTATGGGGAGTGCGGGAGGTCAAGGCCGTGGGATGGGGCTTCTTATAGGCGAGGGCTCGGGCACAGGCGCGGAGTTGAGCACGCGGTCGATCCAACCGGAGCTCGTGGCGTGCGCAGCGCGGTTAGAGCGTGCTCAGCTGCGGTCCTACACGTGGAGGATCGCTTCTGCTCATGTCCAAGTGCTTGTTTAGCTGCCCTAGCATGCCTATCTTGGCAAGGGTCCCATGTCTGATCTATTCCTTGCTCCAAATCCTTGCTTTTTCATGTGAGTCTCGAGCATATGCTTAGGGCAAGGAGATACGCCAGTGTCAAGTCAGGTCTGTCACTATACCCAAGTCACGATAAAAATCGTGCCAAGGCATGTCAAACGGTCTTGGTTCGGTGTCAAACTTTACTAGGGCATGTCTGAGGTAATTAGGCACCACTTTGTCTATTTGACCATTTGGATTTGAGTTGAGGAGCTAGGTGAACGCGATAGGTTTTTGAATTCGGGTTGTGGAGACTTTGAGAAAAACTGGTTTTCCCCCTAGGGTTCTTCTAGTTAGTGATTGATTTGGAGTTGTTTAAGACTTGTTTTAGGGAAACTTCCTTACTATCTCTGATAGATATTTTGATGATCTTCAACTTGTGTAATTATCCCAACTAGTGATAAGGTTTGATTCATTGTTTGTTTTCATGTTTTCTGTTTTGGTTCACTTAGCTCGAGGCGTTAGACTTAGGGTTCTGAAATCTCTCTCTTGTTATATGCACCATATGGTCAAGGTAAGCATCATATGATCTTAAACACTAGCTGGTCCCTTGTTGTTAAGTTATGTTCATCAAAGGCTCCACTAATCCACATGTGATAATAGGTCAGGGTGTGGCTCTAGAGTAGAAACCCTAAGTAACACCTAGGGTGTTACAGCCGTCCCCCTAAAAAGAATCTCGCCCCGAGATTTGGGTGAGACCTCGAGTGGTAAGGAGGTGGGTGACTCTACTTGTCCAAACAGAGGTGGTGTAAATTTCGAGACCTTTTGCCAACCGACTCTTCGAATGTCATCCTCTTTGCAACTTTAGAAGGAAATCCTATTATTCTTAACTAGAGGTTTTATCTTCCTTTAAGTAGGGTGGTATGATGGCATCTTAAGAGCAGAAGGCAAGGGAGTGATGGGGTATGGTTACGTACCAACACTTTTTGATAGAAATTTGGAGTAGTTTCTGTTTAGAAAATCCTCAATCTCCCATGTAGCCTCTTCTTTGGTGTGGGTGATCCACTAGATTTTATACATCTTAACTATCTGATTGCGTGTGGATCTGCTTTTATGATCTAGTACTTCGACTAGGTGCTCTTGGTAAGTCAAATCTGATTCCACTTCCACTTCTGGTTCTACCAGGATTTCTGTCGGTACTCGGACACACTTCTTTAACTGAGATATGTGGAATACATCATGTATTAATGACAGTTTAGATGTTAGCTTCAACTTGTAGGCTACTGGTCCACATGCTTCCATGATCTAGTAAGGTCCAATATAATGAGGAGCTAATTTGCCCTTGATTCCAAATCTTTGCACACATTTGGTGGGCAAGACTTTGAGATACACATGATCTCCCACTTCGAACCATAAAGGTTTTCTTCTTTTGTCATGATAGCTCTTTTGCCTGGCTTGAGCAGCTTCTAAGTTCTTCTTAATGATCTTGACCTTTTCTTTGGCTTCAAGGACTAGGTCAGGTCCGAAAATTTCCCTCTCACCCGTTTGTGACCAATTCAGGGGTGTTCGACATCTCCTCCCATACAAAGCTTTGAATGGTGCCATCTTTAAGCTAGCCTGGTAGCTATTGTTGTAAGAGAACTCGGCCAGTGAAAGGCATTTGTCCCAGTTTTTACCATAATGAATTACGCATGCCCTTAACATGTCTTCAAGAACCTAGTTTACCCTTTCTGATTCGCCATTAGTCTGAGGATGGTATGCTAAACTCCGGAGTAGTTTGGTACCAAGTGCTTCTTGTAGCTGCTCCCAAAAACGCGCCACAAATTGGATGCCTCTGTCTGAGAGGATAGTCTTTGGCACTCCATGTAGACAGATGACACGATCGATGTACATCTCCACATATTTCTAGGTCTGGTAGGTTGTATGCACTAGCAGAAAATGAATTGTCTTGGTTAACCTGTCCACAATCACCCATATAGAATCATGGTGTCAGGAGGTATTGGGTAATCCCACAATAAAATCCATGTTGATATCTTCCCATTTCTAGGATGGTATAGGGAGTGGTTGTAAGGCGCCTGGTGTCTTCAAGTGACTTGCCTTGATCCTTTGGTAGGTGTCGCATTCAGACACGTACTTAGCAATCTCCCTCTTCATCCTAGTCCACTAATATAGGGATCGGAGGTCGTGATACATCTTGTTGCTTCTAGGGTGCATGGAGAATTTGGAGAGATGAGCCTCATCCAAAATCTTCTTCCTTAAGGCTTGGTCCTTGGGAACAACAAGTCAGTCCTTGAACCATAAAATTCCCTTGCTATCTTGATGGAAACATTTATACTTTTCCACTTTCTGGGTGAGCATTTCTTTGACGATTTGAACTCCCTTGTCCCCAAGTTGTTCCAAGATGATCTGATCTTGCAAGGTTGGCTTGATGGAGATATAATCGAGAGTCCCTAGAGAAATTACTTCCATGTTTAACTTGCTCATTTCATCGCACAAGGTGGTGATGTGAGAATCCATGGTTAAGCAGTTGCATTGGGATTTACGACTTAGAGCATCGGCTACCACGTTTGCCCTACCCGGGTGATAGTGCACTTCCAGGTCATAATCATTGATCAGTTCTAGCCATCTCCTCTGTCTCATGTTGAGGTCAGCTTGGGTGAATATATACTTGAGACTTTTGTGGTCAGTGTAGATGTTACATCGGTCTCCCATCAAGTCACTACTAGAAATATGCTTATTTAAGACATACATCTTAAGACAAATATGAGTGCATTTTATAAAAGCGTCTTTTATCATATGGTGCTGAGTAAGGTAAGACGGTTTGTTGGAGATCCATCTTTATTGAAGAAGGTTTTTGAGACAGATATATGGTAGGAAATGTCTTATATTGATTTAATACAATTTGATTTTAAAAACCGTCTCAAATAAATATACCTTTTGAGGCATTAAGTTTACAAGAACTGTCTTATATTTTGGTTAGTATATTAGACACTTCTATATATGAAACCATCTCAAATAAAGATATTATTAGAGTCGCCTAGACTATACAAACTGTCTTAGATGTTAGTGAGTATACTAGAAACTTGTAAACATAAAACCGTCTTCGCATGATATTTCTGATAAGACATATTATAAAAAACGTAGTAAATAGTAAATTCTACTTAGATTGAACTAAGTATGTTCCATAGTGTTTCTAAAGCACAAAACATGTTTGAATCATGTTAATAAATCCCGTAAAATTCCCCGTAATTATTCGGTTTTTTCGATTTTTTTATTTTCAAAAAGCAAAATCTAACTATTTGAGGCAATTAAATATCTTTTTAAAAAGATATATTTTTAAAATGAGTTTATTGGATGTAAAAACATTTATAAATTTTTTTGTAGAATTTTTGAAGTCATTTGAATAATTTTTGGCATTTAAAATGAACTAGTGAGCTGACTGTATGTTGGTACGATTTCTATATACCATATAGGTAAAAAATCTTGCTTAATTAAGAAACTTCTCCAAATAAAATTATACGTTTGAAATATGGTTATTTTTTATTTTCTCATTAACAATATATTCATATTTATAATATCGTCTCTTTGTACTTAATGTGAGTAGTTTAGATAATGTGGTCATAGATATGGAATGAGTTTAGACTTAATGTAAATTGTTATTATTCTAATTTCTATATATTCTTTCATTTGAAATTTTCTTATATGGAATCTCATTTGTGATTCTGCTAATTATCCTGCACCGCTGCTTATTATAACTTCTATCTGCACACGTATCTTCTAATAAACAAAAAAGGTGACTCCTCCACCTACCGTCCCTCCCCCATTCCACATTGCAACATTAGGGTCCAGCACACGGCGCCGGTTCGAGCTCCAAGCTCCTTGCGTCGCTCCGGTGGCGTTCCAGCATACGGACCATCTCCGGCGTCCGGCGGCCTCGGCCATCTCCTAAGCCTTTGACGGCGAGAAATAACAGGCGTGCTCGTCTTCACCTCCTGTGTGCCGGTGGATCAGCGCGACGAGGGGATCCGTCCGAGGGTTTGGATCGGTTTCTTCTCCATCTCCATCTTCATTTGGTAAGGATCAAGGAACCCTATTTTGGTTTGGCTGCTCCGACGGATCGTGCGTCATGTTTTTGGGGTCTTTTTATGCTGGATCCTTTGAGGAGTCGAATCCAGATCTTTCCTGCTATAGTCCCACAATTTGTTGCATGTTTCTTTACTGCGTGGATACAAACATAGTATATTCTTGCGGAGGAATTAAAATTTGGGGTTCAACTGGATCCCACGGCTTGATTTTCTCTTGGTTACATATTGTTCTTACATATAGGATAGACATGCTCTATGAGGGTACCGATGTTAGCTAGTTTGGTATATTGTCAAAATTCTGAAAGAATCAGTTTAAGTTTTGTTCCAAAATGCGCTAATTTAGTTTATGTTTGGTGCAATGTGTGTAGTTCTCCATGCCTTTTGACATTTCTTGACAGATTGCTTATTACTCCATCCACCCCCATGGTTTGTTTGCAGTTGTTCTTCTGTCTCAAACTGGCACCACTAGTATTAGTTATTTCTCAGGATTTGGACGTTTCAAATTAAACCATGTCCTGCATTAAGTAATGCCATGTGGTAAATTGTAATTTTCCTGTTCAAACAACACAACGACATCTCTGGTCTATATGACACTAGTAAAACTTTGTGTTTTCCCTAGGTTTGTTGTTTAAGGACCATTTATAAGAAATACTCAATTACGTTTTGTACTTCCTCTCTTGACTCATTTGTGCATAGTTTTAGAGGATTTTTTTTGGCTGGTAATGCTCTGAAAAATTATTTTATCAGGATGGATAGCATATATATAGGCACTTTGTATTATATAATTGCTCATTATGAACTGTTTGATTCCTTCACCTTTGCACCTTGATAATTACTGAATGATATCCAATAATTTTGCATGGTGTACGAAATTATTTGGTTTTATGCTATAGAAATTAGTCAACACCTTAATTTTGGGACTTTAGCAACACCTTAATTTTGGAGCGTCCTCCGCACTACCTGCTCTACTGCTCGCGACAGCCATCTCCTACGTCCGACGCCCATCGCTGAGGCTGAGAGGTTAGATCCGTCGTCTCCAGTGCCCGACGCCCCCAGTGCAGTCTAGTGCGACGGCCCGACATCCCCGGCGTGGCGCCTCCCTGCAGCCTCCCTCACTATCCACAACCGGTCACATGTATTGTTTCCAAATTCTGTTACGATAATTAACTTGTACTTCAGTTTGGTCACGATGTTGATATCCCTACTAATTATGATAATACCTATTATCATAAACAATATGTACATTTTTTAAAATTGTTGTGACTAAGTGCAATACTTTTTATCTATTGAAGCCAGCATGAATGTAAAAGAAACTTCTCTACACTCTCTTTGTCAGTAGGAACAAATGAGTTATGAGTCATCTTCTGATACATCTGGGTCATCATCTTCAAAAACCTCTGGGTCCATAATCTTAGTTTGGACCGTGATCGATATCCTCAGGTTGTTTTTACAGTCTGAATTCTATTTTACTTAAACCTATGCAATATGACGTTATAAATCGTTAGATGGTTTATGTTTTTCCAAGGTCGTGCTGGTTTTGCAACCTGTCCATTATTGCCTAATGAGATAGCAAATGTCCGAGAACGGTTGCTCGACTTCTTCATGAATGAGGTGATAGACATTGGTGGATCATGCAGTGTTGAGGGTGCTTCATATAACTAAATCTAGTATGGCTGCCTAAGTAAGATGTTACATTCATATAACCTTTGTCATCATATGTCACAATGTAAGGTGTTCATATGTGTCTAACTAAAAATCTATAATGTTCCTCTCCACCCAACTGATTGTTAACTTTCTGTCCTGACATTACTCCTTACCATATACACAACAAAATTTAATCTGTTCATTTTTTGGCTAATGTTACAGGTTGCCCAAAATTTAATCTATTCATTTTTGGCTAATATTACAGGTTGGCCAAACGCTTGGAACAATGGAACTATTGAAAATTCCATTTTACAGACTATAACTTCTATCGGACTAGGTACAACTAACAAATCTTCTGCCAATGCATATAACATAGGATTAAAGACAATATCTTATACATAACTTAAACACATAAGTTGCTTTATTTTATTTGTTTTTGTCAAAGGTAAAAGTAGCATAATGAAACATCACATGATATTTTATAAAACAACAAAAAAACTACATTACACTGCATGCACCGAATGTCGTTTTCAACCTGTTCAAATATATAGAGGCTGTAACAGCTTTACACTATTCTTTTTTTGGTAAAACGAATTTTGACACTACCTTAATTTTTCTCAATATGTTTATTGCTTCCAACACACAATACTTGCCATATCACAACTCCAACTATATTCACTGCAACTTTTCCATATTTACAGCCATTTGCATAACAGTACATTTCATTGTAGTTAACTGAATCTTCCATATTCAAACTTTAGAGAACCTTGCCACTTAGGTCCGCACACAAAATTTTATCAATAATATGATTTGTACATAAAGAAAAAAGTTCCCTGCTGTAAACGACTGCAAAAGTCACAGAGGCCAATTCGAATGCACATTTGAGAAGAAACGCACAACAAACCTTCCAAGAACTGAATATTGCCTCATATCATCATCAATATCTACAGTTGTAGGATGTCTATTTTGCATGCTCTGTACAATTATATATGTACATCTGTTTAGGCCTACAAAAACAACTCAACTCCATATGCTACTGTAGATGCTGAAACAGACCAACTAGCCCTTGGCACAACTCAACTAACACTATTTAATATGAGCTTTCCTATTTCAGAACTATTGTAAGATTTATGTAAATACATAAATTAGGACATGCTGACATGTTATTGCGGGTGGTCAAGGCTCAAGATTCAGAGCAGAAGATGCACATAAATACTGGTGAATGATGCCATCGACGATGATGAACTGATGAAACGATGGATGATGCCATCGATGAAAGATGGAATGGAACTTAAATTTTGGTGGTCGCACAAGTGTGGAGACTTGAATTCATATATACTTAGTTAGGCTCAATGTTAGCATAAACAGTTGATGAGCAAGTTTTCCCATTAGTATTTTAGTTTGAATTTAGAGTACAATTATGTATGAGTTATTTGACAATGCTTATTTATGAGATATTGAATGATATTTATCTATATTGTATTAATTATAGTGTTATTAAATATATGTTTGTATTTTTCTCTTTTAAATTATTATAATACGATAATTGAAGAATGTACTGCCATGTAAGTCATTTCTTTTAAATCCTAATAAGACAATTATCAAAACGTCTAATATCAGTCTCCTAAATAAGACGGTTTCTAAAACGTCTAATATTAGCCTTCTAAATAAGATGATTTTTTTTCTGTTGTGAGTGTCTATTATTATAGGATATTCTAGTCAGTTTGATAAATACTTTGTGACTTATAATATTCGTATTTTTGATAGTTCTTTAGAAGAAGTGTCTTAAACAAAAACCTAATTTAAGACGGTTTATTAGACACAATGACTTAAATAAATGTCTTTTTTAGACAGTTATAAATTAAAAACTGTCGTATTTAATATTTTTTAAGACAGTTTGTAACCATATTAAAAATGGAACATCTTTTGCGACTCCATCAAATTTGGACACTTCATAAGCGTCTTAATAACTAAAAATTAACCATCTCATATGACTCGATTTGTAGTAGTGAGTAGTGACTCCAAATCTTTAGAGCATGAACTACAACTGCTAGTTCCAAGTCATGAGTGAGATAATTCTGCTCGTGAGATCTGAGTGCTCTTGACGCGTATGCGATGACACGATTGTCTTGCATCAGAACACATCCAAGTCCCGTTCCTGAAGCATCACAATATACATTGAAATACTTGGTGTTGTCAGGTTGTGCTATCACAGGTGCGGTTGTTAGGTGCTGCCTTAAGGTATGAAAGGCATCCTCGCATTTCTGACTCCATTCAAATTGACTCCCTTTTTTAAGAGCTCAGTCTTTGGTTTAGCAATTCTAGAAAAATCCGGAATAAATCGTCGATAATACCCATCTAATCACAGAAAACTTCGAATATGTCGGACCATAGTAGGAGGCTTCCATTCCATCACTTCTTGCACCTTATCGGGATCAACAACTATCCCTTCCTAAGAAATTGTGTGACCCAAGAACTTAATTTGCTTCAGCAATAATTTGCATTTAGAAAGCTTGGCATATAAGCAGTGATCTCGTAGTCGTTGGAGTATTGTGCAGATGCCTAGTGTGTTCATCTTCATTCTTTGAATACACCTAGATGTCATCAATGAAAACCATGATGAATTTGCCCAATTCTGGTATAAATATCAAGTTCATCAAATACATGAAATAAGCTGGGGCATTAGTCAGTCTGAAAGACATCACCAAATACTCATAAAGTCCATATCTGGTCGAGAAAGCAGTCTTCAGAACATCGCTTGCCCTGATCTTGATTTGATGATAACCGGAGCGAAGATCGATTTTTGAAAATACCTTGGCTCCAACTAGCTGATAGAAAAGAACATCATTGCGGGGTAAAGGATACTTGTTCTTAATCGTCACCGCATTAAGAGGGCAGTAATCTATACACAACCTTAGACTGTCATCCTTCTTTTTCACGGATAAGGCTGGACATCCCCAAGGCAAAGTACTTGGACGGATGAATCCCTTGTCCAGCAATCCTGCAGCTGCTTCTTCAATTCTCCCAACTCTGCTAGTGGCATCTGGTATGGCCTTTTAGATATTGGCGTGGTTCCTGGCTGCAATTCTATGGCAAATTCTATGTCTCGGTCGGGAGACATTCTAGGCAATTTGTTGGGAAAGACGTCTGGATACTCACTAGCCACGGGAATCCTTTCCATGGGTGATTCAATCATGGAAAAGGCACAAGAATGTGTGTCACCTTGGCTGGGAAGGTATAAGATGAGCTCTCCACAGGTAGGAGAGTGTATTTTAAGGGCTTGGGCTGCGACATCCAGCAAAACTTGGTACTTGTGTCATCCAAGCGGTTCCCATGATGATGTCCACATTTTTAGCCATAGAATAATGAGATCAGTTTTGGATAATTTGGTTCCCATCTTTATAGGTGCATGTCGAACAATTTGGTTAGATGCAATTTGGCCCCTTAGCGTTGCGATCATGATTGCCCCTTTTGTTTGGAAAAATGGTAGTTGGCACTTGACACTGAACCTTGGACTGATGAAGTTATGTGATGCGCTAGAATCAAATAAAACAAGAGCAGGATGATTAAAAACGGTAAAGGTACCAGTCATGATGGGTGCTCCTTCGGTAAGTTCTGCTAATGTGGTGAAGTTCAATCTGCCCTGCCTCACTTGCACTTTCTATTTCCTTCCTTGGTTCTGATTTGCATTCTGAGCTAGCTTTGGCTGGTTCCGAGGGCAATCCTTGGCGTAGTGGCCCGTGTTGCCACAAGTGAAACATCTGTTGCCATTGCCCTGACAGTGTTGCTGTTGCTGTTGTGGAGGCTAGTTGTTGGCATTCCTCTAAGCTAGAACTTGAGGGCGATTTGGTGCTTGATGTTGTGGTGGCCTAAGTACCCATCTCCCCTACGGCTGTTGTGGTCCCCTGCTTTGAATGTTGGACAAGATCCTAGAATGCTGAGGCTGTGTAGAGGGTCCTACCACAGGTGCTTTCCTCTTCTTCTATGCTCTATGGGCCATAATACAATCTTCTTGGGAGATAGCCTGTTGGGGGCCTTCGGCTTCTGAAGCTCCTCAAAAACATGATTTGACAATATTATCCGAGTGAAACATGTGAACAGGTATCTTCGGAGTCAGGTTGCGAGAGTACAAGAGCATGGTTAAGACGAAGCTTGACTGGGGTGGAAAGCGATCACGACGAAAGATAGGACGATCACAAAGCTACGTGCAGAAAAGCTTCGGCATGACGAAGGAAAAGAGAAACCGACTTAGGGATGAAAAGTCAAGTTAAACCTCGAAGGATTGCCATAAAGTTATTATCAAATGTAAAGGGCATCAATGTAATTTTACACGGGCTGCGTCCCGTGCCTATAAATAGATGAACAACACTCCTGTACTGTTCACGCTGACTTGGCATACGCTTTTTCACATTACGTTTACATCCTTACTTTTCAACAATCTGAAGGTACACTTGTAATTTGTTTTCATGAATTTGGCAATAAAGATAAGTTGATGAAAATATTCAAACCATTATTTGTATTTTATATATGTGTTCTTTCCTACCGTCAAATCAATCTTATGAGAATCTTTTCCTTTGTGATCTTCGTCCAAGATTCATTATATCCGAAGGGATATAATGTTTTTAAGGGCGAAGGAAGCTTAACATTTAACACTTTCTATGTTGCCTTGTTCTTAACTCTTAGCATTTGAGAACAAGTCACCAACATTGGCGCCCACCTCCGGTGAACTCACGCCCATTTTCTGAAGTTTTGAACACCTTCGGCAAGCGTCACCTTCGTCATGCCGCCTAAAAAAGCTTTAGCGACAGGGGCTGCCACTCTGCAGCCGCTGGACCCCAATCAAGATGTCGTTTCTCTTAGGGAGGCCCGAAGCCAGAAGAGGAAGGTCACCAGTCCAACGCCTCCGGAGGACAATTTGGATCAAGAAATCCAAAATTTAGAGATGATCAATCAACAGGTCCAACGGAAGAAGGAGAAGATGGCTCGTCTAGCTGATCTTCAAAGGCAGATAGACGAAGCCTCTGAAGAGCTTCGGACATCTTGCTCAAGATGATCAGAACCAAAGGCCCCCGCGCAGAGAGCTTCATCAAGAGGGCTTCTACAACTGAGGGTGACTGGTATGAAGATTTCCATCACGGAAATTTTGCTTTTGATGATGCTTCTCCCTTGTCAACAGAACTGCAGGCTATTCCTTGGCCACAGTCTTACAAGCCGCCCCAGCTCCCCATGTACGACGGTCATTCAGACCCGAAACAATTTTTGATGAGCTATGAGGCAACTATATCTTCGTACGGCGGCAACACGACGGTCATGGCAAAGTCCTTCGTCATGGCTGTCAGGAGCGTTGCACAAACTTGGTACTCCTCCCTTAGGCCAGGGACAATCACCTCATGGCAAAAGTTGAAGGATATGTTGATAACCTAGCTTCCAAGGGTTCCAGACGAAGCCAGTCACTGCTCAAGCTTTATTCCAGTGCACCCAGGATCACGAAGAATACCTTCAGGCATATGTCCGAAGGTTCCTACGACTGAGGGCATAGGCACCAACAGTGCCCAATGAAATTGTCATTGAGGCCATGATCAAGGGGCTTCGGCCAGGAGCTAGTAGCTCAGTACTTTGCCAGGAAGCCTCCTCAAACTTTGGAGAAACTCCTCCAGAAGATGGACGAGTATATTCGAGCTGACAATGATTTTCGCCAAAGAAGGGAGGGAGCTTTAAGGTTCTCTGAAATGGCCAGGGGCTTCGGAGGAAGATTTTATCCGAGGCACGTCAGGTCAATTCACAATTCTACCCAAAGTGATGACAAAGGCAGTCAACAACAAAGGCCACAGTGCTCCTCGCAAGCTTCGGGGCAACAGCAAAGCTCTTTCCGGTCGCCAGCGCCAAGGGGCAGAGGCAACAGGGGCTTTGGGGGAAGATTTGGAGATCAACCAAGAAAAATTTATTGCCTGTCCTGTGGTGAAGGCAAGGGCCATACCACCAGGATGTGCCATGTTACCATCCAGAATCAAAAGGAGTTAGCAGAGGCTGCAGCGCAACAAAACCAGTCGAAGCAGGTCATGCATACTGCTTCGTACCATTCGCCTTACATTCCAGAATATGTAGGCAATCACCCTGCAGCTTCTGTTGCTTCGGCAAGCCAACCCCAAGCTTCCTGGCAACAGCTTCCACCACCACCACCAATACAACGTGGTCCGCAGCCAGAAGGGAGCCAGCACTCTCACCCCCAGAGGGACCTCAGGGAGGAGTCCGAAGCTCGCACAGTCAATAGCACTGTGCCAGAGTCGAAGCATATTTACTGACAAAATATCCTACCTCGACAGCAGCTTTTCGCATTCAATTTTACTTTCTTTGTAGTAAAGAACAATTGTGAGAAGTTTAAGTGTCTTTTATCGTTTTTTCAAATTCTTGTAACAGTTTAGCTTATCATCATAATGAAAATATATCTTCTCCATAGGCCTGAGTTACTGAAGCACAAGAATTTATGGTGGCACGAAGAACCTTCGAATTATCAAAAACTTGTTCTAAGGAACACACTGTAACTTCTTCGAAGTAGTAAAAGCCGTTCCTAAAGGAGCGCAGTGTAAGTTTTCTGCTCAAAAGTCGTTCCGAAGGGAATGCAGAGCCTACAGCGAAAAATAAACGCTGATTCCGCTGAAAGTAAAAGGCGAAGAAGCTCCTAAGGGAGGCTTACAGCGAAAAATAAATGCTGATTCCGCTGAAAGTAAAAGGCGAAGAAGCTCCTAAGGGAGGCTTACAGCAAAAAGTCAACGCTGAGATAAAAAGATTGTGTGCCCTATTGCAGAGATGTGTGTATCTTCGGCATAAATATCATTTTGCATAACACCATCACATCATTTTGCATAACATAAGCATCATACATCATATTGCATGTAGAACAAGAAGGGGACACAGTATTGATCTTCGAAGAATGTTTTGGAGAAAGAGGAAATCGTGCTAAAGCACAAGATAAATTGAGAAGAAGTATAGCTTCGTCACAGAGGCAACATAAAACTTTTTTATAGCTTCGAACAATGTTTTCACGGAGCTTGGATATTCTTCATGAGAGAAGTATGGAAATTCTTGTGATACACAAAAGATTTTCTTCATGAAGCATGAAAAGAAGGGAAGGTGTTTTTTTTTCGCCGAAGGCTCCAAAAACGGTATGTATGCAAAATTTCATGCATCGTAAAGAATTGAACCATAAATAGATTATATATTACATTCAAAGTTACAAAGTTTTACACATGTCATGTTCCAAGTATTTTTACAATAGCACTTAATCTTCCCTAAGAACTACTTCTGTAGCTTCGTTTAGTAGCTGATTGACAACTTTGTCCATGATGGCTTCGACCATTTGTCTAATTTCGTCGTCCCCCTTCGGGGGGGATCCGGAGCTGCCTCAGCAGGTTCTGAGGGAGGAGAGGACACGGCTATATTACTATTACAAAACCACGAACAAGGTTTAAAATCAAAAATCACAACAGAATAAAAACCACTAATTAATACCTATTTGCCCTTCGGGCCCTGTGCTTTTTTCAGTAGCCTCCGCTACCTTCCTAGCGTCATGGATGCCTTTTTCGCTTCTCTGAATAATTTCTTGAGCCATTTCTCGGCCACCATTGTCCCAAATGTCGGTGAAAAATTTTCCACCGACCTGGCTTGCTTCGGCTGAAGGGTCTTTGATATCTTCAGGGGATAAAGCAGTTTTAGACTGTGCCAAAGATTTCACATGCTCGCACCCTTTCTTCTCCAAGATAGTAACAATCCCTCTGGCGCCCGAAAAAGCACAAATGTCCCCGCGGCTATTCAAGATTTCCTCGAAGGCCTCAGCTTCGTGATTGATCCATTCAATCGGGCCTTCTGGATTCCCTCTTGTGAAATTTTCTTCACTAGAAAATGCGCCGACGCTGGCGAAGCTGGATTTTATCTTTTTAACACACTCTATGGATTTATCATAGCACCTTTTCTTCGAAGCACGAAGCTCTTCAACATTCACTTCCAAATGATTTGCCCATTGATCACTTAGTTCCCGTTTTGTTTCTTCAAGAATGCGTTCTTCTTTAGCTCGGGCTAGTTGTTTCCGAAGATCTTCGATTTCCCGCTTCTGAGCTTCGGCTTGAATTTTAGAATTAGCTTCGTTTTCCTTTATCTTATCCACTAATGTAACCAGGATTTTGTCCTTTTCCAAGGCTTCGTTTCTTAGTCTGATAACCTCTGTCCGAAGGTTGTTAAGAGCAATAGTGCAGATCTCATCTTCAGCATTCTTTTGTGCCCTTAAGGCATTGCTAAGTATTAAGCCCTATTCAAAAGAATGAATGGATTAACATAAGAACAAAAGACTAATTTAAAATTCATAAATTTCAAAATTTACAATCTTTGTACCTTCAGACTATTATATGCAAGGCTATCTGCAAGATCCTCCTTCGTCATGGCGCAAAGGCCAGCTTCAAGCTTCGGGAACCCTATGCTCCTAGCCATCTCTCGGCAGACGGATAATTCTTTATTGTCTGGGAGGCAATATAGGAAATCATCTTCGTCTGTTCCATTGAACACTACGACCCCCTTCGGATTCTTCAGTTCTCGGGCATAGTGATTAGCTTCAAAAACCTCTTCTTCAGATAGTTTCTTCCCCGAAGCATGTCGCACAATATAATCATGTATTTTGGAAGACGCTTCGGGGACGCCAGTGTCAATTTCTTCAATCAAAATTGGCTCTAGTCATTTTTATTTTTTCGGTTTCCAAAGTTGCCTCTGTCAATTTTATTTCTTCAGCTTTCAAAGGTTTTACCTTGATGGGCTCTGATGGCGAGGCTTTAGTTTCAAATTGTTGTTTCAAAGCTTCAGCAACAAACGCTTCAGTAGACACTTCAGAAGCTTCAACAGTTTTCTTCGGAGTTATGCTCGAAGATTTAATTGTTTCTAAAACATCCAGCACATTAACCTATCCTTTTTTCTTTTCGGGGTCGATGCTGGCCCCTTCTGGATTTTTGCTGTTGGACTTAAAATTTCTAATGTTTTTGCTTTTTCAATCCTTGGTTCTTCTGCTTTCTCTGTTGCTGGTACTTCGGCTATTTTCTCGATTCTTGCCACCGGAGTTGCTTCTCTAGCTTCAGTGGCCGAAGAGGCCTCACCAATAAACTCAGGCACTGCGGCCGACTCAATATAACGTGGAGGGTGTGTGAGTACCTTTACCTTTTTCCTCTTCGGCGCCGGTTCGCTAGGAGCAGCTGAAGCAATTTCCTTTGCAGAAGAAGTATTTTTCCTTTTTTGGCCTCGCACCGGGTAATGGTAGTCGGGGTAGATAAACCCAATTGCATCAAATACACGGTTAAGCCTCTTCTTCTTTCGGCCTCCAAAGGCCGCTGATAGTGCAGTATCTTCGGCTTTCGAGTATACCCCAAGCAATTCGTCACTTATAGCCTCAATACTCTTCAGCCAGTCATCATCTGGTTCAACAAACTTATCTCCGTATTTGAATGTGTATTTTAGCCTAACTAGCCCGCCTTCATCAGGTTCCTTGACGGTCTCCTTCGGCATTTCCCACTTTTCTGCAAGTGGCCAAACTCTGAAGGCAATATGCTCTTGGACCAAATCCCTTGTACTAATAAAAGAGCAGACTACGCCGAAGGCTCTCTGGCATTCTTCGGCTGCTTCATCCATCTCCACCTTCGGCTTTCGGAGGCCGAAGCGTTGCCAGAAAGGGCGCATAATGATACCTTTGATATCTTCACGTGATTTCAGGTCATTTTTCACGTAAAACCATTCTGTCATCCAGTCGCCGGACCACCTCTTTCGAAAGGTTGGCACAGGGCAGCTTGACCCCGACTGAGCGCCGAAGCTGTAGCAGCCAAAGTTGTTGTGATACTGCTCTTTGCCCCAGGGTTTTGTCTCATACAACAGCTCGTGTATGTTACAGAAGCTTTTTGCGTTAGGTTCCAAACCTTGGCTTCTCGCGGCCCACACAAAGATGTTCATCCTTATGATTGCTTCGGGGATAAGTTGGTGAAGGTAGATTTCGAATGTCTTCAATACTTCCACGATGAAACTACTCAAGGGAAATCGTAATCCAGCTTTCAAGAAGCTTCGGAATATCACGACCTCATTTTCCTCGGGAGTTGGACAAGTCTTTTCTCCTTCGTCAGCCCTCACAACAGACAAGTCTCGAAAGTATCTCCCTCTCATATTGACAAGATGGTTTTCCTTAATGCTGGACTTACCAAAAACTGCATGGCTTGGTCGCCAGGGTCGATCTTCGGAATCTTCACCACCACTATCCACATCGTAACTATCACTAGTCGCCAGTATCTTCAGATAAACCCTCCAAAATCTCTCTGGTAATCTTCTCCGTATTAGTCTTCGACATTGATTCAAGAAAACCCAGGTGCATTTCCTCAGAAAGACTTAGCTTCGAACCACTAACGGCTTTCTTATCATCAGGCATCTTCGAAAATGCAGACAAAACACACTCGAATCCGAAGCTTAAAAATCTAAAACCGAGCAAGTACTGTTGCGTGTAGGCTAAAATTTTTTTGGGTGAGTAAAAGCGGATGGCAAGAGAGCGTGCCAAATAAACTTGTGGTGGGCTCATATTTATACACCCAGTGTGTCGGAAACTGGAGGGCCCCGTCTGTCAATGACTGCTGCTATTCTAGCAGAAGGAAGGTGTTTTTTCGGACCTTCGGCTCAAAGCCTTCGTCCATGTCGCAATATGAATTTATTATTGCAGTAAATTAATATTGCGAGGGGCTACTGTTGGGGGCCTTCGGCTTCCGAAGCTCCTCAAAAACATGATTTGACAATATTCTCCGAGTGAAACATGTGAACAGGTATCTTCGGAGTCAGGTTGCGAGAGTACAAGAGCATGGTTAAGACGAAGCTTGACTGGGGTGGAAAGCGATCACGACGAAAGATAGGACGATCACAAAGCTACGTGCAGAAAAGCTTCGGCATGACGAAGGAAAAGAGAAACCGACTTACGGATGAAAAGTCAAGTTAAACCTCGAAGGATTGCCATAAAGTTATTATCAAATGTAAAGGGCATCAATGTAATTTTACACGGGCTGCGTCTCGTGCCTATAAATAGATGAACAAGCACTCCTGTACTGTTCACGCTGACTTGGCATACGCTTTTTCACATTACGTTTACATCCTTACTTTTCAACAATCCGAAGGTACACTTGTAATTTGTTTTCATGAATTTGGCAATAAAGATAAGTTGATGAAAATACTCAAACCATTATTTGTATTTTATATATGTGTTCTTTCCTACCGTCAAATCAATCTTATGAGAATATTTTCCTTTGTGATCTTCGTCCAAGATTCATTATATCCGAAGGGATATAATGTTTTTAAGGGCGAAGGAGCTTAACATTTAACACTTTCTATGTTGCCTTGTTCTTAACTCTTAGCATTTGAGAACAAGTCACCAACATAGCCAAATTGACCAGCTCATTGTAACTATTTGCTCGGACTGTGTTGAAGCGCTCTCAGAGCTTGGTGCCAAGGCCCCTCATGAATCTGTCCCTCTTTTTCTCATCTGTATCTGTATGATAGCCAACATATTGACAAAGATCATTGAAGGCCTGAGCATATTGCAACACTTTGCGATTTCCATGAGTTAAGGCCAGAAATTCATTAAGCTTGCGATCCATGATGCCAGTCGGTATATGATGTCCCCTGAAGGCTGTCTTGAATTCCTCCCAAGTAACTATGTGACCAACTGGTTGCATAGCAAGGAACCTCCATGTCCTGGCCGGTCCACGAAGTTGCTGCGTGGCAAACCTAGTCTTGCTGGCATCGGGACATGCCCCCGCAAGTAGTGGAAATTTGGATTCCACCACTCAGAGCCATATGTCCACATCAAGTGGATCCTCCACCCTTATAAGGTGTGGTGGTTGTGTGCTGAGGAACTTCTGATAAGTGGCTGCGACCGGCGGGCGCTGATATTGCTCGCCACACCTAAATTGCTGAGGCTGCTACTGATGCTGCGCAAGTTACCATAGAATCTCATTCTGCTGAGCCATTAGCTCCTGCATCGTAGGAGGCTGTTACGGTGGAGGGGGAATCTGCTGGTTCTGCCTGTGGCGCGCTCTTCCCGCCATCTAAAATTAAGGAGCTCCTATTGTTACTCACAATTCTACATTTGCGATAAGAATATAAGCAAACAGCGGGGATTTCAATTTTAGATTTGGTCATAACAATTTCACACACGAACTTAATCTCATTTGTTCTCCCATCATCCAAAATAAAGTTTTCCCATTGTTACAATTGCCAACACAAAATCCAACTCCTAGCTTAGTATACCATGAAACCCAAAAGCTAAGCTATCCTGAGGAGCGCTACTCCCTATCATTTCTACTCCCAGCATGGTATCTAGCGGGCATATGAGGCAAAGCTAGACAATGGAGAAGGCGCCCCCCCCTGAGCGAGCTACATTAGTGGTGTCTAAGCTAGAAGCTGGCTCAGGATCCTCCCCCTCGATATCCATGTCCTCATCCGCATCAATGTCCTGATGCATCTCCTGGTGATGCATGTCTAGGTGCTCATTTGCCCCCTCAAGCAGTTGCTGGGTATTCTAGAGCTGGTTTTCTAGAACCTTGATGGTGTGATTCCTTCCTTCCACTTGCTCTTTAAGCTCACGAATTTGGGCACCCATTTGCTCAGTCTGGAGATCCTTCTCCACCAACTCAGTAGATAGATACACCACTAGATCCTCCTTGTTAATGATGGTGTCCTTTGCATCCTGAGCCAAGCCCATCAAATGTGACATGGCCTCGCGTTGTAGGACCTACAGGCGATAAATTGTGCTCATGCACCGAATCGTCAGTCGAGCAGTGGCCCCGAGGAAGAGTGCCCACACCTCCTTAGCGTGGTCAACCCGGTTCTTCCACATCAGGTCATCCTCCTTTGCAGCGGGGAATAAACCGATGGGGTGAGTTGCCATCTCCAAGGGGTGAAATCCACAGAAGGTAGTCAGTGCGTGCATGGCTGCGGCCTCGGTGGTGTCGTGGGCTCAGAAACCAAGGGTCTCAGAATCCAACGAATGCCACCCTGGCTGCAAGGGGTGGGGCTCTAAGGCTAGCCACACCTTACAACAAGGCACTCCATGTTCCTCAAATAGCTGCACCATGTACTGTGGAGGTTCGTGGTATCCTGCCTCCTATAGCACTTCTCACAGAATGAGGGGAAAGCCCTCCTGAGCAAGGCTGTCATTGTGGTAAGGTGTGTCTCCTCCCTCGATGGGTGTGGGTGAGGTCATCTATGCGAAGGTGAGCGTAAGTAAGGTGGAAAACAAAGCACGAAGGTGGAAAAATAAAAAGCCAAAAAATCCTCTTTTCTCTTACCTAGTTAGGACTTGGTTACATCAGATTTTTATTATGTAATGATGCATGCATGCTTAATCTATATGTCCTCTCTTCACTTATAGGGATGTGAGCCATCCTACATATGATAATAGCAGCCTATATGGTATGCTTAATTGGCCACCTAGTTACCCATCTATTTCCCAAGGCTTCGCGTCCTAGGTCTATCCTTATTGCCCTAACATCTATCCAACATGGGTTTCTAAGCAAGTTTTACTTTTGAAAAGTTAGTATTCATGATTTATTGACTTCTCTGAAGTGGTACTCGCTCCGATACCAGTTGTGGTGGAACCGCCCAAATTATTCTAGCTTAAGTGCCTTGATCTCACCTCAAGGGCAATGACCCACACTTAAGATGGAATAAACTGTCAATTCCTCAGATCTAGTCCGATTGAAGCCACTTACCCAGGATCGAGTACCATTTGCTCACACGAAGGTGAGGCACAGAGAAATAGAATAAAGCATAATACCACAAATTAAAAAATGAGTACTTAGAATTATTACATCATCAGAGTTTGAAAACAGTAAACATTGTTCTTGTTGCAGCGGAAATTAACTAACGATAAATAAAGAGTGAGGCGAAGCCTAGACCATCACTCCTCCTGGTCATCACCTGCTGTGGCAGGGTTCAACTCGACTGTCCAACCCGGTGGCAAGGTGGACGACCAAGTCAACCTAGAAACCATATCCTCCTCGAAGGTACCTGTAAAAATTATGCCTAAAGCAAGGCTGAGTATACTAATACTCAGCTAGACTTACCCGGTGTGAGGAGTCTACTCCTCTACCTCTAGACCATGAAGCTGTTTGGCTGAGGGGTTTGGTTTGCCAAAAGCACTAGTTGAGTCTAAAATCAAATTTTAGCTTTTCAAGTTCTAGAATAAATTTTTTTGACTAGATGAGCACTTAATTTTCCATACATGGTATCAAAAATTATGTCAATCAACATCTTTTGCTAGTAACCTCATTTCCACTTATTACTCAATGCAGTACAATGGATCAAGCAGTCTCATTAGCTGTGAGAAGCAAACGATTCAAATCGAGTTTTAAACCTTGCAAGGGAAACCTAAACACACGACATGTAGGAGCACTCCGTCCCCACACACATCAACCGTCCCCATTGATTTCCTGGCAGCAGATCAGGGCCCACGGTCATTGGCATACAATTCTCCACTGACTGCGGACGCCGCCATGCAGTGACCGCACTTGTACCTCACCTTAACCAAAATGGGAGACCCTGTCTCCTGAACACATGGGGAGGTATGTTTGCGGGCAGGTTCACTCAGGTACTAGGCTTACCGATTTACCATTTTTCTCGGCATGTCTTTAGTACTTTCAAACGCTTGACACAAGTATCCACACGTTAATCCTTATTCCAATTCCGTCTCGAAGACCACGCATCCCCATGGATCCGTGTCCACAAACCATCATAATTCCATTATCAAAATTGGATACAATCAATTCCTGACCTCGTGTGAGTGCTAGAAAAATCACTCGACTTCTACCGAGATCCTGAATTAGCATAGCAGCTACTCGACCTAGCATACTAGTATCCATCTCAAAAGGAATCCTGAGCTCATGCAACTAGGGTTTCAAACAACTCCTACACTTAAGTCCACAATACAAACATGCAAACATTAAGTGTAGTAAAATAGCATATATAAACGGTTATGCATAAAATCAGGGCTTGCCTTCAATTGCTGGGGCAGCAGGGAGATTCTCAGTAGCAGCCTCTACAGCTAGCTCCTGAGCTCCTCTTGGTTAGCTCCTTGCTCGGGGATGAGCACGTACTCTCCATGTCACACCTGGTTTTAAGGGACAAAGCCGGGTGCATCTCATATATGTGCCAAAGAAGATAACATATATAATAACAGAGTGTATAGAGATAAATGTCACAATAACATTAGAGTACTTATTACATTGCGGAAGTCTTACAAAATAAAAGATAAATATAAAACAAACTAAGGTCCATCCTTGCCGCCAATAAGTCAACTAGGAGACGCCACCTAGATCAGATCAAACTCCTCGTTGTGTGTCTCCTCTTGAACCACCTGTTCTTCTCCTGTGGGGGGGGGTGTGAGACAGCAAGGGTGAGCTCACACATGTTCATCACTCAACAAGTTGTGGGGAATAATGTGGCATGAAATCACCAACGGTGGGAGTTCATGTGATGTGTAAGGCTGATCAACAATAGGGGTTAAAGCTGAGCATTGCTTTTAATAAGTTGGTCAAAGTTTATTAGTAGTTACTAAATGTAAGTAAATACCAAACCATAATAAGAACAATAGAACAAAATTAATAAATAATCCTATGCAAATGCAAATGACAAAATTGAATTTAAGTTACATAAATTAATCATGTGAGTGTCCTGAATCGCTCATAACCGTGAGCACGGCTAGTATACTAGTTTTACACTCTGCAGAGGCTGTACCCTATACCCACAAGTCGTGTATCCCATGTCGCCAGGGTTTGCAAGGCCCTTAGACACTATCGAGGTGAATGGCTAGGGATCCACTACGAGGCCTTTACAAAGTTCCACTAGCTTCTGAAAACCAGCAACAGTTTATGGGAAGAGCATTTGCAAGAATCTCTCGTCTGACCGCCATCGCAGCAAAATCAACCCGAGAACCTCCCTACATGCAACTCCCCTACTGCCCAGCCCCTTTCGGGTAAAGTAGTCTTCCACTAGCTTTCCTAACTAGTTAGCCAAGGGGTCCCATTCCTCCATTGTGGTGGCACGTTTTCCCGGGTGGTTCTCCGTGTTCCCATTAACATAATGATCTTATCATGAACAGTAAATAATAAATTGATAACAAAAGTGTGAACATGAGTAATGTATATCTCTATACCCAAAACCACATAAAGCAATAGCATATACTACCCAAAAATTCAGTGGTAAAACAAGGTATAAAAATAGCCAAAATTAGGGTAACCTATTGGATCCCATCAAATTAACCTATGCAGATCATTATGATTAATAAGAATATGACTGGGTAAAAAGAAAGTGATCAAGGGCACAACTTGCCTTCAATGAGCTCCTGCTCAGCAACTTCTATCTGCTGGGCACCAGGATCCTCAGTCATAGGCTCTTCTACTCGCCACAATACAAACAAGCACAGTGTTGGGGGCCAGCTTCGTCACCGAAGGTCCTGCAAGAAGAAACACCTTCGGAAGATCAACATAGAAGCAGCGCCGAAACTGTCATCTAAAGAGCTTCGGCATAGTAACACGCTTTTAGACGAAGGTGTAGCGCCGACTTAAAGATGAAAGGACAGATTGACCCATGATAATTTATGTCATAAAAGTAGTCAATTATACAGGGTATAATTGTAATTTCATACAGGCTGTGCCCTGTGTCTATAAATAGATGAACAGTACCCCTGTACTGTTCACGCTGATTGGTACTCGCTCGTGCATTACGCTTGAACCTTTGTTTTCTGCCAAGTCAAAGGTATAAATGTAATTCAATATCATTTTTATTTATCCATGACAATAAAAAATATATTAATAACATCATATAACTATTTCTAAGGGGATGCGGAGCACGACGAAGCTACAAAAAGTCGTTCCTAAGGGAGCGCAGTGTAAGTTTTCTGCTCAAAAGTCATTTCTAAGGGGATGCAGAGCCAAATACCACCGAAATATAAGGCGAAGAAGTTCAAAAGACATTCCTAAGGGAATGCAGAACTTACACCGAAAAGTCAACGGTGATACCGCCAAAATAGAAGGCGAAGAAGTTCAAAAGACGTTCCTAAGGGGATGCAGAACTTACACCGAAAAATAAGCGGTGTAGCCGAAAAATAAACGACGAAGAGATTTCAGCTATTCCTAAGGGAATGAAGAGTTTTGATGTGGCTTCGTAAACATGTGTCTGGACATTCATTTGAACAATACATCACATCATTCATTGCATTCATATACATTCATTTAGACATACATAGGATCATCATCATCATATCATACAAATACAGACAGTTGCTTCAGCTTTAATGATAAGGCTTCGGCGAAAGGAAAAGAAGCAAATTTATGCTTCGTTGTGTACGAAAAGAAGGGAAGGTGTTTTTTGCCTTCGGCTCAAAAAAATACAAGTTTCATCCACATCAAAGCAGTTCATACATGGACGGAAAGGTAAAAATATATTACAAGGTATGGACAAATTTACAGGGTAGTATCTGATTCTTAAATTACAATATTCTTTACAAGAATAATTCAAAAGTTTCTCTAAAGTTTTTCATAGCAATGTCTTCGGCTGCAGCTTCATCCACCAAGCTTCGGATCATTGCTCTTTGGCTTCGTCATTCTGTACATAACAAAAGTGTTACAAGGTAAATTCAAGTTTCAAGGAAAAGGTAAGCACAAGGTATGAGTTTATTACCGGTTTAAGGTGACTTCGAGATTCGTCACCAGCCAGGCTTCGTCCACCCTTCGCCCAAATTTGAGTTACTGAATCTGTTCCCAATGCTTCGGGCTAGGCCGGGAATGTCATTCAAATCTGTTGGTGATAAGCTGAAGTTCGGCCTGTTTACAATATTCCTGTGTGTGCAACCAGCCTTCATAAAAGCAACAGCTTTGCCACGAGAAGCTAGAAGAGCGTAGAAGTCACCGTGCCCAGATATGACTTCATCAAGAGCATCAACTTCGCCTTCAATATGATCGAAGATGCCTGGCAGGTTTTCACCTGAAGGTTTAAACTTTTTAGAATTGGCTCCAACCGAGTTGAAGACCTGCTTTAGTCATTGCACACAACAGTTGCCGAAGTCCAGACATTTATCTTGAAGTTCCTTCAATGACTTTTGCAAGTTCGAACTCTTTGCAACTTCAGCTTCAAGCTTTGCATCCAAATTTTTCTTCTCTTGTTCGAAGCTTTTTGACTTTGTGGAGAGTTCACTGTTCAATCTAGCAATCTCGGTTTGGGCTTTTGCCAGTGAACCCTCTATCGTTTGAAGCATAAAGTCTTTCTTTTCCAGAGCAGATTCATGATCTTTAATTTTGCTCTCTAAGCCCTCAATTATAGCTTCATTTTTCTTGTCCTCAAGTTCTTGTTGCATCCTTAAAGTTTTACTTATTAGTAGGCTTTGGAAAAAATAATCTTCTTAAAAAACACCTTAATCTCAAAACAATAAAAAATTGAGGAAAGAGTCCTTACCTTAAAATTAGAATAAAACAAGCTACCGGCGATATGTTGCCGCCGGTACCTGCTGAGGTTGGCTTCAAGCTTCGGAAAACCAACACTCTTCGATAGAGTGCTGATAACCTTCGCTCCAGTTTGGTCTCGGAGGCAGCCTAAGCTTTCTTCGTCAACGCCACCGAAGAGTAGCGCTCCTGGCTGGTAGCCGCAAGATATAGCATACTCTCTTAACTCTTCTTTTTCAGCCTTAGATAACTCTTGTCCGATCATGTTTTGAAAGTTGAAGTCCCTTTCCCCCAAAATATCTTCGGCAGACTCCTTCTCTTTTCCAGGCATTGTGGCCAGGGTTTCTGCAGCAGCTATAACAGTTTTTTCCGCGGTCAAGTCCAAAATCATTTTATCAATGTCAGAGAACGTGCTTTCTAGGTTTGTGGTTTCGGCCACAGCAGCTTCGGAAGTTGTAGCTTCGGTGGCAGTAGCTTCAGTAACTGTAGCTTCTTCGATGGCTGGTGTTCTTGATGCTGGCACCGACGATGGCGTTTCTTTAATGGCTTCGATTACAGTAACAATTCTTCGTTTTTCGGCCCAACAGACTTCTTTGCTGCCGAAGGCTCCTCCTTCTGTAAAAGCTTCGTCAGATGTAGCCCTAGTGGACTTAGCTTGATAGGCAAGGATTCAGTCATTACCTTTAAAATTTCTTCCATGTCAGTGGCAGAAGGTGTTGAAGGAGCTTCTTCCTCTGTATCAGTTGTTTCTGGCCTCGAAGCTGTAGCTTTTCTCTTCTTCAGAATAGCCACCTTCGGCTCTAGGCTGGTTTTTCTCTTTTTAGTAACTTTTCATCTTCTTTTATCATTCTAGCAGCTTGTCTCTTCATAATACTGACAACTCTTTTTCGCTTTGGCCCTTCGGCACCCTTGCTTAATCGTTCATAGTCAGGGTATTCAAATTTCAGAGCATCCATTACTCGATTCAGCCTTCATTTCGGTCGGGTGCCAAAGGCCAGTGGTCATCAATTGATCTTCTTTCTTAGTATAGTTGCCCAAAATTTCATTGCATATAGCTTCAATCATTTCCAACCATTCTTGGCAAGGCTCTTTGTAATGTTTCTTGAACTCGAAGTGATAGGGCAGTCGAACAAGTTCATTCTTTTTCTTTTCTCCTTTAAGCTTCGGCATATTCCATTCCTTTAACGTCGGAAATACTCTATTGGCTAAGTATTCTGGCACCAAATCTCTAGTACCGATATGCTCAGACACAACTCGGAATTCGCCCACAGCTTTTCGGCATGGTGACCCTTGCAGCATGTTGCACAGGGGCCTAGTTAACTCGAAGGTTAGGACCAGTGGGCTCTGAACTATCTTCTCCTTCTTCTCATCAACCTTAACATAAAACCACTCATTCTTCCAACCGGTTGGCTATTTGGTGCGATAACTGACCACCGGAGTCTTCATATCTTTGCGATAAGCAAAGTTGTAACAGCCGAAATTCTCGTGAAGCCCATCTTCTATAGCCTTCATCTAATAATGAAGCTCGTGCACCCGGCAGAAAGCTTCGGCAAGCGGCTCCACTCCTTGGCTTCGAAGAGCCCAGATAAAAACGCTGAGCCTAACAATGGCGTTAGGAGTCAGCTGATGAAGATAAATTTCAAAATCTTCCAAAACATCCCCAATCATTTCATGCAAAGGAAACCTCAATCCTGCTTTGAAGAAACTTTTGAATACTACCACCTCATCATTTTCTGGCTTCGGAGTGGTTTCTTCCTCGCCAAAACGAATTAGCTTCTTCTCGGCTTCCCCGAAGTAGCCTAGCTTTAACATCATGGGTATATCAGCCGCAGAGACAGTAGACTTTCCAAAGTCCAAGTGACTGGGTTTGGATGGCATGATGGTGTTATAATCTGTCTCTTCTTCATCAGCATTACCCTCTTCAATGTCAGCCTATTCAGCTTCGGAAGCATGTGCACCTTCGTCAGAGGCACCCTTTGTTACAACCAGTCCCGATTGCCTCATTACTTCGGAGATTGTGGTAGTTTCAGCAGCTTCGGCCTCCTCTCCGTCGCGCGTAATTCTAGCGGTTGAATGCACTCTGGCCATTTGCTGATTTCCTAGCAGTTCTTACAAAGTTGATTGTTTTTTCGCAGTTTTTTGACGAAGCTCCCTCTTTTGACGAAGCTAATCCTAGAATAGTGGCTTGCTTAGGAATGCAGTGAAAAAGCTTCGACTATTTTTAAAACTTTCAATAGCACAACAGTACAATGGCAATGAATGCTGTGATAACTTCACAAATACCCGTCTGTTTATATAGTGCTGCAAGTGGGAAAGTGAATCGCCAAACTAACCGCACCCACTGAACAGTTACTCACACCCGCTGAACGGTGGACCAACCGATGCTTGGGAGAAGAACCGCCAGACCGCGCATATCCGCTGCATGGTGAACCACCTCTTGTGCATGGAATATTTTAATCGTTTCTCGACAACAAGCTCAGGGAAGGTGTTTTTTGGACCTTCGGCATTCCGAAGCTTCGGAGATGTTTTCACGGACCAAGCTCGTTACGAAAAATGATCTAGCACCGCGAAGGGGCTACTGTTGGGGGCCAGCTTCATCGCCGAAGGTCCTGCAAGAAGAAACACCTTTGGAAGATTAACACAGAAGCAGCGCCGAAACTGTCATCTAAAGAGCTTCGGCATAGTAACACGCTTTGAGACGAAGGTGTAGCACCGACTGAAAGATGAAAGGACAGATTGACCCATGATAATTTATGTCATAAAAGTAGTCAATTATACAGGGTATAATTGTAATTTCATACAGACTAGTGCCCTGTGTCTATAAATAGATGAATAGTACCCCGTACTGTTCACGCTGATTGGTACTCGCTCGTGCATTACGCTTGAACCTTTGTTTTCTGCCAAGTCGAAGGTATAAATGTAATTCAATATCGTTTTTATTTATCCATGACAATAAAAATATATTAATAACATCATATAACTATTCATGATTATTCATGATGTCTTTCATATCTCATATGCTTCTTCTTACATTAATATACACTGTAATGATGAAGGTACGTCCTTCATCGCCTTCGTCTGTAGATCATTATATCCCATGGGAAATAATGCTTCTGAAGACGAAGGGCATTAGTTTTTAACATTTTGTGTTTCCTTGTTCTTGATTCATAGCACTTGAGAACAAGTCCCCAACACACAGTATAAAGGAGAAATTAACATCACACCAAACGTGTAAACAAAATACATAATAATATTCTATATATTAAAATAAGATCTTAGGAACATGAATCATTAATTTTGGAGTTATGGATTTTAAGTTATGAATTTCCAAATATTTTATGTGCTTGGTATAAGATTAGTTAGGGAATAAATTTTGATATGACTTTCATGTCAAAATAGTGGTACTAATGGATAAACAATAATATTACAAAATTTTAGAAACTGGAATGGATCAATTTGGAGTTCATATGAATTTTCTATGATTTATACAAGTTCTAGCAATTATTTTTGCACTAAAAGTCCATTTCTAATTAATTTTCTCTGATTTTCCATCTCTCTGGACTGGGCGCAATAAAACAAAGAAAGGCAGGGGTCTCGAGATAAAAATCCCAAGACACAGAGCACAGTCGCGAGGGACGGCGGGTTCTATTTTCTAATTTCCAGGGGGTTCATATGAAAGTGTGTTCGCGAAGGGTTATCGCTTGCCCTGGGCCATCAGATCGAGCACCAGCGGCCCAGATTAGACCTAACACAACAACCGAAACCTTGAGCAGTAGCCGCCACCAGATCACAGATCCATGGTCAGAGTTCGGCCACATCTACATCCTCGCGTGATCACCCGATTCAATTTTGATGGTCGGATGATTATGCGCCGTAGGGGTATGCTAACTCCTAATCTACACCGTTCACTCCAAAATCAACGGCGCGCAATATCTCTACGTCCAGCCCCGATCCTAGCCGTGTGCTATCTGATCATGAGCTGTGGCCCTTTCTTCCCCATTGAGCTGGTAACCGATCATTGGACCGAGGCCCGCACGACGGCGATTTGGTGAAGCGAGGCTCTGGTGCACAGAATTTCGATTAAACGAGCCTAACCTTGCAAACTATGCAACGATCACCGGGGTATCGCCAATTTTGACTATGGTGGTTGGTTGAGGAACTATATCTATGTCTAACCTCACACCGACGGTGACCCACACCGACGACTTCAAATTATGGCGCTAGGCTTTGGTCTTGATTGAGGGCACGCCCTAAATATAGTAGGGAAGACGGCGAATTGTAACGCGCATTACTCATCGGGCTTGGCGACGCAGCAGACTTCTCCACGTCAACGAGTGCACCCCACGCGGCTGGCGGCGGCATAATGGCTAGTATCCGGTTGTAGAGGTGGCTGCGATTTGGCTTAAAGGGTTCCATGGGAGGCCGACCATGTTTATATCCTTTCCTAGGAGGGCACGCCCGGGTCAACTTTAAGGCCCCGGGTCACAGCCGGCGGCGCCATTTCCGTGGAGTCGTTGTGGTGCCCACGCACCCACGACAAAGGGGGAGGTCGTGCTAACATCGCGGTCCACGCGTCAGCGAAAAGGAAAATATCACGCGCCCACGGGAGTCTGCTCGATGGACCCTAGGTGTCAGCCACAGGCAGACAGGTGCGCGCGGTAAGGAGTTGGGCCATGCGACAGAGCGGACGAGAGGCTGCCCCATGGGGCCCTGCTGTCGCCACAGTGCTGAGGTGCTAATGGGCCGCACATGAGGGAGACAAAGAGAGGATGGGCCGAAAGGGTTTCGCCGGCCAAGAGAACATAGTTTCCTTTGTTTATTTCCTTTGTCTTCATTCTAATTTCTTTTCAAATTTATATTTCAAATTTGAGTTTACATTTGTGGAGTTCATACTTAGGTTAAATTTAAATCACCATATGGACCAATTCTAGTTATTTTATATATTTATTTTATCTCTTTTGTATAGTATTTTTTCTCTTTATTGTATTCCCCTATTATTCCTTTTTGACATTACAAAATTTCAATTCCAATCTAAGATATAGTTTAATAATTCAAATTTAATACTCACTAAAATTCAATCATGATGAGGTAGATATCTATTTATCCTAATTAATTTATTTGTTTAATAAATGTTTGAAATATGAGACACACTCATATTGTTTTCTTTCTATTTAGAAAAATAGTATTTTGAATGTGGAATGAGAAGTAAAAGTTACTTCAAAAATTAGATATTCATATAAATAAATGCTTATGGTGCATAATTATTTAGTTGAATAGAAACCTTTTCTATTACTTCTTTTCTAAAATAATTCTTAGTTTTCAAAATTCAGTCCTCAATTTTCATCACTCAAGTATAATTTGAGATATCTGAATTTGCTATTTTATTTTCTTTATATATTTATTTTATTATTTTTCTCATATAAATTTTGGGCCTTACAAATCCTACCCCCTTAACAGAAATCTCGTCCTCGAGATTTGTAAGAAAAGGGTGTATAATCATATTGTCTCGGAACATACGCTCAGACAAAAATTTCAGCATGATGCATCATTTATTAGCGACACATGGGGTCAGTTAGACCTTATTATTCTCGCTAAAACAGTATCATACCAACCACTAACTAAAGTAACATTTAACTAAAATAGTAATATATATATATATATATTTATGTAGCTTGGTGGAGCTAGTGGTGGTGGGGGTAGTGGGCGCTGTTGTTGTTGTCTTTCCAACCGTGCTTGCCTTTTTTTCTTGACGTATCTCTAGCCGGTCCTGATGTATTTCCTGGCATTCTTGCCTTATTTGATTTTGCATTTTGTTAACCACTTCTGCCATTTGTTGTATTAGCAGCATTTGGGCGGCAACCACTTGATCGATTCCAACCGGTGGAGGATCTGGAGGATTCATTTCTGTTTGTTGTTGCTTGATAATCTTCCCTTCGTAGTATTGACCATAAGAGTTAGAAGCATATGGTAGGATAGTTTTTCAATGGAAAGTATTTGGTAAGCAAAATGAATATGTTAGTAGTTGTTTATGATCTGAAGATTCTTTAGCAAGGCCTAATCTTTGTTTTATGTCCAGATTGGGGTAACTAGTCGTATAAGGTGAATATCCAAAGGTAGGATAGAATTTTGTCAAGATAAGATAGTCTACATGATGTAGGTTAAAAGTTTGTTTGATGTTAGGTGGGGATAGATAGATTATACCATTCATTATGACTCTATGGATTGGGTTAGCTCTTATGCTCATGGTTGAGTTGGTCTAATGTGCTAAGTTAAGTTAACACCTGGCTAGTAGGGTTTAATCTCTGCTACCGGTATCACTAATCTGTTTAAGCAGACCACATTGGATTATATCACACTAGATTCTATAATCCTATTTAATAATACCATTTAGTTGAGCATATCAAGCTGACTTCAACTTTTCGAAATTCTAGTATCTTTTTTAAGTGGAACTTCCAATTAGTATATATTTTTATACACCTAGAATTTTCATGCCATTAGCAGGTGTGGCATAGAAAACAAGGGTACATCATGCTTTATCTATTTGTGGGTGTAGAGAAGATTTGGGGGTAAAAGAAAGTTAAGTAAGGGAGACTTTTATTCTGTGTGGTGGATCTTGATTCATCTGAAGATTTGTTTCTATTCATATCTTTAATTGTCGAGGTTAACCTTCTTCTTGGATCTGATTTAGGTACCATCTGTCGTGGTGTTGGATGCCATTATCTGAGTTAAGATAACGATTGCCGGTATATGGGGTTGGTAGATCGAACAGAGTTTTACTTCGCTTGTAAGATAAATGGGTTGGGCAACCTATAACATAGGCTAGGTCGTGATTTCATGGACGGGTTGGTCTAAGACACCAATTTAGGTTAAAACATGCTTATAGAAGTAGGGTCCAATCTATTGTACCAGTAGTATCTAACATGTTTGTCCATTAGATTAGATCTGATCAAATTAGATGGGATCAGGATTAAATTGGTATAATCAGATTAGAATATGTTGGGACCATGCTTCGTCGCCGAAGGTCCTGCAGGAAGAAACAACTTTGGCTGAAGTTGTCGGCACATGATGACCGAAGGTTGCTGTTCATGAAGCTTCGGAATTGCAAACCAACTTAAAAGTAGAATGACCTTTTAGTCCACAAGTGTTTGAGTCATTGTTGTAAACTTTTATGAGGGGCATGATTGTAATTCCTCACAGGCTGTGTCATGTGCCTATAAATAGTGAACAGTATTCCTTTACTGTTCACGCATTCCTATAATTGCTGACGCATCACTCTGGAATCATTGTTTGTCAAGGCAAAGGTATAAATGTACCTAAAAACGTTGTATTCAAATATCTTAAATTCATATAATAAGATATGTGAATGATGTCATTTATTTTCGGTGTATTTATCTTTAATGTTTTACTTTACTGTGTATCATCTTTACAAGTTTAATTATGAAGGTGAAACCTTCGTAATATTATGCTCGTGACCTTCGTCTGAAGTTCATTAAATCCTTATGGAAATAATGCTCCAGCGGACGAAGGGAATTAATATTTAACATTTTATGTTGCCTTGTTCTTAATTCATAGCATTTGAGAACAAGTCCCCAACATTGGCGCCCACCTCCGGTGAACTCACTACCACTTTTTCTGAGCTGATGGCTTCGTTCAATATTCAAGCTGGAGCTGCTTCGGTTCCGAAGCTGGTATTCCCGATAACAGGCGGTTCATGTTTAGAACCAGCCAACAAGAAGCAAAAGAAGGAAGCACAGAGAAGGGTACAACATGTCGGGGTGCAAGGACCCTTCATCAAGTCCAGATGGTCTCACATTCCTATTACCTTCCCCCAAGAGGATCTTCAACTCAAGGATTACCCACACAATGATGCTATGGTTATCTCTTGTGTTATCAAAGGATTTCTGGTCCATAATGTTTTGGTTGATACGGGCAGTGCAGCCGACATCATATTTGCTAAAGCCTTCAGACAGATGCAAGAGCCCGAAGATAAAATTCTTGATGCCACACATCCCCTCTGTGGCTTCGGAGGAAGGCAGATTGTAGCACTCGGCAAAATCTCAATGTCAGTGGCCTTCGGATTCATCAACAACACAAGAACTGAACAAATTATGTTTGATATCGTTGACATGGAGTACCCTTACAATGCAATCATTGGTCGTGGTACTCTTAATGCCTTCGAAGCAATTCTGCATCCAGCTTATCTTTGCATGAAGATACCTTCGGACCAAGGGCCCGTTGCTATTCATGGAAGTCAAGAAGCTGCCAGAAGGGCCGAAGGAAATTGGACAGACTCAAAAGCAATCCATAATATAGATGGAGCTGAAGCTTGTGAACAATACAAGTTCAGAAGGGAAAAAGCTGCTTCGGCTGACCAGCCGAAACCCATGCTCTTATGTGAGGATATAGCAGAGCAGAAGGTGCTATTGGGATCTCAATTGTCCGAAGAGCAGGAGAAAACCTTGATAAGGTTTTTGTTTAACAATAAAGATGTTTTTGCTTGGTCAGCTAATGATCTTTGCGGAGTTAACAGGGATGTTATTGAGCACTCGCTCAATGTTGATCCATCCTTCAGACCCAGGAAACAGAGGCTTCGGAAGATGTCTGATGACAAGGCCGAAGGTGCTCGAAATGAAGTGAAAAGACTCCTCACTGCCGGAGTTATTAGAGAGGTAAAATATCCAGAATGGTTGGCTAACACTGTTATGGTGAAGAAGGCCAATGGTAAATGGAGAATGTGTATCGATTTTACTGACCTTAATAAAGCTTGTCCGAAGGACGAGTTTCCATTGCCAAGGATAGATTCCTTAGTTGATGCAACAGCTTCATTAGAGCTCATGAGTTTGCTGGACTGCTATTCAGGCTATCATCAAATATGGATGAAGAAGGAAGATGAACCAAAAACCAGCTTCATAACCCCTAGTGGGACATATTGCTACCTTCGGATGCCTGAAGGGCTTAAAAATGCTGGAGGAAGTTTCAGCAGAATGATAGCAAAGGTTCTCCATTCTCAGATAGGCAGGAATGTACTAACTTATGTTGATGATATCATTGTAAAAAGTACGAAAACAAGATAACCACATTGCTGATTTACAGGAGACCTTCGCTAATTTTAGACAGGCTGGTCTAAAGCTGAATCCAGAAAAATGTGTCTTCGGAGTAAAGAAGGGGAAATTTCTCGGTTGCTTAGTTTCAACAAAGGGAATTGAGGCCAACCCAAGTAAAATCGAAGCTATACTTCGAATGGAGCCACCTAGTACAAAAAAGGGGGCTCAAAGATTAATAGGAAGGCTAGCATCTCTCAACAGATTCATATCTAGATCAGCAGAGAGAAACTTACCATTCTTCGAAGTGCTGAAGACAGCTGAAGTCTTTCAATGGGGACCACTCCAGCAGAAGGCCTTCGAAGAACTGAAGCAGTATTTGATAGATCTAACAACATTAACTCCACCTACGCCAGGGGCTCCTTTGTTATTATATGTGGCAGCTTCACACTCAGCGGTAAGCGCAGCACTTGTTCAGGAGAAGCTTGAAGGCCAGGTTAAGAGGCAGGCCCCAATATATTTTGTATTCGAGGTTCTTAGTTTATCAAAGAAAAATTATACAGAGTTGGAGAAGGTACTGTATGCTGTCTTGATGGCCTCCAGAAAGCTTCGGCACTATTTTCAAGCTTACAACATAATTGTTCCTTCTTCACAACCTCTGAAGGATATTATGAGGAACCGAGAAGCTACTGGAAGGATTGGAAAATGGGCTGCAGAGCTCAATGAATTCTGTATTGATTATGTTCATAGATCTTCGATTCAGTCCCAGGCATTAGCAGACTTCATTGCTGATTGGACGCCAGGGGCTCAGGAGGAAGAAACAAATAAAGACGCCGAAGCATGGACAGTGTTTTGCGATGGGTCTTGGGGAACCTTCGGAGCAGGAGCGGCTGCTGTGTTGGTTTCACCTTCCAAAGTTAAAACTTGTTATGCGGCAAGACTTGATTTTAGTTGCACAAATAACATCGCCGAGTATGAAGCTCTGCTTTTGGGTCTTCGGAAATTAAAGGCAATGGGAATCAGAAGGGCCATTCTTAAAACTGATTCTCAAGTTATTTCTGGTCATGTTGACAAAAGTTACAAAGCAAGAGACCCGAAGCTTGAAAGGTATCTAGATACAGTCCGAAGGATTGAGGCTTCCTTCGAAGGTTTCTCTGTCAAAAATATTCCTCGTGGAGAAAATGAATACGCTGATCTATTGGCTAAGTCAGCAGCCCAGGGGCTGCCTATACCTTCGGAAGTATTTTTTGAAACAATAAAAGCACCTTCGGTCGAGCTTCTTGAAAGAGCAATCCTCAACATATCCCCTGTTTATAGTGAAGATTGGAGAACTGAAATCATCTCTTTCCTTCAGGGTAATTTTCTTTCAGATGACGAAGCTTATAACAGGAGAATAGAAGCAAGAGCTCGACCATATGTCATAATAGAAGGGGAGTTATACAAACGCGGGGTCTGTTCCCCATTGCTCAAGTGCTTATCCAGGTCCGAAGGTATAGAATTAATGAAGGAAATACATGCAGGTCTATGTGGATCTCATATTGGATCTAGGCCCTTGCTTGGGAAGGTTTTTCGCCAAGGATTTTATTGGCCAAAGGCAGCTTCGGATGCAGCGGATTTAGTTCAAAAGTGCGAAGGTTGTTAGAAATGTGCAAGAGATCAAAAACAACCTTCGTCTTTAACTCAATTAATACAGCCCACTTGGCCATTGCAAAGGTGGGGTCTGGATTTGCTAGGTCCATTACCACCTGCACAGGGGAACTTAAGATATGTGGTGGTGGCAGTGGAATATTTTTCCAAGTGGATTGAGGCAAAGCCCTTAGCCACAATAACCTCGTTTACTATTCAAAAGTTTTTCTGGCAAAGCATTGTTTGTCGCTTCGGAGTGCCGAAGGCTATAACTGTGGATAATGGGACACAGTTTGATTCTGAAGCCTTCAGAGAATTTTGCAATCAAATCAGCATGAAGATCCATTTTGCATCAGTCCGACACCCAGAATCTAATGGACTTGTTGAAAGAGCCAATGGGATCATAATGACAGGAATAATGAAGTCAATCTTCAATCAGCCAAGGGGAAAGTGGCCAGACGAGTTAATCAAAGTGGTGTGGAGTCATAACACAACCATTTCAAGATCAACAGGCTTTACAGCCTTTAAACTATTGTTTGGTGGCGAAGCAATAACCCCAGAAGAGGCTAAAACAGGATCGATAAGGACAGTAGCTTCGGCAGAAGGCGAAAACGAAGCTGATTGTTCTATGGAAAAAGATGCTATTGAAGGGATTAGGCTTCAAGCTGTGGAAAACATCAATAAATACCAAGCTGAAACAATAAAATGGCGTGATAGAAAGGTCAAGCTAAAGAATATTGAACTAGGACACTTGGTACTTCGAAGAGTAGCTAACCCTGAAATAGTAGGCAAATTACAGCTGAAGTGGGAAGGCCCCTTTTTGGTAGTATCTTCGTCAAGACCTGGTTCCTACAGATTGAAGGATATGGACGGCAATGACATTCCTAGATCGTGGAATGCGGATGAGCTTCGGCGATATTATGTTTAGTTTGATGTAATTTTTTATATTCTTTTTTGTGGCACCCTTTTCCTTTCCAAAGGGGGAGAAAGTTTTTTAATGGGGCCACAACATGTAATTTTTCTTTTCCTTATTTCAATTCTATAAGAGCGATATCCCCCAAAAATGTAAATGTAAAAGCTGAGAAAGCACCTTCGAGTGCAAAGAAAAAAGAAAAGAGAACAGGGAAAAGCTCAAAGGTCGTTCCTAAGGGAATGCAGAGCTTACAGCGAAAAATAAACGCTGATTCCGCTGAAAGTAAAAGGCGAAGAAGCTCCTAAGGGAGGCTTACAGCGTAAAATAAACGCTGATTCCGCTGAAAGTAAAAGGCGAAGAAGCTCCTAAGGGAGGCTTACAGCGAAAAGTCAACGCTGATACACCGAAAAGTAAACGGTGAAGCCGAAAAGTAAACGGCAAAAAGATTTTTATCATTCTTAAGGGGACGAAGGGCCGTGCTTATGTTTTTTTTTGAACATGTGTCCTAATATTCATTTGCACATAACATATCATCATGTCATTTGCATTCATAAACATCCATTTAGACATATGTAGAGTCATCATCATGCTACACAAAAAAGATAGGTGCTTCACAAAATAAGGAAAAGATTCAAAGGAAAAATTTTCTATGCTTCGTTGTGTACGAAAAGAAGGGAAGGTGTTTTTCGCCTTCGGCTCAAAAGAGAAGTTTCATCCACAGCAAAGCAGACTGGATGTGGTTATAGGAGACAGAATATATTACAAGGTATGTACAAATTTACATAAGTTATTCCATATCTATATTACAAGAGTTTCTCCAAGAATTTTTGCAGGAAAGCGCATTACAAGCAATTTTAAGCTTCAGCCAAGGCTTCGTCTTCAGTTTTGTCAAACTTCAGCATTGTCAATCTTCAGCTTCGTCATCCTATATATCAAACAGCACAGTAAGAAAGGTACAAATTTCAAAGGAGAAGGTAAAAGTAGCAAACATAAGTTTCTTACCGGCTTCAGATGGATTCGAGCTTCGTCGCCTGCCATTTTCCGCCCGCCACTTACCCAGATCTGGGTCATGAATCTATTTCCAATGCTTCTGGCAAAGCTTGGGATATCTAACAAATCTGAAGCTGACAAGCTGAAGTTTGGTCTGTTCACGATGTTTTCATGTGTGCAGCCAGCCTTCAAAAAAGCAGCAGCTGTGCCCCGAGAAGATACCAGGGCGCAGAAGTCAGCATGCCCACCAATAACTTCGTCAAGGGCATCAACTTCGCCTTCAATATGTTCTAATGTTCTTGGCAGATTTTCAGCTGAAGGTGTAAATTTCGAAGAGCTAGCTCCGACAGAGTGAAATACGTCCTTCAGCCGCTGCACACATCGGATGCCGAAGCTTAAGCATTTCTCCTGAAGTTCTGTAAAGGATTTCTACAAATTTGAGTATTTATCCACTTCAGCTTTCAGGCTTGTTTCAAAATATTTCTTTTCTTGCTCGAATTTTTCTGATTGACGGAGCAATTCATTCTTTAATCTATCATTTTCAGTTTGGACTTCAGCTAAAGAGCCCTCCATGGTCTGAATAACAAAATCCTTCTTTTCTAATGCACCTTCGTGCTCTTTGACCATGATTTCAAGATCTTGGATTGCGAAGTCTTTCTTTTTCAGATTGGTTTCGTAGTTTTCAATCTTTTCAGTCAAATCTTGAATGACGGTTTTATTTTTCTCTTCCTCCAGATCTTGTTGCATTTTCAGAACCTTGCTTAATAATATGCTCTGTCGAAATGATCTTCGTTAGAACACTGACCCAAAAGTTAATAATAACAGTAATAAAATAACAAAAATATTCGCTACCTTGAAGTTAGCATAAAGCAAGCTTCCGGCGATGTGGTGTCGTTGATAACGACACAAGTCCGCTTCCACCTTCGGCAAGCCAATGCTTTTGGAAAGGGTTCTGATAATTTTGGCCTCGGTGCGGTTCCGAAGGCACCTTAGTTTCCCTTCGTTCACCCCACCAAATAGCATAGCGCCTGATTTATATCCGCAAGATATGGCATATTTTTTCAACTCCTCTTTCTCAGTGTCTGTTAACTCTTGTCCAAGTAGGTCTTGAAAGTTAAAATCTTCTCCCTCAGAAATTTCACCAATTTGCTCTTTCCCCTTTTCAGTTGCTGTATTCACTGCATCCACAGTAGCTTCTTCTTCGGCCATTTTCAGGAGAATATTGTCAATAACCTCAAGTGTAGTTTCCAGGTTCGACTCTTCGGTGGCCCCGGCTTCGGCCCCGGTAGCTTCGGGTTCGCTGGTTTCAGCTTCAGTAGTTTTCATCCCAGTAGCTTCGGCTTCGGCAGTTTCAGCAAAGGGAATTTTCGGCACCGTTGCCAGTGGCGGCGTCTGGTGGATCACATCTGTTACTTGAATAATTCTCCGTTTTTTCGGCTTCGCGGGACTTTCTGCTGCTGAAGCTGCCTTGTCCTTCTGAAAAAACTTCGTCAGTTCCAGTGCTAGTGGACTTAGCCTGGTAGGCAAGGGTTCAGTCATTACCTTCATAATTTCTTCTACTTCAATAGCAGAAGGAGAAGCAGGAATATCTTCTTCTCGGACCGACGTTTCCGGCTCCGGGGACGCACCTTTTCTCTTTCTTGAAGTGGCCACCTTCGGCTCAGGATTTAACTCTTCAGCGCTAAGACTTTCAGAATCTTTCTTTTTCTTCTTGGCTACCTTGACGACCTCTTCGTCAGTAGCGCTAGCAATCCTTTTTCGCTTCGGGCCTCCGGCAGCTCCGCCCAGTCGACCGTAGGCAGCGTATTCAAATCCTATGGCATCAAGCACTCTGTTTAGCCTTCGTTTCGGCCGAGTGCCAAAGGCCGACTGTCATCAATTGGTCCTCTTTTTTAGAGTAGTTCCCAAGAATTTCATTGCTCATCATTTCAATTGTATCAAGCCATTCTTGGCAGGGTACTTTAAAAAATTTCTTGAATTTATAATGATAAGGTAGCCTGACGAGTTCCCCCTCTTTCTTTTCCTCTTCAAGCTTCGGCATTGTCCACTCTTTCATCGTTGGAAAAACTCTGAAAGCCAGGAATTCTTGCACTAAATCTCTAGTGCCAATATGTTCTGCTATAATTTTGAATTCGCCCAGTGCAGCCCAAGTTGGACCTTCTAATACCATTTTGCATCGGGGTCTTGTTTCTCCGAAGATTAATTCAAGAGTGCTCTGAACCAGCTTCTCTTTATCTTCATCAATTTTGACATAAAACCATTCTAATTTCCAGCCTGCCGGCCATTTGCTTCGGTAGCTGATCACGGGAAACTTTGTGGTTTTCCGATAAGCAAAATTATAGCAGCCAAAATTCTCATGCAATCCATCTTTTCTGGCCTTAGTTTGGTAATGCAACTCATGAACTCGATAGAGCTGTCAGCAAATGGCTCCACCGCCTGACTTCGGAGAGCCCAGATATAGACGCTGAGCCTGACAATTGCGTTGAGAGTCAGTTGGTGAAAGTAAATACCAAATCTTTGCAGCACATCAGATATCATCCTATTTAAGGGGAATCTTAATCCAGCTTTTAGAAAGCTCTTAAAAATAACTATTTCATCTTTTTCTGGTGTTGGGGTAGTTTCTTCCCCCCCGAAGCGAAGTAGCTTCTTCTCATTCTCACTGAAATAACCCGACTTCACCATCTTGGAGAAATCAGCCTTGGAGACAGTCGACTTCCCGAAGTCCAAATGGCTGGGCTTGCTTGGCACTGACAATATGATAATCATCATCAGAATCAGCTTCCTCAATATTTCCTTCTTCCGCTTCGGCAACAGCTTCTTCTGTCTCGGCAGCAGTATGCCCTGTCTCGGCAGTACGGATTCCTTCCGAGGTCACCAGTCCGGATCGTTGCATCACTTCGGAGATAGGAACAGTCTCCGCTCCTTTGGCTTCGCCTCCCTTACGCTCAACACTAGCGGTAGAGCGCACTCTGGCCATTTAATTCTGAATTTCTTGGGAACTAAAGAACTTTTTCTTCCGAAGCTTTTTCTTCTGATGAAGTAGGCTTTAAAATTGGAGCTTCGTCTGCTTGCGAGAGTCAAGCTTCGGCTATGGTTAAAAATTTTGGCTAGCAAAACAGTGCAATAGCAATGAATGTTGTGGTAACTTCACACCTACCCGTCTGTTTATATAGTGCTGCAGGTAAGAAGGTGAATCGTCAGGATTTACACACCAGGCAAAGAGCTGCTTACACCCGCTGCAGCGGTGGACTGCAGAGACCAAATAGTAACCCTGCAGGGTGGGACCGCTACGCGCTCAGAAACTGAATCGTTTCTCGACAACGAGCTCAGGGAAGGTGTTTTTCGGACCTTCGGCTTCCTGAAGCCTAAGAGACTTTTTTCACGGATCAAGCTCGTTACGAAAAACGATCTAGCATCGCGAAGGGGCTACTGTTGGGACCATGCTTCGTCGCCGAAGGTCCTGCAGGAAGAAACAACTTCGGCTGAAGTTGTCGGCACGTGATGACCGAAGGTTGCTGTTCATGAAGCTTCGGAATTGCAAACCGACTTAAAATTAGAATGACCTTTTAGTCCACAAGTGTTTGAGTCATTGTTGTAAACTTTTATGAGGGGCATGATTGTAATTCCTCACAGGCTGTGTCCTGTGCCTATAAATAGTGAACAGTATTCCTTTACTGTTCACGCATTCCTATAATTGCTGACGCATCACTCTGGAATCATTGTTTGTCAAGGCAAAGGTATAAATGTACCTAAAAACTGTTGTATTCAAATATCTTAAATTCATATAATAAGATATGTGAATGATGTCATTTATTTTCGGTGTATTTATCTTTAATGTTTTACTTTACTGTGTATCATCTTTACAAGTTTAATTACGAAGGTGAAACCTTCGTAATATTATGCTCGTGACCTTCGTCCGAAGTTCATTAAATCCTTATGGAAATAATGCTCCGGCGGACGAAGGGAATTAATATTTAACATTTTATGTTGCCTTGTTCTTAATTCATAGCATTTGAGAACAAGTCCCCAACAGAATAGATAAGATCTACTTAATTTATTTTGGAATAGATCATGTTTGTTACACCATTATGAGATAAGCAAAGTAGTGGGGATAAGTATGCTTATTAAGGCGAGTCTCTATGAATAAGATAGAATCTTTTGAGATTAGTTAGATCTATTAGGATAGGATATAATCTTTTTGAGATAAGATGGATCTATTAAGATAAGAGAGAGTCTTTTAAGATAAGATGGATCCATTAGGCTTGATATATGCTAATGGGGTATTCTTAGCTGGTCTAGTTTATATTATAAACAATTTAAGAGGATAAGATAAATTTTTTTAACACCATATGAACCTATGAGGTAAGATAGATTCCTTTATGTTAAGAGGGATCTATTTAAATTAGATACACTTTAATGGAGGATAACCTAGGTTGTTTAGTTATCTTATGAATTCCATTATGTCTATATGTATATGCAGATGTAGTTGTGTACGTTACTCCACGACTCATCACACTCAATCAAAGATCCAAATCAAACAAGTATCATAAGAACAATCACTCAAGCGTATAGATACCTATAAATATAGTTTTGTTTTTTTGTTCCTAAGAGTAGGTCTCCTATTCCTAAAGGTCACTTTAGGCACAGGATTTCAAAAGTGCGAAATCTACATTTGTCTTTAGAAGGAAAAGGTAAGAATAATCAGAGTAAAGCGGAAATAGATGAGAAAAGATTAAGATAAGTTTAGAAAAGAATCAGAGTGAGGTAAGTAGGTAAGGGTTGTCCAGTTCTATCTAGGTTTCGTCCTACAGTCTACATTCCTCGGATACCACTTCTGTCACACCCAGTTTTAAGGGACAAAGCCGGGTGCATCTCATACATGCGCCAAAAATGATAACATATATAATAACAGAGTGCATAGAGATAAATGTCACAATAACATCAGAGTACTTATTACATTGCGGAAGTCTTATAAAATAAAAGATAAATATAAAACGAATTAAGGTCCATCCTTGGCGCCAATAAGTCAACTGGGAGACGCCACCTAGATCAGATCAAACTCCTCGTTGTGTGGCTCCTCTTAAACCACCTGTTCTTCTCCTGTGTGGGGGGGGGGTGTGAGACAACATGGGTGAGCTCACACATGTTCATCGCTCAACAAGTTGTGGGGAATAATTTGGCATGAACTCACCAAAGGCGGGAGTTCATGTGATGTGTAAGGCTGATCAACAATAGGGGTTAAAGCTGAGCATTGCTTTTAATAAGTTGGTCAAATTTTATTAGAAGTTACTACATGTAAGTAAATACCAAACCATAATAAGAACAATATAACAAAATTAAAAAATAATCCCATGCAGATGCAAATGACAAAATTGAATTTAAGTTACATAAATTAATCATGTGAGTGTCCGAGTCGCTCATGACGGTGAGCACAACTAGTATACCAGTTTTACACTCTGTAGGGGTTGTACCCTATACCCACAAGTCGTGTATCCCATGTCGCCAGGGTTTGCAAGGCCCTTAGACACTACCGAGGTGAATGGCTAGGGATCCAGTACGAGGCCTTAACAAAGTTCCACTAGCTTCCGAAAACCCGCTATAGTTTATGGGAAGAGCACTTGCAAGAATCCCTCGTCTGACCGCCATCGTAGCAAAATCAACCCGAGAACCTCCCTGCATGCAACTCCCCTACTACCCTTGCCCCTTTCGGGTAAAGTAGTAATCCATTAGCTTTCTTAATAAGTTAGCCAAGGGGTCCCATTCCTCCCTTGTGGTGGCACGTTTTCCCGGGTGGTTCTCCATGTTCCCATTAACATAATGATCTAATCATGAACAGTAAATAATAATCTGATAACAAAAGTGTGAACATGAGTAATGTATATCTCTATACTCAAAACCACATAAAGCAATAACATATACTACCCAAAAATTCAGTGGTAAAACAAGGTATAAAGATAGCCAAAACTAGGGTAACCTATTGGATCCCATCAAAATAACCTATGCAGATCATTATGACTAATAAGAACATGACTGGGTAAAAAGGAAGTGATCAAGGGCACAACTTGCCTTCAATGAGCTCCTGCTCAGCAACTTCTATTTGCTGGGCACCAGGATCCTCAGTCACAGGCTCTTCTACTCTCCACAATACAAACAACCATAGTGTAAAGGAGAAATTAACATCACACCAAACATGTAAACAAAATACATAATAATAATCTATATATTAAAATAAGATCCTAGAAACATGAATCATTAATTTTGGAGTTATGGATTTTAAGTTATGAATTTCTTAAGATTTTATGTGCTTGGTATAAGATTAGTTAGGGAATAAATTTTAATGTGAATTTCATGTCAAAATAGTTGTACTAATGGATAAACAATAATATTACAAAATTTTAGAAATTGGAATGGATCAATTTGGAGTTCATATGAATTTTCTATGATTTATACAAGTTCTAGCAATTATTTTTGCACTAAAAATCCATTTCTAATTAATTTTCTCTGATTTTCCAACTCTCTGGACTGGGCGAAATAAAACAGAGATAGGCAAGGGCCTCAGGGTAAAAATCCCAATACACAGAGCATAGTCGTGAGGGACGACGGGTTCTATTTTCTAATTTCTAGGGGTTCATATGAAAGTGTGTTCGTGAAGGGGTATCGCTTGCCCTGGGCTGTCGGATCGAGCACCAGCGGCCCAGATTAGACCTAACGCAGCAACCGAAACCATGAGCAGTAGTCGCCACCGGATCACAGATCCATGGTCAGAGTTCGGCCATGTCTACATCCTCGCACGATCACCCGATTCAATTTTGACGGTCGCATGATTATGCACCGAAGGGGTATGCTAACTGATCAAAATCTGCACCGTTCACTCCAAAATCAACGACGCACAATATCTCTACGTCCAGCCCTGATCCTAGCTGTGCGCTATCTGATCAAGGGCTACCACCCTTTCTTCCCCATCGAGCTGGTAGCCGGTCATCGGACTGACGCCCGCTCGACGGTGATTTGGTGAAGCGAGGCTCTGGTATTTCGATTAAACGAGCCCTAACCTTGCAAACTTTGCAACGATCACTAGGGTATCGCCAATTTTGACTGTGGTGGCTGATTGAGGAACTGTATCTACGTCTAACCTCACACCGACGGTGAGCCACACCAATGACTTAAAATTATGGTGCTAGGCTTTGGTCTTGATTGAGGGCATGCCCTAAATATAGAAGGGAAGACGACAAATTGTAATGCGCATTACTCACCGGGCTTGGCGACGCGCAGACTTCTCCACGCCGACGAGTGCGCCCCACGCGGCCGGCGGCGACACAATGGCTAGTATCCGGTTGTAGAGATGGCTGCGATTTGGCTTAAAGGGTTCCGGGGGAGGCCGACCACGTTTATATCCTTTCCCAGGAGGGCGCGCCCGGGTCAGCACTAAGGCCCGGATCACAGCCAGTGGCGCCATTTCCATGGAGTCGGTGCGGCGCCCACACACCCACGATGAAGGGGAAGGTCGTGCTGACATCGCGGTCCACACGCCAGCGAAAAGGAAAAATATCACGCGCCCGCGGGAGTCTGCTCGATGGACCGCAGGTGTCAGCCACATGCAGCCAGGTGCACGTGGTAAGGAGTTGAGCCGTGCAACAGAGCACACGAGAGGTTGCCCCATGGGGCCCTGCTGTCGGCGCAGTGCTGAGCTGCTAATGGGCCACGCACAAGGGAGACAAAGAGAGGATGGGCCGAAAGGGTTTCGCCGGCCCAAGACAACATAGTTTCCTTTGTTTATTTCCTTTTTCTTCTTTCTAATTTCTTTTCAAACTTATATTTCAAATTTGAGTTTACATTTGTGGAGTTCATACTTAGGTTAAATTTAAATAACCATATGGACCAATTCTAGTTATTTTATATATTTATTTATCTCTTTTGTATAGTATTTCTTCTCTTTATTGTATTCCCCTATTATTCCTTTTTGACATTAGGCCCCGTTTGTTTCCTTTCATTTTGAGGAATTGAAATTTTACTATTGGAATAGGCTATTTTTTTAGAATGTGACATTCCACCATTTTCCAAAGTAATCATATAAGCCTATCTCAAATTCATGGGGTGAGAGATGGAAATTGATCCTATAGATTTACATGCTGTTTTTCTGATGTACAACTTATAGCACACCCTTCTATTTGCTTCGTTATAACATGAATGTATTATATAACTATCTCTCTCATATGATTTAAGATAATATATAAATATATTACATATATAAATATATGAACTTAATTAGTTTTGTCTAAATTATAATTATTAAAATGGAATTCAATTCCAACGAAACAAATGGACCCTTAAGTGTTTTTGATATAATCTTATGTTTTTGATTAATTGGGATATTTAGGACACACTTATTAGTAAGACAGGTGTTGCTAATAAAATATTGACCATCTAAAATGCTTACCGCTTAAACTTAGCCTTATCTTGTTAAACTTGCATAATTTCCCCCACTTGCTGAGCCCTGACCATAAATGAGCTCACCCTTGCTAATATTTTGATCAGAAGTTGATGAAGAAGACTTTGATGGAGATTTTGATGAATACTGGGTCTAATGATTCGTTGGTCATCTTCTTGTGGGAGATCACTCATGTTATTTCCGCTATACTTTGATGATACTATTTAAGATACTTATGTCTGGATGATTTAATAAAGTTATTCTACTCTTTTTATGCCTATTGCATTGTCTTTTGATATATTACACTTGTGACGTCAACATATGTGTGGAAAATGGATCTTGGCACACATATGCTATGCACTCGGTTTTGCCCCCAGAACCTGGTGTGACAGAAGTGGTATCAAAGCTATGCTGACCCTAGGTCATTAGACTAGTTAGAGATGGAAAGCCTAGTCTGTTCAAAACATGCTAATTTTTTTTCTTACAAAATTATTTTATTAGCCTTACCTCTTTAAAATTCAACTGAGTTGACAATTTCTTTTGTAGATGGTTCATATCATTCAAACCACTCGGATCAACACCAACTAAGTCCCTCTGCCATGGCAAGTTCCTGTCTACCCAGTGGTGGTCGAGGAAATTCCTGTGGATCTCAGCTGGATTGTCAGCTTCAGCACCGCCAGCACCAGCAGTCCAAGCCCCTACTTCTGGAGGAAACGACCTGGACGACTCTGGTGACGATGATGAAGACGATGACGATGAAGAGAACATCAACAAGGAAGCCAATGGTGAATAGTAGGACCACTTCATGGCGATAGGACCTGTCACCGAACATTATACATCAATGTTCGAGACAAGGCACTTCCCTAACCTGCTGCAGGATGTTCTGCATGTGTTGGGAACCTATGTCTGACCCTTATACGAGACAAGGCGAGTGTACGAGCCTCCTCGGGCTTACTACTACATCACTCACATTCATGTTAGGGTGATGGATGTAGGGGATAGAGGGTTCAGGACTCCATCAGCTCATGAGTCTCTAACACCGCTATCCACCTACGCTGCTTCGGTCAGCGATGCTGCTAGGCGAACTCTATGGTCCCTCAGCCACACTTATCGACAGCAGCTGCACGACACAAAGTACAGGCATCTTATTCTGCGTCTTCATGGAGAAAGCCAGACCAGCATTGTTCCAGGTGGAGCTGGAGAAGATCGCCTCAACGCCCTAGCTGGTGTAGTGGTAGGTCTTAACACTGACCTGGACAGTGCTACCCTGGACCTCTCTAGGGTTCACTTGGAGCTGGAGGATGCACACGCAAGGATTGCAGCCCTGGAAGCCCAGCTAGAAGGAAGGGATCCCCCTGAAGCCCAAATCCCTGCCATGGCGTTGTCCCCTCCCCGCAAGAGGATCCGCTATGGATAACCAGGATCCATCACTAGGCTGCTATAAATTTTTAAGTTATATTGTAATAAGATAGTTTTCGCGCTAGACGATGAACATTTCCTTTACAATATTATGCTTATAATAATAACATCCATGTGATGGTGTTGGTTGCAATGTTTGATTTGGATTTTTGCTTGAGTGTAATGGTCTTATCGAATGATGGCCATAAGAACAAAAAAAACTTAACGTTAATAATAAGCAATTCCCCTCTAGAAGCTTTCTTTACTCCTCACTTACCTAAAAATTGCACTTTCTAACCAACCAGATGGTGAACGCTCGCTCAGGTCCCAGGAACAACAGAAACCAGCGTGGTTAGCAGCTGCCGCCACTGCCACCAAACCCCAATATGGAGCAATTTATCGCAGCGCAAATGCAACTTCTGCAAGGGCTCACTGCTTCTGTGTAGCAGATACAACAAAATCAGTAGAACTAGCAGAACCAGCAACAATAGCAGAATGCACCCCAAGCTAGAGACAAGCATCGGGATTTCATGAGCCACCACCCGCTTGCTTTCTCTCATGCGGTTGACCCCTTGGATGCCGATGACTGGCTTAAGGTTATCGGGAAGAAACTGGACATCACCCAGTGCAATGACCGAGAGAATGTCTTATATGCTTCCGGAAGACTCGAAGGCGCCGCATCTGACTGGTGGGATGCTTTCACAGCGGCCCATGCAAACACAGATACTATAACTTGGCAGGAATTCCAGGAAAACTTCTGTGCTCATCATATTCCCTCGGGAATAATGAAACTAAAGAAGGAGTTCTTATCCCTCACTCAAGGAGGTATGTCCGTTAGTGAGTACCATGATCGCTTCACCCAACTCTCTCGCTACGCACCGGAAGAAGTGGACACGGATGTGAAACGTTAAGAACGTTTCCTGGAAGGTTTGATTGGACCACTAAGCTATCAGCTACAGAGTCACACATTCCCCAACTTCTAGACTCTGCTAAACAAGGCAATTGGCCTTGAAAGCAAAAGAAAAGAATTGTCTGATCATAAGAGGAAATTTCAAGGTCAGTCTAGCAGGAATACTCGCTAGAACAACTCTCAGGGTTCTCAGTTTCGCTCTGGAATTAGGGTGGAAACAACTATCAAATGCAACGCTTTGGACAACAAGGTCAGAGAAGCAATCAACATCAGAACCAGCAGAGGAACAACTCTCAGACCAACCAAATGTCTGGTGGTAATTCGTAGACTCGTCAAGGAAGCGTCGTAAACACACAGGCCAAAAACAACAGCAACACACCAGTCCAACCCAACGGCTGTTTTAAGTGTGGCGAACTTGTCCACTATTCTAACAACTTCCCAAGGCATAACCAACAGACACCCCAGAAGAACAGCAACCAGAGGACTGACCAGAACACACCTGCTCGTGGATCTACACAGAACAAAACTCCACAGAACTAGAATAGGGGAAGGGTTAATCACGTGACATCAGAATCAGTTCCTGAGGATGCTGATGTGGTGTATTGTCACACCCGGGCTATAAGGGACAAAGCCGGGTGCATCTCATACATGCACCAAAGAAGACAACATATATAATAACAGAGCGTATAGAGATAAATGTCACAAAAATCAGAGTATTTATTACATAGTGGAAGTCTTACAAAATAAAAGATAAATATAAAAGGATCTACAATCCATCCTTGGCGCCAGAATGTCAACTAGGAGACGCCACCTAGATCGAATCGAACTCCTCGATATGCGGCTCCTCTTGAACCACCTGTTCTCCTCCTATGGGGGGTGTGAGACAGCAAGGGTGAGCTCACACATGTTCATCGCTCAACAAGTTGTAGGGAATAATGTGGCATGAACTCACCAAAGATGGGAGACCATGTAAAGTGTAAGGCTTACCAAAGAGAATGGTTAAAGCTGAGCATTGCTTTTAAAGTGGGTCAAAATTTTATTAGCAATTACTAGATGTAAGTAAATACCAAACTATAATAAATAATAATAGAAAAAAAATTAATAATAAACCCATACAAATGCAAATGATAAATTGAGTTTAGGTTCCATAAATTAATCATGCGAGAGTCCTGAGCTGTTCTTGACCATGAGCTCGGCTAGTATACCAGTTTTACACTCTGCAGAGGTTGTACCCTTTACCCACAAGTCGTGTTTCCCATGTCGCTAGGGCTAGCTAGACCCTTAGACACTACTGAGGTGAATGGCTAGGGATCCACTACGATGCCTTTACAAAGTTCCACTAGCTTCCGAAAACTCGCTACAGTTTATGGGAAGAGCACTTGCAAGAATCCCCCGTCTGACTGCCATCGCAGCAAAATCAACCCGAGAACCTCCTTGCATGCAACTCCCCTACTTTCCTTTGCCCCTTTCGGGTAAGGTAGTCTTCCACTAGCTTTCCTAATTAGTTAGCCAAGGGGTCCCATTCCTCCCTTGTGGTGGCACGTGTTTCTCAAGTTAAGCTCCATGTTCCAATTAACATAATATAATGATCTTGACATGAACATAAATAGAATAACAAAATAATTGGAACATGGATATAATGAAAGATTATCCCAAAACCATGTAAAGCAATAGCAAAAGTACCCAAGTGATTTAGGGATAACAAGGTAAAATGGATAAACAATCTAGGGTGACCTATCGGGTCCCATCAAAATTAAGCCTATGCATGAATAGATGACAATAAAGAATATTATTGGGTAACAAAAGTGGGTCAAGGGCACAACTTGCCTTCAACGAGCTCCTGCTCAGCAGTCTCCACCAGCTGAACCCCAGGATCCTCTGTGACTTGCTCGTCTACTCGCATCAACACAATACATACATAGTATATCAAAAATTAACATCACACCAAACATGTAAATAAAATACACAATAATAATCTAGACATTAAAATAAGATCATAGGAATTGGAATCATTAAATTCGGAGTTATAGATTTTAAGTTATGAATTTTCCAAGGTTTTATGTGCTTAATACAAGATTAAGTAATAGATAAATTTTTAGTTTGTCTTTCATGCCAAAACAATGGCACTATTTGATAGAGAATAATATTACAAAATTATAGGAAGTGGAATCGATTAATTTGGAGTTCATATGAAATTTATATGAATTAAACAAATTCTGGCATTTATTTATGCATTAAAAATCAATTTCTATTTACTTTTAATAGATTTTCTAATCTTCTGGACTGGGCGTCAATTATAGGAAAGTGCAGGAGCTAACGCATAAGAAATCCTAAGACACATAGCGCTACTATGTGGACTGCGGGTTTAATCAACTGAACCCGAGGGTTTCTTTTGTAAAACGGCTTCGGCAAAGGGGTACCGAAGGATCTCAATCGCACGATCACACCCGCGGTTGAGATTAGATCTTGAACCAGCTCTCAACCACGCCCCTCCGATCTACATCAATGGTGTTGGGGCTATGCTTCGTCGCGCCGAAGGTCTTGTAGGAAGAAGCAGGTTCGGCTGAAGCTGTCCGCAGGAGATGACCGAAGGTCCCTCTTCATGAAGCTTCGGTATTACAAACCGACTTAAAGATAGAATGACCTTTTAGTCCATAAAGGTCTGAGTCAATGTTGTAAACTTTTATGAGGGGCATAATTGTAATTCTTCACAGGCTGTGTCCTGTGTCTATAAATAGATGAACAGTACCCCCGTACTATTCACGCTGATTTGTACTCGCTCGTGCGTCACGCTTGTATTTTTGGCCTTCTATCAAGCCGAAGGTACAAATGTAATTCAATATTGTTCTTATTCTTCCATGATTATATAATAAGGACATGTAATAATGCTATGTGATTATTCATGTTATTCTCTCATGTTTCATATGCTTCTCCTTTTATCAATATAAACTATAATGATGAAGGTATGTCCTTCATGACCTTCGTCTGAAGACCGTTATATCCTAAGGGAAATAACGCTTCGAAGGACGAAGGGTATTTACCACTAACTTCTTTCTGTGTTGCCTTGTTCTTAATTCATAGCATTTGAGAACAAGTCCCCAACATTGGCGCCCACCTCCGGTGAACTTACTTCCACTTTTTTGAGCTGATGGCTTCGTTCAACAATCAAGCTGGAGCTGCTTTGGCTCCGAAGCTGCTACTCCCGATAACAGGCGGTTCATGTTTAGAGCCAGCCAACAAGAAGCAGAAGAAGGAAGCACAGAGAAGGGTACAGCATGTTGGGGTGCAAGGACCCTTCATCAAGTCGAGATGGTCTCACATTCCTATTAACTTCTCCTAAGAGGACCTTCAACTCAAGGACTACCCACACAACGATGCCATGGTTATCTCTTGTGTTATCAAAGGATTTCTGGTCCATAATGTCTTGGTTGATACAGGCAGTGCAGCTGATATCATATTTGCTAAGGCCTTCAGGCAAATGCAAGAGCCAGAAGATAAGATTCATGATGCTACGCACCCTCCTTGTGGCTTCGGAGGAAGATAGATTGTAGCGCTGGGCAAGATCACGATGTCAGTGACCTTCGGGTTCATCAATAACACCAGAACTGAGCAAGTTGTGTTTGACATTGTTGACATGGAATACCCTTACAATGCAATTATTGGTCGTGGCACCCTCAATGCTTTTGAAGCAATTCTTCATCCTGCCTATCTTTGCATGAAGATACCTTCGGATCAAGGACCCATTGCTATTCATGGAAGTCAGGAAGCTGCCAGAAGGGCCGAAGGAAACTGGACTGACTCAAAAGCAATCCATAACATAGATGGAGCTGAAGCTTGTGAACAGTACAAATTCAGAAGGGAGAAAGCAGCTTCAGCAGATCAGCCGAAGCCCATGCTCTTATGTGAGGACATAGCAGAGCAGAAGGTGCTGTTGGGCTCTCAATTATCCGAAGAGCAGGAGAAAACCTTGATAAGGTTTTTGTTCAACAACAAAGATGTTTTCGCATGGTCAGCCAATGACCTCTGCGGAGTAAATAGGGATGTTATTGAACACTCGCTCAATGTTGACCCATCCTTCAGACCCAGAAAGCAGAGGCTTCGGAAAATGTCTGATGATAAGGCCGAAGGTGCTCGTAATGAAGTAAAAAGACTCCTCAGTGCAGGAGTTATCAGAGAAGTAAAGTACCCAGAATGGCTAGCTAACACTGTTATGGTAAAAAAGGCCAATGGCAAGTGGCGAATGTGTATCGATTTTACAGATCTCAACAAGGCTTGTCCGAAGGACGAATTCCCATTGCCAAGGATAGACTCTTTAGTTGATGCAGCAGCTTCTTCAGAGCTCATGAGTCTGCTAGACTGTTACTCAGGCTGTCACCAAATCTGGATGAAGAAGGAAGATGAGCCGAAGACTAGCTTCATAACCCCAAGTGGCACATATTGCTATCTTCGGATGCCTGAGGGGCTCAAAAACGCTGGAGGAAGTTTCAGCAGAATGACTGCGAAGGTTCTCCAGTCTTAGATAGGCAGAAATGTGCTAACTTATGTTGATGACATCATTGTAAAAAGCACGAAACAGGAAAATCATATTGCTGATTTGCTGGAGACCTTCGCCAGTTTCAGACAAGCTGGCTTAAAGTTGAATCCAGAAAAATGTGTCTTCGGAGTAAAGAAGGGGAAATTTCTTGGATGCTTGGTTTCAACAAAGGGAATTGAAGCTAATCCAAGTAAAATTGAAGCTATACTTCGAATGGAGCCACCAACTACAAGAAAGGGGGCCCAAAGATTGACAGGGAGGCTGGCATCTCTCAATAGATTCATATCCAGATCAGCAGAAAGAAATTTACCATTCTTCGAAGTGCTGAAATCAGCCGAAGTCTTTCAATGGGGACCAAGCCAACAAAAAGCCTTTGAAGAACTGAAGCAATATTTGATAGATTTAACAACATTAACTCCACCAGCGCCAGGGGCTCCTTTGTTGTTATACGTGGCAGCTTCGCACTCAGCGGTAAGTGCAACACTTGTCCAGGAGAAGCTTGATGGCCAAGTCAAGAAGCAGGTTCCAGTGTATTTTGTATCTGAAGTTCTTAGTGTATCAAAGAAAAACTATACAGAATTGGAGAAGGTATTATATGCTGTTTTGATGGCATCCAGGAAGCTTCGGCATTATTTTCAAGCATACAATATTGTTGTTCCTTCTTCGCAGCCGTTGAAGGATATTATGAGAAATAGAGAAGCTACTGGACGGATTGGAAAATGGGCTGCAGAGCTCAATGAATTTTGCATTGATTATGTGCATAGATCCTCGATCCAGTCTCAAGCGTTGGCAGATTTCATTGCCGATTGGACGCCAGGGGCTCAGGATGAAGAAACAAATAAAGATGCCGAAGTGTGGACAGTGTTTTGCGATGGGTCTTGGGGAACCTTCGGAGCAGGAGCAGCCGCTGTGTTGGTCTCACCATCCAAAGTTAAAACTTGTTATGCGGCAAGACTCGATTTTAGCTGTACAAACAATATTACTGAGTACGAAGCCCTGCTTTTGGGCCTTCGGAAATTAAAAGCAATAGGAATCAGAAGGGCCATCCTTAAAACTGATTCCCAGGTTGTTTCGGGTCATATCGACAAGAGTTGCAAGGCTAAAGATCTGAAGCTTGAAAAATATCTAGACACGGTCCGAAGAATCGAAGCTTCCTTCGAAGGATTTTCTGTCAAAAATATCCCTCGAGGACAAAATGAGCATGCTGATTTGCTAGCTAAGTCAGCAGCACAGGGGCTGCCTTTACCTTCGGATGTGTTCTTCGAAACAATAAAGGCACCTTCAGTGGAACTCCTTGAAAGAGCAGTCCTCAATATATCTCCTGTTTATAGCGAAGATTGGAGAACTGAGATCATCTCTTACCTTCAGGGTAAATTCCTTTCAGATGACGAAGCTTATAACAGGAGGATAGAGGCAAGAGCTCGTCCATATGTCATGATAGAAGGGGAGTTGTACAAGCTTGGAGTTTGCGCTCCGCTACTCAAGTGTTTATCTAGAACCGAAGGTATAGAGTTGATGAAAGAAATACATGCAGGCCTGTGTGGATCTCACATCGGATCTAGGCCGTTACTTGGAAAAGTTTTCCGCCAAGGGTTTTATTGGCCGAAGGCAGCTTCGGATGCAGCGGAATTAGTTCAAAAGTGCGAAGGCTATCAGAAATGTGCAAGAGATCAAAAACAACCTTCATCCTTAACACAGCTCATACAACCCATCTAGGCCATTGCAAAGGTGGGGCCTTGACTTGTTAGGTCCATTACCACTGGCCCAAGGGAACTTAAGATATGTTGTAGTGGCGGTGGAATATTTTTCTAAATGGATTGAGGCAAAGCCTTTAGCCACAATAACTTCGGCCACTGTCCAAAAGTTTTTCTGGCAGAATATTGTTTGTCGTTTCGGGGTACCAAAGGCCATCACTGTAGATAATGGAACACAATTCGACTCTGAAGCTTTCAGAGATTTCTATGATCAAATTGGTACGAAGATCCATTTTGCATCAGTCAGGCATCCGGAGTCAAATGGGCTCGTTGAAAGAGCCAATGGTATTATAATGACAGGAATAATGAAGTTAATCTTCAATCAACCCAGGGGAAAGTGGCCAGATCAGTTAACCAAAGTGGTGTGGAGCCACAATACAACAACATCAAGGTCTACGGGCTTTACTCCATTCAAGATATTATTCGGTGACGAAGCACTTATTCTGTGGAAAAAGATGCTCTAGAAGGGATCAGGCTTCAAGCTGTGGAGAATATCAATAAATATCAGGCCGAAACAATCAAGTGGCGTGATAGAAAGGTTCGGCTGAAGAATATTGAGCCAGGACATTTGGTGCTTCGGAGAGTAGCTAACCCAGATACAGTGGGCAAGTTGCAGTTGAAATGGGAGGGACCTTTCTTAGTAGCATCTTCGTCAAGACCCGGTTCATACAGATTGAAGGATATGGACGGCAACGACATTCCTAGATCTTGGAATGCGGATGAGCTTCGGCGATATTATGTGTAACTTGATGTAACTTTTTATGTCTTTTCTTTTTCATGGCACCCTTTTCCTTTCTAAAGGGGGAGAAAGGTTTTTAATGGGGCCATCATATGTAATTTCCTTTTTAGTTCTATAAGAGCAAAATCCCCCAAGGAATGTAAATGTAAAAGCTGAGAACGCACCATTGAGTGCCGAAAAGTAAAAGGCGAAGAAGCTCCAAAGTCGTTCCTAAGGGAATGCAGAGCTTACAGCGAAAAGTCAACGCTGATTCCGCCGAAAGTAAAAGGCGAAGAAGCTCCAAAGTCGTTCCTAAGGGAATGCAGAGCTTACAGCGAAAAGTCAACGCTGATTCCACCGAAAGTAAATGGCGAAGAAGCTCCAAAGTCGTTCCTAAGGGAATGCAGAGCTGATGTGTGATTGTTTCTAAGGAAATAATGGCTGAGGGTATGGCTTCGGATATGTGTTTGGACATTCATTCGCACACCACATTACATCATAGCATTTGCATTCATAAACATTCATTCAGGCATATATAGGATAATCATCATCATGGCATAAGTGGTTCCTTCGGCATAAGAGAAGAGCTTCTTCGCGTACAAAAAGAGAGCTTCGGAAGAAAGGGAAATGTTGTTTTCTATGCTTCACTGTGTACGAAAAGAAGGGAAAGTGTTTTTTCGCCTTCAGCTAAAAAAAAAAGATAATTTCGTCCACAACAAAGCACTTCACATACATTAATAGAAGGGTAAGAGCATAATACAAGGTATGAACAGAACTCATTAAAGACAAGTTTAGTTACATTTACACAAGTTATCTCAAAAGTTTCCTGAGTCTGTCTACAGTTTACTCCTACTTAATCTTCGAGGGATTTTAGCTTCGGCGTCACTCTTTTTAATCATCGACTTCGGCTTCGTCATCCTACATGAATTAAGTTGTTGTAAGTCAAAATCGAGCTTGAAGGAAGAGGTAAGCACAAGGTATGATTTCTTACTGGTTCAAGATGACTCCGAGCTTCGTCTCTAGCCTTTTCTCGCCCGCCTTTTGTCCATATCATTTTTATAAATCTATTGGAAATACTTCGGGCGAGATCAGGGATGTCATCTAGGATTGATGGTGATAAAGTGAAGTTGGGCCTATTGACAATCTTTCCATGGTCGCAGCCGGCTTTTAGGAAAGCTGCAGCAGTGCCCCGAGAAGCTACCCAGGCGCAGAAGTCACCGTGCCCAGCTATAACTTCGTCGAGCTCGTCAATTTCACCCTCAATATGTTCGAAGGTCTTCGGTAAATCTTCAGCTGAGGGGGTGAATTTCTCACTGCTGGCTCCAACTGAGTGAAAAAATTTTCTTAGTCGTTGAATGCATTTGTTGCTAAATTCCAAACATTTTTCTTGAAGGTCCGCCAATAGTTTTCTCAAATCTGAATTTTGTTGAGCTTCGGCTTCAAGTTTTGCCTTAAGTTCTTGCTTTTCTTGTTCAAACTGCTTAGATTGGCAGAGAAGCTTCGTGTTCAGTTCTGTTATTTTTGCTTTGGCTTCCGCCAATAAACCTTCAGTTGCCTGGAGCTCAAAGTTTTTCTTCTCAATATCAGCTGATTGCTCCTTTATTTTGTTTTCTAAATTTTCAATTATAACTTCCTGTTTCTTGTCTTCAAAATCTTGCTGCATTTTCAAGGCCTTGCTCAACAGCATACTCTGCACGAAAACAACCTTCGTTAGACATGTTTTCATTATTAAAAACAATAAAAGTCAAGGGAATAGTAGTTCACCTTGAAATTGGAATAAAATAAACTACCAACGATATGTTGTCGTCGGTAGCGGCTAATGTCCATTTCCAGCTTCGGAAAACCGATACTCTTTGATAGAGTACTGATAACTTTGGCTCCAGTTTGGTTTCGGATACAATCTAATTTTTCATCATCAATACCTCCGAAGAGGAGTGCTCCTGGTTTGTACCCGCAAGATTTGGCATACTCTTTAAGCTCTTCTATTTCGGGTTTTGACAATTTTTCTCCAACTAAATTTTGAAACATGAAGGCTTCGTTCTCTGAAGCTTCGTCAGCAATTTCCTTTCCTTTCCCCAACGCTGCGGCCGCGGCCTCTTCGGCGGCAGTGGTAGCTTCTTCTGTGGCCATGTCTATCAGTATTTTGTCGATGTGTTTGATTGTGCTTTCCAGGTTCACATCTTCAATTGAGGCGGCTTCGGCAGCCGCGACCTCCGAAGGTGTGATTTCAATATCTGTTCTTTCCTCAGCCGCTGGTGTCTTCTGAGCTGAAGCTCTTGGTGGTGTCTTGTCAATAACCTCTGTCACAGTGATAATTCTTTGTCTCTTTGCTTTAGTCGTCTTCTTCGTTTTTTCGGGCTCCTTTTCCTTCTGAAAAAACTTTGTCAGTTGAGGCCCCAAAGGACTTAGCTTCGCAGGCAGGGATTCAGTCATTACCTTCAAAATTTCCTCCACGTCAGAGGCAGAGGGTGATGCCGGGGTTTCTTCTTCGTCAGATATTTTTTGCTTCGGAGAAGACGCTTTCCTCTTCTTCGGAATTCTCTTCTTTGATGGTTCTTTCTCACCTTCATTTAAGGCTTCAGTTGTCCTTTTCCTTTTCTGGCCCCCGGCACCTTTGTTCAGATTTTCATAGTCAGGGTATTCAAAACCCAGGGCGTCCAGCACTCGATTCAGTCTTCGCTTCGGACGGGTGTCGAAGGCCGCAGTCATCAATTGATCTTCTTTTTTGGAGTAATTGCCAAGTATTTCATTGCACATTACTTCAATTATATCCAGCCACTCTTGACAAGGTGTTTTAAAGTATTTCTTAAACTTGAAATAGTAAGGTAAACGCACAAGTTCACCTTCTTTCTTCTCCCCCTCTAGCTTCGGCATTTCCCATTCTTTTAAAGTAGGAAAAACCCTGAAGGCCAAGAACTCCTGAACCAGGTCTCTTGTACTGATATGCTCTGCAATAATTCTGAATTCATCCATTGCCTGTTGTGTTGGACCTTCTGGTGTCATGTTGCAGCGAGGTCGGGTTTCTCCGAAGATCAGTTCGAGTGGACTTTGCACAAGCTTCTCCTTGTCGTCATCAACCTTGACATAGAACCATTCTGATTTCCAGCCTGCCGGCCATTTGCTTCGGTAGCTGATTACAGGAAACTTTGTGGTTTTCCGATAAGCAAAATTATAACAACCAAAATTGTCATGCAATCCATCTTTTCTAGCCTTCGTCTGATAGTGCAGTTCGTGAACTCGACAAAAACTATCTGCAAACGGCTCCACCGCTTGGCTTCGGAGGGCCCAAATATAAACGCTAAGCCTAACGATGGCGTTAGGAGTTAACTGATGAAAGTAGATACCAAACCTCTTCAGTACCTCTGCAATAATCTCATGTAGGGGGAATCTTAATCCAGCCTTTAGAAAGCTCTTGAAAATGACAATTTCATCCTTCTCCGGCTTTGGGGTAGTCTCTTCTCCCCCGAAGCGTAATAGCTTCTTCTGATTCTCATTGAAAAAGCCCGACTTTACCATTTTGGAGAGATCAGCCTTCGAAACAGTAGACTTTCCGAAGTCCAAGTGGCTGGGCTTACTTGGCATGGCAATACGATAATCATCTTCGGGATCAGTTTCTTCAACATTCTCTTCTTCTGCTTCGGCAGTTGCTTGTTCTGCTTCAACAGTGGGGATTCCTTCCGAAGTTACCAGTCCGGATCGTTGCATTGCTTCGGAGATGGGAATAGTCTCCGAGCCTTCAGCTTCGCCTCCTTCACGCTCAACCCTAGCGATAGAGCGCACTCTGGCCATTTAATTCTGAATTTGCGGGAACTAAAAACTTTTTCTTCTGAAGTTTTTTCTTCTGATGAAGTAGGCTTCAAGCTGGAGCTTCGTTTGATTCCGAGAGTCAAGCTTCGGCTATGGTTAAAAATTTTGGCAGCAAAACAGTGCAAATAGCAATGAATGCTGTGGTAACTTCAGACCTACTTGTCTGTTTATATAGTGCTGCAGGTAAGAAGGCGAAACTCCAGGATTTTTACACCACGCGGACAGCCGCTTGCACTCGCTGCACGGTGGACCGCAGAGACCAAACAGTAACTCTGCAAGGTGGGACTGCTATGCGCTCGGAAACTGAATCGTTTCTCGACAACGAGCTCAGGGAAGGTGTTTTTTGGACCTTCGGCTTCCCGAAGCTTAAGAGACTTTTTTCACGGATCAAGCTCGTTACGAAAAACGATCTAGCGCCGCGAAAGGGGCTACTGTTGGGGCTATGCTTCGTCGCGCCGAAGGTCTTGTAGGAAGAAGTAGGTTCGGCTGAAGCTGTCCGCAGGAGATGACCGAAGGTCCCTCTTCATGAAGCTTCGGTATTACAAACCGGCTTAAAGATAGAATGACCTTTTAGTCCATAAAGGTCTGAGTCAATGTTGTAAACCTTTATGAGGGGCATAATTGTAATTCTTCATAGGCTGTGTCCTGTGTCTATAAATAGATGAACAGTACCCCCGTACTATTCACGCTGATTTGTACTCACTCGTGCGTCACGCTTGTATTTTTGGCCTTCTATCAAGCCGAAGGTACAAATGTAATTCAATATTGTTCTTATTCTTCCATGATTATATAATAAGGACATGTAATAATGCTATGTGATTATTCATGTTATTCTCTCATGTTTCATATGCTTCTCCTTTTATCAATATAAACTATAATGATGAAGGTATGTCCTTCATGACCTTCGTCTGAAGACCGTTATATCCTAAGGGAAATAACGCTTCGAAGGACGAAGGGTATTTACCACTAACTTCTTTCTGTGTTGCCTTGTTCTTAATTCATAGCATTTGAGAACAAGTCCCCAACAAATGGTCAAGATTTTATTTGGCCGAGATCAGCGCGCACCTGTCCGATCTCGCGTCAACGGTTGGGATTCAATATGTGAAGGGGTATTTCTATCTCTAATCGCGGCCGTCTGCTGCACGATCGACGGCCGAGGGCCAACACACGCCAGATCTAATCCCAGCCACCTGCTACTGATCCAGCGGCCGTGACATCTTCTTCCCACACGGCCAACAGGCACAGCGGCGCATGGCCCAGCCGCGGCAGAGCCATGGCCGGTATTCCCCCAAATTCGGTCCCTGTGATCGAACTCCGATCCGAAGGCAATATCACATAAAGGGTAATGATGCGATACGGTGGGGAGGTTGCTCACCGTGATTCTAGGAGTACACCAAACTACCCATGCAACGCTGCGGATCGATGTGTACGGTGCTGGATTCTAGCCACCCCAGGGTCGATCCCCCCAATCTAGCTACGGCGATCCACCGGCAACCACTCGAAGCACCCCGCAGACCCCCGGACTCCAGCCGTGGTGAATACAACACCAACGACCACCCGGTTCGCGGCACTCTCCCTCTCTCTTCTCTGCTTCGTCTCACCGGTAGCAGTGGCCACTGTATGGCTTAGGGAATGAAGGGGAAGGAAAGAATGACGTGCTGGTTCTTATGTACGAGGCTAGGGTTCCCGAGTGATGCGCAGGGGAGGTTCGGCATCTCTGGCGAAGAACTCGGCTCGCGCGTCGTGGTGAGGTGGGGAGGATCTGACAGACACGGGCCACATGTCAGCGAAAGTCGTGAGGTGAGAGTGAGCGCGTGGGAATGACGAGTGGGACCTAGTTGTCGGTGCTTGGATGTGGTTGGGCTATACAGCGCAGGAGAAATGGGCCGTGTTGGGGACTTGTTCTCAAATGATATAAATTAAGAACAAGGCAACACAGAATATTAAATGTTAATGCCCTTCGTCCGCTGAAACATTAACTCCCCAAGGGTTTAATGAACTTCGGACGAAGGCCATAATCAGAATATCACGAAGGTCATACCTTCATGATCAAACTTATAAAATAATGTAAAATAAAGTATAAATTGTAAAACATTAGAAAGAGATATGTTAAAAACAGATAACATTATTAACATATTTTATTATATTTATACCTTCGCCTTGGCAGAAAGCGATAATTCCAGTGTAACGCGTCAGCAATTACAAGATTGCGTGAATAGTACAGGGGTACTGTTCACCTATTTATAGGCACAGGGTGCAGCCTGTGTATAATTACATATATGCCCTTTACAATTAACTACAATAATGACACAGAACATCACGGGTTTTAAGTCATTTCATCTTTAGGTCGGTTCGCCCCTTCGTCGTGAGATCCGTCATTGTGCCGAAGCTTTATATGTGACAGCTTCGACGCTGCTTCTGGGAAGATCTTCCGAAGGTATTTTCTTCCTTTAGGATCTTCGGCTACGAAGCATACCCCCAACAGTAGCCCCTTCGTGGTACTAGATCGTTTGTCGTAACGAGCTTGATCCGTAAAAAAGTCTTCTAAGCTTCGGGATGCCGAAGATCCGAAAAACACCTTCCCTGAGTTCGTTGGCGAGAAACGATTAAAATAATCCGCGCGCGAGGTGGCCCCATCTTGCAGTAGTTACACGTGCCCTAGCGATTCACCTTCACGGACTCTGTGGCCCATCGTTCAGCGAGTGCAGGTGACTGCTTATCCAGTGTGGAAGACCTTGACGATTCACCTTCCCACCTGCGGCACTATATAAATAGACGGGTAGGTGTGAAGTTACCACGACATTCATTGCTATTGCACTGTTTTGCTGCCAAAAATTTAACCATACCCGAAGCTTGATCATCGTGCTCAAACGAAGCGCCGCTTTTGATTCTGCTTCGTCAGAAGAGGAAGAGCTTCGAAAAAATCAAAAAAGTCAACAACTTCAAAAAATTTCAAAAAATTCATAATCAAATGGCGAGAGTGCGCTCCACTGCTAGGGTTGATCGTGAAGGAGATGAAACCGAAGCTACTGAGACTGTTCCCATTTCCAAAGCGATGAAGCGGACTGGGCTGGTAACATCGGAGGATGCACCTGCTGCTGAAGCAGAGCAAGCTGATGTTGAGGAGACTGATTCTGAAGATGATTACAGCAGTGCAATGCCGAGTAAGCCCAGCCACCTGGATTTCAGAAAATCTACCATCTCTGAAGGTGATTTGCCTAAGATGATAAAGTTGGGCTATTTTAGTGAAGCAAAGAAAGAGCTGATTCGCTTTGGTGGGGAAGAAACTACTCCGAAGCCAGGAAAAGATGAAGTAGTGGTTTTCAAAAGTTTCTTTAAAGCTGGTTTAAGATTCCCTTTGAACAAGATGATTGCTGATGTGCTGAAGAAGTTTGGGATCTACCTTCATCAGCTAACTCCTAACGCTATCGTTAGGCTTAGCGTTTATATTTGGGCCCTTCGAAGCCAAGGGGTGGAACCATTTGCTGAAGGTTTTTGCCAAGTGCACGAGCTTCATTACCAGACCAAGGCTAGAAGAGATGGGCTACATGAAAACTTTGGCTGCTACAATTTTGCCTACCGCAAGACTCAAAATTTCCTGTGATCAGTTACCGTAGCAAGTGGCCAGCTGGCTGGAAATTCGAGTGGTTTTACGTCAAAGTTGACGAAGATAAGGAGAAATTGGTCTAGAGTCCGTTAGAATTGATCTTCGGAGAGACCAGACCCCCGTGCAACATGACACCAGAGGGTCCGACCCAAATTGCTCTGGCTGAATTTATAGTTATTGCGGAGCACATCGGCACTAGGGACTTAGTGCAAGAATTTTTGGCCTTCAGAGTGTTCCCAACTATGAAAGAGTGGGACATGCTGAAGCTTGAAGGAAAAAAGAAGGAAGGGGAGCTTGTTCGATTGCCTTACCATTACAAATTCAAGAGACATTTTAAAGTGCCTTGCCAAGAATGGCTGGACACAATCGAATTAATGTGCAATTAAATACTCGGCAATTACTCCAAAAAAGAAGATCAGTTGATGACTGCGGCCTTTGGCACCCGTCCGAAGCGAAGACTGAACCGAGTAATGGATGCTATTGACTTTGAATATCTCGACTACAAGCAGCTAGACAAGGGTGCCGAAGGGCAAAAAAGGAAGAAAGTGGCTGATATTCTGAATAAAGATGATGAAGATCAATTGTAAAAGAAAAAACCAAAGCCCGAGCCAAAAATAGATGCTTCGAAGAAGAGAAAAGCTATAGCTCCGGAGCAGAAGGCAATTGGCGAAGAAAAAGAAACTGCTGCATCACCTTCTACCACCTTCGTAGAGGAAATTTTAAAGGTAATGACTGAATCCTTGCCTGTCAAGCTGAGTCCATTAGGGTCACATCTGACGAAGCTTTTTCAGAAGGACAAGGAGCCCGCAAAAACGAAGAAGGCAGGTAGGCCAAAAAAGCAAAGAATCATCATAGTGATGGAAGTCATTAAAAAGACGCCACCAAGAGCTTCAGCTCCGAAGGCGCCAGCTATTGAGGACATAACGGCTACCGAAGCTGCACCTTCGGAGGCTACAGCTGCCGAAGCTGCCATAGCCGAAGATGTAGAGTTAGAAACCACAATTACAGATATTGATAAAATACTGCAAGACATGGCCGCAGAAGAAGCTGCAGCAGCTACCGGAGAGACTTCGGCCCCGGAGCCCGAGAAAAAGAAAGAAATAGCCGAAGACACTTCAGAATATGAAATTTTTAATTTTCAAAACTTAGTTGGACAAGAGCTGATAAAAGGCCGAAAAAGAAGAGTTAAAAGAGTATGCCATATCTTGCGGGTATCGGCCGGGGGCATTTCTCTTCGTTGGTATCGGTGATGAAAAGCTGGGCTGCATCCGAGATCAGACCAGAGCGAAGGTTATCAGTACTCTATCAAAGAGTATTGGTTTTCCGAAGCTCAAAACAGACATCAGCCGCTACCGACGACAGCACATCGTCGGTAGTTTGTTTTATTCCAATTTCAAGGTAAACAACTTTTCTCTAACTTTTTATCGTTTGTAATAACAAAGATGTTTTCTAACGAAGGTTGTTTATGTATAGAGTATGTTGCTGAGCAAAGCTTTAAAAATGCAGCAAGATTTGGAAGACAAAAAACACGAAGTTATAATCGAGAATTTAGAAGGCAAAATAAAAGACCAATCTACTGTCCTTGAAAAGAAAGACTTCGCGCTTCAGACTGCCGAAGGCTTATTAGCAGAAGCTGAAGCTAAAATAGCAAAACTGAATACGAAGCTTCTCTGTCCGTCAGAAAGTTTCGAACAAGAAAAACAAAAGCTTAATGAAAAATTTGAGGCCGAAGTCCAAAAGGTTTTAGATTTGCAAAAATCATTAACAAGCCTTCAAAATAAATGTTTGGAATTCAGCAATCGATGTGTTCAACGGCTGAAGAAGGTCTTCTATTCGGTCGGGGCCAGCAGCGAAAAATTTACTCCTTCGGCTGAAGATTTACCAGGAGCCTTCGAACACATCGAAGGTGAAATTGATGACCTTGATGATGTTATTGCTGGACATGGTGATTTCTGTGCCCTGGTAGCTTCTTGGGGCACTGTTGCTGCATTCCTAAAATCTGGCTGTGAGCACGGAAAAATTATAAATAGGCCTAATTTTAGCTTATCATCAGCAGATCTGGATGATATCCCCAACCTTGCCCGAAGGATAGCAAATAAGTTTATAAAGGTGGTATGGACAAAGGGTGGACGAGACAAAGCTGGTGACAAAGCTCGGAGTCATCTTAAGCCGGTAACAAAATCGTACCTTGTGCTTACCTCTTCCTTCGAACTTGAATTTTGCTTACAATGCTTTAATTCGTGTAGGATGACGAAGCCGAAGCTTGAAGAGTAAGAAGATAACGCCAACGCTTTAATGGATGACTATGCCGAAGCTGAAGCTCGTCAAGTACTGATGAAGCTTTGAATAGATGACTGTAGAAGAGCTCTAAAAACTTTTTGTAATAAATTTTGTAGTTAAATTTTACTTGATGAACTTTGTCCGTAGCTTGTAATATATTCATACCTTCCCATAAATGTATGAAGTGCTTTGGTGTGGACGAAACTAGCATTTTTGAGCCGAAGGCGAAAAACACCTTCCCTTCTTTTCGTTCACAGCGAAGCATAAAAACTGCTTCTTTTTCTCTTTTGCCGAAGCCTGATCTTTAGGGCCAAAGCAACTGTCTGTGTTATGATAATGATGATCCTACGTATGCCTAAATGAATGTTTATGAATGCAAATGTTATGATGTAATGTACTGTGCAAATGAATGTCCAAATACATATACGAAGCAACAACCATAGCCTTCATTCCCTTAGGAATAAACAAAGTCTCTTTGTCGTTTATTTTTCGGCTTCACTGTTTATTTTTCGGTGTATCAGCACTGACTTTTCGCTGTAAGTTCTGCATTCCCTTAGGAACGTCTTTTGAACTTCTTCGCCTTCTATTTCAGCGGTATCGCGTTGACTTTTCGCGCTTCGCCTTATATTTCGGCGGAATCAGCGTTGACTTTTCGCTGTAAGCTCTGCATTCCATTAGGAACGACTTTTGAGCAGAAAACTTACGCTGTGCTCCCTTAGGAACAACTTTTTGTAGCTTCGTCGTGCTCCACATCCCCTTAGGGACGTCTTTCAAGCTTTTCCCTGTTTATTCTTTTTCCTTTGCACTCGATGGTGCGAGCTCAGTTTTTACATTTACATCTTTGGGGGAAATTGCTCTTGTAGAGCTGAAATAAGAAAAAACGGAAATTACATGCTATGGCCTCATTAAAAACCTTTCTCTCCCTTTGGAAAGGAAAAGGGTGCCATAGGAAAAAATAAAAAGATTACATCAAGCTATACATAATATCACCGAAGCTCATCCGCGTTCCAAGATCTAGGAATGTCGTTGCCGTCCATATCCTTTAATCTGTAGGAACCGGGTCTTGACAAAGATACTACCAGAAAAGGTCCTTCCCATTTCAACTGTAGCTTGCCTACTGTATCTGGGTTGGCAACTCTCCGAAGTACCAAGTGACCTGGCCTGATATTTTTTAATCGAACTTTTCCGTCACGCCATTTTATTGTTTCGGCTTGATATTTATTGATGTTCTCTACATCCTTAAGCCTGATCCCTTCTAAGGCATCTTTTGCCACAGAACAATCAGCTTCGTCCTCTGCCGAAGCTATTGTTCTTATTGATCCTGCTTTAGCTTCTTCCGGTGTTATTGCTTCGTCACCAAACAGTAATTTGAATGGTGAAAAGCCTGTTGACCTTGACATTGTTGTATTGTGGCTCCACACCACTTTGATCAATTCATCTGGCCACTTTCCCCTAGGCTGATTGAAGATTAACTTCATTATTCCCATCATTATAATGCCATTAGCTCTTTCAACAAGTCCATTTGACTCCGGATGCCAGACTGATGCAAAATGAATCTTCGTGCCAATTTGCTCACATAATTCTTTGAAAGCTTCGGCATCAAACTGTGCTCCGTTGTCCACAGTGATGGCCTTCGGCACTCCGAAGCAACAAACAATATTTTGCCTGAAAAATTTCTGAACAGTGACTGAGGTTATTGTGGCTAAAGGCTTCGCTTCAATCCATTTGGAAAAATATTCTACCGCCACCACAACATATCTTAAATTTCCTTGTGCTGGTGGAAGTGGGCCTAGCAAATCAAGGCCCCACCTTTGCAACAGCCAAGTGGGCTGTACTAACTGAGTCAGGGATGAAGTCTGTTTTTGATATCTTGCACATTTTTGACAACCTTCACACTTTTGGACTAATTCCACTGCATCCGAAGCTGCCTTCGGCCAATAAAAGCCTTGACGAAAGGCTTTTCCCAGCAAGGGCCTAGGTCCGATCTGAGATCCACACAGGCCTACGTGTATTTCCTTCATCAATTCTATACCTTCAGCTCTAGATAAACCTTTAAGCAATGGAGAGCAGACTCCATGTTTGTATAGCTCCCCTTCTATCATTACATATGGCCGGGCTCTAGCCTCCATTCTCTTATTATATGCTTCGTCATCTGAAAGGTAATTGCCCTGGAGAAAGGATATAATCTCAGTTCTCCAATCTTCACTATGAACAGGAGATATATTGAGCACTGCTCTTTCAAGAAGTTCTACCGAAGGTGCTCTTATTGTCTCGAAGAATACTTCCGAAGGTAAAGGCAGCCCCTGTGCCGCTGACTTAGCTAGCAGATCAGCGTGCTCATTTTCTCCTCGTGGAATATTCTTGACAGAAAACCCTTCGAACGAAGCTTCAAGCCTTCTAACTGTATCCAAGTATTTTTCAAGCCTCGGATCTCTTGCTTTACAACTCTTGTCAATATGACCAGAAATAACTTGGGAATCTGTTTTGAGAATCGCCCTTCTTATGCCCATTGCCTTTAACTTCCGAAGCCCCAAAAGCAAGGCTTCGTATTCAGCAATATTATTTGTGCAGCTGAAATCAAGTTTCAGTGCATAGCATCTTCTGACTTTGGAAGGTGCAACTAAAATAGCATCTGCGCCTGCCCCAAAGGTTCCCTAGGAACCGTCGCAGAACACTGTCTAGGCTTCGGCATCTTTTCTTGCTTCTTTCTCCTGAGCCCTAGCGTCCAGTCAGCGATGAAGTCTGCTAATGCCTGGGACTGAATCGAGGATCTATGTACATAATCAATGGTGAACTCGTTGAGTTCCGCAGCCCACTTTCCAATCCTTCCAGTAGCTTCTCTGTTTCTCATAATATCCTTCAAAGGCTGTGATGAAGGAACGATTATATGGAATGCTTGAAAGTAATGCCGAAGCTTCCTTGAGGCCATTAAGACAGCATATAGCACCTTCTCCAACTCTGTATAATTTTTCTTTGATAAACTGAGGACCTCGGAAACAAAGTATACTGGAGCTTGCTTTTTAGTTTGTCCTTCAAGCTTCTCCTGGACAAGTGCTGCACTTACTGCAGAGTGCGAAGCTACCACATACAACAGCAGAGGAGCCCCTGGCGCAGGTGGAGTTAGCGTCGTTAGGTCTATCAGATACTGCTTCAGCTCTTCGAAGGCTTTCTGCTGAGCTGGTCCCCATTGAAAGACTACGGCTGACTTCAGCACTTCGAAGAATGGTAAATTCCTCTCTGCTGATCTAGATATGAATCGATTCAAGGATGCCAGTCTTCCTGTCAGCCGTTGAGCCCCCTTCTTTGTGCTTGGCGGGTCTATCCGAAGAATAGCTTCGATTTTATTCGGATTAGCCTCGATTCCCTTTGTCGAAACCAGACAACCAAGGAATTTTCCCATCTTTACTCCGAAGACACATTTTTCTAGATTCAACTTCAGGCCAGCTTGCCTGAAGTTAGCAAATGTTTCCTGCAAATCAGCAATGTGATTTTCTTGCTTCGTGCTTTTTACTATGATATCATCAACATATGTTAGCACATTTCTGCCTATCTGAGAATGAAGGACTTTGGCCGTCATTCTGCTGAAGCTTCCTCCAGCATTCTTGAGCCCCTCAGGCATCCGAAGGTAACAATATGTTCCACTAGGGGTTATAAAGCTAGTTTTTGGCTCATCTTCCTTCTTCATCCAGATTTGGTGGTAGCCTGAATAACAATCTAGTAGACTCATGAGCTCTGACGAAGCTGCTGCGTCTACTAGAGAATCTATCCTCGGTAATGGAAACTCATCCTTCGGACAAGCCTTGTTGAGATCAGTAAAATCAATGCACATTCTCCATTTACCATTGGCCTTCTTCACCATAAAACTGTTAGCTAGCCATTCTGGATATTTTACTTCTCTGATGACTCTAGCACTGAGAAGTCTTTTCACTTCATTCCGAGCACCTTCGGCTTTGTCATCAGACATCTTCCGAAGCCTCTGCTTTCTGGGTTTGAAGGATGGATCAACATTGAGTGAGTGTTCAATGACATCCCTGTTGACACCACATAGATCGTTGGCGGACCATGCAAAAACATCCTTGTTGTTGAACAGAAACCTTGTTAGGTTTTTCTCCTGTTCCTCAGACAATTGAGATCCCAGCAACACCTTCTGCTCTGCTATATCTTCAAATAAGAGCATGAGCTTCGGCTGATCGGCCGAAGCATCCTTCTCCCTTCTAAACTTGTACTGCTCACAAGCTTCGGCTCCATCTATATTATGGATTGCTTTTGAATCTGTATAGTTTTCTTCAGCCTTTCTGGCAGCTTCCTGACTTCCATGGATAGCAATAGGTCCTTGATCCGAAGGTATCTTCATGTAAAGATATGCTAGATGAAGAATTGCTTCAAAAGCATTGAGTGTCCCACGACCAATGATTGCATAGTAGGGGTACTCCATGTCGACAATATTAAACACAACTTGTTCAGTCCTTGTATTGTTGACAAATCCGAAGGTTACTGGCATCGTGATCTTACCAAGCGCTACAATCTGTCTTCCTCCGAAGCCACAAAGAGGGTGTGTAGCATCATGAATCTTATCCTCTTGATCTTGCATCTGTTTGAAGGACTTAGCAAATATAATATCCGCTGCACTGCCTGTATCGACCATAACATTGTGGACCAAAAATCCTTTGATAACACTAGAAATAACCATAGCATCATTGTGAGGGTAATCCTTAAGCTGAAAGTCCTCTTGGGAGAAGGTAATTGGGATGTGAGACCATCTTGACTTGATGAAGGGTCCCTGCACCCCGACATGCTGTACCCTTCTCTGTGCCTCCTTCTTCTGCTTCTTGTTGGCCGGCTCTGAGCATGAACAGCCTGTTATCAGGAGCACCAGCTTCGTAGCCGAAGCAGCTCCAACTTGGTTGTTGAACGAAGCCATTAGCTCAAAAAGTGGAAGTGAGTTCACCGGAGGTGGGCGCCAATGTTGGGGACTTGTTCTCAAATGCTATAAATTAAGAACAAGGCAACACAGAATATTAAATGTTAATGCCCTTCGTCCGCTGAAATGTTAACTCCCCAAGGGTTTAATGAAATTTGGATGAAGGCCATAATCAAAATATCACGAAGGTCATACCTTCGTGATCGAACTTATAAAATAATGTAAAATAAAGTATAAATTGTAAAACATTAGAAAGAGATATGTTAAAAACAGATAACATTATTAACATATTTTATTATATTTATACCTTTGCCTTGGCAGAAAGCGATAATTCCAGTGTAACGCGTCATCAATTACAAGATTGCGTGAACAGTACAGAGGTACTGTTCACCTATTTATAGGCACAGGGCGCAGCCTGTGTATAATTACATATATGCCCTTTACAATTAACTACAATATTGCACAGAACATCACGGGTTTTAAGTCATTTCATCTTTAAGTCGGTTCGCCCCTTCGTCGTGAGATCCGTCATTGTGCCGAAGCTTTATATGTGACAGCTTCGGCGCTGCTTCTGGGAAGATCTTCCAAAGGTGTTTTCTTCCTTTAGGATCTTCGGCTATGAAGCATACCCCCACACAGTGATGAGGGGAAGGTATTTTTGAGATGCATGAACAGGCCGCCTTGTTCTTAACTTATACCTTCCCCTGTTGGGGGCCTTCGGCTTCCGAAGGTCCTCAAAAACATGATTTAACAATGTTTCTGGAAGTATAATGCATGAACAGGTATCTTCAGACTTGAGTTAAAGCCATAGTGTGAAGAAGCACAAAAGGAATACGAAGGATGGTGTCACACCTGGCTTTAAGGAACAAAGCCAGGTGCATCTCATACATGCGCCAAGAAGACAACATATATAATAACAGAGTGTATAGAGATAAATGTCATAAAACATTAGAGTATTTATTACATAGCGGAAGACTTATTACAAAATAAAAGAATAAATATAAAACGAACTAAGGATCGTCGACACCAATGTCAACTGAGAAACGCCACCTAGATCAGATCATACTCCTCGCCTTGTGGCTCCTCCTGAACCACCTGCTCTTCTCCTGTGGGGGGGTGTGAGACAGCAAGGGTGAGCTCACACATGATCATAGCTCAACAAGTTGTGGGGAACCAGTGGACATAAACTCACAAAGGTGTGAGTTCATGTGATGTGTAAGGCTAATCAATGACCTGGCCTGATATTGCTTTTAAGTAGTTGGTCAAAATTTTATTAGCAGTTACTAAGTGTAAGTAAATACCAAACCATAAATAAAGTAATAGAACAAATTAATAATAAACCCATGCAATGCATATGACAAAATTGAATTTAAGTTCCATAATTTAAACATCAGAGAGTCCTGAGCCGCTCATGACCGTGAGCTCGGCTAGTATACCAGTTTTACACTCTGCAGAGGTTGTACCCTTTACCCACAAGTCATGTTACCCATCTGCCAAGGGGTCGCGAATCCCATACACCTCTACCTAGGAAGCGCGGCAGGGCAACACTACGAGGCCTTTACAAAGTTCCACTAGTTTCCGAAAACCCGCTACAGTTTATGGGAAGAGCACTTGCAAGAATCCCCCATCTGACCGCCATCGCAGCTAAATCAACCTGAGAACCTCCTTGCATGCAACTCCCCTACTGCCCTTGCCCCTTTCGGGTAAGGTAGTCTTCCACTAGCTTTCCTAATTAGTCAGCCAAGGGCGTCCCATTAAACCCTTGTGGTGGCACGTGTTTCTCAAGTTAAGCTCTATGTTCCAATTAACATTAATGAACTTGACATGAACATAAATAGAATAACAAGAATAATTGGAACATAGATATAATAAATGATTATCCCAAAACCATGTAAAGCAATAGCAAACTACCCACGTGATTCAGGGGTAAACAAGGTAATGAGATAAACAATCTAGGGTGACCTATTGGGTCCCATCAAAATTAACCTATGCATGAATAAATGGTAGTAAAGAACATTATTGGGTAAAAAGTGGTCAAGGGCACAACTTGCCTTCAATGAGCTCCTGCTCAGCTACTTCAACCTGCTGCTCACCAGGATCCTCAGTCACGTGTTCTACTCGCCACAATACAAGCAAATTAACATCACACCAAACATGTGAACAAAATACACAGTAATATTCTACATATTAAAATAGAATCCTAGGAACAGGAATCATAATTTTTGGAGTTATAGACTTTAAGTTATGAATTTACAAAGGTTTTATAGGCTTAAAATAGGATTAAATGAGAATTAAATTTTCTTACTGTTTTCATGTCAAAACAGAGGCTCTAAGTGATAGAGAATTAAATTACAAAAATTTAGAAAGTGGAACGGATTAATTTGGACTAAAAATGGAATTTCTATGAGTTTTACAATTTCTAGGGTTTATTTTCATATTATAAATCCAATTTCTAATTCATTTAATAGATTTACACCAGTACTGGACTGGGCCTCAATTTCTGTGAAGCGCAGGGGTCTCGGGGTAAATATTTCTAGGCACAGAGAATAGCCACAGGTGGATGGCGGGTGAAATTCTGTTTTACTCGAGGGTTCTTTAGCAAAACGTACCCGCGAAGGGGTATCCTCTAATCAGAGCCGTTGGATCAGGGACGTGTGCCCCAGATTGCATCGGAGTGGCCGCGAAACGTTACGCGACAAGGACCGCTAGATCGAACATGGATGGCCCGGATCAGATCGACATTATAATGAAGCGGTCAGCGATCGTGGCCCTTGGATTCTGATCTAGCACTCCAGGTGGGATTCCTCGAATCGGTACACTTAATCTAATCAACACCGTTGGTGAAGGATCCAACGGACGCGATCCAATCGGGAGAAAGGGGAAACTGGGTTTGATCGTGGCCGTCCATCACACGTTCGACGACCAACACCGCGTCTTCCTCACTAGTTCTCGTAGAACGCGGCGGCGCCCTGGACTACGGTGGCGCCATGGCCGGATCTACCAATCCCCCTATCCCCGCACCTAAACTCCGATCTAAAGGTAGAAACTGGCAGCGGTAATGACAGGGAATCCCAATGGAAGGTGCTCACCGCCGATCGACGTCGTGGAAGTCCTGTCAACATAGTGCCACGGACTCTCAGCGACGGTGACAAATTGGGGCCCTCCCAGGTCGCCCGACCACTCAGCAGTCGCACCCGAAGCAGGCGAAGAAGCTCGATCGAAGCCCCTGACCGCGCACCAACCCCGAAGGAGAACACCAGTGGCGTTTCCACACTGACGTCACTCCTGCACCTTTCTCTCTCTTCTCTGATTTTGAAGCTTGCTCGGCGGCGGCGGTCTTCGGTTCCTAAGCGTGGAAACTATGCAAGCGAGGCGGCTAGACCCGGCAGCTTATATGGGGTCAGCATATTGACCCACGAGCACTCGACCATGTCGGGTTGCTCGGGATCCCGTTGCACTTCGCGCGCTTCTTGCGGAGAGTAGCCGTCGCGCGAGGAAGACAGGGTCGCGTGGTTGGGCGTCTGTCCTGTGGGCTAGGCGTGTCAGTGGCCCTGGGGCTGCCGCAACGCGCGTGCGTGACAGGCCCGCAGATCAGCGTACAGAGGCACAAGCGCAGGAGCAGGGCGTTGGGCCGAGCGCGGTAATGGCTGCGTGAAGGGGGTTTCCAGGTGGGCCAAAATTTGGTAGTGAGGCCCAGGTAAACTTCCTTTACTTTTTTCTTTTATGTTTTATTTTCTGTTTTCTTTTATAATTATTTGAATCCAATTTGAATTTGAATATGAGTTTCACCTTTGAGTAAATGTACAATTTCAAATCTTAATGTAGAAATAATATATTTTGTTATATATATTTTTATTCTCTTTTTTTAAATCATTGAATTTTCCTTTCTCTCCTCTATTTTCATGGTTTTATTTTCAAGTTAGACTTTGTATTCTATGGATCCATTGATATGCTATTAATGATACATTTATTTTATTAAGCACAAATGCACAATCAAATAAAAACTCAGCATGATGCACAGATTAATTATGTGTTCATTGTTCTATTCATCCACTTTTAACTAGTGTTGATCACATGCAATAAATAGTAGAGACCACAAACTATTGAGATTATCTCTATTCTCTTTATTACACTTTTGAGTATTACAGATGGCGCAGAGCCGAAGCTGTGCGCAGAAGAGCTTCGGCATGATAACAGAAAAGGAAACCGACTTAAAGATGAAAAGGCTATTTAGACCTCGACGGATTAATATAGAGTTATTAGCAAATGTAAAGGACATGGGTGTAATTTTACATGGGCTGCGTCCCGTGCCTATAAATAGATGAACAATGCTCCCGTACTGTTCACGCTGACTGGGTATTTGCTTTCGCGCCACGCTTGTATTTTTACCTTCTTTCAGGCTGAAGGTACGATTGTAATTTGTTATCATTTCTATTTTCCCATAGTGATAAAATAGAAATGAGCTAATAATAACATATGACTGTTTATATTATCTTTTATGTTTTACATGATTCTTTCTTCACCATTACATGTTGCATCGATGAAGGTATTTCCTTCACAACCTTCATCCGAAGATCATTATATCCCAAGGGAAATAATGTTCGAAGGACGAAGGACTGTAACGTTTAACATTTTCTGTGTTGCCTTGTTCTTAACTTATAGCATATGAGAACAAGTCCCCAACATTGGCGCCCACCTCCGGTGAACCCTTTTCGACCACCTTCGGCAAGCATCGACCTTCGTCATGCTGCCAAAGAAAGCTTCAGTGACAGGGGCTGCCGCTTTGCAGCCGCTGGACCCGAACCAGGACAACCTTTCTCTTCGAGAGGCCCGAAGCCAGAAGAGGAAGGCCACCAGTCCAACGCCCCAGGATGATGACTTGGACCAAGAAATCAGGAATATGGAGAAGCTCCATCAGCAAGTGCAAAGGAAGAAGGAAAAGATGGCTCAGCTAGCTGACCTACAAAGGCAGATAGACAAAGCCACTGAAGAAGTTCGTCATCAAAACCGAAGGCCCCAGCACAGAGAGCTTCATCAAGAGGGCTTCTTCAACGAGGATGACTGGTATGATGATTTCCATCATGGAAATTTTGCTTTTGATGATGCTTCTCCTCTGTCAGCAGAACTACAGGCTACACCTTGGCCCCCATCTTACAAGCCACCCTACTCCCCATGTATGACGGACACTCAGATCCTGAAGCAGTTTCTGATGAGCTACGAAGTGACCATATCTTCGTATGGTGGCAATACTGCAGTCATGGCGAAGTTTTTCGTCATGGTAATCAAGAATATTGCACAAACCTGGTACTCCTCTCTTCGGCCAGGAACAATCACATCATGGCAGAAGCTGAAGGACATGCTGATCACCAGTTTCCAAGGGTTTCAGACGAAGCCGGTCACCGCTCAAGCTTTGTTCCAGTGCACCCAAGATCACGAAGAATACCTTCAGGCGTATGTTCGAAGGTTCTTGCGTCTGAGGGCACAGGCGCCAACAGTGCCCAATGAAATTGTCATTGAGGCCATGATCAAGGGGCTTCGGCCAGGACCTATGGCCCAATACTTCGCCAGGAAACCCCCTCAGACTCTGGAGAAGCTGCTCCAAAAGATGGATGAATACATTCACGCTGACAATGACTTTCATCAGAGAAGGGAGGAAGCTTATAGGTTCTCCAAAATGATCAGGGGCTTCGGAGGGAGAATCCACCCAAGGCACATCAGGTCGATCCACTCCGCTCAGAATGACGATAGAGGAAGTCAGCAAAAGAGGCCGCAATATTCTTCCCAAGCTTCGGGACAACAACAAAGCTATCCTCGGCCTTCAGCCCCAAGGGGAGAGGCGCCAGGGGCTTCGGTGGAAGGTTTGGGGATCAGCCCTAGGAAAATTTATTGTCTATTCTGCGGTGAGGACAAGGGCCATACTACAAAGATGTGCCATGTCACCATCCAGAAACAGAAGGAGATAGCAGAAGCTGTAGCCCAACAGAACCAGCCGAAGCAAGTTATGCATACTGCTTCGTATCATTCACAGTACATCCCAGAGTATGTGGGTAACCATCCTGCAGATTCTGTTGTTTCGGCAAGTCAACCTCAGGCATCTTGGCAACAACCTCCACCTCCACCACCAATGCAACGAGGCCAGCAGCCAGAAGGGAGCCAGCACACTCACCAGCAACGAGACTTCAGAGAGGAGTCCGAAGCTCGCACAGTCAACAGCACTGTGCCAGAATTGAAGCACATCTACTAGAAGATATCCTACCTCTGCAACAGTTTTTTGCATTCTTCATCATTTTCTTTTTAATAAGGGGCAATCATTGAAAGCACAGTTCCTTTTGTTGTTTTTAGATTCTTGTAATAGCTTTGTTATTGTCATGATATAATATAGCTTCTTCACAGACTTACGGAGTCCGAAAGTTGCCGAAGCATGAAAATTCGTTCCTAAGAGAACATGTGGCTACAAAAAACATCTTCGAAGCTACAAAAAGTCGTTCTATGGAACGCAGTGTAAGCTTGCCGAAGCTACAAAAAGTCGTTCCTAAGGGAGCGCAGCGTAAGTTTTCTGCTCAAAAGTCGTTCCAAAGGGAATGCAGAGCTTACAGCGAAAAATAAACGCTGATTCCGCCTGAAATATAAGGCAAAGCGCGAAAAGTCAACGCGAATACTGCCGAAATAGAAGGCGAAGAAGTTCAAATGACGTTCCTAAGGGGATGCAAAACTTACAGCGAAAAGTCAACGCTGATACACCGAAAAATAAGCGGTGAAGCCGAAAAATAAACGGCAAAGTGATTGTGTATACCACTGAGGGAATGTGTGTGTATCTTCGGCACGAATATCATTTTGCATAGCATGACATCATCACATCATTCGCATAGCATAACATCATACATCATATCGCATCAATGGCACAAGAAGGGGATATAATATTGATCTTCGGAAATTGCTTCGAAGAAGTTGTGCCAAGGCACAAAATGTTTTGAAGAAGTGCAGCTTCATCAACTCTAATGTGGAAAGAAATCTATTGCTCATGAAGCTTAATGTTTTTACAGAATATGGATATTCTTCACGAAGCATGAAAAGAGGGGAAGGTGTTTTTTCGCCGAAGGCTCAAAAATGGTATGTACGTAAAGTTTCATGCATCGTAAAGAATTGAGTCACAAATAGCTTATATATTACATTCAAGACTACAAGATGTTACACACTTTGTTCAGCAAATATTACATTACAAATGTCTTTACAATAACATCTATTCTTCTTTTAAAACTGCTTCTGCAGTTTCGTTTAACAGTTGAGCAACATCTTCGTCCAAAATAGCTTCGGCCATTTTAATGATCTCATCTTCTTTCTTTGCTTCTGGGTCGACCGTTGGCTCGAAGAGCTCAGAGGAAGGAGATAGTTCAGCTGCGGTAGAAAACGTAAATAAGTTCGAAGTCACAAAATTAGAAAATAAAGTTAAAAGTTATTAAGCAATACCTATCTGCCTCTCGAGTTCCGCATCTTTCTCAGCTGCCTTTGTTGCTTCTTTTGCATCGTGAGAATCTTTTTCGCTCTTTTTTATTATCTCGTGGGCCATCCCTCGGCCACCATTCTCCCAGATGTCAGTGAAGAATTTTCCGCCAACTAAGCTTGCTTCGGCCGAGGGGTCTTTTGTATCTTCAATGGATAAAGTAGCTTCGGTTTGGGCCAAAGCTTTCACATGCTCGCAACCGGACTTCTCCAAAATAGCCGCAATTCCTCTGGCACCTAAGAAGGCGCAGACATCCCCACGACCGCTCAAAATTTCCTCAAAAGCTTTGGCCTCGTTGCTGATCCAGTCAATCGGGCCCTCAGGATCGCGTCTTACGAAGTTATCCTCGCTAGAGTATGCGCCAACTTTGGCGAAGCTAGTTTTTATTTTATCTACACATTCTATAGATTTTTCATAACATTTCTCTTTTGAAGAGCGAAGTTCTACAACTGTCTTCTCCAAATAATTTTTCCAATAGTTACTGGCGTCTCGGTCAGCTTCGGCGATAGCGCATTTTAAATTCGCTTCAGCCAGCTGTTTCCGATGATCTTCAATTTCGCATTTCTGGGCTTCAGATTGGGCTTTGGAAGTAGCTTCGTCTTCTTTAATCTTATTCACTAATGAGTTTAATATTTTATCTTTTTCAAGACCTTGGTTCCTTAGTTCAATTACTTCGGAACGAAGGTTGCTCAAAGCTATAGCACATCCTTCGTCTTCGGCACTTTTTTGCGCCCTGAGGGCGTTGCTAAGAATAAGGCCCTACAAAAGGAGTGCGGTGTTAAGTATAAGCAAATGGAAAATTTTGTTTTTAAGTACAACAATCTAATTCTCTTACCTTTAAGCTATTGTATGCTAAGCTATCGGCCAGTTCATCTTTTGATAGCACCGAGAGCCCCTCTTCTAGTGTCGGGAATCCGAAGCTCCTGCTCATCTCCCGGTAGACAGAAATCTCTTTGTTGTCCGGGAGACAATACAAGAAGTCTTCTTCTCCGCTGCCGTTGAATATCAATGCCCCTTTCGGATATTTCAGTCTCTGGGCATAACATTAGGCTTCTCGCTTCTTTTCTGCAGATAACCTCTTTCCGGAAGCTTCGGGAATAGGAATGGCAGTTTTTTCAGACAGAATTTCTTCTACAGCCTCTTTTTCCGTTTCTTCTTCTATTTCCAAGGATTTCTCCTTGGCAGGCTCTGAGGGCCCAGCTTCGGTCTTGGCTTGGCTCTTAGCAGCTTCGGCTTTGGATAGTTTTGCCTCAATTTGTGGTTTCAAAGCTTCGACAGTCTTCTTTGGAGTAGAGCTTGAAGTTTTTATTGTTTCCAGCACATCTAGTACGTTCACCATCCTCCTCCTCTTGGGAGTCGTTGTAAGATCCTTTTGTGCCTTCGGCATTGTCACCTCTGCCGAAGGGCTTATAACTTCTAATGCCTTTGTTTTCTCGACCGCTATCTCTTCAATATTAGTGGCCTTTGACTAATTTGATTTGGCTGATGACGCCTTCGGCATTGTAGCCGGCTCTTCAGTTTTCTGTGTAATCACAGGTTCTTTGGCTTCGGTCGCCGAAGATGTTTCACCGCCAAATTCAGGCACTATGGCCGGTTCGATGAAGAGCGGTCGGTGAGTAAGGACTTTCACCTTTTTGCTCTTCGGCGCGGGCTCGCTTGGAGTAGTTGAAGCATCGTCTTTCCTGGAAGTTGCATTCTTCCTTTTTTGCCCCCGCGTCGGGTAGCGGTAGTCAGGGTACATGAACCCAATAGCATCAAAAACTCTATTTAGTCTCTTCTTTTTCCGGCCTCCGAAGGCCGTAGATAGCGCATTGTCTTCTGCTTTGGAGTACAGCCCAAGCAGCTCATCGCTTGTAGCTTCGACGCTTTTCAGCCAGTTGTCGTCTGGCTCGATAAACTGGTCTCTAAACCTGAAGGTATATTTTAGTCGAACCAAACCACCTTCGTGGGGATTGCTGATGGATTCTTTTGGCATCTCCCAGTTGGCTACCAATGGCCATATCTTGTAGGCCACGTGCTCTTGAACTAAGTCTCTTGTCCCGATGAAAGAGCAGACTAAGCCGAAGGCCTTGCGACATTCTTCCGCCGCTTCGTCAATTTCTACCTTCGGTTTCTAGAGGCCGAAGCGTTGCCAGATAGGGCGCATGATAATCCCTTTAATATCTTCTTGTGCCTTTAAATCATTTTTCACGTAGAACCATTCTTTCATCCAATCTCCAGGCCATCTTTTTCGAAAGGTTGGCACAGGGCAGGTTGACCCAGAGCGAGCAACGAAGCTATAGCAGCCAAAATTGTTATGATACTGCTCCTTACCCCAGGGTTTTGTCTCATATAATAGTTCGTGCATACTACAGAAACTTTTTGCATTTGACTCCAAGCCTTGACTCCTTATAGCCCATACGAAGATCCCCATTCTTATGATCGCTTCGGGCGTAATTTGATGAAGGTAAACCTGATATGTCTTCAGAACTTCCACCACAAAACTGCTTAGGGGGAACCGAAGTCCAGCCTTGAAGAAGCTTCGGAAGATCACGACTTCATTCTCTTCGGGAGTAGGAGAAGTCTTGTCTCCATTGTCAGCCCTCACAATAGACACGTCTCAAAAATACCTTCCTCTCATATTGTTGAGATGACTCTGTTTAATAGTTGATTTTCCTGAAAACTGTATGACTTGGTCGCCAGGGTCGATCTTCGGAGTCTAATGCCTTTGTTTTCTCGACCGCTATCTCTCCAATATTAGTGGCCCTTCGGCAGAGGTGACAATGCCGAAAGCACAAAAGGATCTTACAACGACTCCCAAGAGGAGGAGGATGGTGAACGTACTAGATGTGCTGGAAACAATAAAAACTTCAAGCTCTACTCCAAAGAAGGCTGTCGAAGCTTTGAAACCACAAATTGAGGCAAAACTATCTGAAGCCGATGCTGCCAAGAGCCAAGCCAAGACCGAAGCTGGGCCCTCAGAGCCTGCCAAGGAGAAATCCTTGGAAATAGAAGAAGAAACGGAAGAAGAGGCTGCAGAAGAAATTCTAGTCTGAAAAAACTGCCATTCCTATTCCTGAAGCATCTTCCGAAGCTCTCGATTATATTATACGACATGCTTTGGGAAAGAGGTTATCTGCAGAAGAGAAGCGAGAAGCCTAATGTTATGCCCAGAGACTGAAATATCCGAAAGGGGCATTGATATTCAACGGCAGCGGAGAAGAAGACTTCTTGTATTGTCTCCTGGACAACAAAGAGATTTCAGTCTGCCGGGAGATGAGCAGGAGCTTCGGATTCCCGACACTAGAAGAGGGGCTCTCGGTGCTATCAAAAGATGAACTGGCCGACAGCTTAGCATACAATAGCTTAAAGCTAAGAGAATTAGATTCTTGTACTTAAAAACAAAATTTTCCATTTGCTTATACTTAATACCGCACTCCTTTTGCAGGGCCTTATTCTTAGCAACGCCCTCAGGGCACAAAAAAGTGCCGAAGACGAAGGATGTGCTATAGCTTTGAGCAACCTTCGTTCCGAAGTAATTGAACTAAGGAACGAAGGTCTTGAAAAAGATAAAATATTAAACTCATTAGTGAATAAGATAAAAGAAGACGAAGCTACATCCAAAGCCCAATCTGAAGCCCAGAAATGCGAAATTGAAGATCTTCGGAAACAGCTGGCTGAGGTGAATTTAAAATGCCCTATCGTCGAAGCTGACCGAGACGCCAGTAACTATTGGAACAATTATTGGGAGAAGACAGTTGTAGAACTTCGCTCTTCAAAAGAGAAATGTTATGAAAAATCTATAGAATGTGTAGATAAAATAAAAACTAGCTTCGCCAAAGTTGGCGCATACTCTAGCGAGGATAACTTCGTAAGAGGCGATCCTGAGGGCCCGATTGACTGGATCAGCAACGAGGCCGAAGCTTTTGAGGAAATTTTGAGCGGTCGTGGGGATGTCTGCGCCTTCTTAGGTGCCAGAGGGATTGCGGCTATTTTGGAGAAGTCCGGTTGCGAGCATGTGAAAGCTTTGGCCCAAACCGAAGCTACTTTATCCATTGAAGATACAAAAGACCCCTCGGCCGAAGCAAGCTTAGTTGGCAGAAAATTCTTCACTTGATATCTGGGAGAATGGTGGCCGAGGGATGGCCCACGAGATAGTAAAAAAGAGCGAAAAAGATTCTCACGATGCAAAAGAAGCAACAAAGGCAGTTGAGAAAGCTGCGGAACTCGAGAGGCGGATAGGTATTGCTTAATAACTTTTAACTTTATTTTCTAATTTTGTGACTTCGAACTTATTTACGTTTTCTACCGCAGCTGAACTATCTCCTTCCCTGGAGCTCTTCGAGCCAACGGTCGACCTAGAAGCAAAGAAAGAAGATGAGATCATTAAAATGGCCGAAGCTATTTTGGACGAAGCTGTTGCTCAACTGTTAAACGAAACTGCAGAAGCAGTTTTAAAAGAAGAATAGCTGTTATTGTAAAGACATTTGGAATGTAATATTTGCTGAACAAAGTGTGTAACATCTTGTAGTCTTGAATGTAATATATAAGCTATTTGTGACTCAATTCTTTATGATGCATGAAACTTTACGTACATAGTATTTTTGAGCCTTCGGCTGAAAAACACCTTCCCTTCTTTTCATGCTTCGTGAAGAATATCCATATTCCGTAAAAACATTAAGCTTTGTGAGCAATAGATTTCTTTCCACATTAGAGTTGATGAAGCTGCACTTCTTCAAAACATTTTGTGCCTTGGCACAACTTCTTCGAAGCAATTTCCGAAGATCAATATTATATCCCCTTCTTGTGCCATTGATGCGATATGATGTATGATGTTATGCTATGCGAATGATGTGATGATGTTATGCTATGCAAAATGATATTCGTGCCGAAGATACACACACATTCCCTTAGTGGTATACACAATCACTTTGCCGTTTATTTTTTGGCTTCACCGCTTATTTTCGGTGTATCAGCGTTGACTTTTCACTGTAAGTTCTGCATCCCCTTAGGAACGTCTTTTGAACTTCTTCGCCTTCTATTTCGGCGGTATTCATGTTTACTTTTCGCGCTTCACCTTATATTTCGGCGGAATCAGCGTTTATTTTTCGCTGTAAGCTCTGCATTCCCTTTGGAACGACTTTTGAGTAGAAAACTTACGCTACGCTCCCTTAGGAACGACTTTTTGTAGCTTCGGCAAGCTTACACGGTGTTCCATAGAACGACTTTTTGTAGCTTCGGAGATGTTTTTTGTAGCCACAAGTTCTCTTAGGAACGAATTTTCATGCTTCGGAAACTTTCGGACTCCGTAAGTCTGTGGAGAAGGTATATTATATCATGACAATAACGAAGCTATTACAAGAATCTAAAAACAACAAAAGGAACTGTGCTTTCAATGATTGCCCCTTATTAAAAAGAAAATGATGGCGAATGCAAAAAACTGTTGCAGAGGTAGGATATCTTCTAGTAGATGTGCTTCGATTCTGGCACAGTGCTGTTGACTGTGCGAGCTTCGGACTCCTCTCTGAAGTCTCGTTGCTGGTGAGTGTGCTGGCTCCCTTCTGGCTGCTGGCCTCGTTGCATTGGTGGTGGAGGTAGAGGCTGTTGCCAAGATGCCTGAGGTTGACTTGCCGAAGCAACAGAAGCTGCAGGATGGTTACCCACATACTCTGGGATGTACGGTGAATGATACGAAGCAGTATGCATAACTTGCTTCGGCTGGTTCTGTTGGCTGCATCTTCTGCTATCTCCTTCTGTTTCTGGATGGTGACATGGCACATCCTTGTAGTATGGCCCTTGTCCTCACCGCAGAATAGACAATAAATTTTCGTGGGCTGATCCCCAAACCTTCCACCGAAGCCCCTGGCGCCTCTGCCCCTTGGAGCTGAAGGCCGAGGATAGCTTTGTTGCTGTCCCGAAGCTTGGGACGAATATTGCAGCCTCTGTTGCTGACTTCATCTATCGTCATTCTGAGCGGAGTGGATCGACCTGAAGTGCCTTGGGTCGATTCTCCCTCCGAAGCCCCTGGTCATTTTGGAGAACCTGTAAGCTTCCTCCCTTCTCTGACGAAAGTCATTGTCAGCGCGAATGTATTCATCCATCTTTTGGAGCAGCTTCTCCAGAGTCTGAGGGGGTTTCCTGGCGAAGTATTGGGTCGTAGGTCCTGGCCGAAGCCCCTTAATCATGGCCTCAATGACAATTTCATTGGGCACAGTTGGCGCCTTGTGCCCTCAGACGCAAGAACCTTCGAACATACGCCTGAAGGTATTCTTCGTGATCTTGGGTGCACTGGCTTCGTCTGAAACCCTTGGAAACTGGTGATCAGCATGTCCTTCAGCTTCTGCCATGATGTGATTGTTCCTGGCCGAAGAGAGGAGTACCAGGTTTGTGCAACATTCTTGACTGCCATGACGAAAGACTTCGCCATGACTGCAGTATTGCCACCATACGAAGATATGGTCGCTTCATAGCTCATCAGAAACTGCTTCGAATCTGAGTGTCCGTCATACATGGGGAGCTGGGGTGGCTTGTAAGACGGGGGCCAAGGTGTAGCCTGTAGTTCTGCTGACAGAGGAGAAGCTTCATCAAAAGCAAAATTTCCATGATAGAAATCCTCATACCAGTCATCCTCGTTGAAGAAGCCCTCTTGATGAAGCTCTCTGTGCTGGGGCCTTCGGTTTTGCTCATCTTGAGCAAGATGACGAACTTCTTCAGTGGCTTCGTCTATCTGCCTTTGTAGGTCAGCTAGCCGAGCCATCTTTTCCTTCGTCCTTTGCACTTGCTGATGGAGCATCTCCATATTCCTGATTTCTTGGTCCAAGTCATCCTCCTGGGGCGTTGGACTGGTGGCCTTCCTCTTCTGGCTTCGGGCCTCTCGAAGAGAAAGGGTGTCTTGGTTCGGGTCCAGCGGCTGCTAGAGCGGCAGCCCGTGTCACTGAAGCTTTCTTTGGCGGCATGACGAAGGTCGATGCTTGCCGAAGGTGGTCGAAAAGGGTTCACCGGAGGTGGGCGCCAATGTTGGGGACTTTTTATCAAATGCTGTAAGTTAAGAACAAGGCAACACAGAAAATGTTAAACGTTACAATCCTTCGTCCCTTGAAGCATTATTTCCCTTGGGATATAATGATCTTCGGATGAAGGTTGTGAAGGGCATACCATCATCGATGCAACATATAATGATGAAGAAAGAATCCTATAAAACATAAAAGATAATATAAACAGTCATATGTTATTATTAGCCCATTTCTATTTTATCACTATGGGAAAATAGAACTGATAACAAATTACAAGTGTACCTTCGGCTTGAAAGAAGGTAAAAATGTAACACCCCTGGTGTTACTGCTACTGAAAACTTGAGCATGACATCATAAACATTGGCATTGCATATGTTTGACACACCTAGAGTGCATTCACTAGGTAAAAATTTCAAACAAGTTGTATTGTTTTGGTGTTTTGCAAATAGAACCCTGGAATAGGATACTTAACCCTAAATAGGGATTAAGGGGGTAAAACATGACCCAAGTTGAGAAAACCCAAAAGTTTAGTGGAATAGTCATAAAATGCTCCTAAGAATGAATTTGAATCACATCTATACCCCTGAGATACTAGAAACCCTAATTGAAACCCTAGAAAACCCTAAATCTAAACCCTAGGGGCCTATGTGCAAAAACAGTGCATATTTGGACTAAAGTGTAAAAACTACAAAGTTAAAGCATATAAAGTCATTTGGTTCACAAATGTGTGGACTTGTAAGCCAAATCTTGGATTTTGGACTTAGCTGCAAAATAGACCCCAATTGAGTTCTATACTAAGTTTGAATTTAAGGTTATAAGCTCAACTTTGGAGCTTTATAACTTTCAAATTATAGGGTTTTTGCCCTAGGTCACCACATCAAAATTATAGACCTATCTAAGGAGAGCAATTTTGCTTAAGAGTGTAAGCCAAGTTGTTGTGAAAAATTTGGAGATAATCATACTCAAAGTCAGGCTGTCAGGCTGATTAAGTCTGAAATTCAGACTGACAGATAGATGGCATGAACTTCAAGCTTAATTCTAAATAGGATCCAGTGTCTTTTTGTAGGAATCCTATGTAGCAAAGTTATAGCTGGATTGTGGCTCTATAACTTTGATGCAGATCTTTGGACATGATGCCACAGAGATTTGAGAGAAAAATCGAGTTCAAATGTTGACTGTCAGGCCAACTGAGTGAAGAAACGCCATGGTACAGTGTTCTCTGTAGATCAGAACGCCAGCATAGCAGCTCTCACCGTCGACGACTCCCTCCGCCGTGATTCGTGCCGTCGTCGCCGCGATTTGTGCTCGGATGGTTTGGATAGCGCTCAGGGTAACACAAATATCATCGCCGTGGATAACTCCGGCCAATAAACTATTCCGGCCGTCATGCCCACTTGCCGTGCGGTCGGTCGAAGTTATCCTCGCCGGAGTTGGCTGCCCGACGACCGAACGCCATGTTCCTCCATAGTTACCACGTCGCAACCCCGGTGCCATACTGGTCTGATGATCGCTGGGAGGGCCGTCACGGTAAGGAGGCCACGAATCACCATGCCGGTGACTCACTTCTTCTTTGACCGCCACCGCGCTCAACCCAAATTCCCGGCCACCGCTCACTTGGCCTATAAATTGAGCTCACCGTCAGCATCGCAACATCATCACACACCACCACACCCAGTATTGCTCCCAGCCGATCACCAGTGAGCTCAAATTTTGCATTTCCCCCAACCCGGTTCAAATACGCCGCGAAGAACACCTCGCCGTGGCCAGCTCAACTCAGGTCCGATCTCGCCCTCTGTGCTATTGTTCCAACACCCTCCCATGTCCTTGATGCTCACCAAATCATCCAATTGAACTAGATTGCCACGGGTCACCGGGAACACGCTGTTCCTTAGATTCTTCGCACTATCCCCGTGGACAGGGTACAGTAGAGCTCCAATTCGAAAATTAAGTGAGGGGAAATACTCCTCTAGGGTAGAATCAGGGGTGAACCAAAGACTAGCACCGGTCTTGGTCCCCTCCAGCCGGTCTAGCTCGCCGGAGTTGGGCTTCCCGTGCAGAGCGCCATCGGGGATCGGTCGGTGTAAAGGAATAGAAACCGGAGGTCTTTTCTGCAAACTGTCAACGACTTAGGAAAACAGTAACAGAGCCCACTTCAAGTTATCCAAAACGTCGAGGGCCTCTACGCAAACCTGCCGCGCAGGCGCGGGCGCGGGCGCGCACGCGCTTCTGCTATTGCTGGGCTGATCTGGGCCAGATGTAGCCCAGTACTATTCACAAGTTTCTCTTTTTCTTTTTATTCCAGAGCTAAAACAATTCTAGAAAATGGTATAAAAATCCTAAAAATGTCAAACCAATTTTGTTAGATTCCTTATTTTCCATAGAATTTAATAAAAATAGTACCATGATTTTTAGGTCAAATAGGGAATTTTGGGGTATTTAAAATAGCCTAAAGCATTGCTTCTAGATTTTTTAGAAAATAGATGATAATCCCAAAAATGCCCAAACTTTTTATATGAACTCAAAACATTATTTAGAAGCCCTGGGTAGAGTTTGGTTGGATTTGGACCTTGTTTGGTAACTAGAACCCAAAACCCTACCCCCTGCCCTTTGAATTCCTTTACTAACTCCGGAAACCCTAGTTTTCCGGTGAACTGTGAAGGAAAATTGTAATCAAGAACCTTAGATAATAAATTCTTATTATCTTTGCACTCTCATGAGCATTACATGGCATTCATTCTTTTATACACATATATGGTAATGTTTAGAAAACGAAGAAGAAGTCGAGGTAACTGAAGAGAAGACACCACCACCACCTTCGGAATCTCAGGCAGGAAACTGTTTCTACCTTGATATCTGCTTGTCCGAGCCTGACTCACCTATCAATGAAGGCAAGCCCCGGTGCATTTGCCACCTTCCTTGATGTTTTTAAAATCTGTTCTCACCTGATTAATGCATTAGGTGATAGGAGTTGAATGCTTAAACAATTCCTGCATTACCTTCCTTGAACTTGATTACCTTCCTTGAAACCCTGTTTTTACAAAAGGTTTTACTATGCTTAGTATTGCTCTAGCAAAACAAAAGATTTGTTTTACAAAAGATGCTTGGCAAAGTGGGAAGGATGTTTTGAAAATAAAACTTGATGGTGGATCCATCATGGCCGTGATGGATTCAACATCGAAAAAGATGTACCTCTGCCAGGTACCAAACTTTGGGTTTTAAATGATTAAGCTGAGACCGGGTGGGTGACTTGCACGAGAAGAGAGTCTCGGTGTAGTGTCTCCGTATGAGTCGATTAAGGACCGTGTCGATGTAGGCCTGCTGACCGAGGACCCTTTAACTGGTCACATGCCTCGTCATGGGTAAGCCTTGCCTCGGGCAGACTAAGACCAGAATAAGATAACACGGAATGGGCATGGAGCGGTGGCGAGAGTAGCGTGTACCCTCTGTGGCAAGTGGCTGGACGGTGGTGTATCTGTGCTCTCGGTTCGCGTGAACCTGATCTGGTCTTAAGAACCCCGGTGGCGGGTTGACATATGCAAGGGTTAAGTGCTACATATGTCATGTGATTGGAGATTCTCAGCTGAGTATAATCGATTCGGATCGCCGTACCTCCGCGGTTATGGAGACTTGGCCACTGACCTATACTGTAGAACTCCAGTGAAGATGAAGGACTTGTTAAGAAATTGGCTAGTGCAGGTTATGTGATTGAACTGGGTTAGAAAGAACTCTAGATACAGGTAATTTTACCTAACCTGAAAATAAAACTGGATTTTTAAGGATCCATCTTTTAGTAAGCATTTATGCAAAACAGAGTCTTTGATAATTGAGAAACCTTACCTTGACTCCCTATCAACCAGCATACCCTTGAGAGTCTTTTCTTTAGTCGGGTAAGACTTGCTGAGTAATTCCATACTCAGGGTTTTATTCCCTATTGTTTTTAGGTGAGGAAGTAACAAATTTTTGTTGCTTTTGTACCAAGGTGGTGTCAAATGAAGAAAAGCAAGAATAAAGCTGCGGGAGGAACCTAGTCCTCAATAAAAACTTTTATGTAAGAACTTATCGGTAGGAGTTTTTACCTCCCTTGGTATTGTAATAATAAGTACTCTGCACTCGTGTTTATATGCTGGTCTGTAATAACTAACTTTATCTTACTTTCAAATAAATGTAAGTTATGTAATCGCTTCCGCATTTCTGTATCTCCTATGTTCTGTATTGTCTGCGCGACGGGTAAAACGCTCTTGGGAAAGGTGAGAAAAGCAGATACCGAACTTATCAAGTGGTTCAGGGGCATCTACAGGGTTGTCTGAAGTCCGTTGGACAAGGACAACTGTAGGTGAGCCCAATGACTTGGGAGGTTCCGTCACAGCTGGTATCAGAGCGAAGCCCTTCCCTGCAGATATTATGAGGCATCTTCAAAGGGATTTTCTACAGACTTATCTAGAAAAATTTCTTCCATTCTTACCCACTATATCTGAAGAATCTATATGAAAGAACAGATAGGAAGAGTGCAATGTATAGAAGGTATGAATCAACTAAGGTTGGTTCTGTAATTATACATGCATCATGCTAAGAACTATACTAATAAAATTTTCCCCTTGGAGAAATGCCGCCGCGCACGAGGAAAACCGTGCGCAAGTCAACTGGCCCAATTGGTGTACCCCGTCATCAACTCGCTCCCAGACATGGGGATAGTAGTAGTGGGAGTAACGATCCGATCGGGGATCTTGAAGCCCAAGTAAATCAGCTTCAAGCAGAACTTCAACGCAGGACTAACATATGGGTCACGGATGGCGACAGAATAAATGAATTAAGAAGCCACATCTGCCGCCTACAGGATCAGCTCGCTGATCGAGATTTAGCGCTCGACTAGGAGGTTCAGTCTCGTTCACTTGCCTGGGCTAAGGAGGCAAAGGCGCGAGCCCGAGTCGAAGAACTTAGCTCAGCTATTGATAATCTGCAGGCATATTGCAATACCCTACATGAAGAAGTTCATGTACTGTATTCACAATTGCACCCCAGCAGTACCTGCAAATCTTGTCAGGACAGAAGCCGGACCTTCTCAAGAAGCGGGAGAAGCTTTTGGTGGTGAACTGGACCTTTTTAGGCCCCCTCCCTCCATGAAGTTGGTCGACGAATGGTCTCCTACGCCCGACAGTGAAGCTACTAAGAGTGATAGGAAGTAGGAATGGTATAGTTGTAAAATTAGTGGTGTTATTGTATAATGGGTACTGTACTCCTGTTGTATAAATTCGAGTCTGTAACATTACTCTTGTTAGTAATGTAAATTGGATGGTTTTTCTTTAGCATATTATATTTGTTTCCAAATGTTTGTTGCCACAGATGCCGTCCAAGACCTGATCACAGGATGCAGCCGGAACCTCCAGTGGGAGGGAGTCCACCCCAAATCCACCTCCAGTCCCTCCCACACTTGCTGAGGCTATCGCCGCCTTGGTAAATGCGACAGCGGATAATACCCGTTTCCTACGGGAAATGGCGGGTCAACAATTTCAACAAGGCGGGCGGGGCTATCCGCAAGGGCCCCGTGAACATCCTATTTAGACTTCTCCGAAACGCGTCCACCGCTGTTTGTCAAGGTCGAAGACCCTTTAGAGGCAGACGAATGGATTCATGTCATCGAGCAAAAGTTTGGACTTCTGCGATGTTCTGAAACCCAGAAGCCCTTGTTCGCAGCCCAGCAACTACGTGGCCCTGCCAGCACTTGGTGGGGAAATTTTATGGCCGTTCAACCGACCAATCATCAGATAACATGGGAAGAATTTAAGTTGGCCTTCCACGAACATTACATACCAAAAGGTGTACTTCACATGAAACAAGAAGAATTTATGAAGCTGAAGCAAGGAGGGATACTGTTAATCAGTATCTCAATAAATTCAATCGTTTGTCATAGTATGCAATCGATCAAGTTAACACCGATCTGAAGAAGAAGAGTTGTTTCATGCAAGGACTGAATGATAGGATGCAAAGAAAAATGGCTACTTGCATTGACCTTACCTACGGAAGGGCTGTCAGCACAGCGTTGGCAGTCGAATCTAAATAGTGCAAGTTCTGGAAAGATCAAGGGGAGTGGCGGAAACAGGCCTACTCAGGGCCCTGAAAAAAGGCAACGGTTTGTTATCCGGCCTGTTAATCAGGGTCGTTCTTCAGCACGTCCACCCTCCTTCCCATTTAAACAGCCAGTATTCATCCGTCCCAACACTGCCCCTACAACAATGAGTCAGCCGGGTGCCCCTGGCACTCGATTCCCTGCTCTTCCCAGTTCATCGACAGGATGCTTCAATTGTGGAAAATCTGGGCACTTTATCAAGGATTGACCTTATCCGAAGCAAAACAAGTCAAACAATCCACAAGGATCTGGGAATTCATCTCAAGCCAAGGGAAATACTATGGGCAAAAATACGAAGAAGACGGGACACATATACTATACGCAAGTGGCCACTACACCGGATGGTGAACCGGTCATGATGGGTACGTTCCTTGTGGCCAATCATCCCGCAATTATTCTCTTTGATTCTGGTGCTTCGCATACGTTCATCAGCAAGAAATTTGTAGAACAACATTGTATTTCATACCATGAATCAAAAGTGGGGTTTAAAATTCAGTCACCTGGGGGACAAATTTTTACTAGAGAAGTGGCCTATCAAGTGCCCGTAATATTGGCCGGACGGGACTTTTCTACTAATATGATTGTTCTGAAAGGCCAAGACATAGATATGATTTTGGGCATGAATTGGTTGGCCCGACATAAAGCAACCCTCAACACTAATCAGAGAACCATCAGGTTGAGTCATAATCAAGAAGAAATTCGCTTATCTATCCCCATTCCAACCAAAATTACTGGCAGAGTTTATGAAGCCATTATACCGGAGGTCAAGGATATTTCGGTAGAATGTGAGTTCCCAGATGTCTTTCTAGAGGATTTGCCTAGATTGCCATCCGAGAGAGATGTAGAGTTTGTAATTGAATTGAAGCCCGGTACGGCTCCCATTTCTCGAAGATCGTACCGTATGCCTCCAAATGAGCTGGCAGAACTGAAGATTCAGTTACAAGATCTACTATCAAAAGGATTCATCCGGCCAAGCTCGTCACCATGGGGTTGTCCAGCCATATTCGTCAAGAAGAAGGATCAAACTTTACGGATGTGTGTGGATTATCGACCCCTGAATGAGGTCACTATCAAGAACAAGTACCCTCTTCCACGAATTGACATTCTATTCGATCAATTGACTGGAGCGAGGGTATTCTCTAAGATTGATCTCAGATCGGGCTATCATCAGATCCGTATTCGGCCCGAGGATATACCAAAGACCGCATTCACTACGCGGTACGAATTATTTGAATACCTGGTAATGTCTTTCGGACTGACGAATGCTCCTGCCCACTTCACTTATCTGATGAACTCGGTATTCATGTCCGAGTTGGAAAATTTGTGGTGGTCTTCATAGATGATATTTTGATTTATTCAAATAATGAAGAGGAGCATGCTCAACATTTACGGGTCGTATTAATGCGCTTGAGAGAACATCAATTATATGCCAAGCTGAGTAAGTGCGCATTTTGGCTGGAAGAAATTCAATTTCTGGGACATGTTCTATCTGCCAGGGGGATTCGGTAGATCCTAGCAAGGTCAAGGACATTTTGGAGTGGAAACCCCCAACCACTGTTCACCAAGTCCGAAGTTTCCTTGGACTGGACTGGTTATTACCGCCGATTTATACCAGATTTTTCTAAACTTGTGAAGCCAATCACAAGTCTATTGAAGAATGAGACTAAATTCAATTGGTCTTTTGAATGTAATGAAGCTTTTGAAAAATTGAAGATATTATTAACCACTGCTCCAGTATTGGCTCAACCGGATATTAACAAGCCATTTGATGTGTATTGTGACGCATCTGGCAGTGGTCTCGGCTGTGTATTAATGCAAGAAGGCCTAGTAATTGCGTATGCTTCAAGGCAGTTACACCGGCATGAGGAGCATTATCCTACTCATGATCTGGAGCTAGCTGCAGTGGTTCATGCTCTGAAGATCTGGCGTCATTATCTACTGGGAAATGTCTGTCATATTTACACAGACCACAAAAGTTTAAAATATATCTTTACCCAGTCTGAACTCAACATGAGACAAAGGAGATGGCTTGAGCTTATTAAAGATTATGAACTGGAGATCCATTATCACCCACGCAAGGCTAATGTAGTGGCAGATGCACTCAGTCGCAAGGCCTCTGCCATTGTCTAACTATGGGGACTTCTGACATTACGTTATGCCAGGAGATGGAGAATCTAAACCTGGGTATGATTCAACATGGGACTTCAAATCACTTGAAGCTTGAGTCAGTCATCCTGCAAAGGATAATTGATGCACAAAAGAATGATGAGGGCATGAAACATATTCGTGAAAAGATTGAAGCTGGCAAAGCCAATTGCTTCCGAGAAGATGATCGAGGGGTTGTATGGTTCAAAAACCGCATAGTTGTGCCGAAGAATGAAGAAGTCCGCCAGCAAATTTTTGATGAGGCACATCTTAGTCGCTATTCTATTCATCCCGGAAGCACTAAGATGTATCAAGATCTGAAACAACATTATTGGTGGACAAAAATGAAGATCGAGATTGCATGCTATGTGGCTAGATGTGACACCTGCAGACGTGTCAAGGCCATACACCTAAAAGCTGCAGTCCATTACAGTCTCTACCAATACCAACATGGAAATGGGAAGATATAAGTATGGACTTTATTGTGAGATTGCCCAGGACCGCAAAGGGGTATGACTCTATCTTGGTTATTGTTGATCGGCTTACGAAAATTGCTCATTTTCTACCTGTCAAGACTAGTGCACCCAGTTGCTATTTATGCCCAATTGTATATTGCTCATATTCTCAGTTTGCACGGAGTTTCGAAGACTATAGTGTCGGATCGTGGACCTCAATTCGTATCCAAATTTTGGGAAGAACTTCATAAATCCCTGGGTACTAAATTGCTCCACAGTTCGGCCTATCATCCTCAAACGAGTGGGCAGACTGAGAGGGTTAATCAAATACTTGAAGATATGCTATGGGCATGTGTGCTGGAATTCCCACAGAAATGGAATGAATGTTTGCCGTTAGCAGGAATTCTCATATAATAATAGCTATCAAGAAAGCATCAAGATGGCACCCTTCGAAGCTTTATATGGACGACGATGTCGTACTCCGCTAAATTGGTCTGAACCAGGTAAAAGGTACTTCTTTAGGCCTGACCTAGTAAAGGAAACTGAAGAGAAAGTTCAGAGAATAATACATAACTTGAAGAAAGCTCAAACCCGACAAAAGAGTTATGCAGACCGGCGACGACAACCCTTATACTTTCTAGTAGGAGATTATCTCTACTTGAAGGTTTCTCCAATGAAGGGCGTGTCGCGTTTCAGGATTAAAGGAAAGCTTGCACCCCGGTACATTGGTCCATTCCCTATACTTGAGCAATGTGGACCAGTGGCATACCGACTCCAAATACCCGAAACTTTGTTTGCTGTGCATAATGTGTTCCACGTATCTCAACTGAAGAAGTGTCTTCGGGTTCCAGATCAGACTATCAAAGTGACAGATGTTGTCCTTAAACTAGACTTGACATATTCTGAACATCCTATTCGCGTCTTGGATCAAAAGGACAGAATTACCCGGAGAAAAACTCTCAAGTTTTACAAGATACAGTGGAACCAACATTTCAAAGATGAGGCTACATGGGAAACTCAAGACTTTTTAGATAAGAATTTCCCAGGCTTTTTAGCCTCTTGTAATTTGTAAAGTATACAACATTGTTGTAATAAAGGATTGAGCCCCAAACCCACCCCTGCCTTGTACCAAAAATAAGGAAATAAAAATGTGAAGCATTTCCTTTTCCATTACTTACCCTAGGACTTTTAATCTCAGGACGAGATTCTTTTATGGGGGGAAGGATGTAACACCCCTGGTGTTACTGCTACTAAAACTTGAGCATGACATCATAAACATTGGCATTGCATATGTTTGACACACCTAGAGTGCATTCACTAGGTAAAAATTTCAAACAAGTTGTATTATTTTGGTGTTTTGAAAATAGAACCCTGGAATAGGATACTTAACCCTAAATAGGGATTAAGGGGGTAAAACATGACCCAAGTTGAGAAAACCTAAAAGCTTTAGTGGAATAGTCATAAAATGCTCCTAAGAATGGATTTGAATCACATCTATACCCCTGAGATACTAGAAACCCTAATTGAAACCCTGGAAAACCCTAAATCTAAACCCTAAGGGCCTATGTGCAAAAACAGTGCATATTTGGACTAAAGTGTAAACACTACAATGTTAAAGCATATAAAGTCATTTGGTTCACAAATGTGTGGACTTGTAAGCCAAATCTTGGATTTTGGACTTAGTTGCAAAATAGACCCCAATTGAGTTCTATACTATGTCTGAATTTCAGGTTATAAGCTCAACTTTGGAGCTTTGTAACTTTCAAATTTTAGGGTTTTGCCCTAGGTCACCACATCAAAATTATAGACCTATCTAAGGAGCAATTTTACTTAAGAGTGTAAGCCAAGTTGTTGTGAAAAATTTGGAGGATAATCATACTCAAAGTCAGGCTATCAGGCTGATTAAGTTTGAAATTCAGACTGACAGATAGATGGCATGAACTTCAAGCTTAATTCTAAGTAGGATCCAGTGGCTTTTTGTAGGAATCCTATGTAGCAAAGTTATAGCTGGATTGTGGCTCTATAACTTTGATGCAAATCTTTGGACAAGATGCCATAGAGATTTGAGAGAAAAATCGAGTTCAAATGTTGACTGTCAGGCCAACTGACTGAAGAAACGCCATGGTACAGTGTTCTCTGTAGATCAGAACGCCAGCACAGCAGCTCTCACCGTCGACGACTCCCTCCGCCGCGATTCGTGCCGTCGTCGCCGTGATTTGTGCTCGGATGGTTTGGATAGCACTCAGGGTCACACAAATATCATCGCCGTGGATAACTCCGGCCAGTAAACTATTCCGGCCGTCATGTCCACTTGCCGTGCGGTCGGTTGAAGTTATCCTCGCCGGAGTTGGCTGCCCGACGACCAAACGCCACGTGCCTCCGTAGTTACCACGTCGCAACCCCGGTGCCATACTGGTCTGATGATCGCCGGGAGGGCCGTCACGGTAAGGAGGCCACGAATCACCATGCCGGTGACTCACTTCTTCTCTGACCGCCACCGCGCTCAACCCAAATTCCCGGCCACCGCTCACTTGGCCTATAAATTGAGCCCACCGTCAGCTTCGCAACATCATCACGCACCACCACACCCAGTATTGCTCCCAGCCGATTGTGGCGGAACTGCCCGAATTATTCCAACTTAAGTGCCTAAGTCCCGCCTTAGAGGCTAGACCACACTTAAATGGGAATAACCTGTCAATCCCTCGGATCTAGTCCGACGAGGCCACTGACAGGATCAAGTACCACAGTCCCACTCGATGGTGAGTCACAGAGCAAATACAATAAAGCATAAAACCATACATTAAAGACTATTAAACTTATTGCATCATCATCGGAGTTTTAACAAAAGTAGTCATCATTGTTCGAAGTGCAGCGGAAATAAAACTAACGATAAATAAACAGGGTGAAAGGGAATTAGGCTTACACCTAGTCCCTAATTAATTTTGGTGGTTGAATTGCCCAACACAAATATTGGACTAACTAGTTTGCTCTAGTGTATAAGTTATACAGGTACCAAAGGTTCACACTTAGCCAATAAAAAGACCAAGTATTGGGTTTGACAAAAGAGCAAAGGGACAACCGAAGGCACCTCTGGTCTGGCGCACCGGACTGTCCGGTGTGCCACCGGACATGTCCAGGTGCACCAGAGGACTTCGAATTCAAACTCGTCACCTTCGGGAAATTCCAGAGGCGACTCCGCTATAATTCACCGGACTGTCCGGTGTACACCGGACATGTCCGGTGCTCCAAGGAAGAGCGGCCTCAGGAACTCGCCAGCCTCGGGAATTCTCTTCTGCTGCTCCGCTATAATTCACCGGACTGTCCGGTGTACACCGGACTGTCCGGTGTAACAGCGGGGCAACGACTATTTCGGCGGCCAACGGCTACCTGCGACGCATTTAATGCGCGCCAGAAGCAGCGCAGTCGTCAGGCACGTGGAAGCAGGCGCACCGGACAATCTACAGTTCATGTCCGGTGCGCCACCGGACATCAAGGCGGGCCCAGAGACAGAGCTCCAACGGTCGAATCCCAACGGCTTTGGTGACGTGGCTGTCGCACCGGACATGTCCGGTGTGCACCGGACTGTCCGGTACGCCATCGAACAGACAGCCTCACCAAACGGCTAGTTTGGTGGTTGAGGCTATAAATACCACCAACCACCCACCTTTCATTGCATCCAAGTTTTCCACTTCCCAACTACTTACAAGAGCTCTAGCATTCAATTCTAGACACACCAAAGAGACACCAATCTTATGGTGGTCCTTGTGGGAACTTTGTGTTCCAAGTGATTGAGAAGAGAAAGCTCACTCGATCCGAGGGACCGTTTGAGAGAGGGTAAGGGTTGAAAGAGACCCGGCCTTTGTGGCCTCCTCAACGGGATTGAGAGAACCGAACCTCGGTAAAACAAATTCGCGTGTCTCACTTCATTATTCGCTTGCAATTTGTTTTGCGTCCTCTCTCGCGGACTCTATTATATTTCTAACGCTAACCCGGCTTGTAGTTGTGATTATTTTTGAGAATTTCAGTTTCGCCCTATTCACCCCCCTCTAGGCGACTTTCAATTGGTATCAGAGCCCGGTGCTTCATTAGAGCCTAACCGCTCGAAGTGATGCCGGGAGATCACACCAAGAGGGAGATGGAGACCGGCGACAAGCCCACTACAAGCCAAGGGAGCACTTCATTCGGAAGAGTCTCGCACCAAGAGGAAGGAGAAGAAGAAGGACTCCTCCATACGGAAGGAGAAAAGATCTTCTTCCTCACACCACAAAGAGAAGAAGGAAAAATCTTCTTCCCACAAGTCGCATCGGAAAGGCGACAAGCACAAGAGGATGAGGAAGGTGGTCTACTACGAGACCGACACTTCATCAACATCAACCTCCGACTCCTGATGCGCCGTCCGTAACTTCTAAGCGCCAAGAGCGCAAGAAGTTTAGTAAGATCCCCTTACACTATCCTCGTACACCTAGACATACTCCATTACTTTCCGTTCCATTAGGCAAACCGCCAACTTTTGATGGCGAAGATTATGCTAGGTGGAGTGATTTAATGAAATTTCATCTAACCTCACTCCACAAAAGTATATGGAATGTTGTTGAGTTTGGAACACAGGTACCATCCATAGGGGATGAGGATTATGATACGGACGAAGTGGCCCAAATCGAGCACTTCAACTCCCAAGCTACAACCATACTCCTCGCCTCTCTAAGCAAGGAGGAATACAACAAGGTGCAAGGGTTGAAAAATGCAAAGGAGATTTGGGACCTACTCAAGACCGCGCACGAGGGTGATGAACTCACCAAGATCACCAAGCGGGAAACAATCGAGGGGGAGCTCGGTCGCTTCCGTCTTCGCCAAGGGGAGGAGCCACAAGATATGTACAACCGGCTCAAAACCTTGGTGAACCAAGTGCGCAACCTCGGGAGCAAAAAGTGGGACGACCACGAGGTGGTTAAGGTTATTCTAAGATCTCTCATTTTCCTTAACCCCACTCAAGTTCAATTAATTCATGGTAATCCTAGATACACACTAATGACCCCCGAGGAAGTTATCGGGAATTTTGTGAGCTTTGAATGCATGATTAAAGGATCAAAGAAAATCAACGAGCTTGACGAACCCTCCACGTCCGAAGCACAACCGGTGGCTTTTAAAGCAACGGAGGAGAAGAAGGAGGAGTCTACACCAAGTAGACAACCAATTGACGCCTCCAAGCTCGACAATGAGGAGATGGCTTTAATCATTAAAAGCTTTCGCCAAATCCTCAAGCAACGGAGGGGGAAGGACTACAAACCCCGCTCCAAGAAAGTGTGCTACAAATGTGGTAAGCCCAGGTCATTTCATTGCAAAATGTCCTATATCTAGTGACAGTGACAGGGGCAACGACAAGAAGGGAAAGAGGAGAGAAAAGAAGAAGTACTACAAGAAGAAGGGCGGCGATGCCCATGTTTGCCGGGAGTGGGACTCCGACGAGAGCTCCACCGAGTCCTCCTCCGACGAGGACGCCGCCAACATCGCCATCTCCAAAGGACTCCTCTTCCCCAACGTCAGCCACAAGTGCCTCATGGCAAAGGACGACAAAAGGAAGAAGGTTAAATCTAAATCCTCCACTAAATATGAATCCTCTAGTGATGATAATGCTAGTGATGAGGAGAATAATTTGCGTACCCTTTTTGCCGATCTTAACATGCAACAAAAGCAAAAATTAAATGAATTGATTAGTGCTATTCATGAGAAGGATGATCTCTTGGACTCTCAAGAGGACTTCCTTATTAAGGAAAACAAAAAGCATGTTAAGGTTAAAACTCTAGAGGCAGAAAAATGTAACAAATTATCTAGTGAGCTAAGCACATGCCATGACACTATTGACAACCTTAGAAATGAAAATGCTAGATTAATTGCTAAGGTTGATTCTCATGTTTGTGATGCTTCAATTCCCAATCTTAGAAATGATAATGATGATTTGCTTGCTAAGATTAAGGAATTGAATGATTCTCTTGCTAGCCTTAGAATAGAAAATGAAAATTTGATTGCTAAGGCTAAGGATTTTGATGTTTGCAATACTACTATTTCCGACCTTAGAACTAAGAATGATATGTTGCATGCTAAGGTTGTAGAACTAAAATCTTGCAAACCCTCTACATCTAATGTTGAGCATGTTTCTATTTGTACTAGATGTAGAGATGTTGATATCAATGCTATTCATGATCACATGGTATTAATTAAACAACAAAATGATCATATAGCAAAATTAGATGCTAAAATTGCCGAGCATAACTTAGAAAATGAAAAGTTTAAATTTGCTAGAAGTATGCTCTATAATGGGAGACGCCCTGGCATCAAGGATGGCATTGGCTTCCAAAGGGGAGACAATGTCAAACTTAATGCCCCTTCTAAGAACTTGTCTAACTTTGTTAAGGGCAAGGCTCCCATGCCTCAGGATAACGAGGGTTACATTTTGTACCCTGCCGGCTATCCTGAGAGCAAAATTACGAGAACTCATTCTAGGAAGTCTCACTCTGGCCCTAATTATGCTTTTATGTATAAGGGTGAGACATCTAGCTCTAGGCAACCAACCCGTGCCAAGTTGCCTAGAAAGAAAACTCCTATTGCATCAAATGGTCATAGCATTTCATTTAAGACTTTTGATGCATCTTATGTTTTGACTAACAAATCCGGCAAGGTAGTTGCCAAGTTTGGTGGGGGCAAACACAAGGGCTCAAAGACTTGTGTTTGGGTACCCAAAGTTCTTGTTTCTAATGCCAAAGGACCCAAAACCGTTTGGGTACCTAAAGTCAAGAACTAAAATTGTTTTGTAGGTTTATGCATCTGGGGGCTCAAGTTGGATACTCGACAGCGGGTGCACAAACCATATGACAGGGGAGAAAAAGATGTTCTCCTCATATGAGAAAAATCAAGATCCCCAACGAGCTATCACATTCGGGGATGGAAATCAAGGTTTGGTCAAAGGATTGGGTAAAATTGCTATATCACCTGACCATACTATTTCCAATGTTTTTCTTGTAGATTCTTTAGATTACAATTTGCTTTCCGTATCCCATTTATGTCAAATGGGCTACAACTGTCTATTTACTGATGTAGGTGTCACTGTCTTTAGAAGGAGTGATGATTCAATAGCATTTAAGGGAGTGTTAGAGGGTCAGCTATACTTAGTAGATTTTGATAAAGCTGAACTCGACACTTGCTTGGTTGCTAAGACTAACTTGGGTTGGCTCTGGCACCGCCGACTAGCCCATGTTGGAATGAAGAATCTTCATAAGCTTCTAAAGGGAGAGCACATTTTAGGACTAACAAATGTTAATTTTGAGAAAGACAGGATTTGTAGCGCATGCCAAGCCGGGAAGCAAGTTGGCACTCATCATCCACACAAGAACATCATGACGAGTGACAGGCCACTGGAGCTCCTACACATGGATTTATTTGGCCCGATTGCTTACATAAGCATCGGCGGGAGTAAGTACTGTCTAGTTATTGTGGATGATTATTCTCGCTTCACTTGGGTGTTCTTTTTGCAGGAAAAATCTCATACCCAAGAGACCTTAAAGGGATTCTTGAGACGGGCTCAAAATGAGTTCGGACTTAAGGATCAAGAAAATCAGAAGCGACAACGGGACGGAGTTCAAGAACTCACAAATAGAAGGCTTCCTTGAGGAGGAGGGCATCAAGCATGAGTTCTCTTCTCCCTACACTCCACAACAAAATGGTGTAGTGGAGAGGAAGAATCGAACTCTATTGGACATGGCAAGAACCATGCTTGATGAGTACAAGACACCGGATCGGTTTTGGGCCGAGGCGGTCAACACCGCCTGCTTCGCCATCAACCGGTTATATCTACACCGAATCCTCAAGAAGACATCCTATGAACTCCTAACCGGTAAAAAGCCCAATATTTCATATTTTAGAGTTTTTGGTAGCAAATGCTTCATTCTTGTTAAGAAAGGTAGAAAATCTAAATTTGCTCCTAAAACCGTAGAAGGCTTTTTACTAGAATATGACTCAAACACAAGGGCATATAGAGTCTTTAACAAGTCCTCAGGACTTGTTGAAGTTTCTTGTGACGTTGTGTTTGATGAGACTAACGGCTCTCAAGTAGAGCAAGTTGACCTTGATGAGATAGGTGAAGAACAGGCTCCGTGCATAGCGCTAAGGAACATGTCCATTGGGGATATGTGTCCTAAGGAATCCGAAGAGCCTCCACATGCACAAGATCAACCATCCTCCTCAACGCAAGCATCTCCACCAACCCAAAATGAGGACGAGGCTCAAGATGATGAAGGTAAAGATCAAAGAGATGAGCCACCTCAAGATGACGGCAATGATCAAGGGGGAGATGCAAATGATGAAGACAAGGAGGATGAACAACCAAGGCCGCCACACCCAAGAGTTCATCAAGCAATATAACGAGATCACCCCGTCGACACCATCCTCGGCGACATTCATAAGGGGGTAACCACTCGATCTCGTGTTGCACATTTCTGTGAGCATTACTCTTTTGTTTCCTCTATTGAGCCACACAGGGTAGAGGAAGCACTTCAAGATTCGGATTGGGTGATGGCGATGCAAGAGGAGCTCAACAATTTCACAAGGAACGAGGTATGGCATTTAGTTCCACGTCCTAACCAAAATGTTGTAGGAACCAAGTGGGTCTTCCGCAACAAGCAAGACGAGCATGGTGTGGTGACAAGGAACAAAGCTCGACTCGTGGCCAAGGGGTATTCACAAGTCGAAGGTTTGGATTTCGGTGAAACCTATGCACCCGTAGCTAGGCTTGAGTCAATTCGCATATTATTAGCCTATGCTACTTACCATGGCTTCAAGCTTTATCAAATGGACGTGAAGAGTGCCTTCCTCAATGGACCAATCAAGGAGGAGGTCTACGTTGAGCAACCTCCCGGCTTTGAAGATAGTGAGTACCCTAACCATGTTTATAGGCTCTCTAAGGCGCTTTATGGGCTCAAGCAAGCCCCAAGAGCATGGTATGAATGCCTTAGAGATTTCCTTATTGCTAATGGCTTCAAAGTCGGCAAGGCCGATCCTACTTTATTCACTAAAACTCTTGACAATGATTTGTTTGTATGCCAAATTTATGTGGATGATATCATATTTGGGTCTACTAACGAATCTACATGTGAAGAATTTAGTAGGATCATAACAAAGAAATTCGAGATGTCGATGATGGGGGAGTTGAAGTATTTTCTAGGATTCCAAGTCAAGCAACTCCAAGAGGGCACCTTCATTAGCCAAACGAAGTATACTCAAGATATTCTAAGCAAGTTTGGAATGAAGGATGCCAAGCCCATCAAGACACCCATGGGAACCAATGGGCATCTCGACCTCGACACGGGAGGTAAGTCCGTGGATCAAAAGGTATACCGATCGATGATTGGTTCATTGCTTTATTTATGTGCATCTCGACCGGACATTATGCTTTCCGTATGCATGTGTGCAAGATTCCAAGCCGACCCTAAGGAATCACACCTTACGGCCGTAAAACGAATCTTGAGATATTTGGCTTATACACCTAAGTTTGGGCTTTGGTACCCTCGGGGATCCACATTTGATTTGATTGGTTATTCGGATGACGATTGGGCGGGGCTGTAAGATTAATAGGAAGAGCACATCGGGGACTTGCCAGTTCTTGGGAAGATCCTTGGTGTCTTGGGCTTCAAAAAAGCAAAATTTGGTCGCTCTTTCTACCGCCGAAGCCGAGTATATTGTCGCAGGCCATTGTTGCGCGCAATTGCTTTGGATGAGGCAAACCCTGCGGGACTACGGTTACAAACTAACCAAAGTTCCTCTTCTATGTGATAATGAGAGTGCAATCCGCATGGCGGATAATCCCGTTGAGCATAGCCGCACTAAGCACATAGCCATTCGGTATCATTTTCTTCGGGATCACCAACAAAAGGGGGATATCGAGATTTCATACATCAACACTAAAGATCAATTAGCCGATATTTTTACCAAGCCACTTGATGAACAATCTTTTACCAGACTTAGGCATGAGCTTAATATTCTTGATTCTAGGAATTTCTTTTGCTAATTTGCACACATAGCACACAAGTATACCTTTGATGATATCTCTTTTATATATGCTATGACTAATGTGTTTTCAAGTGTATTTCAAACCAAGTCATAGGTATATTGAAAGGGAATTGGAGTCTTCGGCGAAAACAAAGGCTTCCACTCCACTCTACTACTCATCCTTCGCCGTCACTCCAAGCATCTCTCCAACTTTGGTATAATCTTCACTCATTTATTTTATGACCAATGGAGGAGAAAGTACTTCGTTGGGCTCTAATGATTCCGTTTTTGGCGATTCATGCCAAAGGGGGAGAAAATATGAGCCCAAAGCAAAAGGACCGCACCACCACCTAATTTTAAAAATTTGGAGATTTTCAATTGGTCAATTTCAAATTAGTATCTTATTATGTTCTAAAGGGGGAGGAAGTAGTATTTCTAAAATGATATATCAAAACCCTCTTGAACACTAAGAGGAGGATCTCATTTAGGGGGAGTTTTGTTTAGTCAAAGGAAAAGCATTTGGATCAAAGGGAGAAAATTTCAAAACTTAAAAAAGCTTCTCAAAATCTTATTTATTTACCTTTGACTATCTTGCAAAAGGACTTTGAAAAGAATTTACAAAAGGATTTGCAAAAACAAAACATGTGGTGCAAATGTGGTCCAATATGTTAAAAACAAAGAAACAATCCATGCACATCATGTAAGTATTTATATTGGCTCAATTCCAAGCAACCTTTGCACTTACATTATGCAAACTAGTTCAATTTATGCACATTTATATTTGCTTTGGTTTGTGTTGGCATCAATCACCAAAAAGGGGGAGATTGAAAGGGAATTAGGCTTACACCTAGTCCCTAATTAATTTTGGTGGTTGAATTGCCCAACACAAATATTGGACTAACTAGTTTGCTCTAGTGTATAAGTTATACAGGTACCAAAGGTTCACACTTAGCCAATAAAAAGACCAAGTATTGGGTTTGACAAAAGAGCAAAGGGACAACCGAAGGCACCTCTGGTCTGGCGCACCGGACTGTCCGGTGTGCCACCGGACATGTCCGGTGCACCAGAGGACTCCGAATTCAAACTCGTCACCTTCGGGAAATTCCAGAGGCGACTCCGCTATAATTCACCGGACTGTCCCGGTGTACACCGGACATGTTCGGATGCTCCAAGGAAGAGCGGCCTCAGGAACTTCGCCAGCCTCGGGAATTCTCTTCTGCTGCTCCGCTATAATTCACCAGGACTGTCCGGTGTACACCGGACTGTCCGGTGTAACAGCGGGGCAACGGCTATTTCGGCGCCAACGGCTACCTGCGACGCATTTAATGCGCGCCAGAAGCGCGCAGTCGTCAGGCACGCGGAAGCAGGCGCACCGGACAATCTACAGTTCATGTCCGGTGCGCCACCGGACATCAAGGCGGGCCCAGAGACAGAGCTCCAACGGTCGAATCCCAACGGCTTTGGTGACGTGGCTGTCGCACCGGACATGTCCGGTGTGCACCGGACTGTCCGGTGTGCCATCGAACAGACAGCCTCACCAAACGGCTAGTTTGGTGGTTGAGGCTATAAATACCCCCAACCACCCACCATTCATTGCATCCAAGTTTTCCACTTCCCAACTACTTACAAGAGCTCTAGCATTCAATTCTAGACACACCAAAGAGATCAAATCCTCTCCAAATTCCACACAACGTCCTAGTGATTAGAGAGAGTGATTTGCTTGTGTTCTTTCGAGCTCTTGCGCTTGGATTGCTTTCTTCTTTCTTGATTCTTTCTTGCGATCAAAACTCACTTGTAATTGAGGCAAGAGACACCAATCTTGTGGTGGTCCTTGTGGGAACTTTGTGTTCCAAGTGATTGAGAAGAGAAAGCTCACTCGGTCCGAGGGACCGTTTGAGAGAGGGTAAGGGTTGAAAGAGACCCGGCCTTTGTGGCCTCCTCAACGGGGAGTAGGTTTGAGAGAACCAAACCTCGGTAAAACAAATTCGTGTGTCTCACTTCATTATTCGCTTGCAATTTGTTTTGCGTCCTCTCTCACGGACTCTATTATATTTCTAACGCTAACCCGGCTTGTAGTTGTGATTATTTTTGAGAATTTCAGTTTCGCCCTATTCACCCCCCCTCTAGGCGACTTTCACAGGGAGATGGGGAAGCCTATCCCATCACTCCTCATGCTCCTCCTCAGCCGAGGTAGGGTCCCACTCGACAGTCCAACCCGGTGGCAAGATGGACGGCCAAGTTACTCCAGCAACCATGTCCTCCAGAGAACCTGTAAAATTATGCCACAAGCAAGGCTGAGTATACTAATACTCAGCTAGACTTACCCGGTGTGAGGAGTCTACTCCTCTACCTCTAGACTTGCAGTTGTTTGGCTGTGGGGTTTGGTTGCCAAAAGCACTAGCTGAGTTTATAAATCAAGTTTTAGCTTTGTCAAGTTTTAGTGTGACTCTCTTAAGACTAGAGGTGTACTATCTACTCATTCATGGTAGCAAGCAAATTTAGCAATCAACATCTTTTGTCACATCATCACATTTCCACTTGTTACTCAATGTAGTAGCATGGATCAAGCAGTCTCATTAGCTGCGAGAAGCAGATGATTCTAATCGAGTTTTTAAACCTTGCAAGGTAAACCTTAAACACACGACGTGGCGAGGCACTCCGTCCCCACACACATCAACCGTCTCCATCGATTCCCTGGCAACAGAAAGGGGCTCACCGCCTTGGCGTACAATGCCTCACTGACCCCGACTGCAGTCGTGCAGTGACCGCACTTGTACCCACCATAACCGGAATGGGAGACCACGTCTCAAGTCGCGTGAGGAGGGCAATCTGCGGGCAGGTTCACTCAGGTACTAGGCTTACCAATTTACCATATTTCTCGGCATGTGCTTAGTACGTTCAAACGCTTGACACACGGTACCACACCTTAATCCTTATTCCAATTTCCATCTCGTAGACAACCAATCCCCATGGATTGTTGTCCATAGACCAACCTCGTTATGATATGAAAGTGGTTACAGCCAATTCCTGACCTCGCGCGAGTGCTAGAAAAATCACTCGACTTCTACTGAGATCCCAGCAAAGCAGCTACTCGACCTACCATACTAGTATCCATCTCAAAAAGGATTTCTGAGTTCATGCAACTAGGGTTTCAATCAACTCCTACACTTAAGTGCATAATACAAGCCTACAAACATTAAGTGTAGTAAAATAGCATAATAAATAGGTTATGCATAAAACCGGGGCTTGCCTTCCAAAGCTGGGGTAGGCAGATCCTCTGGGGTAGGCTATGGTGCTGGATCTGGGGCTACCTCCTGAGCAACTGCTTGCTCCGGCACGAGGACGTACTCTCCGTCGGCGAGGTTGCAATCTATCAAATGCAATGAATAAGAATATGTATGCCATGATTATGCAGGATTTAATAATCATCATGCTAAGTGAAGAAAAACTAAGTTAGTTATTAATTTAAGGTTTCTTGGTCATACGTGGCTCTTAGTGGTGTATGCTTATCAATTTAGGTTTGGATTTTGTTAGGGATAAGCCTAGTGGGTAGTATTCCCTTAGATATTTTAGTGGGCAATAAAAGGGGTTTTGCTGGTTGGGTTAGGGCGACATTAATCTCCACTATTAATTCCCCTTTTTCATTTTTCTATTTATGAATTCTAGTGTGGGTTTGAACTGCAACAGTGGTTTAACTTTTTCCAAAAATTCTATAAAAATTACAGTGGGTCACTATTTGTCACTGCAGGTTGTCCCATAAATTTGAGGTGGTTACTGATTCAGATACTACTGGTGCAAAATTAACAAGGATAAGTTTTAAAAGGGCACTTTACAATATAGCTATGATTTAATTGAGATTTTTGTACCAAATTTTATTTTTGTCCAGACACATAGGTGATATTAGGCCTTTGTGTTAAAAATCATAGAAAAAGGCATACTGAATATTTAGTTGTGAATTTCTAAAGTTTTATGCCAAAAAGGTGCTTATAACTAACTTGTTATTTGAAAAATATCAAACAACAGATTTCATATTTTTTCTATGTTCATAATAACAAAACATTAGTTATCCCAAGGTTTAGGGTGTTTTCTCTTTGGGTTATTTTTCTAGGGTTTTTTTCTAAGGTTTCCTTGTTTCCCTAAAATAAAAGGTATCTCATTTATTCTGTACTAAACAAGGGTATAATAAATTTTTCTAGTGAACTATACTGAGTAAGTGAACTAACAAAAATGTGGGTGTTCCCTGGTTCTTTATTTAAACCACCTTTAATATTTTCTCTAACTTTAGGCTAAAAATGATTTAAATGGTAAACTCTACCTTAACTTGGTGTACAGAGGGGTTTATTATTTTTGTACATGTTAGGAAGTGATCAAGTACTTCCCTAAATTTTCTTAACCCCAGTCAAATAGTGCAACTATTTTTCCTTATTTCTTTTAGCGTTTGACTAGATAACCATTTAAATCAAAACCTTATAGTTTTCTGTAACACTTAGGGGTTTTATATTTTTCCTAAGTAGTTTACATTATTTAGGATCTGGCAAAATTGGTTTGACTCGATTTGGGTAAACCAAACTGAAGTTATGGATTTTTCAAGTTCTGTTTGGATTTAAATCAGAATTTTTAAAAGGTTTCCTGGAAAACTACTTTGCACCGAAGACCCTGGGTTCCTCCTAAATCAATCCATTCATTTCTACCCCTGCGCTACTATTCCCCTGAGTCACTGACAGCGCACAAAACCCCTTGACCTTTCCTTCTTCTTCCCCGAGGTCCCTCCCCTTATGCAAACAGTACCCACGGAAAGAAAAGGGCGGCGCGGCTTATCGGCGGTGAGAGAGGTCCGGCGAGGGGCGGGGTTGGCTTCGGGAGGTTCTGGCGGTCACAGCGAGGTACGGCTCGACAGCGGTGGTGGCTGGAATCGGCCGGTCCACGTGCGCAGGCGGGTGATCTCGTCGGCGGCGAGTACTCCGGCTTAACCACGGCGATCTAGTTCAATCAAACGGCACGATGAGCTCCACGGGGTGACGTAGAGGCTATGTGCGCAAGGAATCGAAGAATGGCGCAGAGATTTACCCGGTCTACGATCACCGGTGGTCGGGTGAAGTCCGGCGACCATGGACTGGCTTCTTCCGGCGAAACAAAGTCCGATTCCTTGCTCGGGGAGCTTCACCGAGGCATGCACGGTCTCTTCCAAGGGTCGGGCGTGGCTGGGAAGGGCTCTGCTGGCCGGTCTATGGTGGCGGTGGATCGGATGGCCGCGGGCACGCCAGTTTGCAGGGCAAAGCCGGTGGTCTGGTGCTCCGGTGAGGTCGAGCGTGCACGGAGGAGTACGGTCGACGCCCCGGGGGGTTTTATAGGCGCGGGCACAGGTAGCGGTGCTGGTTTGGCTTGGAGCGACGCGGGGGCATGCGGGGGCGCGCGTCGGGCATGCTCTGGCGAGCTCAGAGCGCGTCGAACTCGTGTGCGTTTGCTTATGCCCTTGTTCAACGGCCGGTTGGAGCATTTTAGCGTGAAGATGTTGGCAAAACCACTGTACACGATCTCTTCCCTGCACCATATCCTACCTTTTTGATGTGTGCCCCAAGTCAAGATATGGTCGGGGTAGGGAGAGATAGGGGTGAGAAGTGGCCTATGTCTTAGCTGTCCAAACTGAGACAAAATTGGTGCCAAGTCGTGTCAAACGACTTAGGGCTAGGTTCAAACTTTTCCAGGGTGTTCTAGGGGTATTTTGGCGCCACTTTGTCAATTGGGTCAAATGGTTTTGAAGTTTAAATAAGGGTGAACATGTTTGATCTTTGGCCAAAGGTTGGTTTTGGACTTAAACAATTTCTGATTTTTCTTTTGTGCTCACCCCATTTGTGAACCTTTTGGGGTTTTTCTGAATTCTTTTTGGGGTTACTTTCTGACTATTATTTGTAGGGTATTAAGTGTATTACTACTTTTATAATTGGCCCAAGTCATGATCATGTGGTTTTCATAACCCTTTGGTCATTCTTACTTCTAGGGTTCCCATTGTTCAAAGGAGTTTGCATTAGGGTTTGGGCAAATTCTCCCCTTATACTTGAATAACCAGCCAAGGCATGACATCTAAGATGGGTTACACTTACTTAGGATTTTGTTTTCCAATTTTGGTGTACCTTGCTCAAACTAAACCACATGTGATAATAGGTTTATTGGTGTAGTCATGGGTGAACACCCTAAGTAACACCAGGGGTGTTATAGCCCTCCCCCCTTAAAGGAATCTCGCCCCGAGATTTTAGGTGGAGTCCTCTGGAGGGGTGCCATGAAGGTGTGCTGGTGTGTGGTTTCTGCTTTTATTTAAGTTTCTCTAGTTAACTGCTCTTCGAATGTCATCCTCTTTGCAACTTCAGAAGGAAGTCCTTTTTGAGTCATTGTTAGGGCTTACACTACCTTAAACATCTAAGTTTTTCTTATAATTAGATTCAAAGGGCAGGTGGGGGTGGGGTTCGGGGTTACGTACCGGCTCCCTTGGGCAGAAAGTCAGGGAAGCGAGAACGTAGGAAATCCTCAGTCTCCCATGTAGCCTCTTCTACTGAATAGTGACTCCACTGAACCTTATACATTCTGATCGATCTTGCCCGCGTTGATCTCTCCTTTTGGTCCAATACCTTTACGGGGTGCTCTTGATAAGATAAATCTGGTTCTATCTCAATTTCTAGTTCAGGTAGCACTTCGGTGGGTAAGCAGACACATTTCCGCAGCTGAGATACATGGAACACATCATGAACAGCTGACATGTGTGGTGGCAACTTCAATTGATATGCTACGGGTCCACAAGCTTCCTTGATCTCGTAGGGTCCAATGTAGCGAGGAGCTAACTTGCCCTTGATTCCAAATCTCTGGACACCCTTGGTGGGTGACACCTTAAGATAAACATGGTCTCCCACTTCAAACTGTAGAGGCTTCCTTCTCTTGGCGTGATAGCTCTTTTGCCTGGCCTGAGCAGTTTCTAGGTTCTTCTTTATAACTCTGACCTTTTCCTCTGCTTCAAGTACCAAGTCTGGTCCAAATATTTCTCTCTCTCCGGCTTGTGACCAATTTAGCGGTGTCCTACACCTTCTCCCATATAAGGCCTCAAAAGGTGCCATCTTCAAGCTGGACTGGTAGAGGTTATTATAAGAAAACTCTGCCAACGAAAGACACTTGTCCCAATCCTTTCCATAATGTAGCGCACATGCCCTCAACATGTCTTCCAAAATCCGATTTACCCTTTTTGTCTGACCATTTGATTGAGGATGGTAAGCTGAGCTTCTTATTACATGGGTCCCAAGTGATTCCTGTAATTGCTCCCAAAATCGTGCTACGAACGGTGCTCCTCTATCCAATACTATAGTCCGTGGTATTCCATGCAAACGAACTATCTGGTCAATGTAGATTTCTGCATACTTCTCCGTCCTGTGGGTGGTGTGTACCGGCAAGAAATGAGCTGTCTTGGTCAATCTGTCCACAATGACCCAAATGGAATCATGGTGCCGGGAGGTATTGGGCAATCCCACGATAAAGTCCATGCAAATGTCCTCCCATTTCCAAGATGGTATGGGAAGGGGTTGCAAAGGGCCTGCTACCTTCAAATGACTGGCCTTGATCCTCTGGCAGGTGTCACATTCTGATATATACTTCGCAATTTCCCTCTTCATTCTGGTCCACCAGTATAAGGATCTGTGGTCATGATACATCTTATTACTGCCGGGGTGCATGGAGAATTTTGAAAGGTGAGCTTCATCCAATATCTTCTTTCTGAGCTCAGGGTCCTTGGGAACAACCAATCGATCTCCAAACCATAGGATTCCTTTGCTGTCCTGCCGGAAGCATTTGTATTTTTCTGCTTTCTGCTTGATCATTTCCTTGATGGCCTGAACACCCTTGTCACCAATCTGCGCCGTGACTATTTGCTCTTGTAAGGTGGGCTCCACTGAAATATAATTTAAAGCACCTGAAGAAACAACTTCTAGGTTCAGTTTGCACAACTCATCACACAGGGTGGTGACTCTTGCATCCATGCTCATACAATTGCACTGGGCCTTTCTGCTCAAAGCATCTGCCACAACATTGGCTTTGCCAGGATGGTAATGCACCTCCAAATCATAGTCCTTGATTAGCTCTAACCATCTCCTCTGCCTCATATTAAGATCTGCTTGAGTGAAAATGTATTTGAGGCTCTTATGGTCAGTGTAAATGTTACAGTGAACTCCCATCAGGTAATGTCTCCATATCTTGAGAGCATGAACCACAGCTGCTAACTCCAGATCATGTGTGGGGTAGTTCTGCTCATGGGGTCTGAGTGCTCGGGAGGCATAAGCACTTACTCTGTTGTCTTTCATTAAGACACATCCCAATCCAGTACTGGAAGCATCGCAATACACTTCAAAGGGCTTGGTGTTATCAGGTTGAGCTAGCACTGGTGTTGTTGTAAAATGTTGCCTTAGTGTATGAAAGGCATCCTCACACTTCTGGCTCCAATCATACTTGACTCCCTTCTTCAACAGTTTGGTCATTGGCTTGGCAATTCTGGAGAAATCCGAATGAATCATCGATAATACCCTGCCAATCCCAGAAAACTCCGAATCTGTCTCACTGTGGTAGGAGGTTTCCAATCCATTACTTCTTGTACCTTCTCAGGATCAACTGATATCCCATCCTGAGAAATTGTGTGACCCAAGAATTTAATTTCCCTCAGCCAGAACTCACACTTAGACAACTTAGCATAAAGACGATGATCGCGCAGTCGCTGAAGCACGATGTGTAGATGCTTAGTATGCTCGTCTTCATTCTTGGAATAGACCAGGATATCATCAATGAAAACCACTACAAATTTGTCCAGCTCTGGCATGAATACTGAGTTCATCAGATACATGAAATAAGCCGGGGCATTGGTCAGCCCAAAAGACATCACCAAGAATTCATAGAGCCCATATCTGGTAGAAAAAGCTGTCTTGGGAATATCACTGGCACGGATCTTGATCTGATGGTAGCCTGAGCGAAGGTCTATCTTGGAGAACACTTTGGCTCCTACTAATTGATCAAACAAAACATTGATGCGGGGCAGTGGGTATTTGTTCTTGATGGTTATCGCATTGAGAGGGCGGTAATCAACACACATTCTCAAACTCTCATCCTTTTTCTTCACAAATAGGGCCGGACATCCCCATGGTGAAGTACTTGGGCGAATGAACCCCTTGTCCAACAACTCTTGTAGTTGCTTTTTTAACTATGCCAATTCCGCTGGAGGCATCCTATAAGGTCTCTTGGATATAGGAGCAGTCCCAGGCTGTAATTCAATCGCGAACTCAATGTCTCTGTCAGGTGGCATTCCTGGCAATTCGTCAAGAAAGACATCTGGGTAGTCACAGACCACTAGGATCCTCTCAACTGGGGACTCTATTAGAGTGAATGCACAAGAACAGGTACAACCCTGGTCAGGCAAATATAAAGTAGTCTCGCCATAAGAAGGGGAGTGAATCTCAATGGCCCTTGCTGCAATATCCAATACTGCCTGATGCCTGGATAACCAATCAGTTCCCAAAATGATGTCCACGCTATCCAATCCTAAGATGAGAAGGGTGGTTCTAATCATGAGACTACCCAATTTTATAGGCACTTGCCGGTTGATTTGATTGGTGGCAACCCTGCCTCCTAGTGTTGAAATTGTAACACCCCCATTTGTGTGGTGAAAAGGTAATTGGCACTTGGCACTAAATTTGGCACTGATAAAACTGTGCGATGCACCCGAATCAAAAAGAATAATAGCAGGATAATTCAAAACTAAAAAGATACCAGTCATGACGGGTGCTCCCTCGGGAATGTCAGCCATGGTGGTGAAGTTCAATCTGCCTTGCCTCACTTGCACCTTCTGTCTCTTGCCTTGATTCTGGTTGGCATTCTGTCCCTACCGCTGCTGGTTTCTGGGGCAATTTTTGGCATAATGCTCAGTGTTACCACAAGTGAAACACTTGTTGTCATTTGCCTGGCGGTACTGCTGCTGCTGTGGCTGATTGTTCCTCTGAACTGGAAACTGGGTGCGGTTGGGTGCCTGCTGCTGCTGCTGTGGCCGGATCACCCAACATCCTTGCTGCTGCTGAGGTCCTATGTTCTGAGTGTCAGACACGATCCTGAAGTGCTGTGGCTGAGCTGAGGTTCCTGCCACAGGGGTCTTCCTCTTCTTTTCTGCCTGACGAGCTGTGATACAGTCCTCTTGAGAAATGGCCATGTTGACTAACTCATTATAGTTGTTGGCCCTGACTGTGTTGAGATGGTCACGGAGCATAGTGCTGAGCCCCCTCCTGAACCTGACCCTCTTCTTCTCGTTGGTGTCTGCATGATATCCCGCATATTGGCATAGGTCATTGAAGGCCTGAGAATACTATAATACTGTTCGGTTCCCTTGAGTGAGTGCCAGAAACTCATTTAGCTTACGGTCCATAATGCCAGCTGGAATATGGTGTCCCCTGAAGGCTGCCTTGAACTCTCTCCAATCCACTTCGTGGTCAACTGGTTGCATAGCAAGGTAGTGGTCCCACCATGTCCACGCGGGTCCGCGAAGCTGCTGGGTGGCGAACCTGACCTTAGTCACCTCTGAACAAACTCCATTGAGTAGTGGGAATTTGGATTCCACTACCCTAAGCCATACATCAGCATCAAGTGGGTCCTCTGCCCTAGGTGAACAACGGTGGCTGAGTAGTGAGGAACTCCTGGTAAGTGGCTGCGGCCGGGTGACGCTGATGGTCACCACCACCATAGTGCTGAGGGGGCGGCTGACGCTGAGCTAGCTGTCTCAAGATCTCGTTCTGCTGAGCCATCAGCTCCTGCAGAGTAGGCGGTGGTGGCGGTGGTGGAGGAATGCGCTCATTCTGTCCACGACGCGCTCTTCCTGCCATCTGAAAAATCATGTATATTCTTAATATCACATTTCTGAGGTTCAAGGTTCAATCATGGTGAAAGAGCAAAACCAATATATATTGCATAATTATAAAAGATTCCACGTTGTCCACACTTTTCCCCTTAAATTAAGACTGACAGCATTCACCAACCATGCATCCAAAAGAGTTTATCACGATTACATCAATAGCCCCAAAAGACTCAACTCTATCTAGCATAGTACCCCAAGGGTGCAAAAGCTAAGCTAGCTTCGAGGAGTCCTACCATCACAGACTTCTAACTCTATCCTTGCGATCTAGTGAGCAAACGAGGCAACACTCGACTCGGGGGAAGGTGGTCTCCCTGAGCCAGAAGTGTCCAAACTGGAGGCAGGCTCCTCTCCTCCCTCGATGTCGACATCCTCGTTGGCCTCCATGTCTTGGATCTCCTGGTGGTGCATATCCAGGTGCTGATTAGCCTCTGCAAGCTGCTGCTGGGTGTTGATCAACTGATCCTCGAGAACCTCGATGCTATTCTCCCTCGTTCCCACTAGCTCCTCAATTTCGTGAATCTCATCTGACAACTGCTCCACTTGTAGATCTTTTTCTACCATCTCAGTGGACAAGTCAACCACAAGCTCCTCTCTGTTATCCAAAGTGATCTTAGTAGCCTCCAATAGTGCCATCAGATGAGACATGGCCTCTCCTCGCATCACTTGCAGACGATACAGGGCATTCATGCACCGCACCGTCAAGTGAGCAGTCTGGCCTAGGTAGATAGCCCAAATATCCTTGGCATGCTCCACTCGATCCTTCCACATTGGGTCGTCCTCCTTTTCCACGGGGAACAAACCAATGGGGTGAGTGGATAGCTCCAAGGGGTGGAATCCGCAAAAGGTGGTCAGCCCGTGAAGAGCAATTGCCTCAATAGTATCCTCAGCCCGGTATCCAAAAGACTCAGAGTTCAGCAAACGCCAGCCTGGCTGCAGGGGATGAGGCTCCAGGGTCATCCTCACCCTATAGCGGGGCACTCGGTGCTTCTCGAACAACTGCACCGCGTACTGAGGAGGCGTCATGTAACCAGCTCCCTGAAGTACCTCGCACAAGATGCGGGGAAAACCCTCTCGTGCGAGCCCGTCAGTGTGGGATTGTGCATTCCCTTCGTCTGAGGATCCGTGAGAAGTCATCTGTGTACGGTTAAGCATAAATAAAAGAAAAAGAATTATAAAAAGACAAAGGGATCACAACTCAGCCCCTCTATAACTACGACAATGGTACTGGGGTACTTAGTTTGCCATCATTTTGTATCAATGTCCTTACCCAATTATCCATTAGTTTAATTAAGGATGCATGCATGCATGCTCGTCCTGAACGACCTCACATCAACTTAGAGGGAATAGGGAAGAACTCCCATCCCTGAAAGTAGCCGGTAAGGCTTACTCATATAGCCACCTAGCTGCCCCTCTATTATTCTAAGGCTTCACATCCTAGGTCTATCCTTATCGTCCTGACGATCTATCCAACGCTTGTTTCTAACCAGTTTTACTTTGAAAAAGGATGGTATTTATAGTTTATTGATTCCTCTGTGGTGGTACAAGCTCCGATACCAGCTGTGGCGGAACTGCCCAAATTATTCCAACTTAAGTGCCTGAGTCCCGCCTTAGAGGCTAGACCACACTTAAATGGGAATAACACGTCAATCCCTCGGATCTAGTCCGACGAGGCCACTAATAGGATCAAGTACCACAATCCCACTCGATGGTGAGTCACAGAGCAAATACAATAAAGCATAAAACCATACATTAAAGAGTATTAAACTTATTACATCATCATCGGAGTTTTAACAAAAGTAGTCATCATTGTTCGAAGTGCAGCGGAAATAAAACTAACGATAAATAAACAGGGAGATGGGGAAGCCTATCCCATCACTCCTCATGCTCCTCCTCAGCCGAGGCATGGTCCCACTCGACAGTCCAACCCGGTGGCAAGATAGACGGCCAAGTTACTCCAGCAACCATGTCCTCTAGAGAACCTGTAAAATTATGCCACAAGCAAGGCTGAGTATACTAATACTCAGCTAGACTTACCCGGTGTGAGAAGTCTACTCCTCTACCTCTAGACATGTAGCTGTTTGGCTGTGGGGTTTGGTTGCCAAAAGCACTAGCTGAGTTTATAAATCAAGTTTTAGCTTTGTCAAGTTTTAGTGTGACTCTCTTAAGACTAGAGGTGTACTATCTACTCATTCATGGTAGCAAGCAAATTTAGCAATCAACATCTTTTGTCACATCATCACATTTCCACTTGTTACTCAATGTAGCAGCATGGATCAAGCAGTATCATTAGCTGCGAGAAGCAGACGATGCGAATTGAGTTTTTAAACCTTGCAAGGTAAACCTAAACACACGACGTGGCGAGGCACTCCGTCCCCACACACATCAACCGTCCCCATTGATTCCCTGGCAACAGAAAGGGGCTCACCGCCTTGGTGTACAATGCCTCACTGACCCCTACTGCCATCGTGCAGTGACCGCACTTGTACCCACCATAACCTGGAATGGGAGACCACGTCTCAGGTCGCTTGAGGAGGGCAATCTGCAGGTAGGTTCACTCAGGTACTAGGCTTACCGATTTACCATATTTCTCGGCATGTGCTTAGTACGTTCAAACGCTTGACACACGGTACCACACCTTAATCCTTATTCCAATTTCATCTCAGTAGACAACCAATCCCCATGGATTGTTGTCCACAGACCAACCTCGTTATGATATGAAAGTGGTTACAGCCAATTCCTGATCTCGCGCGAGTGCTAGAAAAATCACTCGACTTCTACCGAGATCCCTAATTAGAAAAGCAGCTACTCGACCTAGCATACTAGTATCCATCTCAAAAAGGATTTCTGAGTTCATGCAACTAGGGTTTCAATCAACTCCTACACTTAAGTGCACAACACAAGCCTACAAACATTAAGTGTAGTAAAATAGCATAATAAATAGGTTATGCATAAAACCGGGGCTTGCCTTCCAAAGCTGGGGCAGGCAGATCCTGTGGGCAGGCTCTGGTGCTGGATCCGGGGCTACCTCCTGAGCAACTCCTTGCTCCGGCACGAGGACGTACTCTCCGTCGGCGAGGTTGCAATCTATCGAATGCAATGAATAAGAATATGTATGCCATGATTATGCAGGATTTAATAATCATTATGCTAAGTGAAGAAAAACTAAGTTAGTTAGTAATTTAAGGTTTCTTGGTCATACGTGGCTCTTAGTGGTGTATGCTTATCAATTTAGGTTTGGATTTTGTTAGGGATAAGCCTAGTGGGTTGTATTTCCCTTAGATATTTTAGTGGGCAATTAAAGGGGTTTTGCTGGTTGGGTTAGGGTGACATTAATCTCCACTATTAATTCCCCTTTTTCATTTTTCTATTTATGAATTCTAGTGTGGGTTTGAACTACAACAGTGGTTTAACTTTTTCCAAAAATTCTATAAAAATTACAGTGGGTCACTATTTGTCACTGCAGGTTGTCCCATAAATTTGAGGTGGTTACTGATTCAGATACTACTGGTGCAAAATTAACAAGGATAAGTTTTAAAAGGGCACTTTACAATATAGCTATGATTTAATTGAGGTTTTTGTACCAAATTTTATTTTTGTCCAGACACATAGGTGATATTAGGCCTTTGTGTTAAAAATCATAGAAAAAGGCATACTGAATATTTAGTTGTGAATTTCTAAAGTTTTATGCCAAAAAGGTGCTTATAACTAACTTGTTATTTGAAATATATCAAACAACAGATTTCATATTATTCCTATGTTCATAATAACAAAACATTAGTTATCTCAAGGTTTGGGGTGTTTTCTCCTTGGGGTTATTTTTCTAGGGTTTTTTCTAAGTTTTCCTTGTTTCCCTAAAATAAATGGTATCTCATTTATTCTGTACTAAACAAGGGTATAATAAATTTTTCTAGTGAACTATACTGAGTAAGTGAACTAAACAAAATGTGGGTGTTCCCTGGTTCTTTATTTAAACCACCTTTAATATTTTCTCTAACTTTAGGCTAAAAATGATTTAAATGGTAAACTCTACCTTAACATGGTGTACAGAGGGGTTTATTATTTGTGTACATGTTAGGAAGTGATCAAGTACTTCCCTAAATTTTCTTAACCCCAGTCAAATAGTGCAACTATTTTTCCTTATTTCTTTTAGCGTTTGACCAGATAACCATTTAAATCAAAACCTTAAAGTTTTCTGTAACACTTAGGAGTTTTATATTTTTCCTAAGTAGTTTACATTATTTAGGATCTGGCAAAATTGGTTTGACTCGATTTGGGTAAACCAAACTGAAGTTATGGATTTTTTAAGTTCTGTTTGGATTTAAATCAGAATTTTTAAAAGGTTTCCTGGAAAACTACTTTGCACCGAAGACCCTGGGTTCCTCCTAAATCAATCCATTCATTTCTACCCCTGCGCTACTATTCCCCTAAGTCACTGACAGCGCACAAAACCCCCTGACCTTTCCTTCTTGTTCCCCGAGGTCCCTCCCCTTATGCAAACAGTACCCGCGGAAAGAAATGGGCGGCGCGGCTTACCGGCGGTGAGAGAGGTCCGGCGAGGGGCGGGGTTGGCTTCGGGAGGTTCTGGCGGTCACAGCGAGGTACGGCTCGACGGCGGTGGTGGCTGGAATCGGCCGGTCCACGTGCGCAGGCGGGTGATCTCGTCGGCGGCGAGTACTCCGGCTTAACCATGGCGATCTAGTTCAATCAAACGGCACGATGAGCTCCACGGGGTGACGTAGAGGCTATGTGCGCAAGGAATCGAAGAATGGGGCAGAGATTTACCCGGTCTATGATCACCGGTGGTCGGGTGAAGTCTGGCGACCGTGGACTGGCTTCTCCGGCGAAGCAAAGTCCGATTCCTTGCTTGGGGAGCTTCACCAAGGCATGCACGGTCTCTTTTGAGGGTCAGGGCGTGGCTGGGAAGGGCTCTGCTGGCCGGTCTACGGTGGCGGTGGATCGGGTGGCCGCGGGCACTGCCGTTTGCAAGGCAACTCCGGTGGTCTGGTGCTCCGGTGAGGTCGAGCGTGCGCGGAGGAGTACGGTCGACGCCCTGGGGGTTTTATAGGCGCGGGCGCGGGCAGCGGCGCTGGTTTGGCTTGGCGCGATGCGGGGGCATGCGGGGGCGCGCGTCGGGCATGCTCTGGCAAGCTCAGAGCGTGTCGAACACGTGTGCGTTTGCTTCTTCCCTTGTTCAACGGCCGGTTGGAGCATTTTAGCGTGAAGATCTTGGCAAAACCACTGTACACGATCTCTTCCTTGCACCATATCCTACCTTTTTGATGTGTGCCCCAAGTCAAGATATGGTCGGGGTAGGGAGAGATAGGGGTGAGAAGTGGCCTATGTCTTAGCTGTCCAAACTGAGACAAAATTGGTGCCAAGTCATGTCAAACGACTTAGGGCTGGGTTCAAACTTTTCCACGGTGTTCTAGGGGTATTTTGGCGCCACTTTGTCAATTGGGTCAAATGGTTTTGTAGTTTAAATAAGGGTGAACAGGTTTGATCTTTGGCCAAAGGTTGGTTTTGGACTTAGACAATTTCTGATTTTTCTTTTGTGCTCACCCCTTTTGTGAACCTTTTGGGGTTTTTCTGAATTCTTTTTGGGGTTACTTTCTTACTATTATTTGTAGGGTATTAAGTGTATTACAACTTTTATAATTGGCTCAAGTCATGATCATGTGGTTTTGATAACCCTTTGGTCATTCTTACTTCTAGGGTTCCCATTGTTCTAAGGAGTTTGCATTGGGGTTTGGGCAAATTCTCCCCTTATACTTGCATAACCAGCCAAGGCATGACCTCTAAGATGGGTTACACTTACTTAGGATTTTGTTTTCTAATTTTGGTGTACCTTGCTCAAACTAAACCACATGTGATAATAGGTTTATTGGTGTAGTCATGGGTGAACACCCTAAGTAACACCAGGGGTGTTACACCGATCACCAGCGAGCTCAAATTTTGCATTTCCCCCAACCCAGTTCAAATACGCCGCGAAGAACACCTCGTCGTGGCCAGCTCAACTCAGATCTGATCTCGCCCTTTGTGCTATTGTTCCAACACCCTCCCATGTCCTTGATGCTCACCAAATCATCCAATTGAACTAGACTGCCACGGGTCACCGGGAACACGCTGTTCCTTAGATTCTTCGCACTGTCCCCGTGGACACGGTACGGTAGAGCTCCAATTCGAAAATTGAGTGAGGGGAAATACTCCTCTGGGGTAGAATCAGGGGTGAATCGAAGACTAGCACCGGTCTTGGTCCCCTCCAGCCGGTCTAGCTCACCGGAGTTGGGCTTCCCGTGCGGAGCACCGTCGGGGATCGGTCGGTGTAAAGGAATAGAAACCGGAGGTCTTTTCTGCAAACTATCAGCGACTTAGGAAAACAGTAACAGAGCCCACTTCAAGTTATCCAAAACGTCGAGGGCCTCTGCGCAAACCTGCCCCGCGGGCACGGGCGCGCACGCGCTTCTGCTATTGCTGGGCCGATCTGGGCCAGATGTAGCCCAGTACTATTCACAAGTTTCTCTTTTTCTTTTTATTCCAGAGCTAAAACAATTCTAGAAAATGGTATAAAAATCTTAAAAATGTCAAACCAATTTTGTTAGATTCCTTATTTTCCATAGAATTTAATAAAAATAGTACCATGATTTTTAGGTCAAATAGGGAATTTTGGGGTATTTAAAATAGCCTAAAGCATTGCTTCTAGATTTTTTAGAAAATAGATGATAATCCCAAAAATGCCCAAACTTTTTATATGAACTCAAAACATTATTTAGAAGCCTTGGGTAGAGTTTGGTTGGATTTGGACCTTGTTTGATAACTAGAACCCAAAACCCTACCCCCTACCCTTTGAATTCCTTTACTGACTCCGGAAACCCTAGTTTTCCGGTGAACCGTGAAGGAAAATTGTATTCAAGAACCTTAGATAATAAATTCTTATTATCTTTGCACTCTCATGAGCATTACATGGCATTCATTATTATATACACATATATGGTAATGTTTAGAAAACGAAGAAGAAGTCGAGGTAACTGAAGAGAAGACACCACCACCACCTTCAGAATCTCAGGCAGGAAACTGTTTCTACCTTGATATCTGTGGGTCCGAGCCTGACTGACCTATTGTTGGGGGTATGCTTCGTAGCCGAAGATCCTAAAAAGAACACCTTCGAAAGGTCTTTTCAGAAGCAAGCGCTGAAGCTATTATCTATAAAGCTTCGGCATGAAGAAAGATCCCAAGATGAAGGGTCGAACCGACTTAAAGATGAATTGACTTAAAGACCCATGATGTTTCGTGTCATTGTTGTAATCGATTGTAAAGGGCATAAATGTAATTTTGCGCAGGTTGCACCCTGTGCCTATAAATAGGTGAACAGTACTTCGACACTGTTCACAGGCTCCTGTAATCACGGATTTGGCATTTGTTTTTGCGTCACGCTTGTACTTTCGCTTTTCTTCAAGCTAAAGGTACACTTGTAATTTGTTATCATTTTTATAATAATGAAATATAAATAAGCTAATAATAATAGTTAAGTATTTATATTATTTCTCATACTTTATGTGAATCCTTCTTCATTGCTTACTATGCCCATGAAGGTATGTCCTTCATGACCTTCGTCCGAAATTCATTATATCCCAAGGGAAATAATGTTTCGAAGGACGAAGGACTTTAACGTTTAACAATTTCCGTGTTGCCTTGTTCTTAATTCATAACAGTTAAGAACAAGTCCCCAACATTGGCGCCCACCTCCGGTGAACTCACATCCACTTGTTGAGCTGATGGCTTCGTTCAAAGCTGGAGTTGCTTCGGCTCCAAAACTTGTGCTCCCAATAACAGGCGGTTCATGCTCAGAGCCGGCTAACAAGAAGCAGAAGAAGGAGGCACAGAGAAGGGTACAACATGTAGGGGTGCAAGGACCCTTCATCAAGTCAAGATGGTCTCACATCCCGATTACCTTCTCCCAAGAGGATCTTCAGCTCAAGGACTACCCTCACAATGATGCTATGGTTATCTCTTGTGTTATCAAAGGATTTCTGGTCCATAATGTTTTGGTTGACACAGGCAGTGCAGCGGATATTATATTTGCTAAAGCCTTCAGACAGATGCAAGAGCCCGAAGACAAGATCCATGATGCCACACATCCTCTTTGTGGCTTCGGAGGAAGGCAGATTGTAGCACTTGGCAAGATCACGATGCCAGTAACCTTCGGGTTTATCAAAAACACAAGGACTGAACAAGTTGTGTTTGATATTGTTGACATGGAGTACCCTTACAACGCAATCATTGGTCGTGGTACTCTTAATGCTTTTGAAGCAAATCTTCATCCAGCATATTTTTGCATGAAGATACCTTCGGACCAAGGGCCCATTGATATTCATGGAAGTCAGGAAGCTGCCAGGAAGGCCGAAGGAAACTGGACAGATTCAAAAGCAATCCATAACATAGATGGAGCTGAAGCTTGTGAGCAATACAAGTACAGAAGGGAGAAAGCTGCTTCGGCCGATTAGCCGAAGCCCATGCTCTTATGTGATGACATAACAGAGCAGAAGGTGCTATTGGGATCTCAATTGTCCGAGGAACAGGAGAAAACCTTGATAATGTTTCTTTTCAACAACAAAGATGTTTTTGCATGGTCAGCTAATGATCTCTGCGGAGTCAACAGGGATGTTATTGAACACTCGCTCAATGTTGATCCATCCTTCAGACCCAGAAAGCAGAGGCTTCGGAAGATGTCTGATGACAAGGCCGAAGGTGCTCGGAATGAAGTGAAAAGACTCCTCAGTGCCGGAGTCATCAGAGAAGTGAAATACCTAGAATGGCTAGCCAACACTGTTATGGTAAAAAAGGCCAATGGCAAATGGATAATGTGTATTGATTTTACTGATCTCAAAAAGGTTTGTCCGAAAGATGAGTTCCCACTACCAAGGATAGATTCCCTAGTTGATGCAGTAGCTTCATCAGAGCTTATGAGTCTGTTAGATTGTTATTCAGGTTATCATCAAATTTGGATGAAGAAGGAGGATGAACCAAAAACCAGCTTCATAACACCTAGTGGAACATATTGTTATCTTTGGATGCCTGAGGGGCTCAAGAATGCTGGAGGAAGCTTCAGCAGAATGACAGCGAAAGTTCTTCATTCTCAGATAGGCAGAAATGTGCTAACTTATGTTGATGATATCATTGTAAAAAGCACGAAGCAAGAAAATCACATTGCTGATCTGCAGGAGACCTTCGCCAATTTCAGACAAGCCAGTCTAAAGCTGAATCTAGAAAAGTGCATTTTTGGAGTAAAGAAGGGGAAATTCCATGGTTGCCTAGTCTCAACAAAAGGGATTGAGGCTAATCCAAATAAAATCGAAGCTATTCTTCGAATGGAACCACCAAGCACAAAAAAGGGGGCTCAGCGACTGACGGGAAGACTTGCATCTCTGAATCGATTTATATCTAGATCAGCAGAGAGAAATTTACCATTTTTTGAGGTGCTGAAATCAGCCGAAGTTTTTCAATGGGGACCAGTTCAGCAGAAAGCCTTCGACGAGCTGAAGCAGTATTTGATAGATATAACAACATTAACTCCACCAACACCAGGGGCTCCTCTGTTGTTATATGTGGCAGCTTCGCACTCAGCGGTAAGTGCGGCACTTGTCCAAGAGAAGCTTGAAGGGCAAACCAAAAAGCAAGCCCCAATATACTTTGTCTCCGAAGTCCTTAGTTTATCAAAGAAAAATTATACAGAATTGGAGAAGGTGCTGTATGCTGTTTTGATGGCTTCCAGGAAGCTTCGGCATTATTTTCAAGCATACCATATAATTGTTCCTTCTTCACAGCCATTGAAGGATATTCTGAGAAATAGAGAAGCTACTGGAAGGGTTGGAAAGTGGGTTGTGGAACTCAATGAGTTCTACATTGATTATGTGCACAGATCTTCGATTCAGTCCCAGGCGTTAGCAGATTTCATTGCTGACTGGACGCCAGGGGCTCTGGAAGAAGAAGCAAGTAAAGATGCCGAAACTTGGACAGTATTCTGCGATGGTTCTTGGGGAATCTTCGGGGCAGGTGCAGCTGCCGTTTTAATTGCACCTTCTAAAGTTAGAACATGCTACGCAGTGAAACTTGATTTTAGTTGTACAAATAATATTGCTGAATATGAAGCTTTGCTTTTGGGCCTTCGGAAGTTGAAAGCAATGGGGATAAGAAGGGTGGTCCTCAAAACTGATTCTCAAGTTATTTCTGGCCATGTTGACAAAAGTTGCAAAGCAAGAGATCCGAAGCTCGAAAAATATCCGGATACAGTTCGAAGACTTGAAGCCTCCTTCGAAGGGTTCTCTGTTAAGAATATTCCACGAGGAGAAAATGAACATGCTGATCTATTAGCCAAGTCAGCGGCTCAGGGGCTGCCATTACCTTCGGAAGTTTTCTTTGAAACAATAAAAGCACCTTCGGTTGACCTTCTTGAAAGAGCAATGCTCAATATATCTCCTGTTTACAGCGAAGATTGGAGAACTGAGATCATGTCTTTTCTCCAGGGCAATTTCCTTTCAGATGACGAAGCTTATCAAAAGAGAATAGCAGCAAGAGCCCGTCCATATGTAATAATAGAAGGGGAGTTATACAAACGTGGAGTCTGTTCTCCATTGCTCAAATGTTTATCCTGAACTGAAGGTATAGACCTTGATGAAAGAAATACATGCAGGCCTATGTGGATCTCACATCGGATCTAGGCCTTTATTGGGTAAAGTTTTTCGTCAAGGATTCTATTGGCCGAAGGCAGCTTCGGATGCAGCAGAATTAGTCCAAAAATGCGAAGGTTGTCAAAAATGTGCAAGAGATCAAAAACAACCTTCGTCTCTAACTCAATTAATACAGCCCACTTGGCCATTGCAAAGATGGGGCCTTGATTTGCTAGGCCCACTTCCACCAGCACAAGGGAATTTAAGATATGTTGTAGTGGCAGTTGAATATTTCTCTAAATGGATTGAGGCAAAGCCTTTAGCCACAATAACTTCGGTTACGGTTCAAAAGTTTTTCTGGCAAAATATTGTTTGTCGCTTCGGAGTGACGAAGGCCATTACCATGGACAACGGAACGCAGTTTGATTCCGAAGCTTTCAGAGAGTTTTGTGAACAAATTGGCACGAAGATCCATTTTGCATCAGTTTGGCATTCAGAGTCAAATGGACTTGTCGAAAGAGCTAATGGCATCATAATGACAGGAATAATGAAGTTAATATTCAATCAGCCCAGGGGGAAGTGGCCGGACGAATTAATCAAAGTGGTGTGGAGCCACAACACAACAATATCAAGGTCAACAGGTTTTACACCATTCAAATTGCTGTTTGGTGACGAAGCAATAACCCCAGAAGAAGCTAAGGCAGGATCAATAAGAACAGTGGCTTCGGCAAAAGACGAAGCTGATTACTCTGTGGACAAAGATGCTATAGAAGGGATCAGGCTTCAGGCTGTGGAAAACATCAATAAATACCAAGCCGAAACAATAAAATGGCGTGATAGAAAGGTTCGGTTGAAGAACATTAAGCCAGGACATTTGGTGCTTCGAAGAGTGGCCAACCCGGACACAGTAGGCAAGCTACAGCTGAAGTGGGAAGGACCTTTTCTGGTAGTATCTTCGTCAAGACCCGGTTCCTACAGGTTAAAGGATATGGATGGCAACGACATTCCTAGATCTTGGAATGCGGATGAGCTTCAGCGGTATTATGTGTAACTTGATGTAATCTTTTTTATTTTATTTTTTCCTATGGCACCCTTTTCCTTTCCAAAGGGGGAGAAAGGTTTTTAATGGGGCCATAGCATGTAATTTCCCTTTTTCTTATATCGGCTCTACAAGAGCAGTATCCCCCGAAGATGTAAATGTAAAAACTGGGCATGCACCATCGAGTGCAGCGAGAAAAAGAAAAAACACGGAGAAGCTCGAAAGACGTCCCTAAAGGGATGCAGAGCACGACCAAGCTACAAAAAAGTCGTTCTTAAGGGAGCGCAATGTAAGTTTTCTGCTCAAAAGTCGTTCCTAAGGGAATGCAGAGCTTACAGCGAAAAGTCAACGCTGATTCCGCCGAAATATAAGGTGAAGAAGCTCCTAAGGGAGGCTTACAGCGAAAAGTCAACGCTGATTCTGCCGAAATATAAGGCGAAGAAGCTCCTAAGGGAGGCTTACATCAAAAAGTCAGCGCTGATACACCGAAAAATAAGCGGTGAAGCCGAAAAATAAACGACAAAGATTTGTTATTATGGTTTCATATGTGTCTTCAAACATTCATTTGCACGATACATTACATCATACATTTGCATTCATAAACATTCACTTAGACATACATAGGATCATCATCAACATAACATACAAACTTGTTTCGGTTTCGAAAGAGAAGGCTTCGGGAAAAGAAAAAAAAGAAGGAGGCAATTTTATGCTTTGCTGTGTACGCAAAGAAGGGAAGGTGTTTTTCGCCTATGGCTCAAAAGTATTAATTTCGTCCACACCAAAGCATTTCATACATGGACACAAAAGTAAGATTATATTACAAAGTGAAACTCAATTATATCATACTTCATACAAGTTATTGCAGGAGTTTTTTGAGTTATTTTTACAGATAATTCGAGCTTCGACAACATCTCTGGAGCTTCGTCCTTTTACTCTGCAGCTTCAGCTTCGGCTTGGTCAACCTGTATGAAAGTATATAAGCTAAATTCAAAATTCAAAGGAAAAGGTAAGCATAAGGTATGATTTTGTTACCAGCAAAAAGTGGCTTCGAGCTTCGTCACCAGCTTTGCTCCGTCCACCCTTTGTCCACACTAACTTTATAAATCTATTTGCAATACTTCGAGCCAGACTAGGAATATTATCTAGGTCTGCTAGTGATAGGCTGAAGTTGGGTCTATTAACAATCTTGCCGTGTTCACAGCCAGACTTCAAAAAGGCAACAGCTGTGCCCCGAGAAGCTGCCAGGGCACAGAAGTCGCCATGCCCAGCTATAACTTCGTCAAGATCATTGATTTCACCTTCAATATGCTCGAAGGCACCAGGCAGGTCTTCAGCCAAAGGAGTAAACTCTTCACTACTGGCTCCAATAAAATGGAACACCTGCTTCAACTGTTGAATGCATCGAGTGCTGAACTCCAGGCACTTATTCTGAAGATTTTTCAAAGATTCTTTCAGCTCCGAACTTCTTTGAACTTCGGCTTCAAGCTTTGCATCAAGTTTCAGCTTTTCTTGTTCAAAATTTTCTGATTGGGAAAGAAGCTTCGAATTTAATTCTGCTATTTTTGCTTCAGCATCCGCTAATAAGACTTCGGCTGTTTTAAGCTCGAAGTCTTTCTTTTTGATGGCAGCTGATTGCTCTTTTATCTTGTTTTCTAAGTTCTCAACTATAACTTCGTGCCTTTTATCCTCTAAGTCCTACTGCATTTTTAAGGCCTTGCTCAAAAGCATACTCTGTGGACAAATAACCTTCGTTAGAAAATATTTTTGTTATTACAAATAATAAGAGTTAGACACAAGATGTTTACCTTAAAATTGGAATAGAACAAACTGCCGACAACGTGTTGTCGTCGGTAGCGGCTGATATCTGCTTCAAGCTTCAGGAAACTGATACTCTTTGATAGAGTACCGATAACCTTCGCACCGGTTTGATCTCGTATACAGCTTAACCCTTCATCATCAATGCCACCGAAGAGAAGCGCCCCCGGCCGGTACCCGCAAGATATAGCATACTCTTTTAATTCCTCTTTTTCAGCTTCTGTCAGCTCTTGGCCAACTAAGTTTCGAAAGTCAAAAGTTTTATCTTCCGAAGTTTCTTCGGTTATTTCTTCTTTCTCGGGTTTTGCGGCCGTGGTCTCTTCGGTGGCTGCAGCAGCTTCTTCCGCGGCCATGTTTAGCAGCATTTTATCTATATCAGCAGCTATGCTCTGTAAATTAATATCTTCGGATTTGGCATCTTCGGCTCTGGCCTCTTCCGCGGCAGCCTTCGAAGGTACAGCTTTAGTAGCTGTTGTTTTTTCAATTGCCGGCACCTTCGGAGCTGAAGCCCTTGGTGGTGTTGCATCAATCACTTCTGTCACAGTAACAATCCTTTGCCTCTTTGGCCTAGGTGCCTTTGTTTTTGTCGGCTCCTTTCCCTTATGAAAAAGTTTCGTCAGATGCAACCCCAGTGGACTTAGTTTAATAGGCAAAGTTTCAGTCATTACCTTTAGGATTTCCTCTATTTCAGTAGGAGAAGATGTCGCAGAAGTCTTCTCTTTTTCATCAATTGATTTTTTCTTTGGAGTCGAGGCCCTTCTTTTCGTCGAAGCAATTTCTTTCGCTTCAGATTCTTGTTTCTTCTTCTTTGATTGATCTTCGTCGTCCTTATTTAAAGCACTAGCCACTCTTTTTCTTTTTTGCCCTTCGACACCCTTATCCAGTCGCTCATAGTCAGTATATTCAAAGCCTATAGCATCCATCACTCAGTTTAACCTTCGTTTCGGGCAGGTGCCGAAGGCCGCTGTCATCAATTGATCTTCTTTTTTGGAATAATTTCCAAGAATTTCGTTACACATTACTTCAATTGTTTCTAGCAATTCTTGGCAGGGTACTTTGAAATGTCTCTTGAACTTGTAGTGGTAGGGCAGTCGGATAAGTTCCCCCTCCTTCTTTCTTTCAAGCTTCAGCATGGCCCACTCCTTCATAGTTGGAAATATTTTGAAAGCCAAAAATTCCTGCACTAAGTCCCTAGTGCCAATGTGCTCTGCGATAATCCTGAATTCAGCCAGCACGGTTTGGGTTGTCCCTCTGGTGTCATATTACATTGGGGTCTGGTCTCTCCGAAGATCAGCTCTAGCGGGCTCTGGACCAGCTTCTCCCTATCATCGTCAACTTTGACGTAGAACCATTCCGATTTCCAGCCTGCCGGCCACTTGCTTCGGTAGCTGATCACAGGAAATTTTGTAGTCTTCCGGTAAGCAAAATTGTAACAGCCAAAATTTTCATGTAATCCATCCTTTCTGGCCTTGGTTTGGTAATGCAGCTCGTGCACCCGGCAGAAACCTTCGGCAAACGGTTCCACCCCTGGCTTCGGAGAGCCCAAATATAAACACTAAGCCTAACGATAGCGTTAGGAGTTAGCTGATGAAAGTGGATCCCAAACTTCTTTAGCACATCGGCAATCATCTTATTTAAAGGGAATCTCAAACCAGCTTTGAAGAAACTCTTAAAAACTACTATTTCATCTTTTTCTGGCTTCAGAGTAGTTTCTTCTCCACCGAAGCGAATCAACTCTTTCTTATCTTCGTTGAAATAGCCCAATTTCAGCATCTTCGGAAGGTCACCTTCGGAGACTGTGGATTTTCGAAAATCCAAGTGGCTGGGTTTGCTCGGCACCGAGCTGCTATAATCATCTTCAGAATCGGTCTCTTCAACACCAGCTTGTTCTGCTTCAGCAGCCAGGATGTCCTCCGGTGTTACCAACCCAGAGCGCTTCATTGCTTCCAAAATAGGAACAGTCTCAGCAGCTTCGGTCTCATCTCCCTCACGATCGACCCTTGCAGTAGAGCGAACTCTGATCATTTGATTATGGCTTACTTGAAATTTCTGGTGTTGACTTTTTTTATTTTTTCGAAGCTCCTAATCTTTTGCCGAAGCAGAATCATAAGCGAGGTTTCGTCTGAGCACGATGATTAAGCTTTGGCTATGACTAAAAATTTGGCAACAAAATAGTGCAATAGCAATGAATGTTGTGGTAACTTCACACCTACCCGTCTGTTTATATAGTGCCGCAGGTGAGAAGGTGAATCGGCAAGGTCTCCAGCACCGAACAAACAGTCACCCGCACTCACTGAACGGTGGGCCACAGGGTCCAAGAAGGTGAATCGCTGGTGCGCACGTAATTGGTGCAAGATAGAGCACACGTGCGACGATTATTTTAATCGTTTCTCGCCAATGAGCTCAGGGAAGGTGTTTTTCGGATCTTCGGCGTCCCGAAGCCTAGAAGACTTTTTCACGGATCAAGCTCGTTACGAAAAACGATCTAGCACCGCGAAGGGGCTACTGTTGGGGGTATGCTTCGTAGCCGAAGATCCTAAAAAGAACACCTTCAAAAGGTCTTCTCAGAAGCAAGCGCTGAAGCTATTATCTATAAAGCTTCGGCATGGAGACAGATCCCAAGATGAAGGGTCGAACCTGACTTAAAGATGAATTGACTTAAAGACCCATGATGTTTCGTGTCATTATTGTAATCGATTGTAAAGGGCATAAATGTAATTTTGCGCAGGTTGCACCTTGTGCCTATAAATAGGTGAACAGTACCTCGACACTGTTCACAGGCTCCTGTAATCATGGACTTGGCATTTGTTTTTGCGTCACGCTTGTACTTTCGCTTTTCTTCAAGCTGAAGGTACACTTGTAATTTGTTATCATTTTTATAATAATGAAATATAAATAAGCTAATAATAATAGTTAAGTATTTATATTATTTCTCATACTTTATGTGAATCCTTCTTCATTGCTTACTATGCCCATGAAGGTATGTCCATCATGACCTTCGTCCGAAATTCATTATATCCCAAGGGAAATAATGTTTCGAAGGACGAAGGACTTTAACGTTTAACAATTTCCGTGTTGCCTTGTTCTTAATTCATAACAGTTAAGAACAAGTCCCCAACACCTATCAACGAAGGCAAGCCCCGGTCCATTTGCCACCTTCCTTGATGTTTTTAAAATCTTTTCTCATCTGATTAATGCATTAGGTGATAGGAGTTGAATGCTTAAACAATTCCTGCATTACCTTCCTTGAACTTGATTACCTTCCTTGAAACCCTGTTTTTACAAAAGGTTTTACTATGCTTAGTATTGCTCTAGCAAAACAAAAGATTTGTTTTACAAAAGATGCTTGGCAAAGTGGGAAGGATGTTTTGAAAATAAAACTTGATGGTGGATCCATCATGGCCGTGATGGGTTCAACATCGGAAAAGATGTACCTCTGCTAGGTACCAAACTTTGGGTTTTAAATGATTAAGCTGAGACCAAGCGGGTGACTTGCACGAGAAGAGAGTCTCGGTGTAGTGTCTCCGTCTGAGTCGATTAAGGACCGTGTCGATGTAGGCCTGCTGACCGAGGACCCTTTAACTGGTCACATGCCTCGTCATGGGTAAGCCTTGCCTCGGGCAGACTAAGACCAGAATAAGATAACACGGAATGGGCGTGGATCGGTGGCGAGAGTAGCGTGTACCCTCCGTGGCAAGAGGCTGGACGGTGGTGTATTTGTGATCTCGATTCGCGTGAACCTGATCTGGTCTTAAGAACCCCAGTGGTGGGTTGACATATGCAAGGGTTAAGTGCTACATATGTCGTGTGATTGGAGATCCTCAGCTGAGTATAATTCGGATCGCCGTACCTCCGCGGTTATGGAGACTTGGCCACTAACCTATACGTAGAACTCCAATGAAGATGAAGGACTTGTTAAGAAATTGGCTAGTGCAGGTTAAGTGATTGAACTAGGTTAGAAAGAACTCTAGATACAGGTAATTTTACCTAACCTGAAAATAAAACTGGATTTTTAAGGATCCACTTTTAATAAGCATTTATGCAAAACAGAGTCTTTGATAATTGAGAAACCTTACCTTGACTCCCTATCAACCAGCATACCCTTGAGAGTCTTTTCTTTAGTCGGGTAAGACTTGCTGAGTAATTCGATACTTAGGGTTTTATTCCCTATTGCTTTTAGGTGAGGAAGAAACAAATTTTTGTTGCTTTTGTACCAAGGTGGTGTCAAATGAAGAAAAGCAAGAATGAAGCTGCGGGAGGACCTAGTCCTCCATAAAAACTTTTATGTAAGAACTTATCGGGAGGAGTTTTTACCTCCCTTGGTATTGTAATAATAAGTACTCTGCACTCGTGTTTATATGCTGGTCTGTAATAACTAACTTTATCTTACTTTCAAATAAATGTAAGTTATGTAATCGCTTCCGCATTTCTGTATCTCCGATGTTCTGTAATGTCTGCGTGATGGGTAAAACGCTCTTGGGAAAGGTGAGAAAAGCAGATACCGAACTTATCAAGTGGTTCAGGGGCATCTACAGGGTTGTCTGAAGTCCGTTGGACAAGAACAAATGTAGGTGGGCCTAATGACTTGGGAGGTTCCGTCACAAAAAATACGAGCGTGGCGCGAAAGCAAATACCCAGTCAGCGTGAACAGTACGGGAGCACTGTTCATATATTTATAGGCACGGGATGCAACCCATGTAAAATTACACTCATGTCCTTTACATTTGCTAATAACTCTATATTAATCCGCCGAGGTCTAAATAGCCTTTTCATCTTTAAGTCGGTTTCCTTTTCCGTTATCATGCCGAAGTTCTTCTGCGCACAGCTTCGGCTCTGCGCTATCCTTCGTGTTCCTTTAGTGCTTCTTCACACTGTGGCTTTAACTCAAGTCCGAAGATACCTGTTCATGCATTTTACTTCCAGAAACATTGTTAAATCATGTTTTTGAGGACCTTCAGAAGCCGAAGGCCCCCAACAGTAGCCCCTCGCAATATTAATTTGTTAGAATGATAAATTCAGATTGCGATATGGACGAAGGCCCTAAGCCGAAGGTCCAAAAAAACACCTTCCCTTTGCTAGAATAGCAACAGTCACTGACAAGCGGGTCCTTCCAGTTTTCAACTGCACCAGGCGTATAAATAAGAGCATACCACGAGCTCATTTGGCACGCTTTCTTGCCATCTGCTCTTGCTTACTCAATTTCTAGCTCTTGCGCACCAACATTTGCTTGGCTTTTAAAATTTTTTTTTAAGCTTCAGCTTTGAGAGCAATTTTTCAGCATTTCCGAAGATGTCTCAAGATAAAAAAGCTGTTGCTGAAACGAAGCTAAGCCTTTCTGAGGAGAAGAATCTTGGCTTTCTTGAATCAATAGCGAAGACAAATATAGAGAAGATTACAAGGGAGATTTTGGAAGGTTTATCTGAAGACACTGGTCATAGTGACAGTTATGATGTGGAAAGTGGTGGCGAAGACTCCGAAGATCGACCCTGGCGACCAAGTCATACAGTTTTCGGAAAATCAACTATTAAACAGAGTCATCTCGACAATATGAGGGGAAGGTACTTTCGAGATGTGTTTATTGTGAGGGCTGACAATGGAGACAAGACTTCTCCTACTCCCGAAGAGAACGAAGTCGTGATCTTCCGAAGCTTCTTCAAGGCTAGGACTTCGGTTCCCCCTAAGCAGTTTTGTGGTGGAAGTTCTGAAGACATACTAGGTTTACCTTCATCAAATTACGCCCGAAGCAATCATAAGAATGGGGATCTTCATATGGGCTATAAGGAGTCAAGGCTTGGAGCCAAATGCAAAAAATTTCTGCAGTATGCACGAACTGTTATATGAGACAAAACCCTGGGGTAAGGAACAGTATCATAACAATTTTGGCTGCTATAGCTTTGTTGCTCGCTCTGGGTCAAGCTGCCCTGTGCCAACCTTTCGGAAAAGATGGCCTGGAGATTGGATGAAAGAATGGTTCTATGTGAAAAATGATTTAAAGGCACGAGAGGATATTAAAGGGATTATCATGCGCCCTATCTGGCAACGCTTCGGCCTTCAGAAACCGAAGGTAGAAATTGACGAAGCGGCCGAAGAATGTCGCAAGGCCTTCGGCTTAGTCTGCTCTTTCATCGGGACAAGAGACTTAGTTCAAGAGCACGTGGCCTACAGGATATGGCCATTGGTAGCCAACTGGGAGATGCCAAAAGAATCCATCAGCAATCCCCACGAAGGTGGTTTGGTTCGACTAAAATATACCTTCAGGTTTAGAGACCAGTTTATCAAGCCAGACGACGACTGGCTGAAAAGCGTCGAAGCTACAAGTGATGAGCTACTTGGGCTGTATTCCAAAGCGGAAGACAATGCGCTATCTATGGCCTTCGAAGGCCGGAAAAAGAAGAGACTAAATAGAGTTTTTGATGCTATTAGGTTCATGTACCCTGACTACCGCTACCCGTCGCGAGGGCAAAAAAGGAAGAATGCAACTTTCGGGAAAGACGATGCTTCAGCTGCTCCAAGCGAGCCCGCACCGAAGAGCAAAAAGGTGAAAGTCCTTACTCACCGACCGCGCTTCATCAAACCGGCCATAGTGCCCGAATTTGGCGGTGAAACATCTTCAGCGACCGAAGCCAAAGAACCTATGATTACATAAAAAACTGAAGAGCCGGCTGCAATGCCGAAGGCGTCATTAGCCAAATCAGATGAGTCAAAGGCCACTAATATTGAAGAGATAGCGGTCGAGAAAACAAAGACATTAGAAGTTATAAGCCCTTCGGCAGAGGTGACAATGCCGAAGGCACAAAAGGATCTTACAACAACTCCCAAGAGGAAGAGGATGGTGAACGTATTATATGTGATGGAAACAATAAAAACTTCAAGCTCTACTCCAAAGAAGACTGTCGAAGCTTCGAAACCACAAATTGAGGCAAAACTATCCGAAGCCGAAGCTGCCAAGAGCCAAGCCAAGACCGAAGCTGGGCCCTCAGAGCCTACCAAGGAGAAATCCTTGGAAATAGAAGAAGAAACGGAAAAAGAGGCTGCAGAAGAAATTCTGTCTGAAAAAACTGCCATTCCTATTCCCGAAGCATCTTCCGAAGCTCTCGATTATATTATATGACATGCTTCCGGAAAGAGGTTATCTGCAGAAGAGAAGCGAGAAGCCCAATGTTATGCCCAAAGACTGAAATATCCGAAAGGGGCGTTGATATTCAACGGTAGCGGAGAAGAAGACTGCTTGTATTGTCTCCCGGACAACAAAGAGATTTCTGTCTGCCGGGAGATGAGCAGGAGCTTCGAATTCTCGACACTAGAAGAGGGGCTCTCGGTGCTATCAAAAGATGAACTGGCCGACAGCTTAGCATACAATAGCTTAAAGGTGATAGAATTAGATTCTTGTACTCCGTCCCCACACACATCAACCGTCCCCATCGATTCCCCGTCAGCAGAGAGGGGCTCACCACCTTGGCGTACAATGCCCCATTGACCCCGACTGCCGTCGTGCAGTGACCGCACTTGTACCCACCATAACCGGAATGGGAGACCACGTCTCAGGTCGCGTGAGGAGGGCAATCTGCTGCCAGGTTCACTCAGGTACTAGGCTTACCGATTTACCATATTTCTCGGCATATGTTTAGTAGGTTCAAACGCTTGACACACGGTACCACACCATAATCCTTATTCCAATTTCCACCTCGTAGACAACCAATCCCCATGGATTGTTGTCCACAGACCAACATCAGTATGATATGAAAATGGGTACAACCAATTTCCTGACCTTGCGTGAGTGCTAGAAAAATCACTCCACTTCTACCGAGATTCCTAATTAGCAAAGCAGCTATTCGACCTAGCATACTAGTATCCATCACAAAAGGAATCCTGAGTTCATGCAACTAGGGTTTCAGTCAACTCCTACACTTAAGTGCACAGTACAAGCCTACAAACATTAAGTGCAGTAAAATAGCATATATAAACTGGTTATGCATAAAACTGGGGCTTGCCTTCCAAAGCTGGGGCAGGCAGATCCTCTGGGGCAGTGTCTGGTGCTGGATCCGGGGCTACCTCCTGAACAACTCCTTGCTCTGGCACGAGGATATACTCTCTGTCTACGAGGTTGCAATCTATCGAATGCAATGAATAAGATATATGCATGCTATGATATGTAGAATTTAATAGCAATTAGGCCTTAGTGCAGAAAAACTAAGTTAGTTAATCATTTAGGGTTTCCTTGTTATAAGAGGCTCTTAGGGTTTTAGGCTTATCAAATTAGGTTTGAGGTTCTTGCCTGAGCACAATGGATTAAGACTTGGAATGCCCCTTAAATATTTCAGTGGGTAAGGGGTTTTGCTGGTTTGGCTAGGGTAACCTTAGTATCCATTATTAATTTCCTTTTTCTTTTTCTATTTAGGCTTTTAGGGTGGGTTTGAACTACAACAGTGATTTAACTTTTTCCAAAAATTCTGTAAAAATTACAGTGGGTTACTATTTGTTACTGTAGTGTGTCTTATAAATTTAAGGTCTAGAACAATTAGAATATGCCCTGGACAAAAATAGCAAAAGTTGGGGCAAAGGGGTCACTTTGCACTACAACTCTTATCTAGGGGTGGGTTCTGTACTAAGAGTCATTTTTACTAGCATCTAGAGGTAATAACATGCTTCTGTGCCAAAAATCACAGAGGGCTACTTAGTGGTTATTTAGTTATGATTTTCTAAATTTTAATGCTAAAAAGACACTTACATCTAGCTTGTTATTTGAAAAATATCAAACAAAAAAACTCATAATTTATCTATGTTCACCATAACAAAACATTAGTTATCCCAAGGTTTGGGGTGATGTCTCCTTAGGGTTATTTTTCTAGGGTTTTTCTAAGTTTTCCTTGTTTTTCTAAATTAAAAGGTATCTCCTTTCTTTTGTACTAAACAAGGGTATAATAAATTTTTCTAGTGAACTACACTAAATAAGGGAGCCAACAAAAATGTGGGTGCTCCCTGGTTCTTATTTTAAACTACCTTTTATATTTTCTCTAACTTTAGGCTAAAAGTGAGTTAAATGGCAAACTCTACCTTAATTTGGTGTAGAGAGGGGTTTATTATTTTTAAACAGGTTAGGAAGTGATTAAGTGCTTCTCTGAATTTTCTTAAGCCCAGTCTAATAGTGTAGCTATTTTTCCTTATTTTCTTTAGCTTTTGACCAGATAATCAATTAAATCATAACTTTAAAGTTTTCTGCAACACTTAGGAGTTTTATATTTTTCCTATGTAGTTTATATTATTTAGGATCTGGCAAAATTGGTTTGAGTTGATTTGAATGAACCAAACTGAAGTTATGAATTTTTCAAGTTCTGTTTGGATTTAAACCAGAAATATTAAAAAGGTTTTCTGGAAAATTACTTTGCATCGAAGACCCTAGGTTCTTTCTAAACAAATCCCTTCAGTCATACCCCTGCGCCACTATTCCCTTGAGTCGCTGACAGCGCACAAAACCCCCTGGCCTTTTCTTCTTCTCCCCTGAGGTCCCTCCCCTTATTTAAATAGTAACTGCGGAAGGAAAAAGGGTGGCGCGGCTTACCGGCGGCGAGAGAGGTCCGACGAGGGGCGGGGTTGGCTCCGGGAGGTCCTGGCGGTCACAGCGAGGTACGGCTCGACGGCGGTGGTGGTCGGAATCGGCTGGTCCACGTGCGCAGGCGGGTGAACTCGTCGGCGGCGAGTGTTCTGGCCTAACCACAGCGACATAGGTCAATCCAAGGGCACAGGAAGCTTCACGGGGTGTTGATGAGTCGACCCATGCAAGGAATTGAAGAACAACTCACCGTGGAGCTCGGTCTACGTTCACCGGCGGTCGAGTGAAGTCCGGCGACCGTGGACTGGCTTCTCCGACGAGGCAAAGTTCGATTCCTTGCTCGGGGAGCTTCACCGAGGCATGCACGGACTATTCTGAGGGTCAGACGAGGCTGGGAGAGGCTCTGCTGGCCGGTCTACGGTGGCGGGTGTTTGGGTGGCCGCGGGCACGCCGTGCGCGGGGCAATGCCGGTGATCTGGTGCTCCGGTGAGGTTGAGCGCGCGCGGAGGAGTACGGTCGACGTCTTTGGGGGCTTTATAGGCGCGGGCGCGGGCAACGGCGCCGGCTCGGCTTTGGCGCGACGCGGGGCATGCGGGGGCGCGCGTCGGGCGTGCTCTGGCGAGCTCAGAGCGCGTCGAACACGTGGCTCTTTGCTTCTGTTCTTGTTCTACCCTCTGCTGAGCGGCCAAAACGTGCAAATCTTGCCCTAAGGCCTGTGAGAGATCTCTTCCCTGCACCTAGAGCTATCTAGTTCATGTGAGTACCGAGGGTAGATATGGTCTAGTTTGAGAGATATGGGGGTGGGAAGTTGTCTCTGTCCTAGCTGTCCAAACCGAGACAAATCTTGTGCCAAGTCGTGTCAAACAACTTAGGGTTGGGTTCAAACTTTTCTAGGGTGTTCTAGAAGTATTTTGGCGCCACTTTGTCAATTGGGCCAAGTGATTTTGAGTTTGGGATCAAGGTGAACATGTTTGATCTTTGCAAGAGGGTTGGTTTTGGACTTAGAAAAATTCTGATTTTTATTTTATGCTCAACCCTTTGGTGAATCTTTTGGGGTTTTTCTGAAATCTTTTTGGGGTCACTTTCTTACTATTATTTGTATGGTATTAAGTGTACTACAACTTTTATAATTGGCCCAAGTCATGATCATGTGGTTTTCATAACCTTTTGGTCATACTTACATCTAGGGTTCCAATTGTCTAAAGGGATTTGAATTAGGGTTTGGGCAAATCTCCCCCTTATGTGTGCATGACAAGCCAAGGTATGACTTCTAAGATGGGTTGCACTTACTTAGGATCTTGAGCTCCAAATTTGGTATACTTTTCCCAACTTAAGTCACATGTGATGGTGGGCTTACTTGTGCAGCCTTGAGGGGAAACTCTAAGTAACACCTGGGGTGTTACAGCCCTCCCCCCTTAAAGGAATCTCGTCCCGAGATTTTAGGTAGAGTCTTTAGAGGGGTGCCATGAAGGTGTGCTGGTGTGTTGCTTCTTCCTTTGTCCAAGTTTCTCTAGTTAACTGCTCTTCGAATGTCATCCTCTTTGCAACTTCAGAAGGAAGTCCTTTTTGAGTCATTTTCAAAGCTTATACTACCTTTAACATCTAAGTTTTTCTTATATTTAGATTCCAAGGGCAGGTGGGGGTGGGGTTTTTGATTACGCACCGACTCCTTTGGGCAGAAAATCGGGGAAGCGAGAACGTAGAAAATCTTCAGTCTCCCATGTAGCCTCTTCTACTGAATGGTGACTCCACTGAACCTTATACATTCTGATCGAATTTGCTCGCATTGATTTCTCCTTTTGGTCCAATACCTTAATGGGGTGCTCTTGATAAGACAAGTCTGGTTCTATCTCAATTTCTGGTTTTGGTAGCACTTCAATGGGTAAGCGGACACATTTCCGTAGCTGGGATACATGGAACACATCATGACCTGCTGACATGTGGGGTGGCAACTTCAACTGATATGCTATGGGTCCACAAGCTTCCTTGATCTCATAAGGTTCAGTGTAGCGAGGAGCTAACTTGCCCTTTATTCCAAATCTCTGGACACGTTTGGTGGGTGACACCTTAAGATAAACATGATCTCCCACTCCAAACTGTAGAGGCTTCCTTCTCTTGTCATGATAGCTCTTTTGCCTGGCCTAAGCAGCTTCTAAGTTCTTCTTAATAACTCTGACCTTTTCCTCTGCTTCAAGTACCAAGTCTGGTCCAAATATTTCCCGCTCCCCAGCTTGGGACCAATTTAGTGGTGTCTTACACCTTCTCCCATACAAGGCCTCGAAAGGTGCCATCCTCAAACTGGACTGGTAGCTGTTATTATAAGAGAACTCTGCCAATGAAAGACACTTGTCCCAATCCATTCCATAGTGTAGCACACATGCCCTCAACATGTCTTCCAAAATCTGATTCACCCTTTCTGTCTGACCATCTGTTTGGGGATGGTATGCTGAGCTTCTTATTACATGGGTCCCAAGTGATTCCTGCAATTGCTCCGAAAATCGTGCCACGAACGGTGCTCCTCTGTCAGATATTATAGTCCTTTGTATTCCATGCAAGCGAATTATCTGATCAATGTAAATTTCCGCATACTTTTTCGTCCTATGGGTGGTGTGTACCAGCAAGAAATGAGCTGTCTTGGTCAATCTGTCCACAATGACCCAAATGGAATCATGGTGCCGAGAGGTATTGGGCAATCCCACGATAAAATCCATGCAAATGTCCTCCCATTTCCAAGATGGTATGGGAAGGGGTTGCAAAGTGTTGGTGTTTTGGATCCGACTGCGCACCTGGGGTTACCCCTCAAAGGTGCTTTCAGGAGTAGGACGGTGTTATCGACTGTAGCTCGATGGTTCATGCTGGATGCACGAGAAATAGTGGACGACGGTTTACAGGTTCGGGCCGCTTTGAGATGCGTAACACCCTACGTCCTGTCGAGAGTGCTTTATGTGGTGGGTTACAAGAGGATTCTCTAGCGCTGAAAACGTAGAGAGTTGGGTGGGAGGCTAAGTAGTGAGCATCTGATCTGAAGGGGTGCCCCCTAGGCCTTATATACTCGACCGTGGGGCGGTACATGTAGATATGACAACAACGTGTACCTAAGAAATAGTGAACCAACTGAGTTTATCCTCCTATAATCCTACTGACCCATTCTCGCTTGGTTTCGTTGTATGGGGCTCCTGCACGGGAAGGTCGGGCCTCTGTTGTGATTACTGTTCGAATTCGTTGGGCCGTCTTGGGCTTGTGCCGATACAGCCTTGTGTCGATTCGCTTCATTGGTCGTTCTTCCCCAGGCCCACTGAGGGGGATGACCTTACGAACTATGGGCCCTTGGTCCTTTCGTGAGGTCTTTTATCCTTCTGGTGGACCCGGGGGATATCTGTCCCCCACAAGCCCCCGATCTTTGGGTCGATTCTAAAATAAACGGCCCAAGGATCCTAGGTCCAACTTGCAGTCAGTTCTGAAATAAACGGCTCAAGATCCAGCATGCAGTCTTTGACTTTTACAAGGGATGCCTTGGAGATAAACCTGCTCGGCCACTGCTTCTGAGTTCTGAATGATCCGGTGGAAACAATTTTTCACTGTCTCTTTCTGCCTTTATTACTCGAAATTTGGTGTTCTGTCTCAGACTCATGCTTCAGAAGTCAGCATTTTTGTACCGTAGGACTTCAAATTTCATTGGGTGCACTGAAGGTGCACCCAATGGGTGTAGCCCCTGAGTTTCGAGTGGATTTTTGCAGATAATCCACTCGAAGGTCCTTACTTCAAGTATTATCAGAGATCACTTTTATCTTCCACTTGCGCTTTTTCAGAGGTCAGCCTTGTCTTGATCTTGCCTTATGCTTTAGAAGTCAGCACTTTACTTCTTCGGGGATGATGATCCATTGGATGCACCGAAGGTGCACCCAATGGGTGTAGCCCCCGAGCTTCGAGTGGATTTTTGAAAATAATCCACTTGAAGGTCTTCGTTTCGTGCCTTTTTTTCCGGGAATCATCCTTCCCCTTTGCCGAATGCCTTGGAGATCAGCATTATATTATTGATACTACGCTTTAGAAGTTAGCGTACATTTTTGTCTTTGAGGCCAAGTACACGATCTGCCCATATCTTGCTAGGTCTTGCCATTTATTTGATCTGCGACTGATTGGACGTTCGATAGATGGCCTTTGGCAAGTCTTCATGTCACTTCGTGCTTTGATGCTTCTGTCGATTAGACTTGTACCTCATCGGCTATATTTGGCTTTCCTTTGATCCCTGCTAATATCTTTCTTCTGTCTTGAAGTAGTCATTGCATATACTGTTCGAATGTGACAGTGTTGAAAATATACTGATAATTCCTGGGCGTCCCCCCAATGGGTGTAGGCAAGGTACGGCTTGGTACGCTGAGCGTTTAGCAAACTGCTTCTGAGTAGTAACTTGATGTGACCGCGGGCGTAATCATATCGCCCGCGCAGTTGACTGGAGTCCCAATGGGTGTCGTGTTACGTGAAACGGCATCAGCCGCCTGACGTGTCTTCAGACGGTTTGAATTGCATATTGAATTTTTGCGACTGTTCAGTGGCCGTGGTAGGAGGTGAGCGGTTGTCTTCTTCTTCTATAAATAGTGCTCTTGCTTCTCCGGCATTTTCACATCTCTTACTGCTGCTTGCTGTTTGCCCTCCTCTTCTTCCTTCCATTTCCAACATGGGCAAGAGTAAGAAAGGTGGTAGTTCTTCGCATCGCTCTGGTGACAAATGCAAGCGTGAGCCGACCCCTCCCTCGGAGGACTTCGGCGACTCGGAGTACTCGGAGGAGGAGTTCTCCTCCGAGTCCGAGGGCTCTCCGGCTCCTGCCTCTCCCCCGGCGTCGTCTGATGATTCAGACGACTCCCAGGGGATTGCCGCGGAGGTCTGGACTTACATCCGGTCCGTCGAGCGCGCCGGGCTCGCGGGCTCGGATGAGTCGGAGTACTCCTCGGACGAGGAGAACTCCTCGGACTCGTCCGAGGAGGGCGACGGCGACGACGATGGCGGTGACGGCGACGGCGACGGAGGCGACGGCGACGGTAGCGGTGACGGCGGCGAAGGCGATGGCGACGGCGGTGGCATGGGTGGCAACGGCGACGGTGGCGACGGCAGCAAGGGCGGCAGCAGGGGCAGCAGCAAGGGCAGCAACAAGGCCAGTGGCTAGATGCCACTGGTTTTAATTATTAGTATAGATTAGTAGTAGTATAATGAAATAATGTAGTAGTAGTTAGTAGTATAGAGTAGTGAAGTATAGTGTAGTAGTAGGGAGGTCATCAACTCATAATGAGTTGGTTTGTAAGTTCGGTAATGCTTCCCTTATAATGAAGAGTGATTTTGCCTCACTTCTTGTGCGCTTTATTTTGCTTTCCCGTCATTCGCCGATCTCATTAATGCCTGAGAGATGTTTGGAATCAACGAATCATGCTTCTGACTATTTTCTTCGTGATGTCAACACTTTGGTGATAGCGGCCGAGTCATCTGAAATCATGTTGTTGCTTTAGGAGTGACGGCCGAGTTATTACTGACGAAGTTGGCGCTTTTTGAAGTAATGGCTGAGCGATAGCGGCCACATCAGTGTTTTAGAGATAACGACCGAGCGGTTATTGGCAATGTCGGTGTTTTAGAGGTAACACCCGAATCCCTTGGAACTGCGTCACCGCTCTGGAACAACAACCGGGCGGCTGATGACGACGTCGGTGTTTTGGAGGTAACAGCCGAGTGATCGATGGCAACGTCGGCGTTTTAGAGGTAACGACCGAGTGATAACGGGCCACGCCGACCGCTTTGGAGATAGTGGCCAAGTGGAGTCTGGTAACGTCAGCGTTCTCAGAAAGAACTACTGAGTTAGAATGGACCACATCGGCCGTTTTGGAAATAACGGCCGAGTGATGATGTGGCATGCCCGTGCTTTAGAAATAACGGCCGGGTGATGACGTGGCACGCCAGCGTTTTAGAGATAACAGCTGGGTGATGACTGGGCGCTTTTTAGATTCGGCATCTGGCTTCGGAAAACCCCATATGCACTGTACTGTCGTGCGCCTCCACATTCCGTGCCCTAGTTCTTGCTTTTCTGCACCCAGGCCTTCTCCACTCTCTTGCAACGCTGCTTCCGCTCCGTTCGCAGGCAAGGTTGAAATGGCGCCCAAGAGGAAAGCTTCGAGTTCGTCCGTCGTGGTCATCCCCCCATCGACCCTAATAGTCAGTTGCCTTTCGCAGGTAACCATATGTCTGTTGTCTCTGAATCCGACCTTCTCCATCTTGTATCTATCGGGGTTCTTCCTCCGAAGGAGCTCTGTTCCTGGCGGATCTGCCGTGGGGTCACTGTTCCAACAGAGGACACTCACGAATCCGTCATCTACGTTCCTTTTCTCCTCCGCGGCCTTGCTCTTCCCATTTCTCCTTTTTTTCGCGGTCTCCTTGATTTCTATCGCTTGAATCTGACCCATCTGAATCCCAATTCTGTTCTGTAAGTCTCTATCTTTGTTCATTTATGCGAAGCTTTTCTCAGAGTTCTGCCACACTTTGGCCTGTGGAAGTATTTGTACCACTGTCGCCCTGGGATGGCCGGAGGCTAGCACCAGCTGGTGGGGGCGCGAGCTTGGAGATGCGCCGTGGGAGGAAGGCTGATTACCTCGACATCCCGCTCAAGGATAGCATCAAGGGATGGTGTCTGAAATGGTTCATCATGGAGAATCATGGGAATTCTCTCCCCCCACGGTCAGGAAGACAGCCGGATGTTCGCACTCTAAGCTGGACCGAATCCCCCACAGACCAGGAAGTAACTGAAGCAGGTGCTGTTGGGGACTTGTTCTCAAATGCTTTGAATTAAGAACAAGGCAACATAGAAAATGTTAATCGGAAAAGTCCTTCGTCCTTCGAAGCATTATTTCCCTTAGGATATAATGATTTTCGGACGAAGGTTATGAGGGATATACCTTCATAAATACACTATACAGTGACGAAGGATGAATCATAAGGAATATGAAGGATAACATAGACAATTGTATATTATTATTAACTTATTTTTGCATTATTATTACGTAGAAACAGAAATAACATCGAATTACAAATGTACCTTCAGCTTGAAGGAGATGAAAGTACAAGCGTGACGCAAAAGTGAATGCCAAAATCCGCGTGAACAGTACGGGGGTACTGTTCACCTATTTATAGGCACGGGACACAGCCCATACAAAATTACATTCATGCCCTTTACATTTGATAATAATTCTATAGTAATCTATCGAGGTCTGAATAGCCTTTTCATCTTTAAGTCGGTTTCATTTTCTGCTACCATGCCGAAGCTTTTCCTGTTCACATCTTCGGCGCTGTATCAACCTTCGTATTATTCTAGTCTTCTCCTGCTTGCGATACCGACTTGAGTCCGAAGATACCTGTTCACACATTATACTCCAGAAATATTGTTAAATCCTGTTTTTGAGGACCTTCGTAAGCCGAAGGCCCCCAACAGTAGCCCCTCGCAATATTAATTTGTTTTTTTAAAATAATAAATTTAGATTGCGACATGGACGAAGGCTTTACGCCGAAGGTCCGAAAAACACCTTCCCTTTGCTAGAATAGCAACATTCACTGACAAGCGGGGTCTTTCAATTTTCAACGCACTGGGCGTATAAATAAGATCATACCGCAAACTCATTTGGTACGCTCTCTTGCCATCTGCTCCCGCTCACTCAATTTTTAGCTCTTGCGCACTAAGATTTGCTGAGCTTTTAGTTTTGAAGCTTCGGCTTTGAAAACAGTTTTTTAGTGTTTCCGAAGATGTCTGAAGATAAGAAGGCTGCTGCTGAGATGAAGCTGAGTCTCGACGAAGAGAAGAACTTGGGGTTTCTTATAGCGATGTCGAAGACCAATACGGAAAAAATCACCAAGGAGATTCTGGAAGGTTTGTCTGAAGATACTGGTGACAGCGACAGTTATGATGTGGACAGTGGTGGTGAAGACTCCGAAGATCGCCCTTGGCGACCAAGCCATGCGGTTTTCGGCAAATCAACTATCAAAGAAAATCATCTTGTCAATATGAGAGGAAGGTATTTCCGGGATTTGTCCGTTGTGAGGGCCGACGAAGGGGAAAAGACTTGTCCACACCCTAAAGAGAACGAAGTCGTAGTGTACCAAAGCTTTTTGAAAGCTGGACTACGATTTCCCCTGAGTAGCTTCGTCGTAGAGGTGCTGAAAATGTTTGAAGTCTTTCTTCATCAACTTACCCCCGAAGCAATTATAAGGCTGAATATCTTCGTATGGGCTGTGAGAAGCCAAGGTCTGGAACCTGATGCGAAAAGTTTCTGTAACATACACGAATTATCATACGAAACAAAACCTTGGGGTAAAGAACAGTATCACAATAATTTTGGCTGCTACAGTTTCGTTTCTCGGTCTGGGTCAAGCTGTCCCGTGCCAACCTTTCGGAAGAGATGGCCCGGCGACTGGATGACAGAATGGTTTTATGTGAAGAATGACCTGGCAGTACGGGAAGATATTAAAGGTATAATTATGCGCCCTATTTGGCAAAGCTTCGGCCTGTAGAGGCCGAAGGTTGAAATGAATGAAGCTGCCGAAGAATGCCAGAGAGCCTTCGGTGTTATTTGTTCTTTTATTGGAACGAGAGATTTGGTACAAGAACATATTGCCTTCAGAGTATGGCCGCTCGCGGAGAAATGGGAAATGCCGCAAGAAACCATAAAGGAGGCCGACGAAGGTGGACTTATCAGGCTGAAGTATACTTTCAAGTTCGGAGATAAATTCGTTGAGCCAGATGATGACTGGTTAAAGAGTATTGAAAATTTAAGTGATGAACTGCTTGGGGCTTATTCGAAGGCCGAAGATACTGCACTGTCAGCAGCCTTCGGAGGCCGAAAAAAGAAAAGGCTGAACCGGGTGTTTGATGCAATCGGGTTCGTCTACCCTGACTATCGTTATCCCATTCGAGGGCAGAAAAGAAAAAACACAACCTCTGCGAAAGAAGAAGCTGCAACTGCTCCTAGCGAGCCAGAACCGAAAAGAAAGAGGATAAAGGTCCTCACACATCGGCCACGCTATATTGAACCAGCTTCGGTGCCTGAGTTCACCGGAGAAACTTCTTCGGCCACCGAAGCTGAAAAGCCAACCAAACCAACCTTGCTGCCAGAAGTCGCAGAAATGGCCGAAGCGCCAACAAAGATGGAATTGGAAGAATCGAAGATTTTGTTACCAGAAACCAAAGAGATGGCCGAAGCGCCATCCACAGAAAAAATGGAAGAAGTGAAAAAACCAACTGAGGAAAAAACATCAGAATTTTTGAGTCCTGCAGCAAATGTTGAGACACTAAAAAATCAAAAGGTGTCAGCAGTGACTCCGAAAAGAAAGAGAATGGCTAATGTGCTAGATGTTCTGGAAACAATTAAATCTTCAAGCACACCTCCGAAGAAGACTGTTGCCATTCCCGAAGCGAAAACTGAAATTTCTGATACTAAAGCTCCAGAGCAAGAAACTGAAGCCGAAGCTGGGTCCTCAGAGGCCACGAAGATAAAATCCTTGGAAACCGAGGAAGAAAAAATAACAGAGCCAACTTTTGTTGAAGAAATCAGTGTCATTGCCCCCGAAGCATCCCCCAAAGTCCTTGATTATATTGTTCGTCATGCTTCGGGGAAACAATTATCAGGAAAAGAAAAACAAGAGGCCCAGCTTTACGCCCAAAAACTGAAGTATCCAAAGGGGGCGTTAATATTCAATGGCAGTGGAGAAGAAGACTTTTTGTATTGTCTCCCTGACAGCAAGGAGATTTCTGTCTGTCGGGAGATGAGCAAAAGCTTCGGATTCCCAACACTAGAAGACAGGCTCTCGGTGCTGTCGAAGAACGATCTTGGCCGACAGCCTGGCATATAATAGCTTAAAGGTGCAACAAATGGGATCTTTGTATTTTTTGTTGAGACCAAAATTTTTCGTTTGCTTAAATCTATTGATGCACACATATTTTTCTTTGCAGGGCCTGATACTTAGCAATGCCCTCAGGGCCCAGAAAGATGCTGAAGACGAAGGGTGTGCTATAGCCCTGAGCAACCTTCGTTCCGAAGTAATTGAACTGAGGAACGAAGGTCTCGAAAAAGATAAAATATTACATTCATTAATAAATAGAATAAAAGAAGACGAAGCTACTTTTAAAGGTCAAGCTGAAGCTCAGAAGCGCGAAATTGAAGATCTTCGAAAACAACTGGCCAGAGCCAAAGAGGAACGCATGCTTGAAGAAACGAAGCGAGAACTCAGCGACCAATGGGCAAATCATTTAGAGGGAACTGTTGAAGAGCTTCGTTCATCCAAGAAAAGATGTTATAACAAATCTATAGAGTGTGTTAAGAAGTTGAAAGCTAGCTTCGCCAGCGTCGGCGCATTCTCGAGCGAAGAAAACTTTACAAGAGGCAACCCCGAAGGTCCCATCGAATGGATCGATCACGAAGCTGAGGCCTTCGAGGAAATTTTAAATAGCCGCGGAGATATATGTGCTTTCTCGGGTGCCGGAGGAATTGCCACCATTTTAGAGAAAAAAGGCTGCGAGCATGTAAAGATTTTAGCGCAATCCGAGGCTGCTTTGTCCTTCGAAGATGCAAGAGATCCTTCGGCCGAAGCTAGCATGGTTGGTGGAAAATTTTTCACCGATGTCTAGGGATAATGGTGGCCGAGAAATGGCTCGAGAAATTATCCAGAAAAGCGAGAAGGCATTCACGACGCTAGAGAAGTAGCTAAGGCCGCTGACAAAAGCTCAGAGCCCGAAGGGCAAATAGGTATTAGCTAATGGTTTTTATTGTGTTGTAATTTTTGGTTTTAAACTTCGTTCGCAATTTGTAATAGCAATGTGGCCGTATCCTGTCCTCCTTCAGATCCTACTAAAGCGTCTCCGGGCCCTCACCCGAAAGGAGACGAGGAAATTAAAAAGATGGCTGAAGCTATCATGGATGAAGTTGTTAACCGACTCCTGAACGAAGCTGCAGAAGTTGTTTTGAGAGAAGATTAAGCACTATTATAAAAACTTCTGAAATGAAATATGTGTAACATTTTGTAACCCTGAATGTAATGTACCTATTTTTACTGCTCAATTCTTTACGATGCATGAAATTTTACACACGTACCGTTTTTGAGTCTTTTACGAAAAAACACCATTCCCTTCTTTTCATGCTTCGTGAAGAAGAATTTTTATTTGTCACCACAATATCCATAGTGTTCTGATGAATGATATCCAAGCTTCGTGAGGATGTTCTCCGAAGCTACACTTCCGAAGATCAATAGTGTATCTGCTTGCAACTTAGCATGATTTTCCCCTTTCAAAACATTCTTCCGAAGATCGATATCATGTCCCCTCCTTAGTGCCATATGCAGCATGATGTATGATGCTTATGCTATGCGAAATGATGCGATGATGTTATGTTGTGTAAGATGGTGTTTATTCCGAAGATACACACACATTCCTACGATAAAGCACATAGTCTTTTTGAATCAGCGTTGTCTTTTTACTATAAGCCTCCCTTAGGAGCTTCTTCGCCTTTTACTTCAGCGGAATCAGCGTTTATTTTTCGCTGTAAGCCTCCCATAGGAGCTTCTTCGCCTTTTACTTTCAGCGGTATTCGCGTTGACTTTTTGCGCTTCGCCTTTTACTTAGGCGGTATCAGCGTTGACTTTTCGCTGTATGCTCTGCATTCCCTTTGGAACGACTTTGGAGCAGAAAACTTACACTGCGCTCCCTTTGGAACGGCTTTTTGTGACTTCGGCAAACTTACTCTGCGTTCCTTAGAACGACTTTTTGTTGCTTCGAAAAATTTTCGATAATTTGAAGGTCCTCTTTGTTATCGCAAATCTTTAAACTTCAACAACTTAAGCCTGTGAAGAAAATATATTTTCCTTGTGGGAATCAACGAAATTATTTACATGAAACCTAAACAATGTCCTTTATTACACAGAAAATAAAACTGAATGAAAAAGATTGCTATTAAGGTAGGATATTTGTCAATAGATGTGCTTTGACTCTGGCACAGTGCTGTTGACTGTGCGAGCTTCGGACTGTTCTCTGAAGTCCCTTTGGTGTGGAGCATATTGGCTCCCTTCTGGCTGCTGGCCTTGTTGCAGCGGTGGTGGAGGCGGAGGCTGTTGCCAGGAAGCTTGAGGTTGACTCGCCGAAGCAACTAGAAACTGCAGGGTGATTGCCTACATACTCTGGGATGTAAGGCGAATGATACGAAGCAGTGTGCATGACCTGCTTCGGCTGAGCCTGTTGTGCTGCAGCTTCGGCTATTTCCTTTTGCTTCTGGATGGTAACATGGCACATCCTGGTGGTATGGCCTTTGTTCTCACCACAGAACAAGCAAAAAATTCTTCTTGGCTGATTGCCAAATCTTCCGCCTGAAGCCCCTGGCACCTCTGTCTCTCGGAGCTGGTGGTCGGAAGGAGCCTTGCTGTTGCCCCGAAGTCTGTGAGGAACACTGTGGCCTTTGCTGTTGGCTCCCTGTATCATCATTTTGGGTAGAGTTATGAATTGATCTAACGTGCCTCGGATAGAACCTCCCTCCGAAGCCCCTGGTCATTTCAGAAAACCTGAAAGCCTCCTCCCTTCTTTGGCGAAAATCATTATCGGCCCGAATGTACTCGTCCATCTTCTGGAGCAGCTTCTCCAAAGTTTGAGGAGGCTTCCTAGCGAAGTACTGAGCTGACGGTCCTGGCCGAAGCTGTAACACCCCAGGTGTTACCTTGACTAGAGCCCACCTTGGCACTAAAAAGGCTGTGATCACAAGTAGTAGAGACTTAAGGGAACATATAAGAACCTTGGAGTTATTGAGTTAATCAAGTTATAAATGGCCTAAGAAGTATTAATCAAACCCTTGCACACTTTTTACTTGGATAGAAGGGAAAAAGAACCCTAGGCCCTCCTAAACCATATCTTCTAAATCTTGGTTAAAAAGGGGGGGGGAAGAGTGTGTGAACAATGTGCAAAACACGAGTGATCCTTAGCAAAACCCTAAGCAACTTGATAACCATCAATTAGGGGAGGGTAATGTTGCAAAAAGACCCCTGGAGAAACCCTAAATCAAATCTCCAAGTAGAGAGAGAGCTAGAGCTCTCCATTTCTCTCTAAGTGTAGAATTAACCCTAAATTAAAGATCAGTTGTGTTCACCTAGCTAATAGCACCAAAACCCTAGGGTCTAAATAGCAAAAAGGAGCCAAACTATCTAAGGAACCCCCTGGAAAAAGTGGGAACCGAGACTTGGACGTTTGACAGGTTTTGACATCGGTTTTGTCGCGGTGTGGGCAGTGAGACAAACCAAACTTGGCGCCTGTTTATCTCCTGACCTAGGGCGTATCCTCCCTTGGGACTCACATGAAATAGGTAGCTCTAGGTGCAGGGAAGAGATCTCCCACAGGCGACATGGCAAGATTCGTACGCTTGGCCGCTCAGCAGAGCGAAGAACACGGGCAGAAGCAACGCGCCACGTGTTCGACGCACTCTGAGCTCGCCAGAGCACGCCCGCGCGCGCCCCGCGTGCCCTCGTCGCGCCAAACGGCCAAGCCAGCGCCCTGGTCCGCGCCCGCGCCTATAAAACCCTCCCAAGCTTCGACCGTACCCTTCCGCACCCACCCGACCCTCGCCGGAGCTTGGTTCACCGCCGTTGGCCAGTGCGCAGCTTGTCCGCGGCCACCCAGTCCCCCTGCCACCGTAGACCGGCTCGCCCAGCCTTTTCCAGCCCCGTCCAGCCGTCGGAGAAGACTGTGCACCCCTCCGTGAGGCTCCCCGAGCAAGGAATCAGGGTTTGCTTCACCAGAGAGGCCGGCCCAAGGTCGCCGGAGCACTAAACCTCGCCGGAGTACGTGGACCGGGTAATCCACTCAGCCATTCTTCGATTCTTTGTGCAAACGTTCACTACGTCACCCCAGTGAAGCTCACCGTGCCCTTGGATTGGACCAGCTCGCCAGTAGTTTGGCCGGTACACTCGCCGCCGACGAGCACACCCGCCTGCGCTCGTGGACCGGGCGACTCCGACCACCTCCGGCGACGACCCGCACCTCGGCGTGACCGTCGCGACCTCCTGAACATCCCTGACCACCTCGCCGGACCTCCCTCGCCGCCGGTAAGCCGCGCCGTCCTTTCTTTCCTACGGCTACTGTTCTGTTTAGGGGAGGGACCGCGGGTGTGAGGGAGAGAACCCTGGGGGGTTAAGTGTAAAGTCAGAGACTCACATGAATAGTGGCCTGAGGGTAGATCTGCGAGATTTGAATCAGTTTAACCCCAGGGGTCTCGGCGCAAACTGTTTTTCCAGTAAAGCTTTAATAAAATCTGTTTTAAATTCAAACAGAAACTTTAAAAACCCATAACTTCTGTTTGGTTTATCCAAATTTAGTCAAACCAATTTTGCCAGACTCTAAATAATGTAACCTGTCTAATGAAAAATATAAAACCCCATATGAACTAGAGAAAAATATCAGGGTCTGATTTATTTTCAGTTTTGGCCAGAAGCTTAATAATAGCAAGAAAAATAGTTGTACTATTTAACTAGGGTTAGAAAAATTTGGACAAGTTTATATCTACCCACTGACCTAGTTAAAAATGTTAAACCTCTCTGTCCATTACATTAAGATAGTTTTAACCCCTTATTCTATAATATGCTTAAGTTTAAGGAAAATAGAAAAAGTGATATAAATGATGAACCAGAGAGCACACCTATTTTTGTTGAGATACTTAGTCAATATAGTTCACTGGAAAAATGTATCATACCCTGTTGTAGTGTAAGATAAGCAAGATACCTTTTAAATGAAGAAAATAGGGATAACTTAGAAAAACCCTACAAAAATACCCCTAAGGTGAAACCTCCCCAAACCTTAGGATAACAAATGTTTGGATAATAAGAACTTAAGAAAAATCTGAAATCTGTTGTTTGATATTTTTCAAATAACAAGTTAGTTCTAATCACCCTTTGTGCACCAAACTTCACAAATCCATCATTAATTAACCACCATGTTGCTCTCTGCCATTTTTGGTACAAGAGCTTTTCATCACTGTTTGAGGCCAGCAAAAATAACCATTAGGTCAGAAACCACTTTAATAAAGGACTTGTAGTGTAAAGTGGCCCATTTTGCCTAACTATTGTTATTTTTGTTTAAAGCCTAGCTTTTATACTTTAAGCCTCAAATTATCAAAACAAGCTAGTATAGCCAGTGACAACCCACTGTAATTTTTACAAAATTTTTGGAAATTTTTAAACTACTGTCATAGTTCAAACCCTACTAGAAACCCTAGGTGGAAATTAAGAAAGGAAAATGGATGATGGAATTTAATGTCCTCCTAAGACCTTTATAATTGTCCACTGAAATCTATAAAGGCAATACAAATCCAATATGTTATTTTAAAAAGAAAACCTAAACCTAAAAGGTGATAAGCCTATGTATACCACTAGAAGACCCTCGTAACCAAGAAACCCTAAGTTAATTCTTGACTTAATTTCTGTAGCTAAATGTTCTTAAATCTTGCATAATTATAACATACATGTTCATTGCATTCGATAGACTGTAATCTTGCTGACGGAGAGTACGTCCTCGTGCCGGAGCAAGGAGCTACCCAGGAGGTTGCCCCAGACCCAGCACCAGAGCCTGCACCAGAGGACCTGCCTGCCACTGCTTTGGAAGGCAAGCCCCGGTTTTATGCATAACCGTTTATATATGCTATTTTACTACACTTAATGTTTGTAGGCTTGTACTGTGCACTTAAGTGTAGGAGTTGTTTGGAACCTTAGTTGCATGAACTCAGGATTTCCTTTTGAGATGGATACTAGTATGCTAGGTCGAGTAGCTGCTTTATTAAGTAGGATCTCGGTAGAAGTCGAGTGATTTTTCTAGCACTCGCGCGAGGTCAGGAATTGGCTGTATCCACTTCCCTATCATATTGATGTTGGTTTGTGGGCAACAATCCATGGGGATTGGGTGTTCACGGGATAAAAAGTTGATTAAGGATTAAGGTGTGGTACCGTGAGTCAAGCGTTTGAACGTACTAAACACATACCGAGAAATATGGTAAATCGGTAAGCCTAGTACCTGATTGAACCTGCCAGTGGACTTTACCCCTCACGCGACATGAGACGTAGTCTCCCATTTCGGTTATGGTGGGTACAAGTGCTGTCACTGCACGACGGCCAGTCGGGGTCAGTGAGGCATTGTACGCCAAGGCGGTGAGCCCTGATCTGCTGCCAGGGAATCGATGAGGACGGTTGATATGTGTGGGGACGGAGTGCTCCTGCATGTCGTGTGTTTAGGTTTACCTTGCAAGGATAAAAACCCGATTCGAATCGTCTGCTTCTCGCAGCTAATGAGACTGCTTGATCCATGCTGCTACATTGAGTAACAAGTGGAACTGGTTGAGATGATACAAACTGTTGATTGCTAATAATGCTTGCTACTATGTATGAATAGATAGTACACTTTTAGCCTTAAGAGAGTCACACTTAATTTTGATTAAGTTAAAATCTTGATTTAGAAACTCAGCTAGTGCTTTTGGCAACCAAACCCCCACAGCCAAACAGCTGCATGTCTAGAGGTAGAGGAGTATAGACTCCTCACACCGGGTAAGTATAGCTGAGTATTAGTATACTCAGCCTTGCTTGTGGCATAATTTTTACAGGTTCTCTGGAGGACATGGTTGCTGGAGTGACTTGGCCGTCCACCTTACCACCGGGTCGGACTGTCGAGTGGGACCCTGCCTCGGCTGAGGAGGAGCATGAGGAGTGATGGGATAGGCTTCCCCATCTCTCCATTTATTTGTCGTTAGTTTATTTCCGCTGCACTCCAAAACAATGATGGCTACTTTTGCGAAAACTCCAATGGTGACAATGGTGATGTAATAATTTAATACTCTTTCATGTATGGTTTTATGCTTTATTGTATTTGCTCTGTGACTCACCATCGAGTGAGATTGTGGTACTTGATCCTGTCAGTGGCCGTGTCGGACTAGATCCGAGGAATTGACGGGTTATTCCCATTTAAGTGTGGTCTAGCCTCTAAGGCAGGGCTTGGGCACTTAAGTTGGAATAATTTGGGCAGTTCCGCCACAGCTGGTATCGGAGCTTGTACCACCACAGGGGAATCAATAAAACATGAATACCATCCCTTTTCTAAAGGTAAAACCTGCTAGAAACAATGTTGGATAGGTAGTAGGGCGAGCAGGATAGACCTAGGACGTGAGACCTTAGGACAATAGAAGGGTAGCTAGGTGGCTAAGTGACTGGGCCCTATAGGCCACTTTTAAAGGATGGGAGTCCTTCCCTATTCCTTTTTATCTTTTGGAGAGGTCGTACAGGACGTGCATGCATGCATTCTTAACTAAGTAAATGAATAACTAAGTAAAAGGACTTAAAAATGAGATAGCAGCCAACTAGGTCCCCAGTGCCTTTCTCTTTTAGTTAGGGGCAGACTGAGTTTTATTTTCTTTGTTCTTTTTGTAATTCTTTTTCTTTACTTACGCTTAACCGTGCACAGATGACTTCCCACGGATCCTCCAAGGATGGAGATGCACTGACCCACACTGACGGACTTGCACGAGAGGGTTTTCCCCGCATCTTGTGGGAGGTACTTCAGGGGGCAGGATATTTGACACCCCCTCAGTACGCGGTGCAGTAGTTCGAGAAGCACCGGGTACCTCGCTGTCGGGTGAGGATGACTTTGGAGCCTCATCCCCTGCAGCCAGGCATGGCGTTCACTGGACTCCGAGTCCTACGGATACCGGGCCTGAGGACACTATTGAGGCTATCGCTCTGCATGGACTGACCACCTTCTGTGGATTTCACCCCTTGGAGCTGGCTACCCACCCCATTGGGTTGTTCCCTGCGGAAAAGGAGGACGACCCGATGTGGAAGGACCGGGTGGAGCATGCCAAGGACATCTGGGCTCTCTACCCAGGCCACACCGCTCACTTGTCGGTACGATGCATGAATGCTCTGTATCGTCTGCAAGTGATGCGTGGGGAGGCCATGTCCCACCTGATGGCATTGCTGGAGGCCACCAAGATCACCCTGAACAATAGGGAGGAGCTCGTGGTGGACTTATCCCAGGAGCTGGTGGAGAAAGATCTACAGGTGGAGCAGCTGACTGACGAGATTCATGAGTTGGAGGAGCTAGTGGGCACCAGGGAGAATACCATCGAGGTCCTCGAGGATCAGCTCCTCAACACTCAGCAGCAGCTAGCAGAGGCTAATGCGCATCTGGACATGCATCACCAAGAGATCCATGATGCGGAGGCTGACGAGGACGTTGACATCGAGGGAGGAGACGAGTCTGCCTCCAGTGTAGACACCGCTGGCTCAGGGAGACCACCTTCCCCCGAGTCCAGCGTCGCCTCGTTCGCTCAATAGATGCCCGACTAATACTAGAAGTTGGTGATAGTTGGACTCCTCGCCGCTAGCTTAGCTTTTGCACCCTTAGGGTACTAGGCTAGGTAGAGTTGAGTCTTTTGATCCTGGATGTAACCAGTAGTAAAACTCTTTTGGATGTTTAGGGATGATTAATGGTAATTTAAATTTGGATGGAAGGATTATGTTTTCGTTTGTTTTATTTGGAATCTATAAGATTGCTTTGACTCCCCTACCCTGTTCGAACCTTAAGCTTGGAGATGTGTTATTGAGCAACCTGTGTGACTTTTTCAGATGGCTGGGAGAGCGCGCCGTGGTCAGAATGAGCACGTTCCTCCACCTGCCACCGCCTCCCACTCTGCAGGAGCTCATGGCCCAGCGGATTGAGATTCTGAGGCAGCTAGCTCAGCGTCAGCCACCACCCCAGCATTATGGTGGAGACCATCAGCGTCACCCCGTCGCTGCTACTTACCAGGAGTTTCTCAGCACCCAGCCACCATTGTTTACCAGGTCGGAGGACCCACTTGATGCAGATGTGTGGTTGAGGGTGGTAGAATCCAAGTTCCCACTGCTCCATGGGGCTTGCTCAGAGGTCACCAAGGTCAGGTTCGCCACTCAGCAGCTTCGCGGACCCGCAAGGACTTGGTGGGACCATTTTCTGGCTATGCAGCCGGATGGTAGAGAGGTGGAGTGGAGGGAGTTCAAGGCCGCCTTCAGAGGGCAGTCATATTCCCGCTGGCATCATGGACCGGAAGCTCAATGAGTTTCTGGCACTCACTCAGGGCAGCAGGATAGTGTTGCAATATGCCCAGGCCTTCAACGATTTGTGTCAGTATGCCGGATACCATGCAGATACGGATGAGAAGAAGCAAGACAGGTTCAGGAGGGGGCTCAGCACCAAGCTCCGTGACCGTCTCAACACCGTCAGGGCCAACAGTTACAATGAGTTGGTCAACATGGCTATCTCCCAGGAAGACTGCATCTTGGCTCGGCAGGCGGAGAAGAAGAGGAAGACCCCTGTGGCAGGACCCTCGTCTCAGCCACAGCGCTTCAGGATTGTGTCTGACTCACAGAGCAGGGGACCTCAGCAGCAGCAAGGGAGGTGGGTGATCAGGCCACCGCAGCAGCAGCAGCAGCAGGCACCCAACCGCGCCCAGTTTCCAGCTCAGAGGAACAATCAGCAGCAGCAGTACCGCCAGGCCAATGATAACAGGTGTTTCACTTGTGGCAGCACTGGGCATTATGCCAAGAATTGCCCCAAGAATCAGCAGAGGCAGGGGCAGAATGTTAACCAGAACCAAGGAAAGAGGCAGAAAGTGCAGGTGAGGCAGGGCAAGCTGAACTTCACTACAATGGCTGACATCCCAGAGGGAGCCCCCGTCATGACTGGTATCTTTACAGTTTTAAATTTTCCTGCTATTGTTCTTTTCGATTCTGGTGCTTCACATAGTTTTGTCAGTGCCAAATTTAGTGTCAAGTGCCAGTTGCCTTTTTGCCACACCCACGGGGCTATTACCATTTCAACCCCAGGAGGCAGGATTGCCACAAATCAAATCAGCAGGCATGTGCCCATAAAGTTTGGTAGTCTAATAATTAAAACCACCCTCCTCGTTTTGGGTTTGGACAGCGTGGATATCATATTAGGTACTGACTGGTTAACAAGGCACCGGGCGGTTCTTGACATTGCAGCTAGGGCCATTGAAGTGCACTCACCAACTTGTGGAGAAACCACATTGTTTCTGCCCGATCAGAGTTGCACCCGTTCTTGTGCATTCCTTATGATGGACTCCCCAGTGGAAGAGATCCCCGTCGTCTGTGACTACCCCGACGTTTTTCCCGATGAATTGCCAGGAATGCCACCCGACAGAGATATTGAGTTTGCCATTGAATTGCAACCCGGAACGGCTCCTATCTCCAAGAGACCTTATAGGATGCCTCCCGCGGAGTTGGCAGAATTGAAGAAGCAACTGCAAGAATTATTGGACAAGGGGTTTATTCGTCCAAGCACTTCACCATGGGGATGTCCCGCCTTGTTCGTGAAGAAGAAGGATGAGAGTTTGAGGATGTGTGTTGATTACCGCCCTCTCAATGCGGTGACTATCAAAAACAAGTACCCGTTACCCCGCATTGATGTTCTATTTGATCAATTGGTAGGAGCCAAGGTATTCTCCAAGATAGACCTTCGCTCAGGCTACCATCAGATCAAGATCCGTGCCAGTGACATTCCCAAGACGGCTTTCTCTACCAGATATGGGCTCTATGAGTTTTTGGTAATGTCTTTTGGGCTAACCAATGCCCCGGCTTATTTCATGTACTTGATGAACTCAGTATTCATGCCAGAATTGGATAAGTTCGTGGTTGTTTTCATTGATGACATTCTGGTTTATTCCAAGAATGAGGCTGAGCACACTAAACATCTACATATCGTGCTTCAGAGACTTCGTGACCATCAGTTGTATGCTAAGTTGTCCAAGTGTGAGTTCTGGCTGAAAGAAATAAAATTCTTGGGTCACACAATCTCTCAGGATGGGATATCAGTCGACCCTGAGAAGGTGCAAGAAGTGATGGACTGGAAACCCCCGACTACAGTGAAGCAGATTAGGAGTTTTCTGGGATTAGCAGGATATTACCGACGATTTATTCCAGATTTCTCCAGAATTGCCAAGCCAATGACTGAACTGTTGAAGAAAGGGGCCAAATTTGTGTGGAGCCAAAAATGTGAGGATGCTTTTCATACCTTGAGGCAACATTTGACAACAGCTCCAGTGCTAGCCCAACCCGACAACACCAAGCCATTTGAAGTTTATTGTGATGCTTCTGGTACCGGATTGGGTTGTGTGTTGATGCAAGAGAACAGAGTGATTGCTTATGCTTCCCGAGCACTCAGACCCCATGAGCAGGACTACCCGACACATGATCTGGAGTTGGCAGCAGTAGTTCATGCCCTCAAGATATGGAGACACTACTTGATGGGAGCTCACTATAACATTTACACTGATCACAAGAGCCTCAAGTACATTTTCACTCAGGCAGATCTGAACATGAGGCAGAGAAGGTGGTTGGAATTAATCAAGGACTATGATTTGGAGGTGCATTACCATCCTGGCAAGGCAAATGTTGTGGCAGATGCTTTGAGCCGAAAGGCCCAATGTAATTGCATGAACATGGATGCAAGAATCACCACCTTGTGTGATGAGTTGTGCAAGCTGAACCTGGAAGTTGTTCCTTCCGGTGAATTGAGATATATTGCAGTGGAGCCCACATTGCAAGAACAAATAGCTCAGGCACAGTTTGGGGATAAGGGAGTTCAGGTTATCAAAGAAATGATCAAGCTGAAGGCAGAGAAATATAAGTGTTTCCGTCAGGACAGCAAGGGAATTTTATGGTTTGAAGATCGATTGGTTGTTCCCAAGGACCCAGAGCTCAGAAAGAAGATATTGGATGAAGCTCACCTTTCTAAGTTCTCCATGCACCCTGGTAGCAACAAGATGTACCACGATCTCAGACCTCTTTATTGGTGGACCAGGATGAAGAGGGAAATTGCCAAGTACGTTTCAGAATGTGACACTTGTCAGAGGGTAAAAGCTAGTCATCTGAAAGCAGCAGGCCCTTTGCAACCCCTTCCCATACCCTCTTGGAAATGGGAGGACGTTTGCATGGACTTCATAGTAGGATTACCCAATACCTCCAGGCACCATGATTCCATATGGGTTATTGTGGACAGGTTGACCAAGACTGCTCATTTCTTACCAGTGCACACTACCCACCGGACGGAGAAGTATGCGGAAATTTACATCGACCAGATAGTTCGTCTGCATGGGATACCAAGGACCATAGTTTCTGACCGAGGAGCACCTTTTGTGGCACGATTTTGGGAGCAATTACAGGAATCACTTGGGACCCATGTAATCCGAAGCTCAGCATATCACCCTCAAACAGATGGTCAGACAGAAAGGGTAAATCAGGTTTTGGAAGACATGTTGAGAGCATGTGCACTGCACTATGGAAAGGACTGGGACAAGTGTCTCTCCTTAGCGGAGTTCTCTTACAATAATAGCTATCAGTCCAGTCTGAAAATGGCACCTTTTGAGGCTTTGTATGGGAGAAGATGCAGAACCCCGTTGAATTGGTCTCAAGCAGGAGAGAGGGAGATATTTGGGCCAGATTTGGTAATTGAAGCAGAGGAAAAGGTCAGAGTCATCAGGAAGAACTTGGAAGCTGCTCAGGCCAGGCAAAAGAGTTATCATGACCGGAGACGGAAGCCACTACAGTTTGAGGTGGGAGATCATGTCTATCTCAAGATATCGCCAACCAAGGGTATCCAGAGATTTGGGATCAAGGGCAAGTTGACCCCTCGATACATTGGACCCTATAAGATCAAGGAAAGTTGTGGACCCGTAGCTTACCAATTGGAATTGCCACCCCATATGTCAGCAGTTCACAATGTGTTCCATGTATCTCAGCTGCGGAAATGTGTTCGTCTGCCCACTGAAGTGCTACCAGAACCAGACATTGAGATAGAACCAGACTTGTCCTACCAAGAGTACCCCGTCAAGGTATTGGATCAGAAGGAAAGGTCAACTCGGGCGAGGTCAATCAGAATGTATAAGGTTCAGTGGAGTCACCATTCAGTAGAAGAAGCTACATGGGAGACGGAGGATTTTCTACGCTCTCGCTTCCCCGACTTTCTACCCAAAGGAATCGGTATGTAACCCAAAACCCCACCCCCACCTGCCCTTTGAAGTCAATTATAAGAAAAATTTAGATAACAAGGATAATCTAAGTTATGGACTTAACTTAAGAAGGGCTTCCTTCTGAAGTTGCAAAGAGGATGACATTCGAAGAGCAGTTAGGAAGGTGGAACTTGAGTTTAAAGAGAAAGTGGCACCAGCACACCTTCAAAGCATCCCTCCAAGGGACTCTACCTGAAATCTCGGGACGAGATTCCTTTAAGGGGGGAGGGCTGTAACACCCCAGGTGTTACCTTGACTAGAGCCCACCTTGGCACTAAAAAGGCTGTGATCACAAGTAGTAGAGACTTAAGGGAACATATAAGAACCTTGGAGTTATTGAGTTAATCAAGTTATAAATGGCCTAAGAAGTATTAATCAAACCCTTGCACACTTTTTACTTGGATAGAAGGGAAAAAGAACCCTAGGCCCTCCTAAACCCTATCTTCTAAATCTTGGTTAAAAAGGGGGGGGGAAGAGTGTGTGAACAATGTGCAAAACACGAGTGATCCTTAGCAAAACCCTAAGCAACGTGATAACCATCAATTAGGGGAGGGTAATGTTGCAAAAAGACCCCTGGAGAAACCCTAAATCAAATCTCCAAGTAGAGAGAGAGCTAGAGCTCTCCATTTCTCTCTAAGTGTAGAATTAACCCTAAATTAAAGATCAGTTGTGTTCACCTAGCTAATAGCACCAAAACCCTAGGGTCTAAATAGCAAAAAGGAGCCAAATTATCTAAGGAACCCCCTGGAAAAAGTGGGAACCGAGACTTGGACGTTTGACAGGTTTTGACATCGGTTTTGTCGCGGTGTGGGCAGTGAGACAAACCAAACTTGGCGCCTGTTTATCTCCTGACCTAGGGCGTATCCTCCCTTGGGACTCACATGAAATAGGTAGCTCTAAGTGCAGGGAAGAGATCTCCCACAGGCGACATGGCAAGATTCGTACACTTGGCCGCTCAGCAGAGCGAAGAACACGGGCAGAAGCAACGCGCCACGTGTTCGACGCACTCTGAGCTCGCCAGAGCACGCCCGCGCGCGCCCCGCGTGCCCGCGTCGCGCCAAACGGCCAAGCCAGCGCCCTGGTCCGCGCCCGCGCCTATAAAACCCTCCCAAGCTTCGACCGTACCCTTCCGCACCCACCCGACCCTCGCCAGGAGCTTGGTTCACCGCCGTTGGCCAGTGCGCAGCTTGTCCGCGGCCACCCAGTCCCCCTGCCACCGTAGACCGGCCCGCCCATCCTTTTCCAGCCCCGTCCAGCCCTCGGAGAAGACTGTGCACCCCTCCGTGAGGCTCCCCGAGCAAGGAATCGGGGTTTGCTTCACCAGAGAGGCCGGCCCAAGGTCGCCGGAGCACTAAACCTCGCCGGAGTACGTGGACCGGGTAATCCACTCAGCCATTCTTCGATTCTTTGTGCACACGTTCACTACGTCACCCCTTGAAGCTCACCGTGCCCTTGGATTGGACCAGCTCGCCGTAGTTTGGCCGGTACACTCGCCGCCGACGAGCACACCCGCCTGCGCTCGTGGACCGGGCGACTCCGACCGCCTCCGGCGACGACCCGCACCTCGGCGTGACCGTCGCGACCTCCTGAACATCCTTGACCACCTCGCCGGACCTCCCTCGCCGCCGGTAAGCCGCGCCGTCCTTTCTTTCCTACTGGCTACTGTTCTGTTTAGGGGAGGGACCGCGGGTGTGAGGGAGAGAACCCTGGGGGGGTTAAGTGTAAAGTCAGAGACTCACATGAATAGTGGCCTGAGGGTAGATCTGCGAGATTTGAATCAGTTTAACCCCAGGGGTCTCGGCGCAAACTGTTTTTCCAGTAAAGCTTTAATAAAATCTGTTTTAAATTCAAACAGAAACTTTAAAAACCCATAACTTCTGTTTGGTTTATCCAAATTTAGTCAAACCAATTTTGCCAGACTCTAAATAATGTAACCTGTCTAAGAAAAATATAAAACCCCATATGAACTAGAGAAAAATATCAGGGTCTGATTTATTTTCAGTTTTGGCCAGAAGCTTAATAATAGCAAGAAAAATAGTTGTACTATTTAACTAGGGTTAGAAAAATTTGGAGAAGTTTATATCTACCCACTGACCTAGTTAAAAATGTTAAACCTCTCTGTCCATTACATTAAGATAGTTTTAACCCCTTATTCTATAATATGCTTAAGTTTAAGGAAAATAGAAAAAGTGATATAAATGATGAACCAGAGAGCACACCTATTTTTGTTGAGATACTTAGTCAATATAGTTCACTGGAAAAATGTATCATACCCTGTTGTAGTGTAAGATAAGCAAGATACCTTTTAAATGAAGAAAATAGGGATAACTTAGAAAAACCCTACAAAAATACCCCTAAGGTGAAACCTCCCCAAACCTTAGGATAACAAATGTTTGGATAATAAGAACTTAAGAAAAATCTGAAATCTGTTGTTTGATATTTTTCAAATAACAAGTTAGTTCTAATCACCCTTTGTGCACCAAACTTCACAAATCCATCATTAATTAACCACCATGTTGCTCTCTGCCATTTTTGGTACAAGAGCTTTTCATCACTGTTTGAGGCCAGCAAAAATAACCATTAGGTCAGAAACCACTGTAATAAAGGACTTGTAGTGTAAAGTGGCCCATTTTGCCTAACTATTGTTATTTTTGTTTAAAGCCTAGCTTTTATACTTTAAGCCTCAAATTATCAAAACAAGCTAGTATAGCCAGTGACAACCCACTGTAATTTTTACAAAATTTTTGGAAATTTTTAAACTACTGTCATAGTTCATACCCTACTAGAAACCCTAGGTGGAAATTAAGAAAGGAAAATGGATGATGGAATTTAATGTCCTCCTAAGACCTTTATAATTGTCCACTGAAATCTATAAAGGCAATACAAATCCAATATGTTATTTTAAAAAGAAAACCTAAACCTAAAAGGTGATAAGCCTATGTATACCACTAGAAGACCCTCGTAACCAAGAAACCCTAAGTTAATTCTTGACTTAATTTCTGTAGCTAAATGTTCTTAAATCTTGCATAATTATAACATACATGTTCATTGCATTCGATAGACTGTAATCTTGCTGACGGAGAGTACGTCCTCGTGCCGGAGCAAGGAGCTACCCAGGAGGTTGCCCCAGACCCAGCACCAGAGCCTGCACCAGAGGACCTGCCTGCCACTGCTTTGGAAGGCAAGCCCCGGTTTTATGCATAACCGTTTATATATGCTATTTTACTACACTTAATGTTTGTAGGCTTGTACTGTGCACTTAAGTGTAGGAGTTGTTTGGAACCTTAGTTGCATGAACTCAGGATTTCCTTTTGAGATGGATACTAGTATGCTAGGTCGAGTAGCTGCTTTATTAAGTAGGATCTCGGTAGAAGTCGAGTGATTTTTCTAGCACTCGCGCTGAGGTCAGGAATTGGCTGTATCCACTTCCCTATCATATTGATGTTGGTTTGTGGGCAACAATCCATGGGGATTGGGTGTTCACGGGATAAAAAGTTGATTAAGGATTAAGGTGTGGTACCGTGAGTCAAGCGTTTGAACGTACTAAACACATACCGAGAAATATGGTAAATCGGTAAGCCTAGTACCTGATTGAACCTGCCAGTGGACTTTACCCCTCACGCGACCTGAGACGTAGTCTCCCATTCCGGTTATGGTGGGTACAAGTGCTGTCACTGCACGACGGCCAGTCGGGGTCAGTGAGGCATTGTACGCCAAGGCGGTGAGCCCTGATCTGCTGCCAGGGAATCGATGGGGACGGTTGATATGTGTGGGGACGGAGTGCTCCTGCATGTCGTGTGTTTAGGTTTACCTTGCAAGGATAAAAACCCGATTCGAATCGTCTGCTTCTCGCAGCTAATGAGACTGCTTGATCCATGCTGCTACATTGAGTAACAAGTGGAACTGGTTGAGATGATACAAACTGTTGATTGCTAATAATGCTTGCTACTATGTATGAATAGATAGTACACTTTTAGCCTTAAGAGAGTCACACTTAATTTTGATTAAGTTAAAATCTTGATTTAGAAACTCAGCTAGTGCTTTTGGCAACCAAACCCCCACAGCCAAACAGCTGCATGTCTAGAGGTAGAGGAGTATAGACTCCTCACACCGGGTAAGTCTAGCTGAGTATTAGTATACTCAGCCTTGCTTGTGGCATAATTTTTACAGGTTCTCTGGAGGACATGGTTGCTGGAGTGACTTGGCCGTCCACCTTACCACCGGGTCGGACTGTCGAGTGGGACCCTGCCTCGGCTGAGGAGGAGCATGAGGAGTGATGGGATAGGCTTCCCCATCTCTCCATTTATTTGTCGTTAGTTTATTTCCGTTGCACTCCAAAACAATGATGGCTACTTTTGCGAAAACTCCAATGGTGACAATGGTGATGTAATAATTTAATACTCTTTCATGTATGGTTTTATGCTTTATTGTATTTGCTCTGTGACTCACCATCGAGTGAGATTGTGGTACTTGATCCTGTCAGTGGCCGTGTCGGACTAGATCCGAGGAATTGACGGGTTATTCCCATTTAAGTGTGGTCTAGCCTCTAAGGCAGGGCTTGGGCACTTAAGTTGGAATAATTTGGGCAGTTCCGCCACAGAAGCCCCTTGATCATGGCCTCAATGACAATTTCGTTGGGCACTGTTGGTGCCTATGCCCTCAAACGCAAGAACCTCCGGACGTACGCCTGAAGGTACTCTTCGTGATCCTGGGTGCACTGGAATAGAGCTTGAGCCGTGACCGGCTTCGTCAGGAACCCTTGGAAACTAGTTAACAACAAGTCCTTCAGCTTTTGCCACGAAGTGATCGTTCCTGGTCGAAGGGAGGAGTACCAGGTTTGAGCAACACTCCTGACAGCCATAACAAAAGATTTGGCCATGACCGCAGTATTGCCACCATACGAAGATACTGTTGCTTCGTAGCTCATCAAAAACTGCTTCGGGTCTGAGTGGCCATCAAATATGGGAAGCTGAGGCGGCTTGTAGGACGGAGGCCAAGGTGTAGCCTGCAGCTCAGCGGACAGAGGAGAAGCATCATCAAAAACAAAATTCCCATGATGGAAATTGTCATACCAGTCACCTTCATTGAGGAAACCCTCCTGATGAAGGTCTTGGTGCTGAGGCCTTCGGTGTTGCTCATCCTGAGTAAGATGACGAACTTCCTCAGAGGCTTCGTCTATCTGCCTTTGCAGTTCAGCTAGCCTGGCCATCTTTTCCTTCTTCCTTTGCACCTGTTGATGAAGCATCTCCATGTCTCTGATTTCTTGGTCTATCTCATCCTCTGGCTGTGTCGGGCTAACAGCCTTCCTTTTCTGGCTTCGGGCTTCCCGAAGAGAGATAGTCTCCTGATTGTGGTCCAGCGGTTGGAGAGCTGCAGTGCCAGTTGCTGAAGCTTTCTTCGGCGCCATAGCGAAGGTTTATGATCGCCGAAGGTGTTCAAAAACTCAAAGAGTGGAAGTGAGTTCACCGGAGGTGGGCGCCAATGTTGGGGACTTGTTCTCAAATGCTTTGAATTAAGAACAAGGCAACATAGAAAATGTTAATCAGAAAAGTCCTTCGTCCTTCGAAGCATTATTTCCCTTAGGATATAATGATTTTCGGACGAAGGTTATGAGGGATATACCTTCATAAATACACTATACAGTGACGAAGGATGAATCATAAGGAATATGAAGGATAACATAGACAATTGTATATTATTATTAACTTATTTTTGCATTATTATTACGTAGAAACAGAAATAACATCGAATTACAAATGTACCTTCAGCTTGAAGGAGATGAAAGTACAAGCGTGACACAAAAGTGAATGCCAAAATCCGCGTGAACAGTACGGGGGTACTGTTCACCTATTTATAGGCACGGGACACAACCCATACAAAATTACATTCATGCCCTTTACATTTGATAATAATTCTATAGTAATCTATCGAGGTCTGAATAGCCTTTTCATCTTTAAGTCGGTTTCATTTTCTGCTACCATGCCGAAGCTTTTCCTGTTCACATCTTCGGCGCTGTATCAACCTTCGTATTATTCTGGTCTTCTCCTGCTGCGATACCGACTTGAGTCCGAAGATACCTGTTCACACATTATACTCCAGAAATATTGTTAAATCCTGTTTTTGAGGACCTTCGTAAGCCGAAGGCCCCCAACAGGTGCTTTGCTAGCTGAAGTTGGATTGCTAAAAGAAAGGGGTCTGACTGCAGAAGCTGTGGTCGCTGACTTTGTTTTCAAGAACATTCAACCGCTAAAAGACAGAGCATATCTAGCCTATCTGTATTGAGGCTTTGCTGATTCGACTCGGGTAACCAACAGAAGAATTCCTGCCTTGGACTTGGTGGGCCGGCTCGAGATGATACTCAGAGGCAAGGTGTCGAACGTCGGTGCTCCTGTTGCATACTCGGTTTGGAATCTGCCTCCTTCCAAGGCCTTTACCAGTTTTGTGTCAAATCCTCCTACTGGTGATAGCAGTTTGGGCCTTAGAGTGCGACCCTCTCCCGAAGAGGTTAGTGCTTTGGTTGCCTCACTTGAAGAAATTCCTGACGATGAGAGGCAGGTTCATTTTGAGGTGCCTTTAAATCCAAGTGATGCAGAAATAAGTGCCATGCTGGATATGCTAGCTAAATATTCTTCTGATGCAGTCCCTACTGAAACACTGGCGGTAGCACCCATCCTAGAGGCTAGCGAAGCTTTAGATATTCAGAAGTCTGACAATGTTCGTCCGAAGCATTCTCGCTGAGCCAATCAGCCTGCTTCTCCTGTTGACGGGAAAAAACAGAAGAAGAGACGTCTTCGTCGAGTGTCTAGTTTGGATCAGGATGCTGGTCCTTCCGTTCCTGCTACTGAAGAAGTGCCAATGCCTGTATTTGCTGAAACTGAACCCAATGGGTGTGACCTGGATGACGCTGACCCCAATGAGTGTGACCTGGATGATGCTGACCCTAATGGGTGTACTGTCCGCGTTGTTGATGAGGGTGAGGAGGAGGAGGATGAAATCCCTCTAACTCGGAAGAACAGCCGACGCTATATTGCTAGTGGCGAAAGTAGTGGTGTTCCTTATCCAGCCCTGTCCGCTCTTGTTGGTCTACAAGAATTGTCTCTGGCCAACTTTGATCAGACTCTTGAGGATATGGTCCCAGAAGACCTGTTGTCCGAGCCAACAGATGGTGGCATGATGGACGTTTCCGCTGATGTGCCTAATGCTGGGCTGGAGTTGTCCCGGGCGGCGTCCTGCACCTCATCGACCTTGGAGCGCAGTCTTAAGGGTCAAGAGGTTGGCCTGGCTTGCACTGTTCCTATGGAAGTGGTTGAAGGTCCTTCAACCTTAGAGGTGGCTGCCTCAGATGGCTTGGCCCTCAAAGATAGCGCTGGTGCTTACCCAGCCCCTGAGGGTGTTGCCGGGGATGATCCGGCTCGGATGGGTAGCACGAGCGATGACCCAGCCCCCGAGGGTGTCCGAGTTGGTTCTCCCTCTAACACTTCCATGGATGTTCACGTGGGATCTTCCCCTCCGCACCCTGATTGTATGGTAGCAGCACGGGTTTCATGTCGAGAGGTCGCTTTAGAGGTCAGCGTTCCTGATGACAGAGTTCTGACTTCTGCTGGTGACACTGACATGGTTCCCAATGATGCATTCCGGGTTGTCCCAGTTGGTGACCCTTCAGCAAGCCGTCAGTTGATTTCCCACGACTTGGGGGTTCCCTCATTCTTCTCCAACCTCCACGTAACTTGGTTTCTTCTGCCCTGACTTTTACTTTAGGTAGACTGCTGTTATTATGCTCATCTGTTCTTAATGACTGGCATTGGTGGATGAGATGGCTGGTTGGTTGAAATCACAGGGGACCTCTGTCCCAGGAGGGGCTTTATCCCTAACGCATTGGAATCCAGTGTTACTTCAGTGGCGAGTATCTGACTTGGAGATGGCAAATGCTGGTTAGTGTCCTTTGTTCCTTCATTGGCTGTTTGAGTAATCTGCTTTATAGCTGAACACCCTTGCTTGACTATTTCCTGACAGACATGGCCTGGCGATATTCTGACCTTCAAGAAAGGTATTCTCAAAGTCAGGCTGCATTGGCCCAGGTTTCTGCCTCTCTGAATGATGCTAACTCCACTCTCCGTGCTCAACTTGATTCTGAAAAGGTGGCCACTGAATTGAACTTTCACTTGCCCTTGTCTGTTATGCTTTTAGTGCTTGCTTGTCGTTGGAGAAACCGGCTCTTCTCTGCAGGAGGAGAAACGTGCTCTTGCTACTTCTCGCGACAATCTGGAAAAGTTATACCGTGATGCCAGCAACTCGTTGACTATCTTGGAGAAGGAGTCATCATTTTACCATGGAGGACTTGGATACCATCGCTACAAGCTGCAAGAGTCTCAAGATGATATGATTCGCCTCAGGCAATTGGTGTCGAACAAGGATACTGTCATCAAGGATCTGCGTGCTTCCAAAAAGTCGGCAGTCCGAGATCTAGCTAGAAGCCGCTCGGTTGGCTATCAAGGCCGCTGAAGATACTTCTGCTACTCTGAAGGCCCAGCGCGACAAAGCCATGGACAAAGCCGTTCGCGAGGGGCGAATTCTGATGAGGAGACCCGGCGTGGTTGTTCCCGACGACATAGTGGCAGATGTGAATGCCGCTCCCGATTCTTCGAGTCGTCCTTCCTCGTCGGTTGCACCTGAGAAAAACATTTCCAAATAGAAAACACTGAATGCCTTGAGTATATGGTTAGTGTGCTTCGATGTTCCGTTAGAAAACACTTTTTGGTACCGAATACTGTTATTGTTTTCCCGTTGTTAGAATTCAACGGTATCTAAAGTCGTAAAAGTAAGTGCATTATGATGGTTTTGAATTATTTTGTGGGGCATAGAGATCGCCCTGGGATGAATAGTCGCGAACGCGCCGAATGTGCCGTGCCAATTTAAGTCGTTGCCAACTTAAATCGATCGTTCCGCTATCAGGGGTATAGTGATCGCCGACTTAAACCGATTGCTCCGTTAGCAGGGTATAGTGGTCACCCTTAGTTAAGTAAGCGTGAGCATGTCGCACCGTCTTAAGTCATCGCTGACTTAAGCCGATTGCTCCGTTAGTAGGGTATAGTGGTCACCCTGAGTTAAGCGCGAGCATGTCGCACCGTCTTCAGTCATCGCTGACTTAAGCCGATTGCTCCGTTAGTAGGGTATAGTGGTCACCCTAAGTTAAGTAAGCATGAGCATGTCGCACCGTCCTAAGTCATCGCCGACTTAAGCCGATTGCTCCGTTAGTAGGGTATAGTGGTCACCCCGAGTTAAGTAAGTGTGAGCATGTCGCACCGTCTTAAGTCATCGCCGACTTAAGCCGATTGCTCTGTTAGTAGGGTATAGTGGTCACCCCGAGTTAAGTAAGCGTGAGCATGTCGCACCGTCTTAAGTCATCACCGACTTAAGCCGATTGCCCCGTTAGTAGGGTATAGTGGTCACCCCGAGTTGAGCAAGAATGCAGATTGACAATGAACAATTCTTGAAGTCTTTTTATTGATGATGCATTTCCCAATTTACAGAATACATTGTCGCCCCAATAGCTTTTGAAATATAGCTAAGGATAAAACTTCCTGAGGTGTTCTATGTTCCATGAGTTCCCAATTTCCATGCCGTCCATCTGAGTGAGGCGGTATGATCCCGGTCGAGAGACTTCAGCTACTACGAATGGTCCTTCCCATAGAAGTGACAATTTGTGTCGTCCCTCCCCCGTTAGAATTCGACGGAGGACGAGATCTCCCACTGCGAAGGATCGAGGTCGTATGGCCTTATCGTGATAGTGCCTCAGAGTTTGCTGATACCGTGCTGATTGAATTACCGCGTTCAGGCGTTCTTCTTCGAGCACATCAACATCCTCCAGCCTAGTAGCCTCAGCTTCTGCTATGTTTTCAAAGATCAACCTTGGTGCCCCAAACTTGAGATCAGCAGGTAGCACTGCCTTCGAACCATAGACCATGAAGAAACGAGTGTTTCCATGCAGGGCTCGACTAGGTTGAGTTCTCAGGCTCCAAACGACGTACGGCAATTCTTTGATCCACTTTCCTGTGAACTTTTCATTTTTGTTGAAAACTTTCTTTCTGAGCGCCTCCAATATCATCCCGTTGGCTCTTTCTACCTGCCCGTTGGCTCTTGGGTGTGCCACCGAGGCATATTTGATCTGAATGCTCTTTTGCTCGCAGAAATCGAAGAACTCTGAGCTTGTGAAGTTGGATCCTTGGTCGGTTATGATGTTATTTGGTATTCCAAACCTGAATATTATATCTTGTATGAATTCCACTGCCTTAGCTGAAGTTAGGGAAGTAATGGGTTTGAATTCTATCCACTTGGTGAATTTGTCGATAGTAACCAGTACATGAGTGTATCTTCCTTGAGCTTTTCTGAAAGGTTCAATCATATCCAATCCCAAGCATGTGAACGGCCAGGTTACGAGTATGGTTTGTAGTTGCTGTGCCGGTAGATGCTGCTGTTTTGACAAGTACTGGCAGGCTTCGCACCTCTGAACTAACTTGGCTGCATCACTTTTTGCTGTTGGCCAGTAGAAACCCGACCTGAAGACTTTCCCAACCAGGGTCCTGGATGCTGCGTGCACTCCACATTGCCCAGCATGGACCTCATCCAGAAGTTGCTTTCCAGTAGCTAAGAGAATACATTTCATGAGGACTCCTGACGCGCCCCTTCTGTATAGCGTTTCCCCAATGAGTGTATAGTGAGCTGACTGCCTTGCAATGCGCTCGGCGGTATTTTTGTCATCTGGTTCCTCTTCATTCCTTATATATTTGATGATCGACTCCCTCCAGTCATCAGGATTTGACTCTGGTTGGCTCAGAGTATTGCATTCTTCTACCCGATCCACTGAAATGCTCGGGCGCGACACTTCTTGGACAAAAATTCCAAGCGGGACCTGAGTCCGACTAGACCCCAGCTTAGATAATGCGTCAGCTGCCGCGTTGCGGTCTCTCTCCACATGATGAAATTCCAAACCTTCAAATTTATCTTCTAGTTTCCGGACAGCAGTGCAATATTTTCCCATGGAATCATTCGAGCAATCCCATTCTTTGTTTATCTGACTTATGACCACCAGAGAATCTCCATATACCATCAGTCTCTTGATGCCCAGTGATATGGCAATGTTCAACCCGTGAATCAGAGCTTCATACTCGGCTGCTGTTGTTAGATGCCAGGAATAACAATTGAAGAGCGTACTTGAGTTGTTCACCTCCGGGTGCAATAAAGAGGATCCCTGCACCTGCTCCCTGCAGCTTCAATGAGCCGTCAAAATGCATTCGCCATACTTCTGCGGTTTCTGGGTTATCCGGTACCTGTTGCTCGGTCCATTCTGATACGAAGTCAACCAGTGCTTGAGTTTTGATAGTAGTGCGAGGTCGAAATTCGATGTCATGAGATCCCAATTCACAGGCCCACTTGGCTACTCTTCCGATGGCTTCTTTGTTGTGGAGAATATCCCCTATTGGAAATCCAGTGACTACTATGACTTTGTGGTCGTCGAAGTAGTGCCGAAGTTTGCAAGCAGTTAGAAGTACTGCATACAATAGCTTTTGAACCTGAGGATATTTCTTCTTTGAAGAGCCCAGAACTTCACTGATGAAATAGACAGGGTGCTGTACTGGGTATGCATGTCCTTCTTCCGCTCGCTCGACTACTAACGTGGTGCTCACCACGTGAGTCGTGCAAGAGATGTATAATAGCAGATCTTCTGCTGGTTGAGTCGGCGTGGCTCGGTGTGGCGGTTTCAGCACTGGTGGTGTTGTCAAGAATTTTTTCAGCGCATCTAGAGCTTCTTGTGCTTCTGAAGTCCACCGAAATTTGTCCACCTTCTTAAGTAACTTATAGAATGGTAAGCCTTTTTCTCCTAGCCTTGATATGAACCTGCTTAGGGCTGCCATACACCTAGTGAGTCTTTGAACTTTCTTTTGTGATTGTGGTGCTTCCATCCTCATGATAGCTTCGATCTTTTCTGGATTGGCTTCAATTCCCCGGTGGCTAACAATAAACCCTAGCAACTTTCCTGCCGGCACTCCGAAAACACACTTTTCGGGATTAAGCTTCCATCTGTATCGTCGTAAACTATTGAAGACCAGCTGTAAATCTTCGATGAAATTTTCTGAATCCTCTATCTTGATCACCACGTCATCCACATATGCTTCCACACGCTTGCCCCAGTGATTGGCTAAGCATGTCTGAATAGCCCTCTGATAAGTTGCTCCAGCGTTTTTGAGGCCGAACGGCATGGAGGTATAGCAGAAGGCTCCAAACGGGGTGATAAATGCCGTTTTTTCCTCGTCTTCTTTTGCCAAACTAATCTGATGATACCCAGAGTAGCAATCCAAGAAAGACAGCATAGAGCATCCGGCGGTTGAGTCCACCACCTGGTCGATTCTAGGAAGCCCGAAGGGATCCTTTGGACAGTGTTTGTTGAGATCCGTATAGTCAACGCACATGCGCCAATCCACTTTATTCTTTTTGAGTACAAGAACAGGGTTGGCTAACCATTCAGGATGTAACACCTCTCTAATGAATACGGCCGCAACCAAGCGAGCCAGCTCAGCACAGATGGCTTCTCTCTTGTCGGGCGTAAAGCGACGTAATTTTTGTCGTATTGGCCTCGCCTGGGGGTAGACCTTCAATTTGTGCTCGGCTAGCTCTCTCGGGACTCCCGGCATATCCGCAGGTTGCCATGCGAATATGTCTCGGTTGTCTTGCAGAAACTGGATGAGCGCGCTTTTCTATTTGTCAACCAGGCTGGAGCTGATGATGACGGTTTTGCGCTCGTCAGCGAACCCGAGGTTGATCCTTTTGGTTTCTTCAGTCGGCCGCATAGAGGTCACGGCTTGAGCTTCGTTCGCGGGGACCGCGAGGTCTTCCTTAGGCTTTGAGTTTGCCCGTGCAGAGGAAATCGCCGATGGTTTGGTGGTGAGGGCCGCCTGAATGGCCACTCGAAAACATTCTGCGGCGCCTTAGAAGTCGGCACGCACAGTTATGATCCCTTGTGGTCCTGGAAACATTTCGCAGTCGAAGTTTGCCACCTCGAACCTCAGGAACTCGGTTCTGTAGTTTTTCGGAGTTCCGAAGGTGACTGGCATGTAGATGTGGCCCAGCGGGTACTCTCCTTCAGTCGGCACGATGCCGAAGAAGGGTGTGTCCGACTCATGGAGCTCTTTGAGGGGAACTCCCAAGCCTTAGAGCGTCCAGGGGAAGGTGACGTTGATGCTGCTTCCCTCGTCCACTAGTACCTTCTTTACCCTGCTCTCTCGGATTACCGGATCGACGAGAAGCGGGTATTTGCCTAGGTGATCGAAGTTAAGCCATTGATCTGCCCGGGTGAAGGTGATCGGGTGCTCAGATCATCGGTATGGTGTGGGAGGGTCGGTGGCCGCCACCAGTATCTGACGATCGTTGAGCTTTTGTTGTCTCTTGCTTTCTTGTGACCCGTGTCCACCAAAGATTGACGTTGACTTCTCTGTCGACGCGCGGGAAGGCTCCTCCTCTTCCCTCCTCCTGCTGCCGGGGTTGTTGCGGTTCTCCCGGTCCTCCTCGTGGCGGGGGAGGAGGTAGAGGTTGAAAAGGTCGACCGTGCCCGACGGAGTGTTTGAAGTCCCTGCAGTTCTGGAGGGTGTGGCGCATGTCCTTGTGGTATGGGCACTGGGTGTCGAGGATGTCGTCCAGCGTGCGTTCACCTCCGCGAGGTCCTCCTCGAGCTTGAGAGGCGGGCGGTCCAGCGGCGTGGACCCCCTCACGAGGCCTCTTCTCCCAGCGCTTGTCGGGTTGCTGGTTCGTGTCGCGTCATGGCGCCGCTGGTGCAGGCTTCACTCCTCCGATGAGGTCCTGAGCTCGTTCGTCCGCGGTGATGTAGAGGATCGGCCTCCCGGAACAGTTGCTCGGAGGTAGTCGGCGCCTTCTATAATATGGCTCGGACGAATGCCGAGTCATTGGATCCCCTGTAGAAGTCCTCAATCACTGCTGCTTCCGCGACTTCAGGGATACGATTTCTCATGGTCTGGAATATTTTTAGGTACGACTGAAGAGTTTTGTGTAACACCCCAGGTGTTACTCAGGGTGTCCACCTAGGGCTACACAATTTAATCTACTATCACATGTGGGTTAGTTTGAGCAAAGTACATCAAACTTAGAATTCAAGGTCCTAAGCAAGTGCAACCCATCTTAGATATCATGCCCTAGCTTGTCATGCATCTAAAGGGGAGAATTGCCCAAAACCCTAAAGCAAACCCCTTTGGACAATAGGAACCCTAGGTGTAAGTAGGATCAAAAGGTCATGAAAAACCTTATGAATCATGACTTGGGCCAAATATAAAAGTTGTAGTATACTTCATAACCTATAAATAATAGTGAGAAAGTAACCCCAAAAAGATTTCAGAAAAGCCCCAAAAAGTTCACCAAAGGTTTGAACACAAAAGAAAAATCAGAAAATGCCTAAGTCCAAAACTAACCCTTGGGAAAAGATCACACATGTTCACCCTCATCCAAAATTCAAAACACTTCGACCCAATTGACAAAGTGGCGCCAAATTACCCCTAGAATGCCCTGGAGGAAGTTGACACCTACCCTAAGTCATTTGACACGACTTGGCATAGCTTTTGTCCCGGTTTGGACAACTATGACATAGGCAACTTCTCACCCCTCTATCTCCCTACCCCGACCATATCTCGGCTTGGAACTCACAGCAAAAAGATAGGATTTGGAGCAGAGAAGAGACCGTACACAGTGGTTTTGCCAAGATACACACGCTATGGTGCTCAAAATCGCCGTTGAAACATGGCAGAAGCAAGCTCCCACAGTGTTCGACGCGGGCTGACACTCGGGGGCGCTCAGAGCACGCCCGCGCGCGAACCCCCACGCACCCGCGGCCGCCCGTGACCACGCCCGCGCCACGGCTATAAAACCCATCCCAGAGCCTGGTTGTCCTCCCCGTTGCCTCCTCCGTACCACGCCTAACTCCCCCGAGCTAGCCCTTAGCTCCAGCGACCTCCCCGCGAACCGCCAGAGCCGCCCGAGGGCAACCACCATGGCCAGCCCCTTTCCCGCCCTCCTTCACTCGATCCAAGCCTTTGGATAGCTTCCCTGGGAGGCCGTAAAGCTTGCCAAGGCTTAAATCGAGGACCCACACCACCGGAATAGCGAAATCGTGCTCGCCGGAGATCAGAACCACGCCAACGCACGTGGACCGGGTAAGCCACTGCGCCATTTTTCGATTCAATGCACAGATAGCCTCTACATCACCCCGTGAAGCTCACCGTGCCATTGGATTGGACTAGGTCGCCGTGGTTTGGCCAGCACACCCGTCGCCGACGAGGACACCCGCCTGCGCACGTGGACCGGACGATTCCGGTCATCCCCGCCGTCAAGCCGTACATCGTTGTGACCGCCAGGACCTCCCGGAGCCAACCCCACCCCTCACCGGACCTCTCTCGCCGCCGGTAAGCCGCGCCACCCTTTCCTTTCGCGCGGGTATTGTTTAAACCTAGGGAGGGACCGCGGGGGAGAAGAAAAGAAAGCTAGGGGGTTTTGCGCAGTGTCAGTGACCCGGATGAATAGTAGCGCGAGGGTATAACTGAGAGAGTTAGTTTAGAAATAACCCAAGGACCTCGGTGCAAAGTGGTTTTCCAGGAAAACCTTAATTAAATCTGATTTAAAATTGAAACTAGCACTTGAATAATTCATATCTTCTGTTTTATTCATCCAAATTGAGTCAAACCAATTTTGTCAGATTTTAAATAATATGAACTACTGAAGAAAAATATGAAACCCCTATGTGCTACAGAAAACTTTAGGGTTCTGAGTTAAATACTGATTTGGCCAAAAGCTAAATAATAGGAAGAAAAATAGTTGCACAAATTAACTGAGAGTAAGAAAATTTGGAGAAGTACATGACCACCTACTGACCTATTTAAAAATGCTAAACCCCTCTGTACACCCCATTAAGGTAGCTTTTGCCATTTATTTTACAATATGCTTAAGGTTAAGAAAAATAGAAAAGGTGATTAAAATGATGAACCAGGGGGCACTCCTATTTTTGTTAGGGTACTTATTCAGTGTAGTTCACTAGAAAAATCTATTATACTCTGGTTTAATATAAAATAAATAGGACACCTTTTATTTTAAGAAAACAAGGAAAACTTGGAAAAACCCTAGAAAAATAACCCAAGGTGAAAACACCCCAAACCTTGGGATAACTAATGTTTTGTTATTATAAACATAGGAAAAATACAAAATCTGTTGTTTGATATTTTTCAAATGACAAGTTAGTTATAAGCACCTTTTTGACATAACACTTTAGAAAATCACAACTAAATAATCACCAATAAACTTTCTGTGATTTTTGGCACAAAAGCTTATTATTACTGTTAGATGCCAACAAAAATAACCCTTAGGGCAGAACCTACCCCTAGTTAAGAGTTGTAGTGTAAAGTGGCCCATTTACACAACTTTTGTTATTTTTGTCCAAAGCATAACCTTTTTATTTTGAACCTCAAACTCTTAGAACAGACTATATTGACCAATGACAAGCCACTGTAATTTTTACCATATTTTTGAAAATTTTGAAATCACTGCTGTAGTTCAAACCCACACTAAAATTCATAAAGAGAACATAAAGAAGGGGAAAAGGATATGATGGAAATTAGTGTGACCCTAAAACCCTTTGTAAATTGTCCACTAAAGTATATAAGGGGAATTACAAATCCACTATGCTTATCCTTAACAAAAACCTAAACCTAGAGTGATAAGCATAAACCACTAAAAGCCACGTATGACCAAGAAACCCTAAGTCACTCATTAACTTGGTTTTTCTTCCTTTAGCATAATGTTATTAAATCCTGCATAATCATGACATACATATTCCTTGCATTTCGATAGACTGTAACCTCGCTGACGGAGAGTACGTCCTCGTGCCGGAGCAAGGAGCTGCTCAGGATGTAGCCCCGGACCCAGCACCAGAGCCTGCACCAGAGGATCTGCCTGCCACAGCTTTGGAAGGCAAGCCCCAGTTTTATGCATAACCTATTATATATGCTATTTTACTATACTTAATGATTGTAGGATTGAATGTGCACTTAGGTGTAGGAGTTGTTTGAAACCCTAGTTGCATGATCTCAGGAATCCTTTTGAGATGGATACTAGTATGCTAGGTCGAGTAGCTGCTTTATTAACTAGGATTTCTGTAGAAGTCGAGTGATTTTTCTAGCACTCGCGCGAGGTCAGGAATTGGTTGTACCCACTTTCATATCATATTGATAGTTGGTTTGTGGACACGGATCCATGGGGATGCGTGGTCTACGAGAGGAAAATGAAATAAGGATTAACGTGCGGATACCTGTGTCAAGCGTTTGAATGTACTAAGCACATGCCGAGAAATATGGTAAATCAGTAAGCCTAGTACCTGATTGAACCTAGCAGTGGACTTTACCCCTCACACGACCTGAGACGTGGTCTCCCATTCCGGTTATGGTGGGTACAAGTGCGGTCACTGCACGACGGCAGTCGGGGTCAGTGAGGCATTGTACGCCAAGGCGGTGAGCCCTGATCTGCTGACGGGGAATCGATGGGGACGGTTGATGTGTGTGGGGACGGAGTGCCCCTACACGTCGTGTGTTTAGGTTTACCTTGCAAGGATAAAACTCGATTCGAATCGTCTGCTTCTCGCAGCTAATGAGACTGCTTGATCCATTGTACTGCATTGAGTAACAAGTGGAAATATGATGGGTTGATACAAGATGTTGATTGCTAAAAAATGCTTGCTACTATGTATGAGTAGATAGTACACATTTAGCCTTAAGAGAGTCACAATTAATTTGGCAAAGTTAAAACTTGACATAGAAACTCAGCTAGTGATTTTGGCAACCCAACCCCACAGCCAAACAGTTGCATGTCTAGAGGTAGAGGAGTAGACTCCTCACACCGGGTAAGTCTAGCTGAGTATTAGTATACTCAGCCTTGCTTGTGGCATAATTTTACAGGTTCTTTGGAGGACATGGTTGTTGGAGTGACTTGGCCGTCCATCTTGCCACCGGGTTGGACTGTTGAGTGGGACCCCGCTTCGGCTGAGGAGGAGCATGAGGAGTGATGGGACAGGCTTCCCCATCTCTCTATTTAATTATCGTTAGTTTTATTCTTCTACACTCGAACAATGATGACTACTTTTGCAAAACTCCGATGGTGATGTAATAATTTAATACTCTTATATGCATGGTTTTATGCTTTATTGTATTTGCTCTGTGACTCACCATCGAGTGAGATTGTGGTACTTGATCCTGTCAGTGGCCTTGTCAGACTAGATCCGAGGGATTGGCGGGTTATTCCCATTTAAGTGTGGTCTAGCCTCTAAGGCGGGACTTGGGCACTTAAGTTGGAATAATTCGGGCAGTTCCGCCACATTTTGTCCCCTCGGCGCTTGATGGATTTGAGGTCCCATGGTTGCGCCGGTTTGTCGGAGAGAGACTGAAAGTTGGCGGTGAAGCGCCGATTGAAATCGCTCCATTCTTCGATGCAGTGTCGGGGTAGGTGTCGCAGCCATTACAGTGCGTCTTGCCCGAGGACGATAGGCAAGTACCCGGTCATCTTGTCCTCGGTTGCCCCCGCTGCTCGGGTAGCGGTGGTGTAGACGGCCAGCCAGCCTCCCGGATCCTGCTTAGGTTCGTACTTGTCGACGTTGGAGACCTTGAAGTTAGGGGGCCATTGAGTGGCCCTGAGGCGTGGAGTGAGTGCCGATACTCCGCACGTGTCCTCCTGCCGTTGATGATGATGCCGGTCCCAGGGAGGAGAGTGGTTGTCGTGGTGCCTCGACCGTCCCCGGGTGGTGCCACCAGTTGAAGCCGTGGCCGACTCGGTCCTGGTAGCCTGACTTCGCGCTGGGATGCCGTGATCCCGGTCGTACTCTTCTCAGCGACGAATTTCGTTCTCGTGTCGTCGTTCGCGAAGCGTTGATGGAGCTCCGTGCATCCCACCGACTGTTGATGGCGTGTCGGAGATCATTCGGAGGGTGAGCGAGGGGAAGGAGATGATTGGCTGCTTGAGTGAACAGCCGCCGATAGCCCTCGGCATCGGGAGTCCGCGGGAGGCCATCTGCTATCCGAGCCAATACTCTGCCGACTTCACTCGGCGTGTTCATGGCTCGGGCGAAATCAGGGTTCAAGTTGCATCCGAAGAATGGATTTTCCTGGCGTTGCCTTGTTTCCTGCTTGGCCTATTCTTGAGCCCGTCGACGATCGCGTCGTCGGGAATTCCTTCTTTCCCTGAAGACACGTTCTTCCGGAGTTTCTCCTATCTCCAAGACCTCGTCTCGTGATACAGGTTGTGCCGGGTCTAGTTCTCCGGCCTTGTGATGTCGTCGGATATTTCGGCGTCGGTTCCTTCGTCGGCGGGACTCCCGCTGAGGAAGTTCCTCTCCAGGTACGGTCGGTTCGTCGTCGGAGATGGGGGGCGACTCTGCCCTTCCAATGAAGAGGATGTCAGGGTAGAATGGAACAGTTGTCGTGGCGACCTTCTTTCTGCCCTCCTTCGAGGACGAAGGTACAGAAAGGACAGCTTGCCGCCTTTCGATCTCATTCGTTTCTTTCTTCCTCGTGATCCGTGTCCATTCTCCCGTCGAAGAGGTGGACAACGGAGTTCTCCGGGTTGACGAGCCCTTGGCTCCTAGTTTACTGAAGGTGATCTTTTTCCGGGGCGTTGGAGGTTGCGCCTTTTCATGCTTTGCCCAAATTTTCCCGGGGATTTCTGAGGAAGATTTTCTCTCCGGTGGATCCGCGATGCGATGCAGAGTTCCTTCCTCATCCGCTACAGATGAGATAGTTCCGAAGCAGAATGTGGACCCAGGACGGAGGATGATCTTGTGCTGGAAAGTGACGGCCATTGAGCTAGCTTGGATCGATGACACACCCCCTACCTGGCGCGCCAGCTGTCGGTGTTTTGGCTCCGATTGCGCACCTGGGGTTACCCCTCAAGGTGCTTTTAGGAGTAGGACGGTGTTATCGACTATAGCTCGATGGTTCGTGCTGGATGCACGAGAAACAGTGGACGACGGTTTACAGGTTCGGGCCGCTTTGAGATGCGTAACACCCTATGTCCTGTCGAGAGTGCTTTATGTGGTGGGTTATAAGAGGATTCTCTAGCGCTGAAAACATAGAGAGTTGGGTGGGAGGCTAAGTAGCGAGCATCTGATCTGAAGGGGTGCCCCCTAGGCCTTATATACTCGACCGTGGGGCGGTACATGTAGATATGACAACAACGTGTACCTAAGAAATAGTGAACCAACTGAGTTTATCCTCCTATAATCCTGCCGACCCATTCTCGCTTGGTTCCGTTATACGGGGCTCCTGCACGGGAAGGTCGGGCTTCTGTTGTGATTACTGTTCGAATTCGTTGGGTCGTCTTGGGCTTGTGCCGATACAGCCTTGTGTCGATTCGCTTCATTGGTCGTTCCTCCCCAGGCCCACGAGAGGGATGACCTTACGAACTATGGGGCCCTTGGGCCTTTCGTGAGGTCTTTTATCCTTCTGGTGGACCCGGGGGATATCTGTCCCCCACACAAAGGGCCTGCTACCTTCAAATGACTGGCCTTGATTCTCTGGCAGGTGTCACATTCTGATATATACTTCGCAATTTCCCTCTTCATTCTGGTCCACCAGTATAAAGATCTGAGATCATGATACATCTAGTTACTGCCGGGGTGCATGGAGAATTTTGAAAGGTGAGCTTCATCCAATATTTTCTTTCTGAGCTCTGGGTTTTTGGGAACAACCAATTGGTCTTCGAACCATAGAATTCCTTTGCTATCCTGACGGAAGCATTTGTATTTGTCCACCTTTTGTTTGATCATTTCCTTGATGACTTGAACACCCTTGTCACCAATCTGTGCCATGACTATCTGCTCATGTAAGGTGGGCTCCACTGAAATATAACTTAAAACACCGGAGGAAACGACTTCTAGGTTCAGCTTGCACAACTCATCACATAGGGTGGTAATTCTTGTATCCATAGTCATACAATTGCACTGAGCCTTCCTGCTTAAGGCATCTACCACAACATTGGCTTTGCCAGGATGGTAGTGCACCTCCAAATTGTAATCCTTGATTAATTCTAACCATCTTCTCTGTCTCATATTAATATCAGCCTGGGTGAAGATATATTTGAGACTCTTATGATCAGTGTACATGTTACAGTGAGCTCCCATCAAGTAATGTCTCCAAATCTTAAGAGCATGAACCACAGCTGCTAACTCCAGATCATGTGTGGGGTAGTTCTGCTCATGGGGTCTGAGTGCTCGGGAGGCATAAGCAATGACTCTGTTATCATGCATCAAGACACATCCCAATCCAGTACCGGAAACATCGCAATAAACCTCAAAAGGTTTGGTGCTATCAGGTTGAGCTAGCACTAGTGCTTTTGTCAAATGCTGCCTTAGTGTATGAAAAGCATCCTCACATTTTTGACTCCATTCATACTTAACTCCTTTCTTCAACAATTCAGTCATTGACTTAGCAATCCGGGAGAAATCTGGAATAAATCGTCGGTAATACCCTGCCAATCCCAGAAAACTACAGTTCTGCCGTACTGTAGTAGGAGGTTTCCAATCCATCACTTCTTGCACCTTCTCCGGGTCCACTGATACCCCATCCCGAGAAATGGTGTGACCCAAAAATTTTATCTCCTTCAGCCAGAAATCACATTTAGACAATTTAGCATACAGACGATGATCGCGCAGTCGCTGAAGCACAATGTGTAGATGCTCAGTATGCTCGTCTTCATTCTTGGAATAGACCAGAATATCATCAATGAAAACCACCACAAATTTGTCCAGTTCTGGCATAAAGACTGAATTCATCAAATACATGAAATATGCCGGGGCATTCGTCCGCCCAAAAGATATCACCAAAAATTCATAGAGCCCATATCTGGTAGAGAAAGCCGTCTTGGGAACATCGCTAGCACGAATCTTGATCTGATAGTAGCCCGAGCGAAGGTCTATCTTGGAGAACACTTTGGCTCCCACCAACTGGTCAAACAAAACATCAATGCGGGGCAGTGGGTATTTGTTCTTGATGGTCACCGCATTGAGAGGGCGGTAATCGACACACATCCTCAGACTTTCATCCTTCTTCTTCACAAACAAGGCTGGGCATCCCCAAGGTGAAGTACTTGGGCGAATGAACCCCTTGTCCAACAACTCTTGTAGCTGCTTTTTCAACTCCGCTAATTCCGTGGGTGGCATCCTATAGGGTCTCTTGGATATAGGAGCAGTCCCGGGCTGCAATTCAATCGCGAACTCTATGTCTCTGTCGGGTGGCAATCCTGGCAATTCGTCAGGAAAGACATCTGGGTAGTCACAGACTATGGGGATCTTCTCAACAGGTGACTCCATCATGGTGAAGGCAAAGGAACGGGTACATCCCTGGTCAGGCAAATATAAAGTAGTCTCGCCATAAGTAGGGGAGTGAATCTCAATGGCCCTTGCTGCAATATCCAATACTGCCTGATGCCTGGATAACCAATCAGTTCCCAATATAATGTCCACGCTATCCAATCCTAAGATGAGAAGGGTGGTTCTAATCACAAGACTACCAAGTTTTATAGGCACTTGCCTGTTGATTTGATAGGTGGCAACTCTGCCTCCTGGTGTTGAAATCGTAATACCCCCATTGGTGTGGTGAAAAGGTAATTGGCACTTGGCACTAAATTTGGCACTGATAAAACTATGTGATGCACCAGAATCAAAAAGAATAATAGCAGGATAATTCAAAATTGAAAAGATTCCAGTCATGACGGGTGCTCCCTCTGGAATGTCAGCCATGGTGGTGAAATTCAGTCTGCCTTGTCTCACTTGCACCTTTTGCCTCTTGCCTTGGTTCTGGTTGACAATCTGTCCCTGCCTCTGCTGGTTTCTGGGGCAATTCTTAGCATAATGTCTGGTGTTACCACAAGTGAAACACCTGTTGTCATTTGCCTGACAGTACTACTGCTGCTGCTGATTGTTCCTCTGCACTGGGGGCTGAGAGCGGGTGAGTGCCTACTGCTGCTATTGTGGTCGGATCACCCAAAGTCCTTGTTGCTACTGAGGTCCCCTAGTCTGAGTGTCAGACACGATCCTGAAGCGCTGTGGCTGAGCTGAAGGTCCTGCCACAGGGGTCTTCCTCTTCTTCTCTGCCTGACGAGCTGTGATACAGTCCTCCTGAGAAATGGCCATGTTGACTAACTCATAGCTGTTGTCCCTGACTGTGTTGAGATGGTCACGGAGCTTAGTGCTGAGCCCCCTCCTGAACCTGTCCCTCTTCTTCTCGTCGGTGTCTGCATGATATCCAACATACTGGCACAGGTCATTGAAGGCCTGAGCATACTGTAACACTGTCCGGTTCCCTTGAGTGAGTGCTAGAAACTCATTAAGCTTTCAGTCCATAATGCCTGCTGGTATATGATGCCCCCTAAAAGCTGCCTTGAACTCTCTCCATTCCACCTCATGGTCAGCTGGCTGGATAGCAAGGAAATGATCACACCATGTCCGCGCGGGTCCGCGAAGCTGCTGGGTGGCAAACCTGACCTTAGTTACCTTTGAACAAACTCCATGGAGTAGTGGGAATTTGGATTCCACTACCCTCAGCCATACATCAGCATCAAGTGGGTCCTTGGCCCTGGTGAACAACGGTGGCTGAGTACTGAGGAACTCCTGATAAGTGACTGCCGCGGGGTGACGCTGATGATCACCACCACCATAATGCTGAGATGGTGGCTGGTGCTGAGCTAACTGTCGCAAAATCTCGTTCTGCTGAGCCATCAACTCCTGCAGAGTAGGAGGTGGTGGCGGTGGTGGAGGAATGCGCTCATTCTGTCCACAACGCGCTCTTCCTGCCATCTGAAAAATCATGTATATTCTCAATATCATATTTCTGAGGCTCAAGGTTCAATCATCGTGAAAGAGTCGAAGGGGTAAAACCAATATATTCTTGCATAGTTATAAAAGATTCCACATGGCATGAACTTTTCTTCTTAAATTAAAACTGGCATCATTCATCATCCATGCCTCCAAAAGAGTTTGTCATGCTTACATCAGCAACTCAAAAGACTCAACTCTATCTAGCCTAGTACCCCAAGGGTGCAAAATCTAAGCTAGCCTCGAGGAGTTCTACCGTCACAGACTTCTAACGCTATCTCTGCGACCTAGTGAGCAAACGAGGCAACGCTCGACTCGGGGGAAGGTGGTCTCCCTGAGCCAGCAGTGTCCAAGCTGGAGGCAGGCTCCTCTCCTCCCTCGATGTCGACATCCTCGTTGGCCTCCATGTCCTGGATCTCCTGGTGGTGCATATCCAGATGATGGTTAGCCTCCGCAAGCTGCTGCTGAGTGTTGATAAGCTGATCCTCGAGAACCTCGATGGTGTTCTCCCTGGTTCCCACTAGCTCCTCAAGCTCGTGGATCTCATCTGACAACTGCTCCACTTGTAAGTCTTTTTCCACTATCTTAGTGGACAAGTCTACCACAAGTTCCTCCCTGTTATCCAAGGTGATCTTGGTAGCCTCCAACAATGCCATCAGATGGGACATTGCCTCTCCTCGCATCACTTGCAGACGATACAGGGCATTCATGCACCGCACCGTCAAGTGAGTAGTCTGACCTGGGTAGATAGCCCAAATATCCTTGGCATGCTCCACTCGATCCTTCCACATTAGGGTCGTCCTCCTTTTCCACAGGGAACAAACCAATGGGGTGAGTGGACAGCTCCAAGGGGTGGAAACCACATAAGGTGGTCAGTCCGTGAAGGGCAATCGCCTCGATAGTATCCTCAACCCTGTATCCAAAAGACTAAGAGTCCAGCGAACGCCAGCCTAGCTGCAGGGGATGAGGCTCTAGGGCCATCCTCACCCTACAGCGGGGCACTCGGTGCTTCTCAAACAGCTGCACTGCATACTGGGGAGGCGTCGTGTAACCAGCTCCCTGAAGTACCTCCCACAAGATACGGGGGAAACCCTCTCGTGCAAGCCCGTCCGTGTGGGACTGTGCATTCCGTTCGTCCGAGGATCCGTGAGAAGTCATCTGCGTACAGTTAAGCGTAAGTAAAAGAAAAAGAATTATAAAATGAAAAGGGATCGCAACTCAGCCTCTCTATAACTACGACAATGGTACTAGGGTACTTAATTTGTCATCATTATGTATTAAAGTTCTTACCCGATTATTAAATAGTTTAATTAAGGATGCATGCATGCTCGTCCTAAACGACCTCACATCAACTTAGAGGGAATTGGAAGGAACTCCCATCCCTTATAGTAGCCTGTAGGGCTTACTCAATTAGCCACCTAGCTACCCCTCTATCATCCTAAGGCTTCACGTCCTAGGTCTATCCTGATCGTCCTTCGATCTATCCAACATTTGTTTCTACCAAGTTTTATTTTGAAAAAGGATGGTATTTATAGTTTATTGATTCCTCTATGGTGGTACGAGCTCCGATACCAGCTGTGGCGGAACCGCCCGAATTATTCCAACTTAAATGCCTAAGTTCCGCCTTAGAGGCTAGACCACACTTAAATAGGAATAACACGTCAGTCCCTCGGATCTAGTCCGACGAGGCCACTAACAAGATCAAGTACCATGTACTCACTCGATGGTGAGGCACAGAGCAAATACAATAAAGCATAAAACCATACATTGAGGAGTATTAAATTTATTACATCATCATCGGAGTTTTAGCAAAAGTAGTCGTTATTGTTCGGAATGCAGCGGAAAAATAAACTAACGATAAATGAATGGAGGGATGGGGAAGCCTGTCCCATCACTCCTCATGCTCCTCCTCAGCCGAGGTAGGGTCCCACTCGACTGTCCAACCCGGTGGCAAGGTGGACGGCCAAGTCACTCCAGCAACCATGTCCTCGAGAGCACCTGTAAAATTATGCCACAAGCAAGGCTGAGTATACTAATACTCAGCTAGACTTACCCGGTGTGAGGAGTCTACTCCTCTACCTCTAGACATGCAGCTGTTTGGCTGAGGGGTTTGGTTGCCAAAAGCACTAGCTGAATCTATAAATCAAGTTTTAGCTTTGTCAAGTTTTAGTGTGACTCTCTTAAGACTAACTATATACCTATCTAATCATACATGGCATCAGACATTTAGCAATCAACAACTTTTGCCAAGTCATCACATTTTCACTTGTTACTCAATGTAGCAGCATGGATCAAGCAGTCTCATTAGCTGCGAGAAGCAGACGATTCGAATTGAGTTTTTAAACCTTGTAAGGTAAACCTAAACACACGACGTGGCGAGGCACTCCGTCCCCACACACATCAACCGTTCCCATCGATTCCCCGTCAGCAGAGAGGGGCTCACCGCCTTGGCGTACAATGCCCCACTGACCCCGACTGCCGTCGTGCAGTGACCACACTTGTACCCACCATAACTGGAATGGGAGATTACGTCTCAGGTCGCGTGAGGAGGGCAATCTGCTGCCAGGTTCACTCAGGTACTAGGCTTACCGATTTACCATATTTCTCGGCATATGTTTAGTATGTTCAAACGCTTGACACACGGTACCACACCATAATCCTTATTCCAATTTCCACCTCGTAGACAACCAATCCCCATGGATTGTTGTCCACAGACCAACATCAGTATGATATGAAAATGGGTACAACCAATTTCCTGACCTCGAGCGAGTGCTAGAAAAATCACTCGACTTCTACCGAGATTCCTAATTAGCAAAGCAGCTATTCGACCTAGCATACTAGTATCCATCACAAAAGGAATCCTGAGTTCATGCATCTAGGGTTTCAGTCAACTCCTACACTTAAGTGCACAGTACAAGCCTACAAATATTAAGTGCAGTAAAATAACATATATAAACGGTTATGCATAAAACCGGGGCTTGCCTTCCAAAGCTGGGGCAGGCAGATCCTCTGGGGCAGGCTCTGGTGCTGGATCCGGGGCTACCTCCTGAACAACTCCTTGCTCTGGCACGAGGATGTACTCTCCGTCCGCGAGGTTGCAATCTATCGAATGCAATGAATAAGATATATGCATGCTATGATATGTAGAATTTAATAGCAATTAGGCCTTAGTGCAGAAAAACTAAGTTAGTTAATCATTTAGGGTTTCCTTGTTATAGAGGGTCTTAGGGTTTTAGGCTTATCAAATTAGGTTTGAGGTTCTTGCCTAAGCACAATGGATTAAGACTTGGAATGCCCCTTAAATATTTCAGTGGGTAAGGGGTTTTGCTAGTTTGGCTAGGGTAACCTTAGTCTCCATTATTAATTTCCTTTTTCTTTTTCTATTTAGGCTTTTAGGGTGGGTTTGAACTACAACAGTGATTTAACTTTTTCCAAAAATTTTGTAAAAATTACAGTGGGTTACTATTTGTTTACTGTAGTTTGTCTTATAAATTTGAGGTCCAGAACAATTAGAATATGACCTGGACAAAAATAGCAAAAGTTGGGGCAAAGGGGTCACTTTGCACTACAACTCTTATCTAGGGGTGGGTTCTGTACTAAGAGTCATTTTTACTGGCATCTAGAGGTAATAACATGCTTCTGTGCCAAAAATCACAGAGGGCTAGTTAGTGGTTATTTAGTTATGATTTTCTAAAGTTTAATGCTAAAAAGACACTTATAACTAGCTTGTTAATTGAAAATATCAAACAACAGAACTCTTAATTTTTCTATGTTCACCGTAACAAAACATTAGTTATCCCAAGGTTTGGGGTGATGTCTCCTCAGGGTTATTTTTCTAGGGTTTTTCTAAGTTTTCCTTGTTTTTCTAAATTAAAAGGTATCTCCTTTCTTTTGTACTAAACAAGGGTATAATAAATTTTTCTAGTGAACTACACTGAATAAGAGAGCCAACAAAAATGTGGGTGCTCCCTGGTTCTTTTTTTAAACTACCTTTTATATTTTCTCTAACTTTAGGCTAAAAGTGAGTTAAATGGCAAACTCTACCTTAATTTGGTGTACAGAGGGGTTTATTATTTTTAAACAGGTTAGGAAGTGATTAAGTGCTTCTCTGAATTTTCTTAACCCCAGTCTAATAGTGTAGCTATTTTCCCTTATTTTCTTTAGCTTTTGACCAAATAATCAATTAAATCATAACTTTAAAGTTTTCTGCAACACTTAGGGGTTTTATATTTTTCCTATGTAGTTTATATTATTTAGGATCTGGCAAAATTGGTTTGACTTGATTTGAATGAACCAAACTGAAGTTATGAATTTTTCAAGTTCTGTTTGGATTTAAACCAGAAATATTAAAAAGGTTTTCTGGAAAATTACTTTGCATCGAAGACCCTGGGTTCTTTCTATACTAATCCCTTCAGTTATACCCCTGCGCCACTATTTCCTTAAGTCGCTGACAGCGCACAAAACCCCTTAGCCTTTTCTTCTTCTCCCCCGAGGTCTTTCCCCTTATTTAAATAGTAACCACGGAAGGAAAAAGGGCGGCGCGGCTTACTGGCGGCGAGAGAGGTCCGGCGAGGGGCGGGGTTGGCTCGGGGAGGTCCTGGCGGTCACAGCGAGGTACGGCTCGACGGCGGTGGTGGTCGGAATCGGCCGGTCCACGTGCGCAAGCGGGTGAACTCGTCGGCGGCGAGTGTTCTAGCCTAACCACGGCGACATAGGTCAATCCAAGGGCACGAGAAGCTTCATGGGGTGTTGATGAGTCGACCCATTCAAGGAATTGAAGAACAACTCACCGTGGAGCTCGGTCTACGTTCACCGGCGGTCGGGTGAAGTCCGACGACCGTGGACTGGCTTCTTCGGCGAGGCAAAGTTCGATTCCTTGCTCGGGGAGCTTCACCGAGGCATGCACGGTCTATTCCGAGGGTTGGACGCGGCTGGGAGAGGCTCTGCTGGCCGGTCTACGGTGGCGGGTGTTCGGGTGGCCGCGGGCACGCCGTGCGTGGGGCAATGCCGGTGATCTGGTGCTCCGGTGAAGTTGAGCGCGCGCGGAGGAGTACGGTCGACGTCTCTGGGGGGCTTTATAGGCGCGGGCATGGGCAACAGCGCCGGCTCGGCTTTGGTGCGATGCGGGGCACGCGGGGGCGTGCGTCGGGCGTGCTCTGGCGAGCTTCAGAGCGCGTCGAACACGTGGCTCTTTGCTTCTGTTCATGTTCTACCCTCTGCTGAGCGGCCAAAACGTGCGAATCTTGCCCTAAGGCCTGTGAGAGATCTCTTCCCTGCACCTAGTGCTATCTAGTTCATGTGAGTACCGAGGGTAGATATGGTCTGGTTTGAGAAATATGGGGGTGGGAAGTTGTCTCTGTCCTAGCTGTCCAAACCGAGACAAATCTTGTGCCAAGTCATGTCAAACGACTTAGGGTTGAGTTCAAACTTTTCCAGGGTGTTCTAGAGGTATTTTGGCGCCACTTTGTCAATTGGGCCAAGTGATTTTGAGTTTGGGATCAAGGTGAACATGTTTGATCTTTGCAAGAGGGTTGGTTTTGGACTTAGAAAAATTCTGATTTTTCTTTTATGCTCAACCCTTTGGTGAATCTTTTGGGGTTTTTCTGAAATCTTTTTGGGGTCACTTTCTTACTATTATTTGTAGGGTATTAAGTGTACTACAACTTTTATAATTGGCCCAAGTCATGATCATGTGGTTTTCATAACCTTTTGGTCATACTTACATCTAGGGTTCCAATTGTCTAAAGGGATTTGAGTTAGGGTTTGGGCAAATCTCCCCCTTATGTGTGCATGACAAGCTAAGGTATGACTTCTAAGATGGGTTGCACTTACTTAGGATCTTGAGCTCCAAATTTGGTATACTTTTCCCAACTTAAGTCACATGTCATGGTGGGCTTACTTGTGTAGCCTTGAGGGGAAAACTCTAAGTAACACCTGGGGTGTTACACGAAGCTCCTTTAGCCATAGCTTCGGCGTTCGTCCATGTTGCCTTCGGGCTATACCGTATACCACATGCCTTCATCCCAAATCCAAAACTCCCTATAATGGTCTGTCATACTGAAAACATATGGTTAGTCATGTTTTTGAGGACCTTCAGAAGAGGAAGGCCCCCAACAGTAGCCCCTCACAGTATGAATTTGTTTCTTTGTAACAAATTTAGACTGCGACGTGAGCAAAGGCCTTTAGCCAAAGGTCCGAAAAAAACACCTTCCCTTCGCTAGAATAGCGAAAGACACTGACATGTATGACCCACCAATTCGTGAGGCGCTAGGCATATAAAAAGCAACTCGCATTGACAGCATTTGCTGTGGCATTTCAGTTGCTTGCGCTATTTTAGACATTCCGAATTCATTTGCTCTGCTAAGATTTGATTGAGTTTTAAGCTTCGGCAATCACGCAACCGTTGTTTAAATGGCTGAAGAGAAGAAGATTGCTGACCCTGCACTAGCCAAGTTTTATGAAGCTATGGAGAAGACAAATACAGAGAAGATTACCAATGAGATGCTGGCTGGACTATCTGAAGATTCTGGCGATAGTGAAAGTTTTGACTTAGAAAGTGGAAATGAAGGTGCCGAAGATCGGCTCTGGCGACCGAGTCATACCATCTTTGGGAAATCAACCATCAAACAGAGTTAGATTGATGCAATGAAAGGAAGATACTTCCGTGATATTTCTATCGTGAGGGCTAGAGGAGATAGCAGTGCCCCTGTGCCCGAAGCTAATGAAGTGGTTGTGTACAGGAGCTTCATGAAAACAGGTCTTCGGTTCCCACTGAACAGATTTTAGTTGAAGTTTTGAAGACTTTTGAAATTTACCTTCATTAGATTACCCCCGAAGCTATCATTAGAATGGGGATTTTTATTTGGGCCATGAGGAGCCTGTGGCGGAACCGCCCAGATTATTCCAACTTAAGTGCCCAAGTCTCGCCTTAGAGGCAACGACACACTTAAATTGGAATAACACATCAGTCTCTCAGATCTAGTCCGATAAAAGCCACTTATCTAGGATCGAATACCACTAGCTCACTCAACGGTGAGGCACAGAGAAATACAATAAAGCATAATACCACAAATTTAATAAGTATCAGTAGTAATTACATTATCGGAGTTTCAGAAATAGTAACAATAGTTTTTAATGCAGCGGAAATAACTAACGGAGAAAACTGAGTAACATGGCGAAGCCTAGCTGAAAGGGAATTAGGCTTACACCTAGTTCCTAAATAATTTAGGTGGTTGAATTGCCCAACACAAATATTGGACTAACTAGTTTTCTCTAGTGCATAAGTTATACAGGTGCTAAAGGTTCACACTTAGCCAATAAAAAGACAAAGTATTGGGTTCAACCAAAGAGCAAAGGGACAACCGAAGGCACCTCTGGTCTGGTGCACCGGACTGTCCGGTGTGCCACCGGACATGTTCGGTGGACTAGAGGACTCAGACTTCAAACTCGTCACCTTCGGGAATTTTCAGAGGCGACTCCGCTATAATTCACCGGACAGTCCGGTGTACACCGGACATGTCCGGTGCTCCAAGGAAGAGCGGCCTCAGGAACTCGCCAGCCTCGGGAATTCACTTCTGCTGCTCCGCTATAATTCACCGGACTGTCCGGTGTACACCGGACTGTCCGGTGTAACAGTGGGGCAACGGCTATTTCGGCGCCAACGGCTACCTGCGACGCATTAAATGCGCGCGCAGCGTGCGCAGAGGTCAGGCACGCCCATGCTGGCGCACCGGACAATCTACAGTGCATGTCCGGTGCGCCACCAGACATCCAGGCAGGCCCAGCGTCAGAGCTCCAACGGTCAGAACCCCAACGGCCTGGTGACGTGGCTGTCGCACCGGACATGTCCGGTGTACACCGGACTGTCCGGTGCGCCATCGAACAGACAGCCTCACCAAACGGCTAGTTTGGTGGTTGGGGCTATAAATACCCCCAACCACCCACCATTCATTGCATCCAAGTTTTCCACTTCCCAACTACTTACAAGAGCTCTAGCATTCAATTCTAGACACACCAAAGAGATCAAATCCTCTCAAAATTCCACACAACGCCCTAGTGATTAGAGAGAGTGATTTGCTTGTGTTTCTTTCAAGCTCTTGCGCTTGGATTGCTTTCTTCTTTCTTGATTCTTTCTTGGTATCAAAACTCACTTGTAATTGAGGCAAGAGACACCAATCTTGTGGTGGTCCTTGTGGGAACTTTGTGTTCCAAGTGATTGTGAAGAGAAAGCTCACTCGGTCCGAGGGACCGTTCGAGAGAGGGTAAGGGTTGAAAGAGACCCGGCCTTTGTGGCCTCCTCAACGGGGAGTAGGATTGAGAGAACCGAACCTCGGTAAAACAAATCCGCGTGTCTCACTTCATTATTCGCTTGCGATTTGTTTTGCGCCCTCTCTCGCGGACTCGATTATATTTATAACGCAAACCCGGATTGTAGTTGTGATTATTTTGAGAATTTCAGTTTCGCCCTATTCACCCCCCCCTCTAGGCGACTTTCAATTGGTATCGGAGCCCGGTGCTTCATTAGAGCCTAACCGCTCGAAGTGATGTCGGGAGATCACACCAAGAGGGAGATGGAGACCGGCGACAAGCCCACTACGAGCCAAGGGAGCACTTCATCGGAAGAGTCCCGCACCAAGAGGAAGGAGAAGAAGAAGGACTCCTCCAAACGGAAGGAGAAAAGATCTTCCTCTTCTCACCACAAAGAGAAGAAGGAAAAATCTTCTTCCCACAAGTCGCATCGGAAAGGTGACAAGCACAAAAGAATGAGGAAGGTGGTCTACTACGAGACCGACACTTCATCAACATCAACCTCCGACTCCGATACGCCGTCCGTAACTTCTAAGCGCCAAGAGCGCAAGAAGTTTAGTAAGATCCCCTTACACTATCCTCGTACGCCTAGACATACTCCATTACTTTCCGTTCCATTAGGAAAACTGCCAACTTTTGATGGCGAAGATTATGCTAGGTGGAGTGATTTAATGAAATTTCATCTAACCTCACTCCACAAAAGTATATGGAATGTTGTTGAGTTTGGAGCACAGGTACCATCCATAGGGGATGAGGATTATGATACGGACGAAGTGGCCCAAATCGAGCACTTCAACTCCCAAGCTACAACCATACTCCTCGCCTCTCTAAGCAAGGAGCAATACAACAAGGTACAAGGGTTGAAGAATGCAAAGGAGATTTGGGACCTACTCAAGACCGCGCACGAGGGTGATGAACTCACCAAGATCACCAAGCGGGAAACGATCGAGGGGGAGCTCGGTTGCTTCTGTCTTTGCCAAGGGGAGGAGCCACAAGATATGTACAACCGGCTCAAAACCTTGGTGAACCAAGTGCGCAACCTCGGGAGCAAGAAATGGGATGACCACGAGGTGGTTAAGGTTATTTTGAGATCACTTATTTTCCTTAACCCCACTCAAGTCCAATTAATTCGTGGTAATCCTAGATACACACTAATGACTCCCGAGGAAGTAATCGGGAATTTTGTGAGCTTTGAATGCATGATTAAAGGATCAAAGAAGATCAACGAGCTTGACGAACCCTCCACGTCCGAAGCACAACCGGTGGCTTTTAAGGCGACGGAGGAGAAGAAGGAGGAGTCTGCACCAAGTAGACAACCAATTGACGCCTCCAAGCTCGACAATGAGGAGATGACTTTAATCATCAAAAGCTTTCGCCAAATCCTCAAGCAACGGAGGGGGAAGGACTACAAACCCCGCTCCAAGAAAGTGTGCTACAAATGTGGTAAGCCCGGTCATTTCATTGCAAAATGTCCTATATCTAGTGACAGTGACAGGGGCGACGACAAGAAGGGAAAGAGGAGAGAAAAGAAGAAGTACTACAAGAAGAAGGGCGGCGATGCCCATGTTTGCCGGGAGTGGGACTCCGACGAGAGCTCCACCGAGTCCTCTTCCGACGAGGACGCCGCCAACATCGCCGTCACCAAGGGACTCCTCTTCCCCAACGTCGGCCACAAGTGCCTCATGGCAAAGGACGGCAAAAGGAAGAAGGTTAAATCTAAATCCTCCACTAAATATGAATCCTCTAGTGATGATAATGCTAGTGATGAGGAGAATAATTTGCGTACCCTTTTTGCCGATCTTAACATGCAACAAAAGGAAAAATTAAATGAATTGATTAGTGCTATTCATGAGAAGGATGATCTCTTGAACTCACAAGAGGACTTCTTTATTAAGGAAAACAAAAAGCATGTTAAGGTTAAAAATGCTTATGCTCTAGAGGTAGAAAAATGTGAAAAATTGTCTAGTGAGCTAAGCACTTGCCATGAGATCATTAACAACCTTAGGAATGAAAATGCTAAATTAATTGCTAAGGTTGATTCTCATGTTTGTATTGATTCAACTTCCAATCCTAGAAATGATAATGTTGATTTACTTGCTAGGATTGATGAGTTGAATGTTTCTATTGCTAGCCTTAGAAATGAGAATGAGAAATTAATTGCTAAGGCTAAAGAATTAGATGTTTGCAATGTTACTATTTCCGACCTTAGAACTAAGAATGATATGTTGCATGCTAAGGTTGTAGAATTAAAATCTTGCAAACCCTCTACATCTACCGTTGAGCACACTTCTATTTGTACTAGATGTAGAGATGTTGATATCAATGCTATTCATGATCATATAGCATTATTAGATGCTAAAATTGCCGAGCATAACCTAGAGAATGAAAAGTTTAAATTTGCTAGAAGTATGCTCTATAATGGGAGACGCCCTGGCATCAAGGATGGCATTGGCTTCCAAAGGGGAGACAATGTCAAACTTAATGCCCCTCCTAAAAATTTGTCTAACTTTGTTAAGGGCAAGGCTCCCATGCCTCAGGATAACGAGGGTTACATTTTGTACCCTGCCGGTTATCCCGAGAGCAAAATTAGGAGAACTCATTCTAGGAAGTCTCACTCTGGCCCTAACTATGCTTTTATGTATAAGGGTGAGACATCTAGCTCTAGGCAACCAACCCATGCTAAGTTGCCTAGAAAGAAAACTCCTAGTGCATCAAATGATCATGCTATTTCATTCAAAACTTTTGATGCATCATATGTGCTTACTAACAAATCCGGCAAGGTAGTGGCCAAGTTTGTTGGGGGCAAACACAAGGGCTCTAAGACTTGTGTTTGGGTACCCAAAGTTCTTGTTTCTAATGCCAAAGGACCCAAAACCGTTTGTGTACCTAAAGTCAAGAACTAAAATTGTTTTGTAGGTTTATGCATCCGGGGGCTCAAGTTGGATACTCGACAGCGGGTGCACAAACCACATGACAGGGGAGAAGAAGATGTTCTCCTCTTATGAGAAAAACCAAGATCCCCAACGAGCTATCACATTCGGGGATGGAAATCAAGGTTTGGTCAAAGGATTGGGTAAAATTGCTATATCACCTGACCATACTATTTCCAATGTTTTTCTTGTAGATTCTTTAGATTACAATTTGCTTTCCGTATCCCAACTTTGTCAAATGGGCTACAACTGTCTATTTACTGATGTAGGTGTTACTGTCTTTAGAAGAAGTGATGATTCAATAGCATTTAAGGGAGTGTTAGAGGGTCAGCTATACTTGGTAGATTTTGATAGAGCTGAACTCGACACTTGCTTGGTTGCTAAGACTAACTTGGGTTGGCTCTGGCACCGCCGACTAGCCCATGTTGGAATGAAGAATCTTCATAAGCTTCTAAAGGGAGAACACATTTTAGGACTAACCAATGTTCATTTTGAGAAAAACAGGATTTGTAGCGCATGCCAAGCCGGGAAGCAAGTTGGCACTCATCATCCACACAAGAACATTATCACAAGTGACAGGCCACTGGAGCTCCTTCACATGGATCTATTCGGCCTGATCGCTTACATAAGCATCGGCGGGAGTAAGTACTGTCTAGTTATTGTGGATGATTATTCTCGCTTCACTTGGGTGTTCTTTTTGCAGGAAAAATCTCATACCCAAGAGACCTTAAAGGGATTCTTGAGACGGGCTCAAAATGAGTTCGGCTTAAGGATCAAGAAAATTAGAAGCGACAATGGGACGGAGTTCAAGAACTCTCAAATTGAAGGCTTCCTTGAGGAGGAGGGCATCAAGCATGAGTTCTCTTCTCTCTACACCCCACAACAAAATGGTGTAGTGGAGAGGAAGAATCGAACTCTATTGGACATGGCAAGAACCATGCTTGATGAGTACAAAACACCGGATCGGTTTTGGGCCGAGGCAGGTGAACACCGCCTGCTACGCCATCAACCGGTTATATCTTCACCGAATCCTCAAGAAGATATCCTATGAACTCCTCACTGGTAAAAAGCCCAATATTTCATATTTTAGAGTTTTTGGTAGCAAATGCTTTATTCTTGTTAAGAGAGGTAGAAAATCCAAATTTGCTCCTAAAACTGTAAAAGGCTTTTTACTAGGATATGACTCAAACACAAGGGCATATAGAGTCTTTAACAAGTCCTCAGGACTTGTTGAAGTTTCTTGTGATGTTGTGTTTGACGAGACTAACGGCTCTCAAGTAGAGCAAGTTGATCTTGATGAGATAGGTGAAGAACAGGCTCCATGCATCGCGCTAAGGAACATGTCCATTGGGGATGTGTGTCCTAAGGAATCCGAAGAGCCTCCACATGCACAAGATCAACCATCCTCCTCCACGCAAGCATCTCCACCAACCCAAGATGAGGATGAGGCTCAAGTTGATGAAGTTGAAGAACACAATAATGAGCCACCTCAAGACGACTGGCAATGATCAAGGGGGAGATGCAAATGATGAAGACAAAGAGGATGAAGAACCAAGGCCGCCACACCCAAGAGTCCACCAAGCAATCCAACGAGATCACCAGTCGACACCATCCTTGGCGACATTCATAAGGGGGTAACTACTCGATCTTGTGTTGCCCATTTTTGTGAGCATTACTCTTTTGTTTCCTCTATTGAGCCACACAGGGTAGAGGAAGCACTACAAGATTCGGATTGGGTGATGGCGATGCAAGAGGAGCTCAACAATTTCACGAGGAACGAGGTATGGCATTTAGTTCCACGTCCTAATCAAAATGTTGTAGGAACCAAGTGGGTCTTCCGCAACAAGCAAGACGAGCATGGTGTGGTGACAAGGAACAAAACTCGACTCGTGGCCAAGGGGTATTCACAAGTCGAAGGTTTGGATTTTGGTGAAACCTATGCACCCGTAGCTAGGCTTGAGTCAATTTGTATATTATTGGCCTATGCTACTTACCATGGCTTCAAGCTTTACCAAATGGACGTGAAGAGTGCCTTCCTCAACGGACCAATCAAGGAGGAGGTCTACGTTGAGCAACCTCCCAGCTTTGAAGATAGTGAGTACCCTAATCATGTCTATAGGCTATCTAAGGCGCTTTATGGGCTCAAACAAGCCCCAAGAGCATGGTATGAATGCCTTAGAGATTTCCTCATTGCAAATGGCTTCAAAGTCGGCAAGGCCGATCCTACTTTATTCACTAAAACTCTTGACAATGATTTGTTTGTATGCCAAATTTATGTTGATGATATCATATTTGGGTCTACTAACGAATCTACTTGTGAAGAATTTAGTAGGATCATGACACAAAAATTCGAGATGTCTATGATGGGGGAGTTGAAATATTTTCTAGGATTCCAAGTCAAGCAACTCCAAGAGGGCACTTTCATTAGCCAAACGAAGTACACTCAAGACATTCTAACCAAGTTTGGAATGAAGGATGCCAAGCCCATCAAGACACCCATGGGAACCAATGGGCATCTCGACCTCGACACGGGAGGTAAATCCGTCGATCAAAAGGTATACCGGTCGATGATAGGTTCATTGCTTTATTTATGTGCATCTCGACCGGACATTATGCTTTCCGTTTGCATGTGTGCAAGATTCCAAGCCGACCCTAAGGAATCACACCTTACGGCCGTAAAACGAATCTTGAGATATTTGGCTTATACACCTAAGTTTGGGCTTTGGTACCCTCGGGGATCCACATTTGATTTGATTGGTTATTCGGATGCCGATTGGGCGGGGTGTAAGATTAATAGAAAGAGCACATCGGGGACTTGCCAGTTCTTGGGAAGATCCTTGGTGTCTTGGGCTTCAAAGAAGCAAAATTCGGTCGCTCTTTCTACCGCCGAAGCCGAGTATATTGCCGCAGGCCATTGTTGCGCGCAATTGCTTTGGATGAGGCAAACCCTGCGGGACTACGGTTACAAACTAACCAAAGTTCCTCTTCTATGTGATAATGAGAGTGCAATCCGCATGGCGGATAATCCCGTTGAGCATAGCCGCACTAAACACATAGCCATTCGGTATCATTTTCTTAGGGATCACCAACAAAAGGGGGATATCGAGATTTCATACATTAACACTAAAGATCAATTAGCTGATATATTTACCAAGCCGCTTGATGAACAATCTTTTACCAGACTTAGGCATGAGCTCAATATTCTTGATTCCAGGAATTTCTTTTGCTAATTTGCACACATAGCACACAAGTATACCTTTGATCATGTCTCTCTTATATATGCTATGACTAATGTGTTTTCAAGTGTCTTTCAAACCAAGTCATAGGTATATTGAAAGGGAATTGGAGTCTTCGGTGAAGACAAAGTCTTCCACTCCATTCTACTACTCATCCTTCGCCGTCACTCCGAGCATCTCTCCAACTTTGGTATAATCTTCACTCTTTTATTTTATGACCAAAGGAGGAGAAAGTACTTCATTGGGCTCTAATGATTCCATTTTTTGGCGATTCATGCCAAAGGGGGAGAAAATATGAGCCCAAAGCAAAAGGACCGCACCACCACCTAATTTTAAAAATTTGGAGATTTTCAATTGGTCAATTTCAAATTGGTATCTTATTATGTTCTAAAGGGGGAGGGAGTAGTATTTCAAAAATGATATATCAAAACCCTCTTGAACACTAAGAGGAGGATCTCATTTAGGGGGAGTTTTGTGTAGTCAAAGGAAAAGCATTTAAAACAAAGGGAGAAAATTTCAAAACTTGAAAATGCTTCTCAAAATCCTATTCATTTACCTTTGACTATCTTGCAAAAGGACTTTGGAAAGAATTTACAAAAAGATTTGCAAAAACAAAACATGTGGTGCAAATGTGGTCCAATATGTTAAAAACAAAGAAACAATCCATGCACATCATGTAAGTATTTATATTGGCTCAATTCCAAGCAACCTTTGCACTTACATTATGCAAACTAGTTCAAATTATGCACTTTTATATTTGCTTTGGTTTGTGTTGGCATCAATCACCAAAAAGGGGGAGATTGAAAGGGAATTAGGCTTACACCTAGTTCCTAAATAATTTTGGTGGTTGAATTGCCCAACACAAATATTGGACTAACTAGTTTTCTCTAGTGCGTAAGTTATACAGGTGCTAAAGGTTCACACTTAGCCAATAAAAAGACAAAGTATTGGGTTCAACCAAAGAGCAAAGGGACAACCGAAGGCACCTCTGGTCTAGCGCACCGGACTGTCCGGTGTGCCACCGGACATGTCCAGTGGACCAGAGGACTCAGACTTCAAACTCGTCACCTTCGGGAATTTTCAAAGGCGACTCCGCTATAATTCACCGGACTGTCCGGTGTACACCGGACATGTCCGGTGCTCCAAGGAAGAGCAGCCTCAGGAACTCGCCAGCCTCGGGAATTCACTTCTGCTGCTCCGCTATAATTCACCGGACTGTCCGGTGTACACCGGACTGTCCGGTGTAACAGCGGGGCAACGGCTATTTCGACGCCAATGGCTACCTGCGACGCATTAAATGCGCGCGCAGCGCGCGCAGAGGTCAGGCACGCCCATGCTGGTGCACCGGACAATCTATAGTGCATGTCCGGTGCGCCACCAGACATCCAGGCAGGCCCAGCGTCAGAGCTCCAACGGTTGGAACCCCAACGGCCTGGTGACGTGGCTGTCGCACCGGACATGTCCGGTGTACACCGGACTGTCCGGTGCGCCATCGAACAGACAGCCTCACCAAATGGCTAGTTTGGTGGTTGGGGCTATAAATACCCCCAACCACCCACCATTCATTGCATCTAAGTTTTCCACTTCCCAACTACTTACAAGAGCTCTAGCATTCAATTCTAGACACACCAAAGAGATCAAATCCTCTCAAAATTCCACACAACGCCCTAGTGATTAGAGAGAGTGATTTGCTTGTGTTTCTTTCGAGCTCTTGCGCTTGGATTGCTTTCTTCTTTCTTGATTCTTTCTTGCGATCAAAACTCACTTGTAATTGAGGCAAGAGACACCAATCTTGTGGTGGTCCTTGTGGGAACTTTGTGTTCCAAGTGATTGTGAAGAGAAAGCTCACTCGGTCCGAGGGACCGTTTGAGAGAGGGTAAGGGTTGAAAGAGTCCCGGCCTTTGTGGCCTCCTCAACGGGGAGTAGGTTTGAGAGAACCGAACCTCGGTAAAACAAATCCGCGTGTCTCACTTCATTATTCGCTTGTGATTTGTTTTGCGCCCTCTCTCGCGGACTCGATTATATTTATAACGCTAACCCGGATTGTAGTTGTGATTATTTTGAGAATTTCAGTTTCGCCCTATTCACCCCCCCCTCTAGGCGACTTTCACTAGCCATGCTACTCCTCCTGGTCCTCTCCTGCGGATGCAGTAACCCTCTTGACCGTCTATCCCAGTGGCTGGGATGGAGGCCAAGTGAAAGGGAAATGTGCCCTTGGGCCATTTCTATCATGTTTTGGTGATGAAGTGTCCAACACATATTAAGTGAGTAGATTATGTGCCAAACAAGCAAGAAGTGCAAATCATGTAACAAGGTATGTTTCTAGACTTAGTACATTGTTTTGAGTACTAACATATATTGTCTAAGTGCTAGAAATAGAGAAAAGATGAGAAGAAAAGAAATGCAAAAGACTTGGCTTGGTACAGCCGAAGTCCAGCTCGGTCTGGCACACTGGACTGCCCGGTGGTGCACCGGACAGTGTCCGGTGCGCCAGGCTGAACTCCGGTAAACAGGCCGCTCTCTGGAAAAGTTTGGCGGCGTACGGCTATAATTCACCGGAATGTCCGGTGGTGCACCGGACTGTCCGGTGAGCCAATGGTCGTCTACGCCAACGGTTGGCCGCGCAATCTTCGCGCGACTCGTGGCCCACACCAACAGTCGGCGAGGGGCACCAGACTGTCCGGTGTGCACCGGACAGTGTCTGGTGCGCCAACCGATCCCACGGGACCAACGGTCGGATGCACCAGAAAAGGAAGGAGATCGCGCACCAGACAGCTACAGTGACTGTCCGGTGGCACACCGGACTGTCCGATGCGCCACCCGACAGAAGGCAATCTTGGCCTTCCTTGTTGGTCTCCAATGGCTCCTAGCTGCCTTTGGGCTATAAAAGGGACCCCTAGGCGCATGGAGTGTGGTGGAACCGTCCGAATTATTCCAACTTAAGTGGCCAAGTCCCACCATGAAGGCTAGACGACACTTAAATAGGAATAAAATGTCGGTCCCTCGGTCCAGTCCGACGACGTCACTAACAGGATCAAGTAGCACGTACTCACTCGAAGGTGAGGCACAGAGCAAATACAATAAAGCATAAAACCATGTAATAAGGAGTAATTAATTTATTACAACATCATCGGTGTTTTAACAAAAGCAGGGATCATTGTTCGGAAATGCAGCGGAATAAAACTACGATATATAAATGGAGGGATGGGGAAGCCTGGCCCATCACTCCTCATGCTCCTCCTCTGCCGAGGTAGGGTCCCACTCGACTGTCCAACCCGATGGCAAGATGGATGGCCAAGTCACTCCAGCAACCATGTCCTCCAGAGAACCTGTAAAAATATGCCATAAGCAAGGCTGACTATACTAATACTCAGCTAGACTTACCCGGTGTGAGGAGTCTACTCCTCTACCTCTAGACATGCAGCTACTTGGCTGAGGGGTTTGGTTTGCCAAAAGCACTAGCTGAGTCTAAAGTTAAGTTTAGCTTTTCAAGTTTTAGTGTGACTCTCTTAAGACTAAATGTGTACCTAGCTAATCATACATGGTAGCAATCATTTAGCAATCAACATCTTTTGCCCAATCAACACATTTCCACTTGTTACTCAATGCAGTACAATGGATCAAGCAGTCTCATTAGCTACGAGAAGCAGACAATTTGAATCGAGTTTTTATCCATGCAAGGTAAACCTAAACACACGACGTGGCGAGGTACTCTGTCCCCACACACATCAACCGTCCCCATCGATCCCTAGTCAACAGATCAGGGCTCACCGCCTTGGCGTACAATGCCTCACTGACCCTGACTGCCGTCGTGCAGTGACCGCACTTGTACCCATCATAACCGGAATGGGAGACCACGTCTTAGGTCACGTGAGGGGTAAAGTCTGCGGGTAGGTTCACTCAGGTACTAGGCTTACCGATTTACCATATTTCTCGGCATGTGCTTACAACATTCAAATGCTTGACACTGGGTATCCGCACATTAATCCTTATTCCAGTTTCATCTCGTAGACCACGCATCCCCATGGATCCGTGTCCACAGACCATCCTCATTCTGATATAAAAAGGGATACATTCAATTCCTGACCTCGCGCGAGTGCTAGAAAAATCACTCGACTTCTACCGAGGTCCCTAATTAGCAAAGCAGCTACTCGACCTAGCATACTAGTATCCATCTCAAACGGAATCCTGAGTTCATGCAACTATGGTTTCAGGGAACTCCTACACTTAAGTGCACAGTACAAGCCTACAATCATTAAGTGCAGTAAAATAGCATATATAACGGTTATGCATAAAACCGGCGCTTGCCTTCTAAGGCTGGGGCAAGCAGATCCTCGATGGCAGACTCTGGTGCTGGCTCCTGGGCTACCTCCTGAGCAACTCCTTGCTCCGGAACAAGGATGTATTCTCCATCAACGAGATTACAGTCTATCGAATGCAACGAATAAGATATATGCATATTAATGACATGGTAATTTGTAAAAGCTATGAATAGTAAAACAGTACTTAATTTTTTTGTGGTACTCTTAGGGTCTCCTTTTGGGTATACTTAAGGGTTTTGTACATTCATCTAAGAGATTTTGAATGAAAGATTACACTCTTTAATTATATTTTTATGTTCCATGAGTTCCTTGGAAGGTTTTGGTTGTACATTATCTATTTCTCCCAGAATTCTCTTTTTCTTTCTATTGTGCTTCTTATTAAGCATTTTTGACTATCTTGGTAAGTTAACATTTTCCAAAAATGTTATAAAAACTACAGGGAGTAAACATTGGCATTTGTGGGTTATTCAAAAAATTTGAGGTGGAAATTAATTCAGATACTACTTGTGCAAAATTAACAAGAGTAAGGGAAAAAGGGCACTTTACTCTATAGCTGTAGTTTCTGTGGGGTGTATGGGTCAACATATATATTTGCTAAGATTCTTAGGGGATAATAGGTATTTGTGTTAAAAATCACAGGAGAATACCTACCGGATATTTAGTTGTGATTTTCTAAAGTTTAATGCTAAAAGGTACTTATAACCAACTTGTTATTTGAAAAATATCAAACAACAGAACTTACATTTTTCCTAGATTCATAATAACTATTTATTAGTTATCCCAAGGTTTGGGGTGTTTTCCCTTCAGGATTATTTTTCTAGGATTTTTCTAAGTTTTTAGTGTTTTCACAAAATAAAAGGTAGTGCATTCCTTTTGAACTAACACAGGGTCTAACAAAATTTTCCAGAGAACTATGATGGATAAGTGAGCTAGCAAAAATGTGGTTGCCCCCTAGTTTTTAACTTAAACTACTTTTTGTATTTTCTTTATCTTTGGGCCAAAATGAGTTTAAATGGTAAACCCTTTCTTAATGTGGTGTACTGAGGGGCGTACTATTTTTGAACAGATTAGGGAGTGGTTAAGTACTTCTCTGATTTTTTCTTAACCCTAGAATAACAGTATAGCTATTTTTCCCTATTTTATTTAGCTTCTGGCCAGATGACTATTTAAATCAAAACTTTGAAATCTTTTGCAACACTTAGGGGTTTTGTATTTTTCCTAAGCAGTTCACAATATTCGAAACCTAGCAAAATTGGTTTGACTCAATTTGGTTGAATAAAACTAAAGTTATGAATTTTACAAGCTCTGTTTGTATTTAAAAGAGAAATGTTTAAAAGGTTTTCTGGAAAACAAGTTTGCACCGAGGACCCTGGGTTTTTTTCCAAACCAACTCTTAAACTTATGCCCCTGCGCCACTATTCACTTGAGTCTCTGACCATTCAAAACCCCCTGACTTCCTTTCCTTCTTCCCCGAGGTCCCTCCCCCCTTTTAAACAGTACCCACGGAAGTAAACAGGGCGGCGCGGCTTACCGGCGGCGAGGGAGGTCCGGCGAAGGGCGGGGTTAGCTCCGGGAAGTCCTTGCGGTCATGACGAGGTACGGCTCGACGACGGTGATGGCTGTAATCGACCGGTCCACGTGCGCAGGCGGGCGAGCTCGCCGGCGGCGTGTACTCCGGCCTATCCACGGTGATATAGTTCAATCCACGGGCATGGGAAGCTTCATGGGGTGCTAAGGAGTCTACCCGTGCAAGGAATTGAAGAAAGGCTCACCGTGGAGCTCGGTCTACATTCGCCGGCGGTCGAGTGAAGTCTAGTGACCTTGATCCGGTGTCTCCAGCGAGGCAGAGCTCCATTCCTTGCTTTGGGAGCTTCACCGAGGCACGTATAGTCTCTCTCGAGGGTCGGACGGGGCTGGGAATGGCTCGGTTGGCCGGTCTATGGTGGTGGGTTCTCGGGCGGCCGCTGGCACGCCGTGCGCAGGGCAAACGCCGGTGATCTTGCGCTCCTGTGAGGTCAGGAGTGAGCGAGGGAGTACTGCCGAGGCCTAGGTTGGCTTTATAGGCGCGGGCATGGTTGCGAGCACGGGTTTGGCTCTGTGTGGCGCAGTGCGCGCGGTGCTGAGCGCCGGGGTGTGCTCTGGCGCGCCAGAACGCGTCGAACACGTGGGCGTTTGTTTCTGCCCGTGTTCTAACGCTTGTGAGATCGCAAACGTGCGAATCTTAGCAAACCTCCTGCGCAGACCACTTCCGGGCACCTATGGCTATCTCTTGTATGTGAGTTTCGATGGAGGATACGCCCTAGGTCAGAAGATATGCGGACGCCAAGTCGGGGTTGTCACACTGTTCACCCCGAGACAAAAGTGGTGTCAAATCATGTCAAAGAATTTTTGCTCGGGTTCAAATCTTTCCAGTGGGTTCCTTAGGTAGTTTGGCTCCTTTTTGATATTCAGGCCAAGTGGTTTTGGCGCCATTAACTAGGTGAACACTTTTGATCTTTAGATTAGGGTTCATTTTTGACTTAGAGAAAATTGGAGAGCTCTAGTGTGCCTTCTACTTAAGGAATGGATATGGGTCTTTAAAGGGCCTTTTTGTAATGTTTCCCCTCTGCATTTTATAGATTTTAATGTGTACTTAAACTTTGTTTAAGAGTTTAAAACAAGAATTTGTCATTTGATTATCTTTCCCTCTAATCTTTTGCTTGGAGGTCTAGTGCTTAAAGGGGGTCGAGGGTTTGCTCCTCTTTTGACCAAAGTGATCATTGCATAAAATGTTTGGGTAAAGCTTTTGTCATGAACCCTCTTTAGTTAACCCCATGTTTCGAAGGCTTTAGTGCTCCTTTGCCTCCACTTAAACACATGTGATAACAAGTCATAAGTGTAAGTGGGGAGTCAGGCCTTGGGTAACACCTGGGGTGTTACATTGTCACACCCGGTTTTAGAAGGCAAACCGAATGCGAACCATGTACGTGCCAGGATCAGTTATTCACGTACACAGCAGTTACATAACATGGACATCATCACACAGTGCTCAAATAGTATTAAAAGGGGAAATAATAGTCGATTACATCATACGTCTGAGACGTCCATATAGTTCTTACAATAAATCAAAGTGCGGAAAAGAAACGTAGATAACGCGGCCTTCACAGGCAGCCGACTGGGGGTTGCCGCTAACCCACGCCTAGAACTCGTCATAGTCTTGAAACTCCTGGAAGTCTCCTTCCACAGCTTCATCTTCTCCTGAGCAGTGGTTGCAATGCTGACAACCTAGGGGGGGGGGTTTGGTGTTTAGAGCAAGGGTGAGTACACATCAACATACTCAGCAAGCATCCCGTTTGGCTGTAGTGGACTAGCTTTATATGGGGATAAGTCAAGCAGTTGCTTTTAATTGGTCAGGTTATTACTTACTAGTAGAAAGCTAGGTTTTAACATTAACCCAAGTTATTAGCCCAATGTATCCTTTCCAAACGGAAAGAATACCACTTACCAGCACCATAATCATAATCAGAACCATCAATCTCATTGCCACCTGTACCAAAATGTCTCTGATCAAGTATCACTAATCTCTGGAGCTCCCTTGGCCGCTCATAACCGCGAGCACGGCTGATATATCAGTTTCATAACACTCTGCAGAGGTTGCGCACTTTACCCACAAGCCGTGATTCCCTCTTGCCTCGGGCCGATCAAACCCTTAAACACTACCAAGGTGAATAGGCAGGGTCTCACTACGTAGCCTTTACAAAGATTCCCCGGGGCTGTAGCCACCCGTTAGGTTTCCTAAATGTACCGCACTCCTCCCCAAGGGACAAATCAACCTTGGCAGAGCGAGCCACATACACCGAGCCCCATTGACGGCACAACGGCTAAGCGAACTACACCCCTGGTTCCTCTAATTATTCAGCTAAGGGCGTCCCATTCCACCCTCATGGTTGCACTGTTTTCCCGGGCGGTCATCCATTGAACAGGTCCTTACGGAGAGGCACTCGAGAAACCGCTCGAGTCCCCTTGAAGGTCACAAATATAATCATAAATAAGAAGGGAAAACAACGTATCATAGATAATCACATCATGTTCATTGATTAGAGTTGAGCAATAGCATCAGACTAAGCAGTAATAATCCGACCCAAATAGGTAAACAAGGACATGGATAACAAAAACTAGTCAATCCTTAGATATAAATGTGTAATGCGGGAGGTGAATTAAAGAATGAATAGGACAGAAATAGGTCAAAGGACACTTGCCTCCACCAACCGACTGCTGCTCAGGGGCTTCTCCTGCGAATTCCTCGGGCTCTTCGACCGGATCGTTCTCTATGCGAGCGCAAACACACATACATCCACATATTTAATACAAAAGAACAGTACACCATACAAGGGAACAAGTAAAGCGAATATGCATCAAGTATGACATTCGATATCGCATTTGTTATGGTTAGAAAGAAACAGGGAAAGGTCTCGCAGGGGGTTAAAGTTTATGCACTAATGATTAGTTACAACTGGTTCTTAGCAAAAGAATTCTGTTATATACACTAATGGAAACCTAGTCATTTTAAGTTGATCAACATTGCACTAGGTAAACAATTAACTAAATGAATCAACTAGCGCAACGAAATTCTAAATTAAGCTTCCTATTTCAATAACATGAACAATGATTAGCCTACCTAAAATAAAATAACTATGACAACAGAAAGTAAAACAAAATAAATAAATAATATAAAAAAAATAAAAAATAAAAAAGGGGGGGGGGCGGTTGAACCGGCCCTGGGGGCGGTTGAACCGGCCGGGGGCAGGGCGGCTGGGCTGGGCGCGGGCGCGGGCGGCCGAGCTGGGCGGCTGGGGCGGCCGAACCGGCGGCCAGGGCGGCCGAACTGGCGGCCAGGGCCGGCCGAGGCGGGGGCGCGGCCAGGGGCGCGCGGCCAGGCGGCCAGGGGCGCGCGGCCAGGCGGCCGGGGAGGGCGCGGCCAGGGGCGGCCGGGGGCGCGCGGCCAGGCGGCCAGGCGCGGCCAGGGGCGCGCGGCCAGGGGCGCGCGGCCAGGCGGCCAGGTGCGGCCAAGGGGCTGGGGGGCGGCCAGGCGGCTGGGCCGGCCAAGGAGAGAGAGGAGGGGAGAGGGGAGAGGGAGGGAGGAGGGAGGAGGGGGAGGGAGGGCTCACCGGGGACGGGCGAGCGACGGCGAGGGGCGGCGGTTGGGCCGGCGGCCAGGGGGCGGCCGAACTAGGGGTAGGGGGCGGCGGCGGCTAGGGTGGGGAGAGGGAGAATGGGAGGGAGAGAGAAAGGGAGTTGGGGGAAAAGGGGAGGGGGTGGGGGCGGTTGGGCCAACTAAGGCCCAAGAGGGGCGCGCAGGGGGGCGGCTGGGCCGGCCAGGGACGGCTGGGCCGGCCAGGGAGGCCCACGGCGCGGGAGAGAGAAAAAGGGAGGAGAGAGAGATAGAAAGAAAAAGAAAAAGAAAAAAAGAAAAAGGTTATCTCCTTTTCGAAATTCGTTTTTCCTAGATGAATGCATTTGCACTTTCTAACAATCAAAGAATGCACGGTTCGGCATGGTGCATCAAACAACATAAAGTATTTAGGGTTTTCTTTACACGGGAATTCCAAACCGAATCCCGCTAGCTTTGGAAAAAGTCAAGGTCTAGCGAGGGGAAAAAGAAAAAGAAAAGGTAACGCCCGAATTTGGCAAGTGAAGAAAAGAGAAAAAATTCAACTGCAAAATTCGGGGCGTTACAAACCTATCCCCCTTAAAAGAATCTCGCCCTTGAGATTCAGGGTTGGCTAGCAAAGAGCTCTGGGTACTTGGCCATCAAATCATCTTCACGCTCCCAGGTTGCTTCTTCCTCAGAGTGGTGACTCCATCTGACTTTGCACATTCTAATGGTCTTCCTTCGGGTGACTCTATCTGCAATCTCAAGGATCTGAGCTGGCTTCTCAGTCCTCCTGGACTTCCAGACCTTCCACTGGCAACTGCTCTTCTGGCACACGCAAGCACTTCTTCAACTGAGACACATGAAAGACATCATGCACAGCTGACAAATTCTCTAGCAAACTGAGCTGATAGGCCACTTCTCCACGCTTTGAGAGGATTTGGTACGGACCAATGTAGCGGGGTGCTAGCTTGCCTTTGATTCCGAACCTTCTGACTCCTCTGATCGGTGACACTTTCAGATAGACAAAGTCTCCGACTTCAAAACTCAGCTCTCTTCTCCTTGTGTCTGCATAGCTTCGCTGCCTCGATTGCGCTATCTTCAGATTCTCTCGGACCATCTTGATGTTCTCTTCAGCTTCAAGCAGAATGTCTGGCCCAAACACTTGCTTCTCTCCAGGTTGATCCCATTGCAACGGAGTTCTACAACTCCTTCCATAGAGCGCTTGAAATGGTGACATCTTCAAACTGGCCTGGTAACTGTTGTTATAGGAAAACTCTGCATAAGGCAATCACTTATCCCATCCGGACTGATCTTGCAACGCACAGGCTCTCAACATGTCTTCAAGAATTTGATTGGTTCTTTCGGTCTGGCCATCTGTCTGCGGATGATAAGCTGAACTGAAATTCAGATGTGTGCCCAAAGCTTCATGCAACTGCTGCCAGAAATGAGAGGTGAACTGCGTTCCTCTGTCTGACACTATCTTCTTTGGCACACCATGAAGACAAACGATCCGAGACATATACAGTTCTGCCAATACTGCACTGCTGTAGTTGGTCTTGACTGGTATGAAGTGGGCTGACTTGGTCAAACGGTCCACCACTACCCAAATGGAATCGTAGCCGGCTCGAGTGCGAGGCAATCCGACTATGAAATCCATACCGATTTCATCCCATTTCCACTGAGGGATCCGCAACGGTTGCAACAATCCAGCAGGTCTCTGGTGTTCTGCCTTAATTCTTCGGCAACTATCACACATAGCCACATGCTCTGCGATTTCCCTCTTCATTCCGTACCACCAGAATTTCTTCTTCAGATCCTGATACATCTTCTCACTGCCAGGGTGAATTGAATAAGCTGTCTCATGAGCTTCCTTGAGAATCAACTCCCGAATGGACTGGACATTGGGAACACACAAGCGGTCTTTGAACCATATCACGCCTTCTGCATCTTCTCGAAAATCTTTGCCTCTGCCATCTAGAATCAGTCGCCGAATCTCACTGATCTTTTCATCATTCTTCTGCGCTTCTTTGATTTCTCGCTCCAAGGTAGGTTCCAACTCAACTGTGACTCCTCGCGAATTGTTCAGAAATCCGAGACTCAACCTGTCGAACTCCTTGGCCAACTCATAAGGCATCGGACGAGCGACCATCAGATTGACTTGACTCTTTCTGCTCAAAGCATCTGCCACTACGTTCGCTTTGCCTGGATGGTAATGGATCTCCAACTCATAGTCTTTGATCAACTCTAACCATCTTCGTTGCCTCATATTCAATTCTGACTGAGTGAATATGTACTTCAGACTCTTGTGGTCTGTGTAAACATCGCATTTCTGTCCATACAGATAGTGCCTCCATGTCTTCAGTGCGTGAACCACTGCTGCCAACTCTAGATCATGGATTGGGTAATTCTTCTCATGAACCTTCAGCTGTCGGGACGAGTAAGCCACAACTCTTCCCTCTTGCATCAACACGCATCCCAAACCTGTGTAACAAGCATCACAGTACACCGAGAAGGGCTTGTGCACATCAGGCAAGACTAAGACAGGCGCTGTTGTCAACTTCTCTTTCAGCGCTTCGAAGGCCTCTTGACATTTCTGGGTCCACTTGAACTCAACCTTGTTGCCTAGCAACGCTGTCATTGGTTTCGCAATCTTCGAAAACCCTTCGATGAATCGCCGATAATATCCGGCCATTCCAATGAAGCTCTTTATTCCTCGGGCATCTGTTGGCGCTTTCCAGTTCAGAATGTCTGCCACTTTCTTCGGATCCACAGCCAATCCTTCTTTGTTGATTATGTGACCCAAGAACAGGACTTCACTGATCCAGAACTCACACTTGCTCAACTTTGCATACAACTGGTGCTCTCGCAATCTCTGCAATACCATCCTCAAATGATCTGCATGTTCTTCTTCACTTTGAGAATAAACCAGAATGTCATCAATGAATATCACCACAAACTTATCAAGATAATCCATGAATACACTGTTCATCAAGTTCATAAAGAACGCTGGTGCATTGGTCAAACCAAAAGACATCACTGTGAACTCATACAAACCATACTTGGTAATGAATGCCGTCTTCGGAATGTCCGAAGGTCGGATCCTGAGCTGATGATAACCTGACCTCAGATCGATCTTGGAGAACACACTGGCTCCTCTCAACTGGTCGAACAGATCTTCTATTCTGGGCAAAGGGTACTTGTTCTTGATCGTGACTTCATTCAAAGCTCGATAATCGATACACATCCTCTTTGTACCATCTTTCTTCTCCACAAACAAGACAGGGGCGGCCCAAGGCGAGGTGCTTGGCCGGATGTAACCTTTCTCTGACAGCTCATCAATCTGCTTCTTAAGCTCAACCAACTCTGGTCCAGATATTCTGTAAGCTCTCTTAAAGATAGGGGCGGTTCCAGGAAGAAGCTCTATGGCAAACTCAACTTTCTGCTCTGGTGGCATACCCGGTAAGTCCTTTGGAAACACATCTGGGAATTCAGACACAACCTTGATACTCTCAATTGGGTCTGCTTCACTGCTATCGACAGCCATCTGATAACAACTTCCTTTCTTTGGCTCAGGCGGGACTAACTCGGTCACCACTTCTTCTCCTAGTGGGGACACCAACTTGATTATCCTTTTATCACAACTGATAACTGCCTGATACTTATCTAGCCAATTCATCCCAAGGATGACATCTATTCCCTGAGTACCCATTACTATAAGGTTAGCGGGAAACGCTATCCCCCTTATTTCCACACTTATATTCAAACATATGCTATCAGCTCGAATTCTACCACTGGCTGAGTCAATTTGAATGGGGGTTGACATGGTAGTAATTGGAAGATTATGTGCTTCTACCCACGATGCAGTAATGAAAGAATGCGTTGCTCCAGTATCAAATAACACTTCTGCAATATGGGAGTCGACTGGGAACATACCTACTATCATGCCGGGGGTCTCCTGGACTGCTTCAGCCTCCAAGTGGTTCAGTCTTCCATGATTGTAGCGCGGTTGAGAGCGGTTGCCTGATCCAGGCTGGGACACATTCTGCTTCGCTGGGGCATTGGGGCCTGACTGCTGCTGGGCTGCCTTCTTCGGACATTGCATCACCCAATGGCCTTGCTCTCCACAGTGGAAACATGCTCTGTTTCCAACCTGAGCTGGTGCTGCCTGATTGCTCTGCTGATTTGCTGGGGCAGGAAGACGAGGTGTCTGCTGATTCTGCCTCTGAAACTGACCTCCTGATTGATTGCTCTGACGGTTCTGGTACTGATGCTGAGGATACTGCCTTTGGAACTGCTGATACTGCTGACGCTGCTGATGCTGCTGATGCTGCTGAGGTGGACGCTGGTTCTGCCTGAACTGCTGAGGTTGATTGCCTGAAAAACGAGGACGGCTGCTGCTTCCAGGCTGGGGTCCACTGATCTTGCGCTTACGATCCTCCATCTCCTTACGCTTCCTTTCTGTCATGATTGCTCTGTCAATCAGGTGCTGGAATGTTGGGAAGGTATGATTCATCAGTTGGTACTGAAGAGGGTCGACCAAGCCTCTCAAGAAACGGTACTGTCGCTTGGCGTCGGTGTTGACATCCTCAGGAGCATAGCGAGACAACTGCAGAAACCTGTCTCGATACTCACTGACAGATGATGACCCTTGCTTAAGGGCCAGGAACTCCTTCTTCACTGTCATCAGACCTGCAGGCACATGGTACTGACGAAAGCTACCTCTGAACTCATCCCAGGTGATGGCATCGGGGTTGGCATGGGTGGCGAGGTAAGACTCCCACCATGATTGGGCTGCTCCTCTCAACAGACGGGGACCATACAAGACTTTCTCCCTGTCGTCACACTGAGCGGTATGCAACTCCCGCTCCACAGTGCGCAGCCAATCTTCAGCATCCATGGGGTCAGAAGAGTGAGCGAACGTTGGGGGATGACCTCTCATGAATTCAGCACGCTTGTCTCTGGGCATCTGAGGCATCTGAGGCTGGGGTGGAGCCTGCTGCTGTTGTTGCTGCTGCTGCTGCTGAATGGCGGCCAGAGTCTGACCGATGGCCTGAACTGCCTGAGTCTGCATCAGAAACATCTGCTCGATCGACATCGGGGGCGGGGGCGGCAGGTGCTGCTGCTGAGGCACCTCGTCCTGCGGAGCGGCCTGCTCCTGTTGAGCACGCCTTCCTCCTCTGCGCCTGTTTTCTGACATCTGCAGAACGCAACCACACATCAGAACTGATCTGGCAAATCTTGCAGCATAAGAAAAGGGTATAGAATTCTCCAACAGCACTGAACAGATGAGCATCTTCACTGATCTCCATCGCAGACCACACAGCTTCTCAGATAAAGAGGAAAGTAGAATAAAGGGTTTCCCAACTATATAACTAACTCCATTAACATAATATAGGCAAGCCAAAATGCAGGGGATACCCACACTCTGGTGACAATCATTACAAAGATCCAAACCGAACATAATTCATCATGACAAACATAAATGCACAGGATATAGCAAACTACCCTGTCTAACTAAGACTAACTAAAACCGAGACTAACGCTAAGACTGAAGCTTCTATGTATATATATTCTGTATTAATTACAGGATCCAACTCTAGCGATCTATGGTTCTAGATTTATCTTGGTCTTGCAGTCGGGATTGCCATAAGACTGGAGTCCACGCCGAGGCGAGCGGTACGGGTGCTGAGTCCCAACGGGAGCGGGGGAACCATCATCCAAGTGACGACGCTCCGCGCGCTCAGCCCGCAGCAGGGCGATCTCAGCACGAGCCCTACTCAGCTCGTCTAATGCATGGTCTAGCTCCGTGTTTAGCACGGCGGCTAGGTTGACTATGCTGCTCAACCTAGGATTGTCCTCACCGGCAGGTGAAACAATCACGCCTCCTGTGCTGCCAGATGGACGGCGGGGGTAATACTTCAGGTCGAGACCGTCAGCTACCCCACCGAGAACCGAGCAGTAGTGCGAAAGCGCACGCCGTGCAGCATCCTGCATGGCTGCCTCAGCTGAGTCTCGCTCAGAGATAGAATAGTGCTCTGAGCAAGCCTCCGCGCCCTGGAGACTGTTCTCCTGACGGCGCACCAAGCAGGTCGCCTCCTAGCGGTCCGGGTAGACCCCGCGACTATGCTGGTAGACCACACAGCGATATTCGATGGACCAAGTACGCCGGTCAAGTGCCTGACGTAGCAGGGTGTCGAGCGCGTCGTGGAAGTGACACCCGCGAGCAGCGTCACGAGTGATGGGTCGAGCAACCCATCCTTCCGGCTCATGGTCAGCAGAGAAGTCGATGTCGTGGCTCAAGCTGTCATCGCCACCTCCGTCGGCTGGGTCTCCTCCAGCAGCTACTCCAGAAGCTGGGGCGCCCAGTGGTGGTGCAGGGGGCGCCTCCAGGGGAAGCATAGGGGAGCAGCTCTTCACAGACTCTATCTCCTGCTGGAGCGAGAAGGAAGAGCCCCGCTGCTCCTGTCGTCGACGTTCCTGCTCCTCATGCAGGCGGTGGTGCAGTCTCTCCAAGTGGCTGGACTGTCCGGCCACGGGACGGCGAAGCGGACGCTCAGCAAGGCGGGAGGGTAAGAAGGGGATGACGGACTTTCGTGCAGTGTGTCTAAGTCGAGCCATCTACAAAAGACACCGCAAGCAAAAGAGTGAGAACAGAATTAATATGACCAGCAAATAATGAATCATAAATAAATGAAGGATTAGAATAAAACATAATTTTCAGCAAGGTATAATATATAGTAGAACATAGGTTTGGTCAGTAGGACCAACTTTTGAAGGGATAACAAAGTCAAGGCAGGGACAGAGGTCTATAGTCCTTAGAACGACCATCCTACTCTAGGTTAGCGGTCCTACAGTCAGCACGGCTTTGATACCACTTATGTCACACCCGGTTTTAGAAGGCAAACCGAATGCGAACCATGTACGTACCAGGATCAGTTATTCACGTACACAGCAGTTACATAACATGGACATCATCACACAGTGCTCAAATAGTATTAAAAGGGGAAATAATAGTCGATTACATCATACGTCTGAGACGTCCATATAGTTCTTACAATAAATCAAAGTGCGGAAAAGAAACGTAGATAACGCGGCCTTCACAGGCAGCCGACTGGGGGTTGCCGCTAACCCACGCCTAGAACTCGTCGTAGTCTTGAAACTCCTGGAAGTCTCCTTCCACAGCTTCATCTTCTCCTGAGCAGTGGTTGCAATGCTGACAACCTGGGGGGGGGGGGTTTGGTGTGTAGAGCAAGGGTGAGTACACATCAACATACTCAGCAAGCATCCCGTTTGGCTGTAGTGGACTAGCTTTATGTGGGGATAAGTCAAGCAGTTGCTTTTAATTGGTCAGGTTATTACTTACTAGTAGAAAGCCAGGTTTTAACATTAACCCAAGTTATTAGCCCAACGTATCCTTTCCAAACGGAAAGAATACCACTTACCAGCACCATAATCATAATCAGAACCATCAATCTCATTGCCACCTGTACCAAAATGTCTCTGATCAAGTATCACTAATCTCTGGAGCTCCCTTGGCCGCTCATAACCGCGAGCACGGCTGATATATCAGTTTCATAACACTCTGCAGAGGTTGCGCACTTTACCCACAAGCCGTGATTCCCTCTTGCCTCGGGCCGATCAAACCCTTAAACACTACCAAGGTGAATAGGCAGGGTCTCACTACGTAGCCTTTACAAAGATTCCCCGGGGCTGTAGCCACCCGTTAGGTTTCCTAAATGTACCGCACTCCTCCCCAAGGGACAAATCAACCTTGGCAGAGCGAGCCGCATACACCGAGCCCCATTGACGGCACAACGGCTAAGCGAACTACACCCCGGTTCCTCTAATTATTCAGCTAAGGGCGTCCCATTCCACCCTCATGGTTGCACTGTTTTCCCGGGCGGTCATCCATTGAACAGGTCCTTACGGAGAGGCACTCGAGAAACCGCTCGAGTCCCCTTGAAGGTCACAAATATAATCATAAATAAGTAGGGAAAACAGCGTATCATAGATAATCACATCATGTTCATTGATTAGAGTTGAGCAATAGCATCAGACTAAGCAGTAATAATCCGACCCAAATAGGTAAACAAGGACATGGATAACAAAAACTAGTCAATCCTTAGATATAAATGTGTAATGCGGGAGGTGAATTAAAGAATGAATAGGACAGAAATAGGTCAAAGGACACTTGCCTCCACCAACCGACTGCTGCTCAGGGGCTTCTCCTGCGAATTCCTCGGGCTCTTCGACCGGATCGTTCTCTATGCGAGCGCAAACACACATACATCCACATATTTAATACAAAAGAACAGTACACCATACAAGGGAACAAGTAAAGCGAATATGCATCAAGTATGACATTCGATATCGCATTTGTTATGGTTAGAAAGAAACAGGGAAAGGTCTCGCAGGGGGTTAAAGTTTATGCACTAATGATTAGTTACAACTGGTTCTTAGCAAAAGAATTCTGTTATATACACTAATGGAAACCTAGTCATTTTAAGTTGATCAACATTGCACTAGGTAAACAATTAACTAAATGAATCAACTAGCGCAACGAAATTCTAAATTAAGCTTCCTATTTCAATAACATGAACAATGATTAGCCTACCTAAAATAAAATAACTATGATAACAGAAAGTAAAACAAAATAAATAAATAATATAAAAAAAATAAAAAATAAAAAAGGGGGGGCGGTTGAACCGGCCCTGGGGGCGGTTGAACCGGCCGGGGGCAGGGCGGCTGGGCTGGGCGTGGGCGCGGGCGCGGGTGGCCGAGCTGGGCGGCTGGGGCGGCCGAACCGGCGGCCAGGGCGGCCGAACTGGCGGCCAGGGCCGGCCGAGGCGGGGGCGCGGCCAGGGGCGCGCGGCCAGGCGGCCAGGGAGGGCGCGGCCAGGGGCGGCCGGGGGCGCGCGGCCAGGCGGCCAGGCGCGGCCAGGGGGCGGCCAGGCGCGGCCAGGGGGGCGGCCAGGCGCGGCCAGGGGCGCGCGGCCAGGCGGCCAGGTGCGGCCAGGGGGCTGGGGGGCGGCCAGGCGGCTGGGCCGGCCAAGGAGAGAGAGGAGGGGAGAGGGGAGAGGGAGGGAGGAGGGAGGAGGGGGAGGGAGGGCTCACCGGGGACAGGCGAGCGACGGCGAGGGGCGACGGTTGGGCCGGCGGCCAGGGGGCGGCCGAGCTGGGGGTAGGGGGCGGCGGCGGCTAGGGTGGGGAGAGGGAGAATGGGAGGGAGAGAGAGAGGGAGTTGGGGGAAAAGGGGAGGGGGTGGGGGCGGTTGGGCCAACTAAGGCCCAAGAGGGGCGCGCAGGGGGGCGGCTGGGCCGGCCAGGGACGGCTGGGCCAGCCAGGGAGGCCCACGGCGTGGGAGAGAGAAAAAGGGAGGAGAGAGAGATAGAAAGAAAAAGAAAAAGAAAAAAAGAAAAAGGTTATCTCCTTTTCGAAATTCGTTTTTCCTAGATGAATGCATTTGCACTTTCAAACAATCAAAGAATGCACGGTTCGGCATGGTGCATCAAACAACATAAAGTATTTAGGGTTTTCTTTACACGGGAATTCCAAACCGAATCCCGCTAGCTTTGGAAAAAGTCAAGGTCTAGCGAGGGGAAAAAGAAAAAGAAAAGGTAACGCCCGAATTTGGCGAGTGAAGAAAAGAGAAAAAATTCAACTGCAAAATTCGGGGCGTTACATACATGGAGGAGCTACCCAATCTTACAAGAAACATTCTAAGACTCCAAGACTCCAACTTCGTGCATTTGATTCTTTGAGATAGTGACTTGAGCTCCATTTGAGTTGAGAACTCCGTGCGTTGTGTTTTGAGCTCGATTTGTGACTTGTGTGCGTGATTGTGCTGTGATTTGAGTCTTATGTGCGTTGCTCTCCCCTCCCTTACTTCTGTGCTTCTTTTGTGATCATCATTGTAAGGGCGAGAGGCTCCAAGTTGTGGAGATTCCTCACAAATGGGGGAAAACACTAAGGAAGAAAGTCGTGGTGTTCAAGTTGATCATTGGATCACTAGAAAGGGGTTGAGTGCAACCCTCGTCCATTGGGACGCCACAACGTGGAAGTAGGCAAGTTTCACTTGGCGGAACCATGGGATAAAAATCCTGTGTCTCTTGTGTTACTCCTCTCTGTGATTAATTGTGTTCGCAAGAGATCGCTTCAAGCCACTTAGCCGCACTAACACTTATAACCAAGTTTTGTGGCTATTAGTTTTTGATTTTTATAGGATCACCTATTCACCCCCCTCTAGGTGCTCTCAATTGGTATCAGAGCCGTTCTCTTCATCTAAGGGACTAATCGCCCGAAGAGATGGATCCTAAGGGAAAGGGGATGGTGGTCAACGACAAGGAGAAGGAGTCCCTCTTCAACGAGCCAAGGGACGACAAGCCCACTGACTTAGGATCGAGTCATAAGAAGAGGGATGGGAAGAAGAAGAGGCGGATCAAGAAGATCATTTACTACGACAGCGACGCCTCCTCTTCTTCACCAAGAGACGACGACGACGACTCATCTAAAAGGAAACCAGTTAATAAAAACTTTTTGTTTGATTATTCTCGTATTCCATTCAATTCTAATGCTCATTTACTATCAATTCCACTTGGGAAACCTTCGCACTTTGATGGAGAAGACTACTCATTTTGGAGTCACAAAATGTGTAGTCACCTATTTTCTCTCCATCCTAGTATTTGGGAGATTGTTGAAAACGGAATGCATTTTGATAATACTGACAACCCCGTTTTCATAAATGAGCAAATTCATAAGAATGCACAAGCTACCACTGTTTTGCTAGCATCTTTGTGCAGGGATGAGTACAACAAGGTGAGCGGCTTGGACAACACCAAGCAAATCTGGGACACCCTCAAGATATCTCATGAGGGGAACGACGCCACCATGATCACCAAAATGAAGTTGGTGGAAGGCGAGCTGGGAAGGTTTGCGATGATCAGGGGAGATGAGCCAACACAAACATACAACAGGCTCAAGACCTTGGTCAACAAGATTAGAAGCTATGGAAGCACAAGATGGACGGACCATGACGTCGTCCGACTTATGCTAAGGTCATTCACGGTAATTGACCCCCATCTTGTTAACCTTATTCGTGAGAATCCCAGGTACACCAAGATGACGCCCGAGGAGATTCTTGGGAAGTTTGTGAGCGGGCGCATGATGGTGAAGGAGGCCTGATATGTGAACGATGCTCTAAACGGTCCACTACCCGTCCACGAGCCTCAAACCATTACCCTCAAAGCAACCAGCAGCAGGGAGGCGCTACCAAGCAAGGTGGCACAAGTTGAAGCTGTCGGGCTAAACGAAGAAGAGATGGCCCTAATCATTAAACGCTTCAAGACCGCTCTAAAAGGACGCAAGGAGCAACCCAACAAGAACAAAGCAAAGAGAAAGCGCTCCTGCTTCAAATGCGGTAAGACTGGTCATTTTATAGCACAATGCCCCGATAATGAAAATGACCAGGAACAAGAAAAGCATGGGAAGAGGGAGAAGAAGAAGGTTTACAAGAAGGAGAAGGGCGAGGCGCACCTTGGCAAAGAATGGGACTCGGACTGCTCTTCATCCGACTCCGACGACGAAGGACTGGCAGCCTCGGCTTTCAACAAGTCTTCTCTCTTCCCCAACGAACGACACACTTGCCTCATGGCCAAGGAGAAGAAGGTAAGTGGTCGTGATACCCCTAAATATACTACTTCTAGCGATGATGATTCTAGTGATGATGAAGTAGATTATACTGATTTATTTAAGGGTTTAGATAGAACTAAAGTAGATGAAATCAATGAGTTAATTGATGCTTTAAATGAAAAAGATAGATTGCTAGAGAAGCAAGAGGATATTTTGTATGAAGAGCATGATAAATTTGTTAGTGTGCACAAATCCCTTACGTTAGAGATTAAAAGGAATGAAATGCTATCTTCTGAGTTATCTGCTTGTCATGAATCTATCTCTAGCTTAAAGATTTTGAATGATGATTTAAATGCTAAGCTAGAGGTAGCTAATAAATCTAGTTCATGTGTAGAACATGTTGTAATTTGCAATAGATGCAAAGACTTTGATATTAATGCTTGTAATGAACATCTTGCATCCATTACATAATTAAATGATGAGGTGGCAAGTCTTAATGCTCAACTTAAGACTTGCAAGGTTGATTTTGATAAGTTAAAATTTACTAGGGATGCCTACATCGTTGGTAGACACCCCTCAATTAAGGATGGTCTTGGCTTTCGAAAGGAAGCCAAGAACTTAACAAGCCAAAAGGCCCCAATTCCCAACAAGGGGAAAGGGAAGGCCCCTATGGCTAGTAGTACTCACAGGAATCATGCTTTCATTTATAATGATAGAAAATTTTCTAGGAATGCTCATTATAATAGGAGTTATGATCATGATGCCTTTGATTCACATGCTATGATTGCTTCAAGCTCTACTTTTGCGCATGGTAGGAAAAATAATGTTATGCATCATGTGCCTAGGAGAGTATGTAATAAACCTTCAACTATTTACTATGATTGCAATAGTTCATTTGCGCTTATATGTAAGAATGAAAAAATAGTTGCTAGAAAGTTGGGATCCAAATGCAAGGGAGACAAGACTTGCATTTGGGTTCCAAAGGCTATTGTAACTAACCTTGTAGGACCCAACAAGAGTTGGGTACCTAAAACCCAAGCATAAATTGTCTTGCAGATTTATGCATCCGGGGGCTCAAGCTGGATTATCGACAGCGGATGCACAAACCACATGACAGGGGAGAAGAAGATGTTCACCTCCTACGTCAAGAACAAGGATTCCCAGGATACGATCATCTTTGGAGATGGGAACCAGAGCAAGGTCAAAGGCTTGGGCAAGATAGCCATCACCAACGAGCACTCCATTTCAAACGTATTTCTAGTAGAGTCGCTTGGTTACAATCTCCTGTCTGTAAGTCAGTTGTGCCACATGGGTTACAATTGTTTGTTTACAAATGTTGATGTTTCTGTCTTTAGAAGGAGTGATGGTTCATTAGCGTTTAATGGTGTACTAGACGACCAACTCTACTTAGTTGATTTTTCGAAAGAGGAGGTTGATCTAGATGCATGCTTAATAGCTAAGACTAGCATGAGCTGGCTGTGGCATCGCTGTCTAGCACATGTTGGGATGAAGAACCTTCATAAACTTCTAAAGGGAGAACATGTGTTAGGACTAACCAATGTCTACTTCGAAAAAGATAGACCTTTTGCAGCTTGTCAGGCAGGGAAACAGGTGGGAAGCACTCATCACAACAAGAATGTGATGACAACATCAAGACCACTGGAGCTACTACATATGGACCTCTTCGGACCCGTTGCCTACCTTAGCATCGGGGGAAGTATGTATGGTCTTGTTATTGTTGATGATTTTTCCCGCTTCACTTAGGTGTTCTTTTTGCAGGATAAAACAGAAACCCAAGGGACCCTAAAGCGCTTTCTAAGGAGGGCTCAAAACGAATTTGAGCTCAAGGTGAAAAAGATAAGAAGCGACAACGGGTCGAGTTCAAGAATCTGCAAGTGGAGGAGTATCTTGAGGAGGAAGGCATCAAGCACGAGTTCTCCGCTCCCTACACACCACAGCAAAATGGTGTGGTAGAGAGGAAGAACAGGACGCTTATCGACATGGTGAGGACAATGCTTGGAGAGTTCAAGACGCCTGAGCGGTTTTGGTCGGAAGCTGTGAACACATCTTGCCACGCCATTAACCGGCTCTACCTTCATCGCCTCCTCAAGAAGACCTCGTATGAACTTCTTACCGGTAACAAACCCAATGTCTCTTACTTTCGTGTATTTGGGAGCAAATGCTACATTTTGGTGAAGAAAGGTAGGCATTCCAAATTTGCTCCCAAAGCTGTAGAAGGGTTTTTACTAGGGTATGACTCAAATACAAGGGCGTATAGAGTCTTAAACAAATCATAGGGTTTGGTTGAAGTCTCTAGCGACGTTGTATTTGATGAGACTAATGGCTCTCCAAGAGATCAAGTTGATCTTGATGATGTTCCAACGGCCGCAATACGCACCATGGCGATTGGAGATGTGCGACCACAGGAACAACAAGAGCAAGATCAACCTTCTTCCTCAACTATATTGCATCCCCCAACTCAAGATGATGAACAGGTTCCTCAAGAAGAAGCGCGTGATCAAGGGGGAGCACAAGAAGAACAAGTTATGGAGGAAGATGCACCACTATGGCGGAACCGCCCGAATTATTCCAACTTAAGTGCCTAAGTCCCACCTTGAAGGCTAGACCACACTTAAATAGGAATAAAACGTCGGTCCCTCAGATCTAGTCCGACGAGGCCACTAACAGGATCAAGTACCACATACTCACTCGAAGGTGAGGCACAGAGCAAATACAATAAGGCATAAAACCAAGTAATAAGGAGTAATTAATTTATTACAACATCATCGGAGTTTACAAAAGCAGGGATCATTGTTCGGAAATGCAGCGGAATAAAACTACGATATATAAACGGAGGGATGGGGAAGCCTGGCCCATCACTCCTCATGGTCCTCCTCTGCCGAGGTAGGGTCCCACTCTACTGTCCAACCCGGTGGCAAGATGGACGACCAAGTCACTCCAGCAACCATGTCCTCTAGAGATCCTGTAAAATTATGCCACAAGCAAGGCTGAGTATACTAATACTCAGCTAGACTTACCTGGTGTGAGGAGTCTACTCCTCTACCTCTAGACATGCAGCTGTTTGGCTGAGGGGTTTGGTTTGCCAAAAGCACTAGCTGAGTCTAAAGTCAAGTTTAGCTTTTCAAGTTTTAGTGTGACTCTCTTACGACTAAATGTGTACCTAGCTAATCATACATGGTAGCAATCATTTAGCTATCAACTGTAAGTCCCAAAGTTGGTATACGAAAAATAAATAAAATAGTAAATTCTGATATCTCAAATTATACTTGAGAGCTGCAAATTGAGAACTGAATTTTGAAAACCAAGAATTATATTAGAAAAGAAATGGTAGAAAGGTTTTCAATTTAACTAAATGGTTATCTATTTCATTAAATGAAACACTATAGGCATTTTATACTTATGAATATGTGGTGAAGCATGTTAATAAAGAGTCATAATTGGAACATGGGACCTCAAAGTATAAGTGAGAATAAAATAGAAAATAGGAAAGGAATGAACATTATAAAAGAAAAGCAAATATATATATATATATAATCATAATTCCTTAGGCCACTATTTTTAATTGTGCACTCAATTTGGGGGTAATGCCCAGAAACAAATTTGAACTCAACTTCAAAAATGAAATTCAAATAGAAAGTAAAAAGAACAAAAAAAAAGAAATGGGGCTTAATCGGGCCCAGGGCGCCAAATCGGCCCACCTGACCTTCCTCCCACGGAGCCCACCTATCTAGCTCCTCTTCCTGCACGCGGCGTCTAAACCCTAGCTGCCAGCCGAGTCCGTGCTCCCTGGCACGTTTATGTCGCTGTCGGCCGGGGTCCGCTCGATAGTGCTGCCGCGAGGGTCACCCGTGTCTACTACTCGTGTGTTTAGCCGCTGCCGCGTGGGACCTTTGCGTCGGGGCGTTCTTCTCCAGTGGTGCGGCTGGAGAACTCCGAGCTCGTGGCCAACTAACTCCGCCCAACAGAACACCAAGTGCCGCGCGTTCCTCGTAACCACCTCCGTAACAAACATCGCGGACCCGGCCGATGCGGGCTATCTCTGTGGCGGCCGCATGGAGCTCAGTCTTATCTCTCAACCGAAAGCGACTTCTACGCCGCGCGCGCTGGAGTCTCTGGCCGCGTCAACCTCATCCGCCATCGCCGAATTCCACGTCCGCCTAACTACCTCTGCACCCTCCAGCCAGATATGTCGGGCTCGCGCAGTAATGCCCTGGGATCCAGGATATATGGGGAGAAAGGCTTCGCTCGCCCCCTGTCAACTAGTGTCGCTCACCCCTCACGACGCTGTCAGCCACGCCTCTCTGCTCTGGCTCCAGCTCTCTGGCAGTACTCCCTCCGTCGCGCCCTGCTCCTCGCTCTTCTCCTCTGGTCGTAGCAGTGCCGTGGACGAGCCTCTAGCCTTTCCAACACCACTCCTTTCCGAAGCCAGCACCAGGAACTCTAATGCCACCGCAGCCAGTGAGAGGATTGCCGCTGCTGTGATGCCGCGTAATCAAACTCTCGGTTGGGGATTGCTCGGTGTTCTACTAAGGGCCTCCGTGATTCGCTTGAACCGGGTGGTTGGATTCGTGGAGTCACGGGACCAGGGTTGCTGGCGGGGGCCGTTTGATTTCTTGCTGGAGTTAGCAGATCAGGGCCGCATCTGCCATTACCGTCACTGGGGGGCTTCGTCACGGAAAACTCCGGTAAGACCTCGCCTCTGTGCTTCACCGCTCTCCCCACCGCGAGTAGATCTTAGCAGGATAGAATCTTGGGGACCTAGTGCCTTGGTTGGGCGCTTCATCGGTGTAGCGCCACCGTGCGTGTGAACGGGGCGGGGGGGGGGGGGGGGGGGGGGCAGGCGCGCGGCTGCCTGGATGTGCTGGGGGAGAGAAAGGGAGGAAGAGGACGACGTGACCGTAGATGAGCGCCGACGGCTGTGATTATGAGTTGGGCGGTGGAGATTAGGGCAGGGATAACATTTAGACCGAGTCAATCCAGGGTCGTCCGTTCTGCGATTGACGGACCTGATTAGATCGCGTGGTGATTTGAGCGTATAGAATTCGATCCGTGGGTTTAGGATCCGATGGACGGCGTTGAGTGGAATCTGCATAAAATCTGAGCCGTAGAAATTGAATCTGACGCTCACTGTGGCATACCGCTTCAGTTATAGCGCGATCTAATCTGTGGCGTTCGGTGTAGATCGGACGGCTGATCGCATTCGATACCCCTTTGACAGCTTATTTTACATAAAAGCCCCTGGATTTTAATAGAAATAAACCCGTAGTCCCGTTTGACCGTAGCTGAGTCTTAGCACAACTTGCGCGGAGGCCCCTGTGTCTCGGTTTAATTGGCGCCCAGTCCTTGGAGTTGGGAAATCAGATAAATGGATTTAGAAAATAATTTTAATATAAAAATATTGGCTAGAATTTGTTTAATCCATAGAAAATTCATATGATGTCCAAATTAATCCATTTCAATTGCTATAATTTTGTAATATTATTGTTTATCACATAGTACCTCGGGTTTGACGTGAAAACTGTATTAAAATTAATCTCTTGGTTAATCTTGTATTGAATACATAAAACCTTAGGAAATTCATAACTCCTCCGTTTTAACTCCGGTTTAATCCGTTCAAGTTGCGTTAGTATCGTATTAATATTTACTATGCAATAACAACACTTGTTATACCATGTTTTATTATGTTATAATTAGGTCTTTATTTAACCTACGTTGGTTAGTCTTGTTAATGTGCTCATCATTATCTACCAAAATATAATTTATGGTAAATTTATAAATTAGATTAAAGTTGATATAATTATTTATAGAATAATCTCTCATATAATTTATACTAACCAAGTGATAACATAGTTTAATGGTTAAATCACAACTCCTTAACCATAACTCTGATCTTAGTGGTTCTCGTTCCTGCGATCTCGTAGCAACGCGTAGATCATTATTATTCAGTTTGTACTTATGTTTGGTGTGATGTTAATTTTGTCTATACCATGTCTGTTTGTATTGCTACGACTAGCGCGAGGTTTTAAAGATCTAAAGAATCACCCTAGTAACTAGAATCTCAAGTGCCAGGCAAGTTGTGCCCTTGATCACATTTGTTACCCAATAATATTCTTTATTATCACTATTCATGCATAGGTTTAATTTTGATGTGACCCAATAGGTCACTCTAGTCTGTTTATCATGTTTACCTTGTTTACCCTTGATTCAATTGGGTAGTTATGCTATTGCTTTATATGGTTTTGGGATAATATTTCATTACATCCATATTCCAATTTTTTTATGTTATTTATGTTCATGATAAGATCATTATGTTAATTGGAACATGGAGAACCACCCGGGAAAACAGTGCTACCACAAGGGTTTAATGGGACGCCCTTGGCTGATTAACTAGGAAAGCTAGTGGATGACTACCTTACCCGAAAGGGGCAAGGTCAGTAGGGGAGTGGTCAGTGTAGGGAGGTCCTTGGGTTGATTTTGCTACGATGGCGGTCAGGCGAGAGATTCCTGCACTGGAGCTTCCTATAAACTGTAGCGGGTTTTCTGAAGCTAGTGGAACTTTGTAAAGGCCTCGAAGTGTTACCCTGCCTCGCTTCCTTGGTAGAGGTGTATGGGATTCATGACCCCTTGGCAGATGGGTAACACGGCTTGTGGGTAAAGATGTGCAACCTCTGCAGAGTGTAAAACTGGTATACTAGCCGTGCTCACGGTCATGAGCGGCTCGGACACTCACATGATTAATTTATAGAACCTAAACTCAATTTGTCATTTCATTGCATTGGGATTATTTTGTTATTACTTTTTATTATGGTTCGGTATTTACTTACACTTAGTAATTGCCAATAAAACTTTGACCAACTTATAAAAGCAATGCTTAGCTTCAACCTTTATTTTGTTGATCAGCCTTACACTTCACATGAACTCCCACCTTTGGTGAGTTCATGCCACATTATTCCCCACAACTTGTTGAGCGATGAACACGTGTGAGCTCACCCTTGCTGTCTCGCACCCCCCCACATGTCAAGAACAGGTACCACTGGATGAGGTGCATGGTGGATGTTGCGTTGTGTTCGTGAGAGGTCTAGGTCATCGTCTCCCAGTCGACTTTCTGGCGTCAAGGATGGATTTTAGATCCTGTTATATTTATCTTTTATTTTGTAAGACTTCCGCTATGTAATACGTACTCTGATGTTATTGTGACATTTATCTCTATACACTCTGTGATTATATATGTTGTCTCTTTTGGCGCATGTATGAGATGCACCCGGCTTTGTCCCTTAAAGCCTGGGGTGTTACAGAAGTGGTATCAGAGGAATGTTGATTTTAGGATGAAACCTAGATAGAACTGGACAACCAATACTTACTTACCTTACTCTGATTCATTCTATACTTATCTCATCTTGATCCTGTTTCACCTTCTACTGTTCTACTCTGATTAACCTTACCTTTGCTACTCTAATTATTTTATGAACTTATCTTAATCTTTTCTCATCTATTTTCGCTATACTTTGATCATTCTTATCTTTTCCTTCTAAAGACAAATGTGGATTTCACACTTTTGAAATCCTGTGCCTAAAGTGACCTTTAGGAATAGGAGACCTACTCTTAGGACCAAAAACAAAACTATTTTTATATGTATCTATACGCTTGAGTGTTTGTTCTTGTGATATTTGTTTGATTTGGATTTTTGATTGAGTGTGATAAGTTGTGGAGTAACGTCAAGGATTACATCTGTATATACATATATGTATAAATGTAAATAAATAAAATTCATGAGATAACTAAACAATTTAGATTATCCTCCATTAAAGTATATCTAATTTAAGTGGACCCTTCTTACCTTAAAAGATTCTTCCATACATTAATGGATCCCTCTTATCTCAACAGGCTCTCTCTTACTGTAATGGATCCCTCTTAACCTAAAAGATTCTTTCTTATCTTAATAGACTCATCTTATCTTAAAAGATTCTCTCATATCTTAATAGACCTATCTAATCTGAAAAGATTCTTTCTTACCTTAATAGATTCATTTTATCTCGAAAAGATTCTATCTTATTCTTAGAAATTTATCCTGTCCTAATAAGCATATATATCCCCAACCACCTTGCTCATGTCATAATAGTGTAACCAACATGATCTATTCCAAAATAAATTAAGTAGATCATATCTAATCTAATCTGATTACACCAATTTAATTCTGATTCCATCTAATCAGATCAGATCTAATCTAATGGACAAGCATAATGGATTGCATAATCTGTCTATCCCCGCCTAACATCAAACAAAATTTTGACCTACACCATGTAGACTATCTCATCTAAAAAAACCTCTATCCTACCTCTGGATATTCACCTTATACGACTAGTTATCCCAAGTTTGGTAAAAAAAATAACGGATTAAGCCATACTAAAGAATCTTCAGATCATAACCAGCTACTAGCTTATTTATTCCACTTATCGAATAAATTCCCTTTCAAAACTATTTTGCCATATGCCTCTAACTCTCATGGTCAATACTAGGAAGGGAAGATTACCAGACAATAGCAAACAGAAATGAATCCCCCACATCCTCCACCGGTTGGAATCGATCAAGTGGTTGCTGCCCAAAGGCTGGTAATACAACAATTGATAGACATGGTGACCGAAATGCAAAATCAGATAAGACAAGAACACGAGGAAATACGTCAGGTCCGTCTGGAGATACGTCAAGAAATAAGGCAATCATGGTTGGAGAGATAACGACAACAACAACCACTACCTCCACCACCATCACCAACTCCACCTAGCTACATAAACATATATATGAATTACTACTATTTGTAAGATCGAAATGTTACTTTAGTTAGTAAATGGTATGATACTATTTTAGGAGGAATAATAAGGTCTATTTGACCCCATGTGTTGCTAATAAATTGTGCATCATGCTGAGATTTTTTTGTTTGTGCACATGTGTTGAGACAATATGACTATACACCCTTTCCTTACAAATCTCGAGGACGAGATTTCTGTTAAGGGGGTGAAAGTTCCCTTTGACCCGGGAACAGGATCTGGATGTCGCCTAGAGGGGGGGGGGTGAATAGGCGAATAAAACTTATTACTTTAAAACTTAAATTCTTACTCTACTCGAAGACTTAGTACGCAGTGGAGTGAGAAGACTCTTCGAGTAGGTTGCAGCGGAATCAGAGATCCTGTCTCAAAAGTGTCCTGCACTTCAAATAAAGCTTATACCACAGATAAGTATTGAAGTGCAGATATAAAGACGAGTAAGACAGAGAGTCAGGATACAATATAGAACAGAGCACACAGACGCAAGGATTTATCCCGAGGTTCGGCCAAGCCTGAAATGCTTGCCTAGTCCTCGTTGGAGTTAGCCACACCTGGGCTTGGAGTCTATTTCAACTCCTTCCTCCGTTTGCTCAGATCTGTCAGAATGACAGATAGAGCCTTTCACTATTGAGTGGGGTTACAACAGAACCGCGGCTGCTTACAAACTTCTTGGCAGCACCCCGGCAGAGTAACGATACGCTCAAGACCTTGCTCTAGCTCTTAGCAGCACTACTCCTCTCTCTAAAGGCTTATAGCTGTGCCTTCTACACAAACTATAGAGTTACACACAAGAGGGAGAGCGAGAATTGATCCGAGTGATGTCTATACTTGTTGGCTGCCCTTGTATATTGCTGGAGGCGCCTAGGGGTCCCTTTTATAGGCACAAGGAGCCTAGGAGCCGTTGGAAGCAATTCTAGAAGGCCAACCTTGCCTTCTGTCGTCGGGGGCACCGGACAGTCCGGTGCACACCGGACACTGTCCGGTGCCCGATTTGTTTCCTTATCTGGCGCTGCCGACCGTTGCAGCCCGTTGGAGATCTGCGAGCCGTTGGCGCACCGGACAGTCCGGTGCACACCGGACAGTCCGGTGCCGTCTTCCGACCGTTGGCTCGGCCACGTGTCCCGCGCGGATTGCGCGGCCGACCGTTGGCCCTGGCCGACCGTTGGCTCACCGGACAGTCCGGTGCACACCGGACAGTCCGGTGAATTTTAGCCGTACGCCGTCGGCGAATTCCCGAGAGCGGCCAGTTCGAGCCGAGTCAGCCTGGCGCACCGGACACTGTCCGGTGCACACCGGACAGTCCGGTGCTCCAGACCGAGCTGGGTCTTGGCAGCACACAGCCAAGTCATTTTCTCCTCTTCTTTCTTCTTCTTCTTTCTGTTTCTAACACTTAGACAAATATATTAGTACACAAAACCAATGTACTAAGTCTAGAAACATACCTTCTCTTAATTATTACATCTAGCATTTCACATGCATGAGCTTCGATGTTGGACTCATAAATCATCAAGTCTGCTTGACTTGATCTAGATTGACATTTCTTGGCTCCAACATCCTGCAAAGATCACATAGAACATCTCCAAACCTAGGAACAACTCAAACTAAAGATCAAGGTGAACTTAGCTCTTTTAGGCTGCTTCCAGTTCTGGTTTTGACACTTGTTCTCCTTCTAGTGACCTTGATCTCCTTCTTAGAGTTTGGTCTTGAGCCTTATGACTTACACCACATAACTGTAGCTGTTACTTCATTGGTTGTAAGTCACGTCCTTATGTAGTGATCCTTGGTGTGTTATAGCTCTTCTCAACTCGATCACCCTTGACTTTGCAAGCCTTCTTCTTCACCCTTGGCTTTGGGTTCCTCAGCCTCCTTGACCTTCTCCCGTGCACTTGGTACCTCGAAGCTTCTCTTGCCTCCGTCCTTGGCTTGATCAGTTGTCTCCGAGCTTCGCACCCGAGTCTCACTTTATGCAATGTCCATCCTACTTGTGATGTCCATCATGTATCATAATCCAGTTCTTGGACCATCACAATTGTTCACTTGTGTTGAACCCTGTAGGCTTTACCTTAAGCACCTGTTCAACACTTAGTACACTCGTTAGTCCTTTAATTGAGTTGTCATTCAAACACCAAAACTCACAAGAGAGCTTTCAATCTCCCCCTTTTTGGTGATTGATGGCAACACAATTAAAGCTTACATGAGAATAAAATTTGAAGCACAAATTTTGAATTCTAAGATTATAGAATGCTCCCCCTAAATATGTGCTTACTTCAAAAAACATAATCTGCACCTCAGACGCCAATTTGCACATACTTAGGCAATTCGAAACATTTCTACACCTTAGCACTTTTTAGGATGCATTGTGTCAAGAATCAAATCATGATACTATACCACACAAATGCACATAATCAAACACACAAATGCACACAATCAGAGTTAAACACCATTCAATTTAGTGGATATATCATAGGAATATCAACCTACCACTATTCACCATTAAGATACTAATTTAAACTAAGATACCAATTTAAAGCAATCTTAAAGCACCATTAACCATATGCATCATTATCCACATGACTGTCTATTTCAGAATGAACACAATAGATGCCAATTAATTCATAGCAACGGAAGCATTAGTCCATATGATGCAACACATATAATAACTGCAAGAAGCATATGAATATCACACTTGACAAAGCTCAAACTAACACGTCACCCCTTAGGATGAGCAGGATAAGCTTTCCTCTCAGGTTGAGATAAGCTTTAATACACACAAATTCTCCCCCTTTGACATCAAACACCAAAAACTATACTCAAGCAAGAACATAGGATGATGTCAAGGGACAGCAGGGTGTCAAGGGGAAAAAACGACTCAAAGACTCCCCCTTACTTATTGAACATATGCACTATCAACATTTAGGTAAGATACATATATGCAAAAAGATTAATACTTCCTTTTGTACCTTTACCATGTTGTAGTGTACTTCCCATCTTGAAAGTAGTTAATCTTTCGAGAGCTTCTCCATGCTTGTGCCTGATTCTTTCTCCTAACTTTTTCTTGTTGCTAAGACACCAAACTTAGAACAAGTTATAGTATTGGGCACAAGAAGAAACTTCTATTCTCATGATTATCAAAAGATGTCAATTGAAGCGAACTATTACGGCTACCACTTGAAAGATACCGATTGCAAAGTTCATTTATTATCATGGCTCCATGATATTTAAGCATCTATTATCACCATATATTATAGAGCATGAGCAATCTAAAGATATGCACTTACTCACAATTTGAGATACCAATTTCTTGACTTACAGAGGTACCCAAGTCCTGAATGCTCCATTTCTTGCTTATTTCCTCTTTTCCATCTAGAGACTATACAAGATTTCTCAAGAAACAGTTAGTCTCAAAGGACGCAAGTTATGTGTGCTCCCCCTCAATTTGTGCATCAAGTATTTGAATGACTTGCACTTTGCACATTCTAGCTTCCTTAGAACTAGAGGGGAACACAACATACCTTGGTTAAAGCATACTCTAAATTTTATCACAAAGAGATACCAATTGAGTACCACATGACAGATTGACTTAATACAGCAATGCATGCCAATTATTGTACCACATACATGGCAATCTAAACATGCTACATGCATGACAAACATTGTACCATATGTACCAATTGAAGAACAACACAATCATGCATATAAAGCGTAATGTCTAAGCATGCCATAATTAAGGAGGTTTCTTAGATGCACCAAAAGAAACAACATTTCAAAGGCATAAATTACCTAAGCTAAGATATTACCAATTGAAAAACAAGAACATTGCTATGATCACACTCAACGGAATTTCAAGAATATTTAATGAAATTGCATAGCTCCATCTTCCATACCTTTGCCTTTATGAGAGCACTAGTTATCACCAATTCAGGGCTCCTTTTGCTCATGCACCTCATAGCTCAAAAGGGGCACGACATGGATTTGAACTTCACACAGTACCAAACTAGGGTAATCATGTGAACATGGACCAAACAAAATGTCATATTTGCACATAGCATGACTTACAAAAAGTTACAGGCTTATCCATGTACACCAAGAGAGTTAATCGTTGTGGATATAACAAATGAAAGAGTTACCCATGAATGATTCAAAAGATATATCCTATATAGCACCAGTCATGATTAAGCAGACTTCATTATGATTCATTTAACACAAGCAATCATAAAGTATAACTACTCCAAAGACAGGTAGCACAACAATCCAACTTAAGAGCAATACTCAATTGCAATTATGTACTTAAAATACACGGGGTACCGTCCTTTGGAGAGCAGGTTTTAGATTCTCATCAAGGTCCTTTACTTGATTCACCAATAATGATTCAGGACCTACACACCTTATTTCACTTGAGATGAACATGGGATTAGTGTTTCACAATTAAGGCACCAAAACAATTAACAGCTTAAGCATAGAGTTTAAGATAACCGTCTTAAGCTCTCCCATGGTCTCCAGTCCATCTCAAGGCACCTGCATGGTCTAGTTAGCACAGTTTGGTACCCATCTTGGGATGGGTCCATAATGATCATCTAAATGTGCCTTTGGTACCCAAATTGCCTTTGTGCTAGTTCTAGGTGATCTCGTTATAGATCTAGCACAAGTGTATGATTTGAGTCTCCTATGCGAATAAGATTGACACAAATTCACTTGTTTAGGAATCTTACCTTTGTAACATACCTTGGATAGATGACCCTGCTCACCACACTTGTAGCAGAAGCGTCGCTCAACTTGACACGACGCTTGCTGTGTGTCATTTTCTTTGGTGAGGGTCACCTTGGAGGATGCACATCCTTGATTCTTCATGACCGGACATGAAGTGATCGTGTGGTCCTTATTGTTGCATCCGAAACAACTCCTTGTCCCTTCATTCTTGTCTTTGTACGGACAAGACGCGATGAGGTGGCCTACCTTCTTGCACTTGAAACACCTCCTTTTTCCTTTTCCCTTTGTGTACTTGAATGACATGGAGAGAGAGTCAGTGCAAACAACATGATTAATTGAATCTTTACCTTTTTCCAAACTCATGTTGATTTCTTCATCTTTAGGAATATTTCTCTTATTGAGCTTGACACTTGCTGCAGTTTTTCCTTTCTCAAGCTTCTTCACCACGCGCCCGTGGATATCTTGAGAGAGTTGAGCAATGTGTCTTCTCCTCAGTTGTCTTTGCTTCTTGTTCCCACACAATTTCTTTTGAGACCCTGCAGCTTGATGCTTATTCAAACATTGGCTTTCTTTTGAACAACAGGGGTTAGCACATGGTGATGAATTATCTAAATGTGTACTTGTGCAAGAATGAGGTTCACATGAAGTTAAGTTTACAATTATAACCTCATGAGCAACATTAAGCATGATATGGTCATCAACTAGTTTATTATGAGAATATGACAACATATCATATTCTTCACCTAGAGCAAGTTTTTCTAAATTAAGAATTTCTACTTGTCTCTTAAGCATGACGTTTTCCATTTTAAGTTGAGCAATATCAGATAATGCATCATGATTATTTCTTTGCTCAAATAAAATAGATTCATACCGTTGGACCAAATTATCATGAGAGCACTTTAGCTCCTCATGTTCTTTGGTCATCTTCTCCAGGCTGTTGTTTGTTTGGATGAGAGTCTCCTCTAGCCTGAGAAGCGTCTCGCCTTGTTCCTTGTTCCTACTCAACAACTTAACCAAGAGCACTTTGTCTTCTTTGTTGAGATTGGTGTAGAACCGGCGAATCTCCTCTTCTTCCACATCACCGGTCTCATTTTTCCTGTCATTATTATTAGTGGAAGCAATACAGGAAAATGTACCTTGTGGTGATGAAGACTCATCCTCGCTATCATCCTCATATTCCTCCTCATCATCGCTTTCGTCTCCACTATCATTGTTAGCAATAAGACATTTATAACTAGTGGAAGACAAACCTGTCGACGAGGTGGATTCATCGTTTGGGCGCCATCGTTCTTGTTCTTCTCCCTTTGAATGGTTAGTAACACAAGTAATATAGGGAGTAGGAGCATCACAGTTTGCCACAAAAAATTTTTCTTTAATCCTATTCCATAAATCATGAGCATCAACAAATAGATCACTATCACTACTCATGATGGCAAAATAGGCACCTCTAGAAAGAGAATCAACTAAGATGCTGCAAGCACGGTGATTGAGAGAAAAACATCTTAGTTCATCATTCGAGGGATTTTTACTAATATCAGATGGAAAAATACTTCTACTAAAGATCTGTCTCAAATCAGGGTCAACATTCATGAAAGCATTATAAATAGAGACAGACCAGGATTTATAATTAGAACCATCGCCTAGAAGAAGTTCAACGGTTACCTCTTGTGACGACATCGTCATCTCCGGACGGCTAAGCCCACACTGGAGAGGCCTAGCTCTGATACCAATTGAAAGTTCCCTTTGACCCGGGAACAGGATCTGGATGTCGCCTAGAGGGGGGGGGGTGAATAGGCGAATAAAACTTATTACTTTAAAACTTAAATTCTTACTCTACTCGAAGACTTAGTACGCAGTGGAGTGAGAAGACTCTTCGAGTAGGTTGCAGCGGAATCAGAGATCCTGTCTCAAAAGTGTCCTGCACTTCAAATAAAGCTTATACCACAGATAAGTATTGAAGTGCAGATATAAAGACGAGTAAGACAGAGAGTCAGGATACAATATAGAACAGAGCACACAGACGCAAGGATTTATCCCGAGGTTCGGCCAAGCCTGAAATGCTTGCCTAGTCCTCGTTGGAGTTAGCCACACCTGGGCTTGGAGTCTATTTCAACTCCTTCCTCCGTTTGCTCAGATCTGTCAGAATGACAGATAGAGCCTTTCACTATTGAGTGGGGTTACAACAGAACCGCGGCTGCTTACAAACTTCTTGGCAGCACCCCGGCAGAGTAACGATACGCTCAAGACCTTGCTCTAGCTCTTAGCAGCACTACTCCTCTCTCTAAAGGCTTATAGCTGTGCCTTCTACACAAACTATAGAGTTACACACAAGAGGGAGAGCGAGAATTGATCCGAGTGATGTCTATACTTGTTGGCTGCCCTTGTATATTGCTGGAGGCGCCTAGGGGTCCCTTTTATAGGCACAAGGAGCCTAGGAGCCGTTGGAAGCAATTCTAGAAGGCCAACCTTGCCTTCTGTCGTCGGGGGCACCGGACAGTCCGGTGCACACCGGACACTGTCCGGTGCCCGATTTGTTTCCTTATCTGGCGCTGCCGACCGTTGCAGCCCGTTGGAGATCTGCGAGCCGTTGGCGCACCGGACAGTCCGGTGCACACCGGACAGTCCGGTGCCGTCTTCCGACCGTTGGCTCGGCCACGTGTCCCGCGCGGATTGCGCGGCCGACCGTTGGCCCTGGCCGACCGTTGGCTCACCGGACAGTCCGGTGCACACCGGACAGTCCGGTGAATTTTAGCCGTACGCCGTCGGCGAATTCCCGAGAGCGGCCAGTTCGAGCCGAGTCAGCCTGGCGCACCGGACACTGTCCGGTGCACACCGGACAGTCCGGTGCTCCAGACCGAGCTGGGTCTTGGCAGCACACAGCCAAGTCATTTTCTCCTCTTCTTTCTTCTTCTTCTTTCTGTTTCTAACACTTAGACAAATATATTAGTACACAAAACCAATGTACTAAGTCTAGAAACATACCTTCTCTTAATTATTACATCTAGCATTTCACATGCATGAGCTTCGATGTTGGACTCATAAATCATCAAGTCTGCTTGACTTGATCTAGATTGACATTTCTTGGCTCCAACATCCTGCAAAGATCACATAGAACATCTCCAAACCTAGGAACAACTCAAACTAAAGATCAAGGTGAACTTAGCTCTTTTAGGCTGCTTCCAGTTCTGGTTTTGACACTTGTTCTCCTTCTAGTGACCTTGATCTCCTTCTTAGAGTTTGGTCTTGAGCCTTATGACTTACACCACATAACTGTAGCTGTTACTTCATTGGTTGTAAGTCACGTCCTTATGTAGTGATCCTTGGTGTGTTATAGCTCTTCTCAACTCGATCACCCTTGACTTTGCAAGCCTTCTTCTTCACCCTTGGCTTTGGGTTCCTCAGCCTCCTTGACCTTCTCCCGTGCACTTGGTACCTCGAAGCTTCTCTTGCCTCCGTCCTTGGCTTGATCAGTTGTCTCCGAGCTTCGCACCCGAGTCTCACTTTATGCAATGTCCATCCTACTTGTGATGTCCATCATGTATCATAATCCAGTTCTTGGACCATCACAATTGTTCACTTGTGTTGAACCCTGTAGGCTTTACCTTAAGCACCTGTTCAACACTTAGTACACTCGTTAGTCCTTTAATTGAGTTGTCATTCAAACACCAAAACTCACAAGAGAGCTTTCAGGGGGGTAGGATTTGTAAGTCCCAAAGTTGGTATAAGAAAAATAAAATAAAATAAATGAAATAGTAAATTCTGATATCTCAAATTATACTTGAGAGCTGCAAATTGAGAACTGAATTTTGAAAACCAAGAATTATATTAGAAAAGAAATGGTAGAAAGGTTTTCAATTCAACTAAATGGTTATCTATTTCATTAAATGAAGCACTATAGGCATTTTATACTTATGAATATGTGGCGAAGCATGTTAATAAAGAGTCATAATTGGAACTTGGGGCATCAAAGTATAAGTGAGAATAAAATAGAAAATAGGAAAGGGAATGAACATTATAAAAGAAAAGCAAATATATATATATATAATCATAATTCCTTAGGCCACTATTTTTAATTGTGCACTCGATTTGGGGGTAATGCCCACAAACAAATTTGAACTCAACTTCAAAACTGAAATTCAAATAGAAAGTAAAAAGAACAAAAAAAAAAGAAATGGGGCTTAATCGGGCTCGGGGCGCCAAATCGGCCCACCTGACCTTCCTCCCGCGCAGCCCACCTATCCAGCTCCTCTTCCTGCACGCCGCGTCTGAACCCTAGCCGCCAGCCGAATCCGCTCCCTGGCACGTTTGTGTCGCTGTCGCCGGGGTCCGCTCGACAGTGCTGCCGTGAGGGTCACCCGTGTCTACTACTCGTGTGTTTAGCCGCTGCCACGTGGGACCTTTGCGTCGGGGCGTTCTTCTCCAGTGGTGCGGCTGGAGAACTCCGAGCTCGTGGCCATCTAACTCCGCCCAACAGAACACCAAGTGCCGCGCGTTCCTCGTAACCACCTCTGTAACAAACGCCATGGACCCGGCCGATGCGGGCTATTTTTGTGGCTGCCGCATGGAGCTCGGTCTTATCTCTCAACCGAAAGCGACTTCTACGCCGCGCGCGCTGGAGTCTCTGGCCGCGTCAACCACGTCCGCCATCGCCGAATTCCACGTCCGCCTAACTACCTCTGCACCCGCCAGCCGGATATGTCGGGCTCGCACGGTAACGCCCTGGGATCCAGGATATATGGGGAGAAAGGCTTCGCTCGCGCCCTGTCAACTAGTCTCGCTCACCCCTCAAGACGTCGTCAGCCATGCCTCTCTGCTCTGGCTCCAGCTCTCTGGCAGTACTCCCTCCGTCGCGCCCTGCTCATCGCTCTTCTCCTCTGGTCGAAGCAGCACCGTGGACGAGCCTCTAGACTTTCCAACGCCGCTCCTTTCCGAAGCCAGCACGAGGAACTCTAATGCCACCGCGGTCAGTGAGAGGATTGCCGCTGCTGCGATGCCGCGTAATCAAACTCTCGGTTGGGGATTGCTCGGTGTTCTACTAAGGGCCTCCATGATTCGCTTGAACCGGGTGGTTGGATTTGTGGAGTCACGGGACCAGGGTTGCTGGCGGGGGCCGTTTGATTTCTTGCTGGAGTCAGCAGATCAGGGCCGCATCTGCCATTACCGTCGCTGGGGGGCTTCGTCACGGAAAACTCCGGTAAGACCTTGCCTCTGTGCTTCACCGCTCTCCCCACCGCGAGTAGATCTTAGCAGGATAGAATCTTGGGGACCTAGTGCCTTGGTTGGGCGCTTCATCGGTGTAGCGCCACCGTGCGTGTGAACGGGGGGCAGGCGCGCGACTGCCTGGGTGTGCTGGGGGAGAGAAAGGGAGGAAGAGGACGCCGTGACCGTAGATGAGCGCCGACGGCTGTGATTAGCTAGCAGATCTGGTCGTTGATTATGAGTTGGGCGGTGGAGATTAGGGCAGGGATAACGTTTAGACCGAGTCAATCCAGGGTCGTCCGTTCTGCTATTGACGGACCTGATTAGATCGCGTGGTGATTTGCGCGTATAGAATCCGATCCGTGGGTTTAGGATCCGATGGACGGCGTTGAGTGGAATCTGCATAAAATCTGAGCCGTAGAAATTGAATCTGACGCTCACTGTGGCATATCGCTTCAGTTATAGCGCGATCTAATCCATGGCGTTCGGTGTAGATCGGACGGATGATCACAGTCGATACCCCTTCCGCCGCTTATTTTATATAAAAGCCCCTCGATTTCATAGAAATAAACCCGCAGTCCCATTTGACCGTAGCTGAGTCTTAGCACAACTTGCACGGACGCCCCTGTGTCTCGGTTTAATTGGCGCCCAGTCCTTGGAGTTGGGAAATCAGATAAATGGATTTAGAAAATAATTTTAATGTAAAAATATTGGCTAGAATTTGTTTAATCCATAGAAAATTCATATAATGTCCAAATTAATCCATTTCAATTGCTATAATTTTGTAATATTATTGTTTATCACATAGTACCTTGGGTTTGACGTGAAAACTGTATTAAAATTAATCTCTTGGTTAATCTTGTATTGAATACATAAAACCTTAGAAAATTCATAACTCATCCGTTTTAACTCCGGTTTAATCCGTTCAAGTTGCGTTAGTATTGTATAAATATTTACTATGCAATAACAACACTTATTATACCATGTTTTATTATGTTATAATTAGGTCTTTATTTAACCTACGTTGGTTAGTCTTGTTAATGTGCTCATCATTATCTACCAAAATATAATTTATGGCAAATTTATAAATTAGATTAAAGTTGAGATAATTATTTATAGAATAATCTTTCATATGATTTATACTAACCAAGTGATAACATAGTTTAATGGTTAAATCACAACTCCTTAACCATAACTCCGATGTTAGTGGTTCTCGTTCCCGCGATCTCGTAGTAACGGATCATTATTATTCAGTTTGTACTTATGTTTGGTGTGATGTTAATTTTGTCTATACCATGTCTGTTTGTATTGCTACGACTAGCGCGAGGTTTTGAAGATCTGAAGAATCACCCTGGTAACTGGAATCTCAAGTGCCAGGCAAGTTGTGCGCTTGATCACATTTGTTACCCAATAATATTCTTTATTATCACTATCCATGCATAGGTTTAATTTTGATGGGACCCAATAGGTCACTCTAGTCTGTTTATCCTGTTTACCTTGTTTACCCCTGATTCAATTGGGTAGTTATGCTATTGCTTTATATGGTTTTGGGATAATATTTCATTACATCCATGTTCCAATTATTTTGTTATGTTATTTATGTTCATGATAAGATCATTATGTTAATTGGAACATGGAGAACCACCCGGAAAAACAGTGCTACCACAAGGGTTTAATGGGACGCCCTTGGCTGATTAACTAGGAAAGCTAGTGGATGACTACCTTACCCGAAAGGGGCAAGGGCAGTAGGGGAGTGGTCAGTGTAGGGAGGTCCTTGGGTTGATTTTGCTGCGATGGCGGTCAGGCGAGGGATTCCTGCACTGGAGCTTCCTATAAACTGTAGCAGGTTTTCTGAAGCTAGTGGAACTTTGTAAAGGCCTCGTAGTGTTACCCTGCCTTGCTTCCTTGGTAGAGGTGTATGGGATTCATGACACCTTGGCAGATGGGTAACATGGCTTGTGGGTAAAGATGCGCAACCTCTACAGAGTGTAAAACTGGTATACTAGCCGTTCTCACGGTCATGAGTGGCTCGGACACTCACATGATTAATTTATGGAACCTAAACTCAATTTGTCATTTCATTGCATTGGGATTATTTTGTTATTACTTTTTATTATGGTTCGGTATTTACTTACACTTAGTAATTGCCAATAAAACTTTCACCAACTTATAAAAGCAATGCTCAGCTTCAACCTTTATTTTGTTGATCAGCCTTACACTTCACATGAACTTCCACCTTTGGTGAGTTCATGCCACATTATTCCCCACAACTTGTTGAGCGATGAACACGTGTGAGCTCACCCTTGCTGTCTCACACCCCCCCCACAGGTCAAGAACAGGTACAAGTGGATGAGGTGCATGGTGGATGTTGCGTTGTGTTCGTGAGAGGTCTAGGTCGTCGTCTCCCAGTCGACTTTCTGGCGCCAAGGATGGATTTTAGATCCTGTTATATTTATCTTTTATTTTGTAAAACTTCCGCTATGTAATACGTACTCTGATGTTATTGTGACATTTATCTCTATACACTCTATGATTATATATGTTGTCTCCTTTGGCGCATGTATGAGATGCACCCGGCTTTGTCCCTTAATGCCCGGGGTGTTACATCAACATCTTTTGCCCAATCAACACATTTCCACTTGTTACTCAATGCAGTACAATGGATCAAGCAGTCTCATTAGCTACGAGAAGCAGACGATTCGAATCGAGTTTTCTTCCTTGCAAGGTAAACCTAAACACACGATGTGGCGAGGTACTCCGTCCCCACACACATCCACCGTCCCCATCGATCTCCCGTCAATAGATCAGGGCTCACCGCCTTGGCGTACAATGCCTCACTAACCTCGACTGCCGTCGTGCAGTGACCGCACTTGTACTCACCATAACCGGAATGGGAGACCACGTCTCAGGTCGCATGAGGGGTAAAGTCTGTGGGCAGGTTCACTCAGGTACTAGGCTTACCGATTTACCATATTTCTCGGCATGTGCTTAGTACATTCAAATGCTTGACACAAGTATCCGCACGTTAGTCCTTATTCCAGTTTCATCTCGTAGACCACACATCCCCATGGATCCGTGTCCATAGACCATCCTCATTCTAATATAAAAACGGATACATTCAATTCCTGACCTCGCACGAGTGCTAGAAAAATCACTCGACTTCTACCGAGGTCCCTAATTAGCAAAGCAGCTACTCGACCTAGCATACTAGTATCCATCTCAAATGGAATCCTGAGTTCATGCAACTATGGTTTCAAGCAACTCCTACACTTAAGTGCACAGTACAAGCCTACAATCATTAAGTGCAGTAAAATAGCATATATAACGGTTATGCATAAAACCGGGGCTTGCCTTCCAAGGCTGGGGCAGGCAGATCCTCGATGGCAGACTCTAGTGCTGGCTCCTGGGCTACCTCCTGAGCAACTCCTTGCTCCAGAACGAGGATGTATTCTCCGTCAGCAAGATTACAGTCTATCGAATGCAACGAATAAGATATATGCATATTAATGACATGGTAATTTGTAAAAGCTATGCATAGTAAAACAGTACTTAATTTTTTTGTGGTACTCTTAGGGTCTCCTTTTGGGTATACTTAAGGGTTTTGTACTTTCATCTTAGAGATTTTGAATGAAAGATTACACTCTTTAATTATATTTTTATGTTCCATGAGTTCCTTGGAAGGTTTTGGTTGTACATTATCTATTTCTCCCAGAATTCTCTTTTTCTTTCTATTGTGCTTCTTATTAAGCATTTTTGACTATCTTGGTCAGTTAACATTTTCCAGAAATGTTATAAAAATTATAGAGAGTAAAAATTGGCATTTGTGGGTTATTCTAAAAATTTGAGGAGGAAATTAATTCAGATACTACTTGTGCAAAATTAACAAGAGTAAGGGAAAAAGGGCACTTTACTCTATAGCTCTAGTTTCTGTGGGGTGTATGGGTCAACATTTATTGTTGCTAAGATTCTTAGGGGATAATAGGTATTTGTGTCAAAAATCATAGGAGAATACCTACTGGATATTTAGTTGTGATTTTCTAAAGTTTAAAGCTAAAAGGTACTTATAACCAACTTGTTATTTGGAAAATATCAAACAACAGAACTTACATTTTTCCTAGATTCATATTAACATTTTATTAGTTATCCCAAGGTTTGGGGTGTTTTCCCTTCAGGATTATTTTTCTAGTATTTTTCTAAGTTTTCAAGGTTTTCACAAAATAAAAGGTAGTGCATTCCTTTTGAACTAACAAAGTATCTAAAAAATTTTTCCAGAGAACTATGTTGGATAAGTGAGCTTGCAAAAATGTGGTTGCCCCCTAGTTTTTATCTTAAACTACCTTTTCTATTTTCTTTAATTTTGGGCCAAAATGAGTTTAAATGGTAAACCCTTTCTTAATGTGGTGTACTGAGGGGTGTACTATTTTTAAACAGATTATGGAGTGGTTAAGGACTTCTCTGATTTTTCTTAACCCTAGTCTAACAGTATAGCTATTTTTCCCTATTTTATTTAGCTTTTGGCTAGATGACTATTTAAATCAAAACTTTGAAATCTTCTGCAACACTTAGGGGTTTTGTATTTTTCCTAAGCAGTTCACAATATTCAAAACCTAGAAAAATTGGTTTGACTCAATTTGGTTGAATAAAACTGAAGTTATGAATTTTACAAGCTCTGTTTGTATTCAAAAGAGAAATGTTTAAAAGGTTTTCTGGAAAACCAGTTTGCACCGAGGACCCTGGGTTTTTTTTCCAAACCAACTCTTAAACTTATGCCCCTGCGCCACTATTCACTTGAGTCTTTGACCATTCAAAAAAACCCCTGACTTCCTTTCCTTCTTCCCCGAGGTCGCTCCCCGCTTTTAAACAGTACCCGCGGAAGTAAGCAGGGTGGCGCGGCTTACCGACGGCGAGGGAGGTCCGGCGAAGGGCAGGGTTAGCTCCAGGAAGTCCTTACAGTCACGACGAGGTACGGCTCGATGACGGTGATGGCCAGAATCAACCGGTCCACGTGCGCAGGCGGGCGAGCTCGTCGGCGGCGTGTACTCCGGCCTATCCATAGTGATATAATTCAATCCAAGGGTATGGGAAGCTTCACGGGGTGCTAAGGAGTCGACCCGTACAAGGAATTGAAGAAAGGCTCACCATGGAGCTCGGTCTACGCTCGCCGGCGGTCGGGTGAAGTCCGGTGACCTTGATCCGGTGTCTCCGGTGAGGCAGAGCTCGATTCCTTGCTCTGGGAGCTTCACCAAGGCACGTAGAGTCTCTCTCAAGGGTCGGACGGGGCTGGGAATGGCTCGGTTGGCCGGTCTATGGTGGTGGGTTCTCGGGCAGCCGCTGGCATGCCGTGCGCTCCAAGGCCTGGGTTGGCTTTATAGGCGCGGGCGCGGGTGCGGGCACGTGTTTGGCTCGGCGTGGCGTGGTGCACGTGGGGGGTGAGCACTGGGGCGTGCTCTGGCGCGCCAGAACGCGTCGAACACGTGGGCGTTTGTTTCTGCCCGTGTTCTAACGCTTGCTGAGATCGCAAACGTGCGAATTTTGGTAAAAATCCTGCGCAGACCTCTTCCTGGCACCTATGGTTATCTCTTGTATGTGAGTTCCGATGGAGGATACGCCCTAGGTCAGAAGATATGCGGACGCCAAATCGGGGTTGTCACACTATTCACCCCGAGACAAAAGTGGTGTCAAATCATGTCAAACGATTTTGGCTCGGGTTCAAATTTTTCCAGTGGGTTCCTTACGTAGTTTGGCTCCTTTTTGATATTCAGGCCAAGTGGTTTTGGCGCCATTAACTAGGTGAACACTTCTGATCTTTAGATTAGGGTTCATTTTTGACCTAGAGAAAATTGGAGAGCTCTAGTGTGCTTTCTACTTAAGGAATGGATGTGGGGTCTTTAAGGGGCCGTTTTGTAATGTTTCCCCTCTGCATTTTATAGATTTTAATGTGTACTTAAACTTTGGTTAAGAGTTGAAAACAAGAATTTGTCATTTGATTATCTTTCCCTCTAATCTCTTGCTTGGAGGTCTAGTGCTTAAAGGTGGTCTAGGGTTTGCTCCTATTTTGACGAAAGTGATCACTGCATAAAATGTTTGGGTAAAGCTTTTGTCATGAACCCTCTTTAGTTAACCCCATGTTTCCAAGGATTTGGTGCTCCTTTGCCTCCACATAAACACATGTGATAACAAGTCATAAGTGTAAGTGGGGAGTCAGGCCTTGGGTAACACCTGGGGTGTTACAACCACGGGCCCCTCCAACTCAAGTCCGAGCGACGATCCAACGACATCACCCCGTCGATCAGATTCTGGGTGACATAAGCAAGGGAGTGACAACTCGCTCACGTTTAGCTAATTTTTGTGAGCATTACTCGTTTGTCTCTTCTATTGAGCCTTTCAGGGTAGAAGAGGCCTTGTAGGATCCGGACTGGGTGTTGGCCATGCAGGAAGAGCTCAACAACTTCAAGAGGAATGAAGTTTGGAGCCTAGGGCCACGTCTAAAGCAAAATTTTGTGGGAACCAAGTGGGTGTTCCGCAATAAGCAAGACGAGCGTGGGGTGGTGACAAGAAACAAGGCTCGACTTGTGGCAAAAGGTTATGCCCAAGTCGCAGGTTTGGATTTCGAGGAGACTTTTGCTCCTATGGCTAGGCTAGAGTCTATTCGCATTCTATTAACTTATGTCGCTCACCATTCCTTCAGGTTGTTTCAAATGGACGTGAAGAGCTCTTTCCTCAATGGGCCAATCAAGGAGGAGGTGTACGTGGAACAACCCCCTGGCTTTGAGGATGACAGGTATCTTGACCACGTTTTAAGCTCTCTAAGGCGCTCTATGGACTTAAGCAAGCCCCAAGAGCATGGTATGTGTTGGGGACTTGTTCTCAACTGCTTCGGATTAAGAACAAGGCAACATAAAAAGTGTTAAATGATAAAGCCCTTCGTCCTTTGAAACATTATTTCCCTTCGAGATATAATGTGTTCCGGACGAAGGTCACAAACAACATATCTTCGTAAGCACAACAAACTATGACGAAGAACTTACATGCAACATAAAGAGTAACATAAACATTTAAATATTATCACAACGTCCTTTTTATTATCATATAAAAATAGAAATGAGTTCAAATTACAAGTGTACCTTCGGATTGCAGGAAGGCAAAAGTACAAAGATGACGGAAAGCAAATGCCAAGTCAGCGTGAACTGTACGGGAGTACTGTTCATCTATTTATAGGCACGGGACGCAGCCCGTGTAAAATTACATTGATGCCCTTTACATTTGATAATAACTTTATGGCAATCCTTCGAGGTTTAACTTGACTTTTCATCCTTAAGTCGGTTCCCCTTTCTGCTATCGCGACGAAGCTTTCTGTGCATGGCTTCGGCTGTGTACCATCCTTCGTACAGCTTGGGCTTCGTTCTGACCGTACTCCATATTCGTGATCTAAGTCCGAAGATACCTGTTCATATAATTCACTTGGAAAATATTGTCAAATCATGTTTTTGAGGACCTTCGGAGGACGAAGGCCCCCAACAGTAGCCCCTCGCAATATTAATTTGTTAGTGATAAATTCAGATTGCGATATGGACGAAGGCCTTAAGCCGAAGGTCCGAAAAAACACCTTCCCTTTGCTAGAATAGCAAAAGTCAGTGACACCTGGGACCACACAGTTTCCGTCATATCGAGTGTATAAATAGGAGCCCGCCACATTTGATTTGGCACGCTCTCTTTGCCATCTGTTTTTCCTGCTTATAAAACTTTCTGCCCAAAAATATTTGTTTTCTTTCCTAGTTTTAAGCTTCGGAGGCGAGAAGTAGGATCTCCGAAGAGATGTCTGAGGAGAAGAAGGCTGTTGTCGAGATGAAGCTAAGTCTCTCTGAAGAGAAGAACCTGGGCTTTCTTGAGGCAATGTCGAAGACCAATACAGAAAAGATCACCAAAGAGATTTTAGAAGGTTTATCTGAAGATACTGGTGACAGCGACAGTTATGATGTAGAAAGTGGCGGGGGAGAGTCTGAAGATCGACCATGGCGGCCAAGTCACTCGGTTTTCGGGAAAAGCACTATTAAGCAGAGTCACATTGACAATATGAGGGGGAGATATTTTCGAGATATATCTAATGTGAGGGCTGATGCTGGAGAAAAAACTTCTCCCACGCCCGAAGAAGATGAGGTCGTGATCTTCCGAAGCTTTCTCAAGGCTGGGCTTCGGTTCCCCCTAAGCAGCTTTGTTGTCGAAGTCCTGAAGATATTTCAAATCTACCTTCATCAAATTACTCCCGAAGCTATCATAAGGATGGGAATCTTTGTCTGGGCTGTGAAAAGCCAAGGTTTAGAACCAAATGCTAAAAGCTTTTGCAAAATTCATGAGTTGGTATATGAGACGAAGCCCTGGGGGAAAGAACAATATCACAACAACTTTGGTTGCTACAGCTTGGGCGCCTGCTCCGGGTCAAGCTGCCCCGTGCCAACATTTCGGAAGAGGTGGCCCGGTGCCTGGATGACAGAATGGTTCTATGTAAAGAATGATTTGACAGCGCAAGAAGATGTTAAGAGTATCATTATGCGCCCCATTTGGCAACGCTTCGGACTCCGAAAACCGAAGGTTGAAATGGATGAAGCGGCCGAAGAATGCCAAAGAGCCTTCGGCATAATCTGCTCTTTTATTGGGACAAGGGATCTGGTCCAAGAGCATATTGCCTTCAGGGTGTGGCCACTTGCAGGAAAGTGGGAAATGCCGAAGGAGACCATCAAAGAGTCTGACGAAGGTGGACTAGTCAGACTAAAATACACATTTAAATACGGGGATAAGTTTGCTGAACCTGATGACGACTGGTTAAAAAGCATTGAGACCTTAAGTGACGAACTGCTTGGGGTATATTCGAAGGCCGAGAACACTGCGTTATCGGCAGCCTTCGAAGGCCGAAAGAAGAAGAGGCTCAACCGGGTATTTGATGCAATCGGGTTTGTCTACCCTGACTACCATTGTCCGGTGCCGGGCCACAAAAGAAAAAATACTTCTCCTGCAACAGAAGTTGCCCCAAGTGCTTCTAGTGAGCCAGCGCCGCAAAGAAAAAAGATGAAAGTGCTCACCCACCGGGCACGTTTTATTGAGCCGGCCACAGTGCCTGAATTTATCGGTGAAGTCTCTTTGGCCATTGAAACTACAGAGCCAGCTCCAGTGCCGAAGATCGAAGAAAAAATTGAAGCACCTTCAGCAGGGAAAGCAGAAAAACCGAGAATTGAAGGACCAAAAATATTGGAAATCTTAAGTCCTTCAACAAGTGCTGAGACAATAAAAAATCAAAATGGCCCATCTGTGACCCCAAAAAGAAAAAGAATGGCGAACGTTTTAGATGTTTTGGAGACAATTAAGTCTTCAAGCATAACTCCAAAGAAGATTGTTGAACTGTCTGAAGTGCCTACTGAAGCCTTAGTTGCTGAAGCTTCGAAGCAACAACCTGAGGCTGAAGCTGGGCCTTCAGAGCCCACCAAGGAACGTCCTTTAGAAACCGAAGAAAAAATAAAAATGCCAGAGCCAATTTTGGTTGAAGAAATTGACACTGCTGCCCCCGAAGCTCCTTCCACCATATGCGATTACATTGTGCGACATGCTTCGGGGAAGAAATTATCTGAAGAAGAGATTTATGAAGCCAACCACTATGCCAAAGAATTAAAATATCCGAAGGGGGCACTAGTGTTCAATGGGACAAACGAAGATGACTTCCTATACTGTCTTCCTGACAACAAAGAATTATCTGTCTGCCGGGAGATGGCTAGAAGTATGGGGTTCCCGAAGCTCGAAGCTGGCTTATGTGCTATGACTAAAGAAGATCTCGCGGATAGTCTTGCGTATAATAGCCTGAAGGTATGGGAATTAGACATTTGAAAAATTTTATAATTCATAACTCATTCTTTTATTCTTATATGGATTCTTTTTCATATAGGGTTTAATTCTAAGCAACGCATTAAGAGCACAAAAGAGTGCCGAAGACGAGAGCTATGAAATTGCGTTCAACAATTTACGATCAGAAGTTATCAAACTGAGAAACGAAGCTCTAGAAAAAGATAAAATTCTGCTTACATTGGTAGACAAGATAAAAAGGGACGAAGCTGCTGCAAAGGTTCAGGCCGAAGCTCACAGACGCGAAATTAAAGATCTGCAGAAGCAACTAGCTAAAGCTAAAGAAGAACGCATACTTGAAGAGACAAAACGAGAGCTTAGTGATCAATTGGCCAATCATTTGGAGATAAGTGCCAAGGAGCTTCGCGCATCCCAGAGAAAATGCTATGTTAAATCCATAGAGTGCGTTAAGAAAATAAAATCCAGCTTCGCCAGCGTTGGTGCATTTTCCAGTGAAGAGAATTTTTCAAGAGGCAATCCCGAAGGGCCGATAGAATGGATCTGCCACGAAGCTGAAGCCTTCGAAGAAATTCTAAACAATCGAGGAGACATTTGAGCCTTCTCGGGTGCCAGGGGGATTGCTTCCATACTGGAGAAAAAAGGCTGCGATCATGTTAAGGTTCTTGCACAATCCGAAGCCAGCTTATCCCCTGAAGATATTAAAGACCCCTCGGCCGAAGCTAGCCAGGCTGGTGGTAAATTTTTCACCGACGTGTGGGACAATGGTGGCCGAGAAATGGCTCGAGAAATTATCCAAGAAAGCGAAAAAGGCATCCATGATGCTAGGAAAGTAGCAGAAGCTGCTGAAAAAAGCACAGAGCCCGAAGGGCAAATAGGTATTGACTAGTGTTTTTTATCTCTTTGTTGTAATTTTTGATTTCAAACTTGACGACGGCTTGTAATAGTAATAAGTCCGCATCCACTCTTCCCTCAGAACCTGCTGGATCGTCGGCTGGCCCCCACACGAAGGGGGATGACGAAATTAGACAAATGGCCGAAGCTATCATGGATAAAGTTGTTGAACAACTACTAAATGAGGCTGCAGAAGTAGTACTCAGGGAAGACTAGATGCTATTGTAAAAACATTTGAAATGTGATCTATGTAATATTTTGTAACTTTGAATGTAATATACAAATTTGTTTTTAAGATTCAATTCTTTACGATGCATGAAATTTAACATACATACCGTTTTTGAGCCTTCGGCGAAAAAACACCTTCCCTTCTTTTCATGCTTCGTGAAGAAAAACTTTTATGTATCCCGACAACTTCGATACTGCTCTGATGAAGCATATCTATGCTTTGTAAAATTTTTCCCGAAGATGTACTTTGAAGGTCAATATCGTATTTCCTTTTTCTGTCTTAGCACAATTTCCACTTTTTCAAATCATTCTCTGAAGATCGATATTGTATCCCCTTCTTGTGCCATATGCAGCATGATGTATGATGCTTATGCTATGCAAAATGATGTGATGATGTTATGTTATGTAGATGACATTTGTTCCGAAGATACACACATATCCCACAAAATATTTTTGTACCAGCGCAGACTTTTCGCTGTAAGCTCTGCATTCCCTTAGGAACGACTTTGGAGCTTCTTCGCCTTTTACTTAGGCGGTATCAGCGTTGACTTTTCGCTGTAAGCTCTGCATTCCCTTAGGAACGACTTTGGAGCTTCTTCGCCTTTTACTTAGGCGGTATCAGCGTTGACTTTTCGCTGTATGCTCTGCATTCCCTTTGGAACGACTTTGGAGCAGAAAACTTACACTGCGTTCCCTTTGGAATGACTTTTTCTGATTTCAGCAAACTTACTCTGCGTTCCTTAGAACGACTTTTTGTTGCTTCGAAGGATTTTCAATAATTCGAAGGTCCTCCTTGTTATCGTAAACTTTTTCATGAAAACTAAAAAATGTCCTTTATTACACAGAAAATAGAACTGAATGGAAAAAACTGGTAGGATATTTGTCAATATATGTGCTTCGACTCTGGCACAGTGCTATTGACTGTGCGAGCTTCGGATTGTTCTCTGAGATCCCTTTGGTGTGGAGCGTATTGGCTCCCTTCTGGCTGTTGGCCTTGTTGCAACGGTGGTGGAGGCGGAGGCTGTTGCCAGGAAGCTTGAGGTTGACTCGCCGAAGCAACAGAAACTGCAGGGTGGTTGCCTATGTATTCTGGGATGTAAGGCGGATGGTACGAAGCAGTATTCATGACCTGCTTCGGCTGAGCTTGTTGCGCTGCAGCTTCGGCTATCTCCTTTTGCTTCTGGATGGTAACATGGCACATCCTGGTGGTATGGCCCTTGTTTTTACCACAGAATAAGCAAAATACTCTCCTTGGTTGATCTCCAAATCTTCCGCCGAAGCCCCTGGCGCCTCTACCTCTTGGAGCTGGTGGCCGGAAGGAACTTTGCTGTTGCCCCGAAGCCTGTGAGGAGCACTGCGGCCTGTTCTGCTGATTCCCCTTATCATCATTTTGAGTAGAGTTGTGGATGGACCTGACATGCCTCGGATAGAATCTTCCTCCGAAGCCCCTGGTCATTTCAGAAAATCTGAAAGCCTCCTCCCTTCTTTGGCGAAAATCGTTGTCGGCATGAATGTACTCGTCCATCTTCTGGAGCAGCTTCTCCAAAGTTTGAGGAGGCTTCCAAGCAAAGTATTGAGCTGAAGGTCCAGGACGAAGCCCCTTGATCATGGCCTCGATGACAATTTCATTGGGCACCGTTGGTGCCTGCGCCCTCAATCGCAAGAACCTTCTGACATACGCCTGAAGGTATTCTTCATGATCCTGAGTGCATTGGAACAGGGCCTGAGCGGTGACCGGCTTCGTCTGAAACCCTTGGAAGCTGGTTAACAACATGTCCTTCAGCTTTTGCCATGAAGTGATCGTTCCTGGTCGAAGGGAGGAATACCAGGTTTGAGCAACACTCCTGACGGCCATAACAAAAGACTTTGCCATGACTACCGTATTGCCACCATACGAAGATACTGTTGTTTCGTAGCTCATCAAAAACTGCTTCGGGTCTGAGTGGCCGTCGAACATGGGAAGCTGGGGCGGCTTGTAGGACGAAGGCCAAGGTGTAGCCTGCAGCTCAGCGGACAGAGGAGAAGTATCATCAAAAGCAAAATTTCCATGGTGGAAATTCTCATACCAGTCATCTTCGTTGAAGAAACCCTCCTGATGAAGATCCTTGTGCTGAGGCCTTCGGTTCTGCTCATCCTGAGTAAGATGGCGAACTTCTTCAGAAGCTTCGTCTATCTGCCTTTGCAGTTCAACTAGCCTGGCCATCTTTTCCTTCTTCCTCTGCACCTGTTGATGAAGCATCTCCATATCCCTGATCTCTTGGTCTAGCTCATCCTCCTGAAGCGTCGGGCTAACGGCCTTCCTCTTCTAGCTTCGGGCCTCCCGAAGAGAGACAGTCTCCTGATTGTGGTCCAGCGGTTGCAGGGCTGCAGCCCCAGTTGCTGAAGCTTTCTTCGGCGCCATAGTGAAGGTTTATGGCTTCCGAAGGTGTTCAAAAACTCAAAGTGGAAGTGAGTTCACCGGAGGTGGGCGCCAATGTTGGGGACTTGTTCTCAAATGCTTCGGATTAAGAACAATGCAACATAAAAAGTGTTAAATGATAAAGCCCTTCGTCCTTTGAAACATTATTTCCCTTCGAGATATAATGTGTTCCGGACGAAGGTCACAAACAACATATCTTCGTAAGCACAACAAACTATGACGAAGAACTTACATGCAACATAAAGAGTAACATAAACATTTAAATATTATCACAACGTCCTTTTTATTATCATATAAAAATAGAAATGAGTTCAAATTACAAGTGTACCTTCGGATTGCAGGAAGGCAAAAGTACAAAGATGACGGAAAGCAAATGCCAAGTCAGCGTGAACTGTACGGGAGTACTGTTCATCTATTTATAGGCACGGGACGCAGCCCGTGTAAAATTACATTGATGCCCTTTACATTTGATAATAACTTTATGGCAATCCTTCGAGGTTTAACTTGACTTTTCATCCTTAAGTCGGTTCCCCTTTCTGCTATCGCGACGAAGCTTTCTGCGCATGGCTTCGGCTGTGTACCATCCTTCGTACAGCTTGGGCTTCGTTCTGACCGTACTCCATATTCGTGATCTAAGTCCGAAGATACCTGTTCATATAATTCACTTGGAAAATATTGTCAAATCATGTTTTTGAGGACCTTCGGAGGACGAAGGCCCCCAACAGTATGAATGCCTTAGAGATTTCTTAATTGCTAATGCTTTCAAGGTTGGGAAAGCCGATCCCACTCTTTTCACTAAGACTTGTGACGGTGACCTTTTTGTGTGCCAAATTTATGTCGATGACATAATATTTGGTTCTACTAATCAAAAGTCTTGTGAGAAGTTTAGCAGGGTGATGACTCAAAAGTTTGAGATGTCGATGATGGGCGAGTGGACCTACTTCCTTGGGTTCCAAGTGAAGCAACTCAAGGATGGCACTTTCCTCTCCCAAATGAAGTACACTCAAGATCTTCTCAAGAGGTTTGGGATGAAGGATGCCAAGCCCGCGAAGACACCAATGGGAACCGACGGGCATGTCAACCTCAACAAAGGAGGTAAGTCCGTTGATCAAAAGGCATATCGGTCTATGATAGGTTCCTTGCTTTATTTATGTGCTAGTAGACCGGACATTATGCTTAGTGTATGCATGTGTGCTAGATTTCAATCCGACCCCAAGGAATGTCACCTTGTGGCCGTTAAGCGAATTCTTAGGTATTTAGTTGCTACGCCTTGCTTCGGGATCTGGTATCCAAAGGGGTCTACCTTTGACTTGATTGGATATTCAGACTCCAATTATGCTGGGTGCAAGGTCGATAGGAAGAGCACGTTAGGGACATGCCAATTTCTAGGAAGGTTCCTGGTGTCGTGGAGCTCAAGAAACAAACATCAGTTGCCCTATCCACCACTGAGGCCGAGTATGTTGCCGCAGGTCAGTGTTGCACGCAACTACTTTGGATGAGGCAAACCCTCCGGGACTTTGGCTACAATCTGAGCAAAGTCCCACTCCTATGTGACAATGAGAGTGCAATCCGCATGGCGGATAATCCTGTTGAACACAGCCGTACTAAGCACATAGACATCCGGCATCACTTCCTGAGAGACCACCAGCAAAAGGGAGATATCAAGGTGTACTGTTGGGACCATGCTTCGTCGTCGAAGGTCCTGCAGGAAGAAACACCTTCGGCAAATCTGTTTATACGTGATACGAAGCTACCGCTCATGAAGCTTCGATACTATAACGTATCCAAAGACGAAGGATCGAACCGACTTAAAGATGGAATGACTTTTTAGTCCATAAGGGTCTGAGTCATAATTTTAATCTTCTGTAAGGGGCATGATTGTAATTTCTTACAGGCTGCGTCCTGTGCCTATAAATAGATGAACAGTACTCCTTTACTGTTCACGCAATCTTGTAATTGCTAACACAGTACTCTGGAATTATTGTTTTTGGTCAAGGCGAAGGTGCGACCTTCGTGATATATTATTCATAACCTTCGTCCGAAGCTCATTAAATCCTTGGGGAAATAATGCTTCAGCGGACGAAGGGCTTTATCATCTAACATTCTATGTTGCCTTGTTCCTAATTCATAGCATTTGAGAACAAGTCCCCAACATTGGCGCCCACCTCCGGTGAACTCACTTCCACTTTTTGAGCTGATGGCTTCGTTCAAGAACCAAGCTGGAACTGCTTCGGCTCCGAAGCTGATTCTCCCAATAACAGGCGGTTCATGCTTAGAGCCGACTAACAAGAAACAGAAGAAGGAGGCACAAAGAAGAGTACAACATGTAGGGGTACAAGGACCCTTCATCAAGTCAAGATGGTCTCACATCCCAATTACCTTCTCTCAAGAGGATCTTCAGCTCAAGGATTACCCACACAATGATGCTATGATTATATCTTGTGTGATCAAAGGATTTCTGGTCCACAATGTTTTGGTTGATACAGGCAGTGCAGCGGATGTTATATTTGCTAAGGCCTTCAGACAAATGCAAGAGCCCGAAGACAAGATTCATGATGCTACGCACCCTCTTTATGGCTTCGGAGGAAGACAGATTGTAGCGCTTGGTAAGATTACCATGCCAGTGACCTTCGGATTCGTCAACAATACAAGGACTGAGCAAGTTGTGTTTGACATTGATGACATGGAGTATCCTTACAATACTATCATTGGTCGCGGAACACTCAATGCTTTCGAAGCAATTCTTCATCCAGCATATCTTTGCATGAAGATACCTTCGGATCAGGGACCTATTGCTATTCATGGGAGTCAGGAAGCTGCCAGAAAGGCCAAGGGGAATTGGACTGATTCAAAGGCAATCCACAATATAGATGAAGCCGAAGCTTGTGAGCAGTACAAGTACAGAAGGGAGAAGGCTGCTTCGGCCGATTAGCCGAAACCCATGCTTTTATGCGAAGATATCGCAGAGCAGAATGTGCTGCTGGGATCTCAATTGTCTGAGGAACAAGAGAAAACCCTGATAAGGTTCCTGTTCAACAACAAAGATGTCTTTGCATGGTCAGCTAACGATCTGTGTGGCGTCAACAGGGATGTTATTGAACACTCGCTCAATGTTGATCCATCCTTCAGACCCAAAAAGCAGAGGCTTCGGAAGATGTCTGATGACAAGGCCAAAAGTGCTCAAAATGAAGTAAAAAGACTCCTCAGCGCCGGAGTCATCAGAGAAGTGAAGTATCCAGAATGGCTAGCTAACACTGTTATGGTAAAAAAGGCCAATGGCAAATGGAGGATGTGTATTGATTTTACTGATCTTAACAAGGCTTGTCCGAAGGATGAGTTTCCATTGCCAAGGATAGATTCCCTAGTTGATGCAGTAGCTTCATCAGAACTTATGAGTCTGTTGGATTGTTATTCAGGCTATCATCAAATCTGGATGAAGAAGGAGGATGAGCCAAAAACCAGCTTCATAACCCCTAGCAGAACATATTGTTACCTTCGGATGCCTAAGGGGCTCAAGAATGCTGGAGGAAGCTTCAGCAGAATGACAGCAAAGGTTCTTCATTCTCAGATAGGCAGAAATGTGCTAACTTATGTCGATGATATCATTGTAAAAAGCACGAAGCAAGAAAATCACATTGCTGATCTGCAGGAGACTTTCGCTAATTTTAGACAGGCCGGTCTAAAACTGAATCCAGAAAAGTGTGTTTTCGGAGTAAAGAAGGGGAAATTCCTTGGTTGCCTAGTTTCAACAAAGGGATTGAGGCTAATCCAAATAAAATCGAAGCTATTCTTCGAATGGAACCACCAAGCACAAAGAAGGGGGCTCAACGATTGACAGGAAGACTACATCTCTCAACAGATTCATATCTAGATCAGCAGAGAGAAATTTACCATTCTTCAAAGTGCTGAAGTCAGCTGAAGTTTTTCAATGGGGACCAGTTCAGCAGAGAGCCTTCGAAGAGCTGAAGCAATATTTGATAGACCTAACGACGTTAACTCCACCAACGCCAGGGGCTCCTCTGTTGTTATATGTGGCAGCCTTGCACTCAGCGGTAAGTGCGGCACTTGTCCAAGAGAAGCTTGAAGGGCAAGTCAAAAAGCAAGCCCCAATATACTTTGTATCCGAAGTTCTTAGTTTATCAAAGAAAAATTATACAGAATTGGAGAAGGTGCTGTATGCTGTTTTGATGGCTTCTAGGAAGCTTCGGCACTATTTTCAAGCATACAATATAATTGTCCCTTATTCACAACAATTGAAGGATATTATGAGAAATAGAGAAGCTACTGGAAGGGTTGGAAAATGGGTTGCGGAACTCAATGAGTTTTGCATTGATTATGTGCATAGATCTTCGATTCAGTCTCAAGCGTTAGCAGACTTCATTGCTGACTGGACGCCAGGGGCTCAGGAAGAAGAGGCGAGTAAAGATGCCGAAGCTTGGACAGTATTATGCGATGGTTCTTGGGGAACCATCGGGGCAGGAGCAGCCGCTGTGTTGGTCGCACCCTCCAAAGTTAAAACTTGCTACGCAGCAAGACTTGATTTCAGCTGCACAAATAACATTGCTGAGTACGAAGCTTTACTTTTGGGTCTTCGGAAGTTAAAGGCAATGGGAATTAGAAGGGCGGTTCTTAAAACTGATTCCCAGGTTATTTCTGGTCATATTGACAAGAGTTGTAAGGCAAGAGACCCGGAGCTTGAGAAATATTTAGACACGGTCCGAAGGATTGAAGCTTCCTTTGAAGGGTTTTCTATCAAAAATATTCCTCGAGGAGAAAATGAACATGCTGATTTGCTAGCCAAGTCAGCAACACAGGGGTTGCCCTTACCTTCGGAAGTATTTTTCGAAACAATAAAAGCACCTTCGGTTGAACACCTTGAAAGAGCAGTCCTCAATATATCTCCTGTTTATAGTGAAGACTGGAGAACTGAGATCATCTCTTTTCTTCAGGGTAACTTTCTTTCAGATGACGAAGCTTATAACAAGAGAATAGAGGCAAGAGCTCGACCATATGTTATAATAGGAGGGGAGCTGTACAAGCATGGGGTCTGTTCTCCACTACTCAAATGTTTATCCAGAGCTGAAGGTATAGAATTGATGAAGGAAATACACGCAGGCCTGTGTGGATCTCACATTAGATCTAGGCCTTTGCTGGGAAAAGTTTTTCGTCAAGGATTTTATTGGCCAAAGGCAGCTTCGGATGCAGCGGAATTAGTCCAAAAGTGCGAAGGCTGTCAGAAATGTGCTAGAGATCAAAAACAACCTTTGTCTTTAACCCAGTTAATACAACCCACTTGGCCATTACAAAGGTGGGGCCTTGATTTGTTAGGTCCGCTAACACCAGCACAAGGGAACTTAAGATATGTTGTAGTGGCAGTGGAATATTTTTCTAAATGGATTGAGGCAAAGCCTTTAGCCACAATAACTTCGGTTACTATTCAAAAGTTTTTCTGGCAAAATATTGTCTGTCGCTTCGGAGTGCCGAAGGCCATCACTGTGGACAATGGAACACAGTTTGATTCCGAAGCTTTCAGAGAATTTTGTGAACAAATTGGCACGAAGATCCATTTTGCATCAGTTCGACATCCGGAGTCAAATGGACTTGTTGAAAGGGCTAATGACATCATAATGACAGGAATAATGAAGTTAATCTTCAATCAGCCCAGGGGAAAGTGGCCAGATGAATTAATCAAAGTGGTGTGGAGCCACAACACAACAATATCAAGATCAACAGGTTTTACACCATTCAAATTGCTGTTTGGTGATGAAGCAATAACTCCGGAAGAAGCAAAAGCAGGATCAATAAGAATAGTAGCTTCGGCAGAAGACAAAGCTGAAGCTGATTATTCTGTGGAAAAAGATGCTATAGAAGGGATCAGGCTTCAAGTTGTGGAAAACATCAATAAATACCAAGCCGAAACAATAAAATGGCGTGATAGAAAGGTTCGCCTAAAGAATATTGAGCCAGGACATTTGGTGCTTCGAAGAGTAGCCAACCCAGAGACAGTAGGCAAGCTACACCTGAAGTGGGAAGGACCTTTTCTGGTAGTATCTTCGTCAAGACCCGGTTCCTATAGATTGAAGGATATGTACGGCAACGGCATTCCTAGATCATGGAATGCGGATGAGCTTCGGCGATATTATGTTTAGCTTGATGTATTTTTTTCTATTTTTTCTTGTGGCACCCTTTTCCTTTCCAAAGGGGGAGAAAGGTTTTTAATGGGGCCACAGCATGTAATTTTTCTTTTTCTTCTTTCAACTCTATAAGAGCAATATCCCCCAAAGATGTAAATGTAGAAGCTAAGAAAGCACCATCGAGTGCAAAGGAAAAAGAAAAGAAAACAGGGAGAAGCTCAAAAGTCGTTCCTAAGGGAATGCAGAGCCTGCAGCAAAAAATAAACGCTGATTCCGCCGAAGTAAAAGGCGAAGAAGCTCCTAAGGGAGGCTTACAGCGAAAAATAAACGCTGATTCCGTCGAAGTAAAAGGCGAAGAAGCTCCTAAGGGAGGCTTACAGCGAAAAATAAACGCTGATTCCGCCGAAGTAAAAGGCGAAGAAGCTCCTAAGGGAGGCTTACAGCGAAAAGTCAGCGCTGACACATCGAAAAATAAATGGTGAAGCCGAAAAATAAGCGGCAAAAAGATTTGAGTCATTCCTAAGGGAATGAAGGCTATGATTATGGCTTAGAATATATATTCGGACACGATACATCACATCATGTCATTTGCATTCATAAACATTCGTTTAGACATACATAGGATCATTATCATCATATCATACAGAAAAGGCAGATGCTTCGGCTATAAGGATAAAGCTTCGGAGAAAAACAGAAAGAAGAAATTTTTATGCTTCGTTGTGTACGAAAAGAAGGGAAGGTGTTTTTCGCCTTCGGCTCAAAAAGAAAATTTCGTCCACAGCAAAGCAGATTGTACACGGACAAAGGGGAAAAGATATATTACAAGGTACTCACAAATTTACATAAGTTTCTTTACAATCATATTACAAAATTTTCTCTAGAATCTTATGCAGCAAAGTCTTTCGGAACATTTGTTAAGGCTTCAGCTCGTCATTCTGTAGCTTCATCATCCTATACATATTAAAACGGAATGAGAAAAGCGCAGAGTTCAAGGAGAAGGTAAAAGTAACAAGTATAAGTTTCTCACTGGCTTAAGGTGGCTCTGAGCTTCGTCACCAGCCATTTTTCGCCCGCCATTTATCCAAATCTGGGTCATTAACTTGTTTCCTATGCTTCGAGCTAGGCTGGGGATGTCAATCAAATCTGCTGGCGACAAACTGAAGTTTGGCCTATTAACAATTTTCCCGTGCGTGTAGCCAGCCTTCAGGAAAGCAGTAGCCGTGCCTCGATAAGCTAACAGGGCGTAGAAATTGGCATGCCCAGCGATAACTTCGTCAAGTGCATCAACTTCGTCCTCAATGTATTCAAAGGTCCTTGGCAGGTTTTCAGCTAAAGGTGTAAACCTATCAGAGCTGGATCCAATTGAGTAAAACACATCCTTCAGCCGCTACACACATCGGTTGCCGAAATCTAAACATTTTTCCTGAAGCTCCTTCAATGATTTCTGCAAATTTGAATTCTTCTCAATTTCGGTCTTGAGACTTGTTTCAAGATTCTTCTTTTCTTGCTCAGATTTTTCTGATTTTATGAGTAATTCGCTATTTAATTTGTCAATTTCGGCTTGAGCTTCAGCCAGTGAACCTTCCATAGAGTGAATGACGAAGTCCTTCTTCTCCAAGGCAGCTTCGTGATCTTTAACTTTATTTTCATGTTCTTGAATGTCGAAGTCCTTTTTCTTCAAAGAAGCTTCGTAACTTTCGACTTTATTTTCTAGATCTTTGATGGTAGCTTCGTTTTTCTCGTCTTCAAGATCTTGTTGCATCCTCAGCACTTTACTTAATTCAAAAAACAATAAAAGTTGAGAGTTTTTACCTTGAAATTAGCGTAGAACAAGCTACCGGCGATATGGTGTTGCTGGTACCTGCAGAGGTCCGCTTCAATCTTCGACAGCCCAACATTCTTTGAGAAAGTCCTAACAACTTTGGCCTCGGTTCGATTCTGAAGGCATCTTAGTTTCCCTTCATTGACTCCTCCAAACAGCAGAGCACCTGGTTTGTACCCACAGGATACAGCATATTTCTTTAGCTCTTCTTTTTCAGTTTCTAATAACTCTTGTCCCAGTATATCTTGAAAATTGAAATTTTCCTCTTCCAAAGTATCTTCAGTTTGCTCTTTTCCCTTCTCAATTGTCGTGTCCACCGTGGCCGCAGCAGCTTCTTCCTCAGCCATTTTTAGAAGTATGTTATCAATATCACCAAGTGTGGTTTCTAGATTGGGATCTTCAGCGGTCTCGGTTTCGGCTCCGGTGGCTTCAGCTCCGGTGGCTGCTCCGGTGGCTTCGGCTCCGGTGGCTGCGGTTTCGGCAGTGCCAGCGCTTTCAATAAATGGTATTTTTGACGCCGATGTCGGTTGTGGTGTCTGATGAATGACATCGGCCACTTGCATAATTCTCCTTTTTTCGGCTTAGCGGGACTTTCTGTTGCCGAAGGTTCTTTTTCCTTCTGAAAAAACTTCGTCAGTTCTGGTGCTAGCGGACTTAGCTTGATAGGCAAAGGTTCAGTCATTACCTTTAGAATCTCTTCCACTTCGGCAGCAGAAGGTGTCGCAGGAGCTTCCTCCTCTTGGCCCGACGTCTTTGGTTTCGGGGATGCAGCTTTTCTTTTCTTTGGAGCAGCTATCTTCGGCTCAGGGCTCAGTTTTCTTTTCTCAGAAATTTCTTTGTCCTTTTTAGCCAATTTGCTATCTTCTTTGTCAAGAGCGCTGGCAACTCTTTTTCTTTTCTGCCCTTCAGCAACTTTGCCCAACTGCCCATAGTTAGGATAATCAAAATTCAAAGCATCCATTACCCGATTCATTCTTCGCTTCGAACGAGTGCCGAAAGCCGCAGTCATTAATTGATCTTCTTTTTTAGAATAGTTGCCGAGGATCTCGTTGAACATAACCTCAATTGTATCCAACCACTCTTGGCAAGGTGTTTTAAAATGTTTTTAAACTTGAAATGATAAGGTAGTCAAACAAGCTCTTTCTTCTTCTTCTCTCCTCTCAGCTTCGACATGTCCCATTCCTTCAAAGTTGGGAATACTCTGAATGCTAAGAATTCTTGGACCAGATCCCTGGTGCCAATGTGCTCTGCAACAACCCGAAATTCGCTCAGTGCAATCTGGCTTGGGCTATCTGGATCCATGACGCATTGAGGCCTAGTTTCTCCGAAGGTTAACCTTAAAGGGCTCTGAACCAGCTTTTCCTTCTTTTCATCCACTTTGACATAAAACCATTCACTCTTCCAGCCAGCTGGCCATTTCGTACGATAGCTAATAACTGGGTACTTGGCATCTTTTCGATATGCAAAATTGTAGCAGCCAAAATTATCATGCAGCCCATCTTCTCTAGCTTTTGTCTGGTAATGAAGTTCGTGTGCCCGGCAAAAACCTTCGGCAAGTGGTTCTGCCTCCTAGCTTCGAAGTGCCCAGATGAAAACACTAAGCCTAACAATGTTGTTAGGGGTTAACTGATGAAGGTGAATTCCAAATCTCTCTAACACATCTGCAATCATCCCATGCTAGGGAAATCTTAGCCCTGCTTTGAAGAAGCTTTCAAAAACCACCACTTCATCTTTTTCAGGCTTCGGGGTAACTTCCTCTCCCCCAAAGCGAATTAGTTCCTTCTTGTCTTCGCTGAAATAGCCTAGCTTCAATAACTTAGCCATATCACCTTTGGTAATAGTAGATTTCCCAAACTCCAAGTGGCTGGGTTTAGATGGCATTGCACCATAATCATCTTCAATCTCATCTTCTTCAACGTCAGCTTGTGTTGCTTCGGCAGCAGGTGTGTCCTCTGATGAAACCAGCCCAGAACGCCTCATTGCTTCGGAAATCAGAACGGTTTCAGTGGCTTCGGTCTCATCTCCATCACGCTCAACACTGGCAGTGGAGCGCACTCTGGCCATTTGATTATGAATACCTTGAAGATTTTTGGAAATTAATAACCTTTTTTCTGAAGCCCTTCTTCTGTCGAAGCAGAATCCAAAGTGGTGCTTCGTTTGAATGCAAAAGTCAAGCTTCGGCTATGGTTAAATTTTTGGCAGCAAAACAGTGCAATAGCAATGAATGCTGTGGTAACTTCACACCTACCCGTCTGTTTATATAGTGCTGCAGGTAAGAAGGTGAATCGTCAAGTCTTTTACACTAGACAAACAGTTGCTCGCACCCACTGAACGGTGGGCCACAAAACCCGAGAAGGTGAATCTGCATGGTGGGACCGCTCCACGCTCGGAAATTGTATCGTTTCCTGGCAACGAGCTCAAGGAAGGTGTTTTTCGGACCTTCAGCTTCCCGAAGCCTAAGAGACTTTTTCACAGATCAAGCTCGTTACGAAAAACGATCTAGCGCCGCGAAGGGGCTACTGTTGGGACCATGCTTCGTCGCCGAAGGTCCTGCAGGAAGAAACACCTTCGACAAATCTGTTTATACGTGATACCGAAGCTACCGCTCATTAAGCTTCGATACTATAACGTATCCAAAGACGAAGGATCGAACCGACTTAAAGATGGAATGACTTTTTAGTCCATAAGGGTCTGAGTCATAATTGTAATCTTCTATAAGGGGCATGATTGTAATTTCTTACAGGCTGCGTCCTGTGCCTATAAATAGATGAACAGTACTCCTTTACTATTCACGCAATCTTGTAATTGCTAACACAGTACTCTGGAATTATTGTTTTCTACCAAGGCGAAGGTGCGACCTTCGTGATATATTATTCATAACCTTCGTCCGAAGCTCATTAAATCCTTGGGGAAATAATGCTTCAGCGGACGAAGGGCTTTATCATCTAACATTCTATGTTGCCTTGTTCCTAATTCATAGCATTTGAGAACAAGTCCCCAACATGTACCATATTAACACCGAGAACCAGCTAGCCGATATCTTCACCAAGCCTTTAGACGAGAAAAGGTTTTGCAGGTTGCGTAGTGAGCTAAATGTCTTAGATTCGCGTAACTTGGATTAATCTATAGCATACATGTGTTCTATGCCTTTGATTATGCTACTTTACGCATTTCAATCCATTATTGTTTATTTGTGGTGCTCAAGTTGTACACATGATCCCCGGACCTCACAAGTCCATTTGCAAGTGATGCACTTATTTAGGGGAAGATGTCCTACAACTTGACCCTTTGAGACTAACCTTTGTGTTTGAGTGTTCTTGATGTAGTCTCAAAGGTACATTGAAAGGGAAAATGGACTTGGATGTTGCAAAGACTTCCACTGCACTCTGGTATTGGTGTATTTCGTTCCAAGTTCATCTTTATGCTCTTATTGCCGTTTTGCTCTTAATTGACATTTTTGGTGAGGCAATGGGGTTAAAGGGCCAAGAATGATCCCGTTTTGGTGCATAATGGCAAAGGGGGAGAAATTAAGGCCAAAGCAAATGTATCAGCTACCACTTGTGAATTTTGAAAACAATAGAGTTAGAGTTTTTGATTTGCCAAAATACTCTAATTGCAAAATTTGGTCTCTTATGAGGAAGAATTTTGATTATGGGAAAAAGGCGGAGTTTTTGGCTCTTGATCATTTTCACTCTTGGACTATCTCTCTTGATGCCCAAACAAGTGAGTGTGAATTAGAGATAGGAAAATGAATTTGATTTGCAAAAACAAACCAAGTGGTGGCAAAGATTGATCCATATATGTCAAAACTTGTGAAAAAACAATTTTGTTCTCAATTGTATTGATGTTGCACTTCTTTTGGTTGCTTTTTGATGTGTTGGCATAAATCACCAAAAAGGGGGAGATTGAAAGGGAAATGTGCCCTTGGGCCATTTCTATCATGTTTTGGTGATTAAGTGTCCAACACATATTAAGTGAGTTGATTATGTGCCAAACAAGCAAGAAGTGCAAATCATGTAACAAGGTATATTTCTAGACTTAGTACATTTTTTTGAGTACTAACATATATTGTCTAAGTGCTAGAAACAGAGAAAAGATGAGAAGAAAAGAAATGCAAAAGACTTGGCTTGGTACAGCCGAAGTCTAGCTCGGTCTGGCACACCGGACTGTCCGGTGGTGCACTGGACTGTCCGGTGGTGCACCGAACTGTGTCCGGTGCGCTTGGCTGAACTTCGGTGAACAGGTCGCTCTCGGGAAAAGTTTGGCGGCGTACGGCTATAATTCACCGGACTGTCCGGTGAGCCAACGGTCGTCTGCGCCAACGGTCGGCCGCGCAATCTTCGCGCGACGCGTGGCCCGCACCAACGGTCGGCGGGGGGCACCGGACTCTCCGTTGTGCACCGGACAGTGTCCGGTGCGCCAACCGATCCCGAGGACCAACGGTTGGATGCGCCAGAAATGGAAGGAGATCGCGCACCGAACAGCTACAGTGACTGTCCGGTGCGCCACCCGACAGAAGGCAATCTTGGCCTTCCTTGTTGGTCTCCAACGGCTCCTAGCTGCCTTGGGGCTATAAAAGGGACCCTTAGGCGCATGGAGGAGCTACCCAAGCTTACAAGAAACATTGTAAGACTCCAAGACTCCAACTTCGCGCATTTGATTCTTTGAGATAGTGACTTGAGCTCCATTTGAGTTGAGAACTCCGGGCGTTGTGTTTTGACTCGGGTTGTGACTTGTGTGCGTGATTGTGCTGTGATTTGAGTCTTGTGTGCGTTGCTCTCCTCTACCTTACTTCTATGCTTCTTTTGTGATCATCATTGTAAGGGCGAGAGGCTCCAAGTTGTGGAGATTCCTCGCAAACGGGGGAAAAGACTAAGGAAGAAAGTCGTGGTATTCAAGTTGATCATTGGATCACTTGAAAGGGGTTGAGTGCAACCCTCATCCATTGGGACGCCACAACGTGGAAGTAGGCAAGTTTCACTTGGTCGAACCACGGGATAAAAATCGCGTGTCTCTTTTGTTACTCCTCTCTGTGATTAATTATGTTCGCAAGAGATCGCTTCAAGCCACTTAGCTGCACTAACAATTATAACCAAGTTTTGTGGCTATTAGTTTTTGATATTTACAAGATCACCTATTCACCCCCCCCCCTCTAGGTGCTCTCACCAAGTCACACCATCAACCAAAACAAGGAGGTACCTGCAAAAATTATGCCACAAGCAAGGCTGAGTATACTAATACTCAGCTAGACTTACCCAGTGTGAGGAGTCTACTCTTCTACCTCTAGACATGCAGCTGTTTGACTTAGGGGTTTGGTTTGCCAAAAGCACTAGCTGACTCTAAAATCAAGTTTTAGCTTTTCAAGTTTTAGTGTCATTCTCTTAAGACTAGATGTGTACCTAGCACTACAGGAAAGCACTTAATTCCCGTCGGCCAGGAACCGACGGGAATAAGCACTAAACCGACGGGAATAAGTAATTCCCGTCGGTTTAGGGCTTATTCCCGTTGGTTGTTAGCTGCCAGGCGTCCCTTGTCAGGGATAAGTTTATCCCCGTCGGTGGCTGACGGGAATTATTATTAATAATTCTCGTCAGCCACTAACTAGCCGACGGGAATTACGGATAACTCCCGTCGGTTTTGCTGCCCGACAGGCGTTATTAATTAATTCCCGTTGGTTCCCCAGGCCAACGGGAGTTATTAATTAATTCCCATCGGTTCCCCAGGCCGACGGGAGTTATTAATTAATTCCCATCGGCCCTACTTGGCCGACAGGAATTAACTGGGCCGACGAGAGTTATTAATTAATTCCCGTCGGTTCGACCATAGCCGACGGGAATTAACTGGGCCGACGAGAATTACCCTATACTGCTACAAAAACAGCACTAAATTAGGTAACTATTTCTGCACACATAACATATATTACACATAACATAAATCACAGATAACAGCCACATGACAAACACATGCATTCATAATAAAATCACGCATTACAAACATAACATCCACCAACATTTCAAATATAAGTTCAACCACCACATCGAGTCAACGAGTACGACATAGTATTGAAATATAAGTACGACATATGTTCAAGTACGACCAAGAGTCAACGAGTTAAGAAACATGTTCAAGTGTTTAGAGATAACCACCACTTGGGTGGTTAGAGCTTTGACCGTTGCCGCCACCACCACCAGGAGGAGGGAACGCGAAGAGTGAGTCAACAAATCCAGTCCCTACTGCAGGATCAAACCCACTACCACCCACTTCGGGCGTAACCTATGCAAGTTAGCAAATATCAACACGTTAAATGCAAATATCAAAAAGTATACAAGTGTATAAATTAATCGAGAGTTATCAAACGTACCCTTTCTCCAGGTGCAGGTATATGTGTCGGAGGGGTGTTGAACTGTGGTGGTGGAACTGGTGTGTTTGCAAATTGGCTCCATTGTGGTGGCAGTGGAAAATTTGTTGTCATGCCCTACTACTGCATTAACTGTTAAACATATGTGTTACTACTGAAGATGTTGTATTGAAATATAATAATTTAGAGTTTGGATTATGTGTACTCACTTGATACATCACTTGGTTATGTGCATTGCAAGCCTCCATAAATTCGCGTTGTTGTCTCATCTCTTCACGCATCCTCATAATCTCCAATTCTTGCTCGTTCGGTCGACGAGAGCATGAGCTACGGGAAGACGAACCTGTCCTCTGAGATCTCACCGATGACGAGTCAATGAATCCGTCGAAGAGTGCATATCTATAAGTGATACAAAAAATGTGATTACTGCATAATCAATTTAGTGTCAACCATATAATTTCATAAGTTAGAGCTTACCGTCCATGCGCTTTGCCACCACCACTTGCGTACACCACCGAGGGATCCACCGGTTCATGGCACCAGTCGAAGTCAGGGCCATGGCGACGAACCATCTCCTCCCCATATGCCGCCTATACATTATTCACAACCTTACAAATGCAGGAATTTCTATACTTTGAACGTTTGTACTTTTTGACCAAAACTCACCAGTCGATCCGTGGCTATCTGGCTGCAGAGTTGGTCAGGGTTGTTCAGGTCTGGTCCTTTGTGGCCCTCCTGGTAGACCTCAATGTCACTAGGCTTTTGGCCACTTGTAGCTTCCTGTATAAATAAAAAAACATTCATAAGCAATTGTACTATTTGCTGATCGACATAGCTAGATCAAACTTACCATTCTTTTAGCTTTTCGTATCATGTCGTCACCGCCAAACTTGTGGTTAGGATTGGTTCCTCGACATTGTCTGTGATGCGCTGACGCTTTCTGGAAGCCTTCGGAAGCCCAATATCGACACCAAGCATAGTACACATTAGGCACAGGCACCATCCATGAAACCATCACCTGCACACACAATGTTACATATTATAGCAATCACAACAATCAATATAAAGGGTAAAACAAATTGAATACTAACCTCACGATATTGATCCTCAGTCAAATATATCTTTGAGGACCCTTCCTTTTTATTCAAGGGGCCTGCTTCTTTCGGATGCTTTTGAAAATACAGGTTTGTAGCCTGAATTCTCGCATAGTATATGGCATCCTTCACCAGCTTCTTTGCATTGTTTTGGAAGACACGTTCAGCGTGCCCCATGTAATCCTCTCCGTCAGGCAACCGATATCGAAGCTACAATATAAAGAATACAAATACAATGGTATAAGTCATAGATTTACAATATTAAGAAACATAACAAAAATAATAAAGAATTCATACCCAAAAGTCATTGCGCACAAGTCCCTGTCTGTCGGTGTGGTTTCGTTCCTTTTTAAACTTGTACTCGTCCCAGGTACTGACGAGCACCTCATCCTTGGTATCACCGTTTGACACCTTCACTATACCAGGGTAGTCAAGTTGGCAAAGAGAACCCAACGTAAGGTTAAGTGGTGTCCCTTGCCGTCAAAGGACAGGTCCTCCCAATTCCTGCATTACACAAAAACATTAATAATACACATAATAGTTATATGACATAATAGTTATATGAGATAAGTTAATATATTACACTCACCGATCTCCATGTGGCATGATTAAAGTCCTATCAGCCTCTCGCTCTATCGCGTGACGAGGCTTTACTGAGTGGCTTTTTCTTGAGCGACATGTGCGTGTCCCTGAAGAGCCTCCCGAGCCATCATCCATCGGGTTGTCAGCCGGTTCGCCCTGTTGGCCCCACTGGTCCCACGCCTGTTGCTGCTCTCTCTGGTGGTCCCACTGGTCCCATGGCTGGTGATGTTGTGCGGCCTGGTCCCATGTCACGTGCACCACCTCCTCATTGTGCTCCACCTCCTCATTGTGCTGCTCCTCCTCAATGTGCTGCTCATCAGTGTGCTGCTCATCCTGGTACATAAAACTCAAGATTTATTTGTAAATATGTAAACAAATTTATTTGTACAAGATATGTTACCTCATCTCCATGTACCACGCTCAACAGCTCTCGACATCTGCTGCTGCTAGAAGAACTGCCCTGAAAAAGGCCCAGGCCCCTGAACAGCCCCTTCACTGACTTCTTTGATTTTGGCGGCATCCTGCATAAAAAATAAGAAATTATTCATTAGTGCATCAAAAATGACATAATACTTAAAAAATAGAAACAAATGAAATAACAAAACAACTTTACTTGTTAAATATCATCAAAATCAGGATCTATTTGTTCTCTTCTATGCAGAGGTCACCATGTAACTTTTCTCCTAACAGGTTGTCTTCTCCGTCTCTCGGGAAAAGTTAAGTCGTTAATGTCTGCAACTAGTGAATCTAATGCCGGTGCAGGATCAATATGAAAACTAGTTGGCAACTCTTCTTCTTGAAACACCTCATCAACCTGCTCAAGGTGACCAATTTGATATTCGTCCTCACCAGGAGTGTATAGGCGTTCGCGGGGATTTACATTGTACACAACCCTCCATTTAGACAACTTTTTTCATGGATATGTCGAGAAATAAACTTGGTCTGCTTGATGGGCAAGGATATACATGTCGTGTCCCTGAAGCAATTTTTCAGGTTGGATCTGTGTCATCCCAAATTCGGTCCTATAATACTTCAGGTCATACCATTTACACTCAAAGAAAACTAGCGCTAAAGGCTTATTTCCAGCAAATGTAATCTCGATTATATTTTTGATTTTCCTGAAATAGCAGTCTTCCTGTCCTTCCCTGTCGGTTGCCCTAGTAACGACTCCACTATTTTGAGTGGCGGCCATAGGATGACTTGATTCGAAAATGGTTGAACGAAGGCGATATCCATTGACGTCGTAACGTCCATAGCTTTTGGCAGTTATGCTTCCAATAGATAACTGACGTAAGTCATCATTCAAATTCATTTCCTCCCCAAACTGTCAATTATGCCACAAAGCATTAGCAAATTATGTAATATTAGTTAACTGAAATTAGCTCTCGGAGCCACATAATTAAGACTTACACGGTCCCGAAGCCACATAATGAAATTAGGTCGCCCATGCATACCATCGCGTCGCAATTTGTCTATGTCTCTCGTTGTTGGCCTACCGAGACACCTCATGTTTTGTTCATCAAACTCGCTGTCAAATATTATTGTAGGACATGAGATATTTGATAACATAAACTAATTCACATATGAACAGTTTAAGAAAATAAGTCTTACACAAAGTATTTCTCCACCTCAGGCATATTCGTGAACATGTACAGTAAAGCAGACTTCCGTTCTTCCATACTGAGGTGATATGCCTTGGGTGGACCAACGGCTTTGCCGTTTGTCTGAAAAATCGAAAGATCACTACACGGAGGCATCTCTCGTTCATCATCATGGTACCTTTTCTTTCGAGCAAATACATTATGTTCTTCTGCAAAGTAACAACTTGTGAAGTGTGCTACCTCCTTAAGTTTAGATTGTTCCGCAATAGATCCTTCAACTCTTGCCTTATTGCCCACCATTGCTCTAAGCTTCTTTAAAGCTCTTTCTATATGAAACATCCACCTATACTGAACAGGACCACCGACCTTAGCCTCATATGGAAGATGTATAAAGAGATGCTGCATATGATTGAAGAAACCCGGTGGAAATATTTTTTCCAATTTGCACAAAAGCACCGGTGCCTCTTTCTCTAGTTGTTCCATCACATCTCTTCTGATTTCTTTAGCACACAACTGTCTGTAGAAATAGCTAACTTCAGCTAACATTTTCCACACAGCTTCGGAAATGTACCCACGAAACATTACAGGCATGAGCCTCTCCATAATTATGTGGAAGTCATGGCTCTTCAGTCCATTCATCTTCATTGTCTTCAAGTTCACAGATCTTCTAAAACCAGCGGCATAACCATCGGGGAATTTAATATCCTTCATCCACTTCATCACTTCTTTCCATTGCTTAGATTTCAGACAATAATCAGCTTTTGGTTTGCCTCCGTTTTCTCTAAGCACTTGGGTTGGACGATCACATATCACTGCTAAGTCCATGCATGCCTTGTCATTGTCTTTCGTTTTATCAGGGAAATTCATGCATGTATTTATGAGGGCTTGGCAAAAGTTACTCTCTTGATGCATGACGTTGATGTTGTGCATCAAAATCAATGACTTAGCATAAGGAAGCTCCCACAAGCCACATATGTGAGTCCAGTTATGCTCCTCACCAAAACCTTGATACATTTTCACACTCTCGTCTAGGACAAGTTTCATATGCTCTTCTGTAGTTTCTATCCCACTACGTCACTTGGGCGGTCCCTTCGTGACAATGGTGCCCTTCCTAAATTCCTTTCTCTGCCTTCTGAAGGGGTGATTGAAGGGTAGAAAACATCTATGGCAATCAAAGTAACATATCTTGCCACCAGCACTAAGACGAAAACAATCTGTATCTTTAGCACAATAAGGACACGTCAATCTACCATGCACGCTCCATCCAGAGAAAATACCATACGCCATAAAATCATGAACCGAGAACAGATATGCAACACGAAGATTGAATTTCTGCTTCTTGAAGCAGTCATAGGCTTCCACACCTTGCCATAGCTTCTTTAACTCTTCAATCAGTGGTTGAAGCATCACATTGAGGCGTACGCCAGGATGCTCAGGCCTAGGTATAACAAGACATAGGAACATAAACTCATATTTCATGCAAAGAGCAGGTGGAAGGTTGTACGGTATGGCAATGACAGGCCAACATGAATACGACGCAGCGGTCATATTGAACGGCGTGAAACCATCAGTTGCCAAGCCGATACGAACGTTTCTTGCATCGCTGGCAAAATCTGGATCAAATTTGTCAAGAGCCTTCCATGCATCACCATCTGACGGGTGCACCATTAAACCATCTTGTCTGTCCGTACAATCTTTATGCCACCTCATGTGCATAGCGGTCTTCCTCGAGAGAAACAAACGTTTCACTCTAGGAGTGAGAGGCATGTACCGAAGCTGTTTATGTGCAACCTTTGTCACCACCTTCTCCCCATCTTCATTTACAAGCTCCACGTACCTCGACTTCCCACATTTTAAGCATTTCTGTTCTCTGTCATGTTCCTTCCAAAAAAGCATACAGTTGTCTTGGCAAACATCAATCTTCTCATACTCCATACCAAGACCTTCAAGCAATTTCTTGGACTGGTACATGTCTTTGGGCATCTTGTGACCCGTAGGAAGAACCTCGCTAATCAAATCCACAAGCTCCTTGTAACAATTAATTGAGAATTCAATCTTGGACTTGATTGACATCAGCCGGGTCACGAATTTGAGTACGGTCACGTCAGTGTGCCCGTGAAGAGGCTCTTCTGACACTTTGAGTGGGTCGAAGAACTTCTGAACCTCCAGTGTAGGTGAATCATGATGACCTGGTGCCAGTTCAGGCTGTAGATCCTCAAGCATCTGGTCCATCCTATCAACATCATCTTCACCGTCATCAACTTCTACTTCTGTTTCTCGTTCAACATCTTCACCGTGGAGATACCAGACCTTATAGCCTGGCACGAAACCATGCGAGCATAGGTGTAGTGTGACCTGCCTCTTGGTGTGGCTCGTCATATTTCTATATTTATTGCATGGACACCTAATATTATCTATTTGTGACAAAGCAGCTGCATGGTCCAGAAACATCTGCGCCTTGGCAAACCATTCACTTGTGTGACACCCACCCTTCTTGAAACCTTCATACATCCAATCACGTCTATCACCCATTATTGCGGCTGTGTGTACGAGTAAAGAGTGCGTGTGAGACATTCATGTTTCTACACGTCACACATACATCTATAGGTAAGTAGTAAAACTATATATATATACACATAACATCACCTTCAACACAATAACATGATATTCATTAATTAACAATAATGCAACATCCAAATTTAAATAAACAATATTTGCAACATTTTCAGAACATCAAATTTGCAACAAATAACAATATTAAATAAAGTGTAATCGCATTACAGTTAACTCCCGTCGGCCATAAAAACCGACGAAAATAAACAATATTTGCAACATTAAATCCATTAAATTAAATAATATTTTCAGAACATCAAATTTATTAACAATAACATCAAATTTATCAATATCGAAACCTTCATACATCCTAATATTATAAGTTAAATCTAATCAATAAACAATTAACAATTTTAAACTAACTCTAATCACATGAAAGTTAACTCCCGTCGGCCATAAAAAACCGACGAAAATAAACATCTACACACATATTTAACTATTATAATCACACTCGTATTCACAATTAAGGATGTATACCTCAACGACAAGGCGACAACTGCGCTCGGGGAGGCGGTCGGGACCGGCGGCGGCACTCGGGGAGGCGATCGGAGGCGGCGACGGACTTGGGGCTACGGCGGTGCTCGGAGAGTCGGTCGGGGCGATGGGCGGCGGTGGAGGAGGCCGACGGGGGAGGCGTCGGCCGGGAAGCTATTGCGGCGGCGGTGGGGTCCGGCAGGGGCGGCGAGGTGGCCGGCCGGCCGTTTGGGGCGGCGCGGGGCCGGTAGGGGATGCCCGGCGGCGGCGGCGGCGGTGGATGGGGCAGGGGCGGCAGAGCACGGGGCAGGGGCGGCGGCGGACGGGGCAGGGGCAGCTGCGGATGGGGCAGGCAGCCTCGGCTCGGCCGCGGCTGGGCAGGCAGCAGCGGTGCTTAAGGCAGCGTGGCGGCGGCGGCGGTTGGGGAAGAGGCAACGGCGGCTCGGGTTGAAGAAAGAAAGAATGAGTCCACACGGGTGAACGCACGCTCATAAAAGGCTAATCCCCGTCGGCCTGCGCTCGGGCCGATGGGCGTTAAGTAATCCCCGTCGGCCTACGCTCTGGCCGACGGGAGTTAAGTTAAATCCTGTCGGCTGAGTTTTAGCCGACGGGAGTAACATTATCCACGTCGGCTTTGTCCCTAGCCGACGGGAATTACCCTGGCCGACGGGAATCATTAGGATTCCTGTAGTGTAGCTAATCAAACATGGTATCAGGCATTTTTAACAATCAACATCTTTTGCCAATCAACTCATTTCCACTTATTACTCAATGCAGTACAATGGATCAAGCCGTCTCATTAGTTACGAGAAGCAGACGATTCGAATCGAGTTTTAACCTTGCAAGGAAAACCTAAACACACGACATGTAGGGGCACTCTGTCCCTACACATATCAACCGTCCCCATCGATTCCCCGTTCGCGGCCAGGCCTCACCGCCTTGGCATACAATGCTCCACTGACCCCGGCCGCCACCGTGCAGTGGCCGCACTTGTACCCACCATATCTAGAATGGGAGACCCAGTCTCAGGACAAGTGAGGGGTAAAGTCCATGCCCGGCTTCACTCAGGTACTACGCTTACCGGTTATCATATTTCCCAACAAGTGTTTAGTACATTCAAACGCTTGACACAGGTATCCACACGTTAATCCTTATTCCAATTTCGTCTCATAGACAACGCATCCCCATCGATCCGTGTCCACAGACCATCATCATTCTGTATCAAAAATGGATACAACCAATTCCTGACCTCGAGCGAGTGCTAGAAAAATCACTCGACTTCTACCGAGATCCCTAATTAGCAAAGCAGCTACTCGATCTAGCATACTAGTATCCATCTCAAAAGGAATCCTGAGTTCATGCAATTAGGGTTTCAACCAACTCCTACACTTAAGTGCACGGTACAAGCCTACAAACATTAAGTGTAGTAAAATAGCATATAACGGTTATGCATAAAACTGGAGCTTGCCTGGAATTCAACACTTAGATAGTAGTTGCTAGATGACACTCGCTTTGCGAGCATCCACTGGTTAAGTTCATCCTTCTTCAGGTCGTCCATCAGCTGCATCTTGTGGTTGGCACCACATCACTTGCACGATCATCATCTCTCGGTCCTAAATGAGAATGTATGAATATAATGAAAAATATCACAAGATATTCCAATACATGATAGCAAACTAAACACTAATTAGTAAGGCAATGCAACGACTATAAGCAAGCGCTAGCTAGTCATACGTTATCGGCGTTCATCATTAACACCATTAAAAAGACGACAACATTTTAGATACTTACACAACACAAATACGACATCACAATCAACTAGAGAAAGAAACATATAAAACAGGACACATATATTATCTCAAACTTAGCCATGGCAAGTCTACATTAATTAAGAGTTAACCAAACATTTTTAGCAAAAGGGTGAACTCAACAATCAAATAAGCACTTGCAGATTTTTGGGACAGCAACACAACAGTACTTGTTTCAGTCATAACTCACAAGATATTTATCTCAAAATAGTGAACAAATACTTTTTGGAAAGTTTAAGAAATGCTCTACAACTTCGGTATTGTCATCTCACGGTGATTAGACACTTAACAAGGTTAAATTGTGATAAACGACAGCTTTATTCAGAATTGGACATATTCAGACTTGCGACTTCAAACATTCATAACTAGAGACTCAGGCATCCAAACAAAGTGATCCTAGACTTTCTAGAAAGATAATGAAATTGTCTACAAATCATTTATGAACATCTCAGGTTGATTTAACATGTATCAAGAGTAAAAGACACTAGAAGGCTTTGCTGTCCAGATTTGGACAGATTCAGTCTTCACACTTTAAACATCCATAACTTAATCTTCATATCACCCAAAAGAGTGATCCAAGACTCTTTGGAAAGCTTAGAAAAAGTACTACACAACTTTTATAATCACCAAGAAGTGATTCTATGTTTAATTAAATCAAACAATACACTTCTCAAAATCTATTCTGACATTGGATAGAACACATCAACCATTTTGTAAAATTCATAACTCTTGAACTATCAGGCCTATGGTTATGAAATTTTAACACAAGGAATATAAGAATAGCATCTACAACTTTTTTATAACGACCATGAATAGATTGTAACATTAACTTAAGCAAACAATTCAATCTCTGAAATCTGTATAGAAATTGGACAAATTCAGTTACTGAATTTGTGAACAGCACAACTTCTAAACGATCAGACTTATGGCTGTCAAATTTTAACACAAGTAATATAATAAAGTTATCTACAACTTTTCTATATGGCTTTTCTACAGAAAACATAATTTAGTTCATTAAACAAACTACACGACGAAAACAGTTGGTGCAGTCCAAAACAGCAACTAATAAAATTCAGCTCCTATTTACTTCAAGAATTGCCGCGTTCTAGAGACTTGAACCAGTCTAACACTTTACCATCTGTTAGAGTTAAAACAATCAAATTAGGACCAATAAGTAGACTTACTAATTTTATACAAGTTATTTTGTGCCTAGAATTTTCATACACAATTAGTAACGCATCTACCACAATAATCTTACCCGACATACATATATATCGATACGCTCTTCACATAGTAATTTGCAGTTTAACTTGGGCATCACATGAACACTACTAATTTTTACCCGCGACCGTAACCATGCGTATTTAGGCCATAACAAGCAAATCATCGTGATTACGAGCTTAACCAACCTATCTAACACTTCGGCTAACTAGAGCAACGACATAGCCCGCTAAATAACATACACGTCGGCTTGCCTATTATTATCACTATCTAAGGCACAACATACACCACAACTTTTTTATAAACATACAAATTCACATGTATATTCACACATCGACCAAACCATACGAACCATAAACCACTAATCTCTAACTCGAAACCATCATGCGCTTACTTCCCAATCCATGAACACATAACGCGTATTGACCTGACTCAAGATATAGAGGAAGCAATGACTACTTTGGCATGTCACCACCTCTCTATATAAGCCAAAATAGTTTCTACCATCGACTAAAAGTTTTAAGTATTAAACACATTATTACTTTCCACGCGCAAATAAACCTCAACTTAACACTAGTGACACCGATGGATTTTTACTAAACTCATCATGCGCATAACCTCGTCTCGCATACAACCATATGGTGGCGTGCAATCGAGACACTTCGATCATCGTAGTGTAACCACTAATATATGAACTCCGACACTCATGTCTTAACAATACATTCTCCACGCAGACTAGCATTTTCTAAACTACTCATCACATCAATAAATATACTCCCTATATAATCATGAATCCTATCACATTGCATAAAACAAATACACTTTTCACATAAACACATATCGATGCATTTCCCAAAACATAATCCGCATATCGTAACTTAGTTTTTCGCATCAAACAACACATCGCATATTTTCCTATCAAAATAAAAATACCCGAGTTTTTTTCTATTTCATTTTCTTCTATACACGCGTCCATTCATACAATTATACTTTCACGCACATATTCACGCCATCGACTGAATCGTAAATAAAACAAAATCACAATTTTCTAAAGCGAACAACCTGGCTGACTCGTGTCGCGCATGTCTGCATGCTGTCGGTTTGGCTTTCTGTCGCGAAACGATGCGTGAAGTGCGACGACGACAAAGGGGCTGCGATTAGACGACATACACAATTATTTCACAGCTTATTGGTTCAGTTATTTTATAAAATCAAGAAACATGGGATGGCGGGAAGCTCACCGCGAGTTTCGACGACGACACGTAGGCGCTGCGTAGATCGAGCGAAGCACGCGATGCAGAGGGGATCCGGGACATGCGACTGCATGCAAGGTCTTGGCTCAGGGAGCAATGCGAGTACAAGGCCGCCACAGGAGTCGATGCTGTCGTGGATGGGCTACGCACACCCGGTTCGAGCCCGACGACGAGTGCAACGAGGCAAAACTCGCAATAGGTATACCATGGGGGCAGCAGCACCATGGGATGCTGTCGATGGACGATGAGGGCGCCAGCGAGGTGCTTCAGAAGAGGAGTGTGCTTTTCCTACAGAAGGCTAGGCGCTGAGTGCCAAGGAGCAGTGCTAGGGCGAGATCCGCTGCCTAGGCGAGCCGAAGACCCAGACTTTGGTGCTGTCTAGCGAGGAGGGATGGCTCAGCGACATCCACCATGGCTGGGCGCTGAAGCGCCGAGCACGTCCCTACGCTCTCTACTGTAGAGAGGAAGCTGAGAGGAGGTGCAGCAGGGAGCAGAGGCCAGTGCCCTGAGATGGTGTCCACGCCAGCACTCCACCATGGAGGAGCAGAGGCAGGGGGGCCGATGGAGATGGGACCCGGCGTAGGGAGCTCGACGTTCCTGGTGGAAGAAGAAACCAATGCTGAGGGGAAAAAAACTCGGCCCCATGGGAAGGGAGGCTGTCGGCGGATGAAGCAGGCGCCAACGACCTCGCATGGTCGAGCAGGAGAGCAGAGGAAGAGGGCCAAGGCTTGGCCAGCAGAGAGTCGGACACCATGGAAGGAGGCCGGAGCTGATGCCCCGACGGCGTTGACACCGCGAAGGCAGGAGAAGGGGCGCGAGGGGATTCGCTATGGCGCTGCCGCTCGCCTACTGGAGGGCACCAGAGTGGAGTCGCCCATGCGCATCAGGGGGAGACAACGGTCGGGCCTGGGCGTCCATGGTCGGAGTGAAGCAGGTCGATGGCGCACTGCTGAGGGAGGGCACCGACGCCATGGACGCCAGGTTGGAGCGCCGGCCGAGGAGGAGATCCTCCTAGCATCATGGATCCGCTAGGGGAAGGGGCACCTGCTCTCCCTGCTGGGTTCCGAGGGGAGCAAGGAACCGACCATGGTGCAGAGGGGGAGAAGGGGAGGCAGGGACGCTCGGTAGGAGGAGGAAGAGGGCCTGCACACTGGCCTGGGGAAGAAGGGCGCCATGGAGCAGGGCCAGGAGAACGACAACCGACTGTGGGGAAGAAAGCCCCTGTTGTACGGGTTCGAGTTGAGGAAGAAGGGGCTGCTGATTTCCATGGGAGAGGAGGAATCCCGCTGCGAGAAGGTGCCGAGGGAAAGGGTGGCGCCATTGTTGAAGCCATAGCTCGGCTAGGGAGGGAGCTGGGCGGCCATGGAGCTTCGGTGTCCGAGGAGCTAGGGAGATGGAGTCGTTGCCTGCCGCTGTGTGGGAGAGAGGGGATTGCGTGGGAAGAAGAGTGGCTGGCTGGGATTTAATGAAACATCGCTGGCACTCATTGGTAGGGATTGGGCTCCAGCCATCCACTGGCTAGCCAGGCAGTGCCCAGGCCGAGCGGCCACTCGGCAGCTCTGCTCGCCTGTTGGTAGAGGTGGCGTGTGTGTAGCTTGTGTGCGTGTGTTTTCCCTTTTTTTGCACGACTCATGACAGCAAATCAAGAAAATAACTAATTAAGGAAACTAGGTTTTAAACTCCCCACTAAAATTAATTGTCGATATATTTTGAAATATATGAGATCACGACAAACGAACGCCGCGGCAGATCTGATAGAGATTCGAGTCGACGTTGCTCAGAGAAATATTGTGTCTTGACTCAATTTTGACTGTGCTCTTGAATTAGAACCTCATAGCTTGAATTAAAATTAAATAACACGAATTGTTCCTTCTTAAAAATTATTGTCGCTTTTGTTCGTGCCAACTTAAATTACGCCCCATTTTTATTCGTGGCCCACAAAAATAAGGTTGTTGTGAATTTAGGTTGGCCATTTTGCGTGAGTTTTGATTTTACGTTTTCAGATTCAGATCGGCTACGGCATTAGCAAGTCGGGTTGGGAAAAATTTATTTCAAAGCTGACAGATTAGAGATTCCACTTGAGAGTACAAACTCGGATTAATTTTTGGACATAGATCGAGTATCGAGAAATTGGATTTGGACACAGATTGCATAACAGCCATTGAGAGTCCGAGAAAATGAGCTTTAGACGAGATTTATAAATCGAGATTGATTACCGAATTTGCATTCGTTCTGAGAAGTAAAAGTTTTTAACAGGCTCCAAATTCGGCCTTCGGTGAGATTGAATAACTCCGAATTCGGTGAAATGTGTACTGTTGGGGACTTGTTCTCAAGTGCTATGAATTAAGAACAAGGCAACAGAAAATGTAAAAAGTTAATGCCCTCCGCCCTTTGAAGCATTATTTCCCATAGGATATAATGATATTCAGATGAAGGTGATGAAGGACATACCTTCATCATCACAGCGTATGTTAATGAAAGAAGAAGCATATAAAATATAAAAGACAACATGAATAATCATATGACATTGTTAATATATTTATTATTATCATGGATAAACAGAAATAATATTGTATTACATTTGTACCTTCAGCTTGACAGAAAGTAAAAGTCCAAGCGTGATGCACGAGTGAGTACAAGTCAGTGTGAATAGTACGGGGGCACTGTTCATCTATTTATAGGCACAGGACGCAGCCTGTGTAAAATTACACTCATGCCCTTTACATTTACTATTGACTTTAGGATAATCCATTGATGTCCATATAGCCTTTTCTCCTTTAAGTCGGTTCCTTTTTCTGCCGCTATGCCGAAGCTCCCTTGCACGTGGCTTCGGGGCTGCGTCATCCTTCGTATTGTTCGTGCTTCTCATATTGTATATGGTTTTGATCCGAGTCCGAAGGTACCTGTTCATATATTACACTTGGGAAATATTGTCAAATCATGTTATTGAGGACCTTTGGAAGACGAAGGTCCCCAACAGTAGCCCCTCGCAGTATTAATTTGTTAAGATAATGAATTCAGACTGCGATATGGACGAAGGCTTTTGAGCCAAAGGTCCGAAAAAAACACCTTCCCTTTGCTAGAATAGCAACATTCAATGACAGATGGGGCCCTCCAATTTGTACCGCATCGGGCGTATAAATAGGGGCTCACACCAGCTGTATTTGATGCGTTGTTTCTGCCATTTGCATTATTTTCTCAATCTTATAGCTCTTGCTCACTAGCACTTGCTAGGTTTTCAATCTTTCTGAGCTTCGGTTTGAAAGGCGTGTTTTCACCACATCTGGAGGAAAAAAGATGTCACAGGAGAAGAAAGCTGTTGTGGAGACGAAGCTAACTGAAAAGGCGAAACTGTTTGAGGAGAAGAAGGTTGTGAATCCTTATATTGCTGGATTTGTTGAATCGATGGCGAAAACAAACACAGAAAATATTACGAAGGAGATACTAGAAGGTTTGTCTGAAGACACTGATAACAATGATAGTTACGATGTGGAGAGTGGAGGTGAAGATTCTGAAGATCGGCCCTAGCGACCAAGCCATACAATCTTTGTAAAATCAACGATTAAACAGAGTCATCTTGATAATATGAGAGGAAGGTACTTTCGGGATATGTCTATTGTGAGGGCTGGCGGGGACAACAATGTCCCTGCCCCCGAGGAAGACGAAGTTGTGATTTACCGGAGCTTCCTCAAAGCTGGACTTCGGTTCCCACTGAGCCGGTTTGTGGTTGAAGTGCTGAAAATATATCAGATTTACCTTCATCAGATCACACCCGAAGCTATTATTAAAATGTGGATTTTTGTCTGGGCTGTAAGAAGCCAAGGGCTGGAGCCAAGCGCAAGATGCTTTTGCAGTATGCACGAGCTTTTGTATGAGACGAAGGCCATGGGCAAAGAACAATATCATAACAACTTTGGTTGTTATAGATTTGTCGCTCGCCCCAATGCAAGCTACCCAGTGCCAACATTCCGTAAAAGGTGGCCTAGAGCTTGGATGGAGGAATGGTTTTACGTGAAGAATGATTTGAAGACACGGGAAGATATTAAGGAAGTCATTATGCGTCCCATTTGGTCTCGCTTCGGCCTTCGAAAACCGAAGATAGAAATTGATGAAACGGTCGAAGCGTGTCAGAGGGTCTTCAGCACTGTTTGCTCCTTTATTGGAACAAGGAACTTAATGCAAGAACATATAGCATTCAGGGTATGGCCGCTTGTAGAAAGCTGGGAAATGCTGAAGGAGACCATCACTAAGTCTAATGAAGGTGATTTGGTCCGGCTAAAATATACATTCAGGTTTGGGGATAAATTTGATGAACCAAACGACGACTGGCTGAAGCGCATCGAAGCTACAAGTGATGAATTGCTTGGAGCATATTCCAAGACAGAAGACAATGCCTTGTCCTCAGCCTTTGGAGCTTGAAATAAGAAAAGGTTGAACAGGGTATTCGATGCCATTGGCTTCGTATACCCTGACTATTGCTACCCGTTGCGAGGGCAAGGGGTAAAAAGAAAGGTTAATGCTTCTGGAAAAGCTGCTTCTTTGGCCATCACAGCTGAGCCGAAGTCAAGAAGATGAAGGTTCTGACCCACTGGCCTCACTACATCGAACCGGCCATGATACCCGAATTTGGCGAAGGGGCCTCTTCGGATGCCAAAGGAAAAGGGACTATTCCTCCTGCGCAAAGAACTGAAGAGCTGGCTCCAATGTTGAAGGTACCTTCGGTTGAGCTAGTTGAAACGAAGGCCGACAAAGATAAAGCTGAAGGGTCAAAAGTTGAAAAAATGCCAGAGTTTTTTAGCCCTTCAACTGAAGTAACAGCTTCGAAGACTCAAAAAAGTTCTGCCGCAACTCCTAAGAGGAGGAGAATGGCAAGTGTGCTAGATGTTGTATTGGAAACAACAAAGATCGTGAGTTGTACCCCTTCAAGAAAGATTGCCAAAGCTTCGAAAGCACAACCCGAAGCTGAAACAAAACAGGCAGAAGTCAAAGCTGCAACAATTCATGCTGAAGCCGAATCTAGGCCTTCAAAACCCATTGAGACAGAGCCCGCCGTAGTTGAAGAAAAAATGGCAGAGCAAATTACGTCTGAAGAGGTTGAAGCTGCTGCTACCGAAGCCTCAAAAGAAAGCACTGATTACATCATTTGTCATGCCTCGGGGAAGAGACTTTCGCAAAAAGAGAAGCTAGAAGCGCTACACTATGCCCAAAAATTAAAATTCCCGAAGGGGGCATTAGTGTTTAATGGTAGTGGGGAAGAAGATTTTCTGTACTGTCTCCCGGATAACAAAGAGATATCCGTCTGCCGGGAGATAGGTAGAAGCATTGGATTCCCAACGCTAGAAGATGGCCTTTCAATATTATCAAAGGATGAGCTTGCTGACAGTTTGGCTTATAATAGCATAAAGGTATAAAAGCTAATTTTGTTTTGAAATCTAAGTACTTTATTTATTTATATTTAATTCTGTCCTTCTCTTTCAGGGCTTAATTCTTAGCAATGCACTAAAAACATTGAAGATGAAGGATACACAATGGCTCTGAACAACCTTCGTTTAGAGGTAATTGAATTAAGGAACGAAGGTCTTGAAAAAGACAAAATCTTGATTTCATTGGTAAACAAAGTGAAAGAAGATGAAGCCAGTTTCAAGGCTCATGCCAAAATCCAAAAGAATGAAACCGAAGAGCTTCGGAAACAATTGGCAGAAGCTAAAGAAAAATGCGCTGTCGCAGAAGCTAATCGAGAGAGCAGCGAATATTGGAAAAATTATTTAGAGAAAACAGTTGAAGAACTTCGTGCGTCCAAGGAAAGATGTTTTGAAAAATCTTTGGGCTGCGTGGAGATAATAAATGCTAGCTTCGCTAACGTGGGCGCCTATTCTAACGAAGATAACTTCATACGAGGCGACCCTGAAGGAGTTATCAAGTGGATAAGTGGAGAGGCCGAAGCTTTTGAAGAAATCTTAAGTGATCGCGGGGATGGCTGCGCATTCTCCGGTGCTAGGGGAATTTCAGCCATCCTGGAGAAGGCGGGATGCGACCATGTCAAAACCCTGGCCCAGGCTGAAGCTGCCTTCTCCCTGGATGATACAAAGGATCCCTCAGTTGAAGCAAGTTTAATGGGCAGAAAATTTTATAATGACATCTGGGTAAATGGTGGCCGAGAAATGGCTCACGAAATTATGAAGAAAAGCGAGAAAGACATCCATGACGCCCGAGTACAAGCAAAACAAGCTGCAGAAGCTGCAGAGCGCGAGAGACGCATAGGTATTGTTTTGCGGCATCTAGCTTCGGCATTGCTTTTATGGCTTCGGACTAATTAACTTTTTTCTACTGTAGCTGAATTATCTCCGCCACCGAAGCCGTTTGATCCCCTAGCCGATCCAGAGACAAAGGAAGCACTGGATATTATTAATATAGCTGAGTCTGTTGTTGACGAAGTTGTTAACAAATTGCTAAATGAAATTGCGGAGAAGGTCCTGAAGGAAGACTAGTAGTTTTTGCAAAAACATTTCTAGACGGCCAATGTAACCGTGCTGCAATAAGACTGTAATATTTGATAAGCACATCTTTGAATCCAATATGTAATTTTTTTGTAATTCACTTCTTTGCGATGCATGAAACTTTTATGTACATACCGTTTTTGAGCCTTCGGCAAAAAAACACCTTCCCTTCTTTTCATGCTTCGTAAAGAAAAAGAACCATGCTTCGTGAAAAAATCCATGCTTCGTGAAAAAATCCATGCTTCGTAAAGGCAAGGGATCCCTTCTTTTGCAATAGAGCTGATGAAGCTGTATACTTTGTGCCTTAGCACATTTTCGCTTTTATAAAGCATTCTCCGAAGATCGACTTCATATTTAATTTGTTTCATTGGTGCGATATGATGTATGATGTGATGCTATGCGAGATGATGTGATGGTATGATGCAAAGGATGATGCTGATGCCGAAGACACACACCCACTCACCCACGCTAAATCACACAATCTCTGCGTCCCCTTAGGAATGATCTTTTTGTCGTTTATTTTTTAGCTTCACCGCCTATTTTTCGGTGTAAGTTCTGCATCCCCTTAGGAACGTCTTTTGAACTTCTCCGCCTTCTATTTCGGCGGTATACGTTCTGCATCCCCTTAGGAACGTCTTTTGAACTTCTTTGCCTTATATTTCGGCGGTATTTGGCTCTGCATTCCCTTTGGAACGACTTTTGAGCAGAAAACTTACACTGTGCTCCCTTAGGAACGACTTTTTGTAGTTTCGGTGATTTTTAGCTCTGCATTCTTTTCGGAACGACTTTTTAGCTTCAGCAGTTTTTGAGCTTCGTAAATCTATAAAGAAGATATATTTCATTCTGATATAAGCGAAACTACTACAAGGAATTAAAACTAGATTTACATTGATTGTTTCTTAAAAAACAAAATGACATAAACCATAAAAGCATTTTGGGGGTAGGATATCGCTCAATAAATGTGCTTTGATTCTGGCACAGTACCGTTGACTGTGCGAGCTTCGGATTCCTCCCTGAACTCCCGTTGCTGCTGGGAATTCTAGTGCCCTTCTAGCTACTGGCTTCGGGAGTAGGTTGGTTGTAGTGGTGGTGGGGGTGGGAGTTGTGACCAGGAAGCCTGTGAATGGCTACCAAAGCAACAGAAGCTCCAGGATGATTGCCCACATACTCTAGTATATAAGGAGAGTGGCACGAAGCAGTGTGCAAGACCTGCTTAGGCTAATTCTACCGAGCTTTGGCTTCTGCAATTTCCTTTTGCTTCTGAATGGTGATTTGGCACATTCTTGTAGTATGGCCCTTGTCCTCACCATAGAATAAACAGTAGATCTTCCTCGGCTGATCCCCATATCTTCGTCTGAAGCCCCTGGCGCCTCTGCCCCTTGGGGCTGGCGGCCTGAAAGAGCTTTGCTGTTGCCCCGAAGGTTGTGAAGTGTACTGCGACCTCTGAGGCTGACTTCCTTTGTCAACGCTCTGCCTGGAGCTGTGGATCGACCTGACATGCCTTGGGTGAATTCGTTCTCCGAAGCCCCTAGTCATCTCAGAGAATCTGTAAGCTTCCTCCCTTCTTTGGCGGAAGTCGTTGTCAGCCCGGATGTACTCATCCATCTTCTGAAGCAGCTTCTCCAAAGTCTATGGGGCTTTCTTGCGAAATATTGAGTAGTAGGTCCTAGCTGAAGACCCTTGATCATGGCCTCAATGACAATTTCATTGGACACTGTAGGTGCTTGTGCCCTCAGTCGCAAGAACCTTCGGACATATGCCTGAAGGTATTCTTCGTGGTCTTGTGTGCATTGGAACAGGGCCTGAGCTATGACTAGCTTCGTTAGAAAGCCTTGGAAACTGGTAACCAGCATGTCTTTGAGCTTCTGCCATGACATAATAGTCCCTGGCCGAAGAGAAGAATACCATGTCTGGGCTACATTCCGGACTGCCATGACGAAAGACTTCGCCATGACTGCGGTGTTGCCCCCGTACGAAGATATAGTCGCTTCGTAACTCATCAGAAACTGCTTCGGATCTAAATGCCCATCATACATGGGAAGCTGGGGTGGCTTGTATGATGGGGGCTATGGAGTAGCCTGTAGTTCTGCTGTCAAGGGAGAAGCATCATCAAAAGTAAAAGTGTGGCGGAACTGCCCGAATTATTCCAACTTAAGTGCCTCAATCCGACCTTAGAGGCTAGACCACACTTAAAAGGGAATAACCCGTCAATCCCTCGGATCTAGTCCGACACGGCCACTGACAGGATCAAGTACCACAGTCTCACTCGATGGTGAGTCACAGAGCAAATACAATAAAGCATAAAACCATGCATGGAAGAGTATTAAATTATTACATCACCATTGTCACCATCGGAGTTTTCGCAAAAGTAACCATCATTGTTTTGAAGTGCAGCGGAAATAAACTAACGATAAATAAATGGAGGGATGGGGAAGCCTGTCCCATCACTCCTCATGCTCCTCCTCGGCCGAGGCAGGGTCCCACTCGACAGTCCAACCCGGTGGCAGGGTGGATGGCCAAGTCACTCCAGCAACCATGTCCTCCAGAGAACCTGTAAAAATTATGCCACAAGCAAGGCTGAGTATACTAATACTCAGCTAGACTTACCCGGTGTGAGGAGTCTATACTCCTCTACCTCTAGACATGTAGTTGTTTGGCTGTGGGGTTTGGTTGCCAAAAGCACTAGCTGAGTTTCTAAATCAAGATTTTAACTTTGTCAAAATTAAGTGTGACTCTCTTAAGGCTAAAAGTGTACTATCTACTCATACATAGTAGCAAGCATTTTTAGCAATCATCATTTTGTATCATCTCATCACTGTTCCACTTCTTACTCAATGCAGTACAATGGATCAAGCAGTCTCATTAGCTGCGAGAAGCAGACGATTCGAATCGAGTTTTATCCTTGCAAGGTAAACCTAAACACACGACATGTAGGGGCACTCCATCCCCACACACATCAACCGTCCCCATCGATTCCCTGGCAGCAGATCAGGTCTCACCGCCTTGGCGTACAATGCCCCACTGACCCCGACTGGCCGTCGTGCAGTGGCCGCACTTGTACCCACCATAACCGGAATGGGAGACTACGTCTCAGGTCGCGTGAGGAGGTATGTCCACTGGCAGGTTCAATCAGGTACTAGGTTTACCGATTTACCATATTTCTCGGTATGTGTTTAGTACGTTCAAACGCTTGACACAGGTATCCGCACGTTAATCCTTATTCCATTTTCCATCTCGTGGACAACCAATCCCCATGGATTGTGGTCCACCAACTAGTATCCTGACAGTATGAAAGTGGGTACAATCAACTTCCTGATCTCGCGCGAGTGCTAGAAAAATCACTCGTCTTCTACCGAGACCCTAATTAAATAAAGCAGCTACTCGACCTGTCATACTAGTATTCATCTCAAAGGATTCCTGAGATCATGCAACTAGGGTTTCAAACAATTCCTACACCTAAGTGCACAATCAATCCTACAATCATTAAGTGAAGTAAAATAGCATAAATAACGGGTTATGCATAAAACCGGGGCTTGCCTTCCAAAGCAGTGGCAGGCAGGTCCTCTGGTGCAGGCTCTGGTGCTGGGTCGGGGGCAACCTCCTGGGCAGCTCCTTGCTCCGGCACGAGGACGTACTCTCCGTCAGCAAGATTACAGTCTATCGAAATGCAATGAACATGTATGTCATGATTATGCAAAATTTAAGAACATTAAGCTACAGAATTCAAGTTAAGAATTTAACTTAGGGCTTCTTGGTTACGAGGGTCTTCTAGTGGTATTCATAGACTTATTACTTTTTAGTTTTAGGTTTTCTTTCTAAAATGACTTATTGGAGTTGTATGGCCTTTATAAATTTCAGTGGACAATTATAAAGGCCTTAGGGGGACATTAAGTTCCATCATCCATTTTCCTTTCTTAATTTCCACCTAGGACTTCTAGTAGGGGTTTTGAACTATGATAGTAGTTTAAAACTTTCCAAAAATTCTGAAAAAAATTACAGTGGGTGGTCACTGGCTATACTAGCTTGTTTTGAAAATTTGAGGCTTAAAGTATAAAAGCTAATCTTTAAACAAAAATAACCATGGTTAGGTAATTGGGGCCACTTTACACTACAAGTCCTTTATTAAAGTGGTTTCTGACCTAATGGTTATTTTTGCTGGCCTCTAGTAGTGATAAAAAGCTCTTGTACCAAAAATGGCAGAGAGCTACATGGTGGTTAATTAATGGTGAATTTCTAAACTTGGGTGCAAAAAGAGTGATTAGAACTAACTTGTCATTTGAAAAATATCAAACAACAGATTTCAGATTTTTCTTAAGTTCTTATTATCAACACATTAGTTATCCTAAGGTTTGGGGAGGTTTCACCTTAGGGATATTTTTGTAGGATTTTTCCAAGTTATTCCTATTTTCTTCATTAAAAAGGTATCTTGTTTATTTTACACTACAACAGGGTAGGACATATTTTTCCAGTGAACTACATTGACTAAGTATCTCAACAAAAATAGGTGTGCCCTCTGGTTCATCATTTATATTGCCTTTTCTATTTTCCTTAAACTTAAGCATATTATAGAATAAGGGGTTAAAATTATCTTAAAGTAATAGACAGAGAGGTTTAATATTTTTAACTAAGTTAGTGAGTGAATACAAACTTCTCCAAATTTTTCTAACCCTAGTTAAATAGTGCAACTATTTTTCTTGCTATTATTAAGCTTTTGGCCAAAACTGAAAATAAATCAGAACCTTATATTTTTCTCTAGTTCCTATGTGGTTTTATATTTTTCTTAGACAGGTTACAGTATTTAGAGTTTGGCAAAATTGGTTTGACCACATTTGGATGATTTAAACAAAAGTTATGCATTTTCAAAGTTGATGTCCAATTTAAAAACAGATTTACTTAAGGTTTTCTGGAGAAACCAGTTTGCACCGAGACCCCTAGGGTTAAACTGATTCAACTCTCGCAGATCTACCCTCAGGTCACTATTCAAATGAGTCTTGGGCTTTACACTTAACCCCCCAGGGTTTTCTTCCTTACACCCGCGGTCCTTCTTCTAAACCGAACAGTAGCCGCAGGAAAGAAAGGACGGCGCGGCTTACCGGCGGCGAGGGAGGTCCGGCGAAGGGTGGGGTCGGCTCGGGGAGGCTCTGGCGGTCACGTCGAGGTACGGCTCGTCGTCGGAGGTGGCCGGAATCGCCTGGTCCACGAGCGCAGGCGGGTGTCCTCGTCGGCGGCGAGTATGCCGGCCAAACCACGGCGAGCTGGTTCAATCCGACGGCACGGTGAGCTTCACGGGGTCACGCCGCGACTGTGTGCACAAAGAATCGAAGAATGGCTGAGTGGATTACCCGGTCCACGAACTCCGGCGAGGTTAAGTGCTCCGGCGTGGGTGGACTGGCTTCTCCGGCGAAGGAAACTCCAATTCCTCGCTCGGGGAGTCTCGCAGAGGGGTGCACAAGCTTCTCCGAGGGCGGGACGGGGCTGGAAATGGCGGAGCGGGCCGGTCTACGATGGCAGGGGGACTGGGTGGCCGCGGACGGCGGCGCACGGGCCAACGACGGTGAAACAAGCTCCGGCGAGGGTCGGGTGGGTGCGGACGGGTATGGTCGACGCTCGGGAGGGTTTTATAGGCGCGGGCGCGCACCAGGGCGCTGGCCTAGCCGTTTGGCGCGACGCGGGCGCGAGGGGCGCGCGCGGGCGTGCTCTGGCGTGCTCAGAGCGCGTCGAACACGTGGCGCTTTGCTTCTGCCCGTGTTCTTCGCCCTGCTGAGCGGCCAAGCGTACGAATCTCGCCATGTCGACTGTGAAAGATCTCTTCCCTGCACCTAGAGCTACCTATTTCATGTGAGTTCCAAGGGAGGATACGCCCTAGGTTAGGAGATAGACCGGCGCCAAGTTTGGTTTGTCTCACTGCACACTCCGCGACAAAACCGATGTCAAAGCTTGTCAAATGTCCGAGTCTCGGTTTCAAATTTTTCCAGGGGGTGCCTTAAGTGGTATAGCACATTTTTGGTATAGAACCCAAGTGGTTTTGGCGCCATTTTCAAAGTGAACACGGCTGGTCTTTGAAGTAGGGCTAAAATGTGACTTAGAGAAAAATTAGAGAGCTCTAGCTCTCTCTCCACTTGGAGATTTGAAATGGGGTTTCTCCAGGGGCCTTTTTGCAAAATTTTCTTCTCCAAAATGATGGTTATAATGTTGCTTAAGGTTTGGGTAAAAGTTACACATGCTTTACCTATTTGATCATTCTCTCCCCCCCCCTTACTTAGGGTTTAGGAAGGTAGGGCTTTGGAGAGAGCTAGGGTTCTTCTCCCCCCTACTGTCCAAGATAGTAAGTGTGCAAGGTCTTAGGGTAATGTTTCTCATGTCATGGGCACTCAATTATAACATGAGCCCCAGGGTTCTTATGTGCTGCCCTAAGCCTTTATCTTATGTGATCACAGCTTCTAGTGCCAAAGTGGCTCTTAGCCAGGGTAACACCTGGGTGTTACAACCCTCCCCCCTTAAAGGAATCTCGTCCCGAGATTTAGGTAGAGTTCCTGGGAGGGGTGCTTGAGGGGGGGTGATGGTGGTGTCTCTCCTTTACCCAAGTTTCTCTTGTTAACTGCTCTTCGAATGTCATCCTCTTTGCAACTTCAGAAGGAAGCCCTTCTTAAGTTGTATCCATAACTTAGACTATCCTTGTTATCTAAGTTTTTCTTATAATTGTATTCAAAGGGCAGGTGGGGGTGGGGTTTTGGGGTTACGTACCGGCTTCTTTGGGTAGAAAGTCGGGGAAGCGAGAGCGTAGAAAATCCTCCGTCTCCCATGTAGCTTCTTCTGCTGAATGATGACTCCACTGAACCTTATACATTCTGATCGACCTTGCCCGAGTTGATCTTTCCTTCTGATCCAATACCTTGACGGGGTACTCTTGGTAGGACAAGTCTGATTCTATCTCAATGTCTGGTTCTGGTAGCACTTCAGTGGGTAGACGAACACATTTCCGCAGCTGAGACACATGGAACACATTGTGAACTGCGGACATATGGGATGGTAATTCCAATTGGTAGGCTACGGGTCCACAACTTTTCTTGATCTTATAAGGTCCAATGTAGCGAGGGGCCAACTTGCCCTTGATCCCAAATCTTTGGATACCCTTGGTTGGTGATACCTTAAGATAGACATGATCTCCCACCGCAAACTGTAGAGGCTTCCGCCTCTTGTCATGGTAACTCTTTTGTCTGGCCTGCGCAGCTTCCAGGTTCTTTTTGATAATTCTAACCTTTGCCTCTGCTTCAAGCACCAAATCTGGCCCAAAAATCTCCCTTTCCCCTGCTTGAGACCAATTTAGCGGGGTTCTGCATCTTCTCCCATATAATGCCTCAAAAGGTGCCATCTTCAGACTGGACTGATAACTGTTATTATAAGAGAATTCTGCCAAAGAGAGGCACTTGTCCCAATCCTTCCCATAATGTAGTGCACATGCCCGCAACATGTCTTCCAAAATCTGATTCACCCTTTCTGTCTGGCCATCAGTCTAAGGGTGATAGGCTGAGCTTCGGATTACTTGGGTTCCAAGTGATTCTTGCAGTTTCTCCCAAAAGCGTGCCACAAACAGTGCTCCTCTGTCAGATACAATGGTTTTTGGCATACCATGCAACCTTACTATCTGATCAACATAAATCTCTGCGTACTTCTCTGTCTTGTGGGTGGTGTGCACTGGCAAGAAATGAGCAGTCTTGGTCAATCTATCCACAATAACCCATATGGAATCATGGTGCCGGGAGGTATTGGGTAATCCCACTATGAAGTCCATGCAGATGTCCTCCCATTTCCAAGATGGTATGGGAAGGGGTTGCAAAGGGCCTGCTGCTTTCAGATGACTAGCTTTTACTCTCTGACAAGTGTCACATTCTGAAACGTACTTGGCAATTTCTCTCTTCATCCTGGTCCACCAATAAAGGGGTCTGAGATCATGGTACATCTTACTGCTACCAGGGTGCATGGAGAACTTAGAAAGGTGAGCTTCATCCAATATCTTCCTTCTGAGCTCTAGATTCTTGGGAACAACCAATCGATCTTCAAACCATAAAATTCCCTTGCTGTCCTGACGGAAACACTTATATTTCTCGGCCTTTTGCTTGATCATATCCTTGATGATCTAAACACCCTTATCCCCAAACTGTGCCTGAGCTATTTGTTCTTGCAGTGTAGGCTCCACCGCAATATATCCCAATTCACCGGAAGGAACGACTTCCAGGTTCAGTTTGCACAACTCATCACACAAGGTGGTGATTCTTGCATCCATGTTCATGCAATTACATTGGGCCTTTCGGCTCAAAGCATCTGCCACAACATTTGCCTTGCCAGGATGGTAATGTACCTCCAAATCATAGTCCTTGATTAATTCCAACCATCTCCTCTGCCTCATATTCAGATCTGCCTGAGTGAAAATGTATTTGAGGCTCTTGTGATCAGTGTAAATGTTACAGTGGGCTCCCATCAAGTAGTGTCTCCATATCTTGAGAGCATGAACTACTGCTGCCAACTCCAAGTCATGTGTCGGGTAATTCTGCTCATGAGGTCTGAGGGCTCGGGAAGCATAAGCAATCACTCTGTTCTCTTGCATCAACACACAACCCAATCCGGTACCAGAAGCATCACAATAAACTTCGAATGGCTTTGTGCTGTCGGGTTGGGCTAGCACTGGTGCTGTTGTCAAATGTTGCCTCAAGGTATGAAAAGCTTCTTCACACTTTTGGCTCCACTCAAATTTGACCCCTTTCTTTAACAGTTCAGTCATTGGCTTGGCAATTCTAGAGAAATCCGGAATGAATCGTCGGTAATATCCTGCCAATCCCAGAAAACTCCTAATCTGCTTTACCGTGGTTGGAGGTTTCCAGTCCATCACCTCTTGCACTTTCTCAGGGTCAACTGATATCCCATCCTGAGAAATTGTGTGACCCAAGAATTTTATTTCTTTCAGCCAGAACTCACACTTGGACAACTTAGCATATAACTGATGGTCGCGAAGTCTCTGAAGCACGATATGCAGATGTTTAGTGTGCTCAGCCTCATTCTTGGAATAAACCAGAATGTCATCAATGAAAACAACCACAAACTTGTCCAGCTCTGGCATGAACACTGAGTTCATTAGGTACATGAAATAAGCCGGGGCATTGGTTAGTCCAAAGGACATCACCAAAAACTCATAGAGCCCATATCTGGTAGAGAAAGCCGTCTTGGGAATATCACTGGTTCGAATCTTGATCTGATGGTAGCCCGAGCGAAGGTCTATCTTGGAGAATACCTTGGCTCCCACCAATTGATCAAACAGAACATCAATGCGAGGTAGCGGGTACTTGTTCTTGATAGTCACCGCATTGAGAGGGCGGTAGTCAACACACATCCTCAAACTCTCATCCTTTTTCTTCACAAATAATGCTGGACATCCCCATGGTGAAGTGCTTGGACGAATAAACCCCTTGTCCAACAATTCTTGCAATTGTTTCTTCAGTTCTGCCAACTCCGCGGGAGGCATCCTATAAGGTCTCTTGGAGATAGGAGCAGTCCCGGGTTGCAATTCAATGGCAAACTCAATGTCTCGGTCAGGTGGCATCCCTGGCAATTCATCCGGGAAAACATCGGGGTAGTCGCAGACCACTGGGATCTGCCTTATGGGAGACTCTGCCATAACAAAGGCACAAGACTGGGCATCACCCTGGTTGGGTAAATACAAAACAGTCTCGCCATAAGCAGGAGAATGAATTTCGACGGCTCTGGCTGCAATATCCAATATTGCCTGATGTTTGGCCAACCAATCAGTTCCCAAGATGATATCCACACTATCCAGTCCCAAAATAAGGAGGTCAGTTTTAATTATCAAACTACCAAACTTTAGAGGTACCTTCATGCTGATTTGGTTAGTGGCAATCCTGCCTCCTGGGGTGGAAATGGTAATAGCCCCGTGGGTGTGGCAAAAAGGCAACTGGCACTTGACACTAAATTTGGCACTGACAAAACTATGCGATGCACCAGAATCAAAAAGAATAGTAGCAGGAAAATTTAAAACTGTAAAGATACCAGTCATGACGGGTGCTCCCTCCGGAATGTCAGCCATTGTAGTGAAGTTCAGCTTGCCCTGCCTTACTTGCACTTTCTGCCTCTTTCCTTGGTTCTGGTTAACATTCTGCCCCTGCCTCTGCTGATTCTTGGGGCAATTCTTGGCATAGTGCCCAGTACTGCCACAAGTGAAACACCGGTTATCATTAGCCTGGCGGTACTGCTGCTGCTGGTTGTTCCTCTGAACTGGGAATTGGGCACGGTTGGGTGCCTGCTGCTGTTGCTGCTGCTGCTGCTGTGGTGGCCTGATCACCCACCTTCCCTGCTGCTGCTGGGGTCCCCTGCTCTGGGAGTCAGACACAATCCTGAAGCGCTGGGGCTGTGACGAGGATCCGGCCACAGGGGTCTTCCTCTTCTTCTCCGCCTGCCGAGCCAAGATGCAGTCTTCCTGGGAGATGGCCATGTTGACCAACTCATTGTAACTATGGGCCCGGACGGTGTTGAGACGGTCACGGAGCTTGGTGCTGAGCCCTCTCCTGAACCTGTCTCGCTTCTTCTCATCCGTATCTGCATGGTATCCGGCATACTGACACAGATCGTTGAAGGCCTGAGCATATTGTAACACGGTCCTGCTGCCCTGAGTAAGTGCCAGAAACTCATTGAGCTTCCGGTCCATGATGCCAGCGGGAATATGATGCCCTCTGAAAGCGGCTTTGAACTCCCTCCACTCCACCTCTCTACCATCCGGCTGCATAGCCAGAAAATGGTCCCACCAAGTCCTTGCGGGTCCGCGAAGCTGCTGTGTGGCGAACCTGACCTTGGTGACCTCCGAGCAAGCCCCATGGAGCAATGGGAACTTGGATTCTACCACCCTCAACCACACATCTGCATCCAGTGGGTCCTCCGACCTGGTAAACAATGGCGGCTGAGTGCTGAGAAACTCCTGGTAAGTAGCAGCGACGGGGTGACGCTGATGGTCTCCACCATACTGCTGAGGTGGTGGCTGCCGCTGAGCTAGCTGCCTCAGAATCTCATTCTGCTGGGCCATGAGCTCCTGCAGAGTGGGAGGCGGTGGCGGTGGAGGAACGTGCTCATTCTGTCCACGGCGCGCTCTCCCAGCCATCTGAAAAAGCCACATGGTTGCTTAATAACACATCTCCAAGCTTAAGGTTCGAACATGGTAGGGGAGTCATAGTAATTGATAGATTCCAAATAAAACAAATGAAAACATGATCCTTCCATCCGAATTTAAATTACCATCAATCATCCCTAAACACCCAAAAGAGTTTTACCACTGGTTACATCAAGGAATCAAAAGACTCAACTCTACCTAGCCTAGTACCCTAAGGTGCAAAAGCTAAGCTAGCGGCGAGGAGTCCAACTATCACCAATTTCTAACATTAGTCTGGCCTCTACTGAGCGAACGAGGCGACGCTAGACTCGGGGGAAGGGGGTCTCCCTGAGCCAGCGGTGTCTACACTGGAGGCAGACTCATCTCCTCCCTCGATGTCGACGTCCTCGTCAGCCTCCGCATCATGGATCTCTTGGTGATGCATGTCCAGATGCGCATTAGCCTCTGCTAACTGCTGCTGAGTGTTGAGGAGCTGATCCTCGAGGACCTCTATGGTATTCTCCCTGGTACCCACCAGCTCTTCCAACTCATGAGCCTCGTCTGTCAGCTGCTCTACCTGCAAATCCTTCTCCACCAGCTCCTGGGATAAATCCACCACGAGCTCCTCCCTGTCATCCAGGGTGATCTTGGTGTCCTCTAGCAACGCCATCAGGTGGGACATGGCCTCCCCACGCATCACCTGCAGACGATACAGAGCGTTCATGCACCGTACCGACAAGTGTGCCGTGTGGCCTGGGTAGAGAGCCCAGATGTCCTTGGCATGCTCCACCCGGTCCTTCCACATCGGGTCGTCTTCCTTCTCCGCAGGGAACAACCCAATGGGGTGAGTAGCCAACTCCAAGGGGTGAAATCCACAGAAGGTGGTTAGTCCATGCAGAGCGATAGCCTCAATAGTGTCCTCAGCCCGGTATCCATAGGACTCAGAGTCCAGTGAACGCCAGCCTGGCTGCAGGGGATGAGGCTCCAAGGTCATCCTCACCCGGCAGCGGGGCACCCGGTGCTTCTCGAAGAGCTGCACCGCGTACTGAGGGGGAGTCAAATATCCTGCCCCCTGAAGCACCTCCCACAAGATGCGGGGAAAACCCTCTCGTGCAAGTCCGTCAGTGTGGGTCAGTGCATCTCCGTCCTCAGAGGATCCGTGGGAAGTCATCTGTGCACGGTTAAGCGTAAGTAAAGAAAAAGAAGTAAAAAGAATAGGGAAAACAAAACTCAACCTGCCGCTGGTTAAAAGAAAAAGGTAGTGAGGACCTAGTTGGCTGCTATTTCACTTTTAAGTCTTTTTATTTAGTCAATTATTTACTTAATTAAGAATGCATGCATGCACGTCCTGAACGACCTCACCAGAAAATAGAAGAATAGGGAAGAAGTCCCATCCTGTAAAAGTGGCCTGTAGGGCCTAGTCACTTAGCCACCTAGCTACCCTTCTATTATCCTAAGGCTTCACGTCCTAGGTCTAGCCTGCTCGCCCTACTATCCATCCAACATTGTTTCTATCCAGTTTTACTTTTAGAAAAGGGATGGTGTTTAGGATTTATTGATTCCTCTGTGGTGGTACAAGCTCCGATACCAGCTGTGGCGGAACTGCCCGAATTATTCCAACTTAAGTGCCTCAATCCGACCTTAGAGGCTAGACCACACTTAAAAGGGAATAACCCGTCAATCCCTCGGATCTAGTCCGACACGGCCACTGACAGGATCAAGTACCACAGTCTCACTCGATGGTGAGTCACAGAGCAAATACAATAAAGCATAAAACCATGCATGGAAGAGTATTAAATTATTACATCACCATTGTCACCATCGGAGTTTTCGCAAAAGTAACCATCATTGTTTTGAAGTGCAGCGGAAATAAACTAACGATTAATAAATGGAGGGATGGGGAAGCCTGTCCCATCACTCCTCATGCTCCTCCTCGGCCGAGGCAGGGTCCCACTCGACAGTCCAACCCGGTGGCAGGGTGGATGGCCAAGTCACTCCAGCAACCATGTCCTCCAGAGAACCTGTAAAAATTATGCCACAAGCAAGGCTGAGTATACTAATACTCAGCTAGACTTACCCGGTGTGAGGAGTCTATACTCCTCTACCTCTAGACATGTAGCTGTTTGGCTGTGGGGTTTGGTTGCCAAAAGCACTAGCTGAGTTTCTAAATCAAGATTTTAACTTTGTCAAAATTAAGTGTGACTCTCTTAAGGCTAAAAGTGTACTATCTACTCATACATAGTAGCAAGCATTTTTAGCAATCATCATTTTGTATCATCTCATCACTGTTCCACTTCTTACTCAATGCAGTACAATGGATCAAGCAGTCTCATTAGCTGCGAGAAGCAGACGATTCGAATCGAGTTTTATCCTTGCAAGGTAAACCTAAACACACGACATGTAGGGGCACTCCGTCCCCACACACATCAACCGTCCCCATCGATTCCCTGGCAGCAGATCAGGTCTCACCGCCTTGGCGTACAATGCCCCACTGACCCCGACTGGCCGTCGTGCAGTGGCCGCACTTGTACCCACCATAACCGGAATGGGAGACTACGTCTCAGGTCGCGTGAGGAGGTATGTCCACTGGCAGGTTCAATCAGGTACTAGGTTTACCGATTTACCATATTTCTCGGTATGTGTTTAGTACGTTCAAACGCTTGACACAGGTATCCGCACGTTAATCCTTATTCCATTTTCCATCTCGTGGACAACCAATCCCCATGGATTGTGGTCCACCAACTAGTATCCTGACAGTATGAAAGTGGGTACAATCAACTTCCTGATCTCGCGCGAGTGCTAGAAAAATCACTCGTCTTCTACCGAGACCCTAATTAAATAAAGCAGCTACTCGACCTGTCATACTAGTATTCATCTCAAAGGATTCCTGAGATCATGCAACTAGGGTTTCAAACAATTCCTACACCTAAGTGCACAATCAATCCTACAATCATTAAGTGAAGTAAAATAGCATAAATAACGGGTTATGCATAAAACCGGGGCTTGCCTTCCAAAGCAGTGGCAGGCAGGTCCTCTGGTGCAGGCTCTGGTGCTGGGTCGGGGGCAACCTCCTGGGCAGCTCCTTGCTCCGGCACGAGGACGTACTCTCCGTCAGCAAGATTACAGTCTATCGAAATGCAATGAACATGTATGTCATGATTATGCAAAATTTAAGAACATTAAGCTACAGAATTCAAGTTAAGAATTTAACTTAGGGCTTCTTGGTTACGAGGGTCTTCTAGTGGTATTCATAGACTTATTACTTTTTAGTTTTAGGTTTTCTTTCTAAAATGACTTATTGGAGTTGTATGGCCTTTATAAATTTCAGTGGACAATTATAAAGGCCTTAGGGGGACATTAAGTTCCATCATCCATTTTCCTTTCTTAATTTCCACCTAGGACTTCTAGTAGGGGTTTTGAACTATGATAGTAGTTTAAAACTTTCCAAAAATTCTGAAAAAATTACAGTGGGTGGTCACTGGCTATACTAGCTTGTTTTGAAAATTTGAGGCTTAAAGTATAAAAGCTAATCTTTAAACAAAAATAACCATGGTTAGGTAATTGGGGCCACTTTACACTACAAGTCCTTTATTAAAGTGGTTTCTGACCTAATGGTTATTTTTGCTGGCCTCTAGTAGTGATAAAAAGCTCTTGTACCAAAAATGGCAGAGAGCTACATGGTGGTTAATTAATGGTGAATTTCTAAACTTGGGTGCAAAAAGAGTGATTAGAACTAACTTGTCATTTGAAAAATATCAAACAACAGATTTCAGATTTTTCTTAAGTTCTTATTATCAACACATTAGTTATCCTAAGGTTTGGGGAGGTTTCACCTTAGGGATATTTTTGTAGGATTTTTCCAAGTTATTCCTATTTTCTTCATTAAAAAGGTATCTTGTTTATTTTACACTACAACAGGGTAGGACATATTTTTCCAGTGAACTACATTGACTAAGTATCTCAGCAAAAATAGGTGTGCCCTCTGGTTCATCATTTATATTGCCTTTTCTATTTTCCTTAAACTTAAGCATATTATAGAATAAGGGGTTAAAATTATCTTAAATAATAGACAGAGAGGTTTAATATTTTTAACTAAGTTAGTGAGTGAATACAAACTTCTCCAAATTTTTCTAACCCTAGTTAAATAGTGCAACTATTTTTCTTGCTATTATTAAGCTTTTGGCCAAAACTGAAAATAAATCAGAACCTTATATTTTTCTCTAGTTCCTATGTGGTTTTATATTTTTCTTAGACAGGTTACAGTATTTAGAGTTTGGCAAAATTGGTTTGACCACATTTGGATGATTTAAACAAAAGTTATGCATTTTCAAAGTTGATGTCCAATTTAAAAACAGATTTACTTAAGGTTTTCTGGAGAAACCAGTTTGCACCGAGACCCCTAGGGTTAAACTGATTCAACTCTCGCAGATCTACCCTCAGGTCACTATTCAAATGAGTCTTGGGCTTTACACTTAACCCCCCAAGGTTTTCTTCCTTACACCCGCGGTCCTTCTTCTAAACCGAACAGTAGCCGCTGGAAAGAAAGGACGGCGCGGCTTACCGGCGGCGAGGGAGGTCCGGCGAAGGGTGGGGTCGGCTCGGGGAGGCTCTGGCGGTCACGTCGAGGTACGGCTCGTCGTCGGAGGTGGCCGGAATCGCCTGGTCCACGAGCGCAGGCGGGTGTCCTCGTCGGCGGCGAGTATGCCGGCCAAACCACGGCGAGCTGGTTCAATCCGACGGCACAGTGAGCTTCACGGGGTCACGCCGCGACTGTGTGCACAAAGAATCGAAGAATGGCTGAGTGGATTACCCGGTCCACGAACTCCGGCGAGGTTAAGTGCTCCGGCGTGGGTGGACTGGCTTCTCCGGCGAAGGAAACTCCAATTCCTCGCTCGGGGAGTCTCGCAGAGGGGTGCACAAGCTTCTCCGAGGGCGGGACGGGGCTGGAAATGGCGGAGCGGGCCGGTCTACGATGGCAGGGGGACTGGGTGGCCGCGGACGGCGGCGCACGGGCCAACGACGGTGAAACAAGCTCCGGCGAGGGTCGGGTGGGTGCGGACGGGTATGGTCGACGCTCGGGAGGGTTTTATAGGCGCGGGCGCGCACCAGGGCGCTGGCCTAGCCGTTTGGCGCGACGCGGGCGCGAGGGGCACGCGCGGGCGTGCTCAGAGCGCGTCGAACACGTGGCGCTTTGCTTCTGCCCGTGTTCTTCGCCCTGCTGAGCGGCCAAGCGTACGAATCTCGCCATGTCGACTGTGAAAGATCTCTTCCCTGCACCTAGAGCTACCTATTTCATGTGAGTTCCAAGGGAGGATATGCCCTAGGTTAGGAGATAGACCGGCGCCAAGTTTGGTTTGTCTCACTGCACACTCCGCGACAAAACCGATGTCAAAGCTTGTCAAATGTCCGAGTCTCGGTTTCAAATTTTTCCAGGGGGTGCCTTAAGTGGTATAGCACATTTTTGGTATAGAACCCAAGTGGTTTTGGCGCCATTTTCAAAGTGAACACGGCTGGTCTTTGAAGTAGGGCTAAAATGTGACTTAGAGAAAAATTTGAGAGCTCTAGCTCTCTCTCCACTTGGAGATTTGAAATGGGGTTTCTCCAGGGGCCTTTTTGCAAAATTTTCTTCTCCAAAATGATGGTTATAATGTTGCTTAAGGTTTGGGTAAAAGTTACACATGCTTTACCTATTTGATCATTCTCTCCCCCCCCTTACTTAGGGTTTAGGAAGGTAGGGCTTTGGAGAGAGCTAGGGTTCTTCTCCCCCCTACTGTCCAAGATAGTAAGTGTGCAAGGTCTTAGGGTAATGTTTCTCATGTCATGGGCACTCAATTATAACATGAGCCCCAGGGTTCTTATGTGCTGCCCTAAGCCTTTATCTTATGTGATCACAGCTTCTAGTGCCAAAGTGGCTCTTAGCCAGGGTAACACCTGGGTGTTACAAAAAGTATCATGACTGAAATCATCATACCATCCATCTTCGTTGAATAGGTCCTCTTGACGAAGCTTCCAGTGCTGGGGCCTTCGGTCTTGTTCATCTTGGACAAGATGACGCACTTCTTCAGTAGCTTCGTCAATCTTCCTTTGAAGATCGGCCAACCGGGCCATCTTCTCCTTCTTCCTTTGTACTTGTTGATGGATGATTTCCATGTCCCTAATCTCTTGGTCCAACTACTCCTCCTGGAGTGTTGGACTGGTGGCCTTTCTCTTCTGGCTTCGAGCCTCTCGAAGAGAAAGAATCTCCTGATTTGTGTCCAGTGGCTGTAGTGCAGCAGCCCCTGGTGCAGTTGTCTTCTTCGGCGGCATGACGAAGGTCAATGCTTGCGGAAGGTGGTCGAATGAGTTCACCGGAGGTGGGCGCCAATGTTGGGGACTTGTTCCCAAGTGCTATGAATTAAGAACAAGGCAACATAAAATGTAAAAAGTTAATGCCCTTCGTCCTTTGAAGCATTATTTCCCATAGGATACAATGATCTTCAAACAAAGGTGATGAAGGACATACCTTCATCATCACAACATATGTTAATGAAAGAAGAAGCATATAAAATATAAAAGACAACATGAATAATCATATATATTATTAATAAATTTATTATTATCATGGATAAACAGAAACAATATTGTATTACATTTGTACCTTCGGCTTAACAGAAAGTAAAAGTCCAAGCATGATGCACGAGCGAGTACAAGTCAGCGTGAACAGTACGGGGGCATTGTTCATCTATTTATAGGCACAGGACGCAGCCTATGTAAAATTACACTCATGCCCTTTACATTTACTATTGACTTTAGGATAATCCATTGAGGTCCATATAACCTTTTCCCCTTTAAGTCGGTTCCTTTTTCTGCCGTTATGCCGAAGCACCCTTGCGCGTGGCTTCGGTGCTGCGTCATCCTTTGTATTGTTCGTGCTTCTCATATTGTATATGGTTTCAATCTGAGTCCAAAGGTACCTGTTCATATATTACACTTGGGAAATATTGTCAAATCATGTTTTTGAGGACCTTCGGAAGATGAAGGCCTCCAACATGTACGAATAGTTCGGATAAATAGAGACATACACGAGCGAGAAATAGAAATTTTTACTGAGCATCCGAGATTAGGATTAATCTCCTGATATAACGCGAAATAGACACCTGGGTGTCACAACCTTCTCCCCTTAAAAGAATCTCATCCCGAGATTCAGACAAAGATGCTTAAGGGTGGAGAATCATGTAACTCCTAGGCAGAAGATAGATGCAAATTTATGAGAGGGAATCTGACAAGATACTGAAGATAGATTTGTGTAGAATATCGCGGCATGTTGAGACAAAATGCAGCGATCACTCTGAGAGAATGTTCACAAAAGATGCCACATCGGTATTGTCTCGTAATGGATCACGACTATTAACCACGATACCAGTGCGTGCCCAGTAGCTCAACCATATGTGCACCATAGTAGGCTCTCGGTCTCGTCGCGGCACCATCAGTCGTTAGTCATGACACCATTACCAAACGTAACCAATGAAAAATTCACGTGGCATAATTAGATGGAGCCCATGAGAGTATGGCTCAGAAAATACGAATGTGACCGGAGTTGAAGCAAATATTGTTGGCAAAAGGGCATCACATGAGAATTTCCTTCGACTCAGAAACTATTTCATGATCATCACGGGGATTATCAGCCAAAGATTGATATGATATTTAATATGAGGAGGAACCAACCATGAGATCGAGATTGATAAGCTTTTAGAGACATGAGAGATCCACAGATAACAACAACATCCATTAATCCACATGGATATGCCGTTTAGAGATAAGTTGATAAAACAAGCATCATGATCCTCGGAGAAGGGGGTATGAGAATGATAAGAAATGAGAGATTTAGGTAAGATCAACATTCGATACTTGAGAACAGGTTATAGCAGATAACCAGATAACGGGGCAGAATCATTAAAGGACCTAGAGATTCGGATGATAAAGCCACAACATGATTCACAAAGGTAAAGGTTTACTGGATCTAGGTGAAAAGAGAGGTCATCAACCTAGATGGCTTCTAGGCTGAGCAGAAGAGAATTTATTGATGATTTTGGACAATGTTTCGAAAAAGAACTTGAGGCTTGACATGGTTTGCATGAACAGACAATAAACCAATTTTTTTGACATACACAAGTGCACAAGGAAGCATTAGTCTATTTAGGGGGTCAAGCTATGGGTGTCTATAAGTTGTGCAGGTTTAACTTCAAGGGTAAAACACTCAAGGGCTAGAAAATACCAACACAAGCAGGATTTTGTTTTAAAAAAGGTTTCACTTGCTAAACCCAAGGTTGTTTGGAGGGGCGGGGGTCTTTTCATGAACAGAACAAGCAACATTTTTTATTGGCAAAAAGGGTTGAACAATTTCAATACCACCTAGACGTCAAGGAAAGAGAAACACATAACACAACCTAGCGAAGTTATCAAAACAACTAAGGATAAGACTTTTTTTGTAGTTCATAAAATAGCAATACAGCACATTATTCACAATTTCTTATTATTGGAATAAAGGTGAGAGAAGCATGTTGGTGCACAAGAGACAATGATGCGACATCGTGATGCATGCTCATTCTTGGCATCTTCTCAGACCTAACTACTTTTTCGGGTGCTTGCTACAGCATCCTTATTAATAGTAGTAGTAGCCTTTATTGCCTATATAAATAGCCACCTAACTACCCATCTATTTCCTAAGTCTTCACGTCCTAGGTCTATCCTTATCATCCTAACGATCTATCCAACTTTGGTTTCTAAGCAAGTTTTACTTTTGAAAAGTTGTTATTCATGACTTATTGACTTCTCTATAATGGTATTCACTCCAATACCAGCTGTGGCGGAACCGCCCAGATTATTCCAACTTAAGTGCCCAAGTCTTGCCTTAGAGGCAACGTCACACTTAAATCGGAATAACCCGTCAGTCCCTCAGATCTAGTCCGTTAAAAGCCACTTATCCAGGATCGAATACCACTAGCTCACTCGAAGGTGAGGCATAGAGAAATACAATAAAGCATAATACCAAAAATTTAATAAGTATCAGTAGTAATTACATTATCGGAGTTTCAGAAATAGTAACTATTGTTTTTAATGCAGTGGAAATAACTAATGGAGAAAACCGAGTAACATGGCGAAGCTTGGCCATGCTACTCCTCCTGGTCCTCTCCTGCGGAAGCAGTAACCCTCTCGACCGTCTATACCGGTGGCGGGGATGGAGGCCAAGTCACACCATCAACCAAAACAAGGAGGTACCTGCAAAAATTATGCCACAAGCAAGGCTGAGTGTACTAATACTCAGCTAGACATACCCGGTGTGAGGAGTCTACTCCTCTACCTCTAGACATGCAGCTGCTTGACTGAGGGGTTTGGTTTGCCAAAAGCACTAGTTGAGTCTAAAATCAAGTTTTAGCTTTTCAAGTTTTAGTGTGATTCTCTTAAGACTAGATGTGTACCTAGCTAATCAAACATGGTATCATGCATTTTTAACAATCAACATCTTTTGCCAATCAACTCATTTCCACTTATTACTCAGTGCAGTACAATGGATCAAGTAGTCTCATTAGCTGCGAGAAGCAGACGATTCGAATCGAGTTTTAACCTTGCAAGGTAAACCTAAGCACATGACATGTAGGGGCACTCCGTCCCCACACATATCAACCGTCCCATCGATTCCCCGTTCGCGGCCAGGCCTCACCGCCTTGGCATACAATACTCCACTGACCCCGGCCACCGCCGTGCAGTGGCCGCACTTGTACCCACCATATCTAAAATGGGAGACCCAGTCTCAGGATAAGTGAGGGGTAAAGTCCATGTCCGGCTTCACTCAGGTACTAGGCTTACCGGTTACCATATTTCCCGACATGTGTTTAGTACATTCAAACGCTTGACACAGGTATCCGCACGTTAATCCTTATTCCAATTTTGTCTCATAGACAACGCATCCCCATGGATCCGTGTCCATAGACCATCATCATTCTGTATCAAAAATGGATACAACCAATTCCTGACCTCGCGCGAGTGCTAGAAAAATCACTCGATTCTACCGAGATCCCTAATTAGCAAAGCAGCTACTCGATCTAGCATACTAGTATCCATCTCAAAAGGAATCCTATGTTCATGCAACTAGGTTTTCATCCAACTCCTACACTTAAGTGCACGGTACAAGCCTACAAACATTAAGTGTAGTAAAATAGCATATATAACGGTTATTCATAAAACCGGGGCTTGCCTGGAATTCAACACTTAGATAGTGTTTGCTAGATGACACTCGCTTGGCGAGCATCCACTGGTTAAGTTCATTCTTCTATAGGTCGTCCACCAGCTGCATCTTGTGGTTGGCACCACATCACTTGCACGATCATCATCTCTCGGTCCTAAATGAGAATGTATGAATATAATGAAAAATATCACAAGATATTCCAATACATGATAGCGAACTAAACACTAATTAGTAAGGCACTGCAACGACTATAAGCAAGCGCTAGCTAGTCATACGTTATAGGCGTTCATCATTAACACCATTAAAAAGACGACAACATTTTAGATACTTACGCAACACAAATACGACATCACAATCAACTAGAGAAAGAAACATATAAAACAGGACACATATGTTATCTCAAACTTATCCATGGCAAGTCTACATTAATTAAGAGTTAACCAAACATTTTTAGCAAAAGGGTGAACTTAACAATCAAATAAGCAGTTGCAGATTTTTGGGACAGCAACACAACAGTACTTGTTTCAGTCATAACTCACAAGATATTTATCTAAAAATAGTGAACAAATACTTTTTGGAAAGTTTAAGAAATGCTCTACAACTTTGGTTTTGTCATCTCAAGGTGATTAGAGACTTAACAAGGTTAAATAGTGATAAACGACAACTTTATTTAGAATTGGACATATTCAGACTTGCGACTTCAAACATTTATAACTAGAGACTCATGCATCCAAACAAAGTGATCCTAGACTTTCTAGAAATATAATGAAATTGTCTACAAATCATTTATGAACATCTTAGGTTGATTTAACATGTATCAAGAGTAAAAGACACTAGAAGGCTTTGCTGTCCAGATTTGGACAGATTCAGTCTTCACACTTTAAACATCCATAACTTAATCTTCAGATCACCCAAAAGAGTGATCCAAGACTTTTTAGAAAGCTTGGCAAAAGTAATACATAACTTTTATAATCACCAAGAAGTGATTCTATGTTTAATTAAATCAAACAATACACTTTTCGAAATCTATTCTGACAGTGGACAGAACACAACAACCATTTTGTAAAATTCATAACTCTTGAACTATCAGGCCTATAGTTATGAAATTTTAACACAAGGAATATAAGAAAAGCATCTATAACTTTCTTATAACAACCATGAACAGATTGTAATATTAACTTAAGCAAACAATTCAATCTCTGAAATCTGTATAGAAATTGGACAAATTCAATTACTGAATTTGTGAACAGCACAACTTCTAAACGATCAGACTTATGGCTATCAAATTTTAACACAAGTAATATAATAAAGTTATCTACAACTTTTCTATATGGCTTTTCTACAGAAAACACAATTTAGTTTATTGAACAAACATCACGACGAAAACAGTGTGTGCAGTCCAAAACAACAACTAATAAAATTCAGCTCCTATTTACTTCAAGAATTACCACGTTCTAGATACTTGAACCAGTCTAACACTTTACCATCTGTTAGAGTTAAAACAATCAAATTAGGACCAATAAGTAGACTTACTAATTTTATACAAGTTATTTTGTGCCTACAATTTTCATACACAATTAATAACGCATCTACCACAATAATCTTACCCTGCATACATATATATCGATGCGCTCTTCACATAGTAATTTGCAGTTTAACTTGGGCATCACATGAACACTACTAATTTTTCTTCGTGATCGTAACCATGCACATTTAGTCCATAACAAGCAAATCATCGTGATTACGAGCTTAACCAACCTATCTAACACTTCGGCTAACTAGAGCAACGGCATAGCCCGCTAAATAACATACACGTCAGCTTGCCTATTATTATCACTATCTAAGGCACAACATACAACACAACATTTTTATAAACGTACATATTCACATGTATATTCACACATCGACTAAATCATATGAATCGTAAACCACTAATCTCTAACTCGAAACCATCATGTGCTTACTTTCCAATCCATGAACACATAACGCGTATTGACCCGACTCAAGATATAGAGGAAGCGATGACTACTTTGGCATGTCACCACCTCTCTATATAAGCCAAAACAATTTATACCATCGACTAAGAGTTCTAAGTATTAAACACATTATTACTTTCTACGCGTAAATAAACCTCAACTTAACACTAGTGACACCGATGGATTTTTACTAAATTCATCATGCGCATAACCTCGTCTCGCATACAACCATATGGTGGCGTGCACTCGAGACACTTCGATCATCATAGCGTAACCACTAATATATGAACTCCGACACTCATGTCTTAACAATACATCCTCCACACAAACTAGCATTTTCTAAACTACTCGTCACATCAATAAATATACTCCCTATATAATCATGAATCCTAACACATTGCATAAAACAAATACACTTTTCACATAAACACATATCGATGCATTGCCCAAAACGTAATCCACATATTGTAACTTAGTTTTTTGCATCAAACAACGCATCGCATATTTTCCTATCAAAATAAAAATACCCGAGTTTGTTTTCTATTTCATTTTATTCTCTACACGCGTCCATTCATACAACTATACTTTCATGCACATATTCACGCCATCGACTGAATCGTAAATAAAACAAAATCACAATTTTTCTAAAGCGAACAACCTGGCCGACTCGTGTCGCGCATGTCTGCATGCTGTCGGTTTGGCATTCTATCGTGAAACGACGCGTGAAGCACGACGACAACAAAGGGGCTACGATTAGACGACATACACAATTATTTCACAGCTTATTGGTTCAGTTATTTTATAAAATCAAGGAACAGGGGACAGTGGGGAGCTCACTGCGAGTTTCGATAACGACGCGCAGGCGCTGCGCAAACTGAGTGAAGCACGCGATGCAGAGGGGATCCGGGACTTGCGGCTGTGTGCAAGGTCTCGGCTCGGGGACAATGCGAGTACAAGGCCACCGCGGGGATCGACGCTGTCGCGGACGGGCTGCGCACACCCGGTTCGAGCCCGACGACGAGTGCGACGAGGCAAAACTCATAGCAGGTAGACCATCGGGGCAACAGCGCCATGGGATGCTATCGATGGACGATGAGGGCGCCAGCGAGGTGCTTCAGAAGAGGAGTGCGCTGCTCCTACATAAGGCTAGGATCTGAGTGACAAGGAGCAGTGCTGGGGCAGGATCCGCTGCTTGGGAGAGCCGAAGACCCAAACTTTGGTGCTGTCCAGCGAGGAGGGATGGCTCGGCGACATCCACCATGGCTGGGCGCTGAAGTGCCGAGCACGACCCTCGCTCTCTACTGCAGAGAGGAAGCCGAGAAGAGGTGCAGCAGGGAGCAGAGGCCAGCGCCCTGAGATGGTGTCCGCGCCAGCACTCCACCATGGAGGAGCAGAGGCAGGGGGGCCGATGGAGATGGGACCCGGCATAGGGAGTTCGACATTCCTGGCGGAAGAAGCAACCAACGCCAAGGGGAAAAAAACTCGGCCCCATGGGAAGCGAGGCTGTCGGCGGATGAAGCAGGGGCCAACAACCACGCGTGGTCGAGCAGGACAGCAGAGGAAGAGGGCCAAGGCTTGGCCAGCAGAGAGTCGGACGCCATGGATGGAGGTCGGAGCCGATGCCCCGACGGCGTTGACGACCGCGAAGGGAGGAGCAGGGGTGCGAGGGGATTCGCTATGGCGCTGCCGCTCGCCTGCTAGAGGGCGCCAGAGTGGAGTCGCCCATGCGTGTTAGGGGGAGACGACGGTCGGGCCTGGGTGTCCATGGTCGAAGTGGAGCAGGTCGACGGTGCACTGTTGAGGGAGGGCACCGACGCCATGGATGCCAGGTTGGAGCGCCGGCCGAGGTGGAGATCCTCCTAGCATCATGGATCCGCTAGGGGAAGGGGCGCCTGCTCTCCCTGCTGGGTTCGGAGGGGAGTAAGGAACCGACCATGGTGCAGAGGGGGAGAAGGGGAGGCAGGGACGCTCGGCAAGAGGAGGAAGAGGGCCTGCACACCAGCCTAGGGAAGAAGGGCGCCGTGGAGCAGGGCCAGGAGAATGACGGCCGACTGTGGGGAAGAAAACCCCTGTTGTACGAGTTCGAGTTGAGGAAGAAGGGGGCTGCTGATTTCCATTGGAGAGGAGGAATCCCGCTGGGGGAAGGCGCCGAGGGAAAGGGTGGCGCCATGGGAGAAGCCATAGCTCGGCTAGGGAGGGAGCTGGGCGGCCATGGAGCTTCGGTGTTCGAGGAGCTAGGGAGATGGAGTCGCTGCCTGTCGCCATGTGGGAGAGAGGGGATTGCGTGGGAAGAAGAGTGGCTGGCTGGGATTTAACAAAACGTTGCTGGCACTCCGTTGGTAGGGATTGGGCTGCAGCCATCCACTGGCCAGCCAGGCGGTGACCAGGCCGAGCGGCCACTCGGCAGCTCTGCTCGCTTGTTGGCAGAGGTGGCGTGCGTGTGTAGCTTGTGTGCATGTGTTTTCCTTTTTTTTGCATGACTCATGACAGCAAATCAAGAAAATAACTAATTAAGGAAACTAGGTTTTAAACTCCCCACTAAAATTAATTGCCGATATGTTTTGAACTATATGAGATCACGACAAACAAACGCCGCGGCAGATCTAATAGAGATTCGAGTCGACGTTGCTCGGAGAAATATTGTATCTTGACTCAATTTTGACCGTGCTCTTGAATTAGAACCTCATAGCTCGAATTAAAATTAAATAACACGAATTGTTCCTTCTTAAAAATTATTGTCGCTTTTGTTCATGCCAACTTAAATTACGCCCCATTTTTATTCGTGGCTCACAAAAATACTGTTGTCATGAATTTAGGTTGGCCATTTTGCGTGAGTTTTGATTTTACGTTTTCGGATTCAGATCGGCTACGGCATTAGCAAGTCGGATTGGGAAAATTTATTTTGAAGCTGACACATTAGAGATTCCGCTTGAGAGTACAAACTCGGATTAATTTTTGGACACAGATCGAGTATCGAGAAATTGGATTCGGACACAGATTGCATAATAGCCATTAAGAGTCCGAGTAAATGAGCTTTAGACGAGATTTATAAATCGAGATTGATTACCGAATTTGAATTCGTTCCGAGAAGTAAAAGATTTTAACAGGCTCCAAATTCGGCCTTCTGTGAGATTGAATAACTCCGAATTCGGTGAAATGTGTACGAATAGTCTGGATAATTAGAGACATACACGAGCGAGAAATAGAAATTTTTGCTGAGCATCTGAGATTAGGATAAATCTCCCGATATAACACGAAATAGACACCTGGGTGTCATAGAGCCAAGGTTTGGAGTCGAATGGAAAATGCTTCTGCAACATGCATGAGTTGTCCTATGAGACGAAGGCTACTGGCGAAGAACAATATCATAATAACTTTGGTTGTTACGGCTTCGTGTCGCGCTCTGATGTGAGCTATCTCGTCCCAACATTTCGGAAGATGTGGCCAAGAGCCTGGATGCAAGAGTGGTTTTGTGTGAAGAATGACTTAGATGAAAGAGAGGATATAAAGGGGATCATACAATGCCCTATCTAGTCTCGCTTCGGCATTAGGAGGCCAGCCACTGCCCTTGGAAATGATATTCAAGCATGCCAGACGGCCTTTAACACTGTATGTACTTATATTGGCACTAGGGACTTAGTCCAGGAGCATATTGCCTATAGAGTGTGGCCTCTTGGAAGTGGCTAGGAGATGCCGAAGGAAGCTGCTGCTAGGTCCAGTCCAGGCGGCTTAGTTTATCTAAAATACACCTTCAAATACAGAGATCAGTTCGATGAGCCAAACGATGACTGGTTGGATTGTATTGAGGCAACTAGCGATGAGTTACTTGGTGCCTACACGAGGACCAAAGATGATGCCATGACATTGGCCTTCGGAGGATGGGGCAAGAAAAGATTGAATAGAGTTTTTGACATTATTGGCTTCGTATACTCGGATTATAGCTATCCTTCGCAAAAGCAATGAAGAAAGAGAAAAACTGATTTCTTGGTGATCGCCAGCACGCCGAAGCTGAAAAAGGTTAAGATTTTAACACATCGCCCCAAGCGAGCTGAGGCGGCCGAAGCGCCGAAACTTGCTGAAGGGCCTTCTGCTTCTGGGTTAGACTGTCGTGGTACCGAAGTGCCTGAACCGAAGGTAATAACGGAGCAGCAGAAAGCTGAAATAGTCGAAGTACCAAAGCATCCTCCCGAAACTAAGGCAAAAACGGTCGAAGAGCGAAAGTTAAAGAAATTGGCAGAGCAACCGAAGACTCTAAGCCTGTTGCAAGAGACGGAGCTACTGAAGATGTCAAAAATCCCTGTAGTAACTCCAAAAAGGAGAAGAATGGCCAGCATACTAGACGCTGTCATTGAATCGACGAACGTACTGACTCCTACTGCAGAAGTACCTAGCATAGGTAAAAAGAATACAAAGGAATCTGTCGAAGCCCGGGTTGAAGCTGGGCCCACAGTTCCCGCAGAAGTAGGCCCTGTGGAGCTTGTTGAAAAAGATGCTGAACAAAGACCTTCGGATGCTGCAAAAGCTCCGTTACCGTTAGAAAAAGAGAGAACCAGCAAAGAACCTAAATTCCCTGCCGCTGAAGCTTCTATTGAGGGATTGAAATTTACAGTGCGTCACGCAGCAGGGAAAGAGCTATTAGAGGAGCGAGTTGCCGAAGCTAGGCAATACGCTAAGGATCTGAAGTATCGCCCAGGATCCCTGGTGTTTAATGGCACTAACGAAGACGATTTTTTGTATTGCCTTCCGGACAACAAGGAGATATCTGTTTGCCGGGAGATGACAGAAAAAATAGGTTTCCCAAAGCTGGAACTTGGCCTGTCTACAATGTCGAAGGATGACCTTGCAGACAGCCTTGCTTATAACAGTCTAAAGGTGAGGATGTTTTAGCTTGTAAACAGATTACTTTTTGCATCCTTATTATTGTGTGATGATCCTTCATTTTTGTAGGGCTTAATCCTAAGCAAGGCTTTAAGGCACAAAAGAAAGTGGAAGACGAAAGCTACCAAATAGCCCTTGGGAACCTTCGGTCAGGAGTTATTACACTAAGAAACGAGGCGCTTGAAAAAGATAAAATTCTACTTTACTTAGTGGATAGGCTGAAGAGCAGCGAAGCAAAACTTAATGCACAATCTGAGGCTCATAAAGCCGAAGTTGAAAGCCTAAAGAAAAAGCTTGCCGAAAAGAATGAGGATTTCGATGTGGCGAAAGTGAAGCAAGAAATAAGCGAATGGACTAGTTCAAGATTGCAAAAGAATGTGGATGAGCTTCGTGAATCGAAAGAGAGATGTTTTGAGAAATCCTTGGATTGCGCAAAGGAATTGAAAGACAGTTTTGCAAAGGTGGGTGCATACTCATCGGAGCAAAAATTTATTCAAGGCGATCCCGAATGATTCATTGAATAGATCGGCGAAGAAGCTGAAGCTTTTGACGAAATACTTAGTGACCGTGGAGATTTCTGCGTATTCGCCGGTGCTCGAGGGGTTGCAGCAGTTTTGGGGAAGGTTTGCTATGAACATGTTAAATCTACAACCCAGGCAGAGGTTACCTTCTCCATAGACGACACGAAGGAGCCTTTGGCCGAAGCTACTTTGATGGGTGGGAAATTCAATTCAAATGTTTGGATGAAGGGCGGCCGCGAGATAGCCGACGAAGCTATAAAGAAAAATGAAAAGAATCCCATGATGCCCGAGAAGAAGCTAAGCGAGCCAAAGAGGCTGCTGAGCACACAAGGCGTATAGGTATTATTACTAAATTTTAGCTTCGGTGTTTGTTTTTGGCTTCGGATTAACAACTTGTTCTTTACTACAGCTAAACTTTCACCACCGCCTGAACCATATGATCCCGAGGCCGATCCAGCCATGAGGGTGGCACTAGAAACGATAAGGGTTGCCGAAGAAGCCGTTGACGAAGCTTTCAACAAACTCCTAAATGAAGCTGCCGAGAAAATATTGAAAAAGACTGAATTCTTGTGTACTAAGAGTTGTATGTATATTAATAATATATTTCTTTCCGATGCATGAAATCTATGTACTTACCTATTTTTGAGCCTTTGGCGAAAAACACCTTCCCTTCTTTTCATGCTTCGCAAATAAGAAATCACCCCTTCTTATGTCGTAGCTGTTATATAATATTGTTGTTGATGAAGATTTTCTTGATATGTAACATTATAGCTGTCGAAGGTACACTTTGTGCTTCAGTATATTGTTCCATTCATCAAATATTTTGAAAGAAGCATCTTTGCTTCTGCCCAGTTTTGTTGCTGATGCGATATGATATATGATGTAATGCCATGCGAAATGATGCGATGATATGATGCAGTATGATGTTTATGCCGAAGACACACACCCACTCGAAAATGCACCCAGACTCTGCATGCCCTTAGGAACGACTTTTAAGTCTCTTCACCTTCTATTTCGGTGGTATTTCAGCTCTGGATTTCCTTGGGAACAACTTTGGAGCTAAGCTCTGCATCCCCTTAGGAATAACTTTGGAGCTTCTTCACCTTCTATTTCGGTGGCATTTAAGCTCTGCATCCCCTTAGGAACGACTTTGGAGCTTCTTCACCTTTTATTTCGGTGGCATCTTAGCTCTACATTCCCTTAGGAATGACTTTTGAGCTTCGGAACTTACTCTGCGCTCCCTTAGGAACGACTTTGTAGCTTTGGAAGTATTGTTTAGGTGATGCGCTCCACACTCAATGGTGCAGCCACAGTATTATTACATCAAATTGGAAATTAATCCTTCGTGAATTGTTTTTCATGCAAGAAAATAAAATGGCAAAAAAAACTAAGATACATCAGGGTAGGATATTCTTTAATCAAATCACCGTGGCACCTTTAATAGATGTGCTTCGACTCAAGCACAATGCTATTGACTGTGCGAGCTTCGGACTCCTCCCGAAGGTCGCTCTGTTGCTGAGCGTGGTGGTGCTCTTCTGGCTATTGACTGTGGACCAGGGCAGGTGCTAATGGTGGTGGTGGTGGCAACTGGGCCCAGGAAGCTTGAGAGTGGCTTGCCGAAGCGACCGAGGTCGTAGGTTGTTGATTGCCTACATACTCTGGGACATAGGGAGAGTAACACGAAGCGGTATGCAGAACCTGTTTCAGCTGATTCTACCATGCTTCAGCTTCGGCAATTTCTTTCTGCTTCTGAATCGTAACTTGGCATGTTCTTGTGGTGTGCCCCTTATCTTCACCGCAGAATAGACAAAACAGTTTCCTAGGCTGTTCTCCATATCTTCCTCTGAAGTTTCTACCCCCTCTGCCTCTTGGAGCCGGTGGCCTGAAAGAGCTTTGTTGTGCTCCTCATGACTGAGAGCTGTGCTGCTGCCTTTCGGTATTGTTTCCCCTGTCGTCACTTGAGGTGGCATTATGGATTGACCGGACATGCCTAGGGTGGAATCTTCCTCCAATGCCCCTGGCCATCTTAGAGTATCTGTAGGCTTCTTCCCTTCTTTGCCAAAAATCTTTGTTGGCTCTGATGTACTCATCCATTTTCTGGAGAAGCTTCTCTATAACACCCGGGCTTTAAGGAACAAAGCCGGGTGCATCTCATATATGTGCCAGAGAAGACAACACATATAATAATAGAGTGCATAGAGATAAATGTCATAAATATCATAAATGTACTTACTACATAGCAGAAGTCTTACAAAAATAAATGATAAAATAAAGCGAACTAAATATTATTCTCTAGCGCCACAAAGCTGAGTGGGAGACGCCACCTAGATCAAGTCGAAAGCCTCAGTGTTAGGCGGCTCCTCTTCTACCACCTGCTCTTCTCCTGTGAGAGGGTGTGAGACAGCAAGAGTGAGCTCACACATGTTCATCGCTCAACAAGTTGTTGGGAATAATGTGCATGAACTCACAAAAGATGGGAGTTCATGTGATGTGTAAGGCAGATCAATGTAATGAAGGCTGAAGCTGAGCATTGCTTTTATAAGTTGGTTAAAGTTTTATTAGTAGTTACTAAGTGTAAGTAAATACCAAACCATTGTAATAATAAGTAAAAGTAATAATAAAATAATCCTAGATGCAATGAAATGACAAATTGAGTTTAATTCCATAAATTAATCATGTGAGTGTCCGAGCCGCTCATGACCGTGAGCACGGCTAGTATACCAGTTTTACACTCTGCAGAGGTTGCGCATCTTTACCCACAAGTCGTGTTACCCATTTGCCACGGAGTTGATGAGACCCCATACACCTCTACCAAGGAAGCGAGGCAGGGTACCACTACGAGGCCATTACAATTTCCACTAGTTTCAGAAAATCCGCTACAGTTTATAGGAAGCTCCAATGCAGGAATCCCTCGCCTGACTACCATCGCAGCAAAATCAACCCAAGGACCTCCCGACACTGACCACTCCCCTACTGCCCTTGCCCCTTTCGAATAAGGTAGTCATCCACTAGCTTTCCTAGTTAATCAGCCAAGGGCGTCCCATTAAACCCTTATGGTAGCACTGTTTTCCCGGGTGGTTCCCCATCTTCCCATTAACATAATGATCTTATCATGAACAGTAAATAATAAACAGATAATAAAAAGTGTAATCATGAGTAATAAATATCTCTATACCCAAAACCACATAAAGCAATAGCATGTACTTCCCAAAAATTCAGTAGTAAAACTAGTGGTGAAACAAGGTATAAAGATAGTCAAAATCTAGGGTAACCTATTGGGTCCCATCAAAATTCACCTGGGCAGATTATTATGATTAATAAGAACAGGACTGGGTAAAAAGGAAGTGATCAAGGGCACAACTTGCCTGGCACTTGAGATCCTAGGTACCAGGGTGATTCTTCAGATCCTCGTGACCTCAGTACTAGTCGTAGCAATACAAACAAACATGGTATAGACAAAATTTACATCACATCAAACATAAGAACAAACTGCGTAATAATAATCTACGCGTTGCTACGAGATTGTGGGATCGAGAACTACTAAGATTGGAGTCATGGTTAAGGAGTTATAAGTTTACAAAAGATCTGTGTGATTAAAATATTAAACTATATTATAAATTGGTTAATATAAATTATATGAGAGGTTATTCAACTTTAATCTAAGTTATGGATTGACCATAGATCATCTTCTAGTAGATTATAATGATAAGTAGATTAACAAGACTAACCCACATTAATTAAATAAAGATCTAATTAGAAAAAAATGAGACATTGTATAATAAATATTGTTACTGTGCAGTAAGTACTTGTATGAGACTAACGCAACTTGAATGGATCAAATCGGAGTTATAGATTTTAAGTTATGAATTTCTAAATATTCTATGTGTTTTGTACAAGATTAAATAGAATATAAACTTTTAATGTGACTTTCGTGTCAAAACAGAGGTACTATGTGATAAACAATAATATTATAGAATTATAGAAATTGGAATGAACTAATTTGGACATCATATGAATTTTCTAAGGATTAAATAAGATTCTGGAATTGTTTTTATATAAGAAATTCATTTTATAAATCATTTTCTCTGATTTTCTATCTCCTAGACTATGCCTACTATTAGCCGATAACACAGGGGCTTAAGCGAAAAGATACTTAGACTCAGTAAACTCCCCTAGGGGACGGCGGGTTTATTCTAGTAAAATATAAGGTCTCTTTAGCAAATTGTGCGTGGTGAAGAGGTATCGCGGTTTCTGGGCAGATGGATCCGATCTGAATGGCACAGATTAAATCTGGCGCCCGCCAACCCTGCTAGTAATCCTGACCGTCCGATCTGATCAACGCACCAGATTTAATATGGTTACGATCACATCTTGACCGCTGATAGCTAATCCTACGGCCACGGATCAATTCACGCGAATAGTTATATCTTGGTTTAATCATAACCGCTTACTAGAGGATCGACGGTCCAGATCCATTCTGGACGACCCAGAATTCTAGTCAATCACGACCACCCAATTTGAGATCTACGGTGCGAGCCTATCTTCCTGCCCTAGCCGGATCCCAGCGACGGAACAGGGACACTGCGGTGGCGCCATGACTGCAACTCTCGACTCACTGCCTGGGCATAGCACCATCCTAACTCAAACTAGCAACACGATGCTACGGACCCCACGAACCCAATAAAGGACTTACTAGAGCGGGAGGTGACCCACCGACGAGTGCCCACGGCGGACAGCGGATTCGCAGCCCAGGTCGATGTCCGGCGAGGAATTCCTCGTTCTCCAGTCTCTGCCCATACACCACGAGGACCGAGACGCATTCGGTATGCACCAACCAGCGCCCCTAATCTCGCACAGGGACCCGAAGAGCTCTTTCCGTGGATTCCTAGTGCGGCGGCTTCTTCCTCTCGATTCCCGACGATGGTTAAGGATGGCTCGGCCATGGATTCAGAGAGGCGAAGTCCGCATGGGTATATATATGGACGAGGGATGATCTCGAGGCGTGGGGACAGGGTCCTCAACCGATGTCCGCGTGGATTCCAAGGAGGGCATTGAGCTCGGGCGTTATTTGAGCGCAGGGTCCAATTACTACGCCGAGGTGGGAGAACAAACTGTGCAAGGGGCCTCACACGCAGCAGCTAACAGAGGGGGCACGCGAGCAAGGAGGCTGACCATACGGGGCCCACATGCCAGAGACCAGGCGCAAGTGCCGCACGGCCGGGTAGGTGGGTAGTTAGTGGGCCAAGGACAGGGGAAAATCAGCCCAAGATGAGTGATTCTCCTTTTATTTTCCCTATTTTCTTATTTCATTTCCCTATTTCATTTTATTTCAAGTTTCAATTTCCATTTTCAAACAAATTCAATTATGAGTTTTAGCAAACAAAATAATCCCAGCATGATGTGATGATATTTTATTATTTATTTTATTATTTGAATAATGTCGATGCCTAGTTTATGAGAGATAGTAAAGACTAATTGACTCATCCGAAATTAGAAACCTTTACGTTTATTAAAAATTTTCAAATTTGACATTTAGTTTGAGACTCAAATCTATCTTTGTTAAAATATATATATATAATATTGCCATTTACTTATTTCCAATAAATATTTACTAAGCTAATAAAATCTTTATTCATTTGTTTTCTGGTTTCAAGTTGAATCCATGTTCCAAACTTTAACTCAAATATTTTGTACAAACTTTTATGAAATTCCAAACTTAGGATTTTGGGATGTTACATTCTCCAAGGTTTTGCGGTGGCTTTCTTGCAATGTATTGCGCCGTTGGTCCTGGTCTGAGCTCCTTAATCATGGCCTCAATGACAATCTCATTGGGCACTATAGGCGCCTGTGCTCTGAACCGCAGGAACCTTCGGACATACGCTTGGAGGTATTCTTCCTGGTCCTGTGTGCACTGGAACAAAGCTTCGGCAGTAACTGGGTTCGTTTTGGAAACCCTGGAAGCTAGTGACCAGCAAGTCTTTTAATTTCTGCCACGATGTAATTGTCCCTGGTCGAAGAGAAGAGTACCATGTTTGAGCCGCGTTTCTAACTGCCATGACGAAGGACTTCGCCATGACCGCAGTATTGCCCCTATATGAGGATATGGTTGCTTTGTAGCTCATCAAAAATTGCTTCAGGTCTGAGTGCCCATCATACATGAGGAGCTGAGGTGGCTTGTATGACGGCGGCCACAGGGTAGCCTGCAATTCTGCTGCCAAGGGATAAGCATCATCAAAAGAAAAATTGCCATGATGAAAGTCACCATACCACTCATCATCATTAATTGGGCTTTCTTGACAAAGCTCCCTATGTTGGGGACATCGGTCTTGGTCATCCTGGGTAAGGTGACGCATTTCTTCACTAGCTTCGTCGAACTTTCTCTGAAGGTCGGCGAGCCGAAGCACCTTTTCCCTTTTTCTTTGTACCTGTTGGTGGATAGCCTCCAAATCCCTGATCTAGCTCCTCCTCCTGAGGCGTTGGGCTAGAAGCCTTCCTCTTCTGGCTCCTAGCTTCTCACAGCGTCTCCTGATTAGTGTCCAGTGGCTGAAGGGCAGTCCCTAGTACTGCTGTCTTCTTCAGTGGCATTACGAAGGTCGATGCTTGCTGAAGGTGGTCGATTGAGTTCATTGGAGGTGGGCGCCAATGTTGTTCCTTGTTCTCAAATGCTATACATCAAGAGCAAGACAACACGATTGTTAATAATTAGGGACATTCGTCCTTCGGAACATTATCTCCTTTTGGATATAATAGTCTTCAGACGAAGGTCATGAAGGGCATACCTTCATCATCTCAGTGAATAAATATACATAAGGGTACATGGAATACAAAAGAATATAAATAATGATTATGAATCAGTCAATTATTTATATTCTTATTTTATAAACATGAACAAACATCAACAATATTTATGTTACATTGATACCTTCGGCTTGTCGAAAGGTGAAGATGCGAGAGTGGCGTAGGAGCGATTACCATTCAGCATGAATAGTACAGGGGTACTGTTCATCTATTTATAGGCACGAGACGTAGCCCGGATAAGATTACATTCATGCCCCTGACATTTACTCTTAATAATAATGCAAACTGTCAAGGACTAAGTAGTCTTTTCCCCCTTAGGTTGGTATCGCCCTTCATCTTCGCTATCATACCAAACTGAAGCTCCTTTAGCCATAGCTTCGGCTTCCGTCCATGTGGCCTTCGGGTTGTATCCGTATATCACACGCCTTCATCCCAAAGCCGAAACTCCCTGTAATGGTCTGTCATACTGAAAACATATGGTTAGTCACGTTTTTGAGGACCTTCGAAAGAGGAAGGCCCCCAACACCTGCAAACTATCCCGAACACAAAATTAGGAAGATTCATGCTAGGAAACCTCACAATGTTTCTCATCAGGCATTCATGTATAAAAATGAGGCTTCTAGTTCTAGGCATACCACTCATATTAAAATGCCTAAAAGGAAAATTCCTAATGCATCAAATGAGCATAATGTTTCATTTAAGACGTTTGATGCTTCCTATGTTTTAACTAACAAATCAGGCAAAGTAGTTGCCAAATATGTTGGGGGCAAGAGTCATAAAACTTGTTTGGGTACCCAAGGTGTTTGTTTCTAATGTGAAAGGACCCAAGACCATTTGGGTACCTAAGAACAAGGCCTAAATTTATTTTGTAGGTTTATGCATTCAGTGGTTCAAGTTGGATAATCGATAGCGGGTGCACAAACCACATGACACGGGAGAAAAGGATGTTCTCCTCATATGAGAAAAATCAAGATCCCCAAAGAGCTATCACATTTGGGGATGGAAATCAAGGTTTGGTCAAAGGTTTGGGTAAAATAGCTATATCTCCTGATCATTCTATTTCCAATGTTTTTCTTGTAGATTCTTTAGATTACAATTTGCTTTCTGTTTCTCAACTATGCAAAATGGGCTACAACTATCTATTTACTGACGTTGGTGTTACTGTCTTTAGAAGAAGTGATGATTCAATAGCATTTAAGGGAGTGCTAGATGGTCAGCTATACTTAGTTGATTTTAATGATAATCAAGCTGAACTAGACACTTGCTTACTTGCTAAGACTAACATGGGTTGGCACTAGCATCGCCGACTTGGCCATGTTGGAATGAAGAATCTTCATAAGCTTCTAAAGAGAGAACACATTTTAGGACTAACAAATGTTCATTTTGAGAAAGACAAGATTTGTAGCGCATGTGAAGCAAGAAAGCAGTTTGTAGTCCATCATCCACACAAGAACATAATGATGACTAATAGGCTGCTCGAGCTACTCCACATAGATCTATTCGGCCTGATCGCTTACATAAGCATCGGCGGGAGTAAGTACTATCTAGTTATTATGGATGACTATTCTCGCTGCACTTGGGCTTTCTTTTTGCAAGAAAAGTCTCAAACCCAAGAGACCCTAAAGAGATTCTTAAGACGGGCTCAAAATGAGTTTGGATTGAGAATCAAAAAGATAAGAAGCGACAATGGGACGGAGTTCAAGAACTCATAAATTGAAGGATTTCTTGAGGAGGAGGGCATCTAGCATGAGTTCTTTTCACCCTACACACCTCAACAAAATGGTGTAGTAGAGAGGAAGAATAGAACTCTACTGGACACGGCAAGAACCATGCTTGATGAGTACAAGACACCAGACCGGTTCTAGGCTGAGGCGATTAACACCGCCTACTACTCCATCAACCGGTTATATCTTCACCGAATCCTCAAGAAGACATCGTATGAACTCCTCACTAGTAAAAAGCCCAATGTTTCATATTTTAGAGTCTTTGGGAGCAAATGCTTTGTTCTTATCAAGAGAGGTACATGTTCTAAATTTTCTCCTAAAGCAGTAGAACGCTTTTTATTAGGTTATGACTCAAACACAAGGGCATATAGAGTCTTTAACAAATCCACTGGATCAGTTGAAGTTTCTTGTGACATTGTGTTTGATGAGACTAATGGCTCCCAAGTGGAGCAAGTTGATCTTGATGAATTAGATGATGAAGAGGCTCCATGCGTCGCACTAAGGAACATGTCCATTGGGGATGTGTGTCCTAAGGAATCCGAAGAGCCCACACAAGCACAAGATCAACCGTCATCTTCTATACAAGCATCTCCACCAACTCAAGGTGAGGCTCAGGCTCAAGATGATGAAGATGAAGATCAAGAGGATGAGCAACCTCAAGAGGAGGACATTGATCAAGGGGGAGATAAAGATAATGAAGATAAGGAAGATAATCAAGAAATCAGAGATCAAAGACCGCCACACCCAAGAGTCCACCAAGCAATTCAAAGAGATCACCCCGTCAACTCCATTCTTGGTGACACTCATAAGGGGGTACCAAGTGGGTATTCCGCAACAAACAAGATGAGCATGGTGTGGTGACAAGGAACAAAGCCTGACTTGTGGCCAAAGGTTATTCACAAGTCAAAGGTTTGGATTTTGATGAAACTTATGCACCCGTAGCTAATCTTGAGTCAATTCGTATATTACTTGCCTATGCTACTTACCATGGCTTTAAGCTCTATCAAATGGACGTGAAAAGTGCCTTCCTCGATGGCCCTATCAAGGAAGAGGTCTATGTTGACTTGTTGAGCAACCTCCCGGCTTTGAAGATTGAGTATCCTAACCATGTGTATAAACTCTCAAAGGCGCTTTATGGGCTCAAGCAAGCCCCAAGAGCATGGTATGAATGCCTGCGAGATTTCCTTATCACTAATGGCTTCAAAGTCAGTAAAGCTGATCCTACTCTCTTCACTAAAACTATTGCAAAAGACTTGTTTATATGCCAAATCTATGTTGATGATATTATATTTGGGTCTACTAACAAGTCATCTTGTGATGAGTTTAGTAGGATTATGATACAAAAATTCGAGATGTCTATGATGGGGGAGTTGAAATATTTCTTTGGATTTCAAATCAAGCAACTCCAAGAAGGCACCTTCATCAGCCAAACTAAGTACATTGAAGATATACTTAAGAAGTTTGGAATGAAGAATGGCAAACCCATCAAGAGACCCATGGGAACCAATGGGCATCTCGACCTCGACACGGGAGGTAAGTCCGTAGATCAAAAGGTATACCTGTCGATGATAGGTTCTTTACTCTACTTATGTGCATCTCGACTGGATATTATGCTTTCTGTATACATGTGTGCAAGGTTCCAGACAAATCCTAAGGAAGTTCACCTTAGGGCCGTAAAGAGAATCATGCGATATTTAGTTTACACTCCTAAGTTTGGGCTTTGGTACCCTAAGGGATCTACCTTTGATCTAATTGGGTATTTCGATGTCGATTATGCTGGATGTAAAATAGATAGAAAGAGCACATCAAGGACTTGTTAGTTTCTGGGAAGATACCTAGTGTCATGGGCTTCAACGAAACAAAACTCCGTAGCTCTTTCCACCACTGAAGCCGAGAACATTGCCGCAGGACATTGTTGTGCGCAATTACTTTGGATGAGGCTAACCCTTAGGGACTATGGCTACAAATTGAGCAAAGTCCCTCTCCTATGTGATAATGGGAGTGCAATTCGCATGGCGGATAATCCCGTTGAACACAGCTGCACTAAGCACATAGACATCCGGTATCACTTTTTGAGAGATCAACAACAAAATGGGGATATCGAAATTACTTATGTGAGCACCCACAACCAATTAGCCGATATCTTTACCAAGCCACTAGATGAGAAAACTTTTAGCAAATTTAGGAATGAGCTAAATATACTTGATTCTCGGAATTTTGATTGAAACATTGCACACATAGCTCATGTATATACCTTTGATCATGTCTCTTTCATTTGGCGCAAATGCATATTTCTTATTCTTCTTGTGCCAAGGCTAAGACTAATGTGCTTTCAAGTGTATTTCTATACTTAGTCTTAGATTGAAAGGGAAATGGAGTATTCAGCAAAGCTAAGGCTTCCACTCCAACTCTGACGGTATCATTTACCCTTTGTCGTTATTCCTACAACTCTCAATGGTATAACCCTTCACTCGTATTTATTTTACCATTTGGGATAAAATTAGGCCCCAACGAAAAAAATTGCAAAAGGGCTCTCAAGTTCTTCGTTTTTGACGCTTAATGCCAAAGGGGGAGAAAATAAATATTAAGTCCAAAGCAAAAGGACCGTACCACCATTTAAAAAAATTTCGAAATGAATTTTTCAATTGGTCTATTTTTCAATTAGTATCTAATTTTCAATTGATATGTGAAAGTAAAATTTCAAATTGGCATCTTCAAAACTTCACATTTAGTATGGAAGAATTTCAACTGGTATAATTTCACTTCATATCTATTTCAAAACCCTCTTGAAAGCTAAGGGGAGAATTTCTTCAGGGGGAGCATTGATATAGTCAAAGGAAAACCATTTGAAACAGGGGGAGGAATTTCAAATCCTAAAAATGCTTCTTGCAATCATATTCCTATACCTTTGACTATTTGGAAAAGTTTTCCAAAATATTTGCAAAAACAAAACTAGTGGTGCAAATGTGGTCCAAAATATTAAATAAAAGAAAGGTAATCCATTCACTCTTATTCATATGTTTAAAATCTTTCATTGGTTTAATTCTAAGTAACCTATGCACACTCATCTCAATTGCAAACTAGTTACATTTCTACACACGTCATTTGCTTTGGTTTGTGTTGGCATCAATCACCAAAAAGGGGAAGATTGAAAGGGAAATGGGGTTAACTATTTCCTATAATTTTGGTGGTTGACGACCAACCCAAACACATGGACTAACTAGTTTTGTTTAGAATCATCTATTACAGGTGCATAAGGTTCAACACAAACCAAGAAAGAAATCAAGTTAGGGACACAGTTTAATTGGAGCAAAAGGACCTTAGTGTGCTGGTTTTTGGCGCACCGGACAGTGTCCGGTGCACCAGGGTCGTACAGACTAGAACCAGCCATTCTCAGGAAATTGGAGGCGCGCTCCGCTATAATTCAACGGACTGTCCGGTGAGCCAGTGAAGCAACGGCTAACTGGTGCCAACGGTCGACTACAAAAGGTGCTCTGCGGTGAATAGTGCAAATGCAGAGGTCGGAGCGCAGAAGTCAGAGGGCACTAGACTATCTGGTGCAGCAAGACGACAAGGCGCCCCAATAGTAAACTGCTCAGAACCCTAACGGTTGCGCTGATGTGGCACGCACCGGACAGTGCACAGTGACTATCCGGTGGCGCTCTGAACTGTCCGGTTTGCCCATCGCCAGCAGAAATCATCCAACGGCTAGAAGTGGTTGGGAGGCTATAAATACCCCCAACCACCTCATTCACTCCTATCCAAGCCTTCTGAAATCTTCATTCATTGCAAGAGAAAAAGCCCAACACTCCAAGACACAATCAAAGAAATCAATCCACTCAAAGCCCCAAAATCAACTCTAGTTCATTAGGGCTTGTGAGAGGATCAATTGTGTTCTTTTGTTGCTCTTGTCGCTTGGTTTGGCCTTTTCTTTTTCCCTTCTTATTCTCAAGAGATTTGTAATCAAAGCAAGAGACACCTAAGTGTGTGGTGGTCGTTGCGGGGTCTAAGTGACCCGTGAGATTAAGAAAAAGGCTCACTCGGTCCAAGTGACCGTTTGATAGAGGGAAAGGGTTGAAATAGACCCGGTCTTTGTGACATCAACGGGGACTAGGTTCTTTGGAACCAAACCTCGATAAAACAAATCATCGTGTTCACTCGCTTTGATTCTTGTTTTATTTGTTTTCCCTCTCTAACGTTTCCTTGCTAGTATTAATTTGAGTTGGCTCCCATACGTCATCCGCATTCTTTGAGCAACTCTTAGCAAGAGAAATATTCTTTTGACTTGAACTTAATTCTAACGCTAACCCTGGCCTTAGTGTGTGTTTAAAGTTGATAAATTTCAGGTTTCACCTATTCACCCCCCTCTAGGCGACTTTCATGTTTTAGCTCTCCATTCCCTTAGGAACGACTTTGGAGCTAAGCTCTGCATCCCCTTAGGAATGACTTTGGAGCTTCTTCACCTTTGACTTAGGTGGCATTTAAGCTCTGCATTCCATTAGGAATGACTTTGGAGCTTCTTCACCTTTTACTTAGGTGGCATTTTAGCTCCACATCCACTTAGGGACGTCTTTTGAGCTTCTTCATATGCTTCTACACTCGATAGTCTAATCCCAGATTTTACATTTTACATGTGGGGGAATTTGGCCCTTGCATTGTATAGGGCTGCATAAGAAAAAATGAAAATTACAACCTATGGCCCCATTAAAAACCTTTCTCCCCTCTTGAAAGGAAAAGGGTTCCCTAGGGAAGAAAGAATAAATTACATGGTTTACACATAGTATTTCCGAAATCCATCCGCATTCCAAGACCTTGGAATGTCATTACCATCCATGTCTTTCAACCTATACGATCCGGGCCTTGACGAAGATACTACCAAGAAGGGACCTTCCCACTTAAGTTGAAGCTTCCCCACTGTATCCGGATTGGCTACCCTTCGAAGCACTAGGTGCATTGGCCTGATGTTCTTTAGTTTTACCTTTCGGTTGTGCCATTTGATTGTTTCAGCCTGATACTTATTGATGTGTCTACTGCTTGGAGCTTGGTCCCTTCTATGGTGTCTTTTGTTATTTTGTAACCCTCTTCATCTTCTGTTGAAGCCATGGTCCTTACTGAGCCCCTTCTTGCTTCTTCCGGTGTTATTGCTTCGTCACCGAACAGAAGCTTGAATGGCGTAAAACCTGTTGACCTTGAAACAACAGTGTTGTGGTTCCAGACCACCTTTATTAATTCGTCTGGCCACTTTCCTTTGGGCTGGTTGAAGATTGACTTCATTATTCCTGTTATTATAATTCCGATTGCTCTTTCTACCAGTCCATTTGACTTCGGATGTCTCACTGATGCAAAGTGTATTTTTGTACCAATCTGGTCACAAAAGGTTTTGAATGTTTTAGCATCAAATTGAGTTCCGTTATCAACCATGATAGCCTTCGGCACACCGAAGCGACAAACAATATTTCGCCAAAAGAATTTCTATACTGTGGTCGAAGTTATTGTAGCTAAGGGCTTTGCTTCGATCCACTTGGAGAAGTACTCCAATGCCACCACAACATATTTCAAGTTGCCTTGTGCTGGTGGAAGTGGACCTAACAAATCTAGGCCCCACCTTTGTAGTGGCCAAGTGGGCTGTATTAGCTGGGTTAAAGATGAAGGTTGTTTCCGGTCTCTGGTGCATCTCTGGCTATTTTCACATTTTTGAACCAAATCTGCTACATCCGAAGCTGCCTTCGGCCAGTAAAATCCTTATCTGAAAACCTTCTCCAGCAAAGGCCTAGACCCAATATGAGCTCGACACAATACTGCATGTATCTCCATCAATTCTTGACCTTTGGCTCTAGACAAGCATTTTAGTAATGGAGAGTAGACTCCTTGTTTGTATAACTCCCCCTCTATAATTACATAGGGCCGTGCTCTTGCTTCCATTCTTTTGTTGTAAACTTCGTCATCCGAAAGATAATTGCCTTGGAGGAAAGATACAATCTCATTCCTCCAATCTTCGCTATGCACTGGTGAGATTGTAAGCACTGCTCTTTCCATAAGCTCGATCGAAGGTGCTTTTATTGTTTCGAAGAACAACTCCGAAGGTAACAGAAGCCCCTGTGCTGCTGATTTAGCTAACAAATCTATGTGCTCGTTTTCTCCTCTCGAGATGTTTTCTACAGAGAAGCCTTCGAAAGAGGCTTCCAGCCTTCGGACTGCATCCAGATATTTCTCTAGCTTCAGGTCCCTTGCTTTACTACTTTTGTCAATGTGACCTAAAATGACTTGTGAGTCATATTTGAGTATTGCTCTTCTTATTCCCCTTGCCTTAAGCTTTCGAAGCCCCAAGAGAAGGGCTTCGTACTCTGCAATGTTATTTGTGCAGTTGAAGTCCAATCTTGCTGCATAGCAGGTTTTGATTTTTGATGGTGAAATTAAAACAACAGTTGCTCCTGTGCCAAAGGTTCCCCATGACCCATCACAAAATACTGTCCAGGCTTCGACATCATTTGTTTTCTCTTCGTTCTGAGCCCCTAGCGTCTAATCAGCAATGAAGTCTGCTAACGCTTGGGATTGGATCGAAGATCTATTAACGAAATCGATAGTGAATTCATTCAATTCTGCAGCCCATTTTCCAACTCTTCTTGTGGCTTCTCTGTTTCTCATTATGTCCTTGAGGGGTTATGAAGAAGGTACTATGATATGGTATGTTTGGAAGTAATGTCGAAGTTTCCTGGAAGCCATTAATACAGCATATAGTACCTTCTCTAACTCTATATAATTTGTCTTTGATGCACTAAGTACTTCGAAGACGAAGTACACTGCACTTGTTTTCATGCCTGGCCATCCTGCTTTTCTTGCACCAGCTCTGCACTAACCGCAGCGTGGAAGCAGCTACATACATCAGCAATGGAGTTCCTAACGAAGGTAGGGTTAAGGTTGTCAATTCTATCAAATAGTACTTCAGTTCTTCAAAGGCTTTTTGCTCAGTTGGTCCCCATTGGAAGACCTCGGCTGACTTCAACACTTTGAAGAATGGCAAGTTCCTCTCTACTGATCTTGAAATAGATCTATTCAATGATGCCAGCTGTTGGTCCTTGTTCTCGGATGCTAAATACCAAGAACAAAGCAACACAATTGTTAACGATTAGAGATCTTCATCCTTTGAAGCATTATCTCCGTTAGGATATAATGATCTTCAAACGAAGGTCATGAAGGACATACCTTCATCATTTCAATAAGAAAGAATGTAAATAGGGACATATGAAACACAAAGGGAATATGAATAATCATTTCAAACCATTAGACTATTCATATTCTTATTTTATATAAACATGAATAAACATCAACAATATTTATATTACATTTGTACCTTCGGCTTGACAGAAGGTGAAAAGCGGGAGTGACGCGACAGTGATTACAAGTCAGCGTGAACAGTACAGGGGTACTATTCATCAATTTATAGGCATGGGACATAGCCTAGACAAAATTACATCCATGACCTTGATGGCTGATTACAATTACAATACAAATTATCAAGGGCTATATAGTCTTTTCCTCTTTAAGTTAGTAACGTCCTTCGTCTTTAGCGCGTCACCATGCCGAAGCTCCTTCAATGGTAGCTTCGGCTTGCATCTTCATGTCACACCTGCTTGTGTATCATTCTACCGAAGGTGTTTTTGCTTGGAGGACCTCCAGCGGAGAAGAAGGCCCCCAACAGTAGCCCCTTCGCGGTTTTAGATCATTTTTCGTAACGAGCTCGATCCACGAAAAACACGAAGGCTTTAGAATGCTGAAGGACCAAAAACACCTTCCCTGAGCTCGTTGCAGAGAAACGATTATAATATTCCAGGAGTCGGACGGTCCACCGTTCAGCGAGTGCGAGCGGCCTATCGGTTCACCTTCCCCCTGCAGCACTATATAAACAGACGGGTTGATGAGGAGTTACCACAACATTCATTGCCATTGCCCTGTTGTGCTATTAAAAAATTTGACAATAGCCGAAGCTTTCTGCATTGCGCTCTCGAGCAAACGCTTCATCGTTTAAGGTTAGCTTCGTCAAAAGGTGAAATCATTGAAATGGCCAGAGTGCGATCAACTGCTAGAGTGTCTCGCGAGGGAGACGAAGTCGACGTGACTGAGACAGCACCAATTTCAGAGGTGATGAGGCAATCGGGTCTTATTGTGCCAGAAAGGCCTATTGCTAAAGGTGCTTCCAATGCCGAAGCTGAACAAGCTATGGTTGAGGGTGAGAATGATGATGAGAGTGGAGAAGACTACAACATTCTGAACACGACAAAACCTAGTCATCTTGAATTTGAAAATCCACTATAACAGAAGATGACAAGCCTATGATGATGAAATTGGGGTATTTTGGAGAGGCTGAGAGCAAACTTGTTTGATTTGCCGGGGAAGAGGTAGTTATGGAGCCGAAAGAGGATGAAGTTGTCGTTTTAAGAGCTTCTTCGGAGCAGGGCTCCAATTCCCCCTAAATGATATGATAGGGGAAGTTTTAAAGAACTTTGAGATATATCTTCATCAGTTGACTCCCAAAGCTATCGTTAGACTCAATGTCTATATCTGGGTTCTCCGAAGCTTTCTGCATTACCAGACGAAGGCCAGGGCAGATGGCCTTCACGAGAATTTTAGTTGTTACAACTTTGCATATCAAAAGGATACAAAGGCACAAGTTCTCAGCTACCATACCAAGTGGCCAACTGGTTGGAAGAGTGAGTGGTTCTATATGAAGGCTGACGAGAAAAAGAGGAAGAAGTTGATGGCTATGGTTATGAGTCCACTGACCTTGAGCTTCGGCATGACTAGGCCCTTATGTAATATGCAACTGGGGTCACCTTGTCAGCTGGTTAAGTAGAATTTAGAGTGGTAGCTGAGCAGATCAGTACTAGGGACTTGGTGCAAGAATACTTGGCAAACAGAACATATCCAATGTCAAGTGGTTGGGGAATGCCGAAGAAGAAAGAAGTGGGGAAGAAGCATGAACTTGTTCGACTTGTTTACCATTTTAAGTTTGAAAAACAATTGAAGGAGCCTTGCAAAGAATGGCTAGACATGATTGACACCATGTGCAACGAGATACTTGGGAATTATACCAAGAAGGAAGATCAGCTGATGACCGCAGCCTTCGGTACTCGGCCGAAGCGAAGATTAAACCGGGTGATGGATGCCTTGAATTTTGACTACCCTGATTATGAAAAGCTTGACAAAGGGGTCGAAGGGGTGAAAATAAAAAGGGTTGTCAGTATTCTAAGCAGGCAAGCTGCCAGAATGGTTAAGGAAGATGAGAAGATTTCTAAGAAGACAAAATCTACTCCTAAACCGAAGGCGGCAGTTTCAAAAAGGAGGAAGCCTAAATCTCTGGAGCCGAAGGTAACTGAGGGAACAGAAGAAACTCCTTCAAAACCTCCTGCTATTGAAATAGCAGAAATTCTAAAGGTAACGATTGAATCCTTACCCATCAAGTCGCTAAGTCCTCTAGGACCACAACTGACGAAACTTTTACAGAAGAAAGATCAACCCTCGGCCATAAAGGGGAAGACTGAGGGTCAGAAAAATGAAGAATTGTTAATGTTATGCAAGTTATTGAGCGGACACCACCTCTGGCCTCGGCGTCCAAAATAGTGCTTGTTGCAAGTGCCGAGGCCATTACCGAAGCTGTAACCGCTGCCGAAGCTGCTAATTTTGCAAGTACACTATCAGGAATTGACAAACTTCTTTCGGATATGGCGGTAGAAGAGACGGCTACAACTGCAGAGAAGGTCATGGCCGTAGTACCTGACAAAGGAAAAAAGGTTACTTATGCTGCTTCAGAAGAAAAAGATTTTGACCTTCGGAACCTGGTGGGTCAAGAATTGTCTTATGCTGAGAAAAAGGAGCTAAAGGAATATGGAGTATCCTATGGCTACCAGCCAGGATCTATGCTTTTCGGTGGAATTGACGAATGAGCCTTGGGATGTATTCGTGATCGTGTCAGGGCAAAAATAATCGGCACTCTATCAAAGAGTGTCGGTTTCCCGAAGCTTGAGGCTGACATAAGCGGCTACCGGCGGCAACATATCATCGGCAATCTCTTTTACTCCAATTTCAAGGTAAAATTCTTTTGCCTAGATTTCTGTTATCTTTGCGATGAATTAAATTTTTTTGACGTCATCTTACTTTCATAGAGTATGCTGCTAAGCAAAGCACTAAGAATGCAACAAGACCTTGAAGACAAGAAAAATGAGGTCATAATTGAAGGCTTGGAAAGCAAAAACAAAGATTGCGAAGCTTCTCTTGAAAAGAAGAACTTCCTGCTTCAAGCAACAGAGGGTTCCCTTGCGGAACTTCAAGATGAAAATGCTCGACTGAACGAGGAGCTTCCCCAGACTCAAACAACCTTAAAAGAAAAATCAGAGTACTTCGAACAGGAGACAAAGGAACTGCAAGCAAAATATAAAGCCGAAGTTGAAAAGAACACGAAGCTGCAGGAATCTTTGAAGGACCTTCGGAACAGATGCTTGGAATTTGGTAGCAGCTGCGTGCAACGGTTAAAAGGAGTCTTTAGCTCGGTTGGGGCCAGCTCTGAAGATATTGCCCCTTCAGCTGAAGATATATCAGATACCTTCAAGCACATTGAAAGTGAAGTTGATGCACTCGATGAAGTGATAACTGGGCACGGTGACTTCTGTGCTCTGTTATCTTCTCATGGCACGGCTGCTGTATTCTTGAAGGCCGGATGCACGCATGCGAAAACAGTAAACAAGCCAACCTTCAGCCTATCACTATCAGACCTGACTAATATCCCTAGTGAGGCCCGAAGTATCGGAAATAGATTCATCAGTCAGATTTGGGCCAAAGGCGGACGAGAGTTGGCTGGAGACGAAGCTCGAAGTCTGCTTAAACCACTACGGAACTTATACCTGTTGTTTGTCTTGATTTTTATAATCACTTTTACCTTATACCATTGTCTATCTGCAGGATAGTGGTGCCGAAGGTTGATAACCCAAAGCACATTCCGAAGGTTGCTGAGATGAAGCTTCCTTTTAAGCCTTCCTATATAGAGCTTAGGAAATATTTGCAAAAAATTATTATCGAGAGTTAAACTTAATATTGTATATATTTGTTCATACCTTGTAATATAATTTTACCTTTCCATCCATGTACGAATTGCTTTGCTATGGATGAAATTCGTGTCTTTTGAGCCGAAGGCAAAAACCACCTTCCCTTCTTTTTGTACACATCGAAGCATTTCCTTGTATAAAATGCCTGTATTCATATTTGAAACGAAGCTTCTTCGTGGTCAACGAAGCACTTTGTCACCGAAGTCGCACTATTTCATATTATCGTTCGTGCTTCATGTCATGATGATGGTGATCCTACGAATGTCTAATGAATGTCTGTATGAATGCAATGAATGATGTAATGTAATATGCAAATGTATGACCCAAACACACTCGAAGGCACACCTAGACTCTGCATCCCCTTAGGAATGACTTTGGAGTCTTTAAGCTCTGCATTCCCTTAGGAACGACTTTGGAGCTTCTTCACCTTTTATTTTGGTGGCATTTAAGCTCTGTAACCCCTTAGGAACGACTTTGGAGCATCTTCACCTTCTATTTCGGTGGCATTTAAGCTCTGCGTCCCCTTAGGAACGACTTTGGAGCTTCTTCACCTTCTATTTCGGTGGCATTTAAGCTCTGCATTCTCTTAGGAATGACTTTTGAGCTTCAAGACTTACTCTACGCTCCCTTAGGAACGACTTTTGCAGCTTTGGCATCCTTGGAGTGATTACAGCTCTTCATGCCCTTAGGGACGACTTTTGAGCTTTTCCCTGTTTTATTTTGCACTCGATGGTGCTAGTTCTGATATTACATGTTACATTTTTGGGGGATTTTGGCCCTTGTATTGCATAGGGCTAAATAAGAATGAAAATTACAAACTATGGCCCCATTAAAAACCTTTCTCCCCTCTGAAAGGAAAAGGGTGCCACAGGAAAAAAAATAAAAAAGATTACATCAATTATACATAATACCGCCGAGGCTCATCCGCATTCCAAGATATGGGTATGTCGTTGCCGTCCATATCCTTCAATTTGTAAGAACTGGGTCTTGACGAAGATACTACTAGAAAAGGACCCTCCCATTTCAGCTGTAGTTTGCCCACTGTATCTAGGTTGGCTATCCTCCGAAGCACCAAATGGCCTGGTTTGATATTTTTCAATCGAACTTTCCTATCACGCCATTTATTGTTTCGGTCTGATACTTATTGATGTGCTCTATGGCCTGAAGTCTCGTCCCTTCTATAGTGTCCTTTGTTATTTGAAGATCAACTTTGTCCTCTACTAAAGCTGTGGTTCTTATTGATCCTGTTCTTGCTTCTTCAGGTGTTATTGCTTCGTCACCAAACAGGAGCTTGAAGGGGGTGAAACCTATTGACCTTGAGACATTGTGGCTCCACACCACTTTGATCAACTCATCTGGCCACTTTCCTTCTAGGCTGATTGAAGATTAACTTCATTATTCCTGTCATTATAATTCCATTTGCTCTCTCTACTAACCCATTTGATTCTGGGTGCCTTACTGATGCAAAATTTATTTTTGTACCAATCCGGATCACAAAAATCTTTGAATGGTTTAGCATCGAATTGAGTTCCATTGTCAACGGTTATTGCCTTCGGCACACCGAAGCGACAAACAATATTTTGCCAAAAGAGTTTCTGTACTGTGGCCGAAGTTATCGTGGCTAAGGGTTTAGCTTCAATCCACTTAGAGAAATATTCCACTGCTACAACAACATATTTTAAGGTTCCTTGTGCTGGTGGAAATGGAGCTAGTAAATCCAGACCCCACCTTTGCAGTGGCCAAGTTGGCTGTATTAGTTGGGTTAAATACGAAGGTTGTTTCTGGTCTTTTGCACATCTTTGGCAATTTTCACTTTTTTGAACCAAGTCTGCTACATCCGAAGCTGCCTTCTGTCAGTAAAATCCTTGCCTGAAAACCTTCCCCACCAAAGGTCTAGACCCAATATGAGACCCACATATTCCTGCATGTATTTCCTTCATCAATTCTTGACCTTCGGCTCTCGACAAGCACTTGAGCAATGGAGAGCAAACTCCATATTTATATAACTCCCCTTCTATGATTACATATGGTCTTGTTCTTACTTCCATTCTTTTATTGTAAACTTCATCATCTGAAAGACAGTTGCCTTGGAGGAAAGATATAATCTCAGTCCTCCAATCTTCACTATGTACAGGTGATATTGTGAGCACTGCTCTCTCCATAAGTTTGACTGAAGGTGCTTTTATTGTTTCAAAGAATACTTTTGAGGGCAAAGGGACCCCCTGTGCCGCTGACTTGGCTAGCAAATCCGATGCTTATTTTCCCCCCTTGGGATATTTTTATAGAAAATCCCTCAAAAGAAGCTTCCAATCTTTGGACTGCATCCAAATATTTTTCAAGCTTCGGATCCATTGCCTTGCTACTTTTGTCCACGTGGCCAGAAATAACTTGTGAATCAGTTTTGAGGACCCTTCTTATTCCCATTGCCTTTAGCTTCCGAAGCCCTAAAAGAAGAGCTTCATAATCGGCAATGTTATTTGTGCAACTAAAGTCTAACTTTATTGCATAGCATGTCCTGACTTTAGAGGGTGCTACTAGAAAAGCAGCTGCTCCTGCACCGAAGGTTCCCCAAGAGCCATCACAAAATACCGTCCAAGCTTTGGCATCTTTTGTTTCTTCTTCTCCCTGAGCCCCTGGCGTCCAATCAGCAATGAAATCTGCTAACGCCTGAGATTGAATTGAGGATCTGTATACATAATCAATGGTGAATTTATTAAGCTCTGTAGCCCATTTTCCAATCCTTTCTGTAGCTTCTCTGTTCCTCATTATGTCCTTGAGAGGTTGTGATGAAGGCACTATTATATGATATGTTTGAAAATAATGCCGAAGCTTCCTAGAGGCCATCAACACAGCATACAATACCTTCTCCAATTCTGTGTAATTTTTCTTTGATAAACTTAGTACTTTGGAGGCGAAGTATACCGGTGCTTGACTTTTTATTTGGCCATCTTGCTTCTCCTATACAAGTGCCGCACTGACCGCGGCATGGAAGCAAGCCACATACAGAAGTAGTGGAGTTCCTGATGAAGGTGGAGTTAGGGTTGTCAAATCTATCAGATATTGTTTTAACTCTTCGAAGGCTTTCGATTGAGCCAGACCCCACTAAAAGACTTCGGCTGACTTCAGTATTTCAAAGAATGGTAAGTTTTTCTCTACTGATCTTGATATAAATCTATTCAATGATGCTACCCTTCCTGCCAACCGTTAAGCCCCCTTTTTTGAATTTGGTGGTTCCATCCGAAGAATAGCTTCGATCTTGCTTGGATTTGCTTCAATACCCTTTATTGATACTAGACAGCCAAGAAACTTGCCCTTCTTCACTCCAAAAACACATTTTTCTGGGTTCAACTTGAGACCAGCTTGTCTGAAGTTGGCAAACGTCTCCTGTAAATCGGCAGCATGATTTTCTTGTTTTGTGCTTTTCACTATGATGTCATCAACATAAGTCAACACATTCCTACCAATTTGAGAGTGAAGGACCTTGGCAGTCATCCTGCTAAAGCTTCCTCCAAGCATTCTTGAGCCCCTCGGGCATCCAAAAGTAGCAATAAGTACCACTAGGAGTTATGAAGCTCGTCTTTGGCTCATCCTCTTTCTTCATCCAAATTTGGTGATAGCCCAAGTAGTGGTCCAATAAGCTCATGAGTTCCGAAGAAGCTGCTGCATCTACAAGGGTGTCTATTCTTGGTAAAGGGAACTCATCCTTCGGACATGCCTTGTTGAGGTCTGTGAAATCAAATACACATTCTCCATTTTCCATTGGCCTTCTTCACCATAGCAGTGTTAGCCAGCCACTCTGGATATGTTACTTCTCTGATAACACCTGGCACTGAGAAGTCTCTTTACTTCATTTCGTGCACCTTCGGCTTTATCCTTAGACATTTTCCAAAGCCTCTGCTTTCTTGGTCTGAAAGATGGGTCCACATTGAGTGAATGTTCAATGACTTCTCTATTAACACCACAGAGATTGTTAGTTGTCCAAGCGAAGACATCTTTGTTATTGAACAAAAACCTTAGCAGAGTCTTTTCTTGTTCACCAGATAACTGAGATCCCAGTAGTACCTTTTGGTCTGCTATGTCTTCACACAGGAGCATAGGCTTCGGCTGATCCGCTGAAGCAACCTTCTCTCTTTTGTGCTTATACTGATGATAAGCTTTGGCTTCATCTATGTTATGGATAGCCTTTGAATCCGTCCAACTTCCTTTGGCCCTCCTGGCAGCTTCTTGACTCCTGTGAACAGCAATAGACCCTTGTTCCGAAGGTATCTTCATGCATAAATATGGTGGATGAAGTATAGCTTAGAATGCATTAAGCGTCCCTCAACTAATGATTGCATTGTATGGATACTCCATATCAACAATGTCAAAGACAACCTGTTCAGTTCTTGTGTTATGGACGTAGCCGAAAGTCACTGACATTGTTATCTTGCCAAGTGCCACAATCTGTCTTCCTCCAAAGCCACAAAGAGGGTATGTTGCATCATGTATCTTGTCTTCTGGCTCTTGGATTTGCCTGAAAGCCATTGCAAAGATGATGTCTGCTGCGCTGCCTGTGTCAACCAGAACATTGTGGACCAGAAATCCCATGATAACACAAGATATAACCGTGGCGTCAATGTGAGGATAATCTTTGAGCTAAAGATCTTCCTGGGAGAAGGTAATTGGAATGTGAGACCACTTGGATTTGATGAAGGGTCCTTGCACCCCAACATGATGTACTCTTCTTTGTGCTTCCTTCTTCTACTTCTTGTTAGCTGGTTCAGAGCTTGAACCACCTTGTGATTGGGAGCACCAGCTTCGTGGCTGAAGGAGCTACATCTTGGTTGTTGTACGAAGCCATCGTCACAACTTTGGAAGTGAGTTCATCGGAGGTGGGCGCCAATGTTGGTCCTTGTTCTCAGATGCTAAATACCAAGAACAAAGCAACACAATTGTTAACGATTAGAGATCTTCGTCCTTCGAAGCATTATCTCCCTTAGGATATAATGATCTTCAGACGAAGGTCATGAAGGACATACCTTCATCATTTCAATAAGCAAGAATGTAAACAGGGACATATGAAACACAAAGGGAATATGAATAATCATTTAAAATCATTAGACTATTCATATTCTTATTTTATATAAACATTAATAAACATCAAGGATATTTATATTACATTTGTACCTTCGGCTTGACAGTAGGTGAAAAAGTGGGAGTGACACGGAGTGATTACAAGTCAGCGTGAATAGTACAGGGGTACTGTTCATCTATTTATAGGCATGGGACACAGCCCAGACAAAATGACATCCATGACCTTGATGGCTGATTACTATTACAATACAAATTATCAAGGGCTATACAGTCTTTTCCTCTTTAAGTCGGTAACGACCTTCATCTTTAGCGCGTCACCATGCCGAAGCTCCTTCAATGGTAGCTTAGGCTTGCATCTTCATGTCACACCTGCTTGTGTATCGTTCTACTGAAGGTGTTTTTGCTTGGAGGATCTTCGGCAGAGAAGAAGGCCCCTAACACCAGCCTTCCTGTTAATCTCTGGTGTTGGGGGCCTTCGTCCTCCGAAGGTCCTCAAAAACATGATTTGACAATATTTTCCAAGTGAATTATATGAACAGGTATCTTCGGACTCAGATCATGAACATGGAGTACGGTCAGAATGAAGCTGATTACCAAGCTGTACGAAGGATGGTGCACAGCCGAAGCTATGCGTAGAAAGCTTCGTCGCGATAGCAGAAAGGGGAACCGACTTAAAGATGAAAAGACTACTTAGGCCTTAATAGATTCCCATAAGTCATTAGCAAATGTAATGGACATGAATGTAATTTTGCCATGGGCTACGTCCCACGCCTATAAATAGATGAACAGTACTCCCGTACTGTTCACGCTGACTTGGCATTTGCTTTCCGTCATCCTTGTACTTTTGCCTTCCTGCAATCCGAAGGTACACTTGTAATCTAAAGTCATTTCTATTTTTATATGATAATAAAATAGAAATGACGTTGTGATAATATTTAAATGTTTATATTACTTTTTATGTTGCATGTAAGTTCTTCGTCATAGTTTATTGTGCTTACGAAGATATGTTGTTTGTGACCTTCGTCCGGAACACATTATATCCCGAAGGGAAATAATGTTTCAAAGGACGAAGGGCTTTATCATTTAACACTTTTTATGTTGCCTTGTTCTTAATCCGAAGCATTTGAGAACAAGTCCCCAACATTGGCGCCCACCTCCGGTGAACTCACTTCCACTCTTTAAGTCTTTGAGCGCCCTCGGCGATCATCAACCTTCGCTATGGCGCCGAAGAAAGCTTCAGCAGCTGGCACTGCAGCTCTCCAACCGCTGGACCACAATCAGGAGACTGTCTCTCTTCGGGAGGCCCGAAGCCAGAAGAGGAAGGCTGTCAGCCCGACGCCTCAAGAGGATGAGCTAGACCAAGAGATCAGAGATATGGAGATGCTTCATCAACAGGTGCAGAGGAAGAAGGAAAAGATGGCCAGGCTAGCTGAACTGCAAAGGCAGATAGACGAAGCTTCTGAAGAAGTTCGCCATCTTACTCATGATGAGCAGAACCGAAGGCCTCAACAAAAAGACCTTCATCAGGAGGGTTTCTTCAACGAAGATGACTGGTATGACAATTTCCATCATGGAAATTTTGTTTTCGATGATGCTTCTCCCTTGTCCGCTGAGCTGCAGGCTACACCTTGGCCTCCGTCCTATAAGCCGCCCCAGCTTCCCATATTCGATGGCCATTCAGACCCGAAGCAGTTTTTGATGAGCTACGAAGCAACAGTATCTTCGTATGGTGGCAATGCTGCGGTCATGGCAAAGTCTTTTGTTATGGCTTTCAGGAGTGTTGCTCAAACCTGGTATTCCTCCCTTCGACCAGGAACGATCACTTCATGGCAAAAACTGAAGGACATGTTGTTAACCAGCTTCCAAGGGTTTCAGACGAAGCCGGTCACTGCTCAGGCCCTGTTCCAATGCACTCAGGATCATGAAGAATACCTTCAGGCGTATGTCAGAAGGTTCTTGCGTTTGAGGGCGCAGGCACCAACGGTGCCCAACGAAATTGTCATTGAGGCCATGATCAAGGGACTTCGGCCTGGACCTTCAGCTCAATACTTTGCTAGGAAGCCTCCTCAAACTTTGGAGAAATTGCTCCAGAAGATGGATGAGTATATTCGTGCCGACAATGATTTTCGTCAAAGAAGGGAGGAGGCTTTCAGGTTTTCTAAAATGACCAGGGGCTTCGGAGGAAGATTCTATCCGAGGCATGTCAGGTCCATCCACAACTCTACTCAAAATGATGATAAGGGGAGTCAACAGAACAGGCCGCAGTGCTCCTCACAGGCTTCGGGGCAACATTCAAAGTTTCTTCCGGCCACCAGTTCCAAGAGGCAGAGGCGCCAGGGGCTTCGGCAGGAAGATTTGGAGATCAACCAAGGAGAGTATTTTGCTTATTCTGTGGTGAAAACAAGGGCCATACCACCAGGATGTGCCATGTTACCATCCAGAAGCAAAAGGAGATAGCCGAAGCTGCAGCGCAACAAGCTCAGCCGAAGCAGGTCATGCATACTGCTTCGTACCATCCGCCTTACATCCCAGAATACATAGGCAACCACCCTGCAGTTTCTGTTGCTTCGGCGAGTCAACCTCAAGCTTCCTGGCAACAGCCTTCGCCTCCACCACCGTTGCAACAAGGCCAACAGCCAGAAGGGAGCCAATATGCTCCACACCAAAGGGATCTCAGAGAATAATCTGAAGCTCGCACAGTCAATAGCACTGTGCCAGAGTCGAAGCACATCTATTGACAAATATCCTACCAGTTTTTTCCATTCAGTTCTATTTTCTTTGTAATAAAGGACATTTTTTAGTTTTCATGTAAAAGTTTCTTTGCTTGCTCCAAGGAAAATGTATTTTCTCAGGCTTAAGTTGCTGAAGCTTAAAAATTTACGATAACAAGGAGGACCTTCGAATTATCGAAAATCCTTTGAAGCAACAAAAAGTCGTTCTAAGGAACGCAGAGTAAGTTTGCTGAAATCACAAAAAGTCGTTCCAAAGGGAACGCAGTGTAAGTTTTCTGCTCCAAAGTCGTTCCAAAGGGAATGCAGAGCATACAGCGAAAAGTCAACGCTGATACCGCCTAAGTAAAGGGCGAAGAAGCTCGAAAGTCGTTCCTAAGGGAATGCAGAGCTTACAGCGAAAAGTCAGCGCTGATACCGCCTAAGTAAAGGGCGAAGAAGCTCCAAAGTCATTCCTAAGGGAATGCAGAGCTTACAGCGAAAAGTCAGCGCTGATACCGCCTAAGTAAAAGGCGAAGAAGCTCCAAAGTCGTTCCTAAGGGAATGCAGAGCCTACAGCGAAAAGTCAGCGCTGGTACGAAAATATTTTGTGTTTTACGGGGATATGTGTGTATCTTCGGAACAAATGTCATCTACATAACATAACATCATCACATCATTTTGCATAGCATAAGCATCATACATCATGTTGCATATGGCAAAAGAAGGGGACACGGTATCAACCTTCGGAAGGATACTTTGAGAAAGTAAAAATCGTGCTAAGTCACAAGGGGACACAATATTGATCTTTGGAATATAGCTTCGGAGAATATTTTCATGAAGCTTGGATATCCTTCATCAGAGCACTATGAGCATTGTCGTGATGCATAAAAGTTTTTCTATCTTCACGAAGCATGAAAAGAAGGGAAGGTGTTTTTTCGCCGAAGCCTCAAAAACGGTACGTATGTGAAGTTTCATGCATCGTAAAGAATCGAGTCATTAAAAGCAAATATATCATAGGGTTACAAATTGTCACACATGTTTCATTTCAAGAAGTCTTTACAAAAGTGCTTAGTCTTCTCTCAAAACAACTTCGGCAGCTTCGTTCAGGAGTCGGTTAACAACTTCATCCATGATAGCTTCAGCCATCTTTTTAATTTCTTCGTCTCCTTTTGGGTGAGGGCCCAGAGACGCTTTAGTAGGATCTGAAGGAGAACATGATACGGCCACATTGCTATTACAAATTGTGAACGAAATTTAAAATCAAAAATTACAACGCAATAAAAACCATTAGCTAATACCTAATTGCCCTTCGGGCTCTGAGCTTTTGTCAGCGGACCTTAGCTACTTCTCTAGCGTCGTGAATGCCTTTCTCACTTTTCTGAATGATTTCTCGGGCCATTTCTCGGCCACCATTGTCCCAGACGTCGGTGAAAAATTTTCCACCAGCCTGGCTAGCTTCGGCCGAGGGGTCTTTAATATCTTCAGGGGATAAGCTGGCTTCGGATTGTGCAAGAACCTTAACATGATCGCAGCCTTTTTTCTCCAGTATAGAAGCAATCCCCCTGGAACCCGAGAAGGCGCAAATGTCTCCTCGACTGTTTAGAATTTCTTCGAAGGCTTCAGCTTCGTGGCAGATCCATTCTATCGGCCCTTCTGGGTTACCTCTCACAAAATCTTCTTCACTCGAAAATGCGCCAACACTGGCGAAGCTGGTTTTTATTTTCTTTACACAATCCATGGATTTTTCGTAGCACCTTTTCTTAGAAGACCGAAGCTCTTCAACGGTTCCTTCCAAATGATTAGCCCATTGGTCACTACATTCCCGCCTCGTTTCTTCAAGTATGCGTTCTTCTTTCGCCCGGGCCAATTGCTTCCGAAGATCGTCAATCTCGTGCTTTTGAGCTGCAATTTGGGCTTTGGACGCAGCTTCGTTCTCCTTTACTTTATCCACTAATGTAACTAGAATCTTGTCCTTTTCCAGGGCTTCGTTCCTTAGCTTGATAACCTCTGTTCGAAGGTTGTGAAAGGCAATTTCATAGCTTTCGTCTTCGGCACTCTTTTGCGCTCTCAGCACGTTGCTTAGTATTAATCCCTATATGTAAAAAGTTAGTATAAGAATAAAACAATAGATTTCGAATCATAAAGTTTCCAAAATGCGCAATTCTCGCACCTTCAGACTATTATATGCAAGGCTATCCGCAAGATCCTCCTTCGTCATAGCGCATAGTCCAGCTTCAAGCTTCGGAAATCCCATACTTCTAGCCATCTCCCGGCAGACAGATAATTCTTTGTTGTAAGGGAGACAGTATAGGAAGTCATCTTCGTTTGTCCCATTGAACACTAGTGCCCCCTTCGGATATTTTAATTCTTTGGCATAGTGGTTGGCTTCATAAATCTCTTCTTCAGATAATTTCTTCCCCGAAGCATGTCGCACAATGTAATCGCATATGGTGGAAGGAGCTTCGGGGGCAGCAGTGTCAATTTCTTCAACCAAAATTGGCTCTGACATTTTTATTTTTTCTTCGGTTTCCAAAGGTTGTTCCTTGGTGGGCTCTGAAGTCCCAGCTTCAACTTCAAGTTGTTGCTTCGAAGCTTCAGCAACTAAAGCTTCAGTAGACACTTCAAGTTGTTTCTTCTTTGGAGTTATGCTTGAAGACTTAATTGTCTCCAAAACATCTAGCACGTTCACCATTCTTTTTCTTTTCGGGGTTACCGATGGACCCTTTTGATTTTTTATTGTTTCAACACTTGCTGAAGGACTTAAGATTTCTAATATTTTTGGTCCTTCAATTTTCGGTTTTTCTACTTTCTCTGCTGAAGGTACTTCAGTTTTTTCTTCGATCTTCGGCACTGGAGCTGGCTCTGTACTTTCAGTGGCCAAGGAGACTTTACCGATAAATTCAGGCATTGTGGCCGGCTCAATAAAACGTGCCCGGTGGGTGAGCACCTTCATCTTTTTTCTTTGCGGTGCTGGCTCACTAGAAGCACTTGTGGCAACTTCTGTTGCAGGAGAAGTATTTTTTCTTTTGCGGCCCGGCACCGGATAATGATAGTCAGGGTAGACAAACCCGATTGCATCAAATACCCGGTTGAGCCTCTTCTTCTTTCGGCCTCCGAAGGCTGCCGATAATGCAGTGTTCTCGGCCTTCGAATATACCCCAAGCAGTTCGTCACTTAATGTTTCAATGCTTTTTAACCAGTCGTCATCAGGTTCAACAAACTTATCCCCGTATTTGAATGTGTATTTTAGTCTGACTAGTCCACCTTCGTCAGACTCTTTGATGGTCTCCTTCGGCATATCCCACTTTCCCGCAAGTGGCCACACCCTGAAGGCAATATGCTCTTGGACCAGATCCCTTGTCCCAATATAAGAGCAGATTATGCCGAAGGCTCTTTGGCATTCTTCGGCCGCTTCATCCATTTCAACCTTCGGCTTTCGGAGTCCGAAGCGTTGCCAGATGGGGCGCATAATGATACTCTTAACATCTTCCTACGCTGTCAAGTCATTCTTTACATAGAACCATTCTGTCATCCAGGCACCGGGCCACCTCTTCCGAAAGGTTGGCACAGGGCAGCTTGACCCGGAGCGGGCACCGAAGCTGTAATAACCAAAGTTGTTGTGATATTGTTCTTTCCCCCAAGGCTTCGTCTCATATACCAACTCATGAATTTTGCGAAAACTTTTAGCATTTGGTTCTAAACCTTGGCTTTTCACAGCCTAGACAAAGATTCCCATTCTTATGATAGCTTCGGGAGTAATTTGATGAAGGTAGATTTGAAATGTCTTCAGGACTTCGACAACAAAGCTGCTTAGGGGGAACCTAAGCCCAGCCTTGAGAAAGCTTCGGAAGATCACGACCTCATCTTCTTCGGGGGTAGGAGAAGTCTTTTCTCCAGCATCAGCCCTCACAATAGATATATCTCAAAAATATCTCCCCCTCATATTGTCAATATGACTCTGCTTAATAGTGGTTTTCCCGAAAACCGAGTGACTTGGCCGCTATGGTCGATCTTCAGACTCTCCCCCGCCGCTTTCTACATCATAACTGTCGCTGTCACCAGTATCTTCAGATAAACCTTCTAAAGTCTCTTTGGTGATCTTTTCTGTATTGGTCTTCGACATTGCCTCAAGAAAGCCCAGGTTCTTCTCTTCAGAGAGACTTAGCTTCATCTCGACAACAGCCTTCTTCTCCTCAGACATCTCTTCGGAGATCCTACTTCTCGCTTCCGAAGCTTAAAACTAGGAAAGAAAACAAATATTTTTGGGCAGAAAGTTTTATAAGCAGGAAAAACAGATGGCAAAGAGAGCGTGCCAAATTAAATGTGGCGGGCTCCTATTTATACACTCGATATGACGGAAACTGCGTGGTCCCAGGTGTCAGTGACTTTTGCTATTCTAGCAAAGGGAAGGTGTTTTTTCGGACCTTTGTCTTAAGGCCTTCGTCCATATCGCAATCTGAATTTATCACTAACAAATTAATATTGCGAGGGGCTACTGTTGGGGGCCTTCGTCCTCCGAAGGTCCTCAAAAACATGATTTGACAATATTTTCCAAGTGAATTATATGAACAGGTATCTTCGGACTCAGATCATGAACATGGAGTACGGTCAGAACGAAGCTGATTACCAAGCTGTACGAAGGATGGTGCACAGCCGAAGCTATGCGTAGAAAGCTTCGTCGCGATAGCAGAAAGGGGAACCGACTTAAAGATGAAAAGACTACTTAGGCCTTAATAGATTCCCATAAGTCATTAGCAAATGTAATGGACATGAATGTAATTTTGCATGGGCTACGTCCCACGCCTATAAATAGATGAACAGTACTCCCGTACTGTTCACGCTGACTTGGCATTTGCTTTCCGTCATCCTTGTACTTTTGCCTTCCTGCAATCCGAAGGTACACTTGTAATCTAAAGTCATTTCTATTTTTATATGATAATAAAATAGAAATGACGTTGTGATAATATTTAAATGTTTATATTACTTTTTATGTTGCATGTAAGTTCTTCGTCATAGTTTATTGTGCTTACGAAGATATGTTGTTTGTGACCTTCGTCCGGAACACATTATATCCCGAAGGGAAATAATGTTTCAAAGGACGAAGGGCTTTATCATTTAACACTTTTTTATGTTGCCTTGTTCTTAATCCGAAGCATTTGAGAACAAGTCCCCAACATCTGGGCACCCTTTCTTGACTTTGGTGGCTCCATCCGAAGTATAGCTTCTATCTTACTTGGATTAGCTTCGATACCCTTTGTTGATACCAAGCAACGAAGAAATTTTCCCTTCTTTACTCCGAAAACACATTTTTCTAGATTTAGTTTAAGACCAGCTCTTCTGAAGTTAGCAAATGTTTCTTGCAAATCAGCAATGTGATTTTCTTGCTTCGTGCTCTTTACTATGATATCATACACATATGCCAGCACATTTTTGCCAATTTGGGAGTGAAAGACTTTGGCAGTCATCCTGCTGAAGCTTCCTCCAGCGTTCTTGAGCCCCTCGGGCATCCGAAGGTAGGAATAGGTCCCACTAGAGGTTATGAACCTTGTCTTAGGCTCATCCTCCTCCTTCATCTAGATTTGATGATAACCTAAGTAGCAGTCCAATAAGCTCATGAGCTCTGAAGTAGCCACTGCATCCACAAGAGAATCTATTCTTGGCAATGGGAATTCATCATTCGGGCATGCCTTATTGAGATCTATGAAGTCGATGCACATTCTCCATTTTCCATTAGCTTTATTTACCATCATAGTATTGGCCAGCCAATCCAGGTATGTTACATCTCTGATAACACCAGCACTCAAAAGCCTTTTTACTTCGTTTCGTGCACCTTCAGCTTTATCATTGGACATTTTCAGAAGCTTCTACTTTCTTGGCCTGATGGCCGGGTCTACATTGAGTGAGTGCTCAATGACATCTCTATTGACACCACAAAGATCATTGGCTGACCAAGCAAAAACATCCTTGTTGTTGAACAGGAATCTCAACAAAGTCTTCTCTTGTTCATCAGATAATTGGGATCCCAACAGCACCTTCTGCTCGGCTATGTCTTCGCACAAAAGCATGGGCTTTGGTTGATCTGCTGAAGCAGCCTTGTCTCTTTTATGTTTATATTGTTGATGAGCTTTGACTTCATCTATATTATGGATGGCCTTCGAATCTGTCCAGTTCCCTTTGGCTCTGTTGGCAGCCTCTTGGCTTCCATGTACAGTGATATGCCCTTGGTTAGAAGGTATCTTCATGCAAAGATATGCTGGGTGGACTATTGCTTCGAAGGCATTCAGCGTCCCTCGGCCAATGATTGCATTGTAGGGATACTCCATATCGATAATGTCGAAGACAACCTGTTCTGTCGTTGTATTGTGTGTAACACCCTAGGTGTTACTCAGGGTCTTTTCCCCAGTACCCACATTGTGACCATTATCACATGAGTTTTAGTTGAACCAAAAGGCACCAAACATGAGGAGTTAAAACTTAATCAAGACTTTTCATCTCAAGAATCATACCCTAACCCCATCATGTGTAACACCCCAGGTGTTACCCAAGGCCCTGGCTTAATATATGCACCTATGGCCTATTATCACATGTGTTTAAGTGGAAAGAGAGGGCACCCAAAGCTTTAGAACCATGGCTTAACTAAGTGATGATCATGATGGGAGGGATACCCTAGCTTTCATGTATCTTCACCTATGAAAAAGGTTCTAAAACCCTAGTTCCCCCTCATGAGCCATTAAACCCCCAAGCATTAGATTAGTGAGAAGGGGAAGCAAATGATCATTTCATGACTTGAACCCTTTACCAAAGTTGAAGTACATTAATATATCTACAAAATATAGTAAGGGAGGTATTACAAAAAGGTCATATAAAAACCCTAAATCAAGCCCCCAAGTGGAAAGCACCCTAGAGCAATCCATTTTTCTCTAAGTTAAAAATCAGCCCTAATCTAATGATCAGAAGTGTTCACTTATTTGCTGGCACCAAAACCACATGGTCCAAATAACAAAAAGTAGCCAAACTACCCAAGGCACACCCCTGAAAAGTTTGAAATCAAACCAAGGTTGTTTGACACGGTTTGGCATCTGTTTTGTCGCGAGATGAGCAGTGCAGACAGACAAGACTTGGTGCCACCATATCTTCCAAGCCAGACCCGATCTCCCCTTGGAACTCACATGAACTAGATAGCTCTAGGTGCAGGGAAGAAATCTTACACAAGTCATATGGCAAGATTCGCACGTTTGGGTGCTCAGCAGGCGCAAGAACTTGGGCAGAATAACATGGCCACGTGTTCGACGCGCCCTAGCAATGCCAGAGCATGCCCTGGCGCTCGGCCCCACGCGCGGCTATAAAGCCCACCCCGACCTCGATCGTATGCCCCCACTCGCTCCCAACCCCGCCCGAGCACAAGTTCACCGGCGTTTGCCCTAGGAAGGCCGCCAGTGGCCGCCCAAACCCCAGCCACCGTAGACCGGCCACCCCAGCCCTCCTCCACCCCGTCGGACCCCTCGATTATCTTCCTCGGAGCTCAACGAAGCTCCCCGAGCCCGTAGACCGAACACCACCTCACCGGAGACGCCGGATTGACGCCGCCGGACTTCAACTGGCTGCCGCCGTACATAGACCAAGCTACACGGTAAGCCATTCATCGATTCCTTATGCCTATGGCATCCTTGACCCCTAGTGAAGATCCATGTGCTATTTAATAGAACTCTACCGCCGTGAGTAGCCGGAGCACGCGTCGCCGACGAGCCCGACCGCCTGCACACGCGACCAGCCCTATTCCAGCCATCACCACTGTCAATCCGCCCCTCGATGTGACCGCCAGGACCTCCCGGCCCTCACCCAGCCCTCCACCGGACCTCTCCTACCGTTGGTAAGCCACGCTACGGTTTTTCCCCTCTGCGGCTACTGTTCCGGCGAGGAGGGAGCTCGAGTTAAAAGAGGGAAAAGCCAGGGGGTATTCGCGATGTCAGTGACTCAGTGAAACAGTTCCGCAGGGGCACAGTTTAAACGGTTTAGTTAAAGAAAACCCAAGGGGCCCTGGTGCAAAGCTGTTTTCCTTAAACCTTTAAGAATTATTCTTTTTTAAATAAGTAGAGAACTTGAAAAATTCATAACTTGAGTTTTATCCAGCCAAATTTGGTCAAACCAATTTTGCTAGGTCCTAAATATTAAGGACTATTCAGGAAAAATAATAAACACCCTGATTCTTGCAATACTTTTAGAGTTTTAATTTAAATAAGTATACTGCCCAAAACAAAATAAATAGAGGAAAAATAGAAATACTTTTGGACTAAGGGTAAGAAAAATTAGAGACCTACTTAACTACTAAATACTTTGTTTAAAAATGTTAAACTCCCCAGTATATACTAGGTTAAGGAGGGATTAATCATTAAAGCTTGTATTTTCCCAAACCTTAAGAAAATGAAAAAGTGAATTTAAAATAAGAACAAGAGGGCATCCTCATTTTTCCTAGCTTGCTTAGGTGATATTGTCCATAAGAAAATTATGTTGAACCCTCTGTTAGTACAAAAGAAATGCACCACATTTTATTTTATAAAAACAGTAAGAACTTAGAAAAATTTTAGAAAAATAACCCTAAGGAGAAACCACTCCAATCCTTGGAATAACTACTATTATACTAGTATAAATCTAGGAAAAATACCAGCTCTGTTGTTTGATATTTTTCAAATGACAAGTTAGTTATAAGTGCCTTTTTGACATTAAACTTTCGAAAATCACAACTAAATGACCATTAAGTCACTTTCTGTGATTTTTGGCACAGAGACCTGTCATTACCCATAGATATTGGCAAAAATATTTTTTAGTGCAGAACCCCTACATAAATCAGAGATGTAGTACAAAGTGACCATCCACCCTCACTTTTATTATTTTTGCCTAGAGTTTATCCTAATTATTCTTAACCTCAAATTTGTAGAACAGACTACAATGCTCAATATTGGCCCACTGTAATTTTTGCAACATTTTTGGAAAATTCTAAATCACTATGGTAGTTCAAGCTCACTTTAAAAGCATAAATAGAAAATAAAAAGGGGAATTGTGGAAGGAATTAATATTATACAATTAGATCTCTCGAAGTTTCCAATACAACATAAAGGAAGGAATTAAATTCTTAATTTCACTCAAGGCCCTACAATAAGTGAGTATAAAACACTAAGAACATCGTACGATAAAGAAACCCTAGTTACCACTGCCTTAATATTGTCTTACCATACATCGTGTTTACTAAAATCTGCATCTCATTAACATACATGTACTTTATTCATGGCATTCGATAGATTGTAACCTCGCTGATGAAGAGTATGTCCTCATTCTGGAGCAAGGAGTTGCTCAGGAGGTAGTCCAGGAGCCAGCACCAGAGCCTGCTACTGAGGATCTGCCTGCCCCAGCTTTTGAAGGCAAGCCCCAATTGTATGCATAACCATTATATATGCTATTTTACTGCACTTAATGTTTGTCGGATTGTACTGTGCACTTAAGTGTAGGAGTTGACTGAAACCCTAGTCACATGAACTCTGGATTCCTTTTGAGATGGATACTAGTATGCTAGGTCGAGTAGCTGCTTTACTAATTAGGGATCTCGGTAGATGTCGAGTGATTTTTCTAGCACTCGCGCTAGGTCAGGAATTGGTTGTATCCATTTTGATAACAGAATGATGATGGTCTGTGGACAAGATCCATGGGGATGCGTCGTCTACAAGACAGAAATTGGAATAAGGATTAAGGTGTGGTACCGTGTGTCAAGCGTTTGAACGTACTAAACACATGCCGAAAAATATGGTAAATCGGTTAGCCTAGTACCTGAGTGAACCTGCCCGCAGACTTTACCCCTCACATGACCTGAAACGTAGTCTCCCATTTCGGTTATGGTGGGTACATGTGCGGTCACTACACGACAGCAATTGGGGTCAGTGAGGCATTGTACGCCAAGGCAGTGAGCCCTGTTCTGTTGACGGGGAATCGATGGGGACGGTTGATATGTGTGGGGACGGAGTGCCTCGCCATGTCGTGTGTTTAGGTTTACCTTGCAAGGTTTAAAACTTGATTCGAATCATCTGCTTCTTGTAGCTAATGAGACTGCTTGATCCATGCTGCTGCATTAAGTAATAAGTGGAAATGAGATGACTGGCAAAAGATGTTGATTGATATAATGTTTGATACCATATATGAATAGCTAGGTACTCATCTAGTTTAAAAGGATCGTACTAAAACTGGAAAAGCTAAAACTTGATTTTAGACTCAGCTAGTGCTTTTGGCAAACCAAACCCCTCAGCCAAACAGCTGCATGTCTAGAGGTAGAGGAGTAGACTTCTCACACCGGGTAAGTCTAGTTGAGTATTAGTATACTCAGCCTTGCTTGTGGCATAATTTTTTTGCAGGCTCTCTGGAGGACATGGTTGCTGGAGTGACTTGGCCATCCACCTTGCCACCGGGTTGGACAGTCGAGTGGCACCCTACCTCAGCAGGAGAAGAGCATGAGGAGTGTTGGGCTAGGCTTCCCCATCCTCCCTTTCCTTTACCGTTAGTTAATTTCCACTGCATCGAGAACAATGGTTACTACTTTTGCAAAACTCCAATGATGTTGTAATAACATTAAGTACTTCTTTAATTTATGGTTTTATGCTTTATTGTATTTTCTCTGTGCCTCACTATCGAGTATGTGGTACTTGATCCTGTTAGTGGCCTTATCGGAATAGATCCGAGGGACTAATGGTTTATTCATATTTAAGTGTGGTCTAGCCCTTATGGCGGGACTTAGGCACTTAAGTTGGAATAATTCAGGCGGTTCCGCCACATCATGCATAGAGATGTCAATGGGGACCCGAAACCCGATTACTCGTGGGGAATTCCTCTATTAGGGTTAGGGTATGGGTTAAAATTGATCCCCATGGGTATAGATTTGGGAGAAATCCTTTCCTCATCGGGTATGGCGGGTACGGGTTTGGGAGGGCTAAACCCAAACCCGATTACCCGTGGGGCTGTTTTACCCAATTTACTATAGCATCGAGGCTTAAATGATAGAACATGTTCTACTGTTTGACCATATTTGTGATATGTGGACATGTGGCTACTAGAAGACATTATTTATTTTGCATGAGTATGGTGATGAAACTACAAAATATGCATGCCAAAATGCTGAATTGTGTTGTGTCCATATGCTGAAATTCTGAATAGTCGGGTCGGGTACGGGTCCCCATGGGTATTTGGTACCCGATCGGGGATGGGTATGGGAAGATTTTCGTACCCGAGGTCAGGTTCGGGTTTGGGGATGGTGCAGGTCTGTGCTCATGGGTACGTCTCTGGGGAGTTAATCCCCGGTGGGGAATTCCCCATTGACATCTCTAATCATGCACCTCAAAGTGGGAAAATGCTCAAACCCTAGAACTACCCTATTTAAGCCATCTGAGTACCAAAAGGAAATATAGTAAAAAGGCTTTGTGAAACACAAAATCATGGTTTGGACCAATTAACAAAGTTGTAGTACACTAAATAATCTACAAAATATAGTCAGAAAGTTTACCCAAAAGAGTTTTGCAAAATTCTCAATCAAGCCACTCAAGTGGGGACTTCAAATAAAAATTAGGGTTTCAGATTTCTGAAATCCAACCCTCTCACAAAGATCAACCGTGTTCACCTTGTTCCAAAACTCAAAACCCCATGGTCCAAATAACACAAAGGCGCCAAAATACCCTAGGCACACTTTGGCAAAGTTTGAAATCAAACCAAAATCGTTTGACACGATTTGGCTTGACTTTGGTCTCGGATTCCAACTGGGCGACAGAACCAACTTTGCCTCCTCGTATCTCGCTACCCGAGATCTAATCCACTTGAGCGCTTGCATGAGAAACAAAGGGTAAATGACAAGGAAGATATCTTGTGCAGGGATGTTTTGAGAAGATCATGGGCCAATTAGCGCTTGAAAACGACCAGATCGAATGCTGCCACGCGCTCGATGGCTTGCCTGACCGGCCGAGCGCGGACTGGCCACAGTAGCGCGCGCCCCCACGCGCGGTCGACCTGCCCCCGCGCCCACGCTCGTGTCGTGCCCGCGAGCAGCTATAAAGCCCACACTCATGCATGGCCACCCTCCTTGTCACTCCCTCCGTACCGCGCCTAGCTTTCTTGAGCCAGCCCGCAGCTCCGCGCGACCCGCCTCCTCCTCCGAAGATGGGCCGCCGTGGTCAGCTATTCCCGTAGATCCCCAACCTTGCCCGAGCCATTTGACAGCTTCCCTGAGAGGCTGTGAAGCCTTTCCAAGCTCGAGCCTAGGCCCTGCCCCGCCGCAACAGTGAGAGCGACCTCACCGGAGTTCGGCCACCTGCCGCCGCATGTGGACCGGGCTACAGCGTGAGCCATTCGCAAATTCCTTGCACCCACGACATCATTGACTTTCCGTGGAGCTCCTCGACTCACTGGATCGAACTATACCACCGTATTCAGGCCAAGCTTCTCGCCGCCGATGAGCACGCCCGCCTGTGCGCGAGACCAGACCAGCTCCGGCCACCACAGGCGACGAGCCGACCATCGACGTGACCCTCGTGACCTCCCCGACGTCACCGACCACCTCACCGGAACTTCACCATCGCCGGTAAAGCCGCGGCGCGATGAATTTCCCCTCTGTTACTATACCGATGAACTAAGGCACCGCGAGTTAGATGCCAGAAAATTCCAGGGGGTTAAGTGTTAAGCCACAGACTCAGTTGAATAGTAGACTAAGGACTCATTTGTAAGGAAAGAAGAAAGTTTTAACTAGGGACTCGAGTGCAAAGAAGTTTTTATTTTCCTTTCGAATTTATAAGTTATTTTAAATCTGCAGCAAACCTGATAAATGCATAACTTGAAGAGTATTCATCCAAATTTCGGTCAAACAAATTTTGCTAGACTCTGTAAAATATGAACTATCAAACAAAAATAGTAAACCCTATGTTTTCTATACTGTTTTCTAGAGTTCTGAAATAAATTAGAAAACTGCCAGAGCTTAGTAATGAAGAGAAAAATAGAAATGCTTTTAGGACTGGGCTTCAGAAAATTGATGGAGATTCTTAACCAGTAATTACACTGGTTAAAAATGTTAAATACCCCAGTACCCAAGCTTAAACAAATTTTATCTCTTAGAATATGTTTTTACCCAAACCTTGGAAAATAGAAAAGGAGCACTAAAAATAGAAACCAGAGAGCAATGTTATTTTTCCTAGCATGATTAGGTGATATAGTTCATGGGAAAAATATATGGAACCCTAGTCCAGTAATGATCTAGAATTTATGATTTTATTTAGGTATTAAGTATTTAAGAAATATAGTGATTAGAAATATGAGGACATCTGCAATAGTGGTAAGAAAAATTTAGTAGATGCTTGACCACTATTTTACCACTGTAAAAATGGTAACCACCCCAAAATATCACAGTAAATAGGTTAAACAAATAAAACTAGGATTTTGCCAATACTTCAAATAAATCAAAAGAAAGACTAAAATTGTGTACTATAAGGGAAAAATATAAAACTAAGGTGAAAATACAGTGGAATACAACCCACCCCCTGCTCCATGAGAAAGATCATATATTCTAAGAAATCATACAACCCATCCCCTATAAGTAAAAATAACCAACTTTAGAAATGATTGCTCTTGCGCAAAGAAGAAAATAGAAAAATTAGGAAATTTGTTGTTTGACATTTTTTCAAATAAAAAGTGGTAGTAGAAAGCACCACTAAGCCCCCAAACTTTAGAAAATCACCATTAATTAACCATTAGGTATCTTTGGCTAAAATTTGGCATAGAATCATGTTAATACACCTAGATACTAGCACAAATAACCCTTAGGGTAGAATCCACTCCTAGATAAGAGTTGTAGTTCAAAGTACTGCCTCTGCCCTATGTTTTAATATTTTTTACAGAGAAAACCATTCTAATTTTAGGCCTCAATTTTTGAGACAGGCTTATGTGAGCCAGTGGGAAGCCACTGTAATTTTTACAGGATTTTTGGAAGTTTTTAAATCAAGGTTGTAGTTCAAATCCACTCCAAAAATATAAATAGAAAAGGAAAAAGGGAGGGTTAGGAGAAGTGATATATCTTACCCGTAATAACTTCAGCAAAAACCTTGTGAAGTCTTCACTAAGACATTGAAGGTTAGTTAAGTACTAAATTAATCCATCCTCCTAGTCCTTGGCCACACCTGATTCTAATCACTAAGTATGTTACTAAAACCTTCAATAGTAAGACTAAGCTCTGTCTTGCTAACTTAATTACTTCACCTTGCATCATAGTTACTAAATTTGCATATAATAGCATACATGTATCTTATTCACTACATTCATTAGATTGCAACCTCGTTGACGGAGAGTACATGCTCATCCCCGAGCAAGGAGTTGCCCAAGAAGAAGTCCAGGAGCCAGCTCCAGAGCCTGCCACCGAGGACCTCCCTGCAGCCCCAGCTTTTGAAGGCAAGCCCCCAGTTTTCTGCATAACCATTTATATATGCTAATTTACTACACTTATTGTTTGTAGGTTTGTGTGATATCCTGGCCCCTAGGATGGTGATTTCCTGGCCCAAAGCTTAATAGAATTAATAGAGTCTCCATACCAACAAGGTGCATCTTCTTTTTTGGAAGCCCATCTCGAAAGAACCTCCAAGTTAAGCGTGCTTGGCTTGGAGCAATTTGGGATGGGTGACCGACCGAGAAGTTTTCTTGGGCGCGCATTAGTGAGGACAAAGTGCGCACAAAAGAATCGTGTTGGTTCGTGGGGATGATATATGATCCTAGAGACCTGCCAGGAGTAAGTATCGCCGGTCTAAGGATTGGACCGTTACAGGTGGTATCAGAGCCAACCCTCAAGGTTTCACGGGTGTGTGTGGGCTAGGGGGTTCGGGTATATGGCGCATGGCACATGTGGGACCAGAGTGGTCACATGGCATGACATATGACGACAGTAGACACACAGACATGGCTAAGTGGGGAGGTTCCTCGATTGAGGTTGACCGACGAGGACGTCGGTCTTCTAAGAGGGGTGGATTGTGATATCCTGGCCCCTGGGATGGTGATTTCCTGGCCCAAGGCTTAATAGAATTAATAGAGTATCCATACCAACAAGGTGCATCTTCTTTTTTGGAAGCCTATCTCGAAAAAACCACCAAGTTAAGCGTGCTTGGCTTGGAGCAATTTGGGATGGGTGATCGACCAGGAAGTTTTCTCGGGCATGCATGATTGAGGACAAAGTGCGCACAAAAGAATCGTATTGGTCTATGAAGATGATATATGATCCTAGAGAGCTGCCAGGAGTAAGTACCGCCGGTCCAGGGATTGGATGGGGTGTTACAGCTTAGAATGTGCACTTAAGTGTAGGAGTTGCTTGAAACCCTAGTTGCATGAACTCAAGATTCCTTTTTGAGATGGATACTAGTATGCTAGGTCGAGTAGCTGCTTTGCTAATTAGGGATCTCGGTAGAAGTCGAGTGATTTTCCTAGCACTCGCGCGAGGTCAGAAGGTTGATTGTATTTATCTTGATAACGGGATCTATGATGGTCTATGGACTTGGATCCAGGGTGGATGCCTTGTCTATGAGACAGGAATGGAATTAAGGATTAATGTGCGGATACCTGAGTCAAGTGTTTGAAACTACTAAACACATGTCGGGAAATATGGTAACCGGTAAGCCTAGTACCTGAGTGAAGCCGGGCGCGGACTTTATCCCTCACTTGTCCTGAGACTGGGTCTCCCATGCTAGCTGTTGTGGTTGCAAGTGCAGCCACTGCACGGCAGCAGCCGGGGTCAGTGGGGCATTGTATGCCAAGGCGGTGAGCCCTGGCTGCGAACGGGGAATCGATGGGGATGGCTAACGTGTGTGGGGACGGAGTGCCCCTACATGTCATGTGTTTAGGTTTACCTTGCAAGGTTAAAATTTGATTCGAATCATCTGCTTCTCGCAGGTAATGAGACTGCTTGACCCCTTGTACTGCATCGAGTAAAAAGTGAAATGAGGTTTCTTGAGATAACATGTTGGTTGCACTAAATGATTGTTGCCATGTATGCTTAGAGAGGAGCAAACCTAGCTTAATTAAAATGCTAGAATTGCAAAGGCTAAATCCATTTTTAGACTCATCTAGTGCTTTTGGCAAACCAAACCCCTCAGCCAAACAGCTTCATGGTCTAGAGGTAGCGGAGTAGACTCCTCACACCGGGTACGTCTAGCTGAGTATTAGTATACTCAGCCTTACTTGTGGCATATTTTTTACAGGTACACTACAGGACATGGTTGATGGCGTGACTTGGCCTTCCACCCTACCACTAGGTTGGATGGTCGATTGGGATGCCGCCTCGGCTGGAGAGGACCAGGAGGACTAGTGGGTGAGGCCTTGACCTATTCCTCAGTATCGTCGTTATCGATTATCCGCTGCATTATTAAGAACTTGTTATCTTTTATTAAACTACGATTTATTTAATAACTCCAGTACTTTAATTTGTGGTTTCATGTTTATTGTATTCTCTCTGAGCCTAACCATCATGTGAGCTAATGGTTCTCGATCCTTAGTATGTGGCTCTATCGGACGAGATCCAAAGAACTAAACAGTTTATCCGGTTTAAGTGTGTTGCTATCTCTAAGGGTGCGACTTGGGCACTTAAGCTGGAATAATTCGGGTGGTTCTGCCACAGCTGGTATCAAAGCGATTACCACTACAGAGGAATCAATAAGTCATGAATGCCAACCTTTCAAAAAAAATTTGCTTAGAAACCAGTGTTGAATCGTCAGGACTAGAACGCTAGACCTAGGACGAAAGGCCTTAAGAATAGTGGGGAAGATAGGTGACTATATAGGTAGGCCATATAGGCCAACACTAGAATAGTAGGGATGCCCTAGGTGCACCCCTCTGATCGATGAGAGGACGTTAATTCAAGCATGCATGCATTGTAGAATAGAAATAATTAAAAGTTAAGGAAAATGCATCGAATCATGACCCCTAACAAACATTAATTAAAAATGGGTAGCAAGAAAATGAGTTGGAATAGATAAATCTAAGTTGATCTACCTCCTTTAAAACTTAAACACACTTATCTCCTTACCGCTACCTTAGCACTTACATTTAACCCATCTTTCATAGATGTCTTCACCCGGGCCAATGGAGGAGACACTCGCTAAAGCTTTGACTACCTTTCCCACGAGGGCTTTCCCTCTATCTTGTGGGAGGTGCTCTGCTCCACTTGATACCCCACACCCCCTTTGTATACAGTGCAGCTATACGAGGAGCATCGGGTGCCACATTGTAGGGTTTGGCTGACCCTGGAGTCTCACCCTCTGTAGCCTAGGTGGTGTTCCCTTAATTCCGAGACTGTTGGGTTTAGGGTGGACGACACCACTGAGGTCGCAGCTTTAAAGGCCATGACGACCTTCTGCCGATATCATCCCCTGGAGATGATGATGCACCCACTAGGACTCTTCCCCACCGAGAAGAGGGATGACCCAATGTGGTGCAACAGAGTGAGTCATGTGAAGGTTGTGTGGGCCATGCATCTCGACCAGGTTGGGAGGATCACCGTCCAATGCATGAGTGCACTATACCGCCTGCAGGCCTTGCAGAGCGACACCATGACACACCTCACTGGGCTCACTCAGGCTACAAAGATCACCCTCGACAGTAGGGAGGACTTTGTAGTCAACTTATCTTTAGAATTGGTGGAGAAAGATCTACAGGTGGATCAAATGAACCAGAGCATCCTAACTCTGGAGCAGCAGGTGGAGATCCGGGATAACACCATTGATATCCTGGAGATCTAGCTCCACGATGTACAGGAACAGCTTGCGAAGGCCAACGATCACCTGGAGATGTACCACCAAGACATGGAAGCTAATGAGGCAGGCAGCGAGGGGGAGGAGGATCCCGAGGAAATAGAGCCAGCTTCCAGACCGAATGCGGCTCCCTCTAGAGTGCCCCCTTCACCTTGCATCCAGCGTTGCCTCTATCAATCATGGTTAGACGGGTTAGTTTAACATGTTAGGAGGACAGGAAACCACATAAGCTTAGTTTTTGATACCAACTTTTGGACTAGGCTTTAGGGTGGATCCCCTAAAATGTTGTATCCCGGGAAAACTTTTGTGAACGATGAATGAATGAATGAATGTTATCCTCGTTTGGTTGGATATAATGTTATGTCATTTTTCACATGATATAAAATCTCTGTTTGGAACCATGAATCGAGGTAACAACGATAGAATTTCAGTTTTCTGATGGCAGCTAGACCTCATCGCCGGCAGAACGAGCAGGTTCCCCCGCCACCTCTTCCAGCTCCCACGATGCAGGAGCTAATGGCTCAGCAGAATGAGATCCTACGGTAGCTGGTGCAGTGCCAGCCCCACCCTCAGCAGTATGGTGGAGGCCAACAGCAATGCCCACCGGCTGCGGTGACATATCAGGAGTTCTTGAGCATCCAACCGCCCCTGTTCACCAAGGCGGAGGACCCACTAGACGCTGATGTGTGGCTCAGGGTTGTGGAGTCCAAGTTCCCACTTCTCACGGGAGCTTTCCCTGACGCCGTGAAGACTCGCTTCGTCGCACAGCAGCTCCGTGGACCTGTGTCACACCCGGTTTCTAAAGGACAAAGTCGGGTGCATCTCATACATGCACCAAAGAAGACAACATATATAATAACAGAGTGTATAGAGATAAAGGTCACAATATAATCAGAGGATTTATTACATAGCGGAAGTCTTACAATATAAAAGATAAATATAACAGGATCTAAAATCCATCTTTGATGCCAGAAAGTCAACTGGGAGACGACGACCTAGACCTCTCACGAACACAGCGCATCATCCACCATGCGCTTCATCCTATGGTACCTGTCCTTGACCTGTGGGGGTGTGAGACAGCAAGGGTAAGCTAACACATGTTCATCGCTGAACAAGTTGTGGGAAAAAATGTGGCATGAACTCACCAAAGGTAGGAGTTAATATGAAGTGTAAGACTGATCAACAAAATAAAGGTTGAAGCTGAGCATTGCTTTTATAAGTTGGTCAAAGTTTTATTAGCAGATAATAAGTGTAAGTAAATACCAAACCATAATAAATAAGTAAAAGTAATAACAAAATAATCCCAATGCAATGAAATGACAAATTGAGTTTAGGTTCCATAAATTAATCATGTGAGGGTCCAAGCCGCTCATGACCGTGAGCACGGCTAGTATACCAGTTTTACACTCTAGAGAGGTTGCGCATCTTTACCCACAAGTCATGTTACCCATCTGACAAGGGGTCATGAATCCCATACACCTCTACCAAGGAAGCGAGGCAGGGTAACACTACGAGGCCTTTACAAAGTTCCACTAGCGTTCAGAAAAGCCGCTACAGTTTATAGGAAGCTCCAGTGCAGGAATCCCTCGCCTGACCACCATCGTAGCAAAATCAACCCAAGGACCTCCCTACACTGACCACTCCCCTACTGCCCTTGCCCCTTTCGGGTAAGGTAGTCATCCACTAGCTTTCCTAATTAATCAGCCAAGGGCGTCCCATTAAACCCTTATGGTAGCACTGTTTCCCCGGGTGGTCGCTCCATGTTCCAATTAAGATAATGATCTTATCATGAACATAAATAACATAACAGAATAATTGGAACATGGATATAATGAAATATTAAACCAAAAACCATGTAAAGCAATAGCATAACTACCTAATGATTCAGGGGTAAACAAGGTAAAATGATAAACAGTCTAGGGTGACCTATTGGGTCCCATCAAAATTGAACCTATGCATGAATAAATGATATTAAAGAACATTATTGGGTACCAAAAGTGGATCAAGGGCACAACATGCCTGGCACTTGAGATTCCAGTTACTATAGTAATTCTTTAGATCCTCGTGACCGCACTGCTAGTCATAGCAATACAAACAGACATGGTATAGACAAAATTAACATCACAATAAACATAAGAACATACTATTTAACAATGATCTGCGTGTTGCTACGAGATCGTGGAATCGAGAACTACTAAGATCGGAGTTGTGATTAAGGAGTTATGATTTTATAGAAGATCTGCGTGATTAACATATTAAACTATATTATAAATTGGTTAATATAAATCATATGAGAGATTCTATAAATAATTATCTCAACTTTAATCTAAGTTATGAATTGACCATAGATCACTTTCTAGTAGATTATAATGACAAGTAGATTAACAAGGCTAACCAACACCAGTTAAATACAAATCCAATTATAAAATAATGAGACATGGTATAATAAATGTTGTTACTACGTAGTAAATATTTATACAAAACTAACGCAACTTAAACGGATCAAATCGGAGTTAAAACGGAGGAGTTATGAATTTCCTAAGGTTTTATGTATTTGATATAAGATTAATTAGGAAATAAATTTTAGTGGCTTTCATGTCAAAACAGAGATACTAGATGATAAACAATAATCTTACAAAATTATAGAAACTAGAATGAGTCAAAAAGGAGTTAAAATGAATTTTATATACATTTTACAAGTTTCTAGAATTGTTCTTGAGTTAAAAAATCAATTTCTATAATCAATTTCCTAAATTCTCAATTGTCTGGACCGAGCACATAAAAACTGTGAAGTGCAGGGGTCACGGTGTAAATATTCCCAAGACACAGTTCGCCCTACACAGGACTGCGGGTTGATTCCAATAAAGAACAGGGTCTCTTATGCAAGAAAACCCGGCCAAAGGGGTATCGTTGTATCGTAGCCGCACGGTCTGATCTGGGTGGCCAGGCGGCTAACGGTGGTGCGCCCGCCGGCCGGTCAATACTCCGATTAGGTTGGCTCTTATGCGCTGCTAAGTACCGAACTAGATTAATGGAGGGCGACATACCAGTGGGAGGGTTTGGGGCGAGATCATGTCAGGAGTGTGGGCCCGCAGTGTCAGTAACCTGATGTGCACGCAGAACAGGGTTGGCGTGGAAAGAAATTTGGGCCATGGGGAAACAATTTTGATGCTGGGTCGGTTCTAGGCGATTTGGCCAAGCGCCAATTGACTCCATTTTTTCAATTTATTTTCAGATTTATTATTTTAAATACCCATTTAAATCTGAATTTAAAAATTCAAATTCATATGCACAAGTACAACAAAACTCCAGCATGTGATCTTAGCATTGTTTTACTAATTATCTCACCCTATTATTTGTGATATTATTTCAAATATGCAATGTAGCCATGAAATGTTTAAGGAAATATGGTGTTAGGTATTGTAGTTAAAATTTCATTTAAAGGTGAATATTCATTACTTAATTATTTTAGGAGAAAGTATTGTATATTTGTTTGCTATCAGGAGTCACTTTACCACATAAAGGAATATTTTATATATAGCCTTAGAAGTGGGTTAATCCATCCTAATACATTAAAGCTATCCTCATTATTTTTTTTGAAATTTATAACTGAACTTATTATTTCAACTGTCATAAAAAAATCCACTTTATAATTATTTATTAGGACACTTTCCTTTGATTTCTTTTACTAATTGCAAAAATCATAATTTTGGGTGTTACAAATCCTACCTCCCTTAACAGAAATCTCGTCCTCGAGATTTGTAAGAAAAGGGTGTAACCATGTTACCTCAGAACATATGCACAAACAAAAATCTCAGCATAATGCATAATTTTATTAGCAACACATGGGGTCAATTAGACCTTATTATTCGTCCTAAAATAGTATCATACCAACTATTAACTAAAGTAACTTTTAAGTCTTACAAATAGTAGTGTATATATATATTTTTCTAAATGGAACTTCCAATTAGTATATATTTTTTTATACACCTGAAATTCTCATGCCATTAGCGGGTGTGGTATAGAAACAAGGATACATCATGTTTTAGCTATTTGGTGAGTGTTGACACAGAATGAGTGTACTATGGCATAATCGAACTTCCTTTGGGGGTCTGAATTAGGGACCATTGGTCGTGGTGCTAGATGCCATTATCCAAGTTGGGATGACAATGCAGTATATGGGGTAGGTAGATTAAACAAAGTTTTGCTTTGCTTTTGGAATGAATGAGTTGGGCAACCTATCAAATAAGCTAGGTCGTGGTTTCATGGACGAGTTGGTTTAAGACACCAATTTAGGTTTAAAACCCCTTTATAGGAATATGGTTTAGTTAATACTTGTAACATAGATTAGACCATATTAGATTAGGTAGGGTCTAGATTAGATTGGATATAACTGGATTAATCTTAGTTTAAGTCAGATAAATCTACCAGGGTAGAATATGTATTATTAAGATATGTTAGAATCTTTTGAGATAGGATGGATTATATGGTGTAAGTGAGTCAGAATCTCTGTCAGGTTAAAACAGAGGGGTTATGCAACTATCTGATTATTAAGGTAGTCGCATATGGTTAGGTAGTTGTATGTGGTCTAGTTAATCTAGACCACCAATTTAGGTTAAAACATGCTTATAGAAGTAGGGTCCAATCTATTTTCCCAGTATTATCTATCATGTTTGTCCATCAGATTAGATCTGATCGGATTAGATGGGATCAGGATTTAAATTGGTATAACCAGATTAGACTAGATAAGATCTACTTAATTTATTTTGGAATAGATCATGTTGGTTACACTTTTATGAGATAAACAAAGTGGTTGGGATAAGTATGCTTGTTAGGTCAAGATGAATCTCTAAGATCATGGTAGAATCTTTTGAGATTAGTTAGATCTATTAGGATAAGATGAGAATCCTTTCGAGAAGAGATGAGTCTATTAAGGCAAGAGAGCATCTTTTAATATAAGATGGATTATTTTAAGATAAGAGGGAACCTTTCAAGATAATATGAATCTATGAAGAAAGAATCTTTTAAGATGAGAGAGAATCCTTCGAGATAAGATAGATCCATTTGATATATTCTAGTTGGTCTAGTTTATCTTATAAACAATTTAAGAGGTTAAGATATATTTCTTTAACACAAGATGAACCTATGAGGATAAGATAGATTCCTTTAAGTTAAGAAAGATTCATTAAGGTTAAGAGAGGGTCTTTTAAGGCAAGAGGGATCTATATGAAATAGATACACTTTAATGGAGGATAATCTAAGTTGTTTAGTTATCTTATGAATTCTATTTATGCCTATATGTATATGCAGATGTAATTGTGGACATTACTCCACAACTAAGCACACTCAATCAAAGATCCAAACCAGACAGGTACCATAAGAACAAGCACTCAAGCGTATAGATACCTATAGAAATAGTTTTGTTTTTGTTCCTAAGAGTAGGTCTCATATTCCTAAAGGTCACCTTATTAGGCACAGGATTTCAAAGTGTGAAATCCACATTTGTCTTTTAGAAAGAACAGGTAAGAATAATATGAGTAAAGCAGAAATAGATGAGAAAAGATTAAGATAAGTATAGAAAGAATTAGAGTAAGGTAAGTAGGTAATTGTTATGTCCTTCTCTATCTAGGTTTCGTCCTACAGTCAACATTCCTCTAATACCACTTCTGTCACACCTGGTTTCTGAAGGACAAAGCCGGGTGCATCTCATACATACGCCAAAGAAGACAACATATATAATAATAGAGTGTATAGAGATAAATGTCACAATATAATTAGAGTATTTATTACTATAGCGGAAGTCTTACAAAATAAAAGATAAATATAACTAGGATCTAAAATCCATCTTTGGCGCCAGAAAGTCAACTGGGAGACGATGACCTAGACCTCTCACGAACACAATGCATCATCCACCATGCGCTTCATCCTATGGTACCTGTCCTTGACCTGTGGGGGTGATACACCCAGCCCAGGTGGGGTTGGCCGAGGCCCAACAAATTAGGGTTGCCTGGAGCCCAACAGTTCATTATGCACACCCAACTCAGGGAAAGGCCCAATCGCCCCAAAAGACTAGTCCAATGGGGGAAGGGTGGCTCTCCCTTTAAAGTGGCTTCCTCCTCCCATGTTAAGCGAGGTGGGATAATTCTGCGGCTCACACGGTCGCTGTCCGACTACAATTGGGCCAACTGGGCCAATTGCGTCTTTGCCAACGGGTAATAGTAGAGGATGTCCTCATCATTCCCACCTTCTTAAAATGGGCCCTAGCTCTGATACCAGATGATACACCCAGCCCAGGTGGGGTTGGCCGAAGCCCAACAAATTAGGGTTGCCCAGAGCCCAATAGTTCATAATGCACACCCAACATAGGGAAAGGCCCAATCGCCCCAGAAGACTAGTCCAATGGGGGAAGGGTGGCTCTCCCTTTTAAAGTGGCTTCCTCCTTTTCTACATGGTTAATGGCAATCATAGCATGACTAGTTTCCTCAGAATCACTGGCTGAAGAGTACTCACCATTGTCACGTATACGCAAGGTACGCTTGTTTGGGCAGTCCCGAATTATGTGCCCAAACCCTCTGCAACGATGGCACTGAATATCCCGTGTATGTCCTATGGAAGAAACGGTGCCTTTGGCAGAGGGCGCCGCTGGCTTGGTCGTCCCTATGCGCGGTGTAGTGTTAGGCGTAAAAGGTGCAGGGCTGGAAGGAGTTGAGCTATGTGTCGAACCCTGGCCTGCAAAAGAGTTAGTATATGTCTTTGATCATCATCCCTGCACTTCACGTTCAGCTTTGCAAGCATATTCAAACAATGTGGTTATATCAAAATAATCCTTATAATCAAGTATATCCTGAATTTCCCTGTTCAAACCACCACAAAAACGCGCCATAGCAGCGTCATCCGACTCAACCAAACCACAACGAAGCAAACCCTTTTGTAACTCCTGGTAATATTCCTCAACAGATTGTGAACCTTGTTGAAAACGCTGCATTTTGTTAAGCAAATCACGGGCATAATAGGAAGGAACAAATCTATGGCGCATGGCAGTTTTTAATTGGGTCCAAGTAGTGACACTGTTAATGGGAAGTTTTTGTTTATACTCACACCACCAAATTAAAGCAAAATCAGTAAATTCATTAATGACAGCCTTCACTTGGCTATTAGTAGGAATATCATGGCATGAAAATTTCTGTTCTACCTCCAATTCCCAATCAAGATATGCAGCAGGATCATATTTACCATTAAAAGATGGAATTTTAAATTTAATCTTAGCAAATGAGTCATTAGGGGGATGACGAACCACACGGCGTGCACGACCACGGCGATCTCCATCGTCCTGCTCAGTGTCACCACCGTAGTCCTGCTCCATCTTTGTGGTCAACGCATCAAGGCGTGCCAGGATGGTGTCGAGTGTGGTGCGAGTCGCCGTTTGAGCAAGGTCAAGTTGGTTGAAACGCGCGGTCGTCGAAGTGACCATTGAATCAAACTGTTCATGCATCGTCCTAATGTCAGCAGCAAGTCCATCAACTTGTCCCCTTACTTCCTGCAACTTGACATCCACCGTGTTGTATGCTCCTGCCATAGTTAGCGCAAACACCAAAACAACAAAAGGAGAAAAAAACCGACGACAACAGGGGAATGGTGGTGACAACTCGCTCAATGGAATGCTATTATCAAGTTCTTATCCGTTCTTACCAAGCCATAGGGGTGAACTACAACCAACAAGTGGAACCGGTGAAAGATTGGATGAGCGATTGCCTGGAGAAACAGAAACCTGCTCATCGTAGAAATATGTGGAGTTCTGGGTAGGCAGCACTCAAGTCAAGGATTAGCACGATCAAACAATAATGCAAAGTTGAATTATAGTGCAAAACACGAAACTATATTGCTGGCCACAAGTGCAAAGGACAGATGGGAAAAAAACTGCGGCAACGCAGAATTACCGATGAAGGCTAGCAAGAGTGTGCAGAAAACTTCCCAGCGCCGGTACACTGCCTTAACAATTTTTTTATTTTTTTTGGAGCGATCACCCGGCGCTACGTAGGGTGACCTGTATAGAACTTTTCGAGAGCTTTCCGGAAAAAAAAGTGCACTGAAATCGGAGTTCCGAGCGAAAAGTTATGGCCGTTTTACTATAGGACGTCCGAATCGGCAGGAATTTTCGAACGAAAACGACCGAGATGAAACAACCGCTTTGTATCCTTTCCCCTTTCTTTTTTTGTTTGTTCTCTGGTTCTGTCCTTTCTGTTTCTTTTTCTTTTTGTTCTTTTTTTTGTTTTTGTTTTTTTTTACGTAACCGAAGGAGAAAAACAAGGAAGCGGCGTTGACTCGTTTTGTGGCATGATCAAACGGGAGATGGTGGCAGCGCACTAGGGTTTGAATGGTGGAAGAAAGAAGGATGGTGAAAAAACACAATGCAACCAGCAACAAATGACGCGAAAGCACACAAATTCAATAATGCAGATTATTGGAAGAAAGTGCGAGGCTCAAAAAGGTGCTGGGATATGGTCTAACCTGAATTTTTATGTGGTTTTGGGGACTGTAGGAGAAAAAACACTCGATAAACTCACCGATCAACCTGGAAATCGGATACCACTTGATATAGCTGAAATGCCCGATCTTCTGGTGAGTGGAGATAATTCCGATTTGGCGGAAGATGACCCTTGCGATCCGACTACGATGAGCAAGCCTGAGGCGCCAATGCAATCGCTGAACCAACTCCCTGTGGTTACTGACCTTGCTGATGCGAGATCGGCCTGATCATGAAGATTGTTTCCTGTGCGCAATCGAAGAACAGACAAGAAAAAGATGCGAGCAATCTAATTTATTACTCGAGATTGGAGTTCTGAATACATGAAGACAGCGATGATTTGCGCGTGTTCGAGAGTAGCTAAAGCTAACATAAAACAAAACTCGAAGAACAAAGGAGGCACAGTTCCTTGATAAATAGAGGGGGCACAGCCCCTAGTGGCGGCCAACCCTAGGTCGTCCACTATGGGCCGCAGTTGGGCTGGTTTTCTATTCTTCTAGGCCCTCATTCTTCAGTAGCATGACGAAGTTAAGATCTCTGGCACGGGCCCAAGTGATTGGCCCAGCTAATGAAGGAAGTGGCGCTTGATGTGGAGGTGCTGCTGGTGTAGTCGTACTCATCTTGCAGGTGATGTCCTCATCATCCTCCCCTTCTTGAAGTGAAGTCGTCCTCGATGGCAACTCCTCATCCTCGGCCATATATGGATTCAAATCTGCAACATTAAAACATGGTTGCCCAAACGTGACTTAGCTTTCTAGCAAGTAGTGCAACATGCAACAAGACGCTCAACATCACGACGCATCCGAGACCAAAAGAAGTGTGCGGCCAGCACCTCATGTGTCTTGTAAACGCCAAAGTGCCCCATGAGACCGCCTCCATGAGCTTCCTGCAGCAACAAAAGACGAACCGAGCTTGCTGGAATACACAGCTTGTTAGCGCGGAACAAAAATCCATCCTATATGTGAAATTTTCCCCAGGGTTTGCCATCCTTATAATGTATAAAGATATCTTTAAAATCAGCATCATCCACATATTGATCTTTCACAGTTTGCAAGCTAAAGATTCTAAATTCTAACTGTGAAAGCATGGTATATCTACGGGACAACGCATCAGCAATAACGTTTTCCTTCCCGTTCTTGTGTTTAATGATGTAAGGAGAGGACTCGATGAATTCTACCCAACTAGCATGACGACGGTTCAGATTTGTTTGGGTACAAATATGTTTTAAAGCCTCATGATCAGAATGAATTATAAACTCACGAGGCCAAAGGTAGTGCTGCCATGTTTGCAAAGTGCAAACTAAAGCATAAAGTTCCTTATCATATGTAGAATATCTCAAGCTAGCGTCGCTTAATTTTTCACTGAAATAAGCAACCGGTTTTCCTTCTTGTAACAAAACAGCACCTAACCCAATACCACTAGCATCACATTCAAGTTCAAACACTTTCTGAAAGTCGGGCAATTGTAAGAGGGGAGCATGGGTTAACTTATCTTTCAAAGTGTTGAAAGCCTCTTCTTGTGGGGGGTCCCAAGCAAAAGACACACCTTTCTTTGTGAGTTCGTGCAAAGGGGCAGCAATGGAGCTAAAATCATGCACAAAATGGCGGTAAAATCCTGCAAGTCCAAGACAACTCTGAATTTGCGTGACCGTCGTTGGTGTAGGCCAGTCCTGAATGGCTTCAACCTTGCTGCTATCCACCTCAATGCCCTGTGGAGTAACCACATAACCAAGAAACGAGACACGTTGCGTGCAAAATGTGCACTTTTCCATGTTACCAAACAAGCGAGCAGCACGCAAAGCATCAAAAACAGCACACAAATGTTCTAAATGCTCCTCTATAGACTTGCTGTAAATAAGGATATCATCGAAATAAACAACAACAAACAAACCTATGAAGGCCCATAGAACTTCGTTCATTAAACGCATAAAGGTGCTGGGAGCATTAGTCAATCCAAATGGCATAACCAACCATTCATATAAACCAAATTTCGTTTTAAAAGCCATTTTCCATTCATCACCGAGTTTCATTCTAATCTGATGGTAACCGCTACGCAAATCAACCTTAGAGAAAATAACGACACCACTAAGCTCATCTAACATATCATCAAGGCGTGGAATAGGATATCGATAACGAACTATAATGTTATTAATAGCACGACAATCTACGCACATACGCCATGACCCATCTTTCTTTGGAACGAGTAAAACAGGAACCGAGCAAGGGCTAAGAGACTCACGAATGTAACCTTTATCAAGCAGCGTCTGCACCTGGCGCTGGATCTCCTTCGTCTCATCTGGATTTGTATGGTACGGGGCGCGGTTCGGAAGAGAAGCGCCAGGGATGAGATCGATCTGATGCTTAATGCCACGGAGCGGAGGAAGACCCGGTGGTAAGTCCGTAGGTTAATGTTGGGGACTTGTTCTCAAATGCTTCGAGTTAAGAACAAGGCAACACAGAAAATGTTAAATGTTAAAGTCCTTTGACTTGAAGGAGGTAAAAGTACAAGCGTGACACAAAAGCAAATGCTAAGTCAGCGTGAACAGTACGGGAGCACTGTTCATCTATTTATAGGCACGGGACGTAGCCCATGTGAAATTACACCCATGCCCTTTACATTTGCTAATGATTCTATAGTAATCCATCAAGGTCTAAATAGCCTTTTCCCTTTTAAGTAGGTTTCCTTTTCTGCTGTCTTGCCGAAGCTTCCCTATGCATAGCTTCGGCTCTTGCGCCAACCTTCGTATTCTTTGTGCTTCTTCACACTGTGGTTCGTTTTTGAGCCTTCGAAGGTCCGACTCCGAAGGTACCTATTCATGTATTATACTCCAGAAACATTGTTAAATCATGTTTTTGAGGACCTTCGGAAGACGAAGGCCCCCAACAGTAGCCCCTCGCAAGGTTAATTTGTTAGAATAACGAATTCAGATTGCGATATGGACGAAGGCCCTAAGCCGAATGTCCGAAAAAACACCTTCCCTTTGCTAGAATAGCAACAGTCAATGACAGTCAGGGCCCTCCAACTTGGAGCGCGCTAGGCGTATAAATAGGAACTCACCCCGAGCACATTTGATACGCCTACTTTGCTTTGCTTGATTTCTTAGCTCTTGCTTTCCATTAGTTGCTTTGTTTCTTAAGTTTTCTGAGCTTCTGAGCTTTGGATTTGAAGGACATATTTTTGTCAGTTCCTGAAGATAAAATGTCTCAAGACAAGAAGACAGTTGGTGAAGCAAAGCTAACCGAAGAGGAGAAGCTTCTTAAGGAAAAAACCGCTGGATTTGTCGAGTCAATTGCAAAGACCAACACAGAAAAGATTATGAAAGAAATTCTAGAAGGCTTATCTGAAGATACCGATGACAACGATAGTTATGATGTGGAAAAGTGGGGGCAAAGACTCCGAAGATCGGCCCTGGCGACCAAGTCACACAGTCTTCGGAAAATCGACTATCAAGCAAAGTCATCTTGATAACATGAGAGGAAGGTATTTTCGAGACATATCCATCGTGAGTGCTGACAACGGAGACAGGACTGCTCCTGCTCCTGAAGAGAACGAAGTCGTAATCTATCGAAGCTTCTTCAAGGTTGGGCTTCGATTCCCCTAAGCAGATTTGTTGTTGAGGTCTTAAAGATATATGAGATTTTCCTTCACCAAATTACTCCCGAAGCAATTATCAGAATGGGGATCTTCGTCTGGGCCGTGAGGAGTCAAGGTTTGAAGCCAAGTGCAAAATGTTTCTGCAGCATGCATGAACTTTCGTATGAGACGAAGGCCTGGGGTAAGGAACAGTATCATAACAATTTTGGTTGCTATAGCTTCGTTGCTCACTCAGGCTCAAGTTTCCCAGTACCAACATTTCGAAAAAAATGGCCCGGAGACTGGATGAAAGAATGGTTCTATGTGAAGAATGATTTAAAAGCAAGAGAACATATTACAAAGATCATTATGCGCCCCATTTGGTCCTGCTTCGGCCTCTGGAAACCGAAGGTAGAGATTGATTAGGAAGTCGAAGCATGCCAAAGGGCCTTCAGCACAGTCTGCGCATTTATTGGGACAAGGGACTTAGTCCAAGAGCACGTGGCCTTCAGAATATGGCCACTGATAGACAACTGGGAGATGCCAAAAGAGACCATCAGCAACAGTAACGAAGGTGGTTTGGTTCGAGTGAAATATACCTTGAGGTTTGGAGACCAATTTATCGAACCAGACGATGACTGGCTGACATGTGTTGAGAACACCAGCGATGAACTACTTGGAGCCTACTCCAAGTCTGAAGATAACGCATTATCTACGGCCTTCGGGAGCCGAAAGAAGAAGAGGCTAAATAGAGTTTTTTGATGCCATCGGATTTATGTATCTTGACAACCGCTACCCGCCAAAGGGACAAAAGAGAAAGAGTGTAACTTCCGAGAAAGATGCTGCTTTAGCTGCTCCAAGCGAGCCCACTGCCAAAGAGGAAGAAGGTGAAGGTTCTTACTCACCGACCGCGCTACATTGAACCGGTCAAAGTGCCCGAATTTGGCGGTGAGACCTCTTCAGCTGTTGAAGCTAAAGATCCTGTGCTTACACAGAAGATTGAAGAGCCGGCTGCAATGCCGAAGGCATCTTCAGCCAAAATAGCTGAGCCGAAGGCCGATAATATTAAAGAGATAGGGGTCGAAGGAACAAAGATATTAGAAGTTCAAAGCCCTTCGGCAGAAGTGACAGTGCCGAAGGCACAAAAAGGTCTTACAGCGACCCCCAAGAGGAAAAGGATGGTCAACGTACTAGATGCGCTGGAGACGATAAAGACTTCAAGCTCTACTATAGGGAAAACTACCGAAGCTTCAAAAGCGCAAACTGAGATGAAAATAACTGAAGCCGAGGCTGCAAAGAGCCAGGCCGAGACTAAAGCTAGGCCTTCAGAGCCCACCAAGGAGAAATACATGGAAACCGGAGAAAAGGAAACAGAAAAAGAAGTTGTAGAACAAATTCTGCCTGAAAAATCTGCCACTCCTACTCCCGAAGCATCCTCCGAAATTCTTGATTATATTGTACGACATGCTTCGGGAAAAAGGTTATCTGAAGAAAAAAAAGCGAGAAGCTCAATACTATGCCAGAAACTAAAATATCCAAAGGGGGCATTGATATTCAACGGCAGCGGAGAAGAAGATTTCTTGTGTTGTCTCCCAGACAGCAAGGAGATTTTTGTCTGCCGGGAGATGAGCAGAAGCTTCGGATTCCCGACACTGGAAGTCAGGCTTTCGGCGCTATCGAAAGATGAGTTGGCAGATAGCTTAGAATACAATAGTTTAAAGGTGTGAGACTAAAATTTTTTGTATTTAAAAATGAAAATTTTTGTTTATTTGCTTATGCTTAATACTGCACTTCTTTTGCAGGGCCTGATTCTTAGCAATGCCCTTAGGGCACAGAAAAGTGCCGAAGACGAAGGATGCACTATAGCTTTGAACAACCTTCGTTCCGAAGTAATTGAACTAAGGAACAAAGGTCTTGAAAAAGATAGAATATTAAACTCATTGGTAAACAAAATAAAAGAAGACAAAGCTACTTCCGAAGCCCAAGCTGAAGCCCAGAAATGCGAAATTGAGAACCTTTGGAAGCAGCTAACTGAAGCAGAATTGAAATGTGCTATTGCCGAAGCTGACCGAGACACCAGAGATTACTGGAAAAATTATTGGGAAAAAACAGTTGTAGAACTCCGCTCTTCAAAACAAAGATGTTACAAAAAATTTGTAGAATGTGTGGAAAAGATAAAAACTAGCTTCGCCAATGTTGGCGCATATTCAAGTGAAGACAACTTCGTACGGGGCGATCCCGAGGGGCCAATTGAGTGGATCAGCAGCGAGGCCGAAGCCTTTGAGGAGATATTAAATGACCGTGGGGACGTCTGTGCCTTCTCAGGCGCGAGGGGAATTGCGGCTATTTTGGAGAAGTCAGGTTGCGATCATGTGAAAACTTTGGCCCAAGCCGAAGCTACTTTATCTATAGATGACACGAAGGACCCCTCGGCCGAAGCGAGCTTAGTTGGTGGAAAATTCTTTACTGACATCTGGGAAAATGGCGGCCGAGGGATGGCCCACGAAATAATAAAAAAGAGCGAAAAAGATACTCACGATGCAAGGGAAGCAACGAAGGCAGCTGAAAAGGCTGTGGAACTCGAAAAGCGGATAGGTATTGCTTAATAGCTTTTAACTTTATTATTTTTTTGCAACTTCGAATCTTATTTATGTTTTCTACTGCAGCCAAATTATCTCCTCCATAGAGCCCTTCGAGTCATTGATCGAGCCAGAGGCAAAGGAACCAGTAGAAATCATTAATATGGCCGAAAGCATTTTGGACGAAGTCGTTACTCAACTGCTGACCGAAGCTGCGGACGAAGTTTTGAAGGAAGAATAATAGATATTGTAAAAACATTGTTAGAATACCAATGTAACATTTGCAGGACTATGCTTGTAATATTTGGCGCTCATGAGTTTTTAATGTAATGTATTAATGGCTTTGTAATTCATTTCTTTGCGATGCATGAAACTTTTATTGTACATGTCGTTTTTGAGCCTTCGGCGAAAAAACACCTTCCCTCTTTTTCATGCTTTGTAAAGAAGAATTTTTATGCTTCGTGAAAAATCCTCCAATCGTCGCAGAAACATTAATGCTTCGTCAACAATAAACTTTTTCCTCCACTTTAGAGCTGATAAAGTTGTATCTCTTCGAAACTTATTTTGTGCCTTAGCACAATTTCACTTTTTCGAAGCATTCTCCGAATGTCAACATTGTATCCCATTGTTGTGTCATTGATGAAATATGATGTATGATGTTATGTTATGCGAATGATGTGATGATGTTATGCTATGCAAAATGATATTTGTGCCGAAGATACACACACATCCCCACTGTAGGATACAAAATCTCTTTGCCGTTTATTTTTCGGCTTCACCGCTTATTTTTCGGTGTATCAGCGTTGACTTTTCGCTGTAAGTTCTGCATTCCCTTAGGAACGTCTTTTGAACTTCTTCGCCTTCTATTTCGGCGGTATTCGCGTTGACTTTTCGCGCTTCGCCTTATATTTCGGCGGAATCAGCGTTGACTTTTCGCTGTAAGCTCTACATTCCCTTTGGAACGACTTTTGAGCAGAAAACTTACACTGCGCTCGTTTAGGAACGACTTTTTGTAGCTTTGGCAAACTTACGCTGCGTTCCGTAGAACGACTTTTTGTAGCTTCGGAAATTCATTGTGATGTACTTTTTTAGCCGCGCATTCTCTTAGGAACGACTTTTTGTGCTTCGGCGATTTTTTAGACTCCATAAGTCTGTGGAGAAAACATATTTTCACTATGGCAAAAATGAAGCTACTACAAGGAATTGAAAACGACGAGAAAACTAAGTTTTCAACAATTGTTCCTTAGTAAGAAAGAAAATGACAATAACTGTAAAAACTGTTTTAGGGGTAGGATATCTCTTTAGTAGATATGCTTCGGTTCTGGCATAGTACTGTTGACTGTGCGAGCTTCGGACTCCTCCCTGAAGTCTCTCTGCTGATGGGTCTGTTGACTCCCTTCTGGCTGTTGACCGCGTGAATATGCAGGTTGTGGTGGTGGCGGAGGTGGGAGTTGTGGCCAGGTTGCCTGTGGCTGACTAGCCGAAGCAACAGACGCTACAGGATGGTTATCTACATACTCTGGTATGTAGGGTGAATGGTACGAAGCAGTATGCATGACCTGCTTCGGCTGGTTCTGCTGAGCTGCAGCTTCTGCTATTTCCTTCTGTTTCTGAATGGTGATATGGCACATGCATCCTAGTAGTATGGCCCTTGTCCTCACCACAAAATAAGCAATAAATTTTCCTGGGTTGATCCCCAAACCTTCCTCCAAAGCCCTTGGAACAAAGCCATCTTGACAACATGAGGGGGAGATACTTTCGGGATATGTCTATTGTGAGGGCTGACGATGGAGAGAAGACTTGTCCTACTCCAGAGGAGAATGAAGTCGTGATCTTTCGAAGCTTTTTCAAGGCTGGGCTTCGGCTCCCTCTGAGCAGCTTCGTAGTCGAGGTTTTGAAGATATTCCAGATTTACCTTCACCAGATTACCCTCGAAGTCATTATAAGAATGGGAATCTTCGTATGGGCTGTGAGGAGTCAGGGCTTGGTTAAAGAACAGTATCATAACAGTATCATAACAAGGAAAATTTCTGCAGTATACATGAACTGCTATATGAGACGAAGCCCTGGGGTAAAGAACAGTATCATAACAATTTCGGCTGCTATAGCTTCGTTGCCCGTTCTGGCTCAAGCTCCCCAGTACCGACTTTTTGGAAGAGATGGCCCGGAGACTATACGAAAGAATGGTTCTATGTAAAAAATGACTTAAAGGCACGGGAAGACATTAAAGAGATAATCATGCGCCCTATCTGGCAACGCTTCGGGCTCCGGAAACCGAAGGTAGAAATTCACGAAGCGGCCGAAGAATGTCGCAAGGCCTTTGGCTTAGTCCGCTCTTTCATCGGGACAAGGGACTTAGTTCAAGAGCACGTGGCCTACAGAATATGGCCATTGGTAGCCAACTGGGAGATGCCAAAAGAATCCATCAGCAATCCCCACGAAGGCGGTTTGGTTCGACTAAAATATACCTTTAGGTTTAGAGACCAGTTTATCGAGCCAGACGATGACTGGCTGAAAAGCGTCAAAGCTACAAGCGATGAGCTGCTTGGGCTGTACTCCAGAGCAGAAGATAACGCATTATCTGCGACCTTCGGGAATCGGAAAAAAAAGAGACTAAACAGAGTTTTTGATGCTCTTGGATTCATGTATCCTGACTACCGTTACCCGCCCCGGGGGCAAAAAAGAAAAAGTGGAGGTTCCAGGAGAGATGATGTTTCAGCCACTCCGAGTGAGCCTGTGCCGAAGAGGAAAAGGGTGAAGGTCCTTACTCATCGACCGCGCTATATTGAACCGGCCACAGTGCCAGAATTTGGTGGTGAGACCTCTTCGGTGACCGAAGGCAAGAAACCTGCGATTACGCAGAAAATTGAAGAATCGACTGTATCGCCGAAGGCATCATCAGCCAAATCAGATGAGTCGAAGGCCATTAACATTGAAGAGATGAAGGTTGAGAAAACAAGGATATAGAAGTAATAAGTCCTTCGGCAGAGGTGACAATGCCGAAGGCACAAAAGGATCTTTCAACGACTCCCAAGAGGAAGAGAATGGTCAACGTATTAGATGTGCTAGAAACAATAAAATCTTCAAGCTCTACTCCAAAGAAAGCTGCCGAAGCTTCGGAAACACAAATTGAGGCCGAAGCTGCCAAGATCCAAGTCGAGACCGCAGCTGGGCCTTCAGAGCCCGCCAAGGAGAAATCCTTGGAAATCGGAGAAAAGACGGAGAAAGAAGCTGCAGAAGTAATTCTAACTGGAAAAACCGCCATTCCTATTCCTGAAGCATCATCTGAAGCTCCTGATTATATTATACGACATGCTTCGGGAAAAAGATTATCTGAGAAAGAAAAGCGAGAGGCTCAATTCTATGCTCAAAGATTGAAATATCCAAAGGGGGCACTGGTATTCAACGGCAGCGGGGAAGAAGACTTCTTGTATTGTCTCCCAGACAGCAAAGAGATTTCTGTCTGCCGAGAGATGGGCAAGAGCTTTGGGTTCCCGACACTAGAAGATGGGCTCTCAGTGTTATCAAAAGATGAGTTGGCCGACAGCTTAGCATACAATAGTTTAAAGGTGAGAAAATGAGATTTTTGTATTTAAAAACAAAATTTCCATTTGCTTACGCTCAATACCGCATTTTTTGCAGGGCCTTATCCTTAGCAACGCCCTCAGGGCGCAAAAAGGTGCTGAAGATGAAGGGTATACCATAGCCTTAAACAACCTTCGTTCCGAAGTAATTGAACTAAGGAACGAAGGTCTTGAAAAAGATAAAATATTAAACTCATTGTTGAACAAAATAAAAGAAGACGAAGTTGCTTCCAAAGCCCAAGCTGAAGCTCAGAAATACGAAATCGAAGATCTTCGGAAACAGCTATTCGAAGCTAAAGAAAAATGTGGTCTTGCAGAGGCTGATCGAGATATTAGTGTATCTTGGAGGAACCACTTACAAAAAACAGTTGATGAACTTCGTGCATCCAAGGAGAGGTGCTATGAAAAGTCTATAGAGTGTGTTAAGAAAATAAAAACTAGCTTCGCCAATGTTGGCGCATTCTCTAACGAAGACGACTTCGTAAGGGGTGATCCTGAAGGCCCAATTGATTGGATCAGCAACGAAGCTGAAGCTTTTGAGGAAGTTTTGAGTGGTCGCGGGGATATCTGCGCTTTCTCGGGTGCCAGGGGAATCGCAGCTATTTTAGAGAAGTCAGGTTGCGACCATGTGAAAGCTTTGGCTCAAGCCGAAGCTACTTTATCTATTGAAGATACAAAAGATCCCTCGGCCGAAGCAAGCTTAATTGGCGGAAAATTCTTTACTGACATCTGGGAGAATGGTGGCCGAGGGATGGCACAGGAGATGATAAAAAAGAGTGAAAAAGATTCCCATGATTCAAAAGAAGCGACGAAGGCAGCTGAGAAAGCGGCGGAACTTGAGAGGCGGATAGGTATTGCTTAATAACTTTTTAACTTTATTTACTAATTTTGCGACTTTGGACTTATTTACGTTTTATATCGTAGCTGAACTATCTCCTCCTCCAGAGCCCTTCGAGTCGATGGCCAACCCAGAAGTAGAGAAAGAAGATGAAGTCACTAAAGTGGCCGAAGTTATTTTGGACGAAGCTGTTAATCGACTGCTGAACGAAGCTGCGGAAGCAGTTTTAAAAGAAGAATAGCTTTTATTGTAAAAACATTTGGAATGTAACATTTGCTGAACAAAGTGCGTAATATTTTTATAATTTTGAATGTAATATTTAAGCTGCTTGTAACTGAATTCTTTACGATGCATGAAACTCTACGTACATACCGTTTTTGAGCCTTTGGCGAAAAAACACCTTCCCTTCTTTTCATGCGTTGTGAAGAATATCCATATTTCGTAAAAACATCCAATCTTCGTAAAATCATTATGCTTCGTAAGCAATAGATCTCCATTTCATTTAGAGTTTGACGAAGCTATGCTTCTTCAATACTTATTTTGTGCCTTGGCACTGCTTCTTCGAAACAATCTCCGAAGATCAACATTGAATCCCCTTCTTGCGCCATTGATGCAATATGATGTATGATGTTATGCTATGAAAAATGATGTAATGATGTTATGCTATGCAAAATGATATTTGTGCCGAAGATACACACACATTCCCTCAGTAAAGCACACAATCTTTTTGCTGTTTATTTTTCGGCTTCACTGCTTATTTTTCGATGTATCAGCGCTGACTATTCGCTGTAAGCCTGCCTTAGGAGCTTCTTCGCCTTTTACTTCAGCGGTATTCGCGTTGACTTTTCGCGCTTCGCCTTTTACTTCGGCGGAATCAGCGTTTATTTTTCGCTGTAAGCTCTGCATTCCCTTTGGAACGACTTTTGAGCAGAAAACTTACACTGCGCTCCCTTAGGAACAACTTTTTGTTGCTTCGGGAAACTTACGTTGCGTTCCTTAGAACGACTTTCTATTGCTTCGGCAAAACTTGTAATGTGATTGTGAACCCCGCGCTCTCTTGAGCAACTTTCGTGCTTCACTAACTTTTTGGACTTCGTGAGTCTGTAAAAGAGATACATTTCCACTATGGCCAAAATGAAGCTATTACAAGGAATTGAAAACTGACAGGAAAAACTTAGGCTTTTAACGATTGTTCTCTATTAAAAAAGAAAAATGATAACGAATGCCAGAACTATTTCAGAAGTAGGATATCTTCTAGTAGATGTGCTTCGATTCTGGCACAATACTGTTGACTGTGCGAGCTTCGGACTCCTCTCTGAAGTCTCGTTGCTGATGAGTGTGCTGGCTCCCTTCTGGCTGCTGGCCTCGTTGCAATGGTGGTGGAGGTGGAGGCTGTTGCCAAGATGCCTGAGGTTGGCTTGCCGAAGCAACAGAGGCTGCAGGATGGTTACCCACATACTCTGGAATGTACAGTGAGTGGTACGAAGCAGTATGCATGACTTGCTTTGGCTGGCTCTGTTGGGCTGCAGCTTCTGCTATCTCTTTCTGATTCTTGATGGTAACGTGGCACATCCTTGTAGTGTGGCCCTTGTCCTCACCACAGAATAGACAATAAATTTTCCTGGGCTGATCCCCAAACCTTCCTCCGAAGCCCCTAGCGCCTCTGCCCCTTGGAGCTGGGGGCCGAGGATAGCTCTGTTGCTGCCCCGAAGCCTGGGAAGAATATTGTGGCCTCTGTTGTTGACTTCCCCTATCGTCATTCTGAGTGGAATGAATTGATCTGACATGCCTAGGGTGGATTCTCCCTCCGAAGCACCTGGCCATTTCGGAGAACCTGTAAGCTTCCTCCCTTCTCTGTCGAAAATCATTGTCAGCGCGGATGTATTCATCCATCTTCTGAAGCAGCTTCTCCAGGGTTTGAGGGGGTTTCCTGGCGAAGTATTGGGCTGAAGGTCCTGGCCGAAGCCCCTTAATCATGGCCTCAATGACAATTTCATTGGGCACTGTTGGCGCTTGTGCCCTCAGACGCAAGAACCTACGGACATACGCCTGGAGATATTCCTCTTGATCTTGCGTGGACTAGAACAAGGCTTGAGCGGTAACCGGCTTCGTCTAAAACCCTTGAAAACTAGTGACCAGCATGTCCTTCAGCTTCTGCCATGATGTGATTGTTCCTGGCCGAAGAGAGGAGTACCAAGTTTGTGCAACATTTTTTACTGCCATGACGAAGGATTTCGCCATGACTGCAGTGTTGCCACCATACGAAGATATAGTTGCTTTGTAGCTCATCAGAAACTGCTTCGGATCTGAGTGTCCGTCAAACATGGGGAGCTGGGGTGGCTTGTAAGATGGGGGCCAGGGCGTAGCCTGCAGTTCTGCTGACAGAGGAGAAGCATCATCAAAAGCAAAATTTCCATGATGGAAATCCTCATACCAGTCATCCTCGTTGAAGAAGCCCTCTTGGTGCAGCTCTCTGTGGTGGGGCCTTCGATTCTGCTCATCTTGAGCAAGATGACGCACTTCTTCGGTAGCTTCGAGAATCTGCCTTTGCAGGTCAGCTAACCGAGCCATCTTCTCCTTCTTCTTCTGTACCTGCTGATGAAGCATCTCCATATTCCTGATTTCTTGGTCCAACTCATCCTCTTGTGGTGTTGGACTAGTGGCCTTCCTCTTCTGGCTTCGGGCCTCCCGAAGAGAAAGGGTCTCCTGGTTTGGGTCCAGCGGCTGCAGAGTGGCAGCCCCTGTTGCCGAAGCTTTCTTTAGCGGCATGACGAAGGTCGATGCTTGCCGAAGGTGGTCGAAAAAGGGTTCACCGGAGGTGGGCGCCAATGTTGGGGACTTGTTCTCAAGTGCTATGAGTTAAGAACAAGGCAACACAAAAAACGTTAAGGGTTAAAGCCCTTCGTCCTTCGAAGCATTATTTCCCTTAGGATATAATGACTTTCGGACGAAGGTAATGAAGGACTTACCTTCATCAACATAACATATAGAGATGAAGAAAGAATCACATAAAACATAAAAGATAATATAAACAGTCATATATTATTATTATCTCATTTCTATTTTATTACTATGGAAAAATAGAAATAATATCAAATTACAAGTGTACCTTCGACTTGAAAGAAGGTAAAAGTACCAGCGTGACGCAAGGATCAATGCCTAGTCCGCCTGAACAGTACGGGGTCACTGTTCATCTATTTATAGGCACGGGACGCAGCCCATGTAAAATTACACTCATGCCCTTTACATTTGCTAATAACTCTATAGTAATCCATCGAGGTCTAAATAGCCTTTTCATCTTTAAGTCGGTTTTCCTTTTCTGCTATCATGACGAAGCTCTCCTGCGCACAACTTCGGCTTCGCGCTATCCTTCGTACTCCTTCTTGTGCTTCTTCACGCTGTGGTTTCAACTCAAGTCCGAAGGTACCTGTTCATGCATTATACTTCCAGAAACATTGTTAAATCATGTTTTTGAGGACCTTCGGAAGCCGAAGGCCGCCAACATTAAGTATTTCCAAAGGTTTCATTTTATTTGATTTATCTCTTTTGTGAAGCCATTTTCTTTAGTTAATGGAATCTTTCCCTAAAATAATCTATTTTTGTGTGTGCATTTCCTTTATGTTAATATTATTTTATAGATTTAGTATAATTTTTAGGAATTTAATCTATATTATATATATTACCTAAAAAGAAGAAGGCATAAGGGATTGAATGAAACACAAAAGAATGAGTCGCTCGGCCATTTTTTTAGAACTGTCCGTGCACTCCTCTGTGAGAAAGCATGTGGGTCCCATTCTTCTCTCTCTTTCTTGTGGGTCCATGCTGTCAGTTTCTATTTATTTCTTTCTCTTCTCATCGTTCCTTCTCCATTTATCCATGAAACTATTGCCACATAAAACACATCGGCCCCTTCGTCTTCTCCAGTGCTGGCGTTTCTTGATCCCTCCCCTGCTCTACCATTTAATGGCGCCGCTCCATCCATTCCTCCCCGCTCGACACCGTTTGATCTCCCCTGTTCTTCTCCCTCCTCATTTATTTTCATGTACGCACATTACCTTGATCCGTGCATCCGTGTGCGCCAGCCTGTTGCCGCCTCCAAGCGCTCGCGTTGCGCCGACGACCCAGCTTTACCGCCCCCACTCATGGAGAGCACGCCGCGACCCTTCCTCTCCATCACGTGCCACCACTACTACACGATCCCTTCTTCCCTAATTAGTGCCGATGGTTTCTTCTCTGGTCATTAAGGGTGGCCGCCCTTCTCCTTCATCTGATCAGCGCCGGTTACTCACTCCCTTGCCTATAAATCGAGGCTGCAGCCGTGCCAAAGCAGTGCCCCACCTCTTGTACCTTTCCTCGACCCCTCTGATGTGCTGCTCTGTGCAGCCGTCGTGCAGCTATCTCGTCGCCAGTGTGCCCGATCCGCCATCGTCATCATCGACGCACCTCGTTGGAGCTCCGCCCCTTTGCCGATGTGCCCTCGCTGCCTTGCCATGACCGGAACTCCGCCACCGCTCGTCATCATATCCATGCTAATGTGCTGCCCCGACGCACGCCAAGCTGCTGCTTACGCCTAGCTACTAGCGCCATCCTCTTCGGAGAACCGACCCGAGCCCTTGCCCTCAGTGTGTAGTCGCAAACCGAGCCCCATGAACAATGCTTTGAAGATCCCTCTCTCATGCGCATCGAACTCACCTCGCCTAGAGTGTGCTACATGCTTACCGAAGCTCGTCATGTCCGAATTTCATGTCAAGGCCACCCACTTCATTGCGATTGAAGCTGCAACTCACTGCTCTACTACACGAATGTGAAGAAGGTGAAAATTGTCCGCTACACCCTAAAGTCTAGTCACAAATTCATAAAATTTCTTGTGATGATTTTTATAATATTTGTATTTGAGATTCAAATCGACTAGTGATGGTTTTATTAGTTTCATAAATTTGATCTAAATGCTTCAAAATCAGAATTTACGACTGTTCACATGTTTTCGTAATTTAAATCTGATTTGTGACTGCTATAATTGATTTGCGTGGTTTCCTAATTAAGAAGTTAAAAAGAATTGTAGATCACCTTTTATTAATCATACATACTAGATAAATAATTAAAATTACCTTTTTTTGATTTAGATTTATATACAAGTATTTCATAGTTAAATACATGTATGCTAGATAGGGATTTCTGTTAAGATTAAAATAGCTTAATTATGGGCCTTCATAACAAAAATAATAGATTATCTATCGATGAACATAATTTTCTTTTAGTGAATTAGATCATTTGTTTCTAAATTAGAACTAAAGATAATTAATAGATTAATTGTCTTTTGTTATAGTTTATTTATCAAACCTATAGTCAATTTGTTCATAACTAGATATATGGCATGATTAATCATTTTATAGAATTTAGTCCATATATATATATATATGTATATATATATATGTATATATATATATCACTTAGTTTTTTCTAAAGCATAAAATAAAATAATTATTGTTTATAATTAAAATATTAGTTTATATATTGTACTTGAATATAGCTTTCTTAATAATAATATAGGCTACGTGTTCTCTTAATAAAAGTGAAGATAATTAATTTCTTTCATATCTCTTGCATAAAAATCTATTAGGCCATGTATTTCTTTATTATATGTTTTGTAATTCTTCATAAATTAATAACGTGTATCATAACTCATTAAGCTTAGATATATAACATATATCTTTGCTAAAAGATTAAAAAGGTTTAATAATGTTATAATGTTTTTTATCTTATGAACTCTTAATCTAGATATACCACATATGCCTTTTTATAAAAAGATTAATATGGTGGACCTAATACTTATGTATTCATAACTAAAATATTTCCAAGCTTATTCCTGGTTTTATAAAAAATAGACTAGAATTTATTTCAAAAAGAGCGTCTTTTGCTGTAACCTTTGCTTGTGTAATTGAAGCAAAAATGATCTTTTTATTATGTTTTCTTGTTAGATTTGTCTATGGTGAATGTTGTATGTTATTGAGTGGTGTTTGTTTCTTCTTGTTTGTTATGTGATGTTTAGAGATTGATCCAATAGTTGAGAAACAAGATTTGTTCAGTGGGAGAATCTCAAGTTTTCTATAAGCAAGGCAAGTGGACTTCTCCCTCTGCATACTCTGTTTGATCCCAAACAATACATACAATAAAGTTTACTTTTGATATGTGCATAATTTGATGGGTTACCTTTTCAAATACACCTAACCTTTCCAACCTTATTCCTTGATCAAACCTGGGTATTGTACTTTACTTTAGTAGCTATGCTATTGCTACAACTTTAACTTTATGCAGTCACTCCTGTTTATGAAATTAATGTTCCAAATGGTAAGTTTACTTTATTGTGGTTAATCCGATGATTAAGCAAGATCATATGATTTAATTGGAATATGGAGTGACCACCCAGGAAAACTGTGCTACCATGATGGTGGTATGGGACGCCCTTGGCTAAATAACTAGGGAAGTCTTATGTTGGGTGTTGGTCTTGGTCGACCGGAATGGGGGCATCTACCAAGCGCTTATATTTCCGGCTCAGGCAGATTGGACTCGGGCATAATTCCCAAGCTTTACCCTACAGACTGGACTATAAGTTGGGTTACGTCAGATGTGCTCTAGGCAGTTTGACCATTTCCAACATCTGCATAGTGAGGACTCTAGGGAAAAGCCTCGTAGTGAGACCCTAGCCAGTCACCCGGAAGTGAATACGGGACTTGCAAACCTGGGCTAGAAGGGAATCGCGACTCATGGGTAAAGATGCGCAACCTCTGCAGAGTGTAAAACTGATATATCAGCCGTGCTCACGGTTACGAGCAGCTTGGACCCTCACATGATAATTGAACTTAAAGATGGAAATAAATTGTGATCGGTTTTGTTTAAGTGGTATGCTTAAGTGGTTCGCTCAAGAGGTTGAGCTTCATGTTGACGATATATATGCTGAAGATTATCGCTTATGCTTAAATGGGTTTGGTATATACTTATACCTAGTAATCAGGTGTTGATAAAAAATTTTGACCAACTAAAATGCTAACCGCATTAAACTTTAGCCTTACCATGTTACCTTGCATTTTCACCACACTTGCTGAGCCCCGACCATAAGTGAACTCACCCTTTCTTAATTTGGATCAGAAGTTTTCAGATGAAGATTATGATGCTGAACTCCATGGATGCTAGTCTAGTGATTCCCCCGGTCATCTTCCAGTGGAAGGATGTCCATGTTTCGCTGTACTTTGATGAATAAAGGTTAAGACATAATGTCTGTTCGAAGTGTAATATGTTGATATAATTTTTATTTACGCTTTTATGCATTGTTATTTTGATATATTACACTTGTGACATCAACATATGTGTGGAAATAGATCCTGACACGCGTATGCTATGCATTCGGTTTTGTCCTTAAAACCTAGTGTGACAGAAGTGGTATCAAAGCAATGTGACCGTAGGTCGCTAGATTAGATAGAAATGGAAAGCCCAGTCAGTCTTTCAAAACTTTCTTATTTGTCTCCATAGAAACTTACTTTATATCAAAACTCGTCTCTTTTATCTTCAACTCTTAGTCTGATTTTTGGACTATCAGTAGGTTCTAATGAGAAGCATTGCAAGATGAACAAGCAATATTATGGAACATGAAGTGAAGCTTACCTGAAATTACTCTTTCGAAGCTATTTAAGATACCTTATTCTCTGTCTTATCCCCACCCTGCAAGAAGTTTCGTTATGGATCCCCTAGATCTATTACCAGACTTCTTGACTAGGTTTATAGGATAGTTCTATGAAATTAAGTTTTTCGACTAGATCGGTATGAATGATGTTATATTATATTATAATAGTTTTCTAATCCATAAAATTGGTACATACATCCTTGACTTCTTATACTCTTGTTTCTTGCCATTGTATTGCCATCCTTGGGAAATATCTGCTTTGATATATTGAAAATTTTGCATTTCTTCTTCTCTCCTTGATAATGCCTCGCTATTTTGTCTCCTTGATAAAGCTTTCTCCCAAACTCACTTCATATTCATGGTTGTATTATTTATCCTCGCTTCACTAGTTTGTGGTTATCTTATTTCATTCTTGGCCATCAAAATAATGCCTCGCCCTTGTCTAATACCTTGTTAATTTTTTATCCAATTCCTTGATTTTGTAATCTCCCTTTCTTATTCTTAACCTTGTCTCGCCTTTTAATAAAACCTATGAGAAATCATTTTCCTTAAGAAAGATTCCCTTTTGATGAATGAATAGCATCCAATTTTGTTGTGCTGGTATGCTTGAGTTCCTTGTAAATTGTTCTTTGTGACTATGTTTGATTTGCTTCTTTGTAATGATTGTTGGTGTATTGTGTGACTTTTGTCCACAATGGCATCAGTTAGCTAGGTAAAACCTTAGATCGATGGGTTTTCTTTGCTCTCTGTACTCAACATTTTCATCCCCTGCTTCCTTCCCATACACAAATAGAAGAATAAAATTAAGCTTAGCTATTTAAGATACATACACCCAATCAACCATCATCTGTTGTTAGTCAAACAAAGTTGACTTGCAAAGAGCTCAAAGCAAGAGGTGTTTGCTACTACTACAAACATGAATGACATATTATTCGTCAAAGCCCTAAGAAGTGTCTAGACCGACTTAAGAAGAATACCGCAAAGAAAGACCCATGCAATAATCCAGAAGACCAATTAGTTTATAAGTGCAATGATGAAGGTCGCCCGATTAGTATTCATTGAAACAAAGAAGATAAGTTCCTTAAGTTTGGAAGAGTTCAATGTGAACTAAGCACCTACAAATAACCATGTATCACCTTGTTTTCTTGCTAGCCTTCTCTAATCTCGAGGACGAGATTCTTTTTAGGGGGTAGATTTTATAACACCCAAAATCCATCTATCAATGTTAACCTATTAATTTTTAGTACAAAGGACAAAAAATATCTATGTTTTCAAACAATGACATGGTGTTATAAATAAATTGAACAAGTTCTTGATTAGATAAATTTTTGTAAAGTGTTTGATGCATTCATGCCAAGGCATAATTTTTGTTTGATGTATCCAATATTTGGATTTAATTTGGTGTGAAAAAATCTCATTTTTACCCTAAATCCATCTATTAATGTTAACCTATTAATTTTCAGTAGAAAGGACAAAAAAATATTTATGTTTTCAAATAATGACATGGTGTTATAAATAAATTGAACAAGTTCTTGATTAGATAAATTTTTGTAAAGTGTTTGATGCATTCATGCCAAGGCATAATTTTTGTTTGATGTATCCAATATTTGGATTTAATTTGGTGTGAAAATAATCTCATTTTTATAAATAATAAAGGATTATTAAAATAAAATTGTGTGAGCATATATATATTCTTATTATATGTTAATAATTCTAGTTTGTAAGTATTTCGAAAGGTTTCATTTTATTTAATTTATCTCTTTTGTGAAGCCATTTTCTTTACTTAATGGAATCTTTCCCTAAAATAATCTATTTTTTGTGTGTATTTCCTTTATGTTAATATTATTTTATAGATTTATTATATTTTTTGGAATATCTATATTATATATATTACCTAAAAAGAAGAAGGCATAAGGGATTGAATGAAACACAAAAGAATGAGTCGCTCGGCCATTTTTTAGACCCGTCCGTGCACTCCATCTCTCTGTGAGAAAGCATGTGGTTCCCATTCTTCTCTCTCTTTCTTGTGAGTCCATGTCGTCAGTTTCTATTTCTTTCTTTCTCTTCTCGTCATTCCTTCTCCATTTGTCCATGACACTACTGCCGCACTAAACACATCGGCCGCTTCGTCTTCTCCAGTGCTAGCGTTTCTTGATCCCTCCCCTGCTCTACCATTTAATGGCCCGGCTCCATCCATTCCTCCCTGCTCGGTGCCGTTCGATCTCCCCTATTGTTTTCCCTTCTCATTTATTTTCTTGTATGCACATTACCTTGATCCGTGCATCCGCGTGTGCCAGCTGTTGCCGCCTCCAGGCGCTCGCACGCCGCGCTGACGACCTAGCTCTAGCGCGCCCACTCATGGAGAGCACGCCGCGGCCCTTCCTCTCCACCACGTGCCACCACTACTGCCCGACCCTTCTTCTTCCCCAATTAGTGCCGACGGTTTCTTCTCTAGTTGTTAATGGTGGCCGCCCTTCTCCTTCATCTGACCAGCGCCCATTAATCACTCCCTAGCCTATAAATCGAGGCTGCAGCCGTGCTAAAGCAGTGCCCCACGTCTTGTACCTTTCCTCGACCTCTCTGGTGTGCTGCTCTGTGCAGCCAGTCGTGCAGCTATCTCATCACCACCGTGCCCCATCCGCCATCGTCGTCGCACACCAAGATAGCTGTCGTCGTCGACGCACCTCATTGGAGCTCCGCCCCTTTGCCGATGTGCCCTCGCTGCGTTGCTGTGACCGGAACTCCGCCACCGCTCGTCATCGTATCCATGCTACTGTGCTGCCCCAACGCACGCCAAGCTGCTGCTTACGCCTAGCTGCCAGCGCCATCCTCATCGGAGAACCGACATGAGCCTTTGCCCTCGGTGCATAGTCACGAACCGAGCCCCATGCACAATGCTTTGAAGATCCCTCTCTCGTGCGCGTCAAACTCACCTTGCCAGAGTGTGCTACTTGCTTACCAAAGCTCGTCGTGTCTAAATTTCGTGTCAAGGCCTCCCACTTCATTACAATTGAAGCTGCAACTCACTGCTCTACTTCACAAACGTGAAGAAGGTGAAAATTGTCCGCTACACCCTAAAGTCTAGACACAAATTCATAAAATTTCTTGTTATGATTTTTATAAGTTTTGTATTTGAGATTCAAATCGACTAGTGATGGTTTTATTAGTTTCATAAATTTGTTCTAAATGCTTCAAAATCAGTATTTACGACTGTTCACATGTTTTCGTAATTTAAATCTGATTTGTGACTGTTATAATTAATTTTGCGTGGTTTCCTAATTAAGAAGTTAAAAAGAATTGTAGATCACCTTTTATTAATCATACATACTAGATAAATAATTAAAATTACCTTTTTTATGATTTAGATTTATATACAAGTATTTCATAGTTAAATACGTGTATGCTAGATAGGGATTTCTGTTAAGATTAAAATAGCTTAATTATGGGCCTTCATAATGAAAATAATAAATTATCTATCGATGAACATCATTTTCTTTTAATGAATTAGATCATTTGTTTTTAAAGTAGAACTAAAGATAATTAATAGATCAATTATCCTTTGTTATAATTTATTAATCAAACCTATAGTCAATTTGTTCATAACTAGATATATGGCATGATTAATCATTTTATAGAATTTAGTCCATATATATATATATCACTTTGTTTTTTCTAAAGCATTAAATAAAGTAAATAGTGTTTATAATTAAAATATTAGTTTATATATTGACCTTGAATAATAATAATATAGGCTATGTGTTCTCTTAATAAAAGTGAAGATAATTAATTTGTTTCATATCTCTTGCATAAAAATCTATTAGGGCATGTATTTTCTTTATTATATGTTTTGTAATGCTTCATAAATTAATAATGTGTTTCATAACTCATTAACCTTAGATATATAACATATATCTTTGCTAAAAGATTAAAAAGGTTTAATAATGTTATAATGTGTTTTATCTTATGAACTCTTAATCTAGACATACCACATATGCCTTTTTATAAAAAGATTAACATGGTGGACCTAATACTTATGTATTCATAACTAAAATATTTCCAAGCTTATGTCTGGTTTTATAAAATATAGATTAGAACTTTATTTCAAAAAGAGCGTCTTTTGCTATAACCTTTGCTTGTGTTATTGAAGCGAAAACGATCTTTTTATTATGTTTTCTTTTTAGATTTGTCTATGGTGAATGTTGTATGTTATTGAGTGCTGTTTGTTTCTTCTTGTTTGTTATGTGATGTTTAGAGATTGATCCAATAGTTGAGAAACAAGATTTGTTCAGTGGAAGAATCTCAAGTTTTCTATAAGCAAGGCAAGTGGACTTCTCCCTCTGCATACTCTGTTTGATCCCAAACAATACATACAATAAAGTTTACTTTTTGATATGTGCATAATTTGATGGGTTACCTTTTCAAGTACACCTAACCTTTCCAACCTTATTCCTTGATCAAACCTGGGTATTGTACTTTACTTTAGTAGCTATGCTATTGCTACAACTTTAACTTTATGTAGTCACTCCTGTTTATGATATTAATGTTCCAAATGGTAAGTTTACTTTATTGTGGTTAATCCGATGATTAAGCAAGATCATATGATTTAATTGGAACATGGAGTGACCACCCAGAAAAACAGTGCTACCATGAGGGTGGTATGGGACGCCCTTGGCTAAATAACTAGGGAAGTCTTATGTTGGCTGTTGGTCTTGGTCGACCAGAATGGGGGCATCTGCCAAGCGCTTATATTTTCGGCTCAGGCAGATTGGATACGGGCATAGTTCCCAAACTTTACCCTACAGACTGGACTATATGTTGGGTTACGTCAGATGTGCTCTATGCAGTTTGACCATTTCCAACATCTGCATAGTGAGGACTCTAGGGAAAAAGCCTCGTAATGAGACCCTAGCCAGTCACCTCGGAAGTGAATACGGGATTTGCAAACCTGGGCTTGAAGGGAATCGTGACTCAGTCGTGCTCACGGCTACGAGCGGCCTGGAACCTCAAATGATAATTGAACTTGAAGATGGAAATAAATCGTGATCGGTTTTGTTTATGTGGTATGCTTAAGTAGTTCGCTCAAGAGGTTGAGCTTCATGATGATGATATATAGATGCTGAAGATTATTGCTTATGCTTAAATGGATTTGGTATATACTTATAGCTAGTATTCACGTGTTGATAATAAAATGTTGACCAACTAAAATGCTAACCGCATTAAACTTTAGCCTTACCTTGTTACCTTGCATTTTCACCCCACTTGCTGAGCCCCGACCATAAGTGAGCTCACCCTTGCTTAATTTTGATCAGAAGTTTGCATATGAAGATTACGATGCTGAACTCCATGGATGCTAGTCTAGTGATTCCCCCGGTCATCTTCCTATGGAAGGATGTCCATGTTTCGCTGTACTTTGATGAATAAAGGTTAAGACATAATGTCTATTTGAAGTGTGATATGTTGATATAATCTTTATTTACGCTTTTATGCATAGTTCTTTTGATATATTACACTTGTGACGTCAACATATGTGTGGAAATAGATCCTGGCACACATATGCTATGCATTCAGTTTTGTCCTTAAAACCGGGTGTGACAAAAAACCTTTCCTAGTAAAGGCCTAGACCCAATATGAGCTCCACACAGTCCTGCATGTATCTCCTTCATCAGCTCTTGACCTTCGGTTCTAGACAAACATTTTAGTAATGGAGAGTAGACTCCTTGTTTTTACAACTCTCCCTCTATAATTAGATAGGGTCTTATTCTTGCTTCCATTCTTTTGTTGTAAGCTTCGTCATCCAAAAGACAATTGCCTTGCAAGAACGATACAATCTCAGTCCTCCAATCTTTGTTGTGCACTGGTGAGATTATAAGCACTGCTCTCTCCATGAGCTCGACTGAAGGTGCTTTTATTGTTTCAAAAAATACTTTCGAAGGTAATGGAAGCCCCTGTGCCACTGACTTAGCTAATAAGTCTGCATGTTCATTTTTTCCTCTTAGGATATTCTTTACAGAGAAACCTTCGAAAGAGGCTTCCATCCTTCAGACTGTGTCCAGATACTTCTCGAGCTTCGGGTCTCTTGTTTTACTGCTTTTGTCAACGTGACCCAAAATGACTTGTGAGTCAGATTTGAGGATTGCCCTTATTATTCCCATTGCCTTAAGTTTCCGAAGCCCCAAGAGAAGGGCTTCGTACTCTGCAATGTTATTTGTGCAGTTGAAGTCCAACCTTGCTGCATAGCAGATTTTGATTTTAGACGGAGAAATTAGAAAGACAGCTGCTCCTGCGCCGAAAGTTCCCCATGACCCATCACAAAACACTGTCCAAGCTTCGTCAACTTTTGTTCTCTCTTCATCCTGAGCCCCTGGCGTCCAATCAGCAATGAAGTCTGCTAACGCTTGGGAATGGATCGAAGATCTACGAACATATTCAATAGTGAATTCATTCAGCTCTGCAGCCCATTTTCCAACTCTTCTTGTGGCTTCTCTATTTCTCATTATATCCTTGAGAGGTTGTGAAGGTACTATGATATGGTACGTCTAGAAGTAATGCCAAAGATTTCTGGAAGCCATCAGTACAGCATATAGTACCTTCTCCAACTCTGTTTAATTTTTCTTTGATGGGCTAAGTACTTCAGAGACGAAGTACACTAGCACTTGCTTCTTTGCTTGGCCATCCTGCTTTTCTTGCACCAGCGCTGCACTAACCGCAGTGTGGGAAGCAGCTACATACAGCGGTAATGGAGTTCCTGACGAAGGTGGGGTTAAGGATGTTAATTCTATCAAATACTGCTTCAGTTCTTCGAAGGCTTTTTGCTGAGCTGGTCCCCATTGGAAGACTTCGGGTGACTTTAGTACTTCGGAGAATGGCAAGTTCCTCTCTAATGATCTTGAAATGAATTTATTCAATGATGTCAGCCTTCCTGTCAACCTCTGGGCACCTTTTCATGACTTTGGTGGCTCCATCCGAAGTATGGCTTCTATCTTGCTTGTGTGGGCTTCGATGCCCTTTATTAATACCAAACAACCAAGAAATTTTCCTTTCTCACTCCGAAGACATATTTTTCTGGATTCAACTTGAGACCAGCCCTTCTGAAATTAGCAAATGTTTCTTGCAAATCAGCAATGTGGTTTTCTTGCTTCATGCTTTTGACTACGATATCATCAACATATGTCAGCACATTCTTGCTAATTTGAGAGTGGAGGACTTTGGCAGTCATCCTGCTAAAGCTTCCTCCAGCATTTTTGAGCCCCTCGGGCATCTAAAGGTAGCAGTAGTCCCACTAGGGATTATGAAGCTTGTCTTGGGCTTGTCTTCTTTCTTCATCCAAATTTTATGGTAGCTTGAATAACAATCCAATAGGCTCGTTAGCTCCGAAGTAGCTACTGCATTCACCCGACAGTCTATTCTGGGTAAAGGAAACTCATCCTTCAGACACACCTTATTAAGATCTATGAAATCAATGCACATTCTCCACTTTTCATTAGCCTTCTTCACCATTACAGTATTGGCTAGCCACTTTGGATATGTTACCTCTCTGATCACCCCGGCACTTAGAAGCCTTTTGACTTTGTTTCGTGCACCTTCGGCTTTGTCATCGGACATCTTCTGAAGCTTCTACTTTCTTGGCCAGATAGTCAGATCTACATTAATTGAATGCTCGATGACGTCTCTGTTGACACGACAGAGATCATTGGCTGACCAGGCAAAGACATCCTTGTTGTTGAATAGAAACCTCAACAGGGTTTTTTCTTGTTCATCAGATAGTTGTGATCTCAGCAACACCTTCTGCTCGGCTATGTCCTCGCATAAAAGCATGGGCTTCGGTTGGTCTGGTGAGGCAGCATTATCTCTTTTGTGTTTGTACTGCTGATGAGCTTCGTCTTCATCTATATTATGGATAGCCTTTGAATCTGTCCAATTCCCTTTGGCCCTTCTAACAGCCTCTTGACTCCCATGCACAGCTATGGGGCATTGGTCTGATGGTATCTTCATGCATAGGTATGCTGGATGAAGTATTTCTTTGAAGGCATTCATTGTTCCTCGCCCAATTATTGCATTGTAAGGATACTCCATATCAACAATATCAAAGACAACTTGCTCTGTCCTTGTATTGTGAACATAGCCGAAGGTAATCGACATAGTTATCTTGCTATGTGCCACTATCTGCCTTCCTTCGAAGACACAGAGGGGGTGTGTTGCATCATGTATCTTGACATCCTGCTCCTACATTTGCCTGAAAGCTTTTGCAAAGATGATATATGTTGCACTGCCTTTGTCTACAAGGACATTGTGAACCAGAAACCCCTTGATGACACAAGATATAACCATTGCATCATTGTGAGGATAATCCTTGAGCTGAAGGTCTTCCTGGGAGAAGGTGATTGGTATATGAGACCACTTGGACTTGATGAAGGGTCCTTGCACTCCAACATGTTGTACCCTTCTTTGTGCTTCCTTCTTCTACTTCTTATTGGCTGGTTCAGAACTTGAGCCGCATGTGATTGGGAGCATCAGCTTCATAGCCGAAGGTGTCACAGCTTAGTTGCCTTGCGAAGCCATTGTCGCAGTCATGGAAGTGAGTTCACCGGAGGTGGGCGCCAATGTTGGCCACTTGTTCTCAGATGCTCTAGATCAAGAACAAGGCAACACAATTGTTAATTATTAGGGACCTTCGTCTTCCAAAGCATTATTTCCCCATGGGTATAATGATCATCACACGAAGGTTATGAAGGACATACCTTCATCATTTTAATGTGTAAAGAGGAATACAAAGGAACGAAGATAATAACTGCATCTCATTAATTCATTCATATTTGCATTCCATAAAACATATATGAAAATTAATGAAATTCATATTACATTGATACCTCCGGCTTGCTCGAAGGTGAAGGCGCGAGAGAGAGATTACAATTTAGTGTAACACCCCTGATGTTACTGGCACTAAAACTTGAGCATAACATCATGTGCATTAACATTTCATGATTGTTTGTTACACCTAGAATGCATTCACTAGGTAAAATTTTCAAACAAGTTGTGATGATGTGACTTGAAGAGTGTTTAACATTAGGGTAGGGTACTTAACCCTGGGATTAGGACCTATGGATGGAAATGAAGCCAAGGTGATTAAAATCTCAAAAGTCTTTGGAAACACCCAAAAGAGATTAAGAGTGATGGATTTGAATGGCACAAAGACCCTAGTGTGCTCAAAACCCTAAAAGAAACCCTAGAAAACCCTAATTGGAACCCTAGGGGGTAAATGCAAATTTTATGCACTTTTGGACCAAAGTGCAAATATCAAAGCAATAGAACACCACAAACCAAGTAACTTTCACATTGGAGAATTTTCAAGTTGAGTGATGAAATTTGGACTTATTTGCAAAAGGGTCACATGAACACTATGTGACTATGTCTGAAACACAATGAAGTTGAGTCATTTTTGGAGCTCTGTATCTCTAAATTCATAAGGAATTTGCCCTAGGTCAATACATCAAACTTGTAGAGCTATGTTAGGGGTACAAATTTTATTAAGTGAGTAAGCCCTAGTACTACCTGAAACTGGCCTATCAGACAACCTTAACCCTGAAAACCTAAGTTCAGTGACATTTGGGTAACATTGGAAGCAGTTCATGGTTAAATCGATTGAGATAAGGTAAGGTCACTGTGGCTAAGTTGAAGCCCTAACATTGGTAAACAAATTTGTTGTATTACGCTTGACCTAGTGCTATGCAAATTTTGAAGTAAATCGCCCCCAAATGTGCTCTGTTAGAATGACTGACGAAGATGGCCATGGTAAAGTGCATGAAAAGATCTTCAGATGTAGTGTATCGCACCACCGGTGAACTCCACGCCGCGATCCTCGCCGGTGTCCCGATTCGTGCTCGGCGGAAAGTGGATAACCGAGGGGAGTAAAAGATCTTGCACCCAGATAAGCTCATACCCGGTCACTGGATAGTTCACTGTACCCACTAGCTCTATGGCCGGCCGTGATAATCCTCGCCGGTGTTGGCCGCTTGCCGCCCGTTCGCCACATGCCTAGGAGCTTTAACACGTGGCAGTGAACCGTAGTAGTGAGTCCGTCCATCGCCGGAGACTTTGCCATGGTGAAAGCCACGATAACGCTCGCACCAGTGACTTCCCCCTCTCCTGCCGCCAGCGCGCTCTCTCCAAATTGGACGCCACCGATAGATTCTATAAATTGAGTGATCAACCAGGTCAGGATATTACGCACCCAGTACACCAGCTCTCACCTCTGATCATCCACCAAAACTGTTTTCGCCGTGGCCAGCTCTATGCAAGTTAGTTCAAGACTCGCTAATTGATGTTCTAGCCTCCCTCAAGCCTCCTGTTGATCGTAGACCCCTCTGATTGAGCTAGATCGCACCAAATCATCATGAACACCTCGGATTGTCTCTGACTTTCGCTATCGTCGTGGACGGAGAGATTCCAGCCCGGATTCGTGCAATTAATTGAGGGATTAGTGTCGCCAAGGGTGGAATTAGGTGTCAGCTAAGCTAGGGTCTGGTTGTTGAGTGTCTTGGCTGTTACAGGTTCGACGGAGGGTGTGCTCACCGGCGTTCACCATCGGGGACCTGTAGTTGCAAAGAAACAGAAGTACAGGGACCTAACTATGTTTGTCAAAGAGACAATGAATAGTGGCCGAGGGTTCTTAACCAGTTATTTGAACAACCGAGGTCCTCTGCGCAAAATGAACATCGCAGGCGCGCGCGGGCGCATTTCACCTGGACGTGGGCCGACTCGGGCTGGTTTCAGCCCATCACTGTTCATCATTTTCCCTTTTCTTTTTCTACCAAACTTAGGGAATTTATAGGAAATAATAGAAAAATGATAAAATCATGAGACCAATTTACTGGACTCCTAAAATCCCCTAGTATTTAATAAAAATAGTTCCAAGTTTTTTAGTCCCAACCATGAATTATTTAACATTTAAGAAGGCCTAAACCTAGCCTTTTAGAATTTTAGAAATTACATGATTGATCCAAAAATCATAAAACTTTTTGGACCAGCTTAATATGATAATTAGAGCCCTTGAGTTAAGTTTGACATGTTTTGGACATGGTTTGATCCCCAAACCCAAAACCCTAGCTTTCTAAGATTATATTTGCCTTATCCTAATAGAGTACTACCTCAGAAAACCCTAGTTACCCAGGTGTACCGTGAAGGAAAGTTATATTCAAGATATAACTTACCATGTTTTATCATAACTACATATTCATAGCATCACATGAGCATTCATGTATATATATGGTTATGTATAGAAAACGAAGAAGAAGTAAGTGTTGAAGAAGAAGAGACTGCACCACCAACTGAGACTCCACCTACCGGGAGTAGTTTTTATTTTGATATATCGTGGACAGATCCCAAATCCCCTACAACACGAGGCAAGCCCCGGTGCATTTACCTTTTCCTTGTGACTTTAAAGTCTTTATCACTTGAATGATGCATTAGGTGATAGGAGTTGGGTGTTAAACCAATTGCTGCATTTCCTTCCTTGGAACTGTTTACCCTTCCTTGATTACTTGTTTTGTTAAAAGATTTTCTGATGCTTAGTCTTGCTTTAGAAAACAAAAATGTTTTGGTTTTAACAAAAGATGATGCTTCAGATGGAATGGGATGTTTTCAAAAATAAAACTTGATGGTGGATCCATCATGGCCGTGATGGGTTCAACATCGGACAAGATGTACCTCTGTCAGGTACCAAGTTTTGGGATTGAAAATGATAAAGACAAGACCGAGCGGGTGACTTGCACGAGAAGGGAGTCTCGGTGTCGTGTCTCCGTCTGAGTCGATTAAGGATCGTACCAATGTAGGCTTGCCTATTGAGGACCCTTTAGCTAGCCACATGCCTCGTCATGGGTAAACTTTGCCTCGGGCAGACCAATACCAGAAAGGCCAACACGCAATGGGAGTGGAGAGATGGCGAGAGTAGCGTGTACCCTCCATGGCAAGAGGCTGGACGGTGGTGTATCTGTGCTCTCGGTTGGCGTGAACCAGGTCTAGTCTTGAGAACCCTGGTGGCGAGTTAACATATGCAAGGGTTAAGTGCTACATATGTCGTGTGGTTGGAGTTCCCCAGCTGGGTATTAATCGATTCGGATCACCGTTACTTCTCGGATATAAAGACTTGGTCACTGCCATACACGTAGCAATGCAGTAAAGAAAAAGGGTGATAAAAGATGGCTAGTCCAGGCCAAGTGCTTGAACTAGGGTAGAAAGCACTCTAGCCACAGGTAATGGCTTAACTTGATAATAAAACTAGATTTTTAAGGATCCACTATTAGTAAGCATTTCTGCAAATAGAGTCCTTGATTCTTGAATAACCTTACCTTGACTCCCTCAAGCCAGCATATCCTTGATAGTCTTTTCTTTTGTCGGGTAAGACTTGCGAAAGTACACTCCGTACTCAGGGTTTTCGAACCCATGTTCTTGTAGGTGAGGAAACATCAGAGTTTTGCTGTTTCTGTTCAAAGGTGGTACCTAAGGAAGAGCCCCAGCAGTGAATTCTGTCGCGAGAGAATGTTGGCCTCCGACCTTGAAAACAATAAACTTTTGTGCGGGAGGGTGTTTTCCTCCCTGGTCTGTAATAATAATACCTTATGCACTCGTAATACCCTGGTATTGTAATAATAATAATACTCTCTCTATATATTTGATGAATGTAAATTAAGTTATTGTAATTTGCTTCCACTTATTCTTTTCTCCGATATGATGTAATATCTGCGTGACGGGTGAAGCGCTCTTGGGCGAAATGATGAGGATACAGTTACCGAACTTGTCGAGTGATTATGTGCTTCTATAGGGTTGTCCAAGGTCCTTAGGACAAGGACAAATGTAGGTGGGACTAATACCTTGGGAGGTTCTGTCATAGCTGGTATCGGAGTGAAGCCCATCTCTTCAGATATTCTGTAGTCCTTCAAAAAGCATTTTAAACACTTATCTAAGAATATTCTTTCATTCCTACATACCACTTTCTGGTAGTCCCTTATCTTGTACAGTTGGGTAATAGAGTGCAATATATAGGAGGTTGGGGATCAACGAAAGTTGATTCCATAATTATCAGGTTATGCATGCATCATGTTTAAAAATATACTAATAAATCTTCCCCACTTATGGAGATATGGTGCGTACTAGGAAAACATCGCGCAAATCTACTGGACCTTTTGGTGTGCCAGGACATCAACTAGCTTCCAGGCACGAAGGAAGTAGTAGTGGCAGTAATGACCCAATTGGAGATCTGCAAGCCAGGGTGGAGCAACTCCGGTCACAGTTACGCCACAGAAATAGGGCACGCGTGCAGGACAGTCACTGTATAGCGGAATTGTCAGCCGAAGTCAGTCGCTTGCAGTACGAGATGTCAGAATGGGATACAGCCATTGATTGGGTCGTCAACACGCGTTCTTTCACTTGGGATTACGAAGCGAAAGATCTAGCTCGTGTGGCAGAGCTTAGTGCGTCCCTCGAAAGCTTGCAAGTGTACTGTAATACTTTACATGAAGAAGTACATGTACTGTATGCTCGACTGCACCCGGACGTGCCTTCAGACATTGCTGCAATGGGAGCCGAACCCTCGGGTACAGCAAATGAAGGACCTGATGGGGAGCTGCACCTTTTTAGGCCCCCCTCTTTCCATGAACCTTGCTGACGAACGGTCTCCTACAGCAGGAAATGAAGCAACAAAGGATGAAGAAGACTAGAATAATATAGTCTAAGTGTTATACTTATGTAAAATAAGTAATAAAGTCGAGTTGTACACTGGAGTCTGTATAATTATTACATTTTGGTATTGTAATATGATGGTGTATGTTGGCATGTTATATTTTTTCCAAATGTTTCTTTGCCTCAGATGCCATCACGGACTCGCACACATGATGGTGCGAGGACTACCGCGGTAGGGAGGATACTCCCAACCCGCCACCAGTACCACCAACTTTGGTCGAGGCTATCGCTGCCCTGGTCAATGCCACCACTGATAATACGCGCTTCTTGCGTGAAATGGCGGGCAATTAGTTCCAACAGCACGGAGGCAAAGCTCCTCCCCAAGGACCGTGGGATACTACATATTTGGAATTCTCTGAGACTCGTCCCCCGCTCTTCATCAAAGCAGAAGAACCTTTAGAAGCTGATGAGTGGGTAAGAGTGATGGAACAAAAGTTTGGATTGATTCGATGCACGGAGACGCAAAAGCTATTGTTTGCTGCACAACAACTAAGAGGGCCTGCCAACTCTTAGTGGGCAAATTTTTCAACAATCCAACCAGTTGGGCATCAGATTACCTGAGAGGAATTCAAGCTAGCATTCTGGGAACATTATGTTCCAGAGGGAGTGCTCCATATGAAACAACAAGAGTTTATCCGGTTAAAGCAAGGGGGAGATACTGTAATGCAGTATCTCAACAAATTCAACTATCTTTCCCAGTATGCCATTGACCAAGTGAATACAAATCTGAAGAAAAAGAATTGTTTTATGAGGGGACTCAATGACAGGCTTCAGCAGAAAATGGCAACCTGCTTGGACCTTACCTACATTAGGGCTATTAGTATAGCACTGGCAGTGGAAGCTAAAACTGCAGGACATGGAAAATCGAAGGGGTTTGGAGGTGAAAGGTCAAATCAAGGACCTGAGAAGAGAACCAATTTTAATCAAAATCGTTCATTGCCTTGCCCACCTTCATATCCATTCAAGCAGCCTGTCTTTATTCGTCCCACTACTGCCCCCGCTCCTACCAATCAGCCGAGTGCCCTTGGTACTCGTTTCCCTGCTCTCCCAAGTTCTTCCACTGGTTGTTTCAATTGTGGAAATTCTGGACACTTCATCAAGGACTGCCCATACCCGAAGCAAAATAAAACCAATTTCCAACAGAACTCTGGGAACTCCAACCAAGGAAAGGGGAACACAGCTAATACTTCAACGGGCAATAATTTCAAGAAAATTGGATGGATTTATTATACCCAAGTGGCTACAACACCGGAGGGTGAGCCGATAATGATGGGTACGTTCCTTGTTGCCAATTACCCAGCAGTTATCCTCTTCGATTCTGGTGCATCACATACATTCATAAGCAAGAATTTTGTGGAAAAGCATTGCATTCCTTGCACTGAATCAAGGGAAGGATTTATTATCCACTCACCTGGGGGACGAATATTTACTAAGGAAGTAGCCTTCCACATACTAGTAACATTGGCCGGACGGGAATTTCCTACCAACATGATTGTTTTAAAAGGTCAAGACATAGATGTAATTCTGGGCATGAACTGGTTAGCCCAGCACAAGGCCATCATCAATACAGACTTAAGGACCATCAAATTGAGCTATGGCCATGAAGAGATTCAATTGTCCATCCCTGTACCTGTCCCAGCCAAACTATCTGGACGAGCTTGTGAAGCGATCATGCAAAAAATCTAGGATATTCTTGTGGTATGTGAATTCCCGGATGTCTTTCCTGAAGACCTGCCTAGGTTGCCTCCAGAAAGGGATGAGGAATTTGTGATTGAACTAAAGCCCAGTACGGCTCCTATTTCTAGAAGATCGTACCAAATGCCACCTAATGAATTGGCAGAACTCAAGACTCAATTACAAGACCTGCTTGAGAAGGGGTTCATTAGGCATAGTTCATCACCATGGGGATGTCCAGCAATTTTCGTTAAGAAGAAGGATCAGACACTTCGAATGTGCGTGGACTATAGACCCCTTAATGAGGTCACTATCAAGAATAAGTATCCTCTTCCCCAGATCGATATCTTATTCGACCAACTCACTGGAGCTCGGGTATTCTCCAAGATTGACCTCAGGTCAGGTTATCATCAGATCCACATTCGACCCGAAGATATACCCAAGACCGCGTTCACTACGCGGTATGGATTATTTGAATATTTAGTCATGTCTTTTGGATTAACAAATGCTCCAACCCACTTCACATACTTAATGAACTCGGTGTTTATGCCTGAGTTAGATAAATTTGTGGTGGTCTTCATTGATGACATTCTTATCTATTCCAAAAATGAAGAGGAGCATGCTAAGCATTTACGGATCATGCTAACGCGCTAAAGGGAGCACCAGTTGTATGCTAAGTTCAGCAAATGCGTGTTCTGGTTGGAGGAAATCCAGTTTCTTGGACATGTATTATCTGCAAAAGGAATTTCGGTCGATCCCAGCAAAGTCAAGGATATTCTGGAATGGAAACCGCCAACTACAGTACATCAAGTTCGAAGCTTCCATGGACTGGTTGGATATTACCGCAGGTTCATTCCAAATTTCTCTAAGATTGTTAAACCTATTATGGGTTTATTGAAGAATGATATCAAGTTTGACTGGTCCTCAAAATGCAATGAAGCAATCGAGCAGCTGAAGGTGTTATTGACCACAGCTCCAGTATCGGCTCAACCGGATATAGAAAAGCCTTTTGATGTGTATTATGACGCATCAGGCAGTGGACTCGGATGTGTCCTAATGTAGGAGGGCCGAGTCATAGCCTATGCTTCAATACAACTACGCCGACATGAGGAGCACTATCCAACTCATGATTTGGAACTAGCTACAGTTGTTCATTCCCTTAAGATATGGCGTCATTATCTGCTTGGAAATACTTGCCATTTTTATACAGATCATAAAAGTATGAAATATATCTTTACCCAGTCAGAATTGAACATGAGACAACAAAGATGGCTTGAGCTGATTAAAGACTATGACATAGAAATCCACTATCACCTAGGAAAAGCCAATGTGGTGGCAGATGCACTGAGTCGCAAAGCTTCCTGTCATTGTCTAACAGTAAGGACCTCTGGCACCACACTATGTCAATAAATGGAAAGGTTAAACCTAGGTATGATACAACATGGATTTTTGACACAATTAAAGCTTGAGTCAGTTCTTTTATAGAGAATTACTGATGCCCAAAGAACCGACAAGGGTATGAAGCATATTCATGAGAAAATAGAAGCTCGCAAGGGAAACTGCTTCAGAAAAGATGACCAAGGAATAATATGGTTCAATGATCGCATAGTCGTGCCTAAGGATGGTGAAGTCCGGTAACAAATTTTGGATGATGCTCATCTTAGTCGATATTCCATTCATCTCGGAAGTACTAAGATGTATCAAGACTTAAAGCAACACTATTGGTGGACAAAAATGAAGATTGAGATTGCACGCTATGTGGCAAGATGTGACACCTGTAGATGTGTCAAGGCAATACATATGAAGATCGCTGGACCACTGCAATCCTTGCCCATCCCAACTTGGAAATGGGAGGATATTAGCATGGATTTTATTATGGGATTGCATAAAACAGCCAAAGGTTTTGATTTTGTATGGGTTATAATTGATCGACTTACAAAGATTGCCCACTTTCTTCTCGTCAAAGTAAAGTATACAGTGGCCACATACGCATAACTTTATATTGCTCGTATTCTCAGTTTGCACGGGGTTCCAAAAACAATAGTGTCGGACCGCGGACCACAATTTGTATCCAAATTTTGGGAAGAGCTCTACAAATCTCTAGGTACTAAGTTGCTACACAGTTTGGCCTATCATCCTCAAACAAGTGGACAAACTGAGAGAGTAAATCAGATACTTAAAGATATGTTGCGGGCATGTGTCTTGGAGTTTCCGCAAAAATGGGGTGATTCTCTGCCATTGGCAGAGTTTTCTTATAATAATAGCTATCAAGAGAGCATTAAAATGGCATCATTTGAAGCATTGTATGGGCGACGGTGCCAGACACCCTTAAATTTGTCAGAACCTGGAGAAAGGTGGTTTTTTAGGCGTGACATGGTTAAAGAGACAGAAGAAAAAGTCCAACGGATCATACACAACTTGAAAGAGGCACAAGCTCGACAAAAGAATTATGCGGATAAGCGACGCCAACCTTTGTCTTTCAAGTTAATGATCATGTACACCTGAAAGTATCACCAATGAAAGGTGTGAACCGTTTCAGGGTAAAAGGGAAACTGGCACCTCGGTATATTGGCCCGTTTCTTATTCTTGAATGATACAGACCAGTGGCCTACTGACTCCAACTACCAGAAACATTGTCTGCAGTGCTGTCACACCCGGATTTAAGGGACAAATCCGGGTGCATCTCATATGTGCGCCAAGGAAAAACAACACACATAATAACAGAGTGCATAGAGATAAATGTCATAAATATCATAAAGGTACTTATTATATAGCGGAAGTCTTACAAGAAAAAATGATAAAATAAAACGAACTAAATATTATTCCCTGGCGCCACAAATCTGACTAGGAGACGCCATCTAGATCAAGTCGAATGCCTCAGTGTTAGGCGGCTCCTCTTCGACCACCTGTTCTTCTCCTGTGTGGGGGGGGGTGTGAGACAGGAAGAGTGAGCTCACATACGTTCATAGCTCAACAAGTCGTGGGGAATAATGTGCATGAACTCACCAAAGGTGGGAGTTCATGTGAAGTGTAAGGCTGATCAACAAAATAGAGGCTGAAGTTGAGCATTGCTTTTATAAGTTCATCAAAATTTTATTAGCAATTACTAAGTGTAAGTAAATACCAAACCTTATTAATAATAAGGAAAAGTAATAGTAAAATAATCCCAAATGCGATGCAAATGTCAAATTAAATTTAAGTTCCATAAATTAATCATGTGAGGATCCGAGCTTCTCATGACCGTGAGCACGGCTAGTATACCAGTTTTACACTCTACAGAGGTTGCACATCTTTACCCACAAGTCATGTTACCCATCTGCCAAGAGACGGCCAATCCCATACACCTCTACCGAGGAGGCGAGGCAGGGTAACACTATGAGGCCTTTACGAAGTTCCACTAGCTTCAGAAATCCTGCTACAGTTTATAGGAAGCTCTAGTGCAGGAATCCCTCGCCTGACCGCCATCGCAGCAAAATCAACCCAAGGACCTCCCTACACTGACCACTCCCCTACTACCCTTGCCCCTTTCGGGTAAGGAAGACATCCACTAGCTTTTCTAGTTAATCAGCCAAGGGCATCCAATTAAACTCTTATGGTAGCACTGTTTTCCCGGGTGGTTTGCTCCATGTTCCCATTAACATAATGATCTTAACATGAACAATAATAATACAAAGATAACAAAAATGTAATCATGAATAGTGTATCTCCATACCCAAATCCACATAAAAGCAATAGCAGGTACTACCAAAAAATATTTCAGTGGTAAACAAGGTATAAAGATAACCAAAACTGGGGTAACCTAATGGATCCCATCAAAATTAACCTATGCAGATCATTATAATTAACAAGTACATGGCTGGGAAAAAAGTAAGTGATCAAGGGCACAACTTGCCTTCAATGAGCTCCTGCTCAGCAGTCTCTACCAGTTGAACCTCAGGATCCTCAGTAGCTTGCTCGTCTACTCGCATCAATACAATACATACATAGTATAGCAAAAATTAACATCACATCAAACATGTAAATAAAATACACAATAATAATCTAGACATTAAAATAAGATCATAGGAACTGGAATCATTAAATTTGGAGTTATAGATTTTAAGATATGAATTTCTGAAGGTTTTATGTATTTAATACATGATTAAGTACTAGATAAATTTTAATGTGTTTTTCATGCCAAAACAGTGGCACTAATGGATAGACAATAATATTATAAAATCTTAGGAACTGGAATGGGCCAATTTGGAGTTGATATGCATTTTCTATGAATTAAACCAGTTTCTAACATTTATTTATGCCTTAAAATTAATTTCTGATATTAATTTCTGATTTTCAATACAAACTGGATTGGCCATCAAATAGCGAAGAGTATAGGGGCTATGGTGTAAATGTTTCTAAGTCTCAGAGAGCAGTGCCCCCTGGACGGCGGGTTATTTTTCTGAAAACTGAGGGTCTCATGTGCTAAAGCGACCCAGCGAAGGGGTATCGTAAGATCTAGGGCGTCCGATCGAAACGGACGCGCCAGATTAGATCTGGGCGCGCTACACACCCGCGCATGCCCCTGGCCATCCGATCCAGAATCCACGGCCCAGATTTAAAGTGACAAAAGATAAACTATTCTCTAATCCTAGCCATCCGTTTTCAAATCAACGGCTTGGAGTAATCGTCGATCCGCATCTTATCTAGTCCGTAAAATCGCGATCGGACGGAGGACGCATATTTACCTACAGTCGACCGCCCAACCGATGGCGCGGACGTCAGGCGCGGTGGTGCCATGGCCGGACTTCCGGGCACGGTGATTTAGCGCCCTAAACTCTATGCTGTTGGGTGCTACACAATCGTAAAGAACGGGCGAACACGATGTGGTGATTACTCACCGAGGAGGGAAGCCTAATGAAGTCGCCCGCGACGCACGGCGGATCGCTAAATTTGGCGAGAGATTCACACGTTCACCGGTCACCACCGACCGATTGCGCCCGCGAACAACTTCTCTGGGATCGGCACAAGCCCCAGATGACCTGGCTGGGGACTAATTCGTGCTATCGACGGTTGTCCACGGTGGCGATGGTGCTTCCTGGTAGCGGCAGTGTTTTCCTGGTGACGGCGGCGCAAGGTTTGACTTGGGGTGGTTGGGAATGGGGAATAGGTCGCGGCGCCCTGGCTACGCCCCCTTTTATGGCCGCCCGAGACTGGTTCGTGCACGCCCTCAACGGATTCCGCCCCGCGCGCCATGACCGAGTTCGCCCGAGCCGAGCGGCGAAGAAAGAGGGAGACCCTGACAGAGCGGGCCCCATATGGAAGTGGAAGACAGAGTGGGCTAAGCGTGCGTGCCAGTGACCGACAAGCTGGGCCCGCTTGTCGGCACCAAGCTCTAAGTGGGTTGTGCGGCGGTGTGAAGGCGCTGAGCCGAAAAGAGGTGGGCGGCCCAACTGGGTTTTCTTTTTCTTTTTCTTTTATATTTATTTTTCCCTTTTACTTTTAAATCCTTATTTTAATTTCAATTTAGATTCAAACTTTTGTGGCTCATCATTTACAAATTTTATTTGTGCACTAAAAGTACTAAGTTTGAGAATATTTATTTAAATATATTATTTATTATTTTTTTTATATCCCTTCTCTTTTTTTCTTATTTTCCAAACCCTAATTTCAAATTATGGTTTAATCCAATTTCTAGTATTTATTATCTTATTATTATTATTATTTTATTTAATGCACAAACATATAAACTCCACATGATGCATTTTCTTTTATTTTGGTATCATTGGTTTTAATTAATCACTCTCAATTATATGTGTGCTCTTTTTATGATGCAAATATGGCACATACAATGAGGAGACCTCTCTATATTCTTTGTATACAAATTTGAGTATTACAAATCCTACCCCCCTTACAAAGAATCTCGTCCTCGAGATTTAATAAGATCTAGGGAAAAGGTGGGGAAAATCTATGCGAAGCTCTTCTTCTCTCTCCCAAGTAGCTTCATCTTCACCGTGGTGGCTCCATTGCACTTTGAACATCTTTATAACCTTATTTCTCGTGACACGAGTTAGTGTATCAAGAATCTTGATAGGATACTTAGCATAAGTCAGATCCTCTTGGACACTAAGGTCTTCCATTGGTAGCTGCTCTTCAGGTACCCTGAGACACTTTTTCAGTTGTGACACATGAAAGACGTCATGCACATCCGCAAGATGATCAGGTAGCTGCAATTGATATGCGACCTCTCCCACTCGCTTTAAGATCAAGAAGGGTCCAATAAAGCGAGGGGACAGCTTTCCTTTGACTTTAAATCTTCTCATACCCCGGAGTGGTGACACCTTCAAATAGATATGATCACCCTCCTTAAACTCTAGCAGTCTTGTTCGGGTGTCAGCATAGCTTTTCTGCCTTGACTGTGCAGTTCTTAAATTCTCCCTTATTTGATAGACTTGTTCTTCTGCCTCTTGTATAATTTCAGGCCCAAATAACTGCCTTTCACCAGTTTGATCCCAATACAGTGGAGTCCTGCACTTTCTGCCATATAAAGCCTCAAACGGTGACATCTTCAAACTGGCCTGGTAGCTATTATTGTAAGAGAACTCCACATACGATAGACTCTTATCCCAACTACCACCATGCTTAAGGGCACAAGCTCTTAACATATCTTCCAACACTTGGTTGGTCCTCTCAGTCTGCCCATCAGTCTAGGGATGGTAAGCCGAACTAAAATTCAATCTTGTATCCAAGGACTCGTGCAACTTCTTCCAGTACCGAGAAGTCAACTATGATCCCCGGTCTGACACAATCTTCTTTGGCACACCATGTAGGCATACAATCCATGCCATGTACAACTCTACTAACTTGGCTCCTGAATATGTGGTCTTCACTTGAATAAAGTGGGCTACTTTAGTTAGCCTGTCCACAATCACCCATATAGAGTCATACCCAGCAGATGTGCGGGGTAGTCCAACAATGAAGTCCATGCCAATCTCTTCCCATTTCCACTCAGGTATCTTAAGCGGGTGTAGTAAACCAGCAAGTCTTTGATGTTTCGCTTTCACCCTCTGGCAAACATCACAAAGTGCAACATGTGAAGCAACATCCTTCTTTAGTCCATACCACCAATACTTCTGCTTCAGGTCCTGGTACATCTTAGTACTCCCAGGGTGGATAGAATAAACTGAGTCATGTGCCTCCTTCAATATGGTTTCCCGAAGACTATCGATACCAGGAACACAAATCTGATTCTTGAACCATATCGTGCCTTGCTCATCTTCCGTGAAATCTAGGCCTCTACCTTCTGTTATCAGATCCTTGATCTCCTAAATTTTAGCATCACCAACCTGACCTTTACGAATTTCTTGCTCCAAGGTAGGTTCCAATTCAATGGTAACTCCTTCCGTATGTGTAACAATTCCCAGGTTGAGCCTCTCAAAATCTTTTGCTAATTCATCGGGTAGCTGGACAACAATAGCGGAGTGAACGTGCTCCTTCCGACTCAAGGCATCTGCAACCAAATTCGCCTTGCCCGGGTGATAGTGAATCTCCAAATCATAATCCTTAATGAGCTCCAACCAACGGCGTTGCCTAAGGTTGAGATCCTTCTGAGTGAATATATACTTCAAACTCTAATGATCCGTGTATACTTGACACTTGGTTCCCATAATATAATGTCTCCAAATCTTAAGCGCATGCACAACGGCTGCCAGTTCCAAGTCATGAGTGGGGTAGTTCAACTCGTGTTTCCGCAACTAATGAGACACATAGGCAATCACATGTCCTTCCTGCATGAGCACACATCCTAATCCTTGGCCACATGAATCACAATAAATGTCAAATCCCTTCTATGGATCTAGCATACCAACACTGGTGGCGACATCAACCTCTTCCTTAATTGATCAAAGCTTTCTTGGCACTTCTCATCCCACTTAAATTTTCTTCCTTTCTCCAGAAGCGAAGTCATAGGCTTGGCAATCTTAGAGAATCCTTCAATAAATCACGGATAATATCCTGCAAGCCCTAAGAAACTTCGAATCTCAGTGATGGTAGTGGGCACGCTCCATTCCATTATCTCCTTCACTTTAGCAGGATCCACTGCTATTCCTCCATTAGAAATAATATGTCCAAGGAATGGCACCTTGTCAATCCAAAACTCGCACTTGCTAAACTTGGCGTAGAGTTGATTATCTCGTAGCTTCTGTAGCACCAACCTTAGATGTTCTTCATGATCACTTTCACTCTTAGAATAGATAAGAATATCGTCGATGAACACCACGACGAATCTGTCCAAATACTCCATAAACACCTTATTCATCAAATTCATAAAATAAGCTGGTGCATTGGTTAATCCAAATGACATAACAGTGAACTCATATAATCCATATCGGGTTGAGAAAGCCGTCTTAGGAATATCCGATGGTCTAATCTTCATTTGATGGTATCCCGATCAGAGATCAATCTTCGAGAATACTCTAGCACCTCTAATCTGATCAAATAAATCGTCAATACGGGGTAATGGATACTTGTTTTCCACAGTAACATCATTAAGTGATCTATAATCCACACACATCCGTTGTGATCCATCCTTCTTCTGTACAAATAGTACCGGTGCTCCCCAAGGTGAGGAACTCGGACGAATGTACCCAGCCTCTTGCAAATCCATTAACTGTTCTTAAGTTTCTTTAACTCTTCCATAGACATCATGTATGGCCGTTTAGAGATGGGGGCAGTTCCAGGTAGAAGATCAATTACAAACTCAACTTCCCTATTAGGTGGCATCCCTAGCAACTCCTCTGGAAAGACATCCGAAAAATCTCTAACCACACGGATGTTGTCACCAACAAACTCCTTAGGTATAAAGTATATAGCCCGTTTGGAAGAGGTGGTTAATGCAATTTGAACTTGAAACGTTTCTCCTTTAGGGCTAGTGAGTTTTATAGTACCCCTACCACATGCTATAATGGCCTTTGCCTTCCTTAACCATGACATACCAAGGATCAGATCTATACTGCTGGCCTCTAATATTATAGCAGTAGCTCCAAATTCTATTCCCATAATTGTTAATGTCAATCTACATGTCATTTGATTTGCCTCAATAGGCCCTTTAGGTGTGATTACTATCATTGGTTTTCTCATATTTAGCAGTGGTATCTCATTTGTGTTGGCATATCGAGCAGACATGAATGGATGTGTAGCACCAGAATCAAATAATATGGTTGCAGGAATGGCATTAATGTAAAACATACCAAGTACGATGTCAGCACCATCAGGAGTAGCATCAACACTAACTTGATTAACCCTGGCTATAGAATATCCCTTGCTAGGGGTATCTCATTTGTGTTGGCATATCGAGCAGACATGAATGGATGTGTAGCACCAGAATCAAATAATATGGTTGCAGGAATGGCATTAATGTAAAACATACCAAGTACGATGTCAGCACCATCAGGAGTAGCATCAACACTAACTTGATTAACCCTGGCTATAGAATATCCCTTGCTAGGAGTTTGTTGCTTGTTCTTAGCTAGTGTACCAGAATTCCCCATCAGACAAGCATTAGCATAGTACCCAATCTGACTGCACTTGAAGCATGTAGGGCCAGTCTTCTGTCCTGCAGACCTCGTCGGGGTGCTAGTGGGAGTAGCCTAACGAGTAGGAGGTGTCTGTGGAGACCCCTGTGGAGCGTACTGAGCTAGGCGTGTGTTGGGGACTTGTTCTCAAATGCTAAGAGTTAAGAACAAGGCAACATAAAAAGTGTTAAATATTAAAGTCCTTCGTCCTTCGAGACACTATGCCCCTTCGGGGATAATGAATTCCGGACGAAGGTCATAAGAAACATACCTTCGTAAGTATAACAAGTAATGACGAAGGGTTTATATAAAGCATGAAATATAATTCAGACATTACCATAGAATCATTTCTATTTTTATTAACATGGGAAAATAAAAATGATTTCGAATTACAAATGTACCTTCGGTTCTGAGAAAAGGTAAAAAGTACAAGCGTGACGCAAAAGCGAATGCACCGTCAGCGTGAACAGTACGGGAGTACTGTTCATCTATTTATAGACGCGGGACGCAGCCCACGTAAAATTACATCCATGTCCATTACATTTGTTAACGGTTTATGAAAATCTGTTGAGGCCCCCGAAGTCTTTTCATCTTTAAGTCGGTTCCCCCTTATGTCATCGCGACGAAGCTTTCCTGCGCACAACTTCGGCTTCCCTCGACCTTCGTCTGGCTCAGGCTTCGTCCTGGTCGTGCTTCATATCCGAAAATATCTGTTCATATAATCCACTTGGAAAACATTGTCAAATCATGTTTTTGAGGACCTTCGGAGGACGAAGGACCCCAACAGTAGCCCCTCGCAATATTAATTTGTAAATAATAAATTCAGATTGCGATATGGACGAAGGCCTTGAGCCGAAGGTCCGAAAAAACACCTTTCCTTTTGCTAGAATAGCAACATTCACTGACAAGCGGGGCCTTTCAATTTTCAACGCCCTAGGCGTATAAATAAGATCACATCGCGAACTCATTTGGTACGCACCCTTGTCTTTTGCTTCGGCCCACTAAAATTTTTAGCGCTTGTTCATTAAGATTTGCTGTTCTTTTTGATTTCGGAGCTTCGGCCTCGGGAACAATTTTTTAGCGTTCCCGAAGATGTCTGAAGGCAAGAAGACCCCTGCTGAGATTAAGCTGAAGATCCCTGCTGAGGCGAAGCTGAGTCTCGAGGAGGAGAAGAATCTGGGGTTCCTGATAGCGATGGCAGAGACCAATACAGAGAAAATCACGAAGGAGATTCTCGAGGGTTTGTCCGAAGATACTGATGACAGCGACAGCTATGATGTGGAAAGTGGTGGGGAAGAGGCCGAAGATCGACCGTGGCGACCAAGTCACACAGTTTTTGGGAAAACGACCATCAAGCAGAGTCACATTGATAATATGAGGGGGCGATATTTCCGAGACATATCTATTGTGAGAGCTGATGCCGGGGAAAAGACTTCTCCCACCCCCGAAGAGGATGAAGTTGTGATTTTCCGAAGCTTCCTCAGGGCTGGGCTTCGATTCCCCCTGAACAATTTTGTTGTTGAGGTACTAAAAACATTCCAAGTCTACCTTCATCAACTCACTCCCGAAGCTATTATAAGAATGGGGATTTTTGTCTGGGCTGTGAGAAGCCAAGGCTTGGAACCGAACGCTAAAAGCTTCTGCAACATTCATGAGTTGTTATACGAGACGAAGCCCTGGGGAAAAGAGCAATACCACAACAACTTTGGGTGCTACAGCTTCGGCGCCCGCTCCGGGTCAAGCTGCCCTGTGCCGACCTTCCGGAAGAGATGGCCCGGAGCCTGGATGACTGAATGGTTTTATGTAAAGAATGATCTAACAGCTCAAGAGAATGTGAAGAGTATTATTATGCACCCAATCTGGCAACGCTTCGGTCTTCGAAGGCCGAAGGTCGAAATGGACGAAGCCGCCGAAGAATGCCAAAGAGCCTTCGGGGTAGTCTGCTTGTTTATCGGGACAAGGGACTTGGTCCAAGAACACATTGCCTTCAGAGTATGGCCGCTTGCAGAAAAGTGGGAAATGCCGAAGGAAACCATCAAAGAGTCCGACGAAGGCGGACTAGTCAGATTAAAGTACACATTCAAATATGCAGATAAATTTATTGAGCCTGATGATGACTGGCTGAAAAGCATTGAAACATTAAGTGATGAATTACTTGGGGCATATTCGAAGGCTGAAAATACTGCACTATCAGCAGCCTTCGGAGGCCGAAAAAAGAAGAGACTGAACCGAGTGTTTGACGCAGTCGGGTTCTTCTACCCTGATTATTGTTATCCCATCCGAAGGCAAAAAAGGAAAAACATAACCTCTGAAAAAGAAGAAGCTGGAACCGCTCCTAGCGAGTCAGAACCAAAAGGAAAAAGGTTGAAGGTCCTCACACACCGACCACGCCATATTGAACCAGCTTCGGTGCCTGAGTTCACTGGAGAAACTTCTTCGGCCGCCGAAGCTGAACAGCCAACCATGCTGCCAGAAATTGCAGAGATGGCCGAAGCACCATCGACAGAAAAAATGGAAGAAGCGAAAAATCTGACTAAGGAAAAAGCATCAGAAATTTTGAGTCCTGTAGTACATGTTGAAGCAGCAAAAATCCAAAAGGGTCCAATGGTGACCCCAAAAAGGAAGAGAATGGTAAATGTGCTAGATGTCTTGGAGACAATTAAGTCTTCAAGCACAACTCCAAAAAAGAGTGTTGAAATTGTTGAAGCTTCCTCTGAAACTCCGACGCAACAAACTGAAGCTGAAGCTGGGCCTTCAGAGCCCTTCAGGGAACAAACTTTGGAAGCCGAAGCAATAAAAATACCAGAACCAATTTTAATTGAAGAGACTGACACTGCCATCCCCGAAGCACCTGCCAGCATGTGTGATTACATCATACGACATGCTTCGGGGAAAAAATTATCTGAAGAAGAAACTCATGAAGCTAGCCATTATGCAAAGGAGCTAAAATATCCAAAGGGGGCAGTAATATTCAATGGGACAAATGAAGATGATTTTTTATACTGCCTGCCTGACAACAAAGAGCTCTCTGTCTGCCGAGAAATGGCCAGGAGTATTGGTTTCCCGAAGCTTGAATCTGGATTAAGCGCCATGACGAAAGAAGATCTCGCAGACAGTCTTGCGTACAACAGCCTGAAGGTATGGGAATTTAACGGTTGAAAAGAAAACCCCCTTATATATATTATATTTTTTTTTATTTTCGCGACACATTCGTTTTTTCTTATATGAATTCGTTTTCGTATAGGGCCTGATCCTAAGCAACGCGTTAAGAGCGCAAAAGAGCGCCGAAGATGAAAGTTATGAGATTGCATTTAACAATTTGCGCTCCGAAGTTATCAAATTGAGAAACGAAGCTCTAGAAAAGGATAAAATTCTTCTTACGCTGATAGACAAAGTAAAAAAGGATGAAGCCGCTTCAAAAACCCAGGCCGAAGCCCACAAGCGTGAAATTAAAGATCTTCAGAAACAGCTGACTAGAGCTAGAGAGGAGCGCGTCCTTGAGGAAACAAAACGAGAACTCAGTGATCATATGGTCAACAAATTGGAGTTAAGAGTTAAAGAGCTTCGTACGTCTCAGGGAAAATGTTATGTCAAATCTATAGAATGTGTGAATAAAATTAAAAACAGCTTTGCCAGCGTGGGTGCCTTCTCTAGCGAAGAGAATTTCTCTCGAGGCAATCCCGAAGGTCCACTGGAATGGATTAGTCACGAAGTAGAGGCCTTCGAGGAAATCCTGAGCAGTCGTGGCGATATCTGCGCTTTTTCGGGCGCTAGAGGAATTGCTTCTGTCTTAGAGAAGAAAGGTTGCGATCATGTAAAATTTCTAGCTCAGTCCGAAGCTGCCTTATCTTCCGAAGACATTAAGGACCCCTCGGCCGAAGCAAGCGTGGTTGGCGGCAAATTTTTTACGGATATCTGGAACGACGGCGGCCGAGGAATGGCGCAAGAGATCATCCAAAGGAGCGAAAAAGGCATCCACGATGCTAGAAAAGTGGCAGAAACTGCCGAAAAAAGTACGGAGCCCGAAAGGCAATTAGGTATTAATTAGTTGTTCTTATTGTGTTGTAATTTTTGTTTCAAACTCTGCACATAGCTTGTAATAGTGATGAAGAAATGTTCTTCTTCCCTCAGAAGCTGCTGGGTCGACTGCCGACCCCCACACAAAAGGAGATGAAGAAATCAAACAAATGGCCGAAGCTATCATGGACAAAGTTGTTGATCAACTTTTAAATGAAGTCGCCGAAGCAGTATTAAGAGAGGACTAGATGCTTATTAGAAAAACATTTAAATTGTGATCTATGTAATATTTTGTACATTTGGATGTAATATACAAGTTTCTTTTCATTATTCAATTCTTCACGATGCATGAAACTCTATATACATACCTTTTTGAGCCTTCGGCGAAAAAACACCTTCCCTTCTTTTCATGCTTCGTGAAGAAGACATTCTTCGTTAAAATTATTCTGATGAATCACTTCCATGTTTCGTGAAATCATTATCCGAAACTATACTCCGAAACTATACAATCTCAATATTGATCTGATAAAACTCACCCATGTTTCATAAAAATATTCTCCGAAGCTGTATTCCGAAGCTATACAATTTCGATATCACTTTCTCAGAACATCCTTTCGAAGGTTGAGAGTGTCACTTTCTTTTGCCAAATGCAATATGATGTATGATGCTTATGCTATGGAAAATGATGTGATGATGTTATGCTATGCATGTGACATTTGTTCCGAAGATACTCATAAAATATATTCGTAAGCTCTGCATTCCCTTAGGAACGTCTTTGGAGCTTCTTCGTCTTTTACTTAGACGATCTCAGCGTTGACTTTTCGCTGTAAGCCTCCCTTAGGAGCTTCTTCGCCCTTTACTTAGGCGGTATCAGCGTTGACTTTTCGCTGTAAGCTCTGCATTCCTTTAGGAACGACTTCTGAGCAGAAAACTTACACTGCGCTCCCTTTGGAACGGCTTTTTGTGACTTCGCAAACTTACTCTGCGTTCCTTAGAACGACTTTGTGTTACTCCGAAGGATTTTTAATTCGAAGGTCCTCCTTGGTAACGGAAAAAATTTTAAGCTTCAGCAACTTAAGCTTGTGGAGCAAATAGATCTTCCTCGTGGAAAACAACGAAATTATTACATGAAAACTATCAATGTTTTTTGCTTCACAGAAAATAAAACTGAAAAGGAAAGACTGCTATCAAAGGTAGGATATGTATCAATAAATGTGCTTCGACTCTGGCACAGTGCTGTTGACTGTGCGAGCTTCGGACTGTTCTCTGAAGTCCCTCTGATGTGGAGCGTGTTGACTCCCTTCTGGCTGTTGACCTTGCTGCAATGGAGGTGGAGGCGGAAGCTGCTGCCAGGAAGCTTGAGGTTGACTTGCCGAAGCTACAGAAGCTGCAGGGTGTGGGATATAAGGTGGATGATACGAAGCAGTATGCATGACCTGCTTCGGCTGAGCTTGTTGAGATGCAGCTTCGGCTATTTCCTTTTGCTTCTGGATTGTGACATGGCACGTCCTAGTGGTATGGCCCTTGCCTTCTCCGCAAAACAAGCAGAACAATCTCCTTGGCTGATCTCCGAACCTTCCGCCGAAGCCCCTGGCGCCTCTGCCCCTTGGAGCTGGTGGCCGGAAGAAGGCTTGTTGTTGCCCCGAAGCCTGCGAGGAGCTCTGTGGCCTGTTTTGCTGACTCCCCTTGTCATCATTCTGAGTGTTGTGGATGGAACGGACATGCCTCGGGTAGTATTTTCCTCCGAAGCCCCTGGCCATTTCAGAAAATCTGAAGGCCTCCTCCCTTCTTTGGCGAAAATCATTGTCAGCACGAATGTACTCATCCATCTTTTGGAGCAATTTCTCCAGAGTCTGAGGAGGCTTCCGAGCGAAGTATTGAGCTGCAGGTCCAGGACGAAGCCCCTTGATCATGGCTTCGATAACGATTTCATTGGGCACCGTTGGTGCCTGCGCCCTCAATCGTAAGAACCTTCGGACATACGCCTGAAGGTATTCTTCGTGATCCTGAATACACTGGAAGAGAGCTTGAGCTGTGACCGGCTTCGTTTGAAATCCTTGAAAGCTGGTCAATAACATATCCTTCAACTTCTGCCATGAAGTGATTGTTCCTGGCCGAAGAGAGGAATACCAAGTCTGAGCAACATTCCTGACGGCCATAACGAAAGACTTCGCCATGACTGCGGCGTTGCCCCCGTACGAAGACACTGTTGCTTCGTAACTCATCAAGAATTGCTTCGGGTCAGAGTGGCCGTCAAACATGGGAAGCTGGGGTGGCTTATAGGATGGAGGCCAAGGTGTAGCCTGCAGCTCAGCAGACAGAGGAGAAGCATCATCGAAAACAAAATTTCCCTGATGGAAATTATCATACCAGTCATCTTCGTTGACGAAGCCCTCCTGATGAAGGTCTTTCTGATGAGGTCTTCTGTTCTGCTCATCATGAGTGAGATGGCGAACTTCCTCAGAGGCTTCGTCTATTTGCCTTTGCAACTCAGCTAGGCGGGCCATCTTCTCCTTCTTCCTCTGCACTTGTTGATGTAGCATCTCCATCTCTCTGATTTCTTGGTCTAGCTCTTCTTCCTCAAGCGTCGGGCTGACGGCTTTTCTCTTCTGGCTTCGGGCCTCCCGAAGGGAGACGGTCTCCTGGTTGTGGTCCAGCGGTTGTAGTGCTCCTGCCCCAGTCGCTGAAGCCTTCTTCGGCGCCATAGCGAAGGTCTATAGCTTCCGAAGGTGTTCACAAAAACTCGAAGTGGAAGTGAGTTCACCGGAGGTGGGCGCCAATGTTGGGGACTTGTTCTCAAATGCTAAGAGTTAAGAACAAGGCAACATAAAAAGTGTTAAATATTAAAGTCCTTCGTCCTTCGAGACACTATGCCCCTTCGGGGATAATGAATTCCGGACGAAGGTCATAAGAAACATACCTTCGTAAGTATAACAAGTAATGACGAAGGGTTTATATAAAGCATGAAATATAATTCAGACATTACCATAGAATCATTTCTATTTTTATTAACATGGGAAAATAAAAATGATTTCGAATTACAAATGTACCTTCGGTTCTGAGAAAAGGTAAAAAGTACAAGCGTGACGCAAAAGCGAATGCACCGTCAGCGTGAACAGTACGGGAGTACTGTTCATCTATTTATAGACGCGGGACGCAGCCCACGTAAAATTACATCCATGTCCATTACATTTGTTAACGGTTTATGAAAATCTGTTGAGGCCCCCGAAGTCTTTTCATCTTTAAGTCGGTTCCCCCTTATGTCATCGCGACGAAGCTTTCCTGCGCACAACTTCGGCTTCCCTCGACCTTCGTCTGGCTCAGGCTTCGTCCTGGTCGTGCTTCATATCCGAAAATATCTGTTCATATAATCCACTTGGAAAACATTGTCAAATCATGTTTTTGAGGACCTTCGGAGGACGAAGGACCCCAACAGCGTGGTCCTCCTCCTGGACAAGTATGTGTACCTTGTGGCAAAACATAGCGGGGACGAACACTGCTGCTACCCTATCCCTGTGAGATAGCCTTCCTCTTCAAGTCTCCTACTTCAACACGCTTGTGTTCAATAGCAGGAGCCTTATCCAGCAGCCTCTGAAATGATGGAAATGTGTGTGCAACCAGTGCATACTGTAGGGGTCCATTAAGTCCTTCAATAAAGTGCTCCTGCTTTGTGTCATCCTCAGCAACCTCATGTCGAGCATATCTCGACAGCTGAATAAATTTATCTCTGTACTCGCTGACAGACATGTTGCCTTGCTTCAATGACAGAAACTCCTTCTTCTTGATCTTCATCAATCCAGTTGTAATGTGGTAGTTTCTAAACTGTGTACTGAACTCTGCCCAAGTAATAGTATCAGCAGTATCATGGGCAGCAGTATAAGAATCCCACCAGTCAGCAGCAGGACCTATTAGACGACCAGAGGCATAAAGAACTTTCTCCCGGTCTGAGCATTGGGCGATGTTGAGCATCTTCTCAATTGACTTCAACCAATCATCTGCATCAAGTGGATCTGGCGAACTGGCGAAGGTCAGTGGCTTATGGCTCATAAATTCCCGGTGCTTATCATGAGGTGGAACTGGTGGTGGTGGAGGCAATGGTACTTGTTGTTGTTGCTGTTGTTGTTGTTGTTGTTGTTGTTGTTGTTGTTGTTGTTGTTGTTGAAATTGCTGTTGTGCCCTTCTCTCTTAGCGTTCACGCTCCTGGCACAACTCCTGGCATATCTCTTCTCATTCCTAGCGCATCTCCTGACATTCTTGCTGCATCTGAGCACGCATATCTGCCATAGTGTCCACCATTTGTTACATCATCCTCATCTGAGCTGCAACCAGTGGGTCAACTCCGCCTGGTGGAGGATTAGGAGGATTCATCTCTGCTGGTTGTGGCTGGGGTTGTCTAAATATTCTCCGAGAGTGTCTTCTGGGAGGTAAATCAATTCCACCACCCCTCCTGGTATTGACCATCTGAGTTAGATACATATGGTAAGAGAGAATAGTAGACAGGGCAGTAATTATGAATTATGTTACTTTGGGAGATTTATTAGCTAAGCAGATTAATGTTTTACCTGCCATAACTAATTCATTACCTTATGGTGGCACATGCGAAGATGTCCATATATAATATTTCAATCAATCAAAGAAGCAAATCAGACATTTATCATCAGAACAATCAAACAACATTTTTAAATAGAGGAAATAGTTTTGATTTTGTCTTAGGCCTCCTATCTCCTAAGAAGGTCATAAACGTAGGATTCCAAGGTGTGAAATCCATCTTGTCTTAGAATAGAAAAGGAACGAATGATCAGAGTGGAACAGTAGAAGGTGAGACAGGATCAAGATAAGTATAGAAAGAATCAGAGTAAGGTAAGTAGGTAAAGGTTTTGTCCATTTCTACCTAGGTTTCGTCCTACAGTCAACATTTCCTCTGATACCACTTCTGTCACACCTAGATTTAAGGGACAAATCCGGGTGCATCTCATATGTGCGCCAAGGAAGAACAACACACATAATAACAGAGTGCATAGAGATAAATGTCATAAATATCATAAAGGTACTTATTACATAGCGGAAGTCTTACAAGAATAAATGATAAAATAAAACGAACTAAATATTATTCCTTGGCACCACAAAGCAGACTAGGAGACGCCACCTAGATCAAGTCGAATGCCTCAGTGTTAGGCGGCTCCTCTTCGACCACCTGCTCTTCTCCTGTGGGGGGGTGTGAGACAGCAAGAGTGAGCTCACATACGTTCATAGCTCAACATGTCGTGGGAAAAATGTGCATGAACTCACCAAAGGTGGGAGTTCATGTGAAGTGTAAGGCTGATCAACAAAATAGAGGCTGAAGTTGAGCGTTGCTTTTATAATTTGATCAAAATTTTATTAGTAATTACTAAGTGTAAGTAAATACCAAACCTTATTAATAATAAGGAAAAGTAATAGTAAAATAATCCCAAATGCGATGCAAATGTCAAATTAAATTTAAGTTCCATAAATTAATCATGTGAGGGTCCGAGCTACTCATGACCGTGAGCACGGCTAGTATACCAGTTTTACACTCTACAGAGGTTGCGCATCTTTACCCACAAGTCATGTTACCCATCTGCCAAGAGACGGCCAATCCCATACACCTCTACCGTGGAGGCGAGGCAGGGTAACACTACGAGGCCTTTACGAAGTTCCTCTAGCTTCAGAAATCCCGCTACAGTTTATAGGAAGCTCCAGTGCAGGAATCCCTCGCCTGACCGCCATCGCAGCAAAATCAACCCAAGGACCTCCCTACACTGACCACTCCTCTACTGCCCTTGCCCCTTTCGGGTAAGGAAGACATCCACTAGCTTTCCTAGTTAATCAGCCAAGCGCGTCCCATTAAACCCTTATGGTAGCACTCTTTTCCCGGGTGGTCGCTCCATGTTCCCATTAACATAATGATCTTAACATGAACAGTAATAATACAAAGATAATAAAAATGTAATCATGAATAGTGTATCTCCATACCCAAATCCACATAAAGCAATAGCAGGTACTACCCAAAAATATTTTAGTGGTAAACAAGGTATAAAGATAACCAAAACTAGGGTAACCTAATGGATCCCATCAAAATTAACCTATGCAGACCATTATAATTAACAAGAACATGGCTGGGAAAAAAGTAAGTGATCAAGGGCACAACTTGCCTTTAATGAGCTCCTGCTCATCAGTCTCTACCAGCTGAACCTCAGGATCCTCAGTAGCTTGCTCGTCTACTCGCATCAATACAATACATACATAGTATAGCAAAAATTAACATCACACCAAACATGTAAATAAAATACACAATAATAATCTAGACATTAAAATAAGATCATAGGAACTGTAATCATTAAATTTGGAGTTATAGATTTTAAGATATGAATTTCTGAAGGTTTTATGTATTTAATACATGATTAAGTACTAGATAAATTTTAATGTGTTTTCATGCCAAAACAGTGGCACTAATGGATAGACAATAATATTATAAAAATTTAGGAACTAGAATGGGCCAATTTGGAGTACTTATGCATTTTCTATGAATTAAACTAGTTTCTAACATTTATTTATGCCTTAAAATTAATTTCTGATATTAATTTCTGATTTTCAATACACACTGGATTGGCCATCAAATAGCAAAGAGTAAAGGGGCTACGGTGTAAATGTTTCTAAGACTCAGAGAGCAGTGCCCCCTGGACGGTGGTTATTTTTCTGAAAACTGAGGGTCTCATGTGCTAAAGCGACACAGTAAAGGGGTATCGTAAGATCTCGGGCGTCCGATCAGAACAGACGCGCCAGACTAGATCTGGGCGCGCTACACACCCGCGCATGCCCCTGGCCATCCGATCCGGAATCCACGGCCCAGATTTAAAGTGACGAAGAGATAAACTATTCTCTAATCCTAGCCATCCATGATCAAATCAATGGCTTGGAGTAATCATCGATCCGCATCTCCAGTCCACCAAATCGCGATCGGACGGAGGACGCATATTCGCCTAAAGTCGACCGCCCAACCGGCGGCATGGACGTCAGGCGCGGTGGCGCCATGGCCGGACTTCCGGGCACGGTGATTTAGCGCCCTAAACTCTATGATGTTGGGTGCTACACAATCGTAAAGAATGGGCGAACACGATGTGGTGCTTACTCACCAAGGAGGGGAGCCTAATGAAGTCACCCGCGACACACGAAGGATCGCTAACTTTGGCGAGAGATTCACATGGTCACCGGTCACCACCGACCGATTGCGCCCGCGAACAGCTTCTCTGGGATCGGCACAAGTCCCTGATGACCTGGCTGGGGACTAATTCGTGCTATCGGCGGTTGTCCCCGGTGGTGATGGTGCTTCCTGGTGGTGGCGGTGTTTTCCTGGTGACGACGGCACAAGGTTTGACTTGGGGTGGTTGGGAACGGGGAATAGGTCACGGCGCCCCGGCTACGCCCCCTTTTATGGCCGCTTGAGACTGGTTCATGCACGCCCTCAACGGATTCCGCCCCGTGCGCCATGACCGAGCTCACCCGAGCCGAGCGGCGAAGAAAGAGGGAGACCCTGACAGAGCGGGCCCCGCGTGGAAGTGGAAGACGGAGTGGGCTGAGCGCGCATGCTAGTGACTGACAAGCTGGGCCCGCTTGTCTGCGCCAAGCTCTAAGTGGGCTGTGCGGTGGTGTGAAGGCATTGGGCCGAAAAGAGGTGGGCGGCCCAACTGGCTTTTCTTTTTCTTTTATATTTCTTTTTCTCTTTTACTTTTAAATCCTAATTTTAATTTCAATTTAGATTCAAACTTTTGTGGCTCGTCATTTACAAATTTTATTTGTGCACTAAAAGTACTAAGTTTGAGAATATTTATATAAATATATTATTTATTATTTTTTTATATCCCTTCTCTTTTTTACTTATTTTCCAAACCCTAATTTCAAATTAGGGTTTAATCCAATTTCTAGTATTTATTATCTTATTATTATTATTTTATTTAATGCACAGACATATAAACTCCACATGATGCATTTTCTTTTATTTTGGTATCATTGGTTTTAATTAATCACTCTCAATTATATGTGTGCTCTTTTTATGATGCAAATATGGCACATACAATGAGGAGATCTCTCTATTTTCTTTGTATACAAATTTGAGTATTACAAGTGCATAATTTGTTCCATGTATCTCAATTGAAGAAGTACCTTCGGATTCCTGATCGAACCGTCGATGTGGTGGATGTTGCTTTGGAACCAGATTTGACCTATTCAGAACATCCCATTCGAGTTTTGGATCAGAAGGACAGGGTCACCCGAAAAAGGACTCTTAAATTCTATAAGGTACAATGGGACCAGCATACTGAAGATGAAGCTACCTGGGAAACTCAAGACTTCTTGGAAAAGAACTTCCTTGGGTTTTTTAGCTGCATGTAACCTGTAAGATGTGTACATTTGATTGTAAAGTTGGGTAAACCCCATACCGCCCCCTGCTCTGTAAGAAAAATAAGGAAATAAAGATGTGACGTGTTTCCTTTTCCATTACTTACCCTATGACCTTAAATCTCGGGATGAGATTCTTTTATGGGGGGAAGGATGTAACACCCCTAGTGTTACTGGCACTAAAACTTGAGCATAACATCATGTGCATTAACATTTCATGATTGTTTGTTACACCTATAATGCATTCACTAGGTAAAATTTTGAAACAAGTTGTGATGATGTGACTTGAAGAGTGTTTAACCTTAGGGTATGGTACTTAACCCTGGGATTAGGACCTATGGATGGAAATAAAGCCAAGGTGATTAAAATCTCAAAAGTCTTTGGAAACACCCAAAAGAGATTAAGGGTGATGGATTTGAATGGCACAAAGACCCAAGTGTGCTCAAAACCCTAAAAGAAACCCTAGAAAACCCTAATTGGAACCCTAGGGGGTAAATGCAAATTTTATGCACTTTTGGACCAAAGTGAAAATATCAAAGTAATAGAACACCACAAACCAAGTAACTTTCACATTGGAGAATTTTCAAGTTGAGTGATGAAATTTGGACTTATTTGCAAAAGGGTCACATGAACACTATGTGACTAGGTCTGAAACTCAATGAAGTTGACTCATTTTTGGAGCTCTGTATCTCTGAATTCATAAGGAATTTGCCCTAGGTCAATACATCAAACTTGTAGAGCTATGTTAGGGGTGCGTCTGATATGTGCGCCAAAGTAGAACAACACATATAATGACCAAGTGTATAGAGATAAATGTCACAAATATTATTACATAGCGGAAGTATCTTACAAAAATAAATGATAACAATAAAGCGAACTAATAATTATTCCTTGGCGCCATAAAGCTGACTGGGAGACGCCACCTAGATTAGCTTGTACTCCTCGTTGTAGACATCCTCTTGGGCTACCTGCTCTTCACCTATTGGGGGTTTATATATCGCAAGGATGAGCTCACAAAAGATCATAGCTCAACAAGTTGTTGGGAATAATGAACTCATCAAAGATGGGAGTTCATGTGTAGTGTAAGGCTGCTCAACAAATAATGGTTAAAGCTAAGCATTGCTTTTAATAAGTTGGTCAAATTTTATTAGCAGTTACTAAATGTAAGTGTATACCAACCCAAAGTAATAGTATATACAATTAATAATAAACGACAATGCGATGCAAATGATAGATTAAAATTTACTTCCATAAATTAATCATGTGAGTGTGCGAGCCACTCATGACCATGAGCATGGCTGGTATACCAGTTTTACACTCTACAGAGGTTGTGCATCTTTACCCACCAGCCATGCTACCCATTTGCCAAGGGGTCTAGAAGTCCCATTCATCTCTACCGAGGAGACGCGGCAGGGTAGCACTACGAGGCCTTTCCAAAGTTCCACTAGTTTGAGAAAACCCGCTATGGATTCAGGAAGAAGGAAGCATAGGAATCCCCCGTCCGAAAAGCTAGATAGACAGTCCGACCCAAGAACCTCCATATACTCTGTAGCGACGCCTCCCCGCTTGCCCTTTCAGGTAAGGTTATCTCTCCCTAGCTTTCCTAATTACTTGGCCAAGGGTGTCCCATTCCACCCTTGTGGTAGCACTGTTTTCCCGGGTGCTTCTCCATTTTCCAATTAACATAGTAATCTTATCATGAACAATAAATAATCAATAGTAATAAAAAATAATGATCATGTGTCAAATTTATCATAACACCCAAAACCACGTATAGCAATAGCAAGACTACCCAAAAGTTCAGTGGTGTTCAAGGCATAAGGTAAAGCACACTAGGGTGACCTATTGGGTCCCATCAAAATTAAGCCTAAACATGCCAAAGTGATTATAGAGAGCATTATTGGGAAAATAAAAGTGGTCAAGGGCACAACTTGCCTTCAACGAGCTCCTGCTCAGCACTTTCCAACTGCTGAACACCTGGGTCCTCAGTTGCTTGCTCGTCTACTCGCAACAATACAAACAAACATGGTACAAGATAAATTAACATCACACCAAACATGAGAACATACTGCATAATGATATTCTACGCATCGTAATGAGATCGTAGGCTCGAGAATCACTAAAATTTGGAGTTACGGTTAGAGAGTTATGATTTTCTGATGATTTAAGTGTTTGACATAGAATAAGTTAAGTGCATAAATTTTAATCTATGTTTCATAACAAAATAAAGTTATCAGATGATAAACAATATTGTTATGAATTTAATGCAACTAGAATGGTTCAATTTGGAGTTAAATTAAAGAAGTTGTGAGTTTATTAAGATCTAGGAATTAATTTCTATATAAAACTCATTTTTCTAATTTATTCTATTAAGAGTAGGGTTCAGTAGGTTCGGTTTGGATTGCAGATATAAAAACCCAAGAGCTTATGGGACGCTTTATAAAATTCTAGGGCTTATCTTTTATTATTTTTCACAGCATGCGGATGGTAGGTTAATTTCAAAGAAAGCTAGGGTCTCTTTAGAAAAAGGGCACGACGAAGGGGTATGAGTCGATTCCGGCCGCTGGATCAAAGGTGGACGGCACGAACTCCTAAACCGGTACACGATACAACACGTTGGATCGGAGATCAATGGCGTGGATTTTAAACATTAGAGATCTACTTCTGCGCAAAACGCTTCCCTCCATCTAACCTAAGCCGATCATCGCTAGATCAACGATACTGGTTTCTCTCCCTCTCCCATCACTCCTGCTCGCAGCGGCGAAGGTTCCGCACGGTGGCGCCATTGCCGGGGGTCATCCCCATGAGGCCCCTACATCCAAACTCGACACCCATGCTGCTACCAGAAGAGTGCGACCCGACGAATAGGGTTATGGGAATTGTGTCACGGAACACGCACTCATATGCGCCAACCACGACACATGGCGGAACCTCGGGGATGTCCTACCCCGATGAGCAATTTTGTTGCCCCCATAAGCAAAACTCAACCTCTGATGGCTTCTAAGCGCTACCATAACCTTACTGGAGACCGTGGAGCAATGGCCCTATCCACGACGAGATGTAGCGCGGCGGTGATGTTCCTGCTCCGATGATCAATCTCCCGCACGCCGACGGGCAATCCCAACCGAGTGAACCACGATCACGCGCGGTGAGTGCCGACAAAGCCCTAAGATCACCCTCGATTGGTGCGCCGATGTCGAGGATCGCTGTCATCGATGGCGGCGAAGTCCTCTCATTTCCCCCTCTCAATTGCTGTCCAACGACGATGATGATTGAGTCACGACGGGGATAGAGGATTTGGGACCCAAGGTACTCGGATTTTATGGTTCCCACACGCCGGTCCGGGCGCAGGCAACGGACTCCCTGAGTCTACGATGAGGTTCCACCATGGTCGGGCGTGGTTGTTGGAGGGATGGGATGACGGCTCGGGTCCACCTGCCGGTGATGAACCAGTGCCACACGGACCAGCCGAGATGACTAACCCACCGGGCCCGCATGTAAGTCACTCAGAGGGGGAAAAAATGGAGGAAGAGGCTAACACCATGGTCCTAGTAGTCGGCGCGATCCTCCCTAGTTGGACACCGGACTATCACTGACGTGTGGGACCCAGATGTCGGTGCCGACACGCTAACTGGGCCACGCAGCTGAGGGGGTGATGGCCGAGGTGCAGACTTTGAGCCCAGGTTCAGTTTGGAGGTCTTCTTTTCTTTTTTCTTTTATTATTTCTATTCTTTTTTCTATTTCTTTTTTCAAAATTCTAATTTTACGAATTTAAACTTGTCTCACTAATTTGAATACAAATGCAAAAATACAAGATCCCAGCATGAAATGCATATTTCATTATATATTTATTTGGTATTTGCCTAATTTATTCCCATCAATTGTATATGCAAACAAAAGAAAAAGTAACCAAATAATCCCTAGTGTTCCATAATCCCAAATTACCAACATATAAATATATTTATTTACTTTCTTTATTATTTTTTATACAAATTTTTGGGCTTTACAGTCGTCCACGAGAATTTTCATCTCTACCTTTGCTCTTTACCTTCTGCATTTACATTCGAGTACTTAAGTTTCATTCTCTCTATTCCTAATTAGAATTGTTAGGATTGGATCTTAGGTTGCAAAACTCCTTTTGTGGTATAGATAACAACGCTTAGACAAAACCTAGTTTGCACATTATAGTTTGCTTATTTGCATAGGTTTTATTCTAGGGATTAATTTGTGGCCTAGAGCAGAGAATGTTTCTGAAAGTCCTAATTCACCCTGACTCTTAAGTGTCACTGTTTCCTACAAGTGGTATCATAGGAGGTTTGGCTCATTTGAAATGTTTTAGCTTCACCGCTAATAGAGTCGACGCTTTTTAGAGGAACGGGATGGATACCCATATAACACCACCCTTCAACGGCACTAACTTTCCATATTATAGTGCTAGAATGGTTTGTTACCTAGAAGCAGTTGATTTAGGTGTTTGAAGAGTTACTCGTGACGGGATGAAACCACCTATGAATCCCAAGAAGCTCATCGCGAGTGATGAAAAAGGAATACATTTGAATGCTAGAGCCAAAAATTGCTTGTATGAATCTCTTAGCATAGATATTTTTAATCAAGTATTCAGTTTGAAAAATTCTAATGAGATTTGGCTTAAATTAAATGAGCTCCATGACAGCACATCAAATGTCCGTGAGTGTTGGGGGCCTTCCTCTTTTGAAGGTCCTCAAAAACATGACTAACCATTTATTTTTAGCATGATATGGATTATTATAAGGAGCTTCGGCTTCAAGACGGAGGTTTTCCCCCATGACAAAGGCATACGAGGTGAAGATATAATCCAAAGATGAAAAGAATGAACGACGAAGCAAAGAGTAATAGCTTCGGCTTATAATGGTGATGAAGACTGGACATGACGTTGGCCGTAAGGGAAAAAGACTAACTAGTCCTTAATGATTTAGGTTATGGTCATAAGTAAATGTCAACGACACAATTGTACTTTTACTCGGGCTACGTCCTGTACCTATAAATAGATGAACAGTAGCACCGTATTGTTCACGTTGTTTCATAATCGCTCTCGCATCAGCACCTTCGAGCAAGACGAAGGTATCAATGTACTATAAACTTCGATGATATTCATGTGTATTTTATGAAATATAAATGTGAATGAACCAATAAATTATATTCTTCATCTTTATGTATTCTTACTTGTCCATGAAATAATGAAGCCATGACCTTCATGACCTTTATCCAATGATCATTAAATCCGAGAGGAGGCAATGCTTCAAAGGACGAAGGTCCTTAATACTTAACAATCGTGTTGCCTTGTTCTTGATTCACAGTATTTGAGAACAAGTGACCAACATTGGTGCCCACCTCCGGTGAACTCACTTCCACAACCTTTGGTAAGCATTCACCTCACTACAGGAAACACATAAATTTTCGTGGGCTGGGCTATTTTCGTCGGCCGGCCCATGAAAATACAATGTTATTTTCGTCGGCCAGCGCGACCGACGAAAATGTGGTCTATTTTCGTGGGCCAGTGAATATTTTCGTGGGTAGGCCCATAAGAATACGAAAGGTATTTTCGTGGGCAAAGAGTAATAGCTTCGGCTTATAAGGTAATCAAGGATGCCATGTACAATGCTCGCATCACGGCCGTCAACTACTACTACAAGAAGATAAAGGGGCAGAAAATGAGCAAAGCATTAGGGGCCAATGAGATCTACCTCATAGAGGAGCAGTACCTGGAGAGCATTGTGGATTGGCTGGCGAAGGACATGGAAGCCTGGAGGTGGTTGGCTAAGAGATGGGCGTCGCCTGAGTGGATTGCAGAGTCCCAGAAGCACCGTACCAACCGTGGCACTGAAGGACCAGGGCACAGGTACGGCGCCGATGGACACCTTGGTACCGCACGCCGCATGGTAAGTATATAAATCAAACTTGTATGTTACATCTATGAAAATTCTATGGTTTAACTCTTCTTTTTCATGCAGGAAGCTGAAAGTGGAGTTGCTCCAAGTTTTATGGAGGTTTACATCCATGGTCACCATGGCCCTGATCCGGCGAACCCTGATGTGCTATGCAGCGAGGCAGCAAGGGAGAAAATGGTAAACAAGTTTGTATTTACGAATTAAATTGCATGTTTTGTGTCTAACTCCAACTCTAACTTTCTTTGCAGAATGCATATGGGGAGGAAATGACACAACGCCATGGGCCTGACTTCGACTGGATGCATTCAGACTTAGATGCCTTGGCGTTGTACCACAGTGGTGGGGGTAGAAAGCATGGTAGGTGAGGTGTTTGTGTTTGATTCGACGATTTCATTAACAAGAATGTGTCCACTTAATGGCTCAACTATGTGTATCATGCAGGTTTGCCTTTGGCACCGGCATTGTGGAGTATAACAGGACAATAGGTCAAGGGAAGGCATCGTCTTTGGGAGGGAGTTCTCGCTCCTCCAGGTCTGCTCAAGAGGCTCAGCTGGAGGAGGAGACTCGGGCAGCACAGGAGCAGGCTCGAGCAGCACAGGAGCAGGCTCGAGCAGCGCAGGAGCAAGTTGGACAGCTGACGCAATATATGGCTTCTTATTTTCAGGTAATTCGTCTATCTCATCACGTGTCGTCATTGAATTCAAAGTATAATGTTGCGATTCTAACGTTTCATCCATTTGTAGGAAATGACTACTCGACTCGGGCCTGATATGAACTTGCCCGCTTTTCGCCCTCCCTAGGTAACACTATCTGAACACTTCAATTCCATAGCAACTCTTTTTTTATTATCATAAATGGCTCACAGGCACAAGGATGGGGACAGTGGCCAGGACAAGCTCCAGCATCGTAGCCACAATGGACCGGTGTTGGGTGGACGCAGGCACCTCCAGGCACTTGGACGCCTCCACCACCCCAAGGACCGGCGGGCTCTCAGCCATTTCAAGCGTGGATGGCACCACCACCGATGGGGTGGGTGCCACCACCTTAGGGGTGGCCAGCACAACAGTACCCGTGGATGCATGCACAACCTCCTCATCACCATGGATCACAGGTGACGTTCCATGTTTAGTTTTATGCAAATATTGACCAAACACAGCAATGTATATGTATAGGGATAGCAAAACACATCCTTATTTGAATGATTGATGAATTGCAGGGTTCAGCGTCACATGCTCATGGATCGAAGGGTGCTGTCAACGTCCAAGACTTCCTCGTCCATGGTTCTGGAGGGAGTGGCCACCTTCCTGGTGGCGGAGGAGGGAGTGGCCAAAACTCCCACAGCCCGCCGGAGTGAGTAGTGACTTTGTTTATGGACTATGTATGGATATGTATAGACTTTATTATGGATTTATGCTATTGAAACTATGTATGGACTATATATGGACTATGTATGGAATATGTTTGTGAATGTTGTTTGTGAAGAGTGCATGCTTGTGAATGTTGTTTGTGAAAACTGGATTGCTTGTGAAATCTGTATATGTGATTGTGTATATGTTTATTTTGCTGTGAATTAATAAAAGGTGCAGAAAAATCTGTTTTGGGAGGGTATCCTGAATTTTTGTCAGCCTGGATGGTGGCCGACGAAAATACGTGCCCTAAATATTTTCGTCGGCCACCACCGGGGCCGACGAAAATCATGTTCCCTATATTCATCGGCCACCGAGGCCGACGAAAATAATCAGCCTACCAACTATTTTCGTCGGCCTTGTGGAAGCCGACGAAAATAAGTTATTTTCGTCGGTACCGACGGAAATAGTTGCCTATTTTCGTCGAACTTATTTTGCCGACGAAAATAGGCTATTTTCGTCGGTTTAGGCTTATTTTCGTGGGTTTTTGGCCCACGAAAATTTAGGCGTTTCCTGTAGTGCCTTTGCCATGCCACCGAAGAAGGCAATAGCGCCAGGGGCTGCCCTGCAGCTGCTGGACACCAACCAAGAGTCACTCTCACTAAGAGAAGCTCGGAGCCAGAAAAGGAAGGCTACCCGCCCAAGACCATAGGAAGAAGAGTTGGACTAGGAAATCAGAGACCTGGAAGCTATACATCAACAAGTATAGAGGAAGAGAGAGAAGATGCTTCGGCTAGCCGAACTTCAGAGGAAGATTGATGATGCTATTGAAGAAATGCGCCACTTCACCTAAGATAACCATGGACGAAGGCCTCAACAAGAGAGCTTCATCAAGAAAGTCCAACCAATGATGATGGATGGTATGATGACTTTTATCATGGTAACTTTGCTTTTGATGATGCTTCTCCTCTACCAGCAGAGTTGCAGGCTACCCCATGGCCACCATCTTATAAGCCACCTTAGCTCCCCATGTATGATGGGCACTCGGATCTGAAGTAGTTTCTCATGAGCTACAAAGCAACCATATCCTCATATGGGAGCAACACAGCTATCATGGTGAAATCCTTCGTCATGGCGGTTAGGAGTGTAGCTCAGACGTGGTATTCTTCCCTTCGCCCGGGAAAGATCATGTCATGGCAAAAGCTGAAGCACATGCTGGTAACTAGCTTCCAGGGTTTCTAGACGAAGCTAGTGACTGCCCAAGCATTGTTCCAATGTACACAAGACCATGTAGAGTACTTGCTGGCATACGTCCGAAGCTATGATCAAAGGGCTCTGGCCAGGACCGGCAGCGCAATATTTTGCTAGGAAGCCACCACAAACTCTAGAGAAGCTCCTCCAGAAGATGGATGAATATATCCGAGCCGACAATGATTTTTGCTAGAGAAGGGAGGAGGCTTACAGGTATTCTGAGATGACTAGGGGCTTCGGAGGAAGATTCCACCCCAAACATGTCAGAACAATCCACAATCCCAACAGAAATGATGATAGGGAAAACCACACCCAAGGCAGCCAGCAAAGCTGACAATCTTCGGGAATGCAGCAAACCACATACAGGCCACCAGCTCCAAGAGGCAAAGGGGGAAGAAGCTTTAGAGGAAGGTTCAGCACTCAACCCAGGAGATTGTTCTGCTTTTTCTATGGGGAGGATAAGGGACACACAACAAGGAAGGCCAAGTCACGATCCAAAAGCAGAAGGAGATCGCTGAAGCCGAAGCACAGAAGAATCAGCCGAAGCAAGTCTTGCATACTGCCTCATGCTATTCGCCATATATCCCTGAATATGTGGGCAACTAGCAACCCACGACATCAGTTGCTTCAGCAAGTCATTCTCAAGCTGCTTGGGCTCAGTTACCACCACCACCACCACTGGCACCTACCTTGGTTCATAACCAGCAGCCAGAAGGGCATCACCAGGCACAACAACAGCGCGACACTCGGGAGGAATCCGAAGCTTGTACAGTCAACAACACTGTGCCCAAATCAAGACATATTTACAAAAGCAACATAGGGGCTTAACCAGAAAGTTTCCATGTTCAATGTATTTTTACTTTTTTGTCTTTAATTTTTCCTCTTTGAAGACAATATAAGAAGGTCTAACCTTTGGTCTGTTGTAATAAATCTGTGGTTACACCATCGAGTGTAGCAAGGGTGACAAAAGCTCCAAAGTCGTCCCTAAGGGGATGTAGAGCTAAAATACCACCTAAGTAAAAGGTGAAGAAGCTCTAAAGTCATTCCTAAGGGGATGTAGAGCTAAAAACCACCTAAGTCAAAGCTGAAGAAGCTCCATATTCGTTCCTAAGGGGATGCAGACCTTAGCTCTAAAGTCGTTCCTAAGGGGATGAAGAGCTGAAATACCACCTTAGTAAAAGGTGAAGAGACTCCAAAGTCGTTCCTAAGGGAATGCAGAGTCTTGATTTTTCTTTGATGATTTGTGCGTAAACATCATTTGCATCATATCTTCGTACCATATTGCATAGCATCGCATTATACATCATTTTGCATCGACAAAATCAGTGAAAAAACAAGGAAAATTGCTCCTTCAGCTTCGACAAATACTCATGAGAGAGCGTATTAATAAGGCATGATCCATGCTTGCGATAGAGGTACTATCATACGAAATTATGCCTTCGACAATGGTATTCTTATGCAACGTCTATAGCAAAAACTACACAGACGCTTTGGCAAAATAGGGGGATTTCTTTCTCAAGCGTGAAAAGAAGGGAAGTTGTTTTTTTGCCACCGGCTCAAAAAACGATATGTACGAAGGTTTCACGCATCACAAAGAAATATATTACACCAACATACATGCAAGTTGTTGATAATTGTTTCTTACAAAAACAAAAGCTACGTAAAGGACACTAAACTATCAAATATACACAACTTAAGTCTTCTTTTAGGATTTTGTCGGCAGCTTCGTTTAACATCTTCTCGAGAGCTTCGTCAATATCCTCATTAGCAATCTTAATCATATCGAGCACCTCCTTCACAGATGGATCAGTTTCAGGATCATATGGCTCTAGAGGGTGAGAAAGCTCAGCTGTAATAAAACACAAACATCTGTTAGTACCAAAGCTACAAAAATTTACGAAGCTAAGCTACAAAGGATATACCTATAAGTCTGGCCCGCTCAGCAGCTTCTTCGACTCTTTTAGCCTCTTCTAAGGTGTCATGAGACTCTTTCTCATTTTTTCTAATGGCTTCATGAGCTATTTCTCGGCCACCCTTCAGCCATACATCGGAATAAAACTTCCCACCTAGTGTAGTAGCTTTGGCTGAAGGGTTTCTAACATCATTGGCTGAAAAGACAAAATCTGGCTGAGCTACAGCCTTGGCATGATCACAGCCAGCCTTTTCCAAAATAGACACGGCCCCACAGGCACCGGCAAAAGCACAAAAATCCCCTCTGTCACTAAGAATCTCCTCGAAGGCTTCGGCCTCACCATTAATCCATTGGATAACTCCATCGGGGTCACCACAGATGAATTTTTGCTCTGAAGCAAATGCACCAACTTTGGAAAAGCTGCTCTTCAGATTATTAGCGCATTCCATAGCCACTCTGTAGCATTTTTCCTTAGCTGCACGAAGCTCGTCAACATTTTTCTGTGCCCTTGATCTCTTGATTTCACATATTTCATGCTTTGTGTTGGAACTTGCGCTCCTGAGCAAGTTGATCCAACGGGGGAGTGAAAAAATGCAAACAAGGTTTAACTCGAGATGACAATTGCTCTATTAATCTAGCCTCTCAAGGGCACTGTACGGGGGTATTTATAGGTGCCCGAGCGCCCAAGGTCCCGATGTAAGGACGCTTATGCCCTCAGACACCTGGATTATCCCCAGAATATTCCCATAATGGGGGGGTTATAGACTGTCATTACAGAAAAGCCATTACAAATCGGGCCCGTAACACGCTTCTCCGTGCGGGGCCTGCTATAATGGGCCGCATCCCACTTGGGCCTCCAGGTAGGACCGAGGACGCGGGATGGAGAGACTTCGTCGTAGGCCTTCGTCTTGCAGTGAAGAGGATGAAGGGCGGGCCGCGCCGGTCATCTTGCCTCCGTTGGTGCAGCGAGTCGACGAAGGCCTGGAGCGAAGGGTAGCGTCTGCGCCTTCGCCCCAACATTTGCTCTCCGAGGGACTAGTTCGACTGAGTCATCTGGTGCCAAAGACGTCGCTAGATGGTGGAGACGCTGCCCTCGCTCGAAGTGGTTCCGTGGGAGTTTTTGATGTGACCGTTGACGAACGTGGTACTGTTGGACTGCGGGCTTCCCGAAGCGTCACGTCCTGTGTATAAAAAGGGGGCGGCGTGGCTCAGGCTGTCTTACCTTTTCGTGTGCCGCAAAACCCTAGTGTTTTAAAACTGCTCACTCGCTCGCCTGCCCTCCTTGTTCCTGTTCATCGGAGATCTGGCCCGTGTCAAGCAAACCGCGCACCACCACCAATGGTATGTAGCCATGTCGTTGTCTTCTTCTTCATCCACTGCGAATACGCCATTGGGTGAATCGTCGTCCAAGGGTACCTTCAGTGATTTAGCGGCGGTGGAGCTGCACCTGGGCCACATGGTGGAATTCGGTGTTTCGAGGATCTCCTCGGTTCACGTGCAAGACATGCAGCGGTTGGGTTATTTTGGGAATGGAGTTGGACGTGTGCTGGGGGCGGAAGAGATTCCTGAGCCGGAGGGTGAGATGGTTGTGTTTGAGGCGTTTTTCACCCCTGTCCTTTGCCTGCCTGCACATCATTTTGTGGCGGAGGTCTTGCAGGGATTTGAGGTTCAGGTCCACCAATTGACATCGAACGTCGTGGTGGCCCTGGCGAAGTATGTCTGGGAAACGACTTCTTATGGCGGTCGGCCTTCCGTAGAGGTCTTCGCCAAGAATTACTGTCTGCATTGGTAGAAAAGAAAGATTGGAAACAAGATTGCACAGTTTGGATCGTGCACGTTTACTCTGAGGACCGGAAAGACTTCGATGGAAGTCGTGGAGTTGGTTCCCTGTGCTCGTAATAAATGGGGCAACTGGTGGGATTTCTGGTTTTATGTTTCTGGGAGCGAAGTCGAAGACCTCTCAGGGCTCCCTGTGGCCGTGATGTGCTCTCACTATTATGTGGCGTACCCACAATTCGAGGTGGCGGAGGATGATGAGGACGAGGGGGGCCCTTCGGTACGCTGCTCGAGGCATGATTTGGTTGAAGAGTTTATTGGTTATGGAGTGTGGCCCCTGGCGCATGGCTGGGCTCTGGGCGAAGTATGCCCTCTTTGGGTCAGCAGTTGGTACGGAGTCTAGCCTTTTCCTTGGATCTACGCAGGCCAAGACCCGGCCGCATTCGTTCGTGAAGTGGAGGACGGTGCGGCGAGGATAGTGGGGCGCTATGTGCCGAGGACAGAAGGTCTGCGGAGTTGGGATATCCGGGGGTCCAATGTTCGATTGAATCGGGTCTTCGAATTAAACTGCTTGCCATACGGTGGCTATCCCAGGGATGACGCTGCCGCGAACGTCGACCGCCGTGGGAAGAAGCCAGTGGGCGTGACTGAGGAGGGCCCTTCGCAGGAGGCTGCCCCAGCCACTAAGAAGAGAAAAATAGGTACTGTAGTGGGGGGAGTGGGGGTCTCTGAACGTTTTGTCGTGGAGTTGATGGGGACTTGCGCGCCCCCCGGGGGAAGGATGTCTACGCCCGAGCTCCGAGAATCTTCGGCGCGAATGCTGATGGTTACCGGGGGTCGATGGCCAAAGAATGTTCTGATCCCCCGCGTGGCTGGCGAAGACATGTTTACATCTCGTATGGCTCGTGACTTGAAGATTTTTCCTTACGGACGGAATATTGGTGCTGTTGTATCGACAGTGATGGAGAAGGATCGACAAGACGCTGCGCAGAAACGTCGGGCGGTCGTTAGGATCGGGGATCCTTTCCGTGAGGCAAAGAAGGCACGGGGGGGTGCGAAGTCTGCCACCCCCAGCAACAGCAAGGTAGTGTCGGCTGCCCCTGGTGCGGGCAAGTTGGTGCCGGCTGCGAAGCCGGGTGCGAAGGCTGCTGCCTCTGGTGCGGGCAAGCCGCCCTCGGGCGAGCCCGCCAAGGGGTGAAAGGTGCCCTCCCCGACGTGTGCTGGCGAGGAGGGGGCGCGTGTGGCCGACTTCGACACAGACATCAATGTGTCGGATTATCTTGGTGGTAAGTTTTTGTTTTTTTACTAATATCATGGTGCAGGGTCTGATATGGGGCAACTGCCACTTGTCGTGACTTCGGTGATGGCCCCTTCGTCGACGGCAGAGGATGGGGCGAAGGGTGTTCTGCGGGACCCGTGGTCCACCTTTTGCGCGAGCGGCAAGATATCCTCGGCCGCCGTTGCTAAGGATGTGGCGGGCTCCGTGCCCCAGCAGCTGAGGCGAGCATCACAGCAGCAGCATGTAAGTCGTGTTGGTACCTCGCTAGTTTGTTGTTTTCATGAGGTTGCGAGTCTCATGGTTTTTTGTGTCAGGCGGCCGACTTCACCGACCGTGTCGCATCGGGTGTCTTGACTGCGGAGTTTGCTGCCGAAGTTGAACATCTTCGGGCGCAGCATGCGGATGCTGTTCGGGAGAAGTCGGTTGCTAAAAGCAAAAGCCGAAGGCTGACGGAGAAGTTGGCCGCTATGGAGGCCGAGAGGGGGGATCTCCGGCGCCAGCTGGTGGAGGAGAAGAGGGAGGCGAACAAGGCCATTGCTGATGCGCAGGCTACAAGGCCGATGCCAAGCTTGCGCGGGCATAAAACAGTCTCGCCTACCAACGCGCCGAGGACTAGGAGGCGAGGCTCAACAGCCTACACAACCGCGTGGATAAAGCGGAGGCCTCGACGCGCGCGGAGGTCGAGCGGACGCATGCGCAGTTCGTGGACGTGTACCGGGAGCTGGGTGCGCGGACCGCCACCTTCGACGCGCCCAGCCAAGAGGTGGGCCTCCGCTTCCTAGAGTGGTTACAGGAGGAGCTAGCGGTGCTCCTGACCATCACGACGGGCCTCAAGTCCTTTGCCTCCCTCGTCACCTGCGAGGGGGCCGTGAATGCTTTGTCCCACGAGGGGTGCGGGCATTTCGAGGTCTTCGACCAATCAGACGAGAACTTCGAATGCGCAATCTTCGAGGTCGAAGACCCAGTGCTTAAGCAGTCGGCGGGGGCACTCTTCGACAGGATGTGGGGTCCGCACGGCCGAGAGATGGTCCGGTAGAGGTCCGACCGGGCGATTGATCAGGTAAGGGCTCATTTGCGCAGTTATATGTGTATGGGTGGTTTTGTTGAATGTGCTATTACTACAGATGGCACATGCCGAGGAGGTGGAAGACCTCGGTGATCTGGACAGTGCGCTGCCCGTGACACCGGGGGTGGAGATGCCGCCACCATCTGATGCCGGCGAGGGCACCTCGACGGTCCCTGCACCGACCGCGCCAACTGGAGCCAGCGAAGACCCCGCGCCATCCCTCGCGCCGACGGGCAAGGACGCCTTGAAGGCGGTGGTCGAGCCGGCTGCCGAAGACCTGCGGCCATGGCTGGGCCTTCGTAGGTGGCTGAATAGCTGAATAGGTGTTGGGGAGTTTGTAAATTTCGTCTATGTGATACTGAACCTTGGTTGCTGCGTAGGTTCTGACGTTTGGGCGTGCGCACGCAACTAGCGACTGACAATACTATTTTTGTGGTGGCCCCAACCGTGGTGCCTGCCAGTGATGATTCGTGTGGCTCTGTGTCTGTGTTTTGAGTTTGATGATTCTGGGAGTTCGGTGTCGTGGACAGAGGAGTCTTCGGATGAAGGCTTGGATTATTTTGCAGCTTTAGATGTGGCTACAGCGGAGCCTTCGCCACGCGTGGAAGGTTCAGGTAGTCTCCTGGGTGCGAGTAGTGGGTATAGGCGGCGAAGGGCGATGGCGAAACTGAGAGTGAGTGAATTGTCGCGAAGTGGTAGGCGAGCGTGGCCGTCTTCGCATGGACCAGACCGATAGGCGGGAACTGTTGTCCTCGCCGATTGGGGTGAGCATAGGTGAGGGGGAGCTGCGAAATCTTTTTGAGGGTGAGGAATTGAGGATAATGTTGTTCAATTACAGGGAGATGGGTATCATCCCGAAGGTTGAGCCAATGTAATATATGATGCCCTTCGTTGTGTGTATGTAACAGTGATTTGTATTATGAGGCTACGCGCCTTCGTTGGTTTGGCTGCGCCCGTGGGTGACTTCTGCACGGAGAATTTTTTTAGGAAAAGACTACGATGTTGCGCACTTATTGTGCTATTCTGGCTGCACCCTTAGGCGGCTTTTGCACGGAAGAGTCTTTTGGGAAAAGTCTTCGATTTGGCACGCTTATTGTGCTGTTCCGGCTGCACCCTTAGGCGACTTCTGCGCGGAGAGTCTTTTTGGAAAAGACTACGATGTGGCGCACTTATTGTGTTGTTCCGGCTGCACCCTTAGGTGACTTTTGCGTGGAGAGTCTTTTAGGAAAAGACTTTGATGTGGCGCACTTATTATGCTATTCCGGCTGCACCCTTAGGTGACTTTTGCGCTGGAGTCTTTCAGGAAAAGACTTCGATGTGGCGCACTTATTGTGCTATTCCGGCTGCACCCTTAGCCGACTTTTGCGTGGAGAGTCTTTTAGGAAAAGACTTCGATGTGGCGCACTTATTGTGCTATTCCGGCTGCACCCTTAGGCGTCTTTTGCGCGGAGTGTCGCACGCGAGGGTAGTCTGCGCTGCCTCTCGCGGTGACTTCGGGGTGGTCGAATGCCGAAGACCATCGATGCGGTCTTTTTCGACATGTTGTATCTGAATTTTTGCGGGGGATTTTTGTGGGTATATTACATGGCTCCGCCTCGTTAAAAACCTCACCCCCCGGGAGGAAAAGAGTGCGGGCCGGAATAAGACTGTTTGATGAATTACAAGGGCGCGTAGGCCCTGAGGATTTAAATAAAAAATTTGCGGAGATTGTTAATATTCCAAGAGTGGTCTAGGTCCTCGCCGGATGGCATTGTTAGCCTGTATGCGCTAGGGGACGACTTCGACTTGACGATGAACGAACCCTCCCACTTTGGCTCCAGCTTGCCCCATGACTCTATCCGGGTGGTTCGGACGAGTACGAGATCTCCTTCGTTGAACTCTCTTGGGATGACTGCGTGGTCATGTCAGGCCTTCGTTTGAGCTTGGTATTTGTTGAGGGCCTGCAGGTCGAAGACGCGATCTTTGTCAGATGAGGTCTTTGGACGTTGGCTCGTCTACGTTGGGGACGGCTGATGCACTTGTTTGAGGTGACCCATGCTTTATTTCCTGCGGGGTCATGGCCTCCAAACCATATAGTAGACAAAAAGGAGTGAAACCAGTCGCTCGGCTCTCGGTCATGTTTAGCACCCAGACTGCTTCAGGTAGGTGATCGGCCCATTTGCCCTTACTGTCGTCGAGTAGTCTTTTCTTGATAGCAGTGAAAATCTTGCTGTTGGCGCGCTCGACGATGCCGTTAGATTGCGGGTGATATACTTGGATATGAATCTGCTTGTTAGATGTTGGACGTCCCTGGTTGACTGCGAGGCTGTCATGTTGATTATTGCCTGGATCTTGGTTGGGTTGGCCTCGATCCCACGGTGCGACACCAGGTAGCCCTAATATCTTCCCCTGGCGGACCCCGAAGACGCACTTCTTGGGGTTGAGGCGAAGTCGTGCGTCCCTCATGTTTGCAAATGTCTCTGCGAGGTCGGCCAAGTGATCCTCCTTATTTTTGCTAGCGATAATGATGTCGTCCACATACGTGAAAATGTTCCGACCTGCTTGGCTCTCGAGCACCGTCTTGGTGAGGCGAGAGAAGGTTGATCCAGCATTCTTGAGTCCCTCCAGCATCCTGATGAAGCAGTACGTGCCGAAGGGTGTGATAAAACTGGTACTGGCCTTGTCTTCCTGCTTCATATATATTTGGTGGTAGCCAGAGAAGCAGTCGAGGAGTGACATGACTTCGCAGCCGGCCGCACTATCGACTATCTTGTTGATTCGTGGCAGGGGAAATTATCCTTGGGACAGGCCTTGTTGAGGCTGGTGAAATCGATGCACATCTGTCACTTGCCGTTCTTCTTTTGCACCATGACTACGTTGGATAGCCACGTAGGGTAGGCGACTGGCTCGATGAAATTGGCCTCCAGCATGCGGTGTACTTCGGCTTTGGCGGCCTCTGTTTTTTCATCGGACATTTTGTGCAGCCGCTGCTTCTTTGGGCGCACCAAAGGGTCGATGCCCTAGACTAGTGCTCGATGACGGTCCGACTGACTCCGACTAGGTCAAGGGCAGACCAGGCGAAGACGTCTTTATTTCTGGAGAGACAGGAGATGAGTTTCTCCTCCTCTTGCGAAGTCAGGTCTTCGCTTATGATGATTGTCTGCTTGGGCATTGCTGGGTCAAGGGGAACTATCTTCGTTCCATCGTTGCTTTGTAGCTGTGCCTTTTCATTTTCGTTGGCGGCTGGGCGGGTAGCCTCGGGGACTTCGCTCTGCGTCGTAAGGCAGTGTACATTCCGTTGATCGGGAACGAAATCTCTCTCAATGTTACGTGCAGTTTGCTGGTTCCCGTACACCGTTATTACGCCCTGCGGACCTAGAATTTTTCATGCAGAGATATAAATCCGTGGATGGCCGCTTCAAATTTGTTGATAGAGCCCCGGCCCATTATGGCATTGTAAGGATAGACCATGTTAATGATGTCGAAGGTGACCTGCTCGCTTCGCGCATTGGGTGCTACGCCGAAGGACAGGGGTAGCTCTATCTTGCCCACAGGGAAGGTGCCTTTGCCGCCGAAGCCATATAGGGGGTTGTCCGAAGGCTTGAGCAAGATGTGGCTGATGCCCATGCGGTCGAAGGCGTGGAGGAAGATGATGCCCGCTTGGCTGCCATTGTCAACTAGGACTTTGTGCAGGTCCTAGCCTACCACACTGCAGTTGATTACCATGGACTCACAGTGGGGTGCGCTGCGCAGATCAACATCTCTGGCATCGAAGGTTAGCGACACATGCGACCACTTTGTTTGCACGACCGGACCGGTGATGGCAACGTGGTTGATGCTTCGGTAGTGGTCCCTCTTTTGTCACTTCATGTCGAAGTCAACGCTGGACCCTCCGGTTATCATGTGAATGACTTCGCGATACGGCTGATCAGCAAAGTCTTCCTGTTTTGGTGCTTGGGGGTGATTTTGGTGGTGGATGTTTGGTTGATGCGGAGGCGGGGGCGGGGGCGGTAGGACTTGTACCTCCTGGTGGTGTTGATATGCGTGGTTGGGTAGATGCTGGGCGGGGCCGTGGTTGTATGGTTGGGGTTGGTGGTGTTGATAAGTGTGCGCAACAACTCTTGGGTTGTCGGTGGGTTGTGCCTGAGACATCCTGTCCCTGGTGGCTTTCGTTTTCGAGCAATCCTTGGTTGGGTGCGCGCAGTCTTCGCCGTGAAACAAGCAGTAATATCTGCATGGCTGCTGCGCCCGTCCCCGTCCCCGACCACGCGTGCCATTGTCCGTGGCCCTGGGGGGATAATCTTGACGGCGAGGGGCCTCGCCGGTAGGGTGCTGATTGGCGATGTTATGCACCTGCTGCTGACTGCGGGTGTCCCGACCGTAGTCTGACTGCGAAGGTCTTGTCCATGTTCGGCTGGACTGCGGAGGATCCTTGGGCTTTCTTTGAGACTCGACCTTGCACAGGTGGAGCTCTTCGGATCTAGTGTACTTTTCAAACAACTGATAGAGTTCTTGGAGGCTTTTGGGTGGGTCCCTGATGCAGTGACTGTACAGGACGCCAGCCCGAAGGCCACTGATGGCGTAATGTATGGCAATTTGGTCATCGACCGAAGGCAGTTGTGACTTGAGAGTCAAGAACTTGCGGTAGTACTCCCGCAGGGTTTCTTTTTCCAGCTGTTTGCAGATTGACAGTTCGGCCAAGGCATCGGTATCTAGGCGGTACCCTTGGAAGTTGAGTAGAAACTTGTCCCGGAGACTTCTCTAGGAGTCGATGGACAATGGGGGCAACCTGGTGTACCAGGTCAATGTCAGACCCTCGAGGGCAATGATGAAAGACTTGGCCATCGTGGCATCGTCCCCTCCGAATGATGCGACAGCTACTTGATAGCTCATGATGTACTGTGCTGGGTCAGTGTTGCCGTTGTACTTGGGGTAGGTCCCTGCCCTGAAGTTGGCGGGCCATGGTGACACTTGCAGTTGCGGCGCTAGGGGACTCCGCTCATCAAGGTAGTTGATGCCTTGGAAAGCTGCGGCGTGCGGGATGAAAGTTCCGCGCTGAGGAATGAATAGGTCTCCAACTGGCGCGCGCTGTTGGAGGGGTGGGCCGTGCTGCAGATCATGTTGGCCTTTGCGCTGCATGAGCGAAATCTCTTGCTCGAGTTCTTGAGCCCTCTGCTCCTCATCTCGTATCATCTGGCGCACCTTGGCCTGCGCAGAGACACGTTGGCGCTTGGCCTCAAGGATTTCTTTCTGTTTCTAGAGGTTGCGGTTCTTGAGGCGCTGAGCCTGTAGCTGTAGCTGTTCTTCTGCGGAGACGCCGAGGACCTCGCCGTCCTCTGTTGCGTCCTCGCCCTCTAGTGGAGCAAAACCTAGGGGTGGTACTTGTGGCTTCCCTCCAGAGCTGCAGGTGCAGAGGGTGCCCTCGGGAGTGTGTTGATCGTTGCGCTATCTCTTACTGTGTGCTTCGTCTTCGCCAGCTCCTTGGTGGGTGTTGTCTGCGAGGGACCTGCCCTTTTTCTCAGCTAGCAGTGCTGCCTTCGCTGCCTCGTCGACGGATGGGGCCGCCTTCGAACTAGCTCTTTTGGGTGCCATCGCGGGTGGTTTGCTCGTAGCACGAACGGTGGGCGCCAATGTTGGAACTTGCGCTCCTGAGCAAGTTGATCAAACGGGGGAGTGAAAAAGATGCAAATAAGGTTTAACTCGAGATGGCAATTGCTCTGTTAATCTACCCTCTCAAGGACACTGTACGGGGGTATTTATAGGTGCCCGAGCGCCCAAGGTCCCGATGTAAGGATGCTTATGCCCTCAGACACCTGGATTATCCCTAGAATATTCCCATAATGGGGGGTTATAGACTGTCATTACAAAAAAGCCATTACAAATCGGGCCCGTAACACGCTTCTCCGTGCGGGGCCTGCTACAATGGGTCACATCCCACTTGGGCCTCCAGGTAGGACCGAGGACGTGAGATGGAGAGACTTCGTCATAGGCCTTCGTCTTGCAGTGAAGAGGACGAAGGGTGGGCCACGCCGGTCATCTTGCCTCTTGTTGGAACTTGCTCTCCCGAACAAGTTGATCCAACGGGGGAGTAGAAGTAATGCAGACAAGGTTTTGCTCAAGAGGGCAATTGCTTTCTTAATCTCGCCTCTCAAGGGCACTGTGCGGGGGTATTTATAGGTGCCTGAGTGCCCAGCGCCTTGGGTTAAGTACGCATGTGCCCTCAGGTGCCTAGGTTATCCCCGGAATATTCCCATAAAGCAGGGTTACAGACTATAATTACAGAGAAGCCTTTACAAATTAGGCCCGTAATGCGCAGCGGCCACGCGGGGCCTATTACAATGGGCCAGATTACACGTGGGCCTTCGTGTTGGATGACACCGCGGGATGGGGCGACCTCGCCTAGAAGCCTTCGTTCCTCAGGTGCATTGGGCGAAGGGTGGAGTCTGCCAGTCGTCTTATCTCCATTTGTGCAGCGAGACTGGCGAAGCCATCGAGGGAAGGGTAGCGTCTTCGCCTTCGCCCCAACATTTGCCCTCCGAGGGACTAGTTCGACTAAGTCATCTGGTGCTGAAGGCGTCGCTAGATGGTGGAGACGCTGCCCTCGCTCGAAGTGGTTCCGCGGGGGTTTTTGACATGACCGTTGATTGATGTCGTACTGTTGGATTGCGGGATTCCCCAAGCGTCGCGTCCTATGTATAAAAGGGGGTGGGGGCGGCACAGGTTGAAATTTACCTTTTCGTGCACCGCGAAAACCCTAACCTCGTTTTCAAACTGCTCGCTTGCTTGTGTGCCCTCCTTGCTCCTATTCGTCGGAGATCTGGCCCGTGTGAAGCAGATCGCACGCCGCCGTCGACGGTACGTAGCCATGTTGTCTTCCTCCTCGTCTGCTGCGACCACGTCGACGGCCGAGGCATCGTCCGAAGATACCTCGAGCACTGTGGCGGTGGCAGAATTACGGCCGGGTGATACGGTGGAATTTGGTGTTTCGCTGATGTCGTCGGTCCGCGTGCAAGATATGAAACAGTTGGGGTATTTTGGCGGCGGGGTTGGGCGCGTCCCGGGGGGGCAGAGGAGGTTCCCGAGCCCGAGGGTGAATTGGTCATTTTTGAGGCATTTTTCATCGTCGGCCTTCGTTTGCCTACGCATCGTTTTGTTTCGGAGGTTCTGCAGAAGTTCGAAGTCCAGGTTCACCAGCTGACACTGAACGCCGTGGTGGCGTTGGCGAAGTACGTCTGGCAACGACATCGTATGGAGGTCAGCCTTTGGTGGAAGTCTTCACCAAGCAATACTGTCTGCACTAGCAGAACAGAAAAATTGGACATAAGATTGCGCAATTCGGATCGTGCAATTTCACGCCGAAGTCCGGGAAGACTTCGATGGAAGTCGTGGAGCTAGTCCCCTGTGCCCGAAATAAGTGGGGCAACTGGTGGAATTACTGGTTCTATGTTTCAGAGGCCAAAGTCAAAGACCGCCCAGGGCTCCCCGCAGCCATTATGTGCTCTCATTATTATGTGGCGTACCCGCCATTTGAAGTAGTAGAGGATGATGAGAATGAAAGGGCCCTTCGGATCGCTGCCCGTACGAGTAGTGGGCGTGATCTTGTTGAGGAGTTCATAGCGTATGGGGTGTAGCCCTTGGCGCATGGATGGGCGTTGGGCGAAGTATGCCCTCGCGAGATGCCCTCCCTGGGTGGGCGGAAAGTACGAAGTCCGCTTTTTGCTTTGGATGTGCGAGGGCGGGATCTTGTCGCGGTTGTGTGCGAAGCGGAGGATGGGGCGGTGCAAATTGTGGGGCGCTACGTGCTGAAGACGGAGGCCCTGCGGAGCTGGGATATACGCGGATCCAACGACCGCCTGAATAGGATCTTCGAGTTGAATCGTTTACCGTATGGCGGTTATCCCGGGGAAGACGTTGTCGACCGCCGTGGGAAAAGACCAGCGACTATGGTTGAAGAAGACCCCGTGCCGGAGGCCGCCCCAGCCACTAAGAAAAGGAAGCTAGGTACTGCGGTGGGGGAACTGGGGGTCTCTGATAGTTTTGCTATGGAGTTGATGGGGACATGCGCGGCCCCCGGGGGAAGGATGTCTTCGCCCGAGCTCCAGGAGTCTTCGGCGCGGATGCTGGAGGTTACCGGGGGTCGATGGCCCAAGAACGTTCCTATCCCCCACACGGCTGGCGAAGACTTCTTTACGTCTCGCATGGCTCGTGACTTGAGAGTGTTTCCTTACGGACGGAATATTGCTGCTGTTGTGTCGGCAGTGATGAACTAGGACCATCAGGATGGTCGACCCCGTGCACAAGGCGAAGACGGCGCGAGGAAGCGCGAAGGCTGCGGCCTCCTGCAGTGGCAAGCTGGTGCCAGCTGTGAAAACGGCTGCGCCCGGGGGCAGCAAAGCGCTGACAGGCGAGAAGGCTGCAGCCGCTGGCGGAACCAAGCCTCTCCCGGGCGGACCGTCGCCAGCGAAGCGTGTTGCAGACTTCGGTACAAATATCAGTGTCGAGGACTATCTGGGCGGTAAGTTTTTTTTGACCGGAGACGTGTTGCAGGGTCGGGCGAGGGACAGTTGGTTGTTGTCCCGCCTTCGGTGGCAGCCACCTCGCCATCGGCGGTGGTAAAGGCGAAGGGGGCCACGCAGGACCCGTGGGCCGCCTTTTGCGCGAGCGGTGAGATTCTAATGGCATCTGCCGCCAGGGACATGGCGGGCACCATGTCCCAGCGGCTGAGGGAAGTGTCTCAACAGTTGTCGCAGCAGCTGAAGCAAGTAAGTTGCGCTGGACTTCGATGTTTGCTGTGTTTTGGTTCATGCTTCTGTCTCATGAAGGTTTGACTTGTGTTTTTAGGCAGGCGGCTGACTTCACCGACCGTGTTGCGTCGGGCGTCCTGACTGCGGACGTCGCCACCGAAGTCGAGAATCTTCGGCCGCAGCACGCGGATGCTGTCCGAGATAAGTCGGCCACGGAGAGCAAGAGCCGCAGGCTGGCGGAGAAGGTGGCCACCCTAGAGGCTGAGAGGACTGACCTCCGACGCCAGCTGGCGGAGGAGAGGAGGGAGGCTAACCAAGGCCGTCGCCGAAGCGCAGGCTACGTGAGCGGAGGCTAAGGCGGCGCTGGCGAAGGGTAGCCTCGCCAGCCAACGCGCCGAGGAATGGGAGGCGAGGTTCAACGCCCTGCGTAGCCGCGTGGACAAGGCGGAGACCTTCGGTGCGCTCAGAAGTCGTGCGGACACACGCGCAGCTCGCGGAGGCATACCGCGAACTGGGTGCGTGGACTGCAGATTTTGATGTGCCCGACCATGAGGCCAGCCTCCGCTTCCTTGAATGGTTGCAGGAGGAGCTGCAGGTGCTCCCGACTATTGTGCAGGGCTTCATGTCCTACGCCTCCCTCATCACATGCGAGGGGGCCATGAACGCGCTGTCACACGAGGGGTGCAAACACTATGAGGTTTTCGATCAGTCAGATGAAGACTTTGAGCGCGAAATTTTTAAGGTCGAAGACCCTGTGGTGAAGGGCTCCGCGGGGGCACTCTTCGATCAGATGTGGGGTCCTTATGGTCGAGAGGCGGTTAGGGAGCGGTCTGACCGGGCGAGGGAGCAGGTAAAGTTTGTCTTTTGTTTCGCGTCGTTGAATGTGGGTACGTGTGGGTTTGCTGAATGAGTGTGCTTGTTGCTGCAGATGGCGTGTGCTGAGGATGTTGAAGACTTTGGGCATCTGAATGGCGCGTGGCCTGAGGCGGAGGTCAACCCGGTGCTGCCCGGGGCTGAGGTCGACCCGGCACTACCCCCGAAAACCGGCGAAGGCTCCTACGCTGCACCTGTGTCTACTGAGTCTGGTGAAGGCTTGTTGCCAGCCCCTGCGCCGATGGCGGAAGATCCTCGAAGGTGGAGCTAGCGGCAGAGGATCCCGTGGCGGCGGCTGGGCCTTCACAGGTGGCTTAGTGGGTGTGGAGGAGTTAGTGAATTTTGTCGTTGTTACTGAACCTTGGTTGCTGCGCAGGTTCAGGATTTTGGGCCTGCGCACGCAACTGCTACTGCTAATTTTGTGGCGGCTTCGATCGTGGTTGCTGGAAATGAATCGGATGAGTCTGTGTCTAAGTTTTTTGAGTTTGATGATTCTGGGAGTTCGGTTGTGTGGACTGGAAGAGTCTTCGGGTGAGGACTTGGATTACTTTGCGGCCTTGGATGTGGCTGCGGCGGAGGCTTCTCCGTGTGTGACGGATGCTGAAGTTTTTTCTGGTCCGAGTGCTGGGCGTAGGCGGCGAAGGGCGGTGGCTAAGCATAGAGTGAGTGAGGTGGAGGGTGCTCATCTTCGTGTGGACAGGGCTGGCAAGCGGGAATTGTTGTCCTCACCGGTTGGGGTTGGTGAGGGGGAGTTGCGAAGTCTTTTTGAGGGTGAGGAGTTGAGGATAATGCTGTTTAACTCTAGGGAGATGGGTATCATTCCAAAGGTTGAACCAATGTAAGGTGTGATGCCCTCACCGTACGTATGTAACTATAATTTGGATGATGATGTTGTGTGCCCTCGCTGATCCGGTCGTGTCCGTGGGGGACTTGTGCACTTGATCTAGCGCGTTTATGATGTCGGTCCGGCTGCACCTGTAGTCGGTCTTTGCCCAGATAGTCTTTTTAGGAAGACTTCGATTTTATGTACTTGTTGTGCTAGTCCGGCTGCACCCTTAGGCGACTTTTGCACGGATAGTCTTTCGGAGAAGACTTCGATTTTGCGCACTTGTTGTGCTAGTCCGGCTGCACCCTTAGGCGACTTTTGCATGGATAGTCTCTCGGAGAAGACTTCGATTTTGCGCACTTGTTGTGCTGGTCCGGCTGCACCCTTAGGCGACTTTTGCACGAATAGTCTTTCGGAGAAGACTTCGATTTTGCGCACTTGTTGTGCTAATCTGGCTGCACCCTTAGGCGACTTTTGCGTGGAGTGTCGCACGCGAGGGTAGCTAGCGCTGCCCCTCGCGGTGACTTCGTTGTGGTCGAATGTCGAAGACCGTCAATGCGGTCTGTTTTCGATGTTATTCTTTGCGGGGGATTTTTGCGTATATATTACATGGCTCCGCCTCATTAAAAACCTCACCCCCCGGGAGGAAAAGAGTGCGGGCCGGAATAAAACTGTTTGGGGAATTACAAGGGTGAGTTGACCCTGAGTAGTTAAACAAAAAATTTGCGAAGGTTGTCTATGTTCCAGGAATGTTCTAGATCTTTGCCAGATTGTGTTGTTAATCTGTACGCGCTGGGAGACGACTTTGTCTTGACGATAAATGGTCCTTCCCACTTTGGTTCCAGCTTTCCCCATGACTCTGTCCGGGTTGTGCGGACAAGTACGAGGTCTCCTTCGCTGAATTCCCTCGGGATGACTGTGTGGTCACGCCATGCTTTTGTTTGAGCTTGGTATTTGTTTAGAGCCTGTAGGGCAAAGACGCGGTCTCCGTCGATGAGGTCCTTCGTAGTAGGCTCGTCTACGTCAGGGACAGGTTACGTGACTATCCGTGGTGACCCATGTTTTATTTCCTGCGGGGTCATGGCCTATGATCCATATAGAAGGCTGAAAGGGGTGAACCCAGTCGCCCTGCACTCAGTCGTGTTCAGCGCCCAGACCGCTTTCGGGTAACAGGTAGGCCCACTTGCCTTTCTTGTCGTCGAGGAGCATTTTCTTGATGGCTATGAAAATTTTACCATTGGCACGTTCCACAACTCCATTGGATTGCGGGTGGTACACTGAGGCGAAGGCAAGCTTGGTGCCGATGGAGAAGCAGAAATCCTTGAAATCTTGGCTGTCAAATTGCTTGTCGTTGTCAACTGTGAGCTCGGACGGGACTCTGAAGCGGCAAACAATGTTTTGCCAGAAGAATTTCTGGGCAGTCTTCGATGTTATCGTGGATACAGCCCTCGCCTCGATCTATTTGGTAAAATACTCAATGACGACGAAAGTGAACTTGAGGTTCCCCTGGGCCATGGGTAGGGGCCCGACAATGTCCAGGCCCCAGCGCTGAAGAGGCCACGTGTGGGCGATTAGCTTTGTGAGTTGCGAAGGGCTTCCCGAGCGTGGAGAAAACTTCTGGCAGGCTTCGCAGGACCTTGTGACCCGATTTGCGGTGTAGATCATGGCAGGCCAGTAGAAACCTTGACGGATCACCTTTACGGCTAGGGCTCTAGGCCCTGCAGTGAGAACCGCAAGTCCTGCTGTGGACTTCGTGCAGGATTTGGACGCCTTCGGTCTCGGTGACACATTTAAGCATGGGTTGACTGACCCCCTTCTTGTAAAGCTGACCTTCGATTAGTGCGAAGTCCCGGCTTCGATGTTTGAGGCGCTTGGCCTCATTGACATCGGTTGGATGATAGTACCCCTGCAGGAACAAGGTTATTGGTGCCCGCCAATCTTCGGTCATGATGAGGTTAACTATGTGGTGGCCCTCGCTGTCATTGGTTATTTGGAGCCCCTATGGGCTACGGACATCTGGCGTGCCGATGACATGGTAGAATACATCGGAGGGCAGGGCCTCGCCTCTGGCGGCGGCTGCCTTGGCCAATGCGTCGGCCTCTTCGTTCTTGGCGCGGTCCACATGCTGCAGGGTAAAACCTTTGAATTGTCTTTCGAGGCTGCGGATAGCTGCGAGGTACTGCATAAGCGCGGGGTCCTTCACTGCGTAGTCTTTCTCGACTTGGCCGGCGACTACCTTGGAGTCTGCTCTGATGATGCAGGTGGTGACACCAAGTGCCCTTAGCTTGCGAAGGACGAGAATGACAGCTTCGTATTCTGCTATATTGTTGGTGCATCTATCAGACTCCAAAGCAAAGCTGAGGCGTGTTGCGTATCTGTGCTTGACCCCTGTGGGTGAAGTAATGACTGCAGTGGCGCCTGCCCCCGCATGGCACCATGCGCCGTCACAATGGATTATCCAGACCTTCTCTGCGAGCGGGTCTGGTTGTGTCATTGGTCCAGTCCAGTCGACGATGAAGTCTGCTAGGACTTGTGACTTGATGGCTGTCCTGGGTTCGAATGTGATGTGGTAGCCGGAGAGTTCGGCTGCCCATTTGGATCCGGACTGATGCCTTCCGGGTTTCTAAACAATTCGCCGAGTCCCCTGTCTGAGGTGACCCGGACCATGAATGCTTCAAAATAATGGCGCAATTTGCACGAAGCCATGACAACAGCGTAGGCGATTTTTTCCAGTTCCGTCATGTTGCATTTTGATGTCGTGAGTACTTCGGAGACGTAATAAACTGGACATTGCCTGATCGTGCCCTCTCTGTTCTGCTCTTGAACCAGTGCTGTGCTGACCGCATGCGGCGAAGCTGCGATGTAGAGCAACAGGGGTAGCGAGGGGTCGAGGCTTGTAAGAATCGCCAACTCTGACAGGTACTGCTTTAATGAAGCGAAGGTCGCCGCCTTCTCTGGTCCCCATGCGAAGTCTTTTGCGCCGCGGAGTGTTTTGAGGAAAGGGAGGCTTCACTCTGCGGATTTGGAGATGAATCTGTTGAGGGCGGCCAATCTGCCTGTCAGTCGTTGGACGTCTCTGGCTGACTGTGGTGGCGTCATGTTGATGATGGCTTGGATTTTGGTTGGATTGGCTTCAATCCCGCGGTGCGACACCAGGTAGCCCAATATTTTCCCCTGGCGAACGCCGAAGACGCACTTTTCGGGGTTTAGGCGAAGTCGTGTGTCCCGCATGTTCGCAAACGTTTCGGCGAGGTCAGCCAGATGGTCCTCCTTGCTTCTGCTGGCGACGACAATGTCGTCCACATACGTAAATATGTTTTTGCCGACCTGGCTCTCGAGCACCGTTTTGGTGAGCCGAGAGAATGTGGACCCGACGTTCTTAAGTCCCTCCGGCATTCTGATGAAGCAATACGTGCCGAAGGGTGTTATGGAACTGGTGCTTGCCTTGTCTTCCTCCTTCATATATATTTGATGGTAGCCGGAGAAGCAATCAAGGAGTGACATGACTTCGCACCCGGCCACACTATCGACGATTTTGTCGATCCGAGGCTGCGGGAAGTTGTCCTTGGGGCAGGCCTTGTTAAGACTGGTGAAATCGATGCACATCCGCCATTTGCCGCTCTTCTTTTTCACCATCACAACATTGGCAAGCCATGTAGTGTAGGAGATTGGCTCGATGAATTTGGCCTCAAGCAGGCGATGTACCTCGGCCTTGGCGGCTTCTGTCTTCTCATCAGACATCGTGCGCAGCCGCTGCTTCTTTGGCCTCACCGAAGGGTCGATTCCCAAGCTGTGCTCGATGATGGAGCGACTGACTCCGACCAGGTCGAGGGCGGACCAGGCGAAGATGTCTTTATTTTTGGACAGGCAGCAGAGGAGTCTCTCCTCGTTATGCGAAGTGAGGCCTTCGCTGATGGTGACCGTTTGCTTGGGCGTTGCTTGGTCGAGGGGAACAGTCTTGGTCCCGTCGTTACTCTGCAGCTGTGCTTTGTCGTGTTCTTTGGCGGCTGGGCTGGCAGACTCGGGGACCTCGCGCTGGGCCGTGAGGCAGTGTATGTTCCTTCGTCCAGGAATGAAGTCTCTTTCTATGTTGCGCGCGGCCTGCTGGTTGCCGTAGACTGTGATGGTGCCTTGCGGACCTGGGATCTTCTTGCACAGGTAAAGTCCGTGAATGGCTGTCTCAAATTTGTTGATGGAGCCCCGACCCATTATGGCATTGTACGGGTACATCATGTCAACGATGTCGAACGTGACTTGCTCACTTCGTGCATTGGGTGCTACACCGAAGGAGAGGGGTAGCTCTATTTTGCCGACAGGAAAGGTGCCTTTGCCGCCGAAGCCATACAGCGGGTTGTCCGAAGGCTTGAGTAGGCTATGGCTTAGGCCCATGCGATTGAAGGCATGGAGGAAAATGATATCTGCCTGGCTGCCATTGTCGACTAAGACTTTGTGCAGGTCCCAACCTGCCACGCTGCAGTTGATGACCATGGCGTCGATGTGGGGTGTGCTACGCAGATCGACGTCTCGGGCGTCGAAGGTCAATGGCACATGGGACCACTTCGTCTGCACGACTGTACCGGTGACGACGACGTGGTTGATGCTGCGGTAATGGTCCTTCTTTTGTCGCTTTGTGTCGAAGTCGACGCTGGACCCCCCAGTGATCATGTGAATGACTCCGCGATACGGCTGATCGGTGAAGTCTTCTTGCTTTGGGGCTTGGGGATGGTTGGGGTGGTGGATGTTTTGCCGTTGAGGGTGTGGAGGTGGGGGTGGGGGAGGTAGGATTTGTACCTCCTGGTGGTGTTGGTATGCGTGGTGCGGTGGATGCGGAGCAGGGCCGTGGTTGTATGGCTGAGGGGGTTGTTGATATGTGTGCGCGACAACTCGGGGGTTGTTGGCTAGTTGCGTCCTGTGCCATCCTGTCTTTGGTGGCCTTCGTCTCTGGGCAGTCTCTTGTAGGGTGCGTGCAGTCTTCGCCGTGGAACAAGCAGTAAAATCTGCGCGGCTGCTGCGCACGTCCCCGGCCCCGGCCACGAGTTCTGTTTCCGCGGCCCTAGGGGATACTCCTGGCGACGAGGGGCCTCGCCAGCGGGGTGCTGGTTGGCGATGTTGTGCACCTGCTGCTGATTGCGGCCATCCCGACCGGAGTCTGCCTGCGAAGGCCTCGTCCACGTACGGCTGGACTGCAGAGGGTCTTTAGGTTTCCTCTGAGACTCGACTTTGCGCTGGTGGAGCTCTTCGGATCTGGCGTATTTTTCGAATAGCTGATACAACTCCTGTAGGTTCCTGGGCGGATCTCTGATGCAGTGGCTGTATAGGACGCCAGCCCAAAGACCACTGATGGCGTAGTGAATGGCGATTTGGTCATCAACCAAAGGCAGTTGTGACTTGAGAGTCAGAAACTTGCGATAGTACTCCCGCAGAGTTTCTCGTTCCAGCTGCTTGCAGAGTGAAAGTTCAGCCAAAGCGTCGGTGTCTGGGCGGTACCCTTGGAAGTTGAGCAGGAATTTGTCCCGGAGACTTCTCTAGGAGTCGATGGATAGCGGGGGCAACCTGGTGTACTAGGTGAGGGCCGGGCCTTCGAGGGCGATGATGAATGACTTGGCCATCGTGGCGTCGTCCCCTCCGGATGATGCAATGGCGACCTGATAGCTCATGATGTACTATGCTGGGTCAGTTCTGCCGTTGTACTTGGGATAGGTCCCCGCCCTGAAGTTGGCAGGCCATGGTGATACTTGCAGGTGGGGCGCCAGGGGACTCCGCTCGTCAAGGTAGTTGACACCTTGGAATGCTGCGGCGTGCGGAGTGGTGTGTCCGCGCTGAGGGATGAACAAGTCTTCAATCTACGCGTGCTGTTGGAGGGGTGGGCCGTGTTGCAGACCGAGTTGGCCTTCGCGCTGCATGAGGGCGATCTCTTGCTCAAGCTCCTGAGCCTTTTGCTCTTCATTGCGTATCATGTGGCACACTTTGGATTGCGCAGACACGCGTTGGCGTTTGGCCTCGAGGATCTCTTTTTGCCTCTGGAGGTTGCGGTTCTTGATGCGCAAGGCACGCAGTTGTAGTTGTTCCTCTGCGGAAACGCCGATGACTTCGCCGTCCTCTGTGGCGTCCTCGCCCTCTGGTGGAGCGAAGCCTGGGGGATGCTGCTGTTGTCCTCTGGAGCTGCAGGTGCGGAGGCTGCCTTCGGGTGTGGGTTGTTCATTGCGCTGCCTCTTGCTGAGTGCGTCATTGTCTTCGCAGGCTTCTTGGTGGGTGGTGTCGACAAGGGCCTTGCCCTTTTTCTCAGCCAGTAGCGCTGCTTTCGCAGCTTCGTCAACGGATGGGGCTGCCTTCGAGCTAGCTTTCTTGGGTGCCATCGCGGGTGGTTTTTTGTAGCACGAACGGTGGGCGCCAAATGTTGGAACTTGTTCTCCCGAACAAGTTGATCCAACGGGGGAGTAGAAGTAATGCAGACAAGGTTTTGCTCAAGAGGGCAATTGCTTTCTTAATCTCGCCTCTCAAGGGCACTGTGCGGGGGTATTTATAGGTGCCTGAGTGCCCAGCGCCTTGGGTTAAGTACGCATGTGCCCTCAGGCGCCTAGGTTATCCCCGGAATATTCCCATAAAGCAGGGTTACAGACTGTAATTACAGAGAAGCCTTTACAAATTAGGCCCATAATGCGCAGTGGCCGCGCGGGGCCTGTTACAATGGGCCAGATTGCACGTGGGCCTTCGTGTTGGACGACGCCGCGGGATGGGGCGACCTCGCTAGAAGTCTTCGTTCCTCGGCGCATTGGGCGAAGGGTGGAGTCTGCCAGTCGTCTTGTCTCCGTTTGTGCAGCGAGACTGGCGAAGGCATCAAGCGAAGGGTAGCGTCTTCGCCTTCGCCCCAACACCTCCATTGGTGCAGCGAGTTGACGAAGGCCTGGAGCGAAGTGTAGCGTCTTTGCCTTTGCCCCAACACTTTGTCAGCTCCACATTAAAATTTTTAGTTGCTTCGGCAACTTTCGTTTCTAACTCTTGCACTTTAGTTTTGTGTGCTTCTGCTTGGGCAGATAGCTTAGCGTTGCTGGACTTCAGCCTTTCAACGAAAGATAGCAAAATCCTGTCTTTTGCGAGAGCTACGTTTCTCAAGGTTATAACCTCCGATCAGAGGTTTCCAAGTGCTATTTGATAGCTCTCGTCTTCGACGTCCTTTTGAGCCTTCTGAGCTTTACTGAGGATTAGACCTTGTTGAACAAAAGGGCAAGCAAAGAATAAAAGTAAGAATTAGCAAGAAATAGCTCCAAAAATACCAAATACGAAGCCAAAATGTGCAAACCTTCAAGCTATTGTAAGCAAGGCTATCCGCAAGCTGGTCATTTGACATAGCAGACAAACCGAGCTCGAGCTTCGGAAATCCCATGTTGTTCATCATTTCGCAGCAAACATTAACTTCATTGCTGTCGGGAAGATAGTAGAGGAAGTTGTCTTCGTCATCCCCTCCATATACTAAGGATCCTCGGGGGTATTTTAAGTCCTTGGCATAGTGCTCTACTTCGGCAATTTGTTCTAGTGATAGCTGCTTTCCCGAAGAGTGTCGAATAATGAATTCTAAGTCACCTTGAGGAGGTGCTTCAGGAGCAGGAGATTTAGATTTTTCAGGAGCACTTTCTTCCACCAGCCCTATTGGCGCGACTTCCGAAGGTCTGGCTTCGGCAAGAACATTAGTCATACTTGCAGTAGTTGCTTCTTTTGCAGTCTCCAGATGTTTCACCAGATGCTTCGGCAGAAGCAGAAACTGGTGCTTTCACGGATTCCAAAATGGCATCTAAAACGCTAGCCATTCTTCTTTTCCTTGGAGTCGTTGTTGTAGTGCTTGTTGGCTTAGGCAGCCTTGTTGCGGCTGGTGGGATCAGCACCTTTGGCTGTTCTGCTGCCTTTTCTGATTCCGGCTCTTTGATCGGGCTAGCACTAGTTTTGATCGGCATTGCAGGAGCTATTTCTATGACTAATGGGGCATCCTCTACACTTTCAATAAGCTTCGGAACTTCGGCCATCTCAATAGGCTTTGGACTACGTGTTAAGACCTTGGCCCTGTTTACCTTTGGCCCACTAGAAGAGGCTGAAGTAGCAACTTTCCTCTTTCCCCCTTGCCTTCGGACAGGAAAACAATAATCAGGGTAGACAAACCCAATAACATCGAAAACCCTGTACAGCCTCCTTTTCCCTCGAGCACTGAAGGCAACTATCATGGCTTCATCTTCTATCCTCAAGTAGGCTCCAAGTAGCTCATCACTCGTTGCCTCTATAGCGTCTAGCTAGTCATCATTTGGCTCATCAAATTAGCTTTTGTACCGGAAGGTGTACTTGAGATAAACCAAGCCACTTTGGCTAGAGCCAGCGGTAGCTTCCTTCAGCATTTCCCATTCATTTACAAGAGGCCATACTTTGAAATCGATATGCTCTTGAACTAAATCTCTAGTACCAATGTAGGTACATATGGTGTTGAAGGCCATTAGGCACGCTTGCACTTCATTCCCAAGTGTGATTGATGGCCTTCTAATGCCAAAACGTGACCATATAGGATGTTGAATGAAGTCCCTCACATCCTCCCTCTGATTCAGATCATTCTTCACATAAAACCATTGCTTCATCCAAGAGCACAACCACTTCTTCCCAAATGTAGGCACAAGGCAATTTGCCTCAGAGCGGGGCACGAAGCTGTAACAGCCGAAGTTGTTATGGTATTGTTCTTTTCTAGTCGCCTTCGTCTGATAAGATAACTCGTGAATGTTGCAGAAGCACCTAGCATCCGGCTCCAGTCCCTGACTCCTCATGGCCCATATAAAAACCCCCACTTTGAAAAAAGCTTCAGGGGGTAAGTTGTTGAAGAAATATCTCGATTGTCTTCAAAACCTTAACCAACTTCTTATGGAGCAGAAAGGGAAGCCCAGCTTTCATGAAGCTCTTGAAGACCACTACCTCATTAGCTTCGGGAAGTGGAACGATGCTTTCTCCCTCAGCCCTCACTATGGAAACATCATGAAAATATTTGCCTTTCATCGCTTCAATTTGCCCTTGTTTGACAGTTGACTTCACAAAAACAACATGGCTCAGCCTCCACGCCTGATCTTCGACATCTTCATTCCCACTCTCCATGTCAAAACTGTCGCTATCACTGGAGTCCTTAGACAACCCAGCCAACATCTCATTGGTGATCTTTTCTGTGTCGGTCTTCTCCATAGCTTCGTAAAACCCAGACAGTGCGGGGTCTATGATCTTCTTCTCCTCAGCCATTCAGGTGATGATTGCGGAAGATGCTGAAGCTCAAAAGTCAATCGAGCTTGCAAAAGAGAAGAAGGCTAGAATGGCAAACACAGTGTAAACAGCTAGATGGCACGAAAAATATTCGCGACATAGCCTTCTATATATATACTTATTGCCCCATAGCTCGGTGGGTCTCACGGTTCGGAATGATTTGCTATTCTAGCGAAGGGAAGGTGTTTTCTTAGACCTTTGGCTAAAGTTGGTTCATGTCGTAGTCTAAATTTGTTACAAAGAAACAAATTAATACTGCGAGGGGCTACTGTTGGGGGGCCTTCCTCTTCCGAAGGTCCTCAGAAACATGACTAACTGTTTATTTTTAGCATAATATGGATTATTACAGGGAGCTTCGGCTTCAGGGCAGAGGTTTTCTCCATGACAAAGGCATACGAGGTGAAGATATAATCTGAAGATGATAAGAATGAACGATGAAGCTATAAGCAATGAGTAATAACTTTGGCTTATAATGGTGATGAAGACTAACATGATGTTGGCCGGAAGGGAAAAAGACTAACTAGTCCTTGATGATTTTGGTTATGGTCATAAGTAAATGTCAGGGACACAACTGTAGTTTTACCCAGGCTACATCTCGTGCCTATAAATAGATGAACAATAGCACCCTACTATTCACGATGTTTCATAATCGCTCTCGCATCAGCACCTTCGAGGAATTCAAAGGTATCAATGTACTATAAACTTTGATGATATTCATGTGTATATTATGAAATATAAATGTGAATAAACCAATAAATTATATTTTTCATCTTTATGTATTCTTACTTGTCCATGAAATAATGAAGGCATGACCTTCATGACATTTGTCTGATGATCATTAAATCCGAGAGGAGGCAATGCTTCAAAGGAAAAAGGTCCTTAATACTTAACAATCGTGTTGCCTTGTTCTTGATTCACAGTATTTGAAAACAAGTGACCAACAGTGAGTAAAACATTGCCTAGTATTAAATGAGTACAATTCTTTTCAAATGAAAAAAATGATCTTGTTATAGATATGTACTCTCGCTTGAATCTAATTATCAATGAGCTCAATTCTATTGGAATTAATAAAATAGGTGATGCAGATGTTGTAAGAAAGGTCATCTCCTTATTAGCACAAAGGAAACATGGGAGCATCATCGCCATACTTCATAATTTGGAGGACTTGAGCCAAATGAGCCTAGCCATTGTAATTGGGAAAATTGTAGCATTTGAGATGTGTTTAAAAATGGGTTAAGAGGAGAAGCCAACTTCTTCAAAGTCATATGCTTTTGCATGTAATGAACACAAAAGGATGAAAGACAAGAAGAATACTCCAAGCTCAAGTGAAGAAGAGGAAGATAATAATGATGATGAAGAAGATGACCAAGCCTCAACATCATCCGAAACACTTCTGATAACCAAAAGAATGTACTGTAAATTTTAGAAATGATATTTCTCATAAAATGATGACCAAACATATATAATATCTCCGTTCTTAAATATTTGTTGTACGCTAGTTTATTTTTAAACTAGAACGTGATAAATAAAAAAGAATGGCCGGAGTATTAATTTGGATCTCTTCGTCAGCAAGAAACTGGTGCGAGTAGTGTATGCCATTGCATTAAAAAGGCAAACGCCGTACAAGGTTCCAATGCAATGCCTGACCCCTCACAGAGGAGAAAGGACCTCATGGTAAGGTATAGTGACGTAAAAATACAACATAACGCCCTGTTATAACTAATAATATTACAGTGCTCTAAACCAGCTGGGAAGGCAGACAAACGCCCAGATATATATGTGTCGTCTCCACCATTAATATAATTGCCTGCATGTATATATATATATATATATATATATATATATATATATATATATATATATATATATATATATATTCTGCAGGAAACAAGATGCTTGGCCGGAACACAATAATAGAATATGGAAAAGTGAAACGGAAGAAGAATGCATGCAAATGCAAGGTCATCGATCAGACGAGGCAATCCAGGGCTTGGAGGCTTCCCTTGGCGGTTCCCTTGGCGTTGCTGCACACAGCCATGGTCTTGTTGTTCTTGCCAGCGTACTCGACGTTGACATCGATGAGCGAGACGCCGCTGCACGGCTGCGTCTCGGAGCAGAGCAGGCTGACGGCTTCGGGCGTGGACGACGTGCCGGAGATGTTGCGGAAGGTGACGTCCTTGACGGAGACATGCGAGGAGTTGCTTCGCTTGCCGGGGCAGACCTTCTGGGGGCAGAAGTACTGGTCGATGATGATGGGGTTGGCCACCTCCTCCATCCTGATGTTCTCGAAGGTGAGATGGGACGCCGTGAGCACAGACTCGGCATCCTCGTACGACTTGATGCGCACGCCGTTGGTGGTGTTCCTCAGCACACAATCCCGCACCGTCACGTCGCTCACGTCCTTCTCATCCTTGTAGCGGCCTAGGCAGCCCACACTGATGCCCTGCCCGGGGCCGCAGGTGATGTTGTTCACCATGACACTGTCGCTCCCGGGGCCGATGGAGACGCAGTCGTCGCCGGTGCCGATGGTCGAGTTGGCGATGCGTACCTTGGAGGACCCGCCGACATGGACACCGTCCGTGTTCTCGACGTCCGCGGGCGCGGTGATGTTCACGTCCTTCACGGTGATGTCCTTGGAAGTGTCGATGTTGATGTGGAAGAATTTGGAGTTGAGTAGTTTGATTCCGGAAACAGTGCCGTTGGTCACGTAGAACAGCACTAGTGTCTGCATCATGCATGAGTCCGTACGTGGCATTAATTGTTATATAATAGATTAATGCACATGCATGCATGCACGCGTACGTACGTTGGGCATCGCCTTGATGACGTCGGTCTTGCGCTTGGTATATACTGCGGTGCCCTGGCCGTCGAGCGTGCCGGAGCCGTTGATGACGATGTTGTCAACATGCGACACCTGGATCCAACTCGCCGTGTACTTGGCCAGGTCGTTGGATCCCAGCAGGTTGCCGTCGAGCTGGATGGTGATGTCCCCCTTGCACGGGCCACTGAAGTTGAGAGGGCCCACCAGGTAGTCGCCCTTGGGGATGAGCACCGCGCCTCCCGTCGCTCCGCACGCTGACGTCCACGCGTCCTGGACCGCCTGATAGATCATTGAACCAGTGCATCAGTCACACCACCGTGCCAGCATGCAATGCAATACAATGCAATGCAACCTCTGTCGAGTCCGTCTTGCCGTCGCTGGTTGCACCGAACTTCGATATGTCGAACGTCCCGCTGGCTCCAGCCGCACCTTCTGGAGCTGCGGTGGCGCCTCCTGCTCCTAACGGAGCAGGGGCTGGCGCCGAGTCTCCCGTCTTTGCTACGGTCCTTTTCGCTGTGCATACGGCGGCGCATACAACCATTAGGGTGAACAACACTCTGAAAGTGTTATTTGTGGAAGCATCCATTTCCCCTTTGCTAGTTCTCTCCTCGCCTTTGGGGATTGGAGATGGATAGATGTTCCCGAAGATATCCTTTCTTGAGAGTGAGGAGCACCGTTTGCTATGTACACGAAATGATCGTCTGGCCTTTGCTATTTTGAGGCAATGCTTGAATAGGGCACTCCTGTGTCCTCTGCTTTTTATAGGCCATTGACCAACTCTTCCAGCTTCCAAGGCAACCTCACTCATGATATGTCTTAAGGACCGCCGGTGCAAATGAGATTTCCACTAGCGGTTCGCTTAAAAAACCTCCAGTGAAAATGAACAATTTTCATTTGCGGTTTTTTAAGTGAACCGTATGTGCAAAGACATTTAGAGTGGATGTTTCTTAGGGAAACCACATGTGAAGGTTGTAGTATAAAATCCTCTCTTCCTCCTTGATTAGAACTGTTTCTCGTAGCCACCTTCAATTGTAGGCAATTTTGGAGATCCAGCTTTCACAAAATACAAGGGTACATGTTTTGATCTTCTTTTTTGGAAGAATGTTGCTAAGAAAGGTTGGTTTATGTTCCTATTACCAACTTTTGTTCATTCTTGCTCAATTTTAGCCTCTTTTCGGATCATGGGTTTCACCATGTGTTGGTCACTTGTTTTTAATTGCTAAATAAAATAAAAACAAGACAACACAATGTTAAAAATAGAAGCCTTCATCCTTGAAGTGTTATGTCTTTGGGATAACTACTCAAGGACGAAGGTTGGCTGTAATCGACTGGAATACATAAAAACATGACGAAGATATGAGAACTCATCTCATGTGCCTTAGCATTTCATTTCTCCAATAGAAAACAAGTTTACAATCATACCATCGGCTTCTTAGTGCAAGATAGCATGAAGGTGTTTTGGAGCCTGAGCTATACAAAGCTGTAGCACCTGGCAAAATGTAATTTATGCGGGGTACTGTTCATCTATTTATAGGGGAGACGAACCGACTTAGTACATAATTACAATTGTACCCCTCGCTGTTTACAAATGTTGTTAGGGCAGTAGCGTATTTTCACATCTTCGGCTGCTCGGATTTAGGCCTTCGTCGCCTTTTCCTTTGGCTTGTATCTGAATCTCCTTTGCTGTCACCGAAGCTATCGACTTTGGTTAATACCCTTTCACCTTTCATGTGCAAAGCTTCTCTACATGCCTAGCTTGTGTCGAAGTAAAAGGTTTAAGCAAGTGATCTTCGACATAGAATGTCCCCAAAAGTAGCCCATTGCGATATGAGTTCGTTTTCTTTGCAAACAAGCTTAGATTGCAAAAAATATAACTTGGAGGCCCAATGCCAAAGATCCGAAAAACAACTTCCTAAAGCTTGTTTAAGAAGAAGCTGATACATTTGAAGTAAAAACGGTTGACCCAAAAGTTAAATCATCGACGTGGGGACTTGGGACGCTGCGGGAACAATTTCCATGACCCGTGTCGCTTCATGTGCATTTTTAGTATAAAAGTGGCTGAGGAGGTGAGGGCAGATCACATTTACTGCCTTCACCTAACAATTGCCATAATTCACTTTGCCTCCAAAGTTATTTGTTTAGGAGCACTTCGAGAGTTAACTTCGGCTGAATTAGTCTTAGTGAAAGATCATTGCCTCTGCTCAGATGGCCTACATAGGTGGCACTAGGGAGTTGATTAGTCCTACCTCCTTAGAGGTGCAATAGGACACTTTGCCTGTCGATGAGGCGGCGAAGGCCTCATCGTCGAGAGTAGCTACGGAAATGCCGAAGGACAGGCCTTCGAAGCCGAGTTATAATGAGATCGAACGATCTACATTGAAAGAGAAAGATTGGCAATCCATGAGGAGACTTGGATACTTTAGTAATAGAGCGAACGTGCGTCTTCCCGGGGATTAAACAACGCCGATGCCCGGGAAAGACAAAGTTGTTGTGAACAAGAGTTTCTTCAAGGCTAGGCTAGACTTTGGCTCCCAATGTACAAGATGATTGCGAAGGTGCTACAACGTTATGAAGTATTTATGCACCACCTGACTCATAACGCCATGGTTCGGCTGAGTGTCTTTATTTGGGTTGTTCGAAGCCAGGGGCGCACTAATGCCAATGCATTCTTCAAGGCTCATGATCTTCATTATCAGATGAAGGTCAAAGAGGGATCATGACTTCACAACAACTTTGGAGGTTATAGTTTTTCATATCACAAGGATCCGAGTGGTCCAGTCTTGGCCTACCGAACGAAGTGGCACAGCGACTGGACAAAAGAGTGGTTTTATGTTGAAGTAGACTCAGATCAACGTGAAGACTTTAAGTGGATGGTAATGAGCCCTTTGGAGATAAGCTTTGCTTTGAAAAGGTCGTAGTGCGAGGCGAGCCAAGATGCTGATGAATGCCTCAAGGCTTTTGGTGAGGTTGTGAATAAGATTGGGTCCCGAGAACTTATTCAAGAAGCTCTCACGTACAAAATTTATCCAACCCGGACTAGGTGGAAGCTGCCGAAGGAGCGTCGGTATTTGTTGCCCGACCACACACCCTGAGGTTACCCTCGTGGTGCTTTTGGGTAGGATGGTGTCATTGATTGTGACTCAATGGTTCCTGCGGTAGCACGATGAGGGAGATACACAAGCTTGAGCAAGTTCGGGCCGCTCGAGAGGCATAATACCTCACGTCCTGTGGCTATGAGAATGGTGGGCTGAGGGTGAGATGAAAATGGTAGTGGTGTGTAATGCCCAAAATTGGTAGAAGAAAAAGAAGTATATCATAAAATAATAAAATAAATAAATAAGAATAATTATGATAGTGGTTCTGGAATTTTTAGAAAACCTTGGAATTTACTAGGACCTTTTTCTCTTCATAATCAATTGAGAATACTAAATTAGTTAAGTGACCAACAAATAGATAAAGAGAGGTTGATTTCTTGCCAATAATTTTGAGTGATTCATTTTATTCAAAATATAATTTAAATTTGACCTCAACTTATAGATATAAAAAAGAGAGAGAAAGAGCTTGAGAAAGGTAATTATGATAATCACTTATTCCTTTTAGAATTAAATGGTGAGGAAGAAGATAAATAATAAAAAAATTAATAATAACAATAATAACAATAAATATGATGATAGGATTTCTGTCCACATTAGAATTATGCTTGAAATTCAAAGTTGTATCATGTTGAATTTGGAATTTGGAATTTTGAATTTGAATTGAATTTGAAGTAATAACTTGAAATAGAAAAGAAAAAGAAAAGAAAACCTTGGTGGGCCTCGTTTCTCACTCCTCGGCCATCGGCTTCAACACCCGTGCGGCCCACCTCGGTCACAACAGCACCGTCACTCGGACCCCCCATGCCAGCCCACTCAACATTCTCTCCCTCACGCGGTCACTGGGTCTCCGGCCCCACTTGCCAGCTCTGGTCACGCGCAGGGCACCGTCTGCGCGGGCTAACAAATGGGGCCGCTGCCCAGTCTTCCACCGCGTGAGTGACCGAGTCTTGCTCACTGGTTGGTGGGCCCGTGATGCTAGACCCTCGCGCCGTCGCGGCCACAACACCTGCGCTAGTTGCTTTCACTGGTGTCTAGGCCCTAGTTGTCAGGTTCATCTCCCACCCCAGGTTTCGTTGGTCGCTGCAATAAACCGCAACAAATTCGGCATTGCCCGGTCATGCGCCACTACGCGGACTCCGTCCTTGCCGCACGCTCGATTGTTCTGACCGTCGACGCGTGGGCCGCCCCTGTTAGGTTTATCCCTTACCCCAGATATGTGGACTGTTCCGGGAAGCTTGGGTCAGCCTCGGCCATTGTTACGGCACCGGCAATACCCCTCGGTCTATGGCCTCTAGGTATAAATGGAGCCCATGGCGACCCCCCTCAGCCATATAGACGCACCATGCAGAGAGAGAGTGGGAGAAGCTCGTGAGCGTTCGCCGGCGGAAGAAAAGGAAGCCGTCGCGACCGCACTATCGGCCACATCGAGTGGGTCCATGGAGAATTGGGGGGTGGCTGTGGTGCATCGCTAGGTCATGTAGGTGTTGGTGTGGGAAACCACGCGCGCGGGCTCGTGGGACGAGGGGAATTCCTCGCTGTAGTTAACTCGCCGCCGCAGGTCCGCCTGGTGTCATGGACCACTTCTTGGTCGCCATCTCTGCCTACAGTGAGTCCCTAGTCTGTTTTGCCGCGTCCGTGCACTATTGGGATTGGGGTTCGGTCAGCGGACATAGACCTCGCCGGGCTCCTCCGCCGTGCAAAGGGTGGCGGCGCCGCCGTCGGGCTGGTTAGGGAGGAAAGAAGGAGTGTGACCGTAGGTACTGGGATTAACGGTCGAGATCTGATCCGTGTTGTGGTTCAGGATGATACATCTGTGGCCGTTCGATCCAGATCGGGCGTGTAGAAAACAGTTTGGTAATTTTAAATCTGTGCTATTGATCTCTGATCCAACGGTGCATGTCGCGTACTGGTTCGATGAAAGCAGCATCTAATCTGGGCCGCCAGTGTCCGATCGGACGGTGGGGATATCACGATACCCCTTCGACTCGTCTGTATTGCAAAAGAGCCCCTGGAGAATTTAGTAATCAACCCGCGGTCCATCGCGGGGGAGTTATGAGTCTTAGAACTAATTACATAGTAAACCCTGTACTTATCAGTTTTATGCGCATAGTCAAAAGAGCAAGGAAATTAAATAATAAATTTTAGAAAATGTTTTTAATACAAAAACAATACTAGAAGCTTGTATAATTCATAGAAAATTCATATTAAGTCCAAATTGATCCATTTTAGTTTCTATAATTTTGTAATATTATTGTTTATTAACTAGTGTCTCTGTTTTGACATGAAAACCATATTAAAATTAATCTCCTAAATAATCTTGTACCTAGCACCTAGAACTTTTGGAAATTCATAACTTAAAATCCATAACTCCAAAATTAATGATTTCTATTTCTATGATCTTATTTTAATATGTAGATTCTTAATATGTATTTTGTACTCATGTTTGGTGTGATGTTAATGTTGCGTATACACTGTTTGTCTGTATTGCTACGTTTAGCAGTGAGGTCACGAATCACCTGAAGAGCAAGTTGGTACCTAGAATCTCAAGTCCTAGGCAAGTTGTGCCCTTGATCACTTCTTATTACCCAATCATGTTCTTATTAATCATAATGGTGTGCATAGGTTAATTTTGATGGGACCCAATAAGTTACCATAGTTTGACTATCTTTATACCTTGTTTACCACTGATTTTTTGGGTAGTATCTGCTATTGCTTTATGTGGTTTTGGGTATAGAGATACACATTATTCATGATTATACTTTTATTATCAGTTGTTATTTACTGTTCATGTTAAGATCATTATGTTAATTGGAACATAGAGCGACCATCCGAGAAAACAGTGCTACCACAAGGGTGGTATGGAACGCCCTTGGCTGACTAATTAGGAAAGCTAGTGGAGGACTACCTTACCCAAAAGAGGTAAGGGCAGTAGGGGAGTGGTCAGTGTAGGGAGGCTCTTGGGTTGATTTTGCTGCGATGGCGGTCAGGTGAGGGGTCCCTTCATTGGATCTTCCTAGAAACTATAGCGGGTTATCTGAAGCTAGTGGAACTTTGTAAAGGCCTTGTAGTGTTACCCTACCTCCCTCCTCGGTAGAAGTGTATGGGAGTGGCCTTCTCTTGGCAGATGGGTAACATGACTTGTGGGTAAAGATGCACAACCTCTGTAGAGTGTAAAACTGGTATATCAGCCGTGCTCACGGTCATGAGCAGCTCAAACCCTCACATGATTAATTTATGGAACTAAATTCAATTTGTCATATGCATTGCATCGTAGGTGTTGTTATTACTTTTGTTCTACTACTTAATTAGGTAGGTATTTAATTATACTTAGTAATTGATAACAAAATTTTGACCAACTTTAAAAGCAATGCTCAGCTCTAACCATCCTCTTTAGTAAGCCTTACACTTCACATGAGCTCCCACATTTGGCGATTTCATGCACATTATTCCCCACAACTTGTTGAGCGATGAACGTATATGAGCTCACTCTTGCTGTCTCACACCCTCCACAGGTCAAGAACAGGTACCGCAGGATGAGGCGCATGGAGGATGCTATGATGAGTTCGTGACAGGTCTAGACCGTCGTCTCCTAGTCAACTTTGGGTTGTTGGATCGTTGTCTCCTTATGATGTAATTATTTATTTATTTTGTATAGAACTATTATATAGTAAAAATGTGACATTCACTTCTGTATCTGTAAGGCCCAAAATCTGTATAAGAAAAAAATTTAATAATAATAAAATAAATATATGAAGAGATAAAATATTAAATTCAGATATCTCAAATTATACTCGAGTATTTAAAATTGAGGACTGAATTTTGAAAACCAAGAATTATTTTAGAAAAGAAGTAATAGAAAAGTTTTCTATTCAACCAAATGATTATGCATAACAATAATGGTGCACCATAAGCATTTATTTACATGAATATTTAATTCTACAGTAACATTTAATTCTTATCCCCACCTTCAAAATACTATTTTTTCTAAAAAGAAAGAAAGCAATATGAGTGTGTGTTTCATAACTCAAACATCTACTAAACAAATAAATTAATTAAACTAAATATATATGTATTGCATCATAATTGTTTTTGAGTATGTATTAAAAATTTTAATTCTTAAACATTATTTTGGATTCGAACTTGAAATTTGTAAATCAAATATAGAATAGAACATGAAAAAGGAAAATGTTTATGGACCATTTATTCCTCCCCTAAATGAGTGACAAGAAAAATAATATTAATATAAATAGTAGATGTTATATTTTCATTAGGGAGATGACTGATATTTGGAATTTAAAAATTTGAATCTGAAATGAATTGGAAATTTGGAAAGGAATATAGGAAAACAAAACAGAAAATAAATAAGAAAAAATTAGAAAACAAAAGAGAAAATAGAAAAAAAACTTTAGGATGGGTACATTTTCCCTAGCAAACCGACATGCACTTTCTATATATGTTTTTTTAATCTTTCTTTATCCTCCTCGCTAGACTTTGCATGCATGATCTGCATGCACATTTGCTTTTAAGTGGTCAACCGTCCATGCATGCTTTCTTGCCGAAACTCACGCTAACATGCGGGCCCACGAACCATATGCTTCTTTCGTTTGTAAGAAACCGCAATGAACGCCGCAGACTCCGTCGGCTTCGTAGCGCTCTGAACTCCAGCATTCCTAAGCATCATCGAAGTTGTTGCAACTTGGGTACATCCTGCTTGGGTATAAATACGCGACCGTGACACGTCAAATCTCCAAGCCACAGCCTAGAATTCCTACGCACGTTGAGAGCCCAAGCCTGCTAATCACATGCAACCGTGCGCAAATAATGCCATAGCAAACTCGGCAGTTACAACCGCATGCTAAATCCCTGGGCTCGGACTATGGCTATCTGGGCACCCACTGCCCATATATTTTTTCCCTCAGTGTTCGTTCGGGTTGCGAGCACGTAATCTCCTCACCTGGAATCCTGGGCAGCGTCCGTCTCGGCCAGGCATTGGCTATTAGTTCCTCGACTACCGCACGCCCTTTACCGTCTTGCGCTTGTGGTCTGCGCCCACGCCGAACCAAGGAGAGAGGAAGAGACCCATGACGATGTTGCTGGCACCGATAGAAGTCAAGCATCACCTACCGCCGCGACGGCACAGTCGACGGGAAGGCAGAGGAGTAGCGCACAGTTGTGGGGTTCCGGTGACTTCGTCGGTGTCGGCGGCGCACCACGGCGCAAGGACGCTTAGGTCCACCTCCATATCGATAGGATCAAGGTGACGCCTGTTGACCAGCACATGATCGCCTCAGCCCTCGAGTATTTACCCTTATCACAAGTTGAAGTATACGAGTTGTTGATAGAAGTGGCGATGCAGTTCATGCGGCACATGATCTCCGAAATAGTAAATTTCTAGATCCTTGATGAGGACTATCTCTGTCTCGCATTTTTGTGTGCAGATCGTTTTTTAATTAATTTTTACGCTAAGTATGGAAGCCAAGGTAGTTTGAGAATCCCAAGAGTGGGAAGGGACATGACCTACGATTGCTAATCACTACTGGCAACCACGTGTGGTTGCATAGATGGGATCTTTTGCGCCATGAAACTTTTCCGTTATAAGTCTATTTTAATCCATTCAAATTAGGGTATGTTTATATTAATTTTGCCCATACAGTAATAACATTGTTTAAATCATATAATATATTTTTAAAATATTTAATTAGTTATTAAATCTATATTATTTGGATTTTTGTAGTGTTTTAATCAGGTCCGTCAAAATTTATAGATTGTCTAATTTTGTAATGTGGTTCCTAATTCAAATATAATTTGTATTAGGTTTAGATTAGATGTTTCTCATCTCGGCACGTAGAATATTCCTACACTGTTTGTTCTCATGTTTGGTGTACAGTTATCTTCATGTACTTCTTGTCTATATATATGTATTGCTACGAGTAGCAGCGAGGTCACGCAAAACCGAAGACCAATTTGGTGATGTACTGGGATTCTCAAATCTAAGGCAAGTTGTGCCCTTGATCACATTTATTTACCCAATAATGTTCTTTATAATCATTTATTCCGGCATAGGTTTAATTTTGATGGGACCCAACAGGTCATCCTAGTCTGATTATCTTTTACCTTGTTTACCCCTAAATCATTTGGGTAGTTATGCTATTGCTTTATATGGTTTTGAGTTAATATTTCATTATAATCATGTTCCAGTTCTTCTGTTATTTTATTTATGTTAATTTCAAGATCATTATATTATTTTAATTGGAACTTAGAGCTTAACTTGAGAAACACATGCCATCACAAGGGTGGATTGGGACACCCTTGGCTAACTAATTAGGAAAGCTAGTGGAAGACATCTTACCCAAAAGGGGCAAAGGCAGTAGGGGAGTTGCATCCAAGGAGGTTCTCGGTTTGATTTTGCTACGATGGCGGTCAGATGAGGGATTCTTGCAAGTGCTCTTCCCATAAACTGTAGCGGGTTCTTGGAAGCTAGTGGAACTTTGTAAAGGCCTCGTAGTGGATCCATAGCCATTCACCTCGGTAGTGTCTAAGGGTCTAGCTAACCCTGGCGACATGGGATACACGACTTTTGGGTACAGGGTACAACCTCTGCAGAGTGTAAAACTGGTATACTAGCCGAGCTCACGGTCAAGGGCAGCTCAGGACTCTCGCATGATTAAATTATGGAACTAAATTCAATTTGTCATATGCATTGCATGCAATTATTCATTAATTTTGTTCTATTATTGTTATTATGGTTTGGTATTCACTTACATTTAGTAACTGCTAATAAAATTTGACCAACTTATTAAAAGCAATGCTCAGCTTTATCCTCTATTGTCGATCAACCTTACACATCACATGAACTCCCACCTTTGGTGAGTTCATGCACATTATTCCCCACAACTTGTTGAGCGATGAACATGTGTGAGCTCACCCTTGCTGTCTCACACCCCCCATGGGAGAAGTACAGGTGGTTCAAGAGGAGCCACATATCGAGGAGTTCGACTTGATCTAGGTGGCGTCACCTAGTTGACTTTGTAGCGCCAAGGATGGACTTTAGTTCGTTTTATATTTATCCTTTATTTTGTAAGACTATCGCTATGTAATAAGTACTCTAATTATATTGTGACATTTATCTCTATACACTATGTTATTATATGTGTTGTCTTCTTTGGCGCATATATGAGATGCACCCGGCTTTGTCCCTTAAATCCGGGTGTAACAGAAGTGGTATCAGAGGAATGTTGACTGTAGGACGAAACCTAGATAGAACTGGACAACCATTATCGACTTATCCTTGCTACTCTGATTCTTTCTAAATCTTTTCTCATCTATTTCTGCTTTACTCTGATTATTCTTACCTTTTCCTTCTAAAGACAAATGTGGATTTCACACTTTGAAATCATGTGCCTACAGTGACCTTTAGGAATAGGAGACCTACTCTTAGGAATAAAAATAAAACTATTTTTATAGGTAGCTATACGCTTGAGTGTTTGTTCTTATGATACTTGTCTGATTTGGATCTTTGATTGAGTGTGATTGGTTGTGGAGTTATGTCCACAATTGCATCTACATATACACCTGGACATGAGAGAAAATATTTACAAAATAGACAACACAATATATTCCCTATTGAAAATGGATCTATTAAACTAGATATATTTATAAGATAAACTAGATCAACTAAGAATATCCCCCACCAGAATATGTCAAATAGATCCATCTTACCTTAAAAGATACTCTCTTATTTTAATAGATTCATCTTATCTTAAAAGACTCGCTCTTATCTTAATAGATCTATCTTACCTTAAAAGATTCTCTCTTACCTTAATAAATTCATCTTATCTTGAAGAGATTTATCTTATCCTAATAGATCTAACTAATCTTAAAAGATTCTATCTTATTCTTAGAGACTCATCTTGTCCTAATAAGCATACTTATCCCCACCACTTTGCTTATCTCATAATAGTGTAACAAACATGATCTATTCCAAGATAAATTAAGTAGATCTTATCTAGTCTAATCTAATTGCACCAATTTAATTCTGATTCATCCAATCAGATCAGATCTAATCTAATGGACAAACATGTTAGATAATACTTTTTGGGGACTTGTTCTTAAATGCTATGAGTTAAGAACAAGGCAACACAAGATATTAAAGGTTAATGCCCTTCGTTCTTTCGAAGCATTATTTCCCTTAGGATATAATAATCTTCAGACGAAGGTCATAAAGGACGAACCTTCGTCATTGCAGTATATGATAATAGAAGAAGAAGCATAAAATAATATAGAAAACAACATAAGCAATCATATAACATTATTAATTCATTCTCATTATATTATTACAGAAAGACAGAAACAATATTGAATTACAAATGTACCTTTGGCTTGATAGAAGACAAAAGTACAAGTGTGACGCACAAATGAATACAAGTCAGCGTGAACAGTACGGGGTACTGTTCATCTATTTATAGGCACAGGGCGCAACCTGTGAAAAATTACATTCATGCCCTTCATGTTTACTATTGACATTAGGACAATCTATCGAGGACTAAAAAACCTTTTCCTCTTTAAGTCGGTTCCTTTTCTGCTACTGAGCCTGAAGCTTCCTTGCGCTTACCTTCGGAACTGGTTCGACCTTCGTCTCAACCATGCTTTTCGTATTGTGGATAGCTTCATTCCGATTCCGAAGGCTCCTGTACATATATTACACTTGGGAAAACATTGTTAATCATGTTTTTGAGGACCTTCAGAAGACGAAGGCCCCCAACAGGAGCCCCTCGCAGTATTAATTTGTTAAGATAACGAATTCAGACTGCGACATGGACGAAGGCCTTAAGCCGAAGGTCCAAAAAAACACCTTCCCTTTGCTAGAATAGCAACAGTCAATGACAGATGGGGCCCTCCAATTTGCAGTGCGCTGAGCGTATAAATAAGAACTCACATCAGTTACATTTTGATACACTGCTTGTGTCATTTGCCTTATTTTCTCAATTTTATAGCTCTTGCTCACTAGCGCTTGATAGTTTTCCAAGTTTTCTGAGCTTCGGTTTAAAGGACACGTTTTCTCTATGTCTGAAGTAAAAATGTCTTAAGGCAAGAAGGTTGCTGCTGAGACGAAGCCGACTGAGGAGGAGAAGCTATTTGAGGAGAAGAAGACTGTCGATCCTTATATTGCTGGATTTGTGGAGTCGATGGCAAAAACAAATACGGAGAAGATTACTGAAGAGATACTGGAGGGCTTATCTGAAGATACTGGAGACAGCGATAGCTATGATGTGGAAAGTGGGGACGAAGATTCTGAGGATCAGCCCTGGAGGCAAAGTCATACAATCTTCGAAAAATCAACCATCAAACATAGTCATCTTGAAAATATGAGAGAAAGGTACTTTCGGGATATGTCTATTGTTAAGGCTGGTGGCGACAACAACGTCCCTGCTCCTGAGGAGAATGAAGTTGTGATTTTCCGAAGCTTCTTCAAGGCTGGGCTTTGGTTCCCTTTAAGTAAGTTTGTAGTTGAAGAGCTGAAGACCTACCAAATCTTCCTTCATCTTATCACCCCTGAAGCCATAATAAGGATGTGGATTTTTGTCTGGGCAGTAAGGAGCCAAGGGCTAGAGCCAAGTGCGAAGTGCTTCTGCACTATGCACGAACTTCTATATGAGACGAAGGCCACAGGTAAAGAACAGTACCACAACAACTTTGGTTGTTATGGATTTATCGCTTGCCCCAACGCAAGCCACCCAGTGCCAACATTTCGGAAGTGATGACCCAGGGTTGGATGGAAGAATGGTTCTACGTGAAGAATGATTTGTCAACAAGGGAAGATATTAAGGAAGTCATTATGCGCCCATTTGGTCCCGCTTCGGCCTCCGAAGGCCGAAGGTCGAAATTGATGATGCCGCCGAAGCGTGTTAGAAGGCCTTCAGTACTGTCTGCTCCTTCATCGGCACAAGAGATTTAGTTCAAGAGCATATAGCATTCAGAGTGTGGCCACTTGTAGAAAGCTGGGAAATGCCGAAGGAGACCATCATTAACTCTAGCGAAGGTGATTTGGTCCTGGCTGAAGTATACATTCAGGTTTGGGGATAAGTTCGATGAACCAAACGATGACTCGCTGAAATGTATCGAAGCTACAAGTGATGACCTGCTTGGAGCATATTCCAAGGCAGAAGATAATGCGCTGTTTGCACCCTTCGGAGGTCAGGGAAAAAAGAGAATGAACAGAGTTTTTGACGTCATTGGCTTTGTCTACCCCGATTACCGCTACCTGCTACAGGGACAGGGGAAAAAAAGAAAGGTTGCTGCTTCGGCCGCCTAGTTGAGCCTATGCCGAAGGGCAAAAAGATGAAGGTTCTTACCCACCGGCCGTATTATATTGAACCGGCCGTGGTGCCTGAGTTTGGCGAGGAAGCCTCTTCAGCTACTGAAACAAGAGTGACTGCTCCGATTGCGCAGAGCACTGAAGAGTCGGTTGTAAAGCCGAAGTTACCTTCAATTAAGTTGGTTGAGACGAAGGCTGATAAGGATAAGGCTGAAGGGTCAAAATTTGAAAAAATAACAAAAATGCTAGAGATTTTGAGTCCGTCAACAGAGACAACAGTGCCAAAAGCACGAAAGGGTTTTGCCGCAACTCCTAAGAGGAGAAGGATGGCAAACATGTTAGATGTTGTACTAGAAACAACAAAATCCTTGAGTCCTGCTCCTTCAGGAAAAATTGCGAAAGCTTCCAAAGCCCTACCCGAAGCTGAAACGAAGGAAGCAGATGTCGAGGCTGCAAAAATGCAAGCTGAAACCGAAGTTGGGCCTTCAGAGCACACCGAGACAGAGCCTGCCGTAGTTGAAGAAAAAGCGGCAAAGGAAATTGCGTCTGAAGAGGTTGAAGCTGCTGCTACCGAAGCTTCAAAGGAAAGCAAAAATTACGTCATTCGTCATGCTTTTGGGAAGAGATTTTCTCAGGAAGAAAAGCTAGAAGCACTACACTATGCCCAAAAATTAAAATACCCGAAGGGGGCATTAGTGTTTAATGGCAGTGGGGAAGAAGATTTTCTGTACTGTCTCCTAGATAATAAAGAGATATCCGTCGGCCGGGAGATAGGTAGAAGCATCGGATTCCCGACGCTAGAAGATGGCCTTTCAATATTATCAAAGGATGAGCTTGCTGACAGCTTGGCATATAATAGCATAAAGGTATAAGAGTTATATTTAAATTTTAAAAATGGGGTATTTTACTTGACATACTTATTATTTCCTCCATTTGTAGGGCCTAATTCTTAGCAATGCGCTAAGGGCCCAGAAAGACATTGAAGATGAAGGATATACGATGGCTCTGAACAACCTTCGTTCAGAGGTAATCGAACTAAGGAACGAAGGTCTAGAAAAAGACAAGATCTTCATTTCATTGGTAAACAAAGTGAAATAAGATGAAGCTTGTTTCAAGGCTCAAGCTGAGATTCAAAAGAATGAGATCGAAGACCTTCAGAAACAATTGGCCAAAGCCAAAGAAAAGTGCGGTCTCACAGAAGCTAACCGAGATATTAGTGAATATTAGAGAAACTATTTAGAAAAAACAGTTGAAGAACTTTGCGCATCCAAAGAAAGATGCTTTGAAAAATCTTTGGCTGCGTGGAGAAAATAAAGGCTAGCTTCGCCAATGTGGGCGCTTATTCTAATGAAGATAACTTCATACGAGGCAACCCTGAAGGTGTTATCGAATGGATAAGTGGAGAAGCCGAAGCTTTCGAAGAGATTTTAAGTGATCGCGGGGATGTCTGTGCGTTCTCCGGTGCAAGGGGAATTTCAGCCATCTTGGAGAAGGCAGGATGAGACCATGTCAAGACCCTGGCCTAGGCCGATGCTGCCTTCTCCATGGATGACACAAAGGATCCCTCGACTGAAGCAAGCTTAATGGGCAGGAAATTTTACAACGACATCTGGGTAAATGGTGGCCAAGAGATGGCTCACGAAATCATGAAGAAAAGTGAGAAAGACATCCATGACGCCCGAGTACAAGCAAAACAGGCAGAAGAAGCTGCAAAGCGCGAGAGACGCATTGGTATTGCTTTGCGGCATCTAGCTTCGGTATTTGTTTTTGTAGCTTCGGACTAATTAATTTTTTCTGTAGCTGAATTATCTCCGCCATCGAAACCGTTCGACCCCCTGGCCTGACCGAGAGATGAAGGAAGCACTGGAGATCATCAAAATAGCCGAATCTATTGTTGACGAAGTCATCAATAAATTGCTGAATGAGGTTGCGGAGAAGGTCCTGAAGGAAGACTAGTTGTTATTGAAAAAACATTTTTAGATGGTCAATGTAGCTTTGTTGTAAAAAGACTGTAATATTCAATATGTATATCTTTGAATCTATTATGTAAATTATTTATAATTCACTTCTTTGCAATGCATGAAACTTTTATGTACATACTGTTTTTGAGCCTTCGGCGAAAAAACACCTTCCCTTCTTTTCATGCTTCGTAAAGAAAATAATCCATGCTTCGTGAGAATATCCATGCTTCGTAAGTACATCCACGCTTCGTAAAGACAAGGGATCCCTTCTTTTGCAACAAAGCTGATGAAGCTGTATACTTTGTGCCTTAGCATATTTTCACTTTTATAAAGCATTCTCCGAAGATCGACTTCGTATTCAATTCGTGTCATTGGTGCGATATGATGTATGATGTGATGCTATGCGAGATGATGTGATGATATGATGCAAATAATGATACTAATGCCAAAGACACACTCACACACCCACGCTGAAACACACAATCTCTGCGTCCCCTTAGGAACGATCTCTTTGACGTTTATTTTCCGGTTTCACCGCTTATTTTTCGGTGTAAGTTTTGCATCCCCTTAGGAACGTCTTTTGAACTTCTTCGCCTTCTATTTCGGTGGTTTAAGTTCTGTATCCCCTTAGGAACGTCTTTTGAACTTCTTCGCCTTATATTTCAGCGATATTTGGCTTTGCATTCCCTTTGGAACGACTTTTGAGTAGAAAAATTACACTGTGCCCCCTTAGGAACGACTTTTTGTAGCTTTCGGCAAAACTTACGCTGCGCTCCGTTAGGAACGACTTTTTGTAGTTTCAGCGATTTTTAGCTCTGCATTCCCTTAGGAACAACTTTTGAGTTTCGACAGTTTTTTGAGCTTCGTAAGTCTGTGAAGAAGATGTACTTCATTCTGATATAAGCGAAACTATTACAAGGAATTAAAACTAGATTTACATTGATTGTTCCTTATTGAAAAACAAAATGACATAAAGTATAAAAGTATTTCAGGGGTAGGATATTTGCTCAATAAATGTGCTTCGATTCTGGCACAGTACTGTTGACTATGCGAGCTTCGGATTCCTCCCTGAACTCCCGTTGCTGCTGGGTGTGCTGGCGCCCTTCTGGCTGCTGGCTTCGGGAGTAGGTCGGTTGTAGTGGTGGTGGGGGTGGGAGTTGTGGCCAGGAAGCCTGTGAATGGCTAGCCGAAGCGACAGAAGCTGTAGGATGATTGCCCACATACTCTGGTATGTAAGGAGAGTGGCACGAAGCAGTGTACAAGACTTGCTTCGGCTGATTCTGCCGAGCTTAGGCTTCTGCGATTTCCTTTTGCTTCTGAATAGTGATTTGGCACATTCTTGTAGTGTGGCCCTTGTCCTCACCACAGAATAAACAGTAGATCTTCCTCGGTTGATCCCCATAACTTCCTCCGAAGCCCCTGGCGCCTCTGCCCCTTGGAGCTGGCAGCCTAAAAGAGCTTTGCTGTTGCCCCAAAGGTTGTGAGGTGTACTATGACCTCTTAGGCTGACTCCCCTTGTCATCGCTCTGGCTAGAGCTGTGGATCGACCTGACATGCCTTGGGTGAATTCGTCCTCCGATGCCCCTGGTCATTTTAGAGAATCTGTAAGCTTCCTCCCTTCTTTGGCGGAAGTCGTTGTCAGCCCAGATGTACTCATCCATCTTATGAAAGCAGCTTCTCTAGAGTCTATGGGGGCTTTCTTGCGAAATATTGAGCAGTAGGTCCTGGTCGAAGACCCTTGATCATGGCCTCAATGACAATTTCATTGGGCACTATAGGTGCTTGTGCCCTCAGTCGCAAGAACCTTCAGACATATGCCTAAAGGTATTCTTTGTGGTATTGCGTGCATTGGAACATGGCCTAAGCTGTGACTGGCTTCGTTTGAAAGCCTTAGAAACTGGTAACCAGCATGTCTTTGAGCTCCTGCCATAACATGATAGTCTGGGCTACATTCCGGACTGCCATGACGAAAGACTTCGCCATGACTGCGATGTTGCCCCCGTACGAAGATATAGTTGCTTCGTAACTCATCAGAAACTGCTTCGGATCTGAATGCCCATCATACATGGGAAGCTGGGGTGGCTTATATGATGGGGGCCATGGAGTAGCCTGTAGTTCTGCTGCCAAGGGAGAAGCATCATCAAAAGTAAAAGTATCATGACTGAAATCATCATACCATCCATCTTCGTTGAATAGGCCCTCTTGACGAAGCTCCCTATGCTAGGGCCTTCGGTCTTGTTCATCTTGGACAAGATGACGCACTTCTTCAGTAGCTTCGTCAATCTTCCTTTGAAGATCGGCCAGCCGGGCCATCTTCTCCTTCTTCCTTTGCACTTGATGATGGATGATTTCCATGTCCCTAATCTCTTGGTCCAACTCCTCCTCCTGGAGTGTTGGACTAGTGGCCTTTCTCTTCTGGCTTCGAGCCTCTCGAAGAGAGAGAATCTCCTGATTTGTGTCCAGTGGCTGTAGTGCAGCAGCCCCTGGTGCAGTTATCTTCTTCGGCAGCATGACGAAGGTCAGTGCTTGTCGAAGGTGGTCGAATGAGTTCACCGGAGGTGGGCGCCAATGTTGGGGACTTGTTATTAAATGCTATGAGTTAAGAACAAGGTAACACAAAATGTTAAAGGTTAATGCCCTTCGTCCTTCGAAGCATTATTTCCCTTAGGATATAATGATCTTCAGACGAAGGTCATAAAGGACGAACCTTCGTCATTGCAGTATATGATAATAGAAGAAGAAGCATACAGAATATAGAAAACAATATAAGCAATCATATAACATTATTAATTCATTCTCATTATATTATTACGGAAAGACAGAAACAATATTGAATTACAAATGTACCTTCGGCTTGATAGAAGACAAAAGTACAAGTGTGACGCACAAATGAATACAAGTCAGCGTGAACAGTATGGGGGTACTGTTCATCTATTTATAGGCACAGGACGCAGCCTGTGTAAAATTACATTCATACCCTTCATGTTTACTATTGACATTAGGACAATCTATCGAGGACTAAAAAGCATTTTCCTCTTTAAGTCGGTTCCTTTTCTGCTACTAAGCCGAAGCTTCCTTGCGCATACCTTCGGAACTGGTTCGACCTTCGTCTCAACCATGCTTTTCGTATTGTGGATAGCTTCATTCCGATTCTGAAGGCTCCTGTACATATATTACACTTGGGAAAACATTGTTAATCATGTTTTTGAGGACCTTCGGAAGACGAAGGCCCCCAACAATACTAGTAAAATAAGATTTGATCCTACTCTTGTAAATATGTTTAACCTAAATTGGAGTCTTAGTCCAACCGGGCCATATGCAACTACCTTAACCACCCGATAGTTGCATAACCTCTCTATTTTTACCTAACAGAGTTCTGATCTACCTACACCATATAATCCATCTTATCCCAAAAGATTCTAATAGATCCTAATAATATATATTCTACCCTGGTAGATCTATCTGACTTAAACTAGTCTAATCTAGTTATATCCAATCTAACCTAGACCCTACCTAATCTGATATGATCTAAAGGAAGTTACTTAAACAAGTATTTAATACTGGTAACATAGATTGGACCATATTCTTATAAATGAGTTTTAAACCTAAACGGGTGTCTTAGACCAACTCGTCCGTGAAACCACGACCTAGCCTATATTATAGGTTGCCCAACCCATTTATCTTACAAGCGAAGTAAAACTCTGTTCAATCTACCAACCCCATATACCCGCAGTTGTTATCCCAACTCAAATAATGGCATCCAACACCACGGTAGATGGTCCCTAAATCAGACCCAAGAAGAAGGTTAACCTCGACAATTAAAGATATGAATAGAAACGGATCTTCGGGTGAATCAAGATCCACCACTTGGAATAAAAGTCTTCCTTACCTAACTTTCTTCCACCCCAAATCTGCTCTATACTCACCAAATAACTATAACATGATGTACCCTTGTTTCTATACCACACCTGCTAATGGCATAAAAAAATTCAGGTGTATAAAAAATATACTAGAATTTCATAAAGATAAAGTCACCTTGTTATGCTTAACTAAGTGGTATTCTTAGATGGGATTATAGATCTAATGTGATTTAAGCTAATATGACCCAATCTAATGTGGTCTACTGAAACAGAATTAGTGATACTGGTAGAAGAGATTAAACCCTACTAGCCAGGTGTTAACTTAACTTAGCACATTAGACGAACTCAACCATGAGCATAAGAGCTAACCCGACCCATAGAGTCATGATGAATGGCATAATCTATTCATCCCCACCTAACATCATACAAACTTTTAACCTACATCCTGTAGACTATCTCATCTTGAAAAAATTCTATCCTACCTTTGGATATTCACCTTATACGACTAGTTACCCCAATCTAGACATAAAACAAAGATTAAGCCCTGCTAAAGAATCTTCAGATCATAACCAGCCACTAGCCTATTCATTCTGCTTACCAAATACTTTGCATTGCAAAACTATTCTACCATATGCTTCTAACTCTCATGGTCAATACCAGGAAGGAAAGATTATCAAGCGACAGCAAACAGAAATGAATCCTCTAGATCCTCCACCGATTGGAACCGATAAAGTGGTAGCAGCCAAATAATGGCAATACAACAAATGGCAAAATGGTTAACGAAATGCGAAATCAGATAAGGCAAGAACGCCAGGAAATACGTCAGGACCGGCTGCAGATGCGTCAAGAAATGAGGCAAGCACGGTTGGAAAGACAACAACAACAACGCCCACTACCTCCACCACCACCACCAGCTCCACCAAGCTACACACATATATATATATACTATTTGAAAGATCTAAGTGTTATTTTAGTTAGTAGTTGGTATGATACTATTTTAGGAGAAATAATAAGGTCTAATTGACTCTATGTGTTGTTAATAAATTATACATCATGCCGAGATTTTGTTTGTGCATATGTTCTGAGATAACATGGTTATACACCCTTTTCTTATACGAGATTTCTATTAAGGGGTAGGATTTGTAAGGCCTAAAATCTGTATAAGAAAAAAAATTAATAATAATAAAATAAATATATGAAGAGATAAAATAGTAAATTCAGATATCTCAAATTATACTCGAGTATTTAAAATTGAGGACTGAATTTTGAAAACAAAGAATTATTTTAGAAAAGAAGTAATAGAAAAGTTTTCTATTCAACCAAATGATTATGCATAACATTAAATGGTGCACCATAAGCATTTATTTACATGAATATTTAATTCTGAAGTAACATTTAATTCTTATCCCACCTTCAAAATACTATTTTTTCTAAAAAGAAAGAAAGCAATATGAGAGTGTGTTTCATAACTCAAACATCTACTAAACAAATAAATTAATTGAACTATATATCTATTGCATCATAATTGTTTTTTGAGTATGTATTAAAAATTTGAATTCTTAAACTTTATTTTGGATTCAAACTTGAAATTTGTAAATCAAATATAGAATAGAACATGAAAAAGGAAAATGTTATGGACCATTTATTCCTCCCCTAAATGAGTGACAAGAAAAATAATCTATACTATACTTAAAGCACCAGTTTCAACGGTCGTCATGCGTCATCATTTTACAAATAAACCCTCACAACTATTTCAAATTAATCTGCTGCACGCCTATAGATGGCCCAATGGTGGCCCGGCACGGGCCAAACGCCCGCGGGCCACAACTCTGACCCAGGCACGTCATGCCGGCCTGCTGACTGTGTCGGGCCAGCCCGTTAGCCCGTCGACCAATTTGATTAAATCAGCGTAAAATGTTAAAAAATGGTATAGGAGGTGTGGTTCGAACCCATGCTCTAATGGAAGAAGGGCGAGAGACAATAGGTGAAGCTATCTAACAGTAGAACATCATGCTCAAATGATTTTAATATTTAATATAAATTGTATATATGTTTTTTTGTAAAATAAAAAAATTATAATCGTGTCGGGCCGGGCCAGCACTACGGGCCGAGGGTACAGCCTAAGCACGGCACGACGTTCTTGGCTCTTACAAGCATTAGGTCGTTTCTGAGACCATATTGTCGCAATATACTTCATGGTGTTTGAGGTTGCTGAATTGGATGGAGCAACAATGATTTGTCACACTAACAGTAAAATGAAAGATTATTTATTGGTTTTAAACGTTAATAATTGCTATGAAGTAGCATAATTTATATGGAGTGCATCCAGTTTTTATTGATGCCTGACTTTAGCAATCACTCCATATTTTGGTCTATCTTTTTTATAAGTTTGGCTTCATGTGACTTATTTTAAAAACTTGAGCTCACAAACTTTCTTTTATTTGGTCTCTGTATGGTGGAATTATGTCATTTTATAATCTCTGTTCGTTCAGTCGGTCGTTGTGAACTCTCTTCTAATCGCTCACTTCATTAGCCGTGTTGTATCAAGACATATTGTATGGAGTAAACAATAACATCAGTTAACCAAATCGAAAAAATATATTATACAGAGAGCAGAGACAATCAATAAAAAATCTTGAAATTTTTTTGATGGATAGTTTATGTGGGTATTATTGTAAGCCGTCGCAACGCACGGGCAACCGACTAGTATTAATATAAACAGTAGACGTTATATTTTCATTAGGTAGATGACTGATATTTAGAATTTGAAAATTTGAATCTGAAATGAATTGGAAATTTGGAAAGGAATATAGGAAAATAAAACAGAAAATAAATAAGAAAAAATAGAAAACAAAAGAGAAAATAGAAAAACTTTTGGATGGGTCCATTTTCCCTAGCAAACCGACATGCACTTTCTATATGTGTTTTTTAATCTTTCTTTATCCTCCTCGCCAGACTTTGCATGCATGATCTGCATGCACATTTGCTTTTAAGTGGTCAATCGTCCGTGCATGCTTTCTCGCCGAAACTCACGCTGACATGCGGGCCCACGAACCATATGCTTCTTTCGTTTGTAACAAACCGCAATAAACGCCACAGACTCCGTCAGCTTCGTAGCGCTATGAACTCTAGCATTCCTAAGCATCGTCGAAGTTGTTGCAACTTGAGTGCATCCTGCTTGGGTTTAAATATGCAACCGTGACCCCTCAAATCTCCAAGCCACAGCCTAGAATTCCTACGCACGCTGAGAGGCCAAGCCTGCTAATCACATGCAGTCGTGCGCAAATAATGCCATAGCAAACTCGGTAGTTACAACCGCATGCTAAATTCCTGGGCTCGGAGTATGGCTATCTGGGCACCCACTGCCCATATATTTTTTCCCTTAGTGTTCGTTTGGGTCGCGAGCATGAAACCACCTCACCTGGAATCCTGGGCAGCGTCCGTCTTGGCCGGGCATTGGCTATAAGTTCCTCGACTTCCGCACGCCCTTTGCCATCTTGCGCTTGTGGTCTGCGCCCACGCTGAACCAAGCAGAGAGGAAGAGACCCATGACGACGTTGCTGGCACCGATAGTAGTCAAGCAGCACCAGCCGCCGCGACGGCACAGTCGATGGGAAGGCGGAGGAGTTGCGCACAGTTGTGGGGCTCCAGCAACTTCGTCGGTGTCGGCGACGTACCACAGCGCAAGGACGCTTGGGTCCACCTCCATATCGATATGCAAGCTAATGCCTGTTGACCAGCACCTGATCGCCTCAGTCCTCGAGTATTTACCATTATCACAAGTTGAAGTATACGAGTTGTTGATAGAAGTGGCGATGCAGTTCGTGCGGCACATGATCTCCGAAATAGTAAATTTGTAGATCCTTGATGAGGACTATCTCTGTCTCGCATTTTTGTGTGCGGATCGTTTTTTTAATTAATTTTTACGCTAAGTATGGAAGCCAAGGTAGTTTGAGAATCCCAAGAGTGGGAAGGGACATGACCTACGATTGCTAATCACTACTGGCAACCACGTGTGGTTGCATAGATGGGATCTTTTGCGCCATGAAACTTTTCCGTTATAAGTCTATTTTAATCCATTCAAATTAGGTTATGTTCATATTAATTTTGTCCATACAGTAATAACATTGTTTAAATCATATAATATATTTTTAAAATATTTAATTAGTTATTAAATCTATATTATTTGGATTTTTGCAGTGTTTTAATCAGGTCCGTCAATATTTATAGATTGTCTAATTTTGTAATGTGGTTCCTAATTCAAATATAATTTGTATTAGGTTTAGATTAGATGTTTCTCATCTCGGCACGTAGAATATTTCTCATGTTTGGTGTACTGTTATCTTCATGTACTTCTTGTCTATATGTATGTATTGCTACGAGTCTGATTATCTTTTACCTTGTTTACCCCTGAATCATTTGGATAGTTAATGCTATTGCTTTACATGGTTTTGGGTTAATATTTCATTATATCCATGTTCTAGTTATTCTATTATTTTATTTATGTTCATGTTAAGATCATTATATTATTTTAATTCGAACATGTTGCTTAACTTAAGAAACACGAGCCACCACAAGGGTAGAATGGGATGCCCTTGGCGATATGGGATACACGACTTGTGGGTACAGGGTACAACCTCTGCAGAATGTAAAACTGTTATACTAGCTGAGCTCACGGTTAAGAGCAACTCAAGACTCTCGCATGATTAAATTATGGAACTAAATCCAATTTGTCATATGCATTGCATGGGATTATTCATTAATTTTGTTCTATTATTTTTATTATGGTTTGGTGTTGACTTACATTTAGTAACTGCTAATAAAATTTGACCAACTTATTAAAAGCAATGCTCAGCTTTAACCTCTATTGTCAATCAGCCTTACACATCACTAAACTCCCATATTTGGTGAGTTCATGCACATTATTCCCCACAACTTGTTGAGCGATGAATATGTGTGAGCTCACCCTTGCTGTCTCACACTCCCCCCACAGGAGAAGTACAGGTGGTTCAAGAGGAGCCATGTATCGAGGAGTTCAACTTGATCTAGGTGGTGTCTCCTAGTTGACTTTATGGTGCCAAGGATGGACTATAGTTCGTTATATATTTATCTTTTATTTTGTAAGAATTCCGCTATGTAATAAGTACTCTGATTATATTGTGACATTTTTCTCTATACAATCTGTTATTATATGTGTTGTCTTGTTTGGCGCATATATGAGATGCACCTAGCTTTGTCCCTTAAATCCGAGTGTTACAGTACCATTATTCATCATATGTGTGAGACTTGGTCCCAGCACACCTAGTGTTTATTTCGCGCCCAGGTCTTGGTGCCCCCTAAAATCCGAGTGTGACAGAAGTGGTATCAGAGCGGATGTTGACTGTAGGACAAAACCTAGATAGAACTAGACAACCATTATCCACTTACCTTTGCTACTCTGATTGTTGGGGACTTGTTCTCAAATGCTATGAGTTAAGAACAAGGCAACACAAAATGTTAATGGTTAAGGTCCTTCGTCCTTCGAAGCATTATCTCTCTTATGATATAGTGATCTTCAAACGAAGGTTATGACGGACATACCTTCATCATAACAGCATATATTAATGAAAGAAGAAGCATATGGAACATGGGAGATAACATGAACAACCATATGACATCGTTAATATATCTATTTTATATCATCATTAATGAACATGAAGAATATTGAATTACTTTTATACCTTTGACTTGACAGGAGGCAAAAGTCCAAGCGTGACGTACGAGTGAATACAAGTCAACGTGAACAGTACGGGGGTACTGTTCACCTATTTATAGACACAGGACGCAGCCCGGTCAAAATTACATTTATGTCCTTGATGACTAGTTACAAACATGACACAAATCATTATGGACTGATCTGTCTTTTCCTCTTTAAGTCGGTGCAGCCCTTCGTCTTAAGGCATGTCGCTGTGCCGAAGCTCCTTGGATCGTAGCTTCAGCGTGTACCTTTGCGCTGCGTTTGCTTATATGCTGGTCTGACGAAGGTGTTTCTACTTAGAGGACCTTTGGCGATGAAGCAGGCCCCCAACAATAGCCCTTCGCGGTGCTAGATCGTTTTTCGTAACGAGCTTGATCCGTGAAAAATCTCCAAGGCTTCAGAATGCCGAAGGTCCGAAAAACACCTTCCCTGAGCTCGTTGCCGAGAAACGATTAAAATTTGTGGAGCACGAGATGGCCTACCACGCAGCGGGTACAAACGATCTGACGATTCACTTCTCAAGCACCGAGTGTTCCACCGTTCAGCGAGTGTGGGTGACTGTTGAACGGGTGCGAGCAACTTGGCGATTCACCTTCCCACCTGCAGCACTATATAAACAGACGGGTAGGTGTGAAGTTACCACAACATTCATTGCCATTGCACTGTTGTGCTGTTGAGAAATTTAACCATAGTCGAAGCTTTTTCACTGTATTCTCAAGCGAACCATCATTTTGAATTAGCTTCATCAAAAGAGAGAGCTTCGTCAAAAACTGTAAAAAACATCAGCTTCGTAGAAACCACAGAAGATTCATCAGATGGCCAGAGTTTGCTCGACTGTGAGGGTGACCCGTGAAGGAGAGGAGACTGAATCCATCAAGACAACTCCTGATTTCTGAAGTCGTGAGGCAATCGGGATTAGTTGTGACGAAGGGAGTCGTTGATGAAGGCGCACCTGCTGCCGAAGCTGAACAAGCTGATATTGAGGAAGAAAATACTAATGAAGGAGAAGAAGACTATAGCATTCTGAACCCATCAAAACCCAGCCACTTGGATTTTGAAAAATCTACTGTGTCTGAAGCTGACGTGCCCACGATGATGAAACTGGGCTACTTCGGAGAGGCTGAAAAGAAGCTTGTTCGTTTTGCCGGAGATGAGACCACTCCTATGCCGAAGGATGATGAAATAGTGGTTTTCAAAAGTTTTTTTAGGGTAGGATTGCGATTTCCCCTGAACGAGATGATTGGAGAAGTGTTGAAGAACTTTGAAATTTATCTTCATCAGCTGACCCCTAACGCTATCGTTAGGCTAAGTATCTACAACTGGGCCCTTCGAAGCCAAGGGATGAACCCAGATACCGAAGCATTTTACCGAGTGCATGAGTGGCATTACCAAACAAAGGCCAGAGAAGACGGGCTACATGAAAATTTTGGTTGTTATAACATCACGTACAACAAGGATAAAAAGGCTTCAGTCCTCAGCTATCGCACCAAGTGGCCAACCGGCTAGAAGAGCGAATGGTTTTATATTAAGGCCGACGAGAAGAGAAGAGAAGAGAAAAACTGATGACGATGGTGATGAGCCCGCTGGCCTTGAGCTTCAGAATGACCAGAACTTTGTGCAACATGAAGCCAGGGTCAGCATGCCAAGTGTTTGTATCAGAGTTCAGGGTGGTGGCTGAACAGATCAGCACTAGAGATCTGGCTCAAGAATACTTGGCCAATAGGACGTCTCTGACATTAAGTGAATTTAGCATGCCGAAGCCAAAGGGGACGAAGAAAGCACTTGAGCTTATGCGATTGCCCTATCGCTTCAAGTTTGAAAATAGTTCAAAAAGCCTTGCCAAGAATGGTTGGAGATGATTGAGACTATGTGCAATGAAATTTTGGGCAATTATACTAAAAAAGAAGATCAATTAATGACTGTAGCCTTCGGCACCCAACCAAAACGAAGGTTGAATCGGGTAATGGACGCTTTAAATTTTGAATACCCTGATTATGAACAACTCAGCAAGGGTGCCAAAGGATCTCAGTGTTATGAGCAGGCAGGCTGCTAGAATGGTGAAAGAGGACGAAAAAATTCTGAAGAAGAGAAAAACTAGTCCCGAGCCGAAGGTGACGACTTTGAAGAAGAGGAAAACTGCAACTCCGGAGCCGAAGGAGCCGAAGAGGAAAACTGCAACGCCTTTTGCTGCGGAAGTAGAAGAAATTTTAAAGGTAATGACTGAATCCTTACCTATCAAGCTACTAAGTCCTTTAGAACCGCATCTGACGAAGCTTTTATAGAAGAAGGACGAGCCTTCGGCAGCAAAAAAGGCGGCTGGGCCTAAAAAGCGGAAAATTATTACTGTTATACAAGCTATTGAGGAAACACCACCGCCGGCCGAAGCAGATACTTCTGCCGAAGCTGCCGCCGCCGAAGCTGCCATTCTAGAGAGTACGCTATCTGCTATTGATAAGGTGCTCTTAGAAATTGCCACAGAGGAGACCACCACAACTACGGAAGAAATCACGGCCGCAGCGCCTGAGAAAGAGAAGGGAATTACCGAAGATGCTTCGGAAGAAGAAAACATCAACCTTCGGAACTTAATTGGTGAAGAATTATCCGGGGCTAAGAAAAAAGAGCTACAGGAGTATGCTACATCCTGTGGCTACCAGTCTGGGGCCTTGCTTTTTGGTGGCGTTGATGAAGAAGCCTTAGGGTGCATCCGAGACTGGACCGGGGCAAAGATTATCAACACTCTGTCGAAGAGTGTTGGTTTTTCGAAGCTTGAAGCTGACATCAGCAGCTACCGGCGCCAGCATATCACTGGTAGCCTATTCTATTCCAACTTTAAGGTAAAACTAACTTCTTTCAGCTTTTTAATTTGTGCGATGAAAGAAAAATTTTGTGATGAAGGTTATTTTCTACAGAGTATGCTGTTGAGCAAAGCATTGAGGATGCAGCAGGATATTGAAGATAAGAGGAACGAGGTTATAATCAATGACTTGGAAAAGAATGTTAAAGGTCACGAAGCTTCCCTGGAGAAGGACTTCCTTCTTCAGACAATGGAGGGTTTATTGGCAGAAGCCCAAACCGAAATTGCTAGATTAAATGATGAACTCCTCCGCAAATCAAAAGGCTTCGAACAAGAAAAGAAGAATTTAGATGCAAAGCTTGAAGTAGAAGTTGAGAAGAGCTCAAATCTGCAAAAATCCCTAAAAGAGCTTCAAAATATTTGTTTAAACTTCGGCAACCGCTGCGTGCAACGGCTACGACAGGTCTTCAACTCGGTGGGAGCCAGCTCTAAAAAATTTGAACCTTTGGTTGAAGATTTGCCAAGCACCTTCAAGCATATTGAAAGCGAAGTTGAGGCGCTTGACGAAGTCATAGCTGGGCATGGTGACTTTTGTGCCCTGCTGGCTTCTCGCGGCATAGCTGCAGCTTTTATGAAGGCTGGTTGCACTCACAGAAAGATAGTAAACAGACCAAACTTTAGTCTATCACCAGCGGACCTAGCCGATATCCCTAGCCTAGCCCGAAGCATTGGGAATAGATTCATAACACAAATTTGGACAAAGGGTGGGCGAGACCTAGCTAGTAACGAGGCACGAAGTCATCTTAAGCCGGTATGATACTTATACCTGTTGCTTACCTTCTCTTGAAATTACTTTTTACCTTATACTGCTTTTTTGTATGCAGGATGACGATGTCGAAGGTCAATAATTCGAAGCTCAACAAAGATTGATGAAGCTGCTGCACAAAGCTTTAGAGACATTTGAATTATCTTTGTAAAAGATATTGAATTTAGGAATCAGGCAAAACTCTGTAAATTTGTCTATACCTTGTAATATATTTTTACCTTCCCATCCATGTGTGAATTGCTTTGATGTGGACGAAACTTGTATCTTTTGAGCCGAAGGCGAAAAACACCTTCCCTTCTTTTCGTACACAATGAAGTGTATCTTTGCTTCTTTTGGCTCATCGAAGCATTGTTGCCGAAGCTGAAGTATTTTCTGTTTGTGCTTAATGTTATGATAATGATGATTCTATGGATGTGTACATGAATGATTATGAATGCAATGGATGATGTAACGTGCAAATGAATGTCCAAACACACGCACACGAAGCCACACCCAGATTCTGCATCCCCTTAGGAACGTCTTTTGAGTCTTAAGCTCTGCATCCCCTTAGGAACGTCTTTTGAGCTTCTTCACCTTCTATTTCGGTGGTATAAGTTCTGCATCCCCTTAGCAACGTCTTTTGAACTTCTTCGCCTTCTATTTCGGCGGTATAAGTTCTGCATCCCCTTAGGAACGACTTTTGAACTTCTTCGCCATATATTTCGGCGTTATTTGGCTCTGCATTCCCTTAGGAACGACTTTTGAGCATAAAACTTACGCTGCACTGCCTTAGGAACGACTTTTTGTAGCTTCGTCATGCTCTGCATCCCCTTGGGGACGTCTTTTGAGCTTCTCCCTGTTTCTCTTTTTTGCACTCGATGGTCCATGCTCAGATTTACATATTACATCTTTTGGTGGATTTGGCCCTCATGGGGCTAAATAAGAATGGAAAATTACAAGTTGTGGCCCCATTAATGGTGTGTTTGGTTTGAGGTTAAAGTAGGATGAGTCGGGGGCGACACCGTCCCCTCGATTTTTTAGGATCACGCCGCCCCCAAAAATCACTCTGGTGTTCACCTCGTCCCCGCTTGACTCTCAACCATACACTATAGAAAACATGGCCGCCTCATTCCATCCCTCCTTGTACATTCAACCAAACGCATCATAAAAACCTTTCTCCCCTCTTGAAAGGAAAAGGGTGCCGCAGAGAAAATAAAAGAAAAATTACATCAAATTACACATAATATCGTCGAAGCTCATCCACATTCCAAGATCTGGGTATGTCGTTGCCGTCCATATCCTTTAGTCTGTAGGAACCGGGTCTTGATGAAGATACTACTAGGAAAGGACCTTCCCACTTCAGCTGCATCTTACCCACTATTTCTGGGTTGGCGACTCTCCGAAGCACTAAATGCCCTGGCTTAATATTTTTCAACCGAACTTTTCTGTCGCGCCATTTTATTGTTTCGGCTTGATATTTGTTAATGTTCTCCACATCCTGAAGTCTGGTCCCCTCTATAGTATCTTTTGCTACGTGATAATCAGCTTCGTCTTCTGCCAAAGCTGCTGTTATTATTGATCCTGTTTTAGCTTCTTCTGGAGTTATAGCTTCGTCACCAAACAATAGTTTGAAAGGTGCAAATCCTGTTGATCTTGACATGGTTATATTGTGGCTCCACACCACTTTAATCAACTCATCTGACCACTTTCCTCTAGGCTGATTGAAGATTAGCTTCATTATTTCCGTCATTATAATGCCATTTGCTCTTTCTACCAGCCCGTTTGACTCCGGATGCCTAACTGATGCAAAATGAATCTTCGTGCCAATTTGGTCACAGAAATCTTTGAACGTTTCAGCATCAAACTGTGTTCCATTGTCCACAGTTATAGCCTTTGGCATGCTGAAGGGACAGACAATATTCTGCCAGAAGAATTTTTGAACTGTGGCCAAAGTTATTGTAGCCAAAGGCTTTGCTTCAATCCATTTAGAAAAATATTCTACTGCCACCACAACATACTTCAAATTACCTTGTGCCGGTGGAAGTGGACCTAACAAATCCAAGCCCCATCTTTGTAATGGCCAAGTAGGCTGTATCAGCTGCGTGAGAGACAAAGGTTGCTTCTGATCTGTTACACATTTTTGACAATTCTCGCACTTTTGAACTAACTCTGCTGCATCCGAAGTTGCCTTCGGCCAATAAAATCCTTGTCTAAACACTTTTCCAAGCAAGGGCCTAGACCCAATATGAGATCCACACAGACCTGCATGTATCTGCTTCATTAACTCTATACCTTTAGTTCTGGATAAACACTTGAGGAGTGGAGAACAGACTCCATTCTTGTATAACTCCCCTTGTATTATCACATAGGGTCTTGTCCTTGCTTCCATTCTCTTATTATATGCTTCGTCATCCGACAAACAATTACCTTGGAGGAAAGAGTCCATCGTGTGCAATGGGACTACCAAAGCCATCAAGCATCCCCACAGCGACTCCAAGGAAAAGGAGAATGACTAGCATGCTAGAAGCTATTATGGAGTCCGTAAAAACATCATCTCCTACTTCTACCGAAGCTCTTAGCACGCAAGCTAAAGATTCAAGGAAAACTAGCGACGCCAGCATGACCCACACTCTTGCTAAAGCTGAAGCTTCAGAAGCTCCTGCCAAAGCTAGTCCTTCGGAAACTACATCGATAACTCTAGAGAAAGAGTGTTCCTGAGAAATTCAAATCTCCTGCTCATGAAGCACCCGTTAAAGAGTTGGAATTCATTGTTCGACATGCTTTATGAAACCAGCTATCAGAAGAGCAGGTTGCCAAAGTGCAACACTATGCCAAGGATCTGAAGTACCCCCGAGGGTCCTTGGTATATGGTGGCAATGATGAAGATGACTTCCTTTACTCTCTACCAGACAGCAAATAGATACATGTCTGCCGAAAAATGATGGAAAATATAGGCTATTCAAAGCTTGAACTTGGCCTATCTTCAATGTCGAAAGATCAGCTTGCACACAGTCTTGCTTACAATAATCTGAAGGTGTGTATACTTTGACTTGTGTAAAGTAAATTATTTTTATGGCTTTTCTTGATATCGTTATGTGCTCACTCTTCGTTTTCTAGGGCTTAATTCTAAGCAAGGCTCTAAAGGCCAGAAGGAAGCAGAAGATGAGAGCTACCGAATACCTCGTGGGATCTTCGCTCAGAAGTCGTCACACTAAGGAGCAAAGCCCTTGAAAAGGATAAGATATTACTTTCCTTAGTGGATAGGCTAAGATCTAACGAGGCTAAACTTGTTGCACAAGCCGAAGCTCATAAACCCAAAGTGGAAGAACTAAAAAGGGAGGTTGCTGAAGCAACCGAAAAATTTGAAGCTGCGGTGGTGAAGCATGAGATTTGCGAGATTGAAAGGTCAAGAGCACAAAAGAACGTCGATGAGCTTCATGCTTCCAAAGAAAGGTGTTATGAAACATCCTTGGAATGCGCTAGGAAATTAAAGGGCAGCTTTGCTATGGTTGGGTCATCCTCTTCTGAGTAGAGATTCATCTGTGGTGAACCTGATGGAGTTGTCCAGTGGATCAGCGGGGAAGCCGAAGCTTTTGATGAAATTCTAAGTGACCGATGAGATTTCTGTGCCTTTGCTGGTGCGCGGGGGGGGGGGCACGTCTGTCACAACCCAACCAAGTTATCGGGCCCACATACAGCAATCCTTGCCCTCCAGGCCTTGTATAGATATGCAAGTGAATCAGATAACTTACTCGGGGTGCCAAGTTTCGATGAACTCGTTCATTCCCAAGGACCATTCACCATAGTTGCAATTATTACAATAATACCACAAGAACATAAACTTTAAATACAGGAGTCGAGCGGAAGACTTTATAATAAAATAATATACATTAACAAACTTTTAAAGTATCCAAATCAAGTATTAGGTATTACTATTACATGCCTGAGGTAGAGTCAAGTGCTAACTTATTACATCAACAGGGAAGAAACCATCTTCCTGTAGTACACACATAATAAACATAAACAAAAGTAGAAGCCTCCAGTGTGAGTTTTAGCAGAACTCAAAGGTGTTAATAGTTTCTCCTACAGCAACAATGGGAATAAAATCCTGAGTACCCAATTACTCAGCGGGACTTACCCGGCTAAAGAAAAGACTCTCAAGGGTATGCTAGTTTGTAGGGAGTCTAGGTAAAGCTTACCAAATTTCAAAGAGTCAGGTTTGCAGAAAAGCTTACTAATAGTGGATCGTTATGCCAAAATTTTACTTCACAAGTTAAGTTTCTTCCTGAATCTAGATTTGCCTAATCTAGATCATTCACTTACACTAACTTCATTTTAGCATGTTTAGTTTCACTTGTTATCTATGATGAGGGTCGAAGATCCAGTCTTCATATCTGAGAAGTTTGGCGATCCGAATCGATTAATACCCACCTGGGGATCTCCAACCACACGACATTTGTAGCACTTAACCCTTGCATATGTCAACTCGCCCACGGGTTTCTCAAGACCAGAACAGGTCCCCGCCAACTGAGAGCTCAATACCCCACCATCTAGCCTCTTGCCAGGTGGATACACGATACTCTCACCATCTCCACTCCCATTGGAGGCTGGCCTTTCTAGTATTGGTCCAACCGAGGCTAAGCTTACCCATGTTGAGGCATGTGGCCAGTTAAAGGGTCCTAGATCAGCTGGCCAACAATCATATGGTCTTTAAATGGCATAGACGGGCAACTTTTCCTACTCAACGTCTGATCTCACATTAACATATTTCTGAAAACCTTGTACCTATCAGAGGTACCCTACTGAAATGATGAAGTCATCATGGCCTTTGATACCTTCATCATTTCAGCCCTTTTTTCTTTGTAAAAACATGATTCATACATCAAAACATTTTGTTCCTTGTCTATGAGCATACTAAGCATATCTAGCTTTTCAAAACAGGTATCAAGGACGGTAATCAATAACTCAAGGAAGTTATGCAGCAAAGGTTTAACCATTCAACTCTTACCACCTAATGCAGCATATAAGTGATAAAAGTTTTAAAACGGTAAGGAGGTGGCAAATGCACTGGGGCTTGCCTTGATGAGGAGGAGAGTCAGGCTCTTCTACTAAAACATTGCAGTTGGCACCAAATCCTATTAGAGCTCCTTCTAGAGGATCTTCAGAGATAACCTCAGTTGGAGAAGTTTCAGATGGAGGAACAGGCTCCCCTTCCACTTCCACTTCAAATTCTTCTTCTAGGTGCTCTACAAGTCAATTCGAAGTATATGAATGCTCATGTAATCATATGGTATGCAAACTCTCAATTAGAGAGAGGTGGAAAACTTACATATTCATAACTAAGGACATGACCATTATATTTATGTTTCTGGGAAATATAGTTTTTGTCTATAGGGATCTTATTACACTTGTTTTAAAAGACCAGAGGACTATCCATGTTCTAGTTGGCCAATTTGCTGTTTAACACTAGGTAGGATTTAAGTTTTGATCTAACCTTAAACCAATACTAAAGTTTAGGGTTTTAATTACTTATACTTAGCTAGGTTTTAGTCCTTTATGCAAATCAACTCCAAACAGGTTCAAATTTTAACTAGAAGCTACTCTAAGTGTATATAATCTTGCCACAAATTCTTATGAGTTTTGGACCTAGAGTTTTATTTCTAAAATTCTAAAAGGCTTGGTTTTAGTATTTTTAAAGACTAAATAATTCCAAGCTCGAGATAAAAATCTTGAAACCATTTTTATCAATTACCTTTTGTTTTTAGGAGTCTAGCAAAATTAGTCTCATGGTTTTATAAATTTTATACTATTTTCTATAAATTTCCAAAGATGATAGTAAAAAGAAAAAAAACGATGAATAGGGTTGGTTCGATTCTGGCCTGAGTCAGCCCACGATAGGGGAAACGTACGCACGGCCGTGGTCGTGTTGCCGATTTTTCGCGAGGGACCCTAGGTGTTCGAATAATCAGTAAAGAACCCTAGATACTATTCACGTGTCTCACTGATAGTTGCACATAGGCCCTCGTCTTCCATTCTATTCACAAACTCCAGTCCACGATCGAATCCCGACGATCGCCGGCCATCCGCCGCTTAGACCCATCAACGGCGACCATCTCTGATGAAAACAAGCCTACCAGTGTGATCCTTGAGACTTTCTTCCTATTTCCCCTAAGTTAATCGACCACAAACCATCTAGGGCTCCACTAACTATGATGACGGTGGATCGATGAGCTCCGATGAGGTGTACCGAGGTTTCAATTGCGGTAGGGTTCAATTCAATGTCACTACAAGTATTAGTAATGCATCAGACATACGATGCTCACCTAGGTTTGTCCGGAGGAGCTATGGGTTGGCCGGTCGACGTGGACAGTGCCTTCGGCGACGTTCACCGACCGACACGATGATGTTCCAGTTAATCCTGTGCGATAAAGTTCAAACGAGCAAGCGCATGAGCTTCACCATGATCTATAGACTGTAAAACACGAGTTAAACAACTATGACTGACCTTAGGAAAGGCTTACGACGCGGTTGCACTGCTCGGCGGCGTTGGTGACCACCGATGGGGAAAAACAGTGTTCTTGGCTATCGATGGTGGAACGGCAGAAACAAATGGTGGCTTGGGTGCGTAACGGAGAGGCGGGACTGAGCGCAGGCTTAATTTAAAGGAAGTCACCACGACAGTGGGCAATTTGGTCGTTGACTCACGGCGGCGGCAACAGCCCGAGAAGCTCCACGTTAGCCTCAACGGTATCCATAGGCTAGTAACATGGTGGACTTACCGCGAACCCTTTACGGTGGTGCATTCCTCGAGCCTCCAACTAGCTGCGTGGACGGCCGAAGAGTCCGGTGGCTTGCTACGTCGGCGGTGGATGATTTACGGTGAGGACACGTGGTGTCTGTGGCTAGAGTTGTAATTTGAGCATCGAATCCGAGCCGAAGATCTTTTTACCATGCATTGATCCACGTCTCGACGGCACCAATCATGGCGTGAGCTCGAATCACGGCGGCGAGACGTCGGTGGCGAGCACACGACACTTAGGATCTTCTTCAGTGTACTGTACCATGGCGATGTCCATTTCGCGCGCCTGACAGAGCGATTTGAGTATCATTTCTCTTCGGTTTTGGTTCAACAACCTATCAAGCCATCCATAGTAAAATTATTGTCCATCATACTAGCTTTAATTTTTTTATAGAGTTATTGTTCATAGCTCCACTCTGTCAAGCACAATTCAGTTCTCAAATCAACCTAATGCCAATGTCAGTCTAATCTTAAGTTCAACCCCGACTGATAGCCCAACTTCCAGGCTATTTTACTTTAGTTTCTGTACAGCTCTAGGACTTAATCACTTAATCAAACTTGTTGGGGCCATGCTTCGGTATGCCGATGGTCTTACACGAAGAAGCAGCTTCGGCTGAAGTCGTCCCCAGGAGATGGCCGAAGGTTCCTTTTCATGGAGCTTCGGCGTTACAAACCGACATAGAGATAGAATGACCTTTTTATCCATAGAGGTCTGAGTCAATGTTGTAAACTTTTGTAAGGGGCATAATTGTAATTTGTCACAGGCTGTGACCTGTGTCTATAAATAGATGAACAGTACCTCTGTACTGTTCACGCGAACCTGTCATTTTTGCCTTCGCATCGCACTTGTATCTTCACCTTCCTCAGGACCGAAGGTACATTTGAAATTTGAAATCATTTATATTCGTAATGATTCCATGTTGACATTTAAATGTTTATTTTATACCTCATGATTTATATGAATACTTCGTCCCTTGCTATTATGCCTACGAAGGTACGTCCTTCGTAACCTTCGTCCGAAATTCTTTATATCCCGAAAGGATATAACGTGGTGAAGGACGAAGGATTTTTAACACTTGACATTTTCTGTGTTGCCTTGTTCTTAACTCTTAGCATTTGAGAACAAGCCTCCAACATTGGCGCCCACCTCCGGTGAACTCACTTCCACTTTTCTGAGCTGATGGCTTTCGTTCAACAATCAAGCTGGAGCTGCTTCGGCTTCGAAGCTGGTGCTCCCGATAACAGGCGGTTCTTGCTCAGAGCCGGCTAACAAGAAGCAGAAGAAGGAGGCTCAGAGAAGGGTGCAGCATGTTGGAGTGCAGGGACCCTTCATCAAGTCAAAATGGTCCCACATTCCAATTACTTTCTCTCAGGAAGACCTTCAGCTTAAGGATTATCCTCACAATGATGCCATGGTTATCTCTTGCGTGATCAAAGGATTTCTGGTTCACAATGTCCTAGTTGATACAGGCAGTGCAGCTGACATTATATTTGCTAAAGCCTTCAGACAAATGCAAGAGCCTGAAGACAAGATTCATGATGCTACGCACCCTCTTTGTGGCTTCGGAGGGCGGCAGATTGTAGCACTTGGGAAGGTTACCATGCCGGTAACCTTCGGATTTGTTAACAACACAAGGACGGAGCAAATTGTGTTTGATATTGTTGACATAGAGTATCCTTACAATGCTATCATTGGCCGTGGTACTCTTAATGCCTTCGAAGCAATTCTTCACCCAGCTTATCTCTGCATGAAGATACCTTCGGACCAAGGGCCTATTGCTATTCATGGAAGCCAGGAAGCTGCTAGAAGGGCCGAAGGAAGCTGGACTGACTCCAAGGCAATCCATAACATAGATGGAGCCGAAGCTTGTGAACAGTACAAATTCAGGAGGGAGAAGGCAGCTTCAGCGGATCAGCCGAAGCCCATGTTATTGTGTGAAGACATAGCAGAGCAGAAGGTGTTGTTGGGCTCGCAATTATCTGAAGACCAGGAGAAAACCTTGATAAGGTTTTTATTCAACAACAAAGGTGTCTTTGCATGGTCAGCTAATGATCTCTGTGGAGTAAATCGGGATGTTATTGAACATTCGCTCAATGTTGACCCATCCTTCAGACCCCGAAAGCAGAGGCTTCGGAAAATGTCTGATGACAAGGCCGAAGGGGCTCGCAATGAAGTAAAAAGACTCCTCAGTGCAGGAGTTATCAGAGAAGTGAAGTATCCAGAGTGGCTAGCTAACACTGTTATGGTGAAGAAGGCCAATGGCAAGTGGAGAATGTGTATCGATTTCACAGATCTCAACAAGGCTTGTCCGAAGGATGAATTCCCGCTGCCAAGGATAGACTCTTTAGTTGATGCAGCAGCTTCTTCAGAACTCATGAGTCTCCTGGACTGCTACTCAGGCTATCATCAAATCTGGATGAAGAAGGAAGATGAGCCGAAGACTAGCTTCATAACCCCAAGTGGTACATATTGCTATCTTCGGATGCCTGAGGGGCTAAAAAATGCCGGAGGGAGTTTCAGCCCGAATGACAGCGAAGGTTCTCCAGTCTCAGATAGGCAGAAATGTGTTGACTTATGTCGATGACACTATTGTAAAAAGCACGAAGCAGGAGAATCATATTGCTGATCTGCAGGAGACCTTCGCCAGCTTCAGACAAGCTGGTCTGAAGCTGAACCCAGAAAAATGTGTCTTCGGAGTGAAGAAGGGTAAATTTCTTGGATGCTTGGTTTCAACAAAGGGAATCGAAGCTAATCCAAATAAAATCGAAGCTATACTTCGAATGGAGCCACCAACCACAAGAAAGGGGGCTCAAAGATTGACAGGAAGGCTGGCATCTCTCAACAGATTTATATCCAGATCAGCAGAAAGAAACTTACCATTCTTCGAGGTGCTGAAGTCAGCTGAAGTCTTTCAATGGGGCCCGAGTCAACAAAAAGCCTTCGAAGAGCTGAAGCAATACTTAATAGATCTAACAACATTAACTCCACCAACGCCAGGGGCTCCTCTGTTGTTATATGTGGCAGCTTCGCACTCAGCAGTAAGTGCGGCACTTGTCCAGGAGAAGTTTGATGGACAAGTCAAGAAGCAGGTCCCAGTATATTTTGTATCTGAGGTCCTTAGTGTCTCAAAGAAGAATTATACAGAGCTGGAGAAGGTATTGTATGCCGTTTTAATGGCATCCAGGAAGCTTCGGCATTATTTTCAGGCATACAACATTATTGTTCCTTCTTCGCAGCCGTTGAAGGATATCATGAGAAATAGAGAAGCTACTGGGCGTATTGGAAAATGGGCTGCGGAGCTCAATGAATTTTACATTGATTATGTGCATAGATCCTCAATCCAGTCTCAAGCATTGGCAGATTTCATTGCCGACTGGACGCCAGGGGCTCAGGACGAAGAAGCAAATAAAGATGCCGAAGTATGGACAGTGTTTTGTGATGGCTCTTGGGGAACCTTCGGAGCAGGTGCCGCTGCTGTGTTGGTCTCACCATCCAAGGTTAAAACTTGCTATGCAGCAAGACTTGACTTCAGCTGCACAAATAATATAACTGAGTACGAAGCCCTGCTCCTGGGTCTTCGGAAACTAAAGGCAATGGGAATCAGAAGGGCGATTCTTAAAACTGAATTCCCAGGTTGTTTCGGGTCATATTGACAAAAGTTGCAAGGCTAAAGACCCGAAGCTTGAAAAATACCTAGACACGGTCCGAAGGATCGAGGCCTCCTTCGAAGGATTTTCTGTCAAGAATATCCCTCGAGGACAAAACGAGCATGTTGATTTACTAGCCAAGTCTGCAGCACAGGGGCTGCCGTTACCTTCGGATGTCTTCTTCGAAACAATAAAGGCACCTTCAGTGGAGCTCCTTGAAAGAGCAGTCCTCAATATTTCTCCTGTTTACAGCGAAGATTGGAGAACTGAAATAATCTCTTACCTTCAGGGCAACTTCCTATCAGATGACGAAGCTTATAATAAAAGGATAGAGGCAAGAGCTCGTCCGTATGTCATGATAGAGGGGGAGTTATACAAGCATGGAGTTTGTGCCCCGCTGCTCAAGTGCTTGTCGAGAACCGAAGGTATAGAGTTAATGAAAGAGATACATGCAGGCCTGTGTGGATCCCACATCGGATCCAGGCCATTACTTGGAAAAGTGTTCCGTCAAGGATTTTATTGGCCGAAGGCAGCTTCGGATGCAGCGGAGTTAGTTCAAAAGTGCGAAGGTTGTCAGAAATGTGCAAGAGATCAAAAGCAACCTTCGTCTTTGACACAGCTGATACAACCCATCTGGCCATTGCAAAGGTGGGGCCTTGACTTGTTGGGTCCATTACCACCGGCCCAAGGAAATCTAAGATATGTTATAGTAGCTGTGGAGTATTTTTCCAAGTGGATTGAGGCGAAGCCATTAGCCACAATAACTTCGGCCACTGTCCAAAAGTTTTTCTGGCAGAATATTGTCTGTCGCTTTGGGGTACCGAAGGCCATCACTGTAGATAACGGAACGCAGTTCGACTCCGAAGCTTTCAGAAATTTCTGTGATCAAATTGGAACGAAGATCCATTTTGCATCAGTCAGGCATCCGGAGTCGAATGGGCTTGTTGAAAGGGCCAATGGCATCATAATGACAGGAATAATGAAGCTAATCTTTAATCAACCAAGGGGAAAGTGGCCAGATCAGTTGACCAAAGTGGTGTGGAGCCACAATACAACAACATCAAGGTCTACAGGCTTTACCCCGTTCAAATTATTATTCGGTGACGAAGCAATAACTCCGGAAGAAGCTAAAGCTGGGTCAATAAGGGTAGTAGCTTCGGCAGAGTCAGGTCCCGAAGATGCTTGCCTTGTGGAAAAAGATGCTTTAGAAGGAATCAGACTTCAAGCCGTGGAAAACATCAATAAGTACCAGGCTGAAACAGTTAGATGGCGAGATAGAAAGGTCCGGCTAAAAAATATCGAGCCGGGACACTTGGCGCTTCGGAGAGTGGCCAACCCAGATACAGTCGGCAAGTTACAATTGAAATGGGAAGGGCCTTTCTTAGTAGCATCTTCGTCAAGGCCTGGTTCCTACAGATTGAAGGACATGGATGGCAACGAAATTCCAAGGTCTTGGAATGCAGATGAGCTTCGGAGATATTATGTATAACTTGATGTAACTTTTTATGTTTTTCTTTTTCTTTTTCATGGCACCCTTTTCCTTTCTAAAGGGGGAGAAAGGTTTTTAATGGGGCCATCATCTGTAATTTCCTTTTTAGTTTTAAAAGAGCAAAATCCCCCAAAAAATGTAAATGTAAAAAGCTGAGAACGCACCATCGAGTGCCGAAACTGAAAAAAAAGAAGAGAAGAAGCTCCAAAGACGTCCCTAAGGGGATGCAGAGCTCTGATTCCGCCGAAAGTAGAAGGCGAAGAAGCTCCAAAGACGTCCCTAAGGGGATGCAGAGCTTACAGCGAAAAGTCAACGCTGATACCGCCTAAGTAAAAGGCGAAGAAGCTCCAAAGACGTTCCTAAGGGAATGCAGAGCTTATACTGCCTAAGTAAAAGGCGAAGAAGCTCCAAAGTCGTTCCTAAGGGAATGCAGAGCTGATGTGTGGTTGGTTCCAAAGAAATAATGGCTGAGAGTGTGGCTTCGGATATATGTTTTGGACATTCATTCGCGCATTACATTACATCATGGCATTTGCATGCATAAGCATTCATTCATAGCATTTATATACCAAAGTGGTTGCTTCGGCAAAAAGACGAAGTGAATTTTTATGATTCGTTATGAAAAAGAAAAGCTTCGGCAAAAAGGAGAAGTGGTCTTTTATGATTCGTTATGCTTTGTTGAGTGCAAAAAAGAAAAGCTTCGGTAAAAAGAAGAATCGGCCTCTTATGCTTTGTTGTGTACAAAAAAGAAAAGCTTCGTTGCTCGGCAAAAAGAATTGGTCTCTTATGCTTCGTTGTGTACGAAAAGAAGGGAAGGTGTTTTTTCGCTTTCGGCTCAAAATACTGATTTCATCCACATCAAAGCGCTTCAGTAGAAGGGTAAGAATATATTACAAGGTATGTACAAAGTTCCTTGAGAGCAGTTTAATTGTATTTACAAAAGTTGTTACAAAAGTATCCTGAATTTTTCCCATAGTATACTTCTACTGATCTTCATTAAGCTTCAGCTTCGGCGACAGCTTCGGTGACATATCTTAAGCATCATCTTCACCTTCGTCATCCTACATGAATCAAGGTACCGCAAGTAAAAATCAAGCGCAAAGGAGAAGGTAAGTACGAAGTATCATTTCTTACTGGTTCAAGATGACTTCGAGCTTCGTCTCCAGCCTTCTCCCGCCCGCCTTTTGTCCATATCATTTTTATAAATCTATTTGAGATGCTCCGGGCGAGGTCAGGTATATCGTCCAGGATTGATGGAGAAAGGGTGAAGTTGGGCCTGTTGACGATTTTTCCATGTTCGCAGCCGACCTTCAGGAACGCAGCAGCGGTACCCCGAGAAGCTACCCAGGCACAGAAGTCACCGTGCCCGGCTATAACTTCGTCAAGTTCTTCGACTTCAGCTTCAATATGATCGAAGGCTTGTGGTAAATTTTCCGCTGAAGGGTTAAACTTCCCGCTGCTGGCTCCAACAGAGTAAAATATCTTTTTTAATCGATCAATACAATTATTGCTAAATTTCAAGCATTTGTCTTGAAGGCTTGTTAATGATTTTTTCAAGTCTGAGTTGGCCTGGACTTCGGCTTCAAGCTTCGAATTAAGCTCTAGTTTCTCTTGTTCAAATTGTTTTGATTGGCCGATAAGCTTTGAATTCAACTCTGATACTTTAGCTTCAGTCTCTGCCAGCAAGCCTTCGGTTGATTGGAGCTCGAAGTCTTTCTTTTCAATGATAGCTGATTGTTCTTTTATCTTGCTCTCTAAATTTTCGATTATAGCTTCGTGTTTTTTGTCTTCCAAGTCTTGCTGCATCCTCAGAGCTTTGCTCAGAAGCATGCTCTGCAAATAAACAACCTTTGTTAGGCATATTTCCATTATTAAAAACAATAGAAGTCAGAGAAAAGTTGTTTACCTTGAAGTTGGAATAAAATAAGCTGCCGACGATATGTTGTCGTCGGTAGCGGCTGATATCTGTCTCTAGCTTCGGAAAACCGATACTCTTTGATAGAGTACCGATGACCTTAGCTCCAGTTTGGTCTCGAATGCAGCCCAATTTTTCGTCGTCAATGCCTCCAAATAGAAGGGCTCCTGGCTTGTAGCCGCAAGATTTGGCATAGTCCTTAAGTTCTTCCGTTTCGGCCTTCGACAGTTTTTGCCCAATTAAATTTTGAAATGTGTAAGCTTCGTCGTCCGAAGTATCTTCGGCCATTTCTTTCCCCTTCCCAGGCACTGTGGCCATGGTTTTTTCAGCAGCAACGGCAGCTTCTTCTGCAGCCATGTCTTCCAAAATTTTGTCAATGTCCTCAATAGTAGTTTCTAAGTTCACATCTTCGGCTGTAGCGGCTTCGGTAGCTGCGACCTCCGAAGGTGCGACTTCGACGTTTGTTGTGTCTTCGGCAGCTGCCGTTTTCTGAATTGACGCCCTCGGCGGCGTCTTATCGATAACTTCGGTCACTGCAATAATTCTTTGCCGCTTTGGTTTGTTTATCTTCGTTTGTTCCGGCTCCTTCACCTTTCGAAAAAGCTTCGTCAGTTCAGGCCCTAGTGGACTTAGCTTCGTGGGCACGGGTTCAGTCATTACCTTTAAAATTTCCTCCACGTCGCTGGTAGAAGGTGGCGTGGGGGTCCCCTCTTCTTCGGATAATTTTCGTTTCAGAGTTGATATTTTTCTTTTCTTGGGAATTTTCTTCTCTTTTGCTGGTCTTTCTTCACCCTTGTCCAGAGCTTCGGCCACTCTTTTTCTTTTTTGGCCCTCGGCACCCTTGTTCAGCCGTTCATAGTCAGTGTACTCGAAGCCCAGGGCATCAAGCACTCGGTTCAGCCTTCGCTTCGGACGGGCGCCGAAGGCCGCTGTCATTAGTTGATCTTCTTTTTTGGAATAATTCCCCAGAATTTCATTACACATCACCTCGACTGTGTCCAGCCACTCTTGGCAGGGCTTCTTAAAGTATTGCTTGAATTTGAAGTGATATGGAAGCCGGACAAGTTCCCCCTCCTTCTTCTCCCCCTTCAACTTTGGCATTTCCCATTCTTTCAGAGTAGGGAAGACTCTGAATGCCAAGAATTCTTGAACCAGATCCCTGGTACTAATATGTTCTGCAATAATTCCGAATTCATCCATTGCCTGTTGTGTTTGACCCTCTGGTGTCATGTTGCAGCGGGGACGGGTTTCTCCGAAGATCAGCTCGAGTGGACTTTGCACAAGCTTCTCTTTGTCGCCATCAACCTTGACATAGAACCATTCTGATTTCCAGCCAGCTGGCCATTTGCTTCGGTAGCTGATTACAGGAAACTTTGCGGTTTTCCGGTAGGCAAAATTGTAGCAGCCGAAGTTATCATGTAGTCCATCTTTTCTGGCCTTTGTTTGATAATGCAATTCATGAACTCGGCAGAAACTGTCGGCAAATGGCTCCACTGCTTGGCTTCGGAGGGCCCAAATATAAACGCTAAGCCTAACGATAGCGTTAGGAGTTAACTGGTGAAGATAGATACCAAACCTCTTCAGTATCTCCGCAATAATCTCGTGAAGAGGGAATCTCAGCCCAGCCTTTAAAAAGCTCTTGAAGATAACAATCTCGTCCTTCTCTGGCTTCGGGGTGGTTTCTTCTCCCCCGAAGCGAAGTAGCTTCTTCTGATTTTCATTAAAATAACCTGCTTTCACCATCTTCGAAAGATCAGCCTTTGAAACAGTTGATTTCCCAAAATCCAGGTGGCTGGGTTTGCTGGGCATGGCAATACGGTAGTCATCTTCGGGATCAGTCCCTTCAATGTTTTCTTCTTCTCCTTCGGCAGTCGTCGGGTTTGCTTCGGCAGCAGGCATTTCTTCTGCAGTCACCAGTCCGGAACGCTGCATCGCTTCGGAGATGGGCACTGTATTCGAACCTTCGGCTTCGTCTCCCTCACGTGCAACTCTGGCAGTAGACCGCACTCTAGCCATTTGATTCTGAATTTGGGGAAGTTAGATACCTTTTTCTTTTTTCCTTTTTCTCCCGAAGCTCTTCTTTCTGACGAAGCAGACGTTGAGATGGACCTTCGTTCGGTTCTGAGAGTTAAGCTTCGGCTATAGTTAAAAATTTTGGCAGCAAAACAGTGCAAATAGCAATGAATGCTGTGGTAACTTCACACCTACCCGTCTGTTTATATAGTGCTGCAGGTAGGAAGGCGAAGCGGCAGGATTTTTACACCAAGCGGGCAGTCACTTGTACTCGCTGTGCAGTGGACCGCAAAGATCAAACAGTAACTCTGCAAGGTGGGCCTGGCACTGCGCTCGGAAGCCGGATCGTTTCTCCGCAACGAGCTCAGGGAAGGTGTTTTTTGGACCTTCGGCTTCCCGAAGCTGAAGAGGCTTTTTCACGGGTCAAGCTCGTTACGAAAAACGATCTAGCACCGCGAAAGGGGCTACTGTTGGGGCCATGCTTCGGTACGCCGAAGGTCTTACACGAAGAAGCAGCTTCGGCTGAAGTCGTCCCCAGGAGATGGCCGAAGGTTCCTTTTCATGGAGCTTCGGCGTTACAAAGCGACATAGAGATAGAATGACCTTTTTATCCATAGAGGTCTGAGTCAATGTTGTAAACTTTTGTAAGGGGCATAATTGTAATTTGTCACAGGCTGTGACCTGTGTCTATAAATAGATGAACAGTACCTCTGTACTGTTCACGCGAACCTGTCATTTTTGCCTTCACATCGCACTTGTATCTTCACCTTCCTCAGGACCGAAGGTACATTTGAAATTTGAAATCATTTATATTCGTAATGATTCCATGTTGACATTTAAATGTTTATTTTATACCTCATGATTTATATGAATACTTGGTCCCTTGCTATTATGCCTACGAAGGTACGTCCTTCGTAACCTTCGTCCGAAATTCTTTATATCCCGAAAGGATATAACGTGGTGAAGGACGAAGGATTTTTAACACTTGACATTTTCTGTGTTGCCTTGTTCTTAACTCTTAGCATTTGAGAACAAGCCTCCAACAAAACTTAAACTACTTCAATAGCTCTACAAATTTGTTGTAATGACCCATGAAAAATTTCCATAGATCAAAAGATACAGAGGTCTAAAGTTAGCACCAAATTACTGTTTTTCAGAGTTAACCACTTAGGTGGCCCTTGGGACCTTTTTGCAATTTACTCCAATTTCTTCCATAGCACATGGAAATCTCTAAATACAAAAGTTGCCTAGTTTTTGTTACTCTACCACTTTGATATATGCACTTTGGTCCAAAAGTGCATAGAAATTTGAATCAACTCATAAAGCACTTTAATTAGGGTTTCTAGGGTTCATATTAGGTGGTAGTGTTCTAGGGTATATGTGCCACTCCAACACTCCAAGTTTAGCCTCTTTTGAACATTTCCACTAATCTTTGAGTTCATACTAAAAATGCTATCTCACATAACTACATACTTCTAGTCCTTGGGTAAGCAACCTACCCTAGGGTTGAGGATCAATTCAAGATATCACACCCCAACTTGTTTTAAAATTTTTACCTAGTGGATGCACTCTAGGTGTATCACACATCATGAAATGTTAGTGCAAATGATGTCATGCCAAAGTTTTAGTGTTGGTAATACCAGGGGGTTAAATCCTTTCCCCCCTAAAAATAAATCTCGTCCCAAGATTAAAGCTCGTGGCTAAGTAATGGAAAAGGAAACGCGTCACAATATCATTTCCTTATTTCTGTTACAAGGAAGGGTGTGGGGGCCCCGGGTGGTTTGTATTAGAGATAGATTACAACAAACTTAAGATTTACAGGATTCTAGGAACTTAGGAAACTGACTATTTAGAAACTCTTCGGATTTCCATGTAGCTTCGTCTTCAGAATGCTTATTCCATTGCTCTTTGTAGAATTTGATTGTTTTTATGCGGTTAACCCTTTCTTGTTGATCTACAATCTTAATAGGATGCCCGGAATAAGTTAAATCTAGTTTCAGACTAACATCAGAAGCTTCTACCACTTTGTCAGGTACTTGAAGGCATTTCTTTAGTTGGGATACATGGAATACATTATGTATGGCCGAAAGATGTTCGGGCAGTTTCACTTTGTAAGTCACAGACCCACACTGCACTAGTATTTCAAAAGGACCAACGTATCATGGTGCCAGCTTTCCCTTGTTGCCAAAACGAGTTACTCCTTTCATGGGTGAAACTTTCATATACACAAAATCGCCAACTCGGAAATACAAGGGTCGTCTTCTCTTATCTGCATAACGTTTGTGACGATGTTGTGCTATCTTTAACCGTTGTTGGATAAGTTTCACTTTCTCTTCCGCCTCCCTTACCAGATCTAGTCCAAAGAAATACTGTTCACCGGGCCCTGACCAGTTCAGTGGAGTTCTAGCACCACCGACCATAAAGAGCCTCAAAAGGTGCCATCTTGATACTCTCTTGGTAACTATTGTTATAGGAGAATTCAGCCAATGGCAAGCACTCATCCCATTTTCCAGAATAAGCTAACACACATGCCCTCAACATGTCTTCCAAGATTTGATTCACTCTTTCGGTCTGTCCACTGGTTTGTGGATGATAGGTTGAACTGTGAATTAGCTTAGTATCAAGAGATTTGTGGAAGTCTTCCCAAAATCTAGAAACGAATTGAGGTCCTCGATCAGACACTATGGTCTTAGGCACACCATGCAGACTCATAATCCGAGCAATATATAGTTCGGCATAAGTCTTCGTTGAATACAAAGTCTTTACTGGTAAAAAGTGTGTGACTTTAGTAAAATGGTCCACAAACACCCAGATAGAGTCATAACCCTTGGATGTCTTTGGTAAACCAATAATAAAATCCATACTGATATCCTCCCATTTCCCGTCTGAGATAGGCAACGATTGCAATGGTCCGGCAGACTTTAGATGTACAACCTTTACTCATTGACATATATCATATTTAGCCACGTAACGAGCAATCTAATTTTCATCTTGGTCCACCAGAATCGTGACATCAAGTCTTGATACATCTTGTTACTCCCAGGATGAATGGAATACCGGGAGGTATGAGATTCATCAAGTATATGTTGCCTCAATGTCAGGACCTTTGGGACTACTAACCGATTCTTAAACCAAAGAATACCTTTGTTATCAAGGTGGAAACATGTAGTGGGATCCATTACCATACGCTCCTAGATATTAGTTATTCCGGCATCTGTTTTCTGAGCCTCCATAATTTGGTAAATTAGAGTTGACTCCAACTGCAGATTGACTAGTAATGTGGGTTGAAACATACTCAAATTCAATCGTTCCATTTCTTAAAAGATTGTGGTTTCAAACGAACTAGCCGCCAGATAACACAAATGTTCCTTACGACTAAGCGCATCCGCGACCACATTTGCCTTTCCCAGTTGATAATGTACTTCTAGATCATAATCCTTGATTAGTTCAAGCCACCTCCGTTGTCTCATATTTAATTCAGCTTGAGTGAAGATGTACTTGAGACTTTTGTGATCTGTATAAATATGGTAAGTATTGCTCAGAAGATAGTGGCGCCAGATCTTCAAAGCATGAACCATTGCGGCAAGCTCTAAATCATGAGTAGGATAGTGTTCTTCATGTCTCTTCAACTGCTGCGAGGCATATGCTATCACACGACCTTCTTGCATCAATACACACCCAATGCCCGTACCTGAAAAATCAGGAATGAACCTACAATAATATCTAGCCATACCAAGAAAACTTCGAACAAGATGAACCGTGGTAGGCGGATTCCATTCCAAAATATCCTTCACTTTACCAGGATCCAAGGCTACCCCTTTAGCTGACAAGATATGACCAAGAAATTGAACTTGATCTAACCAAAATTCACACTTGCTGAATTTAGCATATAACTTGTGTTCTCGAAGTCGAGTTAGCACAATCCGAAGATGAGTAGCATGTTCTTCCTTACTCTTAGAATAAATTAGGATGTCATCGATAAAAACCACCATGAACTTATCTAGTTCGGGCATAAACACCGAGTTCATCAAATAGGTGAAGTGGGCAAGAGCATTAGTAAGTCCGAATGACATAAGCAAATACTCGTATAACCCATATCTTGTTGTGAAAGCTATTTTCGGAATATCCTCCGGCCAAACCCGAATTTGATGATAACCTGAACGGAGATCAATCTTTGAAAATACCTTTGCCCCAACAAGTTGGTCAAATAACAAATATATTCGCGATAGTGGATACTTGTTCTTGATAGTTACTTCATTTAAGGGTCTATAGTCGACACACATCCTTAAGGTTTGATCCTTCTTTTTTACAAAAATTGCAGGGCAGCCCATGGTGAGGAACTAGGTTGAATAAAACTCTTTTCTAGCAAATCTTGCAATTGAGTCTTCAATTCTGCCAGTTCATTTGGGGGCATTCTGTATGATCTCTGAGAAACTAGAGCAGTGCTAGGCTTAAGTTCAATAGAGAATTCCACATCATGCTCTGGTGGCGAACTTGGCAACTCTTCTGAAAACACATCCGGAAATTCTCGCACCACCGGAATATTTACTAACTCTTTGACTACCACATTATAAGCCCTTTCCAGAGTTTCCTCTAGAGAAGATAATTGGATTTTTAATTGACTTTCTCCTAACACTGCATTTATCTGAATAGTCCGTTTTCTCATGTGAATAATGGCTTCATGCTGAGCTAGCTAATTCATATCTAGGATCACATCTATGTCCTAGCCGTTCAGTACTATCATATTGGTGGGGTTAGGTATGCCCACCCAATTCTACTGGCACATGAAATGCTACTTCCTTTGTGCCTAACTTTCCCCCGAGAGATTTTACAATAACTCCATATTTGTTTCTTGAATTGGAACATCATGATTCACAGCAAAAGTTCTACTAATGAATGTATGAGATGCACCAGTATCAAAAAGTACTTTGGCAGGATGATGGGCAACAAGGAACGTACCCATAAGCACAAGATTTCCCTCTGGAGTCACATTCACTTGAGTATAGAATACTTGCCCGGATTTCCTATTGTCCTTACCTTTTGCACTGTTGCCAGAAGTATTCTTGTTTTAATTTTGAGAATTGTTCCCTGCTTGTCTCTAGAAATTGGAGTTATTTTGTCAAGGATAGGGACAATCTTTAATCAAATGTCCCACTTTTCACAATTGTAACAAGGATATTTAGTGCCAGCGGGAGCAGGCAAGCGAGGAACTTGAGTATTTGCAGGTGGAAGCTGGTTTGGCCAGTTGGTGGGATGAATATAAGTGGGGTTCTTGAATGGATTGGTAGTTGAACGATAAGGAACATTTGTTGAACCAGCAGTCCTGATTACCACCTTCTAGCGCTTTGCTGTTGACTGAGAAAACCCAGGCCTAGAACCTTTCCATGCCTGCTTCACATTTTGATGTCCTCGTGCCTTTTCTTCCACGGCTATGGCCACACTTATTGCTCGATTGAAAGTAAGATCATAGCAAGTGGCCATCTTCTTTTGCAATTTTGAGTTGAGGCCTCTCATAAAGCAAACTCTTTTCTTAATATTCGTGTTCACATGCTAAATAGCATACTGAGAAAGGTGATTAAATTTCCCAATATACTGCATCACAGTATCCGCCCCTTGCCTAAGTCTTAGAAACTCCTCAAGCTTCATTTGCAAAATCCGGTTAGGAACATGATGAGCGCGGAAAGCTTCTTTAAATTCAGCCTAAGTAACCTGGTGATTTGGAAGTTGTATGGTAACACAATTGGACCACCAAGTACTGGTAGCTCCGCGAAGTTGTTGTGCAGCAAATAAAGACTTTTGTACCTCAGTGCACTGAATGAGGCCAAACTTTTGCTCAATCACTTGCAGCCACTGAATTGCGTCAAGAGGCTCTTCTCCTTTAGCAAACACTAGCAGCCGAGTCTCCATAAATTCCATATATGTTGCATTCCTTTGCTGATTTTGGGGAATACGAGGCCGACCCTGATTGTTTTGATGGTGAGCAATCTCATGAAAAACCCTAGCATTATTAGCAGTGGCATTTACTAGGGCAGGAATGGCATCTGCCAGTGTAGGTGGAACTAGTGGTGGTGGAGGGTTGATATCAACTTCTGCACCACCACACGATGTGCCAGCCCCATCTGACCCACGAGTACGCATAGGCATCTAGAGTAAATCAAAGTCATGAATAAACATCCATAACCAAGAAATATATTACATAAAACAGGTACATGGAGTTTTATTCATTACAATACCAAAACTGACATAGCTTCATATCCTATGTCCACACTAGAGGTCACGACACCATACACATGTCACACTAGCCCTCTATATCACTAGCTATCACTACCCCCTAGAGACTCACCACCTGGTACATACATAGGAGCGGCTCCCTCCTTTAAGTCTGGGCCGGGCTCACCACCATCAGCTAGCACCACACCACCTTCTGCTTCTACGGCTCCTGGCGCATCATTGGGGTGCAGCTGATAGTAAAGTTGGTGGACTTCCTCATGCAGCTCATTAGAGTAATCTTCCATATCATTATAGGCTAGAACCAAATCCTGAAAATAGCCCCTCAAGTGGTCCTCCCGCGCAAAAGCTGCCTCCCGAGATTGCATGGTTGCCACCAGGCGTTCCTTCTGCTCCACCAATTCCTTCTGAAGTTGCTTCTTTTCTGCCAGCAGCTCAAGAATATGGGCTGCGTCAAGACACCGCTCATTGAAGGACGCATCTAAACTCTGCTACAACTGCTTCACCTGCGTCGGAGGTGTACGACTGCTACTGCCTGCCTCCAATGCACGTGAAGCCATCTGATGCTTGGACACATCTCGTGGTCCAACACGCATGCGAGGTGTCTGCTTAGGAGGAACCATTCTGAAGTTTAAGGAATAAAGATGGAAGAAAGATCAAAGGATTAGTAGGATTAATAATAATAAATTTTAAACCCACATATAATCTAGTAACTATTTAGCTTTAGGGGGAAATCTTTTATCAAAAGAGTGAATGTTATGATGCATGCTTTGTTTCCTATTCACCTCTCAACTATTGCAATATATTTGGCTATCACGATTCATGATGGTGGAAATCCTACTCACTCCATAATTAACTAGTCGTAATCTTCTAAGGTTTTATCAGCATCCCTGCAGAAAATTCTATCCAAGCCTAAGTTGTGGGTTAATGGTTAGTACCTCAAGCTAAGCCACCTAATAGTCCTTAACTTACTATAGTACTAACTGCACTTTTACTACGAGGCATGTAATCCTAGTTTAGATTTTTCCAAAATTTTTTCATTTGAACTCAATTTCATTTAAAGACATGTTCTCATGATTATTCTATTATTTGCAAAAATATGTGAATGGCTCTGATACCAGCTGTCACAACCCAACCAAGTTATCGGGCCCACGTACACCAATCCTTGCCCTCCAAGCCTTGGATGGATATGCAAGTGAATCATATAACATACTCGGGTGCCGAGTTTCGATGAACTCATTCATTCCCAAGGACCATCCACCATAGTTGCTAGTATTACAATAATCCCATAAGAACAGAAACTTTAAATACAGGAGTCGAGAGAAAGACTTTACAATAAAATAATACACATTAACAAATTTTTAAAGTATCCAAACCAAGTAGTAGGTATTACTATTACATGCCTCAGGTAGAGTTAAGTACTAACTTATTACATCAACCGGAAAGAAACCATCTTCCCGCAGTACACACATAATAAACATAAACAAAAGTAGAAGTCTCCAGTGTGAGTTTTAGCAGAACTCAAAGGTGTTAATAGTTTCTCCTACAGCAACAATGGGAATAAAACCCTGAGTACACAATTACTCAGCGAGATTTACCCGACTAAAGAAAAGACTCTCAAGGGTATACTAGTTTGTTTGGAGTCAAGGTAAAGCTTACCAAATTTCAAAGACTCAGTTTTGCAGAAAAGCTTACTAATAGTGGATCCTTATGCCAAAATTTTACTTCACAAGTTAAGTTTCTTCCTAAATCTAGATTTGCCAAATCTAGATCATTCACTTGTCCTACACTAACTTCATTTTAGCATCTTTAGTTTCACTTGTTATCTACGATGAGGGTCAAAGATCCAGTCTTCATATCCGAGAAGTTTAGCGATCCAAATCGATTAATACCCAGGTTGGGATCTCCAACCACACGACATATGTAGCACTTAACCTTTGCATATGTCAACTTGCCCATGGGTTTCTCAAGACCAGAACGGGTCCCCGCCAAACGAGAGCTCAGTACCCCACCATCCAACCACTTGCCAGGTGGATACACAATACTCTCACCACCTCTCCACTCACATTGTGGGCCAACCTTTCTGTTATTGGTCCAACCGAGGCTAAGCTTACCCATGATGAGGCATGTGGCCAGTTAAAGGGTCCAAGATCAGCAGGCCAACAATCATACGGTCCTTAAACAACACAGACGAGCGACTTTTCCTGCTCAACGTCTGGTCTCACATTAACATATTTCTAAAAACCTGGTACCTGTCAGAGGTACCCTACTGAAATGATGAAGTCATCAAGGCCTTTGATACCTTCATCATTCCAACCCCTTTTTCTTTGTAAAAACATGATTCATATAGCAAAAAATTTTGTTCCTTGTCTATGAGCATACTAAGCATATCTAGCTTTTCAAATCAGGTATCAAGGACGATAATCAATAACTCAAGGAAGTTATGCAGCAAAGGTTTAACCATTCAACTCTTACCACCTAATGCAACATATAAATGATAAAAGTTTTAAAATAGCAAGGAGGTGGCAAATGCACCGGGGCTTGCCTTGATGAGGAGGAGAGTCAGGCTCTTCTACTAAAACATTGGAGTTGGCAAGAAATCCTATTGGAGCACCTTCAAGAGGATCTTCAGAGATAACCTTAGTTGGAGAAGTTTCAGATGGAGGAACAGGCTCCCCTTCCACTTCCACTTCAAATTCTTCTTCTAGGTGCTCTACAAGTCAACTCAAAGTATATGAATGCTCATGTAATGAGATGCTATGCAAACTCTCATTTAGAGAGAGGTGGAAAACTTACATATTCATAACTAAGGACATGACCATTATATTTATGTTTCTAGGAAATATAGTTTTTGTCAAAAGGGATCACATTACACTTGTTTTAAAAGACTAGAGGACTATCCATGTTCTAGATGGCCAATTCGCTGTTTAACACTAGGTAGGATTTAAGTTTTGATCTAACATTAAACCAATACTAAAGTTTAGGGTTTTAATTACTTATACTTAGCTAGGATTTAGTCCTTTGATCAAATCAACTTCAAATAGGTTCAAATTTTAACCAGAAGCTATTCTAAGGGTATATAATCTTGTCACAAATTGTTATGATTTTTGGACCTAGAGTTTGATTTCTAAAATTATAAAAGGCTTGGTTTTAGCATTTTTAAAGACTAAATAATTCCATGTTCGGGATAAAAATCTTGAAATCATTTTTATCAATTACTCTGTGTTTTTAGGAGTGTAGCAAAATAAGTCTCATGATTTTATCAATTTTCTACTGTTTTCTATAAATTGCTAAAGATGACTGTAAAAAGAAAAACGATGAATAGGGTTGGGTCGATTCTGGCCCGAGTCTGTCCATGATAGGGGAAATGTACGCACGCCCTTGGTTGCGTTGTCGATTTTTCGCTAGGGACCCTAGGTGTTCGAATAATCAGTAAAGAACCCTAGATACTATTCACGTGTCTCACTAATAGATTGCACATAGGCCCTCGGCTTCCATTCTATCACAAACTCCGATCCATGGTCGAATCCCAACGAGCGTCGGCCATCCTCCGCTTAGACCTATCGACGGCGACCATCCCTGATGAAAACAAGCCTACCATTGTGATCCTCGAGACTTTCTTCCTATTTCCCCTACGTTAATCGACCGTAAACCATCTAGGGCTCCTCTAACTATGCTAACGGCGCATCGACAAGCTCCGGTGAGGTGTACCGGGGTTTCAAGCGTGGTAGGGTTCAATTCAAGGTCACTACAAGTTTTTGTAATGCATCAGACATATGATGCTCACCTGGGTTTGTCTGGAGGAGCTATGGGTTGGTAGTCGACGTGGACATTGCCTTCGGCGACGTTCGCCGACCGATACGATGGTATTCCAGTTAATCCTGTGCGGTAGAGTTCAAACAGGCAAGCACATGAGCTTCACCATGATCTATAGACTGCAAAACACGAGTTAAACAACTATGGCTGACCTTAGGAAAAGGCTGACTACGCGGTTACGTAGCTCGGCGGCGCTGGTGACCACTGATGGGGAAAAACCGGTGTTCTTGGCTATCGATGGTGGAACGGCGGAAACAAAGGGTGGCTTGGGTATGTAACGGAGAGGCAGGACTGAGCGCAGGCTCAATTTAAAGGAAGTCACCATGATGGTGAGCAATTTGGTCGCTGACTCACGGCGGCGGCAACAGCCCAAGAAGCTCCACTTTAGCCTCAACAGTATCCACAGGCCAGTAACGTGGCGGACTTACCGCGAACCCTTTACGGCGGTGCATTACGCGAGCCTCCAACCAGCTGCGTGACGGCCGGAGCGTCTGGTGGCTTGCTACAGCGGTGGCGGATGATTTACGGTGAGGACATATGGTGTCCGTGGCTAGAGTGGTAAATCGAGCATCGAATACGAGCCTGAGATCTTTTTACCACGCATTGATCCACGTCTCGGCGGCACCAATCGTGGCGTGAGCTCAAATCACAACGGCGGGATGTCGGCGGTGAGCACATTACACTTACGATCTTCTTCAGTGTACTGTACCATGGCAATTTCCATTTCGCGTGCCTGACAGAGCGATTTGAGGATCATTTCTCTTTGGTTTTTGTCACACCCGAGTTTTAGGGACCCGAGTGCGAACATAATCACTAGGTGTGCAGGGACCAAGTCTCACACATATGATGAATCATGGTAGAAACGAATGTCACAACTTTATTATATAATAGGAGTTCTATACAAAATAAATAGATAATTACATCGTGAGGAGACAACGATCCAGCAACCCAAAGTTGACTGGGAGACGACGACCTAGACCTCTCACGAACACATCGCAGCATCCTCCATGTGTCTCATCCTGTGGTACCTATTCTTGACCTGTGGAGGGTGTGAGACAACAAGGGTGAGCTCACACAAGATCATAGCTCAACAAGTTGTGGGCAATAATGTGCATGAACTCACCAAAGGTGAGAGCTCACATGAAGTGTAAGGCTTACTAAAGAGAATGGTTAAAGTTGAGCATTGCTTTTAAAGTTGGTCAAAATTTTATTAGCAATTACTAAATGTAAGTAAATACCAAACCATTATAATAATAGAACAAAATTAATAATAAATTCCATGCAACGCAAATGACAAATTGAATTTATTTCCATAATTTAATCATGCGAGAGTCCTGAGCTGCTCATGACCGCGAGCACGGCTAGTATACTAGTTTTACACTCTACAGAGGTTGTACCCTGTACACACAAGTCGTGTATCCCATGTCGCCAGGGTTAGCTAGACCCTTAGACACTTCCGAGATGAATGGCTAGGGATCCACTACGAGGCCTTTACAAAGTTCCACTAGCTTCTGAAAACCCGCTACAGTTTCTAGGAAGAGCAATGTAGGAATCCCTCGTTTGACTGCCATCAGAGCAAAATCAACCCGAGAACCTCCCTACATGCCAACTCCCCTACTGCCCTTGCCTCTTTCGGGTAAGGTAGTCTACCACTAGCTTTTCTAATTAGTCAGCCAAGGGCGTCCCATTCCACCCTTGTGGTGGCACGTGTTTATCAAGTTAAGCTCCATGTTCCAATTAAAAAAAATGATCTTGACATGAATACTATATAAAATAACAGAATAATTAGAACATGGACATAATGTAATATTAAACCCAAAATCATATAGAGCAATAGCAAAACTACCCAAATAGTTCAGGGGTAAACAAGGTAACAAGATAACCAAACTAGGTTGACCTATTGGGTCCCATCAAAATTAAGCCTATGCATGAATAAATGATTATAAAGAACATTATTGGGTAAATAAAAGTGAACAAGGGCACAACTTGCCTGCGACTTGAGATTCCAGGTACCAGGATGATCTTTAGATGACTCATGACCTCACTGCTAGTCGTAGCAATACAAATAAACATGGTATAGACAAAATAACATCACACCAAACATAAGAATAAGTTGCGTAATAATAATCTACGCGTTGCTACGAGGTCGTGTGTAACACCCAGTTTGTAATATATAATAAAAGGGGAGAAAAGTCATTTCCTATATTTTATGTGTGTATTGGATCTACTTATCATCACATGTGAATACCATATTCAAATAACAAACAATTAATAAAAATATATATCACTAAACCAGGGCATCATGCTGGATTTTTCTTTTGTGTGCATATTGTGACAAAATAAAAATAAAAATATGACAAGAAATATATTGAAGTCCAAAGTAGAATTTAAAATCAAAAAGGAATTGTAGAACTTAGAAAAAGAGAAGAAAATAAGTATTATGAGGATAAAAATAAGTAAATAAAAATATATATTATTCCTCCACTAGAAGTTTGAATTTGTATACTTGACTCAATGGCGAAACTTATATTCAAATTCAAATTTAGATTCAAAAGAATTAAGAATAAAAGAAAAGAAAAAGGAAATAAAAGAAAAAACAGCATGATGGGCCGACTTCTCCATTTTGGCCCAACCACCTGGCACCAGCGAGCAGCCCACCGCGTGTCTACGCCGATAGGCGGGACCCGCAGGTCAGTCACCCTGCACGCCATCATATCTACTCGCTGACGCTCTGGGCCGCCTTGTCAGTCGCGCGCGTGTCCGTTCTCTCCTTTACGCAGACCTGTGGGGTCCGCTCGACAGCCGTTTACCCGCAATAACGTCGCGATTCGGTTGTCTCGCTGCACTCGGGGCCCCCTATCAGCCACCCCCCTTCACGTGGCCACGTTAACGGCAGGCGCGGGTTCCACGGCGAGCACTGCCATGGACATCACCAGCGCTCTTACGGGCGAGGCCATCCTCCGCGGACCATAAAACGTCCGTGCGATTCCTACTTCCTCCCCTCTTCCATCCTCTCGCACGGACCCAGGCACCATAGCTAGTCGCCGCAGCCGCGCGCCATTAGCTGGGAGTCGAGAATCCCGCCGCCGAGACCTAATCTGCATTGCTACAGCGCTGGGTATTGTGCGCTTGTGTGAAGAGCCTCGCTGTGTCTCCGGGGAGCTGTCTACTACTGTCCGGAGGAATCGAACCACTGGGTGACCTGGAATTCCTCGTCGGACTGGAGTTCTCCGCCGTGCTCGTGTCTCACCGTGGACATCGCCGACCTAGTGTCGATTCGCGGTATGGAGCACCTCACTTAATTCACCTTGATTTTCCACGCATGTAGCACCAGTCAGGAGATAGATTTGGGGCTGGGAATCGCCGGTGACCACCTCCGGTGGGGAGCACGGCCGCAGAGTCGACCGTCGCCGTGCTCGGACTCGACGGAGGGAAGGGGCGAATCTGGGGCCATTAATCAGAACACGAACGGTTCCGATTAGATCTACTGTACCCTTTCATGTAAACATATCTGGACCGTAGATCTGAGATTGCGCGGTGAGAGTCAACCGTAGATAATATAAAATCCTGACCCTAGATCCTAGATCAGAGAATGTGGAACTCGAGTAGCTGCCGGGTCTATTGGGACCGTTGGATCGGGATCTGAGCGTTGGGGCGCTTGTCAATGCACCCGCGGGATTAAATCTGGGTCGCTCGCCTCTAATCGGACGACTGAAAATCAATGATACCCCTTCGCTGAGGTAGTTTAGCATAAGAGTCCTCAGATTTTCTATAAACCAACCCGCCGTCCAGCACCAGTGTTCACTGAGTCTTGGAATTATTACACCAGGCCCCCTGCGCTTACAGAAATTGAGGCCCAGTCTAGTGCCATGATAAATTGAATAAATGGATTAGAAAATAGGTTTTTATTATATAAATGAGTGCTAGAATTTGAATAATTCATAGAAAATTCATATGAGCTCCAAATTAATCCATTCCACTTTCTAAATTTTTGTAATATTATTCTCTATCACCTAGAGTCTCTGTTTTGACATGAAAACAGTAAAAAAATAATTTCTCACTTAATCCTATTTTAAGCACATAAAACCTTTAGAAATTTGTATCTTAAAATCTATAACTCCAAAAATTATGATTCCTGTTCCTAGGTTCTTATTTTAATGTGTATATTATTACTGTGTATTTTGTTTATATGTTTGGTGTGATGTTATTTTTCTCTATATACTGTGCTTGTTTGTATTGTGGCGAAGTAGAAGAGCATGTGACTGAGGATCCTGGTGACCAGCAGATAGAAGTAGTTGAGCAGGAGCTCATTGAAGGCAAGTTGTGCCCTTGACCACTTTTATACCCAATAATGTTCTTTAATGTCATTTATTCATGCATAACTTAATTTTGATGGGACCCAATAGGTCACCCTAGATTGTTTATCCATTTTACCTTGTTATCCCTGAATCACATGGGTAGTTTTGCTATTGCTTTACATGTTTTGGGATAATATTTCATTATATCCATGTTCCAATTCTTTTGTTATTCTATTTATGTTCATGTCAAGATCATTAATGTTAATTGGAACATGGAGCTTAACTTGAGAAACACGTGCCACCACAAGGGACGAATGGGACCCCTTGGCTAACTAATTAGGAAAGCTAGTGGAAGACTACCTTACCCAAAAGGGGCAAGGGCAGTAGGGGAGTTGCATGCAAGGAGGTTCTCGGGTTGATTTTGCTGCGATGGCGGTCAGACGGGGGATTCTTGCAAGTGCTCTTCCCATAAACTGTAGCGGGTTTTCAGAAGCTAGTGGAACTTTGTAAAGGCCTCGTAGTGTTGCCCTGCCTCGCTTCCTAGGTAGAGGTGTATGAGAGTCGCGATCCCTTGACAGATGGGTAACATGACTTGTGTGTAAAGGGTACAACCTCTGCAGAGTGTAAAACTGGTATACTAGCTGAGCTCACGGTCATGAGCAGCTCAAGACTCTCGCATGATTAATTTATGTAACTAAATTAAATTTTGTCATTTGCATATGCATGGGAATATTTATTAATTTGTTCTATTACTTTATTTAAGGTTTGGTATTTACTTACATCTAGTAACTGCTAATAAAATTTTGACCAACTAATTAAAAGCAATGCTCAGCTTTAACCCCCGTTGTTGATTAGCCTTACACATCACATGAACTCCCACCTTTGGTGAGTTCATGCCCACTGGTTTCCCCACAACTTGTTGAGCGATGATCATGTGTGAGCTCACCCTTGCTGTCTCACACCCCTCCACAGGAGAAGATCAGGTGGTTCTAGAGGAGCCACAAGGCGAGGAGTTTGATCTGATCTAGGTGGCATTTCCCTAGTTGACTTTTGTGCCAAGGATGATCCTTAGTTTGTTTTATATTTATCTTTTATTTTGTAATAAGACTTCCGCTATGTAATAAACACGCTGATGTTATTGTGACATTTATCACTATATACTCTGTTATTATATATGTTGTCTTCTTAGCGCATGTATGAGATGCACCCGGCTTTGTTCCTTAAAGCCTGGGTGTGACAGAAGTGGTATCAGAGGAAATGTTGACTGTAGGACGAAACCTAGATAGAAATGGACAAAACCCTTACCTACTTATCTCACTTTGATTCTTTCTATACCCATCATGAGATAGCTGATGAAGCTATTAGAAAGAATGAAAAATAATCTCACGACGATCAAGAAGCCAAAAGAGCTGAAGAAGCTACTGAGCGTGCAAGGCTTATAGGTACCTTTATTGAGGTTTAGCTTCGAATCCATTTTTAGCTTTGGAACTAACAAACATATTTTATGATGCAGCTGAACTTTCTCCACCACCGGAGCCATACAACCCAGAAGCCGACCCGACACTGAAGGATGCGCTCGAGACGATTAAAATTACCAATGAAGCTATTGACGAAGTTGTCAACAGACTACTAAATGAAGCCATCGAGAAAGTGTTGAAGGAAGATTAAAGCTTTGTATATTTGAGAGATTAGTTTTTGTACATAGCTTTCGCCTTTGTAAGAACCAAGTATCAACTATTTGCATGTGTATTAATGTAATATATTTCTTTGTGATGCATGAAACCTTCGTACATACCGTTTTTGAGCCGCTAGCGAAAAAAACACCTTCCCTTCTTTTCATGCCTCACAAAGAAAAAGATTCCCCTTCTGTCAATTCAATACTTGGTATTATGCCACATTTGTTGTGTAGCAATATTGCTGATAAAGATTCCCCTCCTGTGTAAAAAGTATATCTGTCGAAGGAATATCTTGCGCTACAGCACATTCTTTCATGATCCGACATGTATTTTTGAAGGAGGAATTTTCCTTCTTCTCTATGGCTTTTTGCTAATGCAAAATGATGTATGATGCGATGCTATGTGATATGATGGTATGATGCAAAATGATGTTTATGCCGAAGATAAAAACCCACGTGAATACACAACAATGCTCTGCATCCCCTTAGGAACGACATTGGAGTCTCTTCTCCTTTTACATAGGTGGTATTTCAGCTCTGCATTCCCTTAGGAACGATTTTGGAGCTAAGCTCTGCATCCCCTTAGGAACGACTTTGGAGCTTCTTTACCTTTTACTTAGATGGCATTTAAGCTCTGCATCCCCTTAGGAACGACTTTGGAGCTTCTTCATCTTTTACTTAGGTGGTATTTTAGCTCTGCATTCCCTTAGGAACGACTTTGGAGCTTCGTCACCCTTCCTGTTATACTCGATGGTGCAAACACAGATTTTTACAACAGGTCAAAGATTAAACCTTCTTATATTGTCTTCGAAGGGGAGCAACATAAGGATAGAAAGGTAAAGAGTACATTAGATATGAAAATTTTGTAATGGAGCCCCTTTGTGACTTTAGTAAATGTGCCTCGACTCGGGCACAATGATGTTGACTGTGCGACGGATTCTTCACGCGCATCACGTTGTTGCTGTGTTTGGCGGTGCCCTTCTGGCTGATGATTGTGGGTCAGGGCTCGTGCCATAGGTGGTGGTGGTAGCGGGACCCATGTAGCTTGAGAGTGGCTTGCCGAAGCAACTGATGTTGTGGGCCATTGGTTGCCCACCTACTCAGGAATGTATGGTGAATAACACGAAGCGGGATGCATGACCTGCTTCGACTGATTCTGCCATGCTTTGGCTTCAGCTGTCTCTTTCTGCTTCTGGATCGTGACTTGGCACGTCCTTGTTGTATGTCTTTTGTCCTCCCCGCAGAATAAACAGAACAATCTCTTGGGCTAAGAGCTAAACCTTTCTTCGAAGCTTCTGCCTCCTCTACCTCTTGGAGTCAGTGGCTTATAAGAGCTTTGTTGTGTCCCTGAAGTTTGGGAGCTCTACTGATGCACTTGAGAGTGGTTTCCTCTGTCATCACCGGAGCTGGGATTGTGGATCATCCTGACATGCCTAGGGTGGAGCCTTCCTCCGAAAGCCCCTGGTCATCTCAGAATACCTATAGGCTTCCTCCCTTCTCTAGCGGAAATCATTGTCAGCTCAGATGTATTCATCCATTTTCTAGAGAAGCTTCTCCAAGGTTTGTGGTGGCTTCCTTGCAAAATATTGTGACATTGGTCCTGGTCTGAGCCCCTTGATCATGGCTTCAATGACAATCTCATTAGGCATTATAGGCGCCTGAGCTCTAAGACGCAAGAACTTTCGGACGTACGCCTGCAAGTACTCCTCATGGTCTTGTGTGCATTGGAATAGTGCTTGGGCAGTTACTGGCTTCGTCTGGGAACCTTGGAAGCTGGTGACTAGCATATCCTTCAGCTTCTGCCACAAAGTGATTGTTTTTGGCCAAAGAGAAGAATACCATGTTTGAGCCACACTTCTAACTGCCATGACGAAGGACTTTGCCATGACAGCAGTGTTGCCCCCATATGAGGATATGGTTGCTTCGTAGCTCATCAGAAACTACTTCAGATCTGAGTGTCCATCATACATGGGGAGCTGAGGTGGCTTGTAAGATGATGGCCACGGGGTAGCCTACAACTCTGCTACTAGAGGAGAAGTGTCATCAAAAGCAAAGTTGCCATGATGAAAGTCATCATACAATTCATCCTCATTGATTGGGCTTTCCTGACAAAGCTCCCTGTGTTGGGGCCTTCGGTCTTGGTCATCCTGAGTAAGGTGACGCATTTCCTCGGCAGTTTCGTCGATCTTCTTCTGAAGGTCAGCTAGCCGAAGCATCTTTTCTCTCTTCCTTTGTACTTGTTGATGAATGGCCTCCAAGTCCCTGATCTCCTGATCCAACTCCCCCTTCTGAGGTGTTGGGCTGGTAACCTTTCTCTTCTGGCTCCTAGCTTCTCGCAGGGAGAGTGTCTCCTGTTTTGGGCTGCGCGCACTGTTTTCGCCGTACTGCATGTTTAATGAACTAAATTATGTTTTCTGTAGAAACGTCATATATACGAGTTGTAGATAACTTTATTATCTTGCTTGTGTTAAAATTTGACAGCCATAAGTTTGATCGTTTAGAAGTTATGCTTTTCACAAGTTCAGTAACTAAATCTGTCCAATTTCTGAACAGATTTTAGAGATTGCAATGGTTGCTTAAGTTAATTTTGAAATCAGTTATTGGTGGTCACAAGAAAGTTGTAGATAACTTTATTAACTTACTTGTGTCAAACTCTAAGAGCCATAAACCTGATCGTTTAGAAGTTATGCTTTTCATAAATTCAGTAACTGAATCTGTCCAATTTCGGTACAGATTTTAGAGATCGCATTGTTTGCTTAAGTTCAGTTTAGAATCAGTCCCTGGAAATTATAAAAAAGTTGTAGATAATTTTCTTATATTTCTTGTGTTAAATGTTCATAACAAGAAACCTGATAGTTTGAGAGTTATGAATTTTATAAGATGATTGTTGTATTCTGTCCACTCTCTAGACAGATTTCGAGAACTATATTGTTTGGATTGAAACTTTGAACCACTTCTTGGTGATTATAAAAGTAATGTAGTTATTCTACTAAGCTTTCCAAAAAATCTTGGATCACTCTTTTTGGTGGTCTGAAGATTAAGTTATAGACGTTTGAAGTGTGAAGACTGAATCTGCCCAGTTCTGGAAAGTAAAGCCTTCGTAGTGTATTTTACCCTTGATACATATTAAATCAACCTGAGATGTTCACAAATTATTTGTAGACAATTTAATTATCTTTCCAGAAAGTCTAAGGTCAAATGATTTGGATGACTGGATCTCTAGTTATGAATTTTTGAAGTCGCAAGTCTGAATCTGTCCAAATCTGAACAGAACTGTTGTTTATCAATATTTAACCTTGTTAATTGTCTAATCACCTTGAGATGACAATACTCAAGTTGTAAAGAATTTCTTAGACTTTCCAAAAAGTATTTGATCACTATTTTTGGATGAATATCTTGTGAGTTATGATTGAAACAAGCAACTGTTGTGCTGCTGTCCTAATCTTGTTGTTTGTGCTGGATTGCTCTACTCTATTGTGTTTGTCTTGAGTCGACTGCTTCCTCATTTTGGTTTTGGTTGCACATGCAGTAATGATAATATGAATAGTATAATTGGAGTTATATATAAGTAAGTAGTACACATCTCACTAAGTTAGAGAATCTAAATTGGTTAAGGTCTAATAGGTAGCTTAGCTTAATCAACAGTTAGCAAGTGCAGTTATATATTAGGGAAACAAAATGAATAATGTCCTGTCTTTGGGTTTCCGCTAATACTACTAAGTAACTAACGTCATTAAAGTAGTATAATTTGTAATTGTGATTAAACTATCTCCTCATTTGTGTTCTCTAGGGTGTATGCTTGCAGACAATGTTGTGAATGATTGTAAAACACGATTAAGTAAATATTCCTTTTTAACTAAGTCTGTCTATATGTATGTCATCGTAAATTTATGTGTAGTTTAATAATAATTAGCCAATGAACGATTAAAGTGAACATGGTAGATGCTTGTACTCGTGATGTCGTGTTTGTGTTGGTTAAATATAGGAAATGTCCGTCGTCTTTCCAGTAATGTTGATTTTTTGTGCCCAATGACGCTTAGATAGCTAGCGTTAACGTATGGATGTTTATGTGTCTTACTAGTTAATGTTGGTTCGCTATCATGTACTTGGAATATCTTGTGCTATTTCATCATATTCATACATATGCATCCTGCATCTCATTTAGGACCGAGAGATGATGATCGTGCAAGTGATGTGGTGCTAACCACAAGATGCAGTTGGTGGACGACCTGAAGAATGATGGACTTAACCAGTGGATGCTCGCCAATCGAGTGTCATCTAGCAAACACTATCTAAGTGTTGAATTCCAGGCAAGCCCCGATTTTATGCATAACCGTTTATATATGCTATTTTACTACACTTAATGTTTGTAGGCTTGTACCATGCACGTAAGTGTAGGAGTTGCTTGAAACCCTAGTTGCATGAACTTAGGATTCCTTTTGAGATGGATACTAGTATGCTAGGTCGAGTAGCTGCTATGCTAAATCAGGATCTCGGTAGAAGTCGAGTGATTTGTCTAGCACTCGCGTGAGCTCAGAAATTTGTTGTATCCATTTTTGATAACGGAATGATGATGGTCTGTGGAATAAGGATTAAAGTGCGGATACTTGTGTCAAGCGTTTGAACGTACTAAACACATGTCGGGAAATATGGTAACCGGTAAGCCTAGTACCTTAGTGGAGCCGGGCGCGGACTTTACTCCTCACTTGTCCTGAGACTTGGTCTCCCATTCCGAATATGGTGGGTACAAGTGCGGTCACTGCACGGCAGTAGCTGGGGTCAGTGGAGCATTGTATGCCAAGGTGGTGAGCCCTGGCCGCGAACGGGAGATCGATGGGGACGGTTGACGTGTGTGGGGACAGAGTGCCCCTACATGTCGTGTGTTTAGGTTTACCTTGCAAGGTTAAAACTCGATTCGAATCGTCTGCTTCTCGCAGCTAATGAGGCTGCTTGATCCATTGTACTGCATTGAGTAATAAGTGGAAATGAGGTTACTTACCAAAGATGTTGGTTAACTAAATTGCTTGATACCATGTATGAATAGTTAGGTGCTCATCTACTCTAAATTATTATTCTGGAACTGAAAAAGCTAAAACTTGATTTTAGACTCAGCTAGTGCTTTTGGCAAACCAAACCCCTCAGCCAAATAGCTTCATGGTCTAGAGGTAGAGGAGTAGACTCCTCACATCGGGTAAGTCTAGCTGAGTATTAGTGTCGGGGACCATAATTAGGGGTACCCTCAAGGCTCCTAATTCTCAGCTGGTAACCCCCATCAGCACAAAGCTGCAAAGGCCTGATGGGTGCGATCAAGTCAGAGATCAGTCCATTCGAGGGACTCGATCACGCCTCCCCCGAGCCTAGCCTCGGACAAGGGCAGCCGACCCCGGAGGATCTCCGCCTCGCCCGAGGCCCCCCTCCAGCGGCGAACACGTTCCCGGCTCGCCCGAGGCCCTGTCTTCGCCAAGAAGCAACCCCGACCAAATCACAGGAGCATTTAATGCAAAGGTGGCCTGACACCTTTATCCTGACGCACGCCCCTCAGTTGACAGAGCCGAAGTGATCGCCGTCACTTCGCCACTCCACTGACCGGTCTGTCAGAAAGACAGCGCCGCCTGCGCCGCTCCGACTGCGGTGCCACTTGACAGAGTGAGGCTGACAGGCAGTCAGGCCCGACCGCGCACCATAGGAAACTCTACTCCGCCTAACCCAGGGCCCGGACTTGGGCTAAGCCCCGGAAGACGGCGAACTCCGCTCCGCCCGACCCAGGGCTCGGACTCGGGCTAAGCCCCGGAAGACGGCGAACTCCGCTCCGCCCGACCCAGGGCTCGGACTCGGGCTAAGCCCCGGAAGACGGCGAACTCCATTCCGCCCGCCCCAGGGCTCGGACACGGGCAAAGCCCCGGAAGACGGCGAACTCCGCTCCGCCCGACCCAGGGCTCGGACTTGGGCTCAGCCCCAGAAGACGACGAACTCCGCTTCGCCTGACCCCGGGACTCAAATTCCGCCCTGGCCTCAGCCAACGGCCTCCGCCTCGCCCGACCCCGAGGCTCGGACTCGGCCTCGGCCATGGAAGACGGACTCGACCTCGACCTCGGAGAAGCCTCCACATCGCCCAACCTAGGGCACGGACCGGCCACGTCAACAGGAGGTGCCATCATTACCCTACTCCAAGCTGACCCAGGCTATAGGGAACAAGATCGGCGTCCCATCTGGCTTGCTCCGCCAGATAGGCGATGATGGCGCCCCGCACGCTCCCTGACGATGGCGTCTCTCGGCCCCCTTACGAAAGCAAGAGGACGTCAGCAAGGACTCGACGGCCCCGACAGCTGTCCCTCCGCCAGGCTCCAGCGCTCCTCCGACGACCACGACATCACACAAACCAGGGCGCCAAAATCTCTCCGGCCGCCATGATGGCGTGTACTTAGGGCACTAGCTCTCCTCCGCTAGACACGTAGCACTCTGCTACACCCCCCATTGTACACATGGATCCTCTCCTTACACCTATAAAAGGAAGGACCAGGGCCCTCTTAGAGAAGGTTGGCCGCGCGGGGACGAGGACGAGACGGTCGCTCGCGTGAGGCCACTCGCTCCTTCCCCCGTGTGGACGCTTGTAACCCCCTACTGCAAGCGCACCCGACCTGGGCGCGAGACGAACACGAAGGCCGCGGGATTTCCATCTCTCTCACGCCCATCTCCGGCCACCTCGCTTTCCCCCCTTCGCGCTCGGCCTCGCGTCGACCCATCTGGGCTGGGGCACGCAGCGACACTTCACTCGTCGGCTCAGGGACCCCCCAGTATCGGAACGCCGACAGTTGGCGCGCCAGGTAGGGGCCTGCTGCGTGTTGACGAACAACTTCCCGTCAAGCTCCAGATGGGTAGTCTCCAGCATCCTCTCCGGCCCGGGACGGTGCTCCGTTTTGGGAGCCTTGAGTTCATGTCCCTCGACGGCAGCTACGACATGATACTCTTTCCACCGCCGGGCAACAGCGACATTAGCGGCCGACAGTCTGCCCACCGGCGGTGGGATCGACGACGTCTTCCCCGTGTGGTGGAAGAACAACCTTCGAGCTCGCCCCGTCCTCTTCCCCGACGACGGAGGAGGAAGAGGCGGGGCAACCAAGGCCAAGCAGGAGGCGGTGCCTCGTCGACCGTCGAGCGAGTCGACAACGCCAGCACTCCAACGGGGGGCGCGCCGGGCATCGGCCTCGCGCTTGAGACGAAGACGAGCGCTGTCTCCCCGCGACACGTCAATCCCGAGAAAACGGACGACGCCAGCACGCTCGCGAAAGGCTTGCTGGGTGTCACCCTCGTACCTGAGACGACGGTGCAGTCAGTCCCCGACGTGACCTCATCACTGCCCGTCGACCAAGAGGTACCGACCGATTCCCATCCCACGCCTCTCGGAGTTAGCCTCGACCCGCCAAGCGGCTCCGCTTTGGCGGACGCTTTCGTAGAGGCGAATCCGAACCCTCTGGGATCTTGTATGCGGTCGCCTTGGGACCGGCTGATGGACGACTCGACCTACAGGCCCTCCGGGTCCGAGGAAGACGAAGAGCCCAGCGTCTGTTAGGATTTCTCCGGACTTGGCAACCCCAGCGCCATGCGGGACTTCATGACCGCATGCGACTGCTGCCTTTCTGACTGTTCCGACGGTAGCCGTAGCCTCGGCGACGAGGACTGCGGCCCGAGCCGTGAATGTTTCCATGTTGATCTAGGGGGTCCCTCCGAAGGCAACCATCTCGGCATGCCGGAGGACGGTGATCTCCCTAGGCCGGTGCCTCGCGTTGACATCCCGCGGGAGCTAGCTGTGGTCCCCTGTTCCTGCGGGGGGTCACGACCCACAACTCGAGCAAATCCGCGGGGTGCAGGCCAGGCTCGACGAGGGAGCAGGAGCGCTCGAGCCAATCCGCCGGGACGTCGGGCAGGCATGGGCAGGCCAACATCCGGCCGGAGAAATGCGTCATCTACCCCAGGGCTTCCAGCACCGCATCGCCGACGATGTTAGGGTCAGGCCGCCACCCGCATCCAGTGGGGTCGGCCAGAACCTGGCTGCAGCAGCAATGCTCCTCCGCGCGATGCCGGAGCCATCAACCACCGAGGGGCGGCGAATCCAGGGAGAGCTCAAGGATCTCCTGGAAGGCGCCACGGTCCGACGGGCCGAGAGCTCCGCCTCCGGAAGGCAGGGGTACCCCTCGGAACATCATGCCGCAACTTCCCGATTCATGCGGGAAGCCTCGGTCTACACCGGGCGCACGCGCAACACAGCGCCTGCGGCCCCGGGTCGCCTCGGCAACGAGCACCATCACCGCGATCGTCGGGCCCACCTAGACGAGAGGGTGCACCGAGGCTACCACCCCAGGCGTGGGGGACGCTACGACAGCGGGGAGGATCGGAGTCCCTCGCCCGAACCACCCGGTCTGCAGGCCTTCAGCCGGGCCATACGATGGGCGCCGTTCCCGACCCGGTTCCGACCCCCGACTACTATCACAAAGTACTCGGGGGAGACGAGGCCGGAACTGTGGCTCGCGGACTACCGTTTGGCCTGCCAACTGGGTGGAACGGACAATGACAACCTCATCATCCGCAACCTCCCCCAGTTCCTCTCCGACACCGCTCGCGCCTGGTTGGAGCACCTGCCTTCGGGGCAGATCTCCAACTGGGACGACCTAGTCCAAGCTTTCGCCGGCAATTTCCAGGGCACGTACGTGCGCCCCAGGAATTCCTGGGACCTTCGAAGCTGCCGACAGCAGCCGGGAGAGTCTCTCTGGGACTACATCCGGCGATTCTCGAAGCAACGCACCGAGCTGCCCAACATCACCGACTCGGATGTCATCGGCGCGTTCCTCGCTGGCACCACCTGCCGCGACCTGGTGAGCAAGCTGGGTCGCAAGACCCCCACCAGGGCGAGCGAGCTGATGGACATCGCCACCAAGTTCGCCTCCGGCCAGGAGGCGGTCGAGGCTATCTTCCGGAAGGACAAGCAGCCCCAGGGCCGCCCATCGGAAGATGCCCCCGAGGCGTCAACTCAGCACGGCGCCAGGAAGAAGGGCAAGAAGAAGTCGCAAGCGAAACGCGACGCCGCCGACGCGGACCTTGTCGCCGCCGCCGAGCACAAGAACCCTCGGAAGCCCCCCGGAGGTCCCAACCTCTTCGACAAGATGCTCAAGGAGCCGTGCCCCTATCACCAGGGGCCTGTCAAGCACACCCTCAAGGAATGTGTCATGCTTCGGCGCCACTTCCACAGGGCCAGGCCACCCGCGGAGGGTGGCAGGGCCCGCGACGACGACAAGAAGGAAGATCACCAGGCAGGAGAGTTCCCCGAGGTTCGCGACTGCTTCATGATCTACGGCGGGCAAGCGGCGAACGCCTCGGCTCGGCACCGCAAGCAAGAGCGCCAGGAGGTCTGTTCGGTGAAGGTGGTGGCGCCAGTCTACCTAGACTGGTCTGATAAGCCCATCACCTTCGACCTGGCCGACCACCCCGACCATGTGCCGAGCCCGGGGAAATACCCGCTCGTTGTCGACCCCGTCAACAGCGACGTCAGGCTCACCAAGGTCCTCATGGACGGAGGCAGCAGCCTCAACATCATCTACGCCGAGACCCTCGGGCTTCTGCGCATCGATCTGTCCTCGGTCCGGGCGGGCGCTGCGCCTTTCCATGGGATCATCCTCGGGAAGCGCGTCCAGCCCCTCGGACAAATCGATCTTCCCGTCTGCTTCGGAACGCCCTCCAACTTCCGAAGGGAGACCCTGACGTTCGAGGTGGTCGGGTTCCGAGGAACTTACCACGCGGTATTGGGGAGGCCCTGCTACGCGAAGTTCATGGCCGTCCCCAACTACATCTACCTCAAGCTCAAGATGCTGGGCCCCAACAGGGTCATCACCGTCGGCCCCATGTACAAACACGCGTTCGAATGCGACGTGGAGTGCGTGGAGTACGCCGAGGCCCTCGCCGAGTCCGAGGCCCTCGTCGCCGACCTGGAGAGCCTCTCCAAGGAGGTGCCAGATGTGAAGCGTCATGCCGGCAACTTCGAGCCAGCGGAGACGGTTAAGTCCGTCCCCGTCGACCCCAGCAGCGACGCCTCCAAGCAAGTCCGGATCGGCTCCGGGCTTGATCCCAAATAGGAAGCAGTGCTCGTCGACTTTCTCCGCGCGAATGCCGACGTCTTCGCGTGGAGTCCCTCGGACATGCCCGGCATACCGAAGGATGTCGCCAAGCACTCGCTGGACATCCGAGCTGGAGCTCGACCCGTCAAGCAGCCTCTACGCTGATTCGACGAGGAGAAGCGCAGAGCCATAGGCGAGGAGATCCACAAGCTAATGGCGGCAGGGTTCATCAAAGAGGTATTCCATCCCGAATGGCTTGCCAACCCTGTGCTTATGAGAAAGAAAGGGGGAAATGGCGGATGTGTGTAGACTACACAGGTCTGAACAAAGCATGTCCGAAGGTTCCCTACCCTCCGCCTCGCATCGATCAGATCGTGGATTCCACTGCTGGGTGAGAAACCCTGTCTTTCCTCGATGCCTACTCAGGGTATCACCAAATCAGGATGAAAGAGTCCGACCAGCTCGCGACTTCTTTCATCACACCCTTCGGCATGTACTGCTATGTCACCATGCCGTTCGGCTTGAGGAATGCGGGCGCGACGTACCAGCGGTGCATGAACCATGTGTTCGGCGAACACATTGGCCGCACGGTCGAGGCTTACGTCGATGACATCGTAGTCAAGACGAGGAAAGCCTCTGACCTCCTTTCCGACCTTGAAGTGACATTCCGATGTCTCAAGGCGAAAGGCATCAAGCTCAATCCCGAAAAGTGTGTCTTTGGGGTGCCCTAAGGCATGCTGTTGGGGTTCATCGTCTCCGAGCGGGGCATCAAAGCCAACCCGGAGAAGATCGCAGCTATCACTAGCATGGGGCCCATCCAGGACTTGAAAGGCGTACAGAGGGTCATGGGTTGTCTCGCGGCTCTGAGCCGCTTCATCTCACGCCTCGGCGAAAGAGGTCTACCCCTGTACCGCCTCTTAAGGAAGGCCGAGCGCTTCACTTGGACCGCTGAGGCCGAGGAAGCCCTCGGGAACCTGAAGGCGCTCCTCACGAAGGCGCCTATCTTGGTGCCCCCAGCTGTCGGAGAAGCCCTCTTGGTCTACGTCGCCGCGACCACTCAGGTGGTTAGCACCGCGATTGTGGTCGAGAGGCAAGAAGAGGGGCATGCATTGCCCGTTCAGTGGCCAGTCTACTTCGTCAGTGAGGTACTGTCCGAGACCAAGATCCGCTACCCACAAGTTCAGAAGCTGCTGTACACGGTGATCCTGACACGGCGGAAGTTGCGACACTACTTCGAGTCTCATCCGGTGACGGTGGTGTCATCCTTCCCCCTGGGAGAGATCATCCACTCCCGAGAGGCTTCGGGTAGGATCGCGAAGTGGGCGGTGGAGATCATGGGCGAGACGATCTCGTTCGCCCCCGGAAGGCCATCAAGTCCCAGGTCCTGGCAGACTTCGTGGCTGAATGGGCCGACACCTAGCTCCCGACGGCTCCAATCCAACCGGAGCTTTGGACCATGTTTTTTGACGGGTCGCTGATGAAGACAGGGGCCGGCGTAGGCCTCCTCTTCGTCTCGCCCCTCGGGAAGCACCTACGCTACGTGCTACGCCTCCACTTCCCGGTGTCCAACAATGTGGCAGAGTACGAGGCTCTGGTAAACGGGTTGCGAATCGCCATCGAGCTAGGGGTCCGACGCCTCGACGCTCGCGGTGACTCGCAGCTCGTCATCGACCAAGTCATGAAGAACTCCCACTGCCGCGACCCGAAGATGGAAGCCTACTGCGATGGGGTTCGGCGCCTGGAAGACAAGTTCTACGGGCTCGAGCTCAACCACATCGCTCGGCGCTACAACGAGACTGCGGACGAGCTGGCTAAAATAGCCTTGGGGCGAGCAACGGTTCCCCCGGATGTCTTCTCACGAGATCTGCATCAACCCTCCGTCAAGATCGACGACACGCCCGAGCCTGAGGCACCCTCGGCCCAGCCCGAGGTACCCTCGGCATAGTCCGAGGCACCCTCGTCTCGGCCCGAGGCACCCTCGGTTCGGCCCGAGGTACCCTCGGCCCCCGAGGGCGAAACGCTGCGCGTCGAGGGGGAGCAAAGCGGGGTCACGCCTGATCAAAACTGGCAGACCCCGTACCTGCAATATCTCCACCGAGGAGAGCTACCCCTTGACCGAGCCGAAGCTCGGCGGTTGGCACGGTGCGCCAAGTCGTTCGTCTTGCTGGGAGAAGGGAAGGAGCTCTACCACCGCAGCCCTTCAGGCATCCTCCAGCGATGCATCTCCACCACCGAAGGCCAGGAACTCCTCCAAGAAATACACTCGGGGGCTTGCGGCCACCACGCAGCACCTCGAGCCCTTGTCGGAAATGCTTTTCGACAAGGTTTCTACTGGCCAACGGTGGTGGCCGACGCCACTAGAATTGTCCGCGCCTGTGAAGGGTGTCAGTTCTACGCAAGGCAGACCCACCTGCCCGCTCAGGCTCTGCAGACAATACCCATTACATGGCCTTTTGCTGTGTGGGGTCTGGACCTCGTCGGCCCCTTGCAAAAGGCACCCGGGGGCTACACGCACCTGTTGGTCGCCATCGACAAATTTTCCAAGTGGATCGAGGTCCGACCCCTGAACAGCATCAGGTCCGAGCAGGCGGTGGCGTTCTTCACCAACATCATCCATCGTTTCGGGGTCCCGAACTCCATCATCACCGACAATGGCACCCAGTTCACCGGCAGAAAGTTCCGGGACTTCTGCGAGGATCACCACATCCGGGTGGACTGGGCCGCCGTGGCTCATCCCATGACGAATGGGCAAGTAGAGCGTGCCAACGGCATGATTCTACAAGGACTCAAGCCTCGGATTTACAACGACCTCAATAAGTTCGGCAAGCGATGGATGAAAGAACTCCCCTCGGTGGTCTGGAGTCTGAGGACAACGCCGAGCTGAGCCACGGGCTTCACACCATTCTTCCTAGTCTATGGGGCCGAGGCCATCTTGCCCACAGACCTGGAATACGGTTCCCCGAGGACGAGGGCCTATGACGACCAAAGCAACCAAGCTAGTCGAGAAGACTCGCTGGACCAGCTGGAAGAGGCTCGGGACAAGGCCTTACTACACTCGGCGCGGTACCAGTAGTCCATGCGACGCTACCACGCCCGAGGGGTTAGGTCCCAAGACCTCCAGGTGGGCGACCTGGTGCTTCGGCTGCGACAAGACGCCCGAGGGCGGCACAAGCTCATGGCTCCCTGGGAAGGGCCGTTCGTCATCGCCAAGGTTCTGAAGCCCGGAACATACAAGCTCGCCAACAGTCAAAGCGAGGTCTACAGCAACGCTTGGAACATCCAACAGCTACGTCGCTTCTACCCTTAAGATGTTTTCAAGTTGTTCATATACCTCGCTCTCATGCAAAGTATAGTCATCAAGGAAGGGTCAGCCTTGCCTCGGCAGAGCCCGACCCTCCCTCGGGGACTAAAAGGGGGAACCCCCTCTGCGTCGAAATTTTCCTCGAAAAAAGATTTTTTCTGCCAGAATGCTTTTCGTGCTCTTTGACTACTTCAAAAGTGGATCCTGAAAACGGTGGAGTACACGTAAGCAGCCAAGGCTGATCGAGCCGAGGGACTCCTACGCCTCCGGGATACGGATACCTCACTCATCACCTTCTGCGATAAGTAACTCGCGCTCGGATAAGTGACTCCACGGATCCGAACAAGTCTTCATGCTCGAGAAGCTCCTCTGCCGAAATGATTTTTCAAAGCTTTCTCGACTGCGTCGGTGACAGAACCCCATGGACGGGTAAGAGTGCGCGTAAGCGGCAAGGCCGACCGAGCCGAGGGACTTCTACGCCTCCGGGATACGGATACCTCACTCATCACCTTCCGTGAGAAGCAACTCTCGCTCGCACAAACAGTTCTGTTACCAACAAAAAAGTTCAGATACTCGAAACAAGAGGAAAGGAGACGAGGCATTACAATACGGCGAGGGTGTGTTTCGGCCTCGGCGACCGCAGAAAACACACGCTACAAGATAATCCGATCCTGCAGGCTCGGATCTTGACGGCTAAAGGGAGCAGCAGCAACCTCGGCGTTGACAACACCTCTGGCGAAGTCCGACCTAGCCTCGGACCGCGACGCGGTCCAAGGGTCTCCGCTCTGAAGGACGACGTCATCACCAAGCCTGGGCCATCGCCAGGGTCTTCTCCAAGAATCCGGCCCGAGCAGGCGGCTCGGCCAGTCACCCCGGGGCCTCGGCTAGCTGTCCCCCAAGGACATCAGCCCGGCCCGAGGCCTCGGCAGGTCAATTCCGGCGTCGGTCCCGCTAGCGGACGACCCGGCCAGGCTCCGGCCGACCTGGTCATCTTTTCGAGCCAACTCTACCTCTGTTCGCGCTGGCACCGCTACCCCTGGCCTCGGCTCATCGAAGAGCGGCCAAGGGTTTCCTCCAACTAAGCAAGGGAAGCCTCAGACAACAAGGCTGACCGAGCCGAGGGACTCCTACGCCTCCGAGATACGGATACCTCACTCGTCATCTTTACACGGGGCGACTCACGCTTGGTGAAGCGGTTCAGACAACCAACAGGCGAGTCTTAGTGCTCGAAAATGGGGAAAAAACACGGCTCCGTGCCGAATTTACGTACATGTTCAGGCCTCGACAGCCACAGTGAACAAAAACACTGGCATTCGAAGTGCCATTACAAACGGAACTCCGGTTCCACCTCCGCAGGTACGAACAACCCCACTCGACGGGGGAGGGGCCTGCGGAGCAACAGAAGACCGACGAACGGCTCGCCACCGCCCGCCCCAGCGGCGGCGACGATGAAGACTTCTGCTCCGGGGGGCCGAACAGCAGCAGCGATGACCTCAGGGCGGATGGTGCTGTCAGGAGGCCCCCGCCCGTGCCCAAACTCGAGAGGCAAGGACGGGCAGAAGGCCGTAGAGTTGGAGGTCGGTCCGCGGGTGGCACTGGCAAGCTCGTCGGTGGCGGAACCTCTTCCAGCTGCTGTGGAGGGAGGCGGCACCGGGAGCGGCTCCGAAGCCGCTCGGCTCAGAGAGCCGGGCACGGTGCAGCTGCCGGCGCCGCGGACGACTCCTGCCCTTCCCCCCGATCACTAAGGGAAGGAGTGGGCCACCGCACATGCAGAGGCCAACCCCCGACTCGGCACACTCCCCTCCCCAGCCCTGGTGATGAAAATCCTTGAGGCTGAGGGAGGGGCAGAGGCCGCGGCCCGGTTCGCTCTCCCCCGCCATCGAACTGGAGGTCACCGTCTTGGGTGACCACCGGCGGAGGGGTGCAGCCGGGCTGCATGATGAAAATCCTTGAAGCCGAACGACGGCTGAAAGGTACCAACTCCCGCAGAGTTGCGTTCCTCCAACAACGAGGCGGAAAGACGGCGGATATCCCCCATCCGGGGGCTTGGAAGGTGGAAAGACACGATGCATAAGGGAGCACGGAAGACACGGTCGCCTTCCAAGACGGCCACCCTCCTTTTAAAGGCGACTCTCCCCACTTGCGTCCCCAGCCGTCGTGGGCTGAGTCTTCTCCAACATGCTCCAAGGTCCTCCCCCTACGGCGCGGGGGCTGGGTCCCACACGTCATGCAAGCCGGCCCAGAGCAGAAGAAGCCAAACCGCCGCGTGTGGTGCGTGCAACCGCCCAGCGGTTACAAGCGGCTCTCCACTTTTGCCCAGACCAGCGGGCAAAAGGGCGGGCAGCCATGCAGGCGGCATGCAACCGCGCCAAGTGGGCGCGCTTCTCTGACTCCCAACACGCCCAACATGGAGGCCTAGATCCACGCGTCATGCAACCGGCGCGCCGAAAGCTTCGCACCTGCAACCGCACCGCCACCTGCGCCACCACTGCGCCTCCTCGACTGTGGAACCAATACCGTGACTCGAGGCGACCCAGCGCACGACCCAGTGGCTCCAGCCTGGCGTGACGGTCAATGCGGCTGAAAACGGGCCGGCAGTAATGGCGGTGGCAGGCGGGCAGGAGCAGCGGTCACGTCGTCAGCCAAGCCTACGTCCCATCCGGGGGCAGCGAGAGAACCCTCTCTCACGGCGTGAAGACAACGCGCCCGTGACCCGTTCCTCGAACGGCTCACGCACGCGCAACGGCTACCCCGCGAACCACTCGCCCCATCACATTAACTCCGCGGCAGGACAGGCTGCGCCTCTGGCAGGAGAAGCGAGCGACGCTTCACCTTCGCCATAATGACCGCGTCAAAAAAGGTACGCCGCGTCGTTCAATTTCGTATCCTTTTCCTTTTTTTCCTCTTCATCTCTCTTGCAACAGGGACCGGGAAAGGGGGATACCCCGAAAAGGATCCTTCCCTGTGAAGGAACCAGGCTCCGAGCCTCCCTACTGATCAGAGGTTCGAAGGCTGGCCCCTCGGAAGGGTTCAACAGCCGCCTCAGAGCACGTGGGCTCCACACCCACTACTGGTCAAAGGATCGAAGGCCGGCCCCTCGGAAGGGTTCAACGGCCGCCTCAGGCTACTCGGGCTCCGCGCCCCCTACTGATCAGGGGTTCGAAGGCTGGCCCCCGAAGGGTTCACAGCCGCCTCAGACACAGAGCGAGGGATGACCATGGGTATGTTCGATACATAACCGAGGCTCGGGCTGCGCTCCCGAGGTACCCTAGGACATTTCCGAGACCAGCGGGAACGATCTTGTAACGGAATCCCATCAGAGGGAGGCATCGAGCCCTCGGACCCCGTCGCCAGGGGACCGGGTCCGGCAGATCACCCGCAGGTACTTTTGGACGCGCCCTTGGGCCCCTAGCTGACCCCTAACTAATGGGGCATGGACGTCCGCTCGGATCACCCGCCTGCAGCTCACCGGAGACACCATGTTCGGCGCCCACCGAGGGCAACATGGCGCTCTCCCCCCCTCCTCCTTGCAGGAAAGGCGACGCAGGGGCGTATGTAAAAAAGTCGAGTCTGTCCCTGATCGCCCTCTCGCCCTGTGCAGAGGCTCGAGGGCTGCTCTCGCAAACCTGGCTCCGGCCAAACCGTTGACAGCGTCAACATACTAGCCCGAGAACTTGGGACCCGACCGTACACCCGGGCTACGGCCAGCTCGCATGAGGGAACGACCAGACCAGCCGAAGCATTGCGCACGGCGTTAAGACCTCGGAGGAGTCAAACCACTCCTCCGAGGCCTCGGGGGCTACACCCGGCGGGTGCGCTCGCGCGCACCCACCGGAACAAAACGCAACCGAGAAAGGCTGGTCCCCTTGCAAAAAAGTGCGACGAAAGCCTCCAAGCGAGTGATAACACTCCCTTCGAGGCTCGGGGGCTACTGTCGGGGACCATAATTAGGGGTACCCTCAAGGCTCCTAATTCTCAGCTGGTAACCCCCATCAGCACAAAGCTGCAAAGCCCTGATGGGTGCGATCAAGTCAGAGATCAGTCCATTCGAGGGACTCGATCACGCCTCGCCCGAGCCTAGCCTCGGACAAGGGCAGCCGACCCCGGAGGATCTCCGCCTCGCCCGAGGCCCCCCTCCAGCGGCGAACACGTTCCCGGCTCGCCCGAGGCCCTGTCTTCGCCAAGAAGCAACCCCGACCAAATCGCAGGAGCATTTAATGCAAAGGTGGCCTGACACCTCTATCCTGACGCACGCCCCTCAGCTGACAGAGCCGAAGAGACCGCCAGTCACTTTGCCACTCCACTGACCAGTCTGTCAGAAAGACAGCGCCGCCTGCGCCGCTCCGACTGCGGTGCCACTTGACAGAGTGAGGCTGACAGGCAGTCAGGCCCGGCTGCGCACCATAGGAAACTCCGCTCTGCCCGACCCAGGGCTCGGACTCGGGCTAAGCCCTAGAAGACGGCGAACTCCGCTCCGCCCGACCCAGGGCTCGGACTCAGGCTAAGCCCCGGAAGACGGCGAACTCCGCTCCGCCCGACCCAGGGCTTGGACTCGAACTAAGCCCCGGAAGACGGCGAACTCCGCTCCGCCCGACCCAGGGCTCGGACTCGGACTAAGCCCCGGAAGACGGCGAACTCCGCTTCGCCCGACCCAGGGCTCGGACACGGGCAAAGCCCCGGAAGACGGCGAACTCCGCTCCGCCCGACCCAGGGCTCGGACTTGGGCTCAGCCCCAGAAGACGACGAACTCCGCTTCGCCTGACCCCAGGGACTCAAATTCCGCCCTGGCCTCAGCCAACGGCCTCCGCCTCGCCCGACCCTGAGGCTCGGACTCGGCCTCGGCCATGGAAGACGGACTCGACCTCGACCTCGGAGAAGCCTCCACATCGCCCAACCTAGGGCGTGGACCGGCCACGTCAATAGGAGGCGCCATCATTACCCTACTCCAAGCTGACCAAGGCTACAGGAACAAGACCGGCGTCCCATCTGGCTCGCTCCGCCAGATAGGCGATGATGGCGCCCCGCACGCTCCCTAACGATGGCGGCTCTCGGCCCCCTTACGAAAGCAAGAGGACGTCAGCAAGGACTCGACGGCCCCGACAGCTGTCCCTCCGCTAGGCTCCAGCGCTCCTCCGACGGCCACGAAATCACACAAACCGGGCACCAAAATCTCTCCGGCCGCCACGATGGCGTGTACTTAGGGCACTAGCTCTCCTCCGCTAGACACGTAGCACTCTGCTACACCCCCCCATTGTACACCTGGATTCCTCTCCTTATGCCTATAAAAGGAAGGACCAGGGCCCTCTTAGAGAAGGTTGGCCGCGCGGGGACGAGGACGAGACGGGCGCTCGCGTGAGGCCACTCGCTCCTTCCCCCGTGTGGACGCTTGTAACCCCCTACTGCAAGCGCACCCGACCTGGGCGCGGGACGAACACGAAGGCCGCGGGATTTCCATCTCTCTCACGCCCATCTCCGGCCACCTCGCTTTCCCCCCTTCGCGCTCGGCCTCGAGTCGACCCATCTGGGCTGGGGCACGCAGCGACACTTCACTCGTCGGCTCAGGGACCCTGCGGTCTCGGAACGCCGACAATTAGTATACTCAGCCTTGCTTGTGGCATAATTTCTACAGGTACCTCTTTGTTTTGGTTGATGGTGTGACTTGGCCTCCATCCCTACCACCTGGATAGATGGTTGAGTGGGTTAGTGCTTCTGCAGGAGAGGACCAGGAGGAGTAGCATGGCTAGGGTTTGCCATGTTACTCGGTTGTCTCCGTTAGTTATTTCCGCTGCTTTAAAAATTATGGTTACTATTTCTGAAACTACGATAATATAATCACTACGGATACTCCTTAAATTTGTGGTATTATGCTTTATTGTATTTCTCTGTGCCTCACCTTCAAGTGAGTTAGTGGTATTCGATCCTTGGTAAGTGGCTTTATCGGACTAGATCCGAGGAATTGACAGTTTATTCCGACTTAAGTGTATGGTTGCCTCTAAGGCGAGACATGGGCACTTAAGCTAGAATAATCTGGGTGGTTCGGCCACACAACCTCTATAAATTGAGCACCTCCCTTGCTTCACCCCCTCATAACGAACCTAGTGCAACTCTAACCTCGGCCGGTCATCCGCCATAGCCCGAGCAATTCCGTTTTCCCCCAAATCGGTTCTCCGCGATGCCGTTAGCATCTCGTCGTTGCCAGTCATCCACATGTTGGTTCATGCTTCTCTGCTTGGTGTTCTAGCATCCCTTGAGTCTCCTATTGCTCGTAGGCCCGATTGATTGAACTAGACCGTGCTGAATCATCGGGAACACCTCAGTTTTACCTCGGGTCTCGCCATCGTCGTGGGCAGAAGAACTCCAGGCCGGACTCGTGCAATTAAGGGATGGATTAGGATCGCTAGTGGTGGAATTAGGTGTAGACCGACTGAGGGCGTGAATGGTTAGGTGTTGTGACCAGTGCAAGCTCGCCGGAGCGCGCACACCGCCGTTCACCGTCGGGAACTTGGAATTGTGAAGAGAAAGAAGTGTGAGGGGTTTTGCGTGAATGTCAGAGAGACACGTGAATAGTGTCGTGGCTTCTTTACGAGGTTTTCAAATCGCCAGGGGTCTCTGCGCAAAACCACCGGCGCGGGAGCGCGCGGGCGCGCGTGGGCGTGGGTTTCCCCTGTTAATGGGCCGGCTTGGGCTGGATTCAGCCCAGCACTATTCATTCTTTTCTTTTTTCTTTTTTCTGCCAGACTTGGAAATTTATAGAAATTCTAGAAAAATGCTAAAATCATGGGACCAACTTTACTAGAATCCTAAATTCATCTAGTATTTAGTAAAAATAGTTTCAAGATTTTTAGTCCAAACCAGGAATTATTTAGCATTTAAAGATGCCTAAACTTAGCCTTTTAGAATTTTAGAATTAAATTGATAGCTCCAAAAATAGTAAAACTTTTAGGTGAGCTTATCTTGAGGATTAAAGCCCTTGGGTACAATTTGGCATGCTTTGGACATTGTTTGGTCCCAAACCTAAGACACTAGCTTTCTACGATATAACTGCCTAACCCTAATAGAGTAATAACTCAGGAAACCCTAGTAACTAGTGTGTACCGTGAAGGAAAGTTGTATTCAAGATACAACTTAGTGTGTTTCTATTATAACTGCATATTCATAGCATCACATGGGCATTCATGTATGTGTATTGTTATGTATAGAGAATGAAGAAGTGGTAGTCGAAGAAGAAGTTGCCCCACAAGCTGAAATTCCACCTATCGAGAACAACTTCTACTTTGATATCTGTGGGACAGACCCTAAGCCTCCTACAACACAAGGCAAGCTTCAGTGCATTTACCCCTTTCCTTATGTTTTAAACTCTTTATCACTTGAAATGATGCATTAGGTGATAGGAGTTGTGTGCTAAACAATTGCTGCATTCCCTTCCTTGGAACTGATTACCATTCCTTGATACCTACTTTACTTAGAAGTTTTCTGATGCTTAGCTCTGCTTTAGAAAACAAAATGTTTTGTTTTAAACAAAAATGATGCTTCACATGGGATGGGAAGTTTCGAATGAAAAGAATTGATGGTGAATCCATCATGGCCATGATGGGTTCAACATCGGAAAAGATGTACCTCTGTCAGGTACCAAACTTTGGGTTATAAATGATAAAGACAAGATCGGGCGGGTGACTTGCACGAGAAGAGAGTCTCGGTGTAGTGTCTATGTCTGAGTCAATTAAGGACCATGTTGATGTAGGCTTGATGATTGAGGACCTTTTAACTGGCCACATGCCTCGTCATGGGTAAGCTTTGCCTCGGTCGGACCAATACCAGAAAGGCCACCACGCAATGAGAGTGGAGAGATGGCGAGAGTAGCGTGTACCCTCCGTGGCAAGAGGCTGATCGGTGGTGTATTTGTGCTCTTGGTTGGCGTGAACCCGTTTTGGTCTTGAGAAACCCGGTGGCGAGTTGACATATGCAAGGGTTAAGTGCTACATATGTCGTGTGGTTGGAGATCCCCAACTGGGTATTAATCGATTCGGATCACTGTTACTTCTCGGACATGAAGACTTGGTCACTGCCCTACTCATAGCAATCCAGTAATGTGAAGGGTTGATAAAAGACGGCTAGCATAGGCTAAGTGCTTGAAATAGGATAGAAAGAACTCTAGATACACGTAATGACTTAACCTGATAATAAAACTAGATTTTTAAAGATCCACTGTTAGTAAGGATTTCTGCAAACAGAGTCTTTGATTATTGATCAGCTTTACCTTGAATCCCACAAGCCAGCATATCCTTGAGAGTCTTTTCCTTTGTCGGGTAAGACTTGTGAAAGTACACTCCGTACTCAGGATTTTCGAACCCCATGTTGTTGTAGGTGATGATACAGCCGAGTTTTGCTATTTCTGATCGAAGGTGGTACCTAAGGAGGAGGCAAATCAATGAACTTGTTGGTGGGAGGATGTTTTACCTCCCTGATATGTAATATTATGTTATGCACTTAGACACCTGGCGTTGTAATAAATACTCTCTCTATATTTTATATATGAATGTAAATTATGTTATTGTAATCCTTCCGCTTATTCTTTACTCCGACTATGTGTGTAATGTCTGTGTGATGGGTGAAGCACTCTTGGGCGATATGATGATGATACAGATGACCGAACTTGTCGAGTGATTATGTGCATCTACATGGTTTTCTGAGGTCCTTAGGACAAGGACATATGTAGGTGGGCCTAATACCTTGGGAGGTTCCATGACAGCTGGTATCAGAGAGGAGCTTGTCTCTTCAGACATTACGTAGTACTTCAAAAGAATTTTTAAATACTTACATTAAAACATTCTTTCATTCTTATCTTACCACTTTCTGGTAGTCACTTACCTTTTAAAAGTCGAGTAAAAGAGTACAGTATATGAGGAAGTAGGGGATCGACGAAAGATTGATCCCATAATTATTAGGTTATGCATGCATCATGTTTAAACTATACTAAATAAATTTTTCCCCTCTTATGGAGATATGGCACGCACAAAAACTACCGAGCGCAAATCAACTGGACCTCAGGGTGTGCCTCTACATCAGCTGGCCTCCAGACATGAAGGAAGCAGCAGTGGAAGTAACAACCTCATTGGGGATTTGGAGGCCAGAGTGGATCACCTCAGGTCTGAACTATGCCACGGGTGTAGGGAGTGTGTGCGCGATAGTCGCTGCATTGCTAAACTATCAGCCAAAGTTAATCGCCTGCAGTACGAAATTTTGGAACGCGATACGGCCATTGACTGGGCCGTAAACCTGCGCTCTTTCGCTTGGGATAGTGAAGCCAAAGCTCTAGCTCGAATAGCAGAACTTAGTGCATCCCTCGAAAACATACAAGCGTACTGCAACACCTTGCATGAAGAAGTGCATGTATTGTATAATCGGCTGCACCCGAACGTGCCACCCGATGTGGCAGCCATGGGAGCTAGACCATCTAGAACAGCAAATGGAGGATCTGATGGGGGGATTGACCTTTTTGGAGTCCCTCCTTCCATGAATCTTGCAGATGAATGGTCTCCTGAAGCAGGCAGCGGAACAACTAAGGACGAAGAGGATTAGAGTAGTATAGTTTAAGTAATGTACTTATGTAAAATAAATAAGAAAGTCGAGTTGTATAATGGAATATGTATAACTACTACTCTTCCGCAATGAAATAAAGATGGTGTAAGTTGGCATGTTATATATTTCCAAATGTTTCTTTGCCTTAGATGCCATTTCGGACCCGTGCTCATGATGGGGCAAGTACATCCCGCGGCGGGGAGGACACTCCCAATCCACCACCTGTACCTCCTACCCTGATCGAGGCTATCGCTGCCTTGGTCAACGCCACCGCCGACAACATGCGCTTTCTGCGCGAAATGGCGGGCAAGCAATTTCAACAACACGGAGGAAGAGTTCCCCCTCAAGGACCATGAGACACTACCTATCTGGAGTTCTCCGAAACCCGCCCATCGCTCTTCGTCAAGGCAGAGGAACCCTTGGAAGGTGACGAATGGGTGTGAGTAATGGAAGAGAAATTCAGGCTAATCCAATGCACCGAGGTTCAGAAGCCCCTATTTGTCGCTCAGCAGCTAAAAGGCCCCGCCAGCACCTAGTGGGCAAACTTCTCCGCCATCCAAACAGCGGGACATCAATTCACTTGGGAAGAATTCAAACTAGCCTTTAGGGAACATTATGTCCCGGAAGGAGTGCTACAAATGAAATTGGAAGAGTTCATCCGCCTGAAGCAAGGGGGAGATTCTATGATGCAGTATCTCAATAAATTCAATCACCTCTCCCAATATGCTATTGAGTAGGTGGACACAGACATGAAAAAGAAGAATTGTTTTATGAGAGGACTAAAAATGATAGACTACAGTGTAAGATGGCAACGTGTCTGGACCTTACATACAGCAGGGCTATTAGTACATCACTGTTAGTTGAAGCCAAAAATGCGGGACAAGGAAAGTCAAAAGGATACATGGGTGAAAGGTCAACTTAGGGACCTAAAAAGAGAACAAGGTTGGTAATCTGACCTTTCAATCCAAACCGTTCTTCACCTCGCCGACCTACATATCCATTCAGACAACCCATATTTATTCGTCCCACCCCTGCCCCCAGCTCTGATTAATCAGGCGAGTGCCCCTGGTACTCGTTTCCCTGCCCTTCCTAGTTCCTCCAGTGGTTGCTTCAATTGTGGAAAGTCCAGGCATTTCATCATGGACTGACCATATCTGAAGCAAAACAAATCCAACTTTCAGCAGACTTCTGGGAACTCAAATCAAGGAAAGGGGAACACGACCAACTCTTCAACGGGCAAAAATTCAAAGAAAACTAGACGAGTGTATTATACCAAGTGGCTACTACAATGGAGGGCGAACCGGTGATGATGGGTACGTTCCTCATTGCCAACCACTCGACAGTTATCATTTTCGATTCTGGTGCATCACATACCTTCATAAGCAAGACTTTTGTGGAGAAATATTGCATACATTGCACTGAATCAAGGGAGGGATTTGTTATCCACTCACCTGGGGGCCTAATATTTACTAAAGAAGTAGCCTTCCACATACCTGTAACTTTGGCCGGACGAAAATTCCTTACAAACATGATTGTTATAAAGGGGCAAGTTATAGATGTGATTCTGGGAATGAATTGGTTAGCCCAGAATAAAGCCATCATTAATACTGACCAAAGGACCATTAAGTTTAGTTATGGTCATGAAGAAGTCCAATTGTCCAACCCTATAGCTATCCCAGTCGAAGCATCTAGACAAGTTTTTGAAACCATAATACGAGAAATTCGGGATATTCCAGTAGTATGTGAATTTTTGGATGTCTTTCTCGAAGACTTGCCCGGATTGCCTACTGAAAGGGATATGGAATTTTTGATCGAGTTGAAGCCCGGTACGGCTCCTATTTCTAGAAGGTCGTACCGCATGCCACCTAATGAACTGACAGAACTCAAGACTCAACTACAAGACTTGTTGGAGAAAGGGTTCATCAGACCAAGTTCGTCACCGTGGGGCTATCCAGCAATCTTCGTCAAGAAGAAGGATCAGAAGCTTCGAATGTGCATGGACTATAGACCCCTTAATGAGGTTACCATCAAGAACAAGTATCCTCTTCCTCGAATCGATATTTTATTTGATCAACTTACTGGAGCCCGGGTATTCTCTAAGATTGATCTCAGATCGGGCTATCATCAGATCCATATTTGACCCAAGGATATACCCAAGACCGCATTCACTACACGGTATGGATTATTTGTGTGACACCCCAGGTGTCCGTTTCGTGTTATGTCGGGGGATTTATCCAAATCTCGGATTCTATTTCTCGATCGTGTCCATCTCTGTTTATTGGGCTTTCTCATGGAAGTTCACCGAATTCGGAGTTATTCGATCGCGAGAAAACAACCAATTTTGTAGCGTGCTAAAACTTTTATTTCTCGGCACGAATACAAACTCGATAATCCATCTCGAATTGTAAATCTCAACTGAAGCTCATCAAACTCTCGACGGCTGTTATTTGACCTAAGCACGAGTCTAATTCCTCGAACCTCGATCGATGTCCGACTATTTTAATCCGAGTCCATACTCTCAAACGGAATACTCAATATGTCAGTCCTCTAATCAATTTTACCCGACTCGGCTTAATATCTCTGTAGCCAAACCGATTTCAAAATCAACATCGACAGCGATTATAAAATATCACGATTCGCCTTCTCCGACCCAAAAATCCAAAGCCGATCAAGTCTTAAGACAATTTATTTTCGAATCATGCAGCGAGGAATTATTTTTCCGTGCGACGCTAAACAAATCAAATTATTAATACGGATAATCCGTCGTTCTGTCCGACCGAGCACCAGCTCGCTCTGTTTTTACACAGACGACTTCCGCGAGAGCATTTTTATTCCGGAAAATAAATTAGCGTGGCCCGAGTACGTGTTTTGGGCCAAGCCCATTCCAGCCCAACCTAGCCCATTTGGCCCATTTGAAAACCCTAACCCTAGTGCCTCTTCTATAAATAGGACCTCTCTCCCTTGCAAATTGGCAATTTTTCACTCCCACCCCTCCATTTCTTCCCAGCTGCCACCTTCTTCCTTCCTGCCTCTTCTTCTTCACGGCAGCAGCAGCCACTAGGGAGTCCGTGCTCCTCTCCATGGTGCCCAGGCATGCTCCTCCCCTCGGCCAGCCATGGCGCCCCCTGCTCCTTCTTCCTCTAGCATCAGCAGCCGGCGCCCCTTTTCTCCCTCCCTAGTCTCCACGGCAATCAGCAGGGAGCAAGACCAGTAGCCATGGACGCCATGGCCGAGCTCCCTGTCCCCCTGCAGGCAAGCAGCAACTTCGGCCAGCAAGCAGCCCATGCCCCTTGCTTCCACTGATGGCCGACGCCCTGCACAGCGCCCCTTCTTCCTCCCTGCTCGCAGCGGCAACAATCTCCAGCGACTTCCTTGCTCCATGGCTGGCGCCCAGCAGCAGCCCTGCGCAGCGCCGCTTCTCCATCCCCTCTCCAGCGCCCCCCCTTTTCTTCTACCTCTGTCCGGTCTTTTCTGCGCAGCAAGACGCGCGCTGCAGCAACACTGTTCTTCGCCTTGCAGTCATCGTCGAGTTCGCCATTCCCCTCCCCCAAGACAGCAAGACCACAACAGCCCCGGATTCCCTCCGTGTCGCTTGCATGCCACCCGCTCGATATATTGTGCAGCCACATTGTCGCTGCTCGTTGTCCGTCAACACGCAGCCCCTCTGTTTTCCCCAGTTGGTGCAGCAGCCCCGACGCCTCCGCGTGCAGTCGGCTCTCTGTTTCGTGAAGCCCAGTGGACAGCACGCCGTCGACGCTCACCGGTGGTTTGCTGTTCTTGTGCAGCCCCAATGTCGTCGTCGTTCACCCCCTGTGAGACCGCGACTGATTTATGTTCGATTCCGCATCGAGTTATTTTCCTATGATTAAATGTGCATGTGCTGTTTTGTTTTGTGGAGGAGAGGAACCCCGTGTTTTGCGTGGAGAAGGCAAGTCGTTCAACGCTCGTCGATGTGCGGAGCTATGCACAAATTGGAATCGCCATCGTTCTTACAAATGTCGATTTGGTTTGTTTATGGTGAGCGATGCATGTCACTCTCAATCGACTCGTTTAATTATTTTGAATGGATGTGTGTAAAATGTTTCGGTTAAGTGCATTGGTGGGATCGCGTTTACGATTGGAGAACAAGAGTTATTTGATTTGTGCGATTTGTAGTTAGTCTAATTAGGTTTTGATCGATGATGTGCATGTGTGATTATGTGTGTGAAAATACCTTTGTATGAATGGAAGCGTGTAGAGAAGAAAAAGAAGTAGAAAAGAACTCGGATGTTTTTATATTTCGATAGGAATATGTGCGATGTGTTGTTTGATGCGAAGGATAGGTTTTACTATTTTAAATGGTTAGTCGGCAGACTCGATCAGTAAAGCTAAAGTTGATTATGCGATTAAGATGAGGTGACGACATGCCAGTAGTAGTCGTCGCCTTCTCTATGTTTTCGAGTCGGATAAATACCATAGACAATTAATTGTTGATACCCAAAGATTGATTAGAAACAAGTAGTCGTGCTCTACCTATTGCGTCAAAGGAAATATGGTGTGTTGATTAATTGGGAGCTAAGTGACCTAATATAGAAAAGTAGTTAAGAAAACTAATCGAACTACTTTTAGCTATATTTTAAGTTAAGAGGTCTAAAATGGTGAAACTAGTTTTGTTGGTCTCATGGTGTTATGATTGAGAAAAATATAAAATTGTGTATGAATTACTATTTTTTTTCATGCTGTGTTAGCCAACTCTTGTTAAATAGAGGAATTCAATTGCGTTAAGTAATTGTTATATGTAGGTGTTTCCAGTACTTCAAGTGGTTGCAAGTTAATTAGTAGACTCTCTATGTGACGCTAGATGTCTAGGTAGAATTCTGAAATTTATGGTGCCCATATTGTCGAGTTAGAGGTTTAATTCGATCAATGCCGATTAAGTGGTTGAAAATAACTAGTAAAGAAGTGGTAGATGTAAAACTGGAAACTAGTATGCATATGTCCTCGTATGATGTTGTGGTACCTTGATGACATTAAAATGATCATGTGTTGCGAGAGGTAAAGAGTTTAGAATTAACTTATCGTCACATGCTAATTTACATTATTAAAGTGTCTCTTTCATGGTAACCAACTTACATAACAAAAGCATGTGATAGTTGTTCTCGATAACCAAATCATTGCAATTTGAAAATGAGAATTTGTAGTAACTATCCCTGATTGTGCTTGATGATTGAGTTAAGTGTTCTTATGCTTGCAAGCTGAAAAATTCCTGCATGTATAGTTTTGGTTGTGCAATTAATCTAGTAAAGCAAAATATGTTTTCTGTAAGTATGTTCCATATACAAGTTGCAGCTAACTTATACATCTAGCTTGTCCTAAAATTTTATGATCTTAGGATTAATGGTTTAGAAGTTGTGCTTTTCACAAGCCCAGCACCTAAATTTGTCAAATTTCTGAACAGATTTCAGAGATTGCAATGGTTGCTTAAGTTAATGTTGAAATTAGTTATTTGTGGTCACAAGAAAGTTGTAGATAACTTTATTATCGTACTTGTGTTAAAATTTGACAGGCATAAGTCTGATTGTTTAGGAGTTATGCTTTTTACAAATTCAGTAACTGAATCTGTCCAAATTCTTTACAGATTTGAGAAACTGTATTGTTTGCTCGATTTAATGTTGCAATCTGTTCATGGCCGTTATAGGAAAGTTGTAGATGCTTTTCTGATCTTGTGTGTGTTAAAATTTCATAACCATAGGCCTGATAGTTTAAGAGTTATGAATTTTACAAACTGCTTGCTGTGTTCTGTCCACTGTCAGAACAGATTTCGAAAACTGTGTTGTTTGATTTAGTTAAACATTGAATCACTTCTTAGTGATTATAAAAGTTATGTGGTGCTTTTTCTGAGCTTTCCAAAAAGTGTTAGATCACTCTTTTTGGTGGTCTGAAGCTTAAGTTATGAATGTTTCAAATATGAAGACTGAATCTGCCCAGTTCTGGACAGCAAAGTCTTTTAGTGATGTTTATCCTTAGTTAAATATTGAATCACCTTGAGATGTTTATAAATAATTTGTAGAACATTTAATTAGCTTTCTAGAAAGTCTAAGATCACTTTGTTTGGATGTCTGAATCTTTAGTTGTGAATTTTTGAAGTTGCAAGTCTGAATCTGTCCAAATCTGGACAGATCTGTTGTGTTAGCACTTTTAACCTTGCTAAGTGTTGAATCTTGTGGAGATGAAAATACCAAAGTTGTAGTTCACTTTTTAAGATTTCCAGAAAGTTCTAGTTTGCTATTTTTGGATTAATATTTGAAAAGTTATTATTAAAACAAGTAGCTGCTGTGTTGCTGTCCCAAAAATCTGCAAGTGCCCATTTGATGATTGAGTTCACCCTTTTGGCTAAAAATGCTTAGTTAGCACTTAGCGGACATAGACTTGTAATGACTAAACATAGGTTAACATGTGTACCATGATTAATGTGCTTGCTTGCTGTAGTTGATTGTGATATAGGAGTCTATCGACATTGATGCATAGGTCCTCTGTTAAACTTGTGTTGGGATGCTTTTTGTGTGCTTAATAGAAGAACTGATGAAAAGCCGTAGCTAATTAAATAAATGCTCATACTTGTGATGTCCTGTTTGTGTTGGTTAATTATAGGTAGTAGTCGTCGTCCATTCCAGTGGTATTAATGTGGTGAGCTCGATGAAGTGTAGATAGCTAATGCTAGCATATGGTTGTTTACGGTGTCTTAAAAATTTCGTGTCTAGCTCACTACCGTGTGTCTTTATATATCTTGTGATAACTTTTCATTATATTCATACATATGCATCTTGCATCTCATTTAGGACCGAGAGGTGATGATCGTGCAAGTGATGTGGTGCCAACCACAAGATGTAGTTGGTGGACGACCTGAAGAATGATGGACATAACAAGTGGATGCTCGCCAAGCGAGTACCTACCTCAGCAAACACCATCTAAGTGTTAAATTAAAGGCAAGCCCCGGTTTTATGCATAACCTGTTTATTATGCTATTTTACTACACTTAATGATTGTAGGATTGATTGCGCACTTAAGTGTAGGAGTTGTTTGAAACCCTAGTTGCATGATCTCAGGAATCCTTTTATGATGGATACTAGTATGCTAGGTCGAGTAGCTGTTTTACTAATTAGGGATCTCGGTAGAAGTCGAGTGATTTTTCTAGCACTCGCGCGAGGTCAGGAATTGGTTGTATCCACTTTCTTATCATAATGATGATTGATTGTGGACAACAATCCATGGGTATTGGTTGTCTATGGGATAAAAATTGGAATAAGGGATTAAGGTGTGGTACCGTGAGTCAAGCGTTTGAACGTACTAAGCACATGCCGAGAAATATGGTAAATCGGTAAGCCTAGTACCTGATTGATCCTGGCAGTGGACTTTACCCCTCACGCGACCTGAGACGTGGTCTCCCATTCCGGTTATGGTGGGTACAAGTGCGGTCACTACACGACGGCAGTCGGGGTCAGTGAGGCATTGTACGCCAAGGCGGTGAGCCCTGATCTGCTGACGGGGAATCGATGGGGACGGTTGATGTGTGTGGGGACGGAGTGCCTTGCCACGTCGTGTGTTTAGGTTTACCTTGCAAGGTTTAAAAACTCGATTCGAATCGTCTGCTTCTCGTAGCTAATGAGACTGCTTGATCCATGCTGCTACATTGAGTAACAAGTGGAAATGAGATGACTTGGCAAAAGTGGTTGATTGCTAAATGTTTGATACCATGTATGATTAGATAGGTTTACATTTAGCCTTAAGAGAGTCACACTAAAACATGACAAAGCTAAAACTTGATTTATAAACTCAGCTAGTGCTTTTGGCAACCAAACCCCTCAGCCAAAAAGCTGCATGTCTAGAGGTAGAGGAGTAGACTCCTCACACCGGGTAAGTCTAGCTGAGTATTAGTATACTCAGTCTTGCTTGTGGCACAATTTTTGCAGGTACTCTTAGGATGATTGGTTGCTGATGTGACTTGGCCTTCATCCCTGCCACCGAGATAGACGGTCGAGAGGGTTACTGCTTCCGCAAGAGAGGACCAGGAGGAGTAGCGTGGCCAAGCTTCGCCATGTTACTCGGTTTTCTCCGTTAGTTATTTCCGCTGCATTAAAATTTATTATTATTATTTCTGAAACTCCGATAATGTAATCACTAATGATACTTACTAAATTTGTGGTATTATGTTTTATTGTATTTCTCTGTGTCTCACCTTCATGTGATCTAGTGGTATTCGATCCTGGTAAGTGGCTTTATCGGACTAGATCCGAGGGACTGATGGGTTGTTCCTGTTTAAGTGTGTTGCTGCCCTTAAGGGTGTGACTTGGGCACTTAAGCTGGAATAATTCGGGCGGTTCTGCCACAATTTGAATATCTGGTCATGTCTTTTGGACTAACAAATGCTCTAGCCCACTTCACCTACTTGATGAATTTGGTACTCATGCCCGAGTTAGACAAGTTTGTGGTGGTCTTCATTGACGAAATTCTGATCTATTCCAAAAATGAAGAGGAGCATACAAAGCACTTGTGAATTGTGTTAACACGTTTAAGGGAACATCAGTTGTATGCTAAATTCAGCAAATGCACGTTCTGGTTGGAGGAAATCCAGTTTCTTGGACATGTATTGTCTGCTAAAGGGATTGTGGTCGATCCCAGCAAAGTCAAGGATATTCTTGAATGGAACTCACATACTATAGTACATCAAGTTTGGAGTTTCCTTGGACTGGCTGGTTATTACCGTAGATTCATTCTGGATTTCTCAAGATTGTTAAACCCATTACGGGATTATTGAAGAACCATACAAAGTTTGATTGGTCCTCAAAATGCAACGAAGCCTTTGAGTAGCTGAAAATGTTATTGACCACTGCCCCAGTCTTGGCCCAATCGGATATTGAAAAGCCTTTTGATGTGTATTGTGACGCCTCAGGCAGTGGACTCGAATGTGTTCTAATGCAAGAAGGACGAGTCATAGCGTATGCTTCAAGGCAGCTGCACCGACATGAAGAACACTATCCAACTCATGATCTAGAACTAGCTGCAGTCGTTCACGCCCTTAAGATTTGGCATCACTATCTGCTGGGGAATACATACCATTTGTATACGGATCACAAAAGTTTGAAGTATATCTTTACCCAGTCAGAACTAAATATGAGACAAAGAAGGTGGCTTGAGCTAATCAAAGATTATGACCTAGAAATCAATTATCACCCAGGCAAAACTAATGTGGTGGCAGATGCCTTAAGTCGTAAGACTTTTTGTCATTGTCTTATAGTAAGAGCACCTGGCACCACTTTATGTCAAGAAATGGAAAGGTAGAATCTGGGGATAATCCAACAAGGAACCTTGATAAATTTGAAGCTTGAGTCAGTTCTTCTACAGAGAATTATTGATGCCCAAAGAACAGATAAGGGTATGAAATACATTCATGAGAAAATGGAGGCCTGTAAGGCAAATTGCTTGAGGACAGATAATCAGGGACTAATATGGTTTAAAGATCACATAGTAGTGCAAAAAGATGTTGAAGTCCGCCAGCAAATCTTGGACTAAGCTCATCTTAGTCGATATTCCATTCATCCTGGAAGCACTAAGATGTATCAAGCCTTAAAGCAACATTATTGGTGGACTAAAATGAAGATTGAAATTGCACGCTATGTGGCAAAGTGTGACACTTGCAGACGGGTCAAGGCCATACATATGAAGGCTGCTGGGCCATTGCAATCTTTGCCCATCCCAACCTGGAAATGGGAAGATATCAGTATGGATTTCATTGTGGGATTACCTAGGACAGTTAAAGGATTTGATTCTATCTTGGTCATAGTTGATCGACTTAAAAAGATTGCCCATTTTCTTCCTGTCAAGATAAAATATTCAGTGGTTACATACACAGAACTTTACATTGCTTGTATTCTCAGTTTGCACGGAGTTCCGAAGACAATAGTGTCAGACCGAGGACCACAATTTGTATCCATGTTTTGGGAAGAACTGCACAGATCCTTGGGTACTAAATTACTCCATAGTTCGGCTTATCATCTTCAAACAAGTGGACAAACTAAGAGAGTAAATCAGATACTGGAAGATATGCTACGGGCATGTGTCCTGGAATTTCTACAGAAATGGGATGATTGTCTGTCATTGGCAGAATTTTCCTACAATAATAGTTACCCAGAAAGCATTAAGATGGCACTGTTTGAAGCACTATACGGACGACGATGCCAAACACCCTTAAATTGGTCTGAACCAGGAGGACGGTGGTTTTTCAGGCCTGACATGGTCAAAGAAATAGACGAAAAAGTTCAATGGATAAGACACCACTTGAAAGAAGCTCAAGCTCGGCAGAAAAGCTATGCGGATAAACGACGCCGACCTTTGGTCTTTCAAGTCAAGGATTATGTATACCTGAAAGTATCACCGATGAAGGGTGTTAATCAGTTCGGGGTAAAAGGAAAGTTGGCACCCCGATATATTGGCTGTTTCCCATTCTCGAACAGTGCGGACCAGTGGCGTACAGACTTCAACTGTCGAATCAATTATCTGCGGTACATAATGTGTTCCATGTATCCCAGTTAAAGATGTGCCTTCGGATTCCTGATTGAACCATCGATGTGGTGGATGTTACTTTAGAACAAGATTTGACTTATTCAGAACATCCTATTCGAGTTCTAGATCAAAAGGACAGAATCACCCAAAAAAGGACTCTTAAATTCTATATGGTACAATGGAACCAGCACACTGAAGACGAAGCTACCTAGGAGACTCAAGATTTCTTGGAGAAAAATTTTCATAGGTTTTTAGCTTCCTGTAACCTGTAAGATTTGTATATCTGATTGTAGAGATGGAATAAACCCCATATCACCCCGCTCTATAAGATAAATACGGAAATAAAGATGTGACGTGTTTCCTTTTCCACTACTTACCCTACGACCTTAAATCTCGAGACAAGATTCTTTTATGGGGGGGAGGATGTAACACCTCTGTGTTACTGGCACTAAAACTTGAGCATGGCATCATATGCATTGATATTTCATTTTGTTTGTTACACCTAGAATTCATCTACTAGGTTAAAACTTCAAAACAAATGTGATGTGGTGGCTTGAAGTATTCTTAACCCTAGGGTAGGTGTAACACCCCAGTGTTACCTAGGGTTTCTTCTCAGTACCCCACTGATGACCATTATCACATGTAATCAAAATTGAGCAAAAGACCCCAACACTTGAGAAACAAAGATTTGAGTAAGTCTTTTCACCTTAAGGATCATAATTAACCATATCATACACCCCAAGGTAAGAAAAATGCTCAAAACTTAAAATGGCCCTAAGTAAGCCATTTAAGTGCCAGAAAGGGAAAAATTGTGAAAGATCATGAAAAACATAAAATCATGATGAGGACCAAATAACAAAGTTATAGTATACTAAATTGGCTACAAAATGTAGTAAGAAAGATTTACAAGAAGAGTTCTACAAAATTCTCAAAATAACCCCTCAAGTGAGAACTGAATGGGAAATTCCAAAAATTTAGAATCTGAATTTTAACCCCTTCTTAAAGTTCAGCCGTTTTCTCTGTTTTCCAAAACCCAAATCCACAAAGTCCAAATACCAAAGTGGTGCCAAATCACCTTAGGCACGTCAAGGAAAAGTTTGGGGGCAAATCTCAACCATTGGACATGGTTTGACATGGTTTTGCCTCGGGACACAGCAGGTTGACACTGCCATCTTGCTGACACGACTACTCCCTGTACACTGCCGGAAATCCCTCGGCTCCCACACATAAACGATAAAGCTTGCATTAGGGAACAAATCTAACATGGCGATCTTGCCCAAATTCGCGAAGATATGCACCCTATCAGCGTTAGAACAGGAGCAGGAGAAACCATGCCACGTGCTCGACCGCGGCTGACATGCCCGGTGCATGCCAGCCCGCGCACCCGCGCCGAGCCGTGCGCGCCCGCGCGCCCGCTCCGGTCCACGCCCGCTCGTGCACTGCGCCTGCACCTATAAGAGCTGGGAAGCCTCGGCCGTACTCCCTCCGCACCTCACCTGACTCCTCAGACCTAGCACTTAGCTCCGGCGAGCTCTACGCTGCCCACGAAGCCACCCGAGCACTCGGCCACCGTGGCCAGACCACATCCATCCATCTCTACTCAATCCCGTGCCTCGGCTAGTTTCCCCAGAGCCCCGTAGAGCTCCCCGAAGCAAGAAACCAGACGCTACTTCACCGGAGAAGCCGTTCCACCATTGCCGGAATTGTCTTCCCCGCCGGCGCGCGTGGCCACGACTAACCGGTAAGCCACAGTTCAATTACTCGCGCCCATGCCCTCCCTGACACCTAGTGAACCTCACTGACCGATTTGATTGGACCCTACCACCATCGTTACGCCGGGGCACTCGCCACCGATGAGCTTCCCCGCCTGTGCACGAGGTCCGACCAACTCCAGCCATCCCCGATGATGATCCGCACACCGACATGACTGCCGTGACCTCCCCTACATCATCGACCACCTTGCCGGAGCGATCTCGCCGCCGGTAAGCCCCGCCCTTTTCTCCACCGTGGGTACTATTCCAATAGGGGAAGGACCGCTGGTTAGATTAGGGTAGAACCTAAGGGGTTTTTCGCATTGTCAGTCACCCGAATAAATAGTGCCCTAAGGACCTAGTTGTAATAGAAGCAATAAAGAAAACCAGGGGCCTCGGCACAAACTGGTTTTTCCATTCGAATTTAAATTAAATTTGAATTAAATAACAGCAGTCAACTTCAAAAAGGCATAACTTGAGTTTCATACATAAAAAATTGTGGATTCTAAAAATTATGAACTATTAGACAAAGTTATTGAACCCCATGTTTTCTGCTAATTTTTAGAGTTTGAATTTAAATTAGAAAACTACCCAAACCTTATTAATACAAAGAAAAATAGGAATACTTCTATTCTAGGCTAGAGAAAATTTGTAGAGATACTTACCTGGCATATACACTGTTTAAAAATACTCAGCACCCAGTATACAAAAATAGACCAGGGATGTTCATTAAAAATTGTTTCTGCCCAAACTTTAGAAAAATAAAAAAGGTAATAGAAAATAAAAACTAGAGAATGACCATATTTTTCCTAGCATGCCTAAGTTACACTGAACCTAGGAAAAATATATGGAACCATAGTCTAGTGCTAATCTGAGTTTATAATTTTATTAGGCATTAAGAAATCAGGAAAAGCCATGATTAAAAATATAAGGTCAAATACAATAATGGCAAGAAAAATTTAGTAGACCTCTAACTACTAGTATATCACTACAAAAATGATAAACACCCCAAACCATCACAGTAAGTGAGTTGAACAATTAAAACGTGAAATTGGCTCATACTTCAAATAAATCAAAAGAAAGCCTAAAAATGTGCAACGGTGAGCAAACCAATTTTTACCCAATTACTTATGATGCAAGCCACCAGAGAATAATATGAAACTGAGGTAAAAACATGATGTAATACACCTCACATCCTATTCCATGAAAAAGGCCATATATTCCAAGAAATTCTACCACCTCTTCCCTTTGATAAAAATAAGCCACATTCTAGAATGATTGCTCTTGCGCAAAGAAGAAGATAGAAAAATTAGGAAATTTGTTGTTTGACATTTTTCAAGTATAGTAGTAGTAGAAAGCACCACTAGGCCCTAAAAATTTAGAAAATCACAATAAAATGACCAATAGGTATCACTGGCTAAAACTTGGTACAAGGTCTTTTTATTGCACCTAAATTCCAGCAAAAATAAACCATAAGGAAAAATCTACTGTTAAAAGGGAGGTGTAGTTCAAAGCACCCCCTCTGCCCTAAATTTTAATATATTTGTACAGAGAAAACCCTTATCATTTTAAGCCTCAATATTTGAGACTGAAATTTATACACCAGTGAGAAACCACTGTAGTTTTACAGAATTTTTGGAAATTTTTAAAGCTATGTTATAGTTCAAGCCTACTTTAAAAAGCATAATAGAAAAGGGGAAAAGAGAGAATTGGTAAGAGTGATAGATCTCACCCATAATGATTTCAGCAAGAATCATGATAAACTTTTCACTAACACACTAAAAGAAAATCAGTGGGACACCAAAATAATCTGACCACTAATACTTGATCATACTTGACTTTAATTGGCTAAGTGTACCACTAGAACTTCTAATAGTAAGATTCAAGCTGACGGAGTGTACGTGCTCATTCCCGAGCAAGGAGTTGTCCAAGAGGAACTCCAGGAGCCAGCTCCAGAGCCTGCCACTGAGGATCTCCCCACAGCCCCAGCTTTTGAAGGCAAGCCTGGTTTTATGCATAACCGTTTATATATGCTATTTTACTACACTCAATGATTGTAGGTTTGTAATGTGCACTTAAGTGTAGGAGTTGCCTGAAACCTTAGCTACATGAACTCTGGATTTCTTTTTGAGACGGATACTAGTATGCTAGGTCGAGTAGCTGCTTGCTAATTAGGGATCTCGGTAGAAGTCGAGTGATTTTTCTAGCACTCGCGCGAGGTCAGGAATTGATTGTATTCTTCTTGATAACGAGATCTATGATGGTCCATGACTTGGATCCAGGGTGGATGCCTTGTCTATGAGATGAAAATGGAATTAAGGATCACCATGCTAGTACCTAAGTGAAACCGGGCTTGGACTTTATCCCTCACTTGTCCTGAGACTGGGTCTCCCATGCTAGCTATGGTGGGTACAAGTGCGGTCACTGCAAGGCAGCAGCCGGGGTTAGTGGACCATTGTATGCCAAGGCGGTGAGCCCTGGCCGCGAACGGGGAATCAATGGGGACGATTGACGTGTGTGGGGACGGAGTGCCCCTACATGTCGTGTGTTTAGGTTTACATTGCAAGGTTAAAAACTCGATTCGAATCGTCTGCTTCTCGCAGCTAATGAGACTGCTTAACACCTTGTACTGCATCGAGTAAAAAGTGAAATGAGGTTTTACTTGAGAGAACATGTTGATTGTACTAAAATGATTGTTACCATGTATGCTTAGAAAGGAGCAAAACCTAGTTAAATTAATCATGCTAGAACTGGAAAAGCTAAAATTGTTTTTAGACTCAGCTAGTGCTTTTGGCAAACCAAACCCCTTAGCCAAACAGCTGCAAGGTCTAGAGGTAGAGGAGTAGACTCCTCACATCGGGTAAGTCTAGCTGAGTATTAGTATACTCAGCCTTGCTTGTGGCACAATTTTTGCAGGCACGCTACAGGATATAGTTGACGGTGTGACTTGGCCTTCCACCCTGCCACCAAGTTGGACGGTTGAGTGGGATGCTGCCTAGGCAGGAGAGGACCAGGAGGAGTAGTGGGCTGGGCCTTGCCCTAGTCCTCCTTATCGTTGTTATCGATTATCCTCTGCATTTTAATTATGAACTTGTTCCCTTATATTGAAACTCCGATTCATGCAATAACTTCAGTACCTTAAATTGTGGTTTCATGTTTATTGTATTCTCTCTATGATTCACCTTCGAGTGAGCTAGTGGTATTCGATCCTTGGTAAGTGGCTTTATCAGACTAGATCTGAGGGACTGACGGGTTATTCCAATTAAAGTGTGTTGCTGCCTCTAAGGCAGGACTTGGGCACTTAAGCTGGAATAATTCGGGCGGTTTCGACATAGTAGGGTACTTATCCCTGGGACTAGGGCATGTAGGTAATGGGAAGCCAAAATGAGTAATACCTCGAAAGTCATTGGAAATATTCATAAGAGATCAAGTTTGATGGATTTGAGTGGCACAAAAACCCTAGAGTGCTCAAAACCCTAAAATGAACCCTAGGGGTGATTTCAAATTCTATATATTTTTGGACAAAAGTGTATATATAAAAGTGGTAGAACATAAAAAACCAAGCAACTTTTACATTGGAGATTTTTCTAGTGTGGAGCAATTTGGACTTAATTGCAAAAGTCCCAAGAACACCCATGTGTTAAACTCTTAAATTTCAGTAAGATTAAGCTGACTTTGGAGCCTTGTATTTCTTAATTCATGAGGATTTTGCCCTAGGTCAATACATCAAACTTGTAGAGCCATGATAGGAGTACAACTTTGATTAAGTGACTAAGCATTGGTGTTGTACAAAAATTGGAGAAAAATGAGCCTGAAGTTGGACTGTCAGTCACCACTAAAGACTGAAACTTAGCTGACAATGAGTTCTGATGAACTTTGGAGTCGATTCAAGCTTGATCGAGTGAGCAAATGACCAAGGTTCCTATGGTTGAATTGGAGCTGGTATATAGGAGATTAACTTTGTTATAGACGAATTAGGGAGTTGCCACATAAAAAATTGTGAAAACACCACTGAAGATGCTCTGTCAAACAGGCTGATGAAGGTCCTGATGGTACAGTAGCCTGACTAAAGATCGTCAGATACATCGCACCTCGCCATCGGTGATCCCCATGCCTAGATTCATGACGGCCTATCATGATTTGTGCTCGACGCAAAGTGGATAACCACGGGGGAGTAAAAGATCTAGCGGGGAGATGGATTGGGTCGCGGGCAGTAGCTTATCGAAGGGGCTTGGGGGCTAGGCGACATGGCCGAATGACCGTGGTTGTTAGAGGTCACCGATGAACTCGATTGCGCCACGCCGTGGTCCTTTACCACGTAGTTGTAACCGTGGCATGCTCAGAATTACTCTCCCTGTGTTTGTAGGCCATCGAGCGCCACGGCATGCTCGCCAATGCAATGTCTTGTCACCGCCGGCCTCCAAATCCATTCCAAATTCGGAGTAACCGTGGCCAACCTCACTACACCAAAATAGTAAACTTCCTAGAGCCTAAACCCTAGGAAGTTAGGCCTAAACTCTAGGAAGTTAGTGAAACTCTCGGAAGTTAAGCCATCCCGTCGGAAGTTTGGCTCTCGAAAATTTTTTGTCGGAAGTTAGCTTAACTTTCTAGAGGGCTCTAGGATGTTAGCTAATTTTCTACGGCTTAATAAGCCTCTCGGAAGTTAGAATATTCTCGGAAGTTAGCAGTTTCACGCCGTCAGCGCCGTCAGCTGACTAACTTCCTACGAGTAACTTCCTACGGCTTACTGTAGCCTCTAGAAAGTTAGCTGGCTAACTTCCTACGGCTTACTGTAGCCCCTAGGAAGTTAGCTAGCTAACTTCCTACGGATGACTGCAGCCCCTAGGAAGTTAATTTGACCAGCATTACAAATGTTGTTTATATTTTACACCACATTCCACAACATAACAAATATATCAACAGCTATATAGCACAACATATTTTCACATAAAACATATCACACACAATCACGTAACAATATTTAAATCCATAGTCTCATCAATTACATCACAAAAGTCTCATCCATAGTCTCATCAATTACATCATAAAAGTCTCATCCATAGTCATAATAAGACACATCTCATCATCTAGTATTAATAAGAGACAATATCTCATACATAGTCATAATAAAAGTCTCAAGTATCAGAATACAATAACATGGAAGCTCACGGTCGCCGATCACCATCGGGTTACAGTGAAGAGTGATGGTCGAGGAGAAGACGCTGCAGTAGTAGCCTTAGGGAAAGAGGATGAAGACATGTTCCTGTATCTTGTTCGTGGTTGCTACAATATCCTTTTATATTGTCTCTAGATCAGCAGCGGCTTTCTCCAACTTACCATGCAGCTCGTCCTTTTTGGAGTTAAGAGTTTTTGCCTCTGCAGCTATCCTTCCTGCTTCCTTAAATTTTCTTGAGGCTGCAGCAACTTTCTTTTCAGCCTCTAGTTCAGGGCCTCTTTTGTCAATGAAGCTCAACTTCTGCTTCAGTGCTTCCGTTTCTTGTTGTATGCTTGTTCGCCTTGAAGATACCTCTTGCAAAACATAAAATCCAGTATAAAATATTTAGAATAGCTTACATCCAAAACAAAACATGAAACACAGTATTTAAATAATATAAATATCGAAAAAATAAAATAAAAGAAGAGTTGATGTACCTGAAGAGTACTTCTTGCATCTATAATTTTTTGCCTAAGCATTTGAATGGCTTGCAAAATTTCCTCCTCCACTTTTAGCAACCCGAGTCTATCCTCTCTTGACTTCAAGATCGATGATGCAAGCTTTCTTCTTATTTCAACTGATTGTCGACAAGCTTTTGTTTCAGAGGAACAAGCACCAATTCCAACTCTGAATCCTTTTGCTCTGTTAAAGTAATGTGATGCAGATTAAAGAGTAGAAGCCACTGCAATTATATTTATATACCATAAATAGCAATTGCTTGTCATATAGTTTGTACTGTAGATTATCTTATTTTGCATTAACTTTTAGCTATGGTTTTGGAAACTAGATGGTTCTAGCAAGTTACTAATAGGAAGGAAAGATATATTGGACAAAGCTATGTGATGCAGCACAAGGATCTAATTCAGAAACTTAGGCAACAAGTCCCATGTAAAATAGTACTCCCTCCGTCGCAAAACAAAATTCGTTTTAGGCATTTAGTGGATTCATACAATAATTAATTAATGTATGCGTTTTGCATACGTGTCTAGATTCATCATCATCTATTCAAATATAGACACAAAAATATATAGATATAAAAATCAAGTGCTAAAGTGAATACTAATTTGAAACGGAGGGAGTAATATTTTATCCTTTCCGATCACGTAGGATAGCTCACTTTTATAGCCTGTAGTCAAAAGGTTGGAAATATTATTTTGTTTGAAACTTTTTGTCCAATAATTACATAGTAAACATAGTGAGTGACTATTCCTTAAACATTAAAAAAATTTTATCCAATAGACCAATACTGCACACATAATATGATAGGACGTTCCGGAATTTACACATTCTATCTTGTGTTGAAAATAAGCCCCCCCCTCATAAGATCATGTTTGTAAGTGTTCTTTTTAAACAAAGACAAGTTTAGACCAAGGTTGTATTACAAGGTAAAAACTGTAATCATGAGATATTATTAGTAAAAATTCATATTTGAGGGCAGGGGCAACGGCAGGGGGGCAATGTCCCCCCTAATGCTCCCCTAATTCTATAGGATATGTTAGGTTTTTAGAGCAACTCCAACAGCCTCACTAAACATATCAGATTCGGTAAAAGATAAAAAACCCAGTTAAAATTGTATCCAACAGGCTCACTTTATTCTTATCTTCTCCATCAGACTCGTCATATGGTCCCCTTCGCAAGGCATCTTTGACTAGGCGTATGGCTTGCCATATCTCTCGTCGTGCCCAACTGTCCGCCGTCACGGTGAATTCACTCTCCTGTGCGCCCTTCTGCTCCGGCGTCGTCCACCCCGCCACTAGGTCGCGTCGACACCGCGAGTACGCCGCACCCTCCCGCTCTCGCTACTAGGCCACGCCGTCCGCCCCTCGACCTCCACCTCGCACACCAAGTGAAGCACGCGCCACCACATTCATCCGTTCGCGTGATGGATTCGGAGGCACATCACACGCATGGAGATCTGGGGCAATCCACCGTCAGTTTGATGCTCCGGCATGTGCTTCCTCCAATAAGCTTTGAAGGTCAGATGCTAGTGGATCAGCCCGATGGCAATCGAATTGCCCTTGCTTGAGTTGTGATGAGCATTTGGAAATGCTGCTCTTGCAAGGACGTTGACCATGAACACAAGGAAAATATGTTTTTTTCTTTGCTTATTAATCTACAGATTCTAGGGCGCCATGTTTATTTCTTTGTTTCTATCTTTGTTTATTCAGCTGGGAATTACAATCAGGCCAGGAAAACAATTAGACAAGTCCTACGGTCTGTACGCCCCATTCACTTGCGACATGCCTGTTCTTCTGCGCGTTCGGGAAATTGCAGACTATGTTCCCTGTTCGGTCAGAATCCGTTATGAAGATTCATGTGCCCGCAAAAAAAGATGACATGTGTTCGTTTAGTTGAGATTTACAGAAATTTAGTGAGTCTATTGGATACACCCACCCATTAGTAACTATTGTATCTTTTTACGGCTCTCAATATTTTAAATTTAGCTAGGATTTTTACTAGTCTGTTGAAGATGCTCTTAGCTAATTCTTATGTAAATAGTGCAAAAAATGCTTCTAACAACCCTTAATTTAATTTGGTCCCCCAATTTTAGATCCTGCCTTCGCCCATTGAGGGAAGAAATTCAGATGCCTATGTGTGAGCAATGGTTATTTGGAGCTACAGTTCTATGCGAAGTTAAAACAATGCTGACAAAGCTAATGTACCTTCACAAATTGCTCCATGAGGGCAGCAGCTTCTTCCTCTGCAGCAATGCGAGACTCAAGCACCTCCTGCAACTCCGAATCCACTGAACCATAATCAAGCTCAGCACCACGCAGCGCTATCGACAGCCGATCCTTCTCCTTCTCGAGCGTGGCGAGGGAGTCGCTAATACTCTCAGCCCTCTCAAAGTCCTCGGTCTCGCAGGCCTCCTCTAGCTCCCTCTCCAAATCCTTATGCCCGGATGCCACGGAGGTCGCCTCCTCCGCCGTCCAGCCAAAAGCCTCCTCTTGGCAGCCACGGCAGCAACCGTCTGCTGGATGGAGTCGAGCTTGCTAGAGATTTGGGATCTGAGGAGAGCCAGCCTCTCCTCGACCCCCAAGGCTACAACTGTAGCGTCTTCGTCCTCTTGCGCGCGTCGGGGGCGGCCGCGGCGGGGGGCAAGGTCGGCCGGGCACGGGAGCGGCGGCCGGGGCCGAGGGAGAGGCGGCGGCGGCTGGCGGTGGGGTCGGCCGGGCGTGGGAGAGGCGGTCGCGGCGGCCGGTGCGCTAGAGATAGAGAGAATTTGAGAAAAGGTGAGAGAAGAGAGAGAAGAGATAAGGTTGAGGGAGGTTAAAAATAAAAAAAAATATAACTTCCTAGAGTAAAGCCGTAGGAAGTAACATAACTTCCTAGAGTTTGTACTTCGACTCTAGAAAGTTAAGTAACTTCCTACAGCCGGCCGTAGGAAGTTAGATTTTCGTTTGACCGGTCAACAGCTGAAACCTAACTTCCTAGAGGCGGCCGTAGTAAGTTAGCTGCCCAGCTAACTTTCTAGAGCCAGTCGTAGGAAGTTAGATTTTCGTTTGACTGGTCAACAGCTGGAACCTAACTTCCTAGAGGAGGCCGTAGGAAGTTAACTGCGCAGCTAACTTCCTAGAGCCAGCCATAGGAAGTTAGCTATTCATTTGGCTGGTCAACAGATGAAACCTAACTTCCTAGAGGAGGCCGTAGGAAGTTAGATAACTTCCTACGGTTTTTTAACTTCCGACAGTTTTTATAAAAAACCGTAGGAAGTTATGTTTATTTCCTAGAGGTACCAGTTGCCTCTCGGAAGTTATTTATTTCCTACGGTTTGTTATAAAAGCTGTAGGAAGTTAAAAATCGTAGGAAGTGTATGATTTTGGTGTAGTGCCTCTATAAATTGAGCCCCTCCCTTGCTTCACCCCCTCATAACGAACCTAGTGCAAATCTAACCTCGGCCGGTCATCCGTCATAGCCTGCGCAATTTCGTTTTCCCCCAAATCGGTTCTCCACACTGTCGTTAGCATCTCGCCGTGGCCATCCATTCACAGGTTGGTTCATGCTTCTCTGCTTGGTGTTCTAGCATCCCTTGAGTCTCCTGTTGCTCCTAGGCCCGATTGATTGAACTAGACCGCGCTGAATCATCGGGAACACCTAAGTTTTCCCTCGGGTCTTGATGTCGTCGTGGGCAGAAGAACTCCGGGCCGGACTCGTGCAATTGAGGGATGGATTAGGATTGCCAGGGGTGGAATTAGGTGTAGACTGACATAGGGCAAAAGATGTACCTCAGTCAGGTACCAAAGTTTGGGTTATAAATGATAAAGACAAGACCGGGCGGGTGACTTGCACGAGAAGAGAGTCTCGGTGTAGTGTCTCCGTCTGAGTCGATTAAGGACCGTGTCGATGTAGGCTTGATGATTGAGGACCTTTTAACTGGCCACATGTCTCGTCATGGGTAAGCTTTGCCTCGGTCAGACCAATACCAGAAAGGCCACCACGCAATGGGAGTGGAGAGATGGCGAGAGTAGCGTGTACCCTCCGTGGCAAAAGGCTGGACCGTGGTGTATCTGTGCTCTCGGTTGGCGTGAACCCGTTTTGGTCTTGAGAAACCCGGTGGCGAGTTGACATATGCAAGGGTTAAGTGCTACGTATGTCGTGTGGTTGAAGATCCCCAGCTGGGTATTAATCAATTCGGATCGCTGTTACTTCTCGGACATGAAGACTTGGTCACTACCCTACACGTAGCAATACAGTAAAGTGAAGGGTTGATAAAAGACGGCTAGCATAGGCTAAGTGCTTGAAATAGGACTAGAAAGAACTCTAGATACAGGTAATGACTTAACCTGATAATAAAACTGGATTTTTAGGATCCACTGTTAGTAAGCATTTCTGCAAACAGAGTCTTTGATTATTGATCAGCTTTACCTTGAATCCCACAAGCCAGCATATCCTTGAGAGTCTTTTCCTTTGTCGGGTAAGACTTGCGAAAGTACACTACGTACTCAGGATTTTCGAACCCATGTTGTTGTAGGTGATGAAACAGCTGAGTTTTGCTATTTCTGCTCGAAGGTGGTACCCAAGGAGGAGGCAAATTAGTGAACTTGTTGGTGGGTGGATGTTTTACCTCCCTGATATGTAATATTATGTCATGCACTCAGGACACCTGGTGTTGTAAGAAATACTCTCTTTATATTTTATATATGAGTGTAAATTATGTTATTGTAATCCTTCCGCTTATTCTTTACTCCGACTATGTGTGTAATGTGTGCGTGATGGGTGAAGCGCTCTTGGGCGATACGATGATGATACAAATGGTCGAACTTGTTGAGTGATTATGTGCATCTTCATGGTTGTCTGAGGTCCTTAGGACAAGGATATCTATAGGTGGGCCTAATACCTTGGGAGGTTCCGTGACAGTCGAAGATTGGCTGTGTACTATGGAGCACGAGTTGCACACTTCTCAGTGCAACGATCGTGAAAAGGTTCTGTATGGTTCCCGTTTGCTAAGGGGAGTAGCACAGTCCTAGTGGGAGTCTTACCTCGCCACCGATGCTGACCCTAAAGCAATCACCTGGGAGGATTTCAGGGACAACTTCCGTCGTTACCATGTGCCTGAAGGACTAATGATACTAAGGAAGGAGGAGTTTCTAGCTTTGAAGCAAGGTCCCTTATCTGTCCGTGACTATAGGGACAAGTTTCTGCAGCTGTCACGTTATGCACCAGAAGATGTCAACACGAATGCTAAGAGGCAGTACCGTTTTCTGAGAGGTTTGGTTGACCCCCTTCACTACCAGCTGATGAATCACACTTTCCCTACCTTCCAGCATTTGATCGACAGAGCAATCATGACTGAAAGGAAGCGTTGGGAGATTGAGGACAGGAAACACAAGATTGGTGGATCTCAGGCCGAGAGAAGTAGTTGCGCCCGCTACTCAGGAAACCCACCCTAGCAATTCTAGCAAGGTCACCAGCACCAACATCAACGTCAGCACCAGCAGCAGTATCAGATGCAGTTTCCTCAGCAGCAGCAGCAGCAGTACTGTCAGAACAACCAGCAGGGAGGAAATCAGTACCAGTAGCAACCAACCAGAACAACCAAGTAGCTCCAACACAAGTAGGAGGTCGCGCATGCTTCTATTGTGGAGAACAAAACCACTAGGCGAAACATTGTCCGAAGAACGCAACTCAGTAGCCGCCAGCAGTCAATACCCCAGCAAGACAAGGAGCACCACAACAAGCACCAGGAGGCCGCGGTTAGGCTTACAACCGTGGAAAGGTGAACCACTTGGAGGCCAAAGCAATCTAGGATGCTCAAGACATGGCAGTAGGTATGTTTCCAGTCAAATCCAGTAACACTCCGCTCGATAGCGAGTACTGGATGTAAGCACGTAATCAGTGGATAAAGCGGATGCCAAAATTTTAAACATCTTCGCCTATCGCGATTTTAATATTACATTTGTTTCATTTGTCGTGAGTTCGACATTGTTTTTATTTTCATCTATCCGGGCTCTTTCTAAATTTTCGTGATGTTCGGAACATAGCTGTTTCGAAGATCGATGCGTCCGGTGAGTATTTAAAATTCATCGCTCCCACGAATACGAATTCGGAAGCTCGACTCACTCGGACGATTTTATCTCAGGCAGATTAATTTGAACTCGATGACTAAAATGTTCGGGGCAAAATAGTCTGAATCACGCGTTGTCCGAGAAAAATCGTGCGTGAGGTTATAATCCAATTTATTCTTCAGCACGCTGTTTCGACGATGAAATCGCATATACGTTCGCAAATATAGTTTCGGCTAATTTCGGTCGAATCACGCAGAACAAATTATGAGTGCCGAAATCAGTTTATTTCGATCTGTCGTTTCTCGCCGGATTCAAAACTTCGAAGATAAATTTTCATTCGACTCCAAATTAATTGGAATTTCCAAACATAGTTTTCAGTCCAAAACAACCCAGACTAATGTAATTAGAACTGAAAGCGGGTAATTAGCGATCCATTTGGTTCACTAATTCATAGAAAGAAATGTGTATCCTGAAGCATGTCGACCTTTTGTTTATCGCGAGAGATCGTGATCCATAATATCTACGATTCCTTGTTAAAGGAAAAAAAAAGAAAATATCCTAGACGCTGTCTTATCTCCAGCGCCTCTATCCTCTCAGTCGCGCCTCAGACTTTTCTCACCGCATGCAAGGAAAAATCACGCCATCCTGATTGTTCCTGCAGCGCACGCCGTTCCTATCTTCTTCACGCACGCCATCTCTCTGGTGATTATCTCTCTGCCGCTCTTCTCTGGTATTGATTCTAACTGGCCAAGCTCCCTGTGCCCAGCCATGGCGTCCGGTCGTCGTCTCCCTCACCTGCGCTCGACCGCTCCATTCCTGCTTCCACGGCACCGATTGCCCACCTCCCATGGCCGCGTCCCTTCTTCCCCTCCTTAGCCGAGCTCGCTAGTTCCCTTTTCCCCTCTCCCATGGCTGCTCCCTGGCGCCAGGCTCCTGGTTCCTACCATGGACACCGTTCCCTGGTCGGAGTGGATTTTCTGCTCGGCTCCCTGCATCCATGGCGATTTTCCCCTGTTCGGCACCGCCTAGAGCTCTCTGTGCCGCGCGCCCCCAGCCTCTGCTCCTCGTTCCTTCCTCCGCACGTGCCCTGCCTCCCATGGCGGCCGTTTGACTGTTCGGCCTTGCCATCTCCTGGGTGCTCGGTCGCCCCTCCTCTCTCTATTTCCAATTCCATCTTGCGGTGCTCCTTGCTGCAGCTTGCTCGGTCGCGCCCTCCAGCTCTGTTGTCGGGCGCGTGAAGATCCTTGCTCACCGGCGCTCCTCCCCAGCGTGTCGCGTTTTTCCCTGGCCCCTACTCATCTCCCCAGCCGCATGATCCTCCAGTTCCAGTTCTAGCTTGCTGCGCACCCTGCTCCATTGTGTCGATCTAGTGAGTCGTCGTCGATGGATATCCCCAACGTGTTTACATAAAAATCGCATCGTGTGCCGGTCACCATCGTCGTGTCGTCGCTGGTGATAGCTTCGCGTGTCGTCGAGCTCGTCGTTTTACTCATCGAATGCTTGCGTGGCCTTACCCGAAACTGCGCCGCTGTTGACACAACGTGGGGTTAGCTCTCTGCTCTGCCCAGCACGTCGTAGTCGGTGCCCAACATCTTTGTGTCGCCCTGTGTGCTCGACTTTGTCTTGTCTCTAAACCCCAACGCTGTTGGGGGCCTTCGGCTTCCGAAGGTCCTCAAAAACATGATTTAACATTGTTTCTGGAGTATGATATATGAACAGGTACCTTCGGGCTCGGACTGGAACTACAGTGTGAAGAAGCACAAAGAATACGAAGGTTGGCAGCAGAGCCGAAGCTATGTGCAATGGAGCTTCGGCATGATAGCAGAAAAGGAAACCGACTTAAAAAGGAAAAGGATATTCAGACCTTGATGAGTCACTATAGGGCAATTAGCAAATGTAAAGGACATAAATGTAATTTTACATGGGTTGCGTCCCATGCCTATAAATAGATGAACAGTGCTCCCGTACTGTTCACGCTGACTTGACATTTGCTTTTGCGTCACGCTTGTACTCCCACCTTCTTTCAAGCCGAAGGTACATTTGTAATTTGATATCATTTCTATTTTCCATAGTAATAAAATAGAAATGAAATAGAAGTGAGTTGATAATAATACATGATTGTTTATGATATATTTCATATGATTCCTTCTCCATCATTTTATGTTATGCTGCTGAAGGTATGTCCTTCATAACCTTCGTCCGAAGATCATTATATCCCAAGGGAAATAATTTTTTGAAGGATGAAGGACTTTAACATTTAATATTTTCTGTGTTGCCTTGTTCTTAATTCATAGCTTTTGAGAACAAGTCCCCAACATTGGCACCCACCTCCGGTGAACTCTTTTCGACCACCTTCAGCAAGCATTGTCCTTCGTCATGCCACCGAAGAAAGCTTCAGCGACTGGGGCTGCCGCTCTCCAGCCGCTGGACTCGAACCAGGAGACCTTTTCTCTTCGAGAGGCCCGAAGCCAGAAGAGGAAGGCCACTAGTCCAACCCCCCAGGAGGACGAGTTGGACCAAGAAATCAGAAACATGGAGATGCTTCATCAACAAGTACAAAGGAAGAAAGAGAAGATGGCTCGACTAGCCGATCTTCAGAGACAGATTGATGAAGCTACCGAAGAAGTACGCCATCTTGCTCAAGATGAGCAAGAAGTGAAGGCCTCAACATAGGGGGCTTCATCAAGAAGGCCTCTTCAACGAGGATGAATGGTACGAGGATTTCCATCATGGAAATTTTGCTTTTGATGATGCTTCTCCTCTGTCAGCAGATCTGCAGGCTACACCTTGGCCCCCATCTTACAGGCCACCCCAACTCCCCATGTATGACGGACACTCAGATTCGAAGCAGTTTCTGATGAGCTACGAAGCAACCATATCTTCATATGGAGGCAATACTGCAGTCATGGCGAAATCTTTTGTCATGGCAGTCAAGAATGTTGCGCAAACCTGGTACTCCTCTCTTCGGCCAGGAACAATTACATCATGGCAGAAGCTGAAGGACATGCTGATCACCAGTTTCCAAGGGTTTCAAACGAAGCCGGTTACCGCTCAAGCTTTGTTCCAGTGCATGCAAGATCACGAAGAATACCTCCAGGCGTATGTTCGAAGGTTCTTGCGTCTGAGGGCACAAGCACCAACAGTGCCTAATGAAATTGTCATTGAAGCCATGATAAAGGGGCTTCGGCCAGGACCTACTGCCCAATACTTCGCCAGGAAACCCCCTCAGACCCTGGAGAAATTGCTCCAAAAGATGGATGAATACATCCGCGCTGATAATGACTTTCGTCAAAGAAGGGAGGAAGCCTACAGGTTCTCCAAAATGACTAGGGGCTTCAGAGGGAGAATCCACCCAAGACACGTCAGATCAATTCATTCTACCCAAAATGACGACAGAGGAAGTCAGCAACAGAGGCCACAATCTTCCTCGCAAACTTTGGGGCAGCAACAAAGCTATCCTCGGTCATCAGCTCTAAGGGGCAGAGGCGCCAGGGGCTTCGGAGGAAGGTTTGGGGATCAGCCCAGGAAAATTTATTGCTTATTCTGCGGTGAGGACAAGGGCCATACTACAAGGATGTGCCATATCACCATTCAAAAACAGAAGGAAGATAGTAGAAGCTGCAGCTCAGTAGAACCAGCCGAAGCAGGTCATGCATACTGCTTCGTACCACTCACCCTACATACCAGAGTATGTAGGTAACCATCCTGCAGCGTCTGTTGCTTCGGCTAGTCAGCCACAGGCATCCTGGCCACAACTTCCACCTCTGCCACCACTGCAACCTGCATATTCACGCGGCTAACAGCCAGAAGGGAGTCAGCAGGCCAATCAGCAGAGAGACTTCAGGGAGGAGTCCGAAGCTCGCACAGTCAACAGCACTGTACCAGAGTCGAAGCATATCTTCTAAGAGATATCCTACCCTAGAATCAGTTTTTACATTCATAGTCGTTCTTTTTCTTACTAAGGAACATTAGTTGAAAACTTAGTTTTCTTGTCATTTTTAATTCCTTGTAATAGCTTCGTTTTCGTCATAGTGAAAGTATATCTTCTCCAGACTTACGGAGTTCCAAAAGTCGCCAACGCATAAAAAGCCGTTCCTAAGTTATAAGTGTCTTCGAAGCTACAAAAAGTCGTTCTATTGAATGCAGCGTAAGTTTGCCGAAGCTACAAAAAGTCGTTCCTAAAGGAGCATAGTGTAAGTTTTCTGCTCAAAAGTTGTTCCAAAGGGAATGTAGAGCTTACAGCGAGAAGTCAACACTGATTCTGCCGAAATAAAAGGTGAAGCGCGAAAAGTCAACACGAATACCGCCGAAATAGAAGGCGAAGAAGTTCAAAAGATGTTCCTAAGGGAATGCAGAACTTACAGCGAAAAGTCAACGCTGATACACCGAAAAATAAGCGGTGAAGCCGAAAAATAAATGGCAAAGAGATTATGTATCCTACAGCGGGGATGTGTGTGTATCTTCGGCACAAATATCATTCTGCACAGCATAACATCATCACATCATTCGCATAACATAACATCATACATCATATTGCATCAATGGCATAAGAAGGGGACACACTGTTGATCTTCGGAGAGTGCTTTGAAAAAAGAGAAATTGTGCTAAGGCACAAAATAAATTTCGAAGAGATACAGTTTTATCAGCTCTAAAGTGGAGGAAAAAGTTTATTGTTGACGAAGCATTAATGTTTCTCTGTTGATTGGAGGATTTTTCACGAAGCATAAAAATTCTTCTTTACGAAGCATGAAAAGAAGGGAAGGTGTTTTTTTCGCCGAAGGCTCAAAAACGGTATGTACAATAAAAGTTTCATGCATCGCAAAGGAATGGATTACAAAGACATTTATACATTACAGTAAAAACTCACGAACGCCAAATGTTACAAGCATAGTCCAGCAAATGTTACATAGTTTTTCTAAGAATGTTTTTACAATATCTATCATTCTTCCTTTAAAACTTCGTCTGCAGCTTCGGTCAGCAGTTGGGTAACAGCTTCGTCCAAAATACTTTCGGACATATTAATGATTTCTGCTGGTTCTTTTGCCTCTGGCTCGATCAATGACTCGAACGGCTCTGGAGGAGGAGATAGTTCGGCTGCAGTAGAAAACGTAAATAAGATTAGAAGTCGCAAAAATAAAAAATATATATATAAAGTTAAAAGCTATTAAGCAATACCTATCCGCTTTTCGAAGTTCCGCAGCTTTTTCAGATGCCTTCGTTGCTTCCCTTTCATCGTGAGTATCTTTCTCGCTCTTTTTTATTATTTCGTGGGCCATCCCTCGATCGTCGTTTTCCTAGATATCAGTAAAGAATTTCCACCAACTAAGCTTGCTTCGGCCGAGGGGTCCTTCGTATCATCAATAGATAAAGTAGCTTCGGCTTGGGCTAGAATTTTCACATGTTCGCAACCTGATTTCTCCAAGATAGCTGCAATCCCCCTTGCACCTGAGAAGGCGCAGACGTCCCCATGGCCATTTAAAATCTCCTCAAAAGCTTCGGCCTCGCTGCTGATCCACTCAATTGGCCCCTCGGGATCGCCCCGTACGAAGTTGTCTTCACTTGAATACGCGCCAACTGAAAGGGTGAAAGGATCACGATGCCCAAGAGGGGGGTGAATTGGGCTTTTCTAAAAATCAACACTAATTAAAACCTAAGCAAGAGCTAAACAAGAGCCCAACTTCACCCCAACAACTAGCACTAAAATAATAATACTAGAAATACAATAGTGCTAAGACAATACTTCAAATACTTGCTAAACAAATACACAATGTAAAGTACTTGAATTTAGTGCGGAATGTAAAGCAAGGTTTAGAAGACTCCTCCAATTTTTCCCGAGGTATCGAAGAGTCGGCACTCTCCACTAGTCCTCGTTGGAGCACCCGCGCAAGGGTATCGCTCTCCCTTGGTCCTCGCAAGAACCAAGTGCTCACTACGAGATGATCCTTTGCCACTCCGGTGCGGTGGATCCCTCGAGACCGCTTACAAACTTGAGTCGGGTCACCAACAAGATCTTCACGGTGATCACCGAGCTCCCAATGCCACCAAGCCATCTAGGTGATGCCGATCACCAAGAGTAACAAGTCGTAGACTTTCACTTGACCAAGAGAAGCCTAATGCAAGTGGTGTGTGCTCTAGGTGGCTCTCGCTAGCACTAATGAGGAACAAACGCGGATTAAGATTATCTAATCTCCTCACTAGGCTTTTGGTGCTTGCAATGCTCTAGCAATGTGCTGGAATAAATGTGGGGTGCAAGACATTGAATATGGTGGGTGGAGGGGGTATAAATAGCCCTCACCCACCAACTAGCCGTTACCAGCATTTTACTGCGCACTGGCGCACCAGACAGTCCGGTGGGCCACCGGTGTGCCAACGGTGCGCCACCGGTGCGCCAACGGTCGTTTCCAACGGCTAGTTCTGACAGGTAGCCGTTGGACTCATGGCACACCGGACAGTGAACAGTCACTATCCGGTGCACACCGGACAGTCCGGTGCGCCACTAAAATTCATTTTCGAAACAGGCGCTCTCGGGTTTCTGTGGGAGCAAACTCTTCCCCAGGGCCACCTCGGCCCCACTAGGCAGAAGGTGCACCGGACAGTCCGGTGCCCCTAGGCCAGAAACCCTATTTCTTGTTTTTCAGCTGATTTTCAAATCGGTTTTCATTCTAACTTGTGAGTGAGTTCTAGAGTGACACCTAGCACTGTATGTGAGTGTGATTATGCACCAACACTACACTAGAACTCTCTTGGTCAAACTACTCATCGACAACCCCTCTTTATAGTACGGCTACAAGAGAATAAAAGACCTAACTAAATCACGAGTGTCCACATCTCCTTGACACTCGGACTCCGTAGTCCTTCACCTTTTGTTTCGTCGTTTTAGCCGTCGCTTCGAGTTCTTATTTCCGGGATTGTTTTCACGGTTGTAGTACTTCTACCTGTAAGGCGACCTAACTTACCATTTGTCTCTGCAAAACACACGTTAGTCACATATAATATTATGTTGTCATTAATCACTAAAACCAACCAGGGGCCTAGATGCTTTCAAAGGGAAATAGGCTTACACCTTTTCCTAATTGATTTTGGTGGTTGAATTGCCCAACACAAATAATTGGACTAACTAGTTTGCCCTAGATAATAAGTATTACAGGTGCCAAAGGTTCACAATAAACCAATAACAAGTCAAAAGAAAGGGTTCAAACAAAGGGAGCAAAAGGTAACCGAAGGCAGCCCTGGTCTGGTGCACCGGACTGCCCGGTGCACCACCGAACAGTGTCCGGTGCACCAGGGAACTCCAACTCCGAACTCGCCAGCCTCGAGAATTCTGGGAGCCACTCCGCTAAAATTCACCGGACTGTCCGGAGCTACACTGGACTGTCCGGTGTGCCAGTGAAGCAACGGCTACTTCAGCGCCAACGGTCGTCTGCAACCGCATTAAATGGGCTACAATGCGCGACAGAGTCAGAGCAGCGCCAGAAGGCACACCGAACAGTGCACAGTGACTGTTCGGTGCACCACCGGTCTAGTTCGATGGCCCAGAAGACAGAAGCTCCAACGGTCGAACCCTAACGGTCGGATGACATGGCTGGCACGCCGGACAGTGTCCGGTGGCGCACCAGACTGTCCGGTGCGCCCGTCGACAGCAGCCTCCACCAAACGGCTAGTTTGGTGGTTGGGGCTATAAATACCCCAACCACCCCACCATTCATTGCATCCAAGTTTTCTACCTTCCAACACCATACAAGAGCTATAGCATTCAATTCTAGACACAACCAAAGAGATCAAATCCTCTCCCAAGTCCGAAATCACTCCAAATCAAATAATGACTAGAGAGAGTGACATTTGTGTTTATTTGAGCTCTTGCGCTTGGATTGCTTCTTTTCTTTCTCATTCTTTTTTGTGATCAACTCAATTGTAACCAAGGCAAGAGACACCAATTGTGTGGTGGTCCTTGCGGGGACTTAGTGTCCCGTGTGATTGAGAAGAGAAGCTCACTCGGTCTAAGTGACCGTTTGAGAGAGGGAAAGGGTTGAAAGAGACCCGGTCTTTGTGACCACCTCAACGGGGAGTAGGTTTGCAAGAACCGAACCTCGGTAAAACAAATCCTTGTGTCTCACTCTTTATTTGCTTGCGATTTATTTTCCACCCTCTCTCTCGGACTCGTTTATATTTCTAACGCTAACCCGGCTTGTAGTTGTGCTTAAACTTTGTAAATTTCAGATTCGCCCTATTCACCCCCCCTCTAGGCGACTTTCAATTGGTATCAGAGCTCGGTGCTTCATTAGAGCCTAACCGCTCGAAGTGATGTCGGGAGATCACGCCAAGAAGGAGATGATGACTGGCGACAAGCCCGTTACAAGCCACGGGAAGGCTCCATCGGGAGAGTCCCGCAACAAAGGGAAGGATAAGGAATCCTCCTCACAAAAGTCGCATCGGAGTGGCGACAAGAAAAAGAAGATGAGGAAAGTGGTCTACTACGAGACCGATTCCTCATCGCCATCCACCTCCGGCTCCGACACGCCGTCCATAATTTCTAAGCGCCATGAGCGCAAGAAGTTTACTAAGATTCCCCTATGCTACCCTCGTATTTCAAAGTGTACTCCTTTACTTTCCGTTCCATTAGGCAAACCACCGGTTTTTGACGGTGAAGATTATAATATGTGGAGTGACAAAATGAGGCATCATCTAACCTCACTCCACACTAGCATTTGGAACGTTGTTGAGTTTGGTGTACAGGTACCATCCATAGGGGATAAAGACTATGATTCGGACGAAGTGGCCCAAATCCAACACTTCAACTCCCAAGCCACTACTATACTCCTCGCCTCTCTAAGTCGAGAGGAGTATAATAAGGTGCAAGGGTTGAAGAGCGCAAAGGAAATTTGGGACGTGCTCAAGACCGTGCATGAAGGAGACGAGGTGACCAAGATCACCAAGCGGGAGACGATCGAGGGGGAGCTCGGTCGCTTCATGCTTCACCAAGGAGAGGATCCGCAAGCCATATACAACCGCTTGAAGACCTTGGTGAACCAAGTGCGCAACCTCGGGAGCACCAAATGGGATGACCATGAGATGGTCAAGGTTATTCTTAGATCCCTCGTTTTTCTTAACCCTACGCAAGTTCAATTAATTCGAGGTGATCCTAGATACACGCTAATGTCTCCCGAGGAGGTTATAGGGAAGTTTGTGAGCTTTGAGCTAATGATCAAAGGCTCAAAGAAAATCATCGAGCAAGGCGCCTCCTCCATGCCCGAGGCACAACCCGTCGCATTCAAGGCAACGGAGGAGAAGGAAGAGTCTACATCAAGTAGGCTCCCCATCGACGCCTCAAAGCTCGACAATGAGGGGATGGCTTTAATCATCAAAAGCTTTCGACAAATCCTCAAGCAAAGGAGGGGGAAGGACTACAAGCCCCGCTCCAAGAAGGTTTGCAACAAGTGTGGTAAGCCCGGTCACTTTATAGCAAAATGTCCTATTTCTAGTGATAGTGATAGGGGCGACGACAAGAAGGGGAGAAGAAAGGAGAAGAGGAGATACTACAAGAAGAAGGGCGGCGATGCCCATGTTTGCCGGGAATGGGACTCCGACGAGAGCTCCACCGACTCCTCCTCCAACGAGGACACCGCAAACATCGCCGTCACCAAGGGACTTTTCTTCCCCAACGTCGGCCACAAGTGCCTCATGGCAAAGGACGGCAAAAAGAAGAAGGTTAAATCCAAATCCTCCACTAAATATGCAACCTCTAGTGATGAGAATAATTCTAGTAATGATGAGGACAATTTGCTTACCCTTTTGCTGATCTTAACATGCAACAAAAGAAAAAATTAAATGAATTAATTAGTGCTATTCATGAGAAGGATGAACTCTTGGACACCCAAGAGGACTTCCTAATTAAGGAAAACAAGAAGCATGTTAAGGTTAAAAATGCCTATGCTCTAGAGGTAGAAAAATGTGAAAAATTATCTAGTAAGCTAAGCACTTGCCATGATGTCATTGCCAACCTTAGGAATGAGAATGCTAGATTAATTGCTAAGGTTGATTCAAATGTATGTGATGATTCAAATGCCAATCTTAGAAATGATCATGCTATTTCTATTGCTAAGATTGAAAAATTGAATGCTTCTCTTGCTAGCCTTAGGATTGAAAATGAAAAATTGATTGCTAAGGCTAAAGACTTAGATGTTTGCAATGCTTCCATTTCCGATCTTAGAAATGAAAATGGCATTCTACATGCTAAGATTGTTGAACTAAAAACTTGCAAAACCTCTACATCTACCATTGAGCATGTTTCTATTTGCACTAGATGTAGAGATGTTGACATTAATGCTATTCATGATCACATGGCTTTAATTAAACAACAAAATGATCATATAGCAAAATTAGATGCTAAAATTACCGAGCATGAGCTAGATAATGAAAAATTTAAATTTGCTCGTAGTATGCTTTATAGTGGGAGACGCCCTGGCATCAAGGATGGCATTGGCTTCTAGAAGGGAGACAATGTCAAACTTAATGCCCCACCTAAATGATTATCTAACTTTGTTAAGGGCAAGGCTCCCATGCCTCAGGATAATGAGGGTTACATTTTGTATCCTGCCGGTTATCCCGAGCATAAGATTAGGAGAATTCATTCTAGAAAGTCTCATCTGGCCCTAATCATGCTTTTATGTATAAGAGTGAGACATCTAGTTCTATGCAATCAACCCATGCTAAATTGACTAAGAAGAAAACTCCTAGTGCATCAAATGAACCTAGCATTTCATTTAAAACTCTTGATGCATCTTATGTTTTAACTAACAAATCTGGCAAGGTGGTTGCCAAGTATGTTGGGGACAAACACAAGGGATCAAAGACTTGTGTTTGGGTACCCAAAGTTCTTGTATCTAATGTCAAAGGACCCAAAACTGTTAGGGTACCTAAAATCAAGAACTAAACTTGTTTTGTTGGTTTATGCATCTGGGGGAGAAAGTTGGATCATCGATAGCGGGTGCACAAACCATATGACTGGGGAGAAAAGAATGTTCTCCTCCTACGAGAAAAACCAAGATCCCCAACGAACTATCACATTCGGGGATGGAAATCAAGGTTTGGTCAAAGGATTGGGTAAAATTGCTATATCACCTGACCATTCTATTTCCAATGTTTTTCTTATAGATTCTTTAGATTACAACTTGCTTTCTGTTTCCCAATTATGTAAAATGGGTTACAACTGCCTTTTCACGGATACAGGTGTTACTGTCTTCAGAAGAAGTGATGATTCAGTAGCTTTTAAGAGAGTATTAGAGGGTGAGCTATACTTAGTTGATTTCAATAGAGCTGAACTCGATACTTGCTTAATTGCTAAGACTAACATGGGTTGGCTCTAGCATCGCCGACTAGTCCATGTTGGGATGAAGAATCTTCACAAGCTTCTAAAGGGAGAGCACATTTTAGGACTAACAAACGTGCATTTTGAGAAAGACAGGATCTGTAGCGCATGCCAAGCAGGATAGCAAGTTGGTGTTCATCATCCACATAAGAACATCTTGACGACTGACAGGCCACTCGAGCTCCTCCACATGGACCTATTCGGCCCGATCGCTTACATAAGCATCGGCGGGAGTAAGTACTGTCTAGTTATTGTGGATGACTATTCTCGCTTCACTTGGGTATTCTTTTTACAGGAAAAATCTCAAACCCAAGAGACCTTAAAGGGATTCTTGAGACGGGCTCAAAATGAGTTTGGCTTGAGGATCAAGAAAATTAGAAGCGATAATGGGACGGAGTTCAAGAATTCACAAATTGAAGGCTTCCTTGAGGAGGAGGGCATCAAGCATGAGTTCTCTTCTCCCTACACGCCACAACAAAATGGTGTAGTGGAGAGGAAGAATAGAACTCTATTGGACATGGCAAGAACCATGCTTGATGAGTACAAGACTTCGGATCGGTTTTGGGCTGAGGCGGTCAACACCGCTTGCTACGCCATCAACCGGTTGTATCTACATCGAATCCTCAAGAAGACATCTTACGAACTCCTAACCGGTAAAAAGCCAAATGTTTCATATTTTAGAGTCTTTGGTAGCAAATGTTTTATACTTGTTAAAAGACGAAGAAAATCCAAATTTGCTCCTAAGGCTGTAAGAAGGCTTTTTACTAGGATATGATTCATACACAAGGGCATATAGAGTCTTTAACAAGTCCACTGGACTAGTTGAAGTTTCTTGTGACATTGTGTTTGATGAGACTAACAGCTCTCAAGTAGAGCAAGTTGATCTTGATGAATTAGATGATGAAGAGGCTCCGTGCGTCGCGCTAAGGAACATGTCCATTGGGGATGTGTGTCCTAAGGAATCCGAAGAGCCCATTCAAGCACAAGATCAACCATCCTCCTCCATGCAAGCATCTCCACCAACTCAAGATAAGGATGAGGCTCAAGATGATGAAGAAGAAGATCAAGGAGATGAGCCACCTCAAGAAGACGACAATGATCAAGGGGAGATGCAAATGATCAAGACAAGGAGGATGAGCAAGTTCCAAGGCCGCCACACCCAAGAGTCCACCAAGCAATCCAACGAGATCACCCTGTGAACACCATCCTTGGCGACATTCATAAGGGGGTAACCACTAGATCTCGTGTTGCACATTTTTGTGAGCATTACTCTTTTGTTTCCTCTATTGAGCCACACAGGGTAGAGGAAGCACTTCAAAATTTGGATTGGGTGATGGCGATGCAAGAGGAGCTCAACAACTTCACAAGGAATGAGGTATGGCATTTAGTTCCATGTCCTAACCAAAATGTTGTAGGAACCAAGTGGGTCTTCCGCAACAAACAAGATGAGCATGGTGTGGTGACAAGGAACAAGGCATGACTTGTGGCCAAAGGGTATTCACAGTCGAAGGTTTTGATTTCGGTGAAACCTATGCACCCGTAGCTAGGCTTGAGTCAATTCGCATTTTACTTGCCTATGCTACTTACCATGGCTTCAAGCTTTATCAAATCGACGTGAAAAGTGCCTTCCTCAATGGACCAATCAAGGAAGAGGTCTATGTTGAGCAACCTCCCGGCTTTGAAGATAGTGAGTATCCTAACCATGTTTATAGACTCTCTAAGGCGCTTTATGGGCTCAAGCAAGCTCCAAGAGCATGGTATGAATGCCTAAGAGATTTTCTTATTGCTAATGGCTTCAAAGTCGGAAAAGCCGATCCTACACTCTTTACTAAAACAATTGCAAATGATTTGTTTGTATGCCAAATTTATGTTGATGATATCATATTTGGGTCTACTAACGAATCTACTTGTGAAGAGTTTAGTAGGATCATGACACCAAAATTCGAGATGTCTATGATGGGGGAGTTAAAGTATTTCTTAGGATTTCAAGTGAAGCAACTCCAAGAGGGCACCTTCATTAGCCAAACGAAGTACATTCAAGACATTCTAACCAAGTTTGGGATGAAGGACGCCAAGCCCATCAAGACACCCATGGGAACTAATGGGCATCTCGACCTCGACACAGGAGGTAAATCCGTCGATCAAAAGGTATACCGGTCGATGATAGGTTCCTTACTCTATTTATGTGCTTCACGACCGGATATTATGCTTTCCGTATGCATGTGTGCAAGATTCCAAGCCGATCCTAAGGAAGTTCACCTTAGGGCCGTAAAACGAATCTTGAGATATTTAGTTTGTACTCCTAAGTTTGGCCTTTGGTACCCTAGGGGATCCAAATTTGATTTAATTGGTTATTCCCATGCTGATTGGGCAGGATGCAAAATTAATAGAAAGAGCACATCGGGGACCTGCCAGTTCTTGGTAAGATCTCTGGTGTCTTGGGCTTCAAAGAAGCAAAATTCTGTGGCTCTTTCAACCGCCGAAGCCGAGTATATTGCCGCAGGCCATTGTTGCGCGCAATTGCTTTGGATGAGGCAAACCCTTATGGACTATGGTTGCAAATTGACCAAAGTTCCTCTTCTATGTGATAATGAGAGTGCAATCCGCTTGGCGGAAAATCCCGTTGAGCATAGCCGCACTAAACACATAGCCATTCGGTATCATTTTCTAAGGGATCACCAACAAAAGGGGGATATCGAGATTGCATATGTTAGCACCAAAGAACAATTAGCCGATATCTTTACCAAGCCATTGGATGAACAAACTTTTACCAAACTTAGGCATGAGCTAAATATTCTTGATTCTAGGAATTTTGAATGATATTTTGCACACATAGCTCATATATATACCTTTGATCATCTCTTTCATGTGCTATGACTAACGTGTTCTTTCAAGTCCATTTCATGCTAAGTCGTAGATTGAAAGGGACAAGGAGTCTTCGGCGAAGACAAGGCTTCCACTCCACTCCATCGAATCATTCATCCTTCGCCGTCGCTCCACACATCTCTCCAACTTTGGTATAATCTTCACTCATATTTTTATGTATGCCAAAGGGGGAGAAAGTTTGAACAAGGGCTTATATTTCACTCAAGCATCCGTTTTTGGCGATTCATGCCAAAGGGGGAGAGAGTATTAGCCGAAAGCAAAAGGACCCCACCACCACCAATTTCAAAAATATAAATATAGTCTTTCAAATTTGAGTTATGAAAAGAATTTTTCAATTGGTATCTTATTTTTGATATAATTTCATATTGATATACCCTCTTCAAAATTAAAATCTAAAACCCTCTTGAACACTAAGAGGAGGATTTCATTAAGGGGGAGTTTTGTTTAGTCAAAGGAAAAGCATTTGAAACAGGGGGGGGGAATTTCAAATCTTGAAAATGCTTCTCAAACTCTTATTCATTTACCTTTGACTATTTGCAAAAAAAACTTTGAAAAGAATTTGCAAAACAAAATCCGTGGTGCAAATGTGGTCCAAAATGTTAAATATGAAAAGAAAGCTATACATGCGTATCTTATGAGAATATTTATTGGTTCAATTCCAAGTAACCATTGCACTTACAATTATGCAAACTAGTTCAATTCTGCACTTCTATATTTGCTTTGGTTTGTGTTGGCATCAATCACCAAAAAGGGGAAGATTGAAAGGAAAATAGGCTTACACCTTTTCCTAATTGATTTTGGTGGTTGAATTGCCCAACACAAATAATTGGACTAACTAGTTTGCCCTAGATTATAAGTATTACAGGTGCCAAAGGTTCACAATAAACCAATAACAAGTCAAAAGAAAGGGTTCAAACAAAGGGAGAAAAAGGTAACCGAAGGCAGCCCTGGTCTGGCGCACCGGACTGTCCGGTGTGCCACCGGACAGTGTCCGGTGCACCACCAGACAGTGTCCGGTGCACTAGGGAACTCCAACTCCGAACTCGCCAGTCTCGGGAATTCTGGGAGCCACTCCGCTAAAATTCACCGGACTATCCGGTGTGCCAGCGAAGCAACGACTACTTCAGCGCCAACGGTCGTCTGCAACCGCATTAAATGAGCTATAGTGCGCGACAGAGTCAGAGCAGCGCCAGTAGGCGCATCAGACAGTGCACAGTGACTGTCCGGTGCACCACCGGACTGTCCGATGGCCCATAATACAGAAGCTCCAACGGTCGAACCCTAACGGTCGGGTGACGTGGCTGGCACACCGGACAGTGTCTGGTGGCGCACCGGACTGTCCGGTGCGCCCGTTGACAGCAGCCTCCACCAAACGGCTAGTTTGGTGGTTGGGGCTATAAATACCCCAACCATCCCACCATTCATTGCATCCAAGTTTTCGACCTTCCAACACCTTACAAGAGCTATAGCCTTCAATTCTAGACACAACCAAAGAGATCAAATCCTCTCCCAAGTCCGGAATCACTCCAAATCAAATATTGACTAGAGAGTGTGACATTTGTGTTCATTTGAGCTCTTGCGCTTGGATTGCTTCTTTTCTTTCTCATTCTTTCTTGTGATCAACTCAATTGTAACCAAGGCAAGAGACACCAATTGTGTGGTGGTCCTTGCGGGGAATTAGTGTCCCGTGTGATTGAGAAGAGAAGCTCACTCGGTCTAAGTGACCGTTTGAGAGAGGGAAAGGGTTGAAAGAGACCCGGTCTTTGTGACCACCTCAACGGGGAGTAGGTTTGCAAGAACCGAACCTCGGTAAAACAAATCCTTGTGTCTCACTCTTTATTTGCTTGCGATTTGTTTTCCACCCTCTCTCTAGGACTCGTTTATATTTCTAACGCTAACCCAGCTTGTAGTTGTGCTTAAACTTTGTAAATTTCAGATTCGCCCTATTCACCCCCCCTCTAGGCGACTTTCACCAACATTCGCAAAGCTTGTTTTTACCTTTTTTACACATTCTATAGATTTCTCAAAGCATTTTTCTTTTGACGCGCTGAAGTTCTGCAGCTGTTTTTTCCTAGTAATTTTTCCAGTAATCACTGGCATCTCGGTCAGCTTCGGCAATGGCACATTTCAATTTGGCTTCGGCCAGTTGTTTATGGAGGTTTTCAATCTCGTTCCTTTGGATTTTAGATTGGGTCTTGTAGTTAGCTTCATCCCCCTTCACTTTGTCTACCAATGTAAGTAAAATTTTATCTTTTTCCAAAGCTTCATTCCTTAGCTTAATAACCTCTGTTCGAAGGTTGTTGAGAGCAATAGTGCAGCTCTCATCTTCGGCATTCTTTTACGCCCTTAAGGCATTGCTCAGTATTAAACCCTATATGAAAAGAATTAGTATAAGAGCAAAAAAATAATTCAAAGTTCGTAAACTTCCAAATGTACAATTTTTGTACCTTCAGACTGTTATATGCGAGGCTATCTGCAAGATCGTCCTTTGTCATGGCACAAAGGCCAGCTTCGAGCTTCGGGAACCCCATACTTTTGGCCATCTCTCAGCAGACGGATAATTCTTTGTTGTCTGGGAGGCAGTATAAGAAATCATCTTCGTTTGTTCCATTGAACACTAAGGCGCCCTTTGGATACTTCAGTTCTCGGGCATAGTGTTTAGCTTCAAAAATCTCTTCTTCAGTTAATCTTCTTCCCGATGCGTGTCGTACGATATAATCAAGAGCTTCAGAGGATGCTTCGGGAGTACGAGTGGCAGTCTTTTCAGGCAGAATTTGTTCTGCAGCATCTTTTTCCATTTTCTCCTCCCCGGTTCCCAAGAATTTTTCCTTTGCGGGCTCTGAAGGCCCAGCTTCGATTTCGACCTGGCTCTTCGCAGCTTCGGCTTCGGTTGCTCTTGTCTTAGACTACGTCTTTGGAGTTTCGACAGTTTTCCTTGGAGTAGAGCTTGTCTTTATTGTCCCCAGCGCATCTAGTACATTGACCATTCTTTTCCTCTTAGGGGTTGCTGTAAGACCTTTTTGTGCCTTCGGCATAGTTACTTCTACCGGAGGGCTTGTAATTTCTGATATCTTTGTTCTTTTGACCCCCGTAACATTGGCCGTCGACTCAGCTAATTTGGCTGAGGATGTCTTCGGCATCACAGCCAGCTCTTCAATTTTCTGCATAGGCGCAGGTTTTTTGGCTTCAGTAGCCGAAGAGGTCTCACCACCAAATTCGGGCACTACAGCCGGTTCAATATATCGCGGCTGGTGGGTAAGAACCTTTACCTTCTTCCTCTTTGGAGCGGGCTCGCTTGGAGCAGCTAAAGCAGCATCCTTCCCGGAAGTTACACCCTTTCTTTTTTGTCCCTTTGGTGGGTAGTGGTAGTCAGGATACATAAATCCGATGGCATCAAAAACTCAGTTTAGCCTCTTCTTCTTTCGGCTCCCGAAGGCTGCAGATAATGCATTATCCTCTGCTTTAGAGTACGGCCCTAGCAGATCATCACTTGTAGCTTCGATGCATTTCAGCCAGTCATCATCTGGTTTGATAAATTGGTCTCCAAATCTGAAAGTATATTTCAGTCGAACCAAATCACCTTCGTTAGTGTTGCTGATGGTTTCTTTTGGCATCTCCCAGTTGTCTAGCAGTGGCCATATCCTGTAGGCCACGTGCTCTTGGACCAAGTCTCTTGTCCCGATGAAAGAGCAAACTATGCCAGTTGTCTAGTAGTGGCCATATCCTGTAGGCCACGTGCTCTTGGACCAAGTCTCTTGGCGTGCATTCTTCAGCTGCTTCATCAATTTCTACCTTTGGTTTCTGAAGGCCAAAGCGGGACCAGATGGGGCGCATGATGACCTCATTGATATCTTCCCTCGCTTTTAAATCATTCTTCACATAGAACCATTCCTTCGTCCAGTCTCCAGGCCACCTCTTCCGAAAGGTTGGCACTGGGCAGCCCGAGCCTGAACGAGCAATGAAGCTGTAGCAACCAAAATTATTGTGATACTGCTCCTTACCCCAGGGTTTCATCTCATATAAAAGTTCATGTATACTGCAAGAAACTTTTCACACTTGGTTCCAAACCTTGACTCCTCACAGCCCAAACGAAGATTCCCATTCTTATGATGGCTTCGGGAGTAATCTGGTGAAGAAAAATCTGGTATATCTTTAAAACTTCAACCATAAATCTGCTTAGAGGGAATCGAAGCCTAGCCATGAAGAAGCTTCGATAGATTACGACTTCATTCTCTTCAGGAGCAGGAGCAGTTTGGTCCCCGTTGTCAGCCCTCATGATGGATATATCTCGAAAATACCTTCCTCTCATGTTATCAAGATGACTTTGCTTGATAGTTGATTTACCGAAGACTGTGTGACTTGGTCGCCACGGCCGATCTTTGGAGTCTTCGCCCCCACTTTCCACATCATAACTATCGCTGTCATCGGTATCTTCAGATAAGCCTTCTAGAATTTCTTTTGTAATCTTCTCTGTGTTGGTCTTTGCAATTGACTCGATGAATCCAGCGGTTTTTTCCTCAAGAAGCTTCTTGTTGGGGGTATGCTTCGTAGCCGATGATCCTAAAAGAGGAAAACACCTTCGGCAAGATCCTTTCAAGAACAGCGCCTAAGTTATCACCGATAGAGCTTCGGCACAGTGACAAGTCTCAAGACGAAGGGGCGAATCGACTTAAAGATCAAATGACTCAAAGACCCATGATGTTTTGTGTCAGTATTGTAATTGATTATAAAGGGGATAAATGTAATTTCACATAGGCTGTGTCCTGTGCCTATAAATAGATGAACAGTACCCCTATACTGTTCACGCAATCTTGTAATTGTTGACGCATCACACTAGAATTATTGTTTTCCTGTCAAGGAGAAGGTATAAACGTACTCAAATGTCATGTTTTAATATTCAGATCCATATAATGAAATATAAGAATAATGTTATCTGCTTCTAACATATGTTTTACACGTTATGCTTCATTTTACATTGTTTTATAAACCTAATCACGAAGGTATGACCTTCGTGATATTTAATCTGCGACCTTTGTCCGAAGTTCATTAAATCCTTGGGGAGATAATGCTTCAGCGGACGAAGGGCATTAACATTTAACATTTTTATGTTGCCTTTTTCTTAATTCATAGCATTTGAGAACAAGTCCCCAACATTGGCGCCCACCTCCGGTGAACTCACTTCCACTTTCTGAGCTAATGGCTTCGTTCAACAACCAAGCTGGAGCTGCTTCGGCTACAAAGCTGGTGCTCCGGATAACAGACGGATCGTGTTCAGAACCGGCCAACAAGAAGCAGAAGAAGGAGGCATAGAGAATGGTATAGCATGTCGAGGTGCACGGACCCTTCATCAAGTCAAGATGGTCTCACATCCCAATTACCTTCCCCCAAGAGGACCTTCAGCTCAAGGATTATCCTCACAATGATGCTATGGTTATTTCTTGTGTTATCAAAGGTTTTCTAGTCCATAATGTTCTGGTTGATACAGGCAGTGCAGCAGATATTATATTTGCTAAGGCCTTCAGACAAATGCAAGAGCCAGAAGATAAGATTCATGATGCTACACACCCTCTCTGTGGCTTCAGAGGAAGACAGATTGTAGCACTAGGCAAGATCATGATGCCAGTGACCTTCGGATTTGTTAACAACACCAGAACTGAGCAAGTCGTGTTTGATATTGTCGACATGGAGTATCCCTACAATGCAATCATTGGTCGTGGAACACTCAATGCTTTCGATGCAATTCTTCATCCAGCATATCTTTGCATGAAGATACCTTCGGATCAAGGACCTATTGCTATTCATGGGAGTCAGAAAGCTGCCAGAAAGGCTGAAGGGAACTGGACCGATTCAAAGGCAATCCATAGTATAGATGGAGCCGAAGCTTGTGAGCAGTACAAGTACAGAAGGGAGAAGGCTGCTTCGGCCGATCAGCCGAAGCCCATGCTTTTATGTGATGATATTGCAGAGCAGAAGGTGCTGCTGGGATCTCAATTGTCTGAAGAACAGGAGAAAACCCTGATAAGGTTTTTGTTCAACAACAAAGATGTCTTTGCATGGTCAGCTAATGATCTCTGTGGTGTTAACAGAGATGTCATTGAACACTCGCTCAATGTTGATCCATCCTTTAGACCCAGAAAGCAGAGGCTTCGGAAAATGTCTGATGACAAAGCCAAAGGTGCTCGGAATGAAGTGAAAAGACTTCTTAGTGCTGGAGTCATCAGAGAAGTAAAATACCCAGAATGGCTAGCCAACACTGTTATGGTAAAGAAGGCCAATGGTAAATGGAGGATGTGTATTGATTTTTCTGATCTCAACAAGGCTTGTCCGAAGGATGAGTTTCCATTACCAAGGATCGATTCTCTAGTAGACGCAGCAGCTTTGTCAGAGCTTATGAGTCTGCTAGATTGTTATTCAGGCTATCATCAAATTTGGATGAAGAAAGAGGATGAGCCGAAAACCAGCTTCATAACCCCTAGTGGAACATATTGTTATCTTTGGATGCCTGAGGGGCTCAAGAATGCTGGAGGCAGCTTCAGTAGAATGACAGCAAAGATTCTCCATTCTTAGATAGGCAGAAATGTGCTAACCTATGTTGATGATATTATAGTAAAAAGCACGAAGCAAGAAAATCACATCACTCATTTGCAGGAGACATTCGCTAATTTTAGACAAGCTGGTCTGAAGCTGAATCCAGAGAAGTGTGTCTTCGGAGTGAAGAAGAGGAAATTCCTTGGTTGTCTAGTTTCAACAAAAGGAATCGAAGCTAATCCAAATAAAATCGAAGCTATTCTTCGGATGGAGCCGCCAAGCACAAAGAAGGGGGCTCAACGGCTGACAGGATGACTGGCATCTCTGAATCGATTCATATCTAGATCAGCAGAGAGAAATCTACCATTCTTTGAAGTGCTGAAGTCAGCCGAAGTCTTTCAATGGGGATCAGCTCAGCAGAAGGCCTTCGAAGAGCTGAAGCAGTATCTGATAGATCTAACAACCCTAACTCCACCAGCGCCAGGGGCTCCTCTGTTGTTGTATGTGGCAGCTTCGTACTCGGCAGTGAGTGCGGCACTTGTCTAAGAAAAGCTTGAAGGACAAACCAAAAAGCAAGCCCCAATATACTTCATCTCCGAAGTCCTCAGTCTATCAAAGAAGAACTATACAGAATTGGAAAAGGTGTTATATGTTGTCTTAATGGCCTCCAGGAAGCTACGACATTACTTTCAGGCATATCATATATTTGTTCCTACATCACAACCTTTGAAGGATATCATGAGGAACAGAGAAGCTACTAGAAGAATTGGAATGTGGGCTACGGAACTCAACGAGTTCAGCATTGATTATGTGCAAAGATCCTCAATACAGTCCCAAGCATTAGCAGACTTCATCGCTGATTGGACGCCAGGGCCTTAGGGAGAAGAAACAACTAAAGATGCAGAAGCTTGGACAATATTCTACGACGGTTCTTGGGGAACCTTCGGGGCAGGAGCAGTTGCTGTGTTAGTTGCACCTTCCAAAGTTAGAACTTGCTACGCAGTAAAACTTGATTTTAGCTGCACAAATAATATTGCTGAGTACGAAGCTTTTCTTTTGGGGCTTCGGAAGTTAAAGGCAATGGGGATTAGAAGGGCGGTTCTCAAAACCGATTCCCAAGTTATTTCTGGTCATGTTGACAAGAGTTGTAAAGCAAGAGAACTAAAGCTTGAGAAATACTTGGACATGGTCCGAAGCATTGAAGCTTCCTTCAAAGGGTTTTCTGTCAAGAATATTCCTCGAGGAGAAAATGAACATGCTGATTTGCTAGCCAGGTCAGCAGCACAGGGGCTGCCCTTACCTTCTGAAGTATTTTTTGAAACAATAAAAGCACCTTCGGTGGAACTTCTTGAAAGAGCAGTGCTCAATATATCTCCTGTTCATAGTGAATATTGGAGAACTGAGATTATGTCTTTCCTCCAAGGCAATTTCCTTTCAGATGACGAAGTTTATAATAAGAGAATAGAGGCAAGAGCCCCATATGTCATAATAGAAGGGGAGCTATACAAGCATGGAGTCTGTTCTCCATTGCTCAAATGTTTATCCAGAGCTGAAGGTATAGAATTGATGAAGGAAATACACGCAGGCCTGTGTGGATCTCACATTGGATCTAGGCCCTTGCTGGGAAAAGTTTTTCGTCAAGGATTTTATTGGTCGAAGGCAGCTTCGGATGCAGCAGAATTAGTTCAAAAATGCGAAGGCTGTCAGAAATGCGCAAGAGATCAAAAACAACCTTCGTCTATGACTCAGTTAATACAACCAACTTGGCCATTGCAAAGGTGGGGCCTTGATTTGTTAGGCCCGTTACCACCAGCACAAGGAAATTTAAAATATGTTGTGGTGGCAGTAGAATATTTTCTAAGTGGATTGAGGCGAAGCCTTTAGCCACAATAACTTCGGTTACCATTCAGAAATTTTTCTGGCAGAATATTGTTTGTCGCTTCGGAGTGCCGAAGGCCATTACTGTGGATAATGGAACACTGTTTGATGCCGAAACTTTTAAAGAGTTCTGTGGACAAATTGGCATAAAGATCCATTTTGCATCAGTTAAGCATCCAGAGTCAAATGGACTTGTCGAAAGAGCTAACGACATCATAATGATGGGAATAATGAAATCAATCTTCAATCAGCCCAGAGGAAAATGACCAGATGAATTAATTAAAGTGGTGTGGAGCCACAATACAACAGCATCAAGGTCAGTAGGCTTTACACCATTCAAGTTATTATTTGGTGACGAAGCAATAACTCCAGAAGAAGCAAAAGCGGGATCAATAAGAACAGTGGCTTCGGCAGAGGACGAAGCTGATTACTCTGTGGAGAAAGATGCTATAGAAGGAATCAGGCTTCAGGCTGTGGAAAACATCAATAAATATCAAGCCGAAACAATAAAATGGCGTGATAGAAAAGTTCGGCTAAAGAACATTAAGCCAGAACATTTGGTGCTCCGGAGAGTGGCCAACCCAGATACAGTAGGCAAGCTACAGCTGAAATGGGAGGGACCTTTTCTGGTAGTATCTTCGTCAAGACCTGGTTCTTATAGATTGAAGGATATGAACGGCAACGACATTCCTAGATCATGGAATGCGGATGAGCTTCGGAGATATTATGTCTAGCTTGATGTAATTTTTTCTGTTTTTTCTTATGGCACCCTTTTCCTTTCCAAAGGGGGAGAAAGGTTTTTAATGGGGCCATAGCATGTAATTTATCCTTTTCTTATTTCAGCTCTATAAGAGCAATAACCCCCAAAGATGTAAATGTAAAAGCTGAGCACGCACCATCGAGTGCAAAGAAAAAAGAAAAGAAAACAGGGAGAAGCTCAAAAGACGTCCCTAAGGGGATGCAGAGCACGACAAAGCTACAAAAAAGCCGTTCCTAAGGGGGCGCAGCGTAAGTTTTCTGCTCAAAAGTTGTTCCTAAGGGAATGCAGAGCTTACAGCAAAAAATAAACGCTGATTCTGCCGAAGTAAAAGGCGAAGAAGCTCCTAAGGGAGGCTTACAGCGAAAAATAAACGCTGATTCCGTCGAAGTAAAAGGCGAAGAAGCTCCTAAGGGAGGCTTACAGCGAAAAGTCAGCGCTGATACACCGAAAAGTAAACGGTGAAGCCGAAAAATAAATGGCAAAGAGACAGTGTCTATTCCTAAGGGAACAGAGACTATGGTTATGGCTTCGGATATGTGTTTGGACACTCATTTGCACGATACATCGCACCATAGCATTTGCATTCATAAACATTCATTTAGACATACGTAGGATCATTATCATCATAACACAAGTAATCGCTTCGGCTCTAAAGATCATGCTTCGGCAAAAGAGGAAAAAGAAGCAGTTTCTTTTGCTTCGCTGTGTACGAAAAGAAGGGAAGGTGTTTTTTCGCTTTCGGCGCAAAAAAGATAATTTCGTCCACACCAAAGCACTTCATACATTGACGGGAAGGTAAGAATATATTACAAGGTATGGACACAGTTCACAGAATACAATTTGATTACATTTGTAAAAGTTATTACAGAAAGTTTTTAGAATCTCTTCTACAATCATTTATCTAAGCTTCATCAATATTCGTTGAGCTTCAGCTTCAGCATTGTTATCCAGTAAAAGCTTCAGCGTCATCTTTTTATTCTTCAAGCTTTGGTTTCCACTTCATCATCCTACACGAATTAAAGTATTATAAACACAATTCAATTTCGAAGGAAGAGGTAAGCACGAAGGTATGGTTTTGTTACCGGCTTAAGATGACTCCGAGCTTCGTCACCAGCTTTCTCTCGCCCACCCTTTGTCCATACCACCTTTATAAATTTGTTCCCAATGCTTCGGGCAAGGCTAGTGATAGGCTGAAATTGGGTCTGTTGATAATTTTTCCGTGCTCACAGCCAGATTTCTGGAACGCAGCAGCGGTGCCCCGAGAAGCTACCAGGGCATAGAAGTCACCGTGTCCAGCAATAACATCATCGAGGTCATCAATCTCACCTTCGATGTGTTCGAAGGCTCCTGGTAGATCTTCAGCTGAAGGAGTAAACTTTTCACTGCTGGCCCCGACCGAATGAAATACCTTCTTTAGCCGTTGAATACATTGATTGCTGAATTCCAAACATTTTTTTTGAAGGCCTATCAATGATTTTTTCAAATCTAAACCCTTCTGGACTTTGGCCTCAAGTTTTTCATTAAGCTTCAGCCTTTCCTGTTTGAAACTTTCTGACTGGCAGAGAAGCTTCGTATTCAGTTCTGTTATTTTTGCTTCAGCTTCCGCTAATAAGCCTTCAGTTGTCTGGAGTTCGAACTCTTTCTTTTCAAAAGCATCTGATTATTCTTTTATTTTATTCTCCAAGTTTTCAATTATAACCTCGTGCTTTTTATCTTTTAGATCCTGTTGCATCTTCAAAGCTTTGCTTAGTAGCATACTCTGTACACGAACAATCTTCGTTAGGAAACATTTTTGTTATGAAAAATAAAAAGTTAGAGAGAAATTGTTTACCTTGAAATTGGAATAAAACAAACTACCGACGATGTGCTGTCGTCGGTAGCGGCTAATATCGGCTTCGAGCTTCTGGAAACCGATACTCTTTGATAGAGTACCAATAACCTTCGCTCCGGCTTGATCCTGAATGCAGCCTAGCTTCTCATCATCAACACCCCCGAAGAGAATCGCCCCCGGCCGATAGCCGCAAGATATGGCATACTCTTTCAGTTCTTCTTTTTCGGCTTTCGTCAGTTCTTGCCCAATCAAGTTTTGAAAATTGAAAATTTCATCTTCTGATGTTTCTTCAGCAATTTCTTTCTTTTTCTCGGGTTCTGGGGCCGAAGCTTCTTTGGTGGCCCCAGCAGCTTCTTCTGCGGCCAGGTCTACCAGAATTTTATCTATATCAGCAACCATGCTTTCTAAATTAATATCTTCGGCTCCAGTAGCTTCAGCATCTGTGGCCTCCGAAGGTGCAACTTCAGTAGCTGTCGAACTTTTAGCAGCTGGCGCCTTCGGAGCTGAAGCTCCTGGTGGTGTCTTTTCAATGACCTCTGTCACCGTGATGATTCTTTGCTTCTTTGCTTTAACTGCTTCCCTCGATTTCACAGGCTCCTTTTCCTTCTGAAAAAGCTTCGTCAGTTGTGGCCCCAGTGGACTTAGCTTGACAGGCAAAGATTCAGTCATTACCTTTAAAATTTCCTCTACTTTAGTAGTAGAGGGTGTTGCAGGAGTTCCTTCTTCTTCGTCAATTGCTTTTTGCTTCGGAGGCGAAGCTTTTCTCTTCTTCGAAACACCTATTTTCGACTCAGACTCTGGTTTTTTCTTCTTCGATTGTTCTTCATCGTCTTTGTTCAGAACATCAGCTACTCTTTTTCTCTTTTGGCCTTCAGCACCCTTATCTAGCCGCTCGTAGTCAGGATATTCAAAACCCAAGGCATCCATTACGCGGTTTAGCCTTCGCTTCGGATGGGTGCCGAAGGCCACAGTCAACAACTGGTCTTCTTTCTTAGAATAATTTCCAAGTATTTCATTACACATTACTTCGATTGTGTCCAGCCACTCTTGGCAAGGTATCTTGAAAAGTTTCTTGAATTTGAAATGGTAGGGCAACCGAACAAGTTCCCCTTTCTTCTTCTTCCCCTCTAGCTTCGGCATTTCCCACTCCTTCAAAGTCGGGAATACTCTGAAGGCCTGAAATTCCTGCACCAAGTCCCTAGTGCCAATATGATCTGCAATCACTCTAAATTCAGCTAGAGCAATTTGACTTGGACTCCCTGGTAACATGTTGCACGGGGTCGGGTCTCTCCGAAGATCAATTCTAACGAACTTTGGACCAACTTATCTTCATCTTCGTCCACTCTGACGTAGAACCACTCAGATTTTCATTCAGCTGGCCATTTGCTTCGGTAACTGATCACTAGAAATTTTGTAGTCTTGCGGTAAGCAAAGTTCTAGCAGCCAAAATTTTCATGAAGACCATCTCCTCTAGCTTTGGTTTGATAGTGCAGTTCGTGCACTCGGCAAAAACCTTCAGTGAATGGTTCCACCCCTGGCTTCGGAGAGCCCAGATATAAACATTTAGCCTAACGATAGCGTTAGGGGTTAGTTGATGAAGGTAGATCCCAAATTTCTTCAGTACCTCAGTGATCATCTTGTTCAAAGGGAATCTTAAACCAGCTTTAAAAAGGCTTTTGAAAACCACTACTTCATTCTTTTCCGGCTTCGGGATAGTTTCTTTTCCACCAAAACGAATCAACTCCTTCTTCGCTTCACTAAGATAGCCCAACTTCACCATCTTAGGAAAATCAGCTTCGGAGATGGTGGACTTTCCGAAGTCCAGGTGGCTAGGTTTGCTCGGCACTGCACTGCTATAATCATCTTCGGAATCAGTTTCTTCAGCATCAGCTTGTCCTGCTTCGGCGACAGGAATATCCTCTGATGTGACCAGCCCAGACCGCATCATTGCTTTGGAAATTGGAACAGTTCCAGTAGCTTCGGCCTCATCTCCCTCACAGTCAATCCTGGCAGTAGAACGCAATCTCGCCATCTGATTATGAATTTTTTGAAATTTTTGAAGTTGTTGACTTTCTCGATTTCTCCGAAGTTCTTTCTCTTATGACGAAGCAGAATCAAAAGCGGTGCTTCGCTTGAGCACAATGATCAAGCTTTGGCTATGGTTAAATTTTTGACAGCACAACAGTACAATAGCTATAAATACTGTGGTAACTTCACACCTACCCGTCTGTTTATATAGTGCCGCAGGCGGGAAGGTGAATCGTCAAGGTCTTTCGCACCAGAAAAACAACCACCCATACTCACTGGACGGTGGGCCACAGGGTCTGGGAAGGTGAATCGCCAGGGCGCGTGCAACTGCTACAGGATGGGGCCACCTCGCGCGCGGATTACTTTAATCGTTTCTCGTCAACGAGCTCAGGGAAGGTGTTTTTTCGGATCTTCGGCATCCCGAAGCCTAGAAGACTTTTTCACGGATCAAGGTCTTTACGAAAAACGATCTAGCACCACGAAGGGGCTATTGTTGGGGTATGCTTCGTAGCCGAAGATCCTAAAAGAGGAAAACACCATCGGCAAGATCCTTTCAAGAACAGCGCCGAAGTTATCACCGATAGAGCTTCGACACAGTGACAAGTCTCAAGACGAAGGGGGCGAACCGACTTAAAGATCAAATGACTCAAAGACCCATGATGTTTTGTGTTAGTATTGTAATTGATTATAAAGGGGATAAATGTAATTTCACATAGGCTGTGTCCTGTGCCTATAAATATATGAAAAGTACCCCTATACTGTTCACGCAATCTTGTAATTGTTGACGCATCACAATGGAATTATTGTTTTCCGTCAAGGAGAAGGTATAAACGTTCTCAAATGTCATGTTTTAATATTCAGATCCATATAATGAAATATAAGAATAATGTTATCTGCTTCTAACATATGTTATACATGTTATGCTTCATTTTACATTGTTTTATAAACCTAATCAGGAAGGTATGACCTTCGTGTTATTTAATCTGCGACCTTCGTCCGAAGTTCATTAAATCCTTGGGGAGATAATGCTTCAGCGAACGAAGGGCATTAACATTTAACATTTTTATGTTGCCTTGTTCTTAATTCATAGCATTTGAGAACAAGTCCCCAACACTTCTCCTCCTCGCTCAGCTTCGTTTCAGTAACAGCTTTTTTGTCTTGAGACATCTCTTCGAAAATGGTGAAAATGTGCTCTTAAAGCCGAAGCTTAGAAAATCTAAAAACCAAGCAAGCGTTGGTAGGCAAGAGCTAAAAATTCAGCAAGCAGAGCAGATGGCTAAAAAAGCGTACCAAATGAGCTCGAGGTGTGCTCCTATTTATACACCTAGTGCATTGCAGGGTGGAGGGCCCCACTTGTCATTGACTGCGGCTATTCTAGCAAAGGGAAGGTGTTTTTTTGGACCTTCGGCTTTAGGGCCTTCGTCCATATCGCAATTTGAATTTATTATTCTAACAAATTAATATTGCGAGGGGCTACTGTTGGGGGCCTTCGGCTTCCGAAGGTCCTCAAAAACATGATTTAACATTGTTTCTGGAGTATAATATATGAACAGGTACCTTCGGGCTCGGACTAGAACTATAGTGTGAAGAAGCACAAAGAATACGAAGGTTGGCGCAGAGCCGAAGCTATGTGCAGGGGAGCTTCGGCATGATAGCAGAAAAGGAAACTGACTTAAAAAGGAAAAGGCTATTCAGACCTCGATGAGTCACTATAGGGCCAATAGCAAATGTAAAGGACATAAATGTAATTTTACATGGGCTGCGTCCCGTGCCTATAAATAGATGAACAGTGCTCCCGTACTGTTCACGTTGACTTGACATTTGCTTTTGCGTCACGCTTGTACTCCCACCTTCTTTCAAGCCGAAGATACATTTGTAATTTGATATCATTTCTATTTTCCATAGTAATAAAATAGAAATGAAATAGAAGTGAGTTGATAATAATACATGATTGTTTATGATATATTTCATATGATTCCTTCTCCATCATTTTATGTTATGTTGCTGAAGGTATGTCCTTCATAACTTTCGTCCGAAGATCATTATATCCCAAGGGAAATAATGTTTCGAAGGACGAAGGACTTTAACGTTTAATATTTTCTGTGTTGCCTTGTTCTTAATTCATAGCATTTGAGAACAAGTCCCCAACAGACGCCGTCGAGCCTCGCTGCCCATCATGAAGTTCCCTATTGTCAGCCTCTGCACCAGTCCTAGGCCGTCGTAAAACTTAAGTGTTTGTCGCTGATATCCGGTCGTCTCAAACCTTTGTCTTTTTGTCATCGTTCGGTCACCCTGTCTCGATGTCGGTCCCTACGTGATGTCTCTGAATTGTGATCGAGCAGACAAAAGAATTCCCAAGAGAAGATGTCCAAAGATTGGATGGTGGTGTGCGTGATGTTCGTGTGGCACCTGCCAAGCGCTCGACAAATTGTTTGAATCGGAAAATCACTACCGGTCTCGCGGATTCGAGTCAGCTGTTGAAACGGTAAGCCGATGAGTTATTCAGAATAGTTTGATCGTTGAATAAATTAATGTGCTAGTGTGATGCTCACTAGTTGCTCGATAAATTACGCGAGTCACGGAACTCTCGTCGACTTTGCGGTTCTTGCGATTATCGAGCCAAATTTAGTTATGGTGAGTTATTTCACCATTCCAGTTAATCAGTTTAACCGGTGGACTGAGTAGAATCTTAGTAAGCCTGTGTGATGATGAAATATTTTAATCACTTATAAAGATGTGTATATATTTACGATAAAGAGATGTTTGATTATTTGTAGACATGTAAAATATGTGAGGAGTAAAATAAAATTAAAATAGTTCTTTGTGAGCGATGTAGTATAATTTATAAAACGAGGGATAAGTTTAGAATTTAATTAATTAGCTGATAAGTTATGTTTAGGCTAATAGTATTAAATGTGTATAATCTGTTGTTTCGTAATATTTGCGTTAGGTTCGGTTAATCTAGAGAAGCGTAATTATTGCGCTTAGTTGTATGTCAATAACTAGTATTTTCGTATAAAATTGTGCAATGCCTCGCCGCTAGGTGTTTAATTCTCTATCGCGTAACACTATTTAGGTTTGTGATATTCTTGTCTATATGCATTCCTGTGCATAATGCATTTCATTCAGGTATGTTAATTAATCGCGTGATGCGGAAGACGACCCAAGTCTACCCCAAGCGCGGGCTAATCCGCAGGATGATGCTGATGGACAAACTTGAAGGTGGATAATGGAGCGAGTATCGGAATAAAGGCTGATTGTCAAGTGGACATCGTCTAACAACACTAACCTAGTGTTACTCAGGCAAGCCCCGGTGCATTTGCCACCTCCTTGATGTTTTAAAATCTTTATCACCTTGTTTGATGCATTAGGTGATAGGAGTTGTGTGCTAAACTGTTGATGCATTTCCTTCCTTGAAAAATTGATTACCCTTCCTTGACACCCTTTTATAAAAAGGATTTTATGATGCTTAGCCTTGCTTTAGCAAACAAAAATGTTTTGTTTTAAAACAAAAGTGATGCTTCAGTGGGTGGGAATGTTTTTGAAAAGAAAAACTTGTGATGGTGGATCCGTTAAAGGCCTTGATGGGTTCAACATCGGAAAAAGATGTACCTCTGCCAGGTACCAGACTTTGGGTTGAAATAATAAAGCTGAGACCGGGCAGTTGACTTGCACGAGGAGAGAGCCTCGGTGTAGTGTCTCCGTCTGAGTCAATTAAGGAGCTTCTCGATGTAGGCTTAATGATCGAGGACCTTTTAACTGGTCACATGCCTCGTCATGGGTAAGCTTTGCCTTGGGCAGACTAATACCATAATAAGATAACACGCAATGGGAGTGGAGAGATGGCAAGAGTAGCGTGTACCCTCCGTGGCAAGAGGCTAGACGGTGTATCTGTGCTCTCGGTTGGCGTGAACCTGATCTAGTCTTAAGAACCCTGGTGGCGAGCTGACATATTCAAGGGTTAAGTGCTACATATGTCGTGTGATCGGAGATCCCTAGCTGGGTGTTAATCGATTTGGATCGCCGTTACTTCTCGGACATGAAGACTTGGTCACTGACCTACACGTAGCAATCCATTGAACTGATGGGATGATAAAAGATGGCTAGTATAGGCCAAGTGTTTGAACTAGGGTAGAAAGAACTCTAGATGTAGGTAACTTAACCTGACAAGTAAAAATGGATTTTAAGGATCCACTCATAGTAAGCTTTTCTGCAAAACAGAGTCCTTGATTCTCGATAAGCTTTTCCTTGAATCCCTTTAAAACCAGCATACCCTTGAGAGTCTTTTCTTTAGTCGAGTAAGTCTTGCTGAGTAATTCCGTACTCAGGGTGTTATTTCCTATTGTTTTTCAGGTTTTAACTTTGTGCTGCTGTTGATGGTGTTATGTGCCGTTGGGCTCGGCCTTCTTATAAGTCTAAGTACTTCTTCTATACTTCTTATTGAGGATGGTCACTTAAGCTAGCATATATTTCAAACTTACAAATAATTTATAACATTTCAAAGTTTACTCCTTTGAACCACTTTTGTAATCATTCCGATAATTATAATGTAAACTTGTTGTAACTTGTAAAATTTGGTAATAAGATTTCCGCTGCAAAAATGTTGGTGTGTGATTTGTGTTACTTAATCTTGCGATCCTGGTTGTTCGTGATTTATCCGGGTTCCTTGGGGCACTCGGACATATCCTGTTAAGTTATCTGGTGCACATGCATAGCACTCTGAGGTCTTTGAGACAAGGACAGGTGCATGTGGGCCCAATAACTTGGGAGGTTCTGCCACAGCTGGTATCGGAGCAAGATTAAGTATATACGGTCACATACTTATTTTCAAAACAAAAGTTTTGGTTTTAGAAAACCTATTTTCAACTAAATACATTGTTTGGCTTTGAAAAAAGTTTTGAAAAACAATAATGCTAGCAACATCCTCTGTTAAGCCCTAAATTAAGAACTATCAGGTGGCTTATTGAAAAACCATAACCCCCAACCGGGTGGCTATTGCATACATGTGTAATGTTATTTTTGAGGCCATTCAGTTTTGAATGGATCGACGCTCAGGTAAGGCGAGATGTGAGAGCATGACCAAACAACCGTCGGTCTAGGAAAGAGTATGAAAAGCGCTTGATTATATACATGTTACACATATGTATATATGAAGGCTGCGATGTGGAGTATTTACTTTTCTGCGGATTCACTACCCCATGGATGTGAATGGGTATACAGACATGGGAATAATGAGAAGTGTAATGTACTTGTAACAACGCACCTACGCTCAGGTAAGAAGGTGAGTTACCATAATGAGTTGCCCTATGGTTAAAGTGTGGCAATGGCGCCTATGCGTGGCTCGGCGCTTAATAAAGAGCTGGCCTCCATATAGCAATATATGGAGTATAAACTGTGATAAACTGTCATGTGTGACTTGCATCATTGGGAAATTGGGCTGTGATGAATTTTCTGCAGATACACTAACCTCGAAAACGTATGTGTAGCTGACGACTAGCAAAATACCGTGAGAGTCGTAAGTATGCCACCGAGATAGAACGCTATTGCCACATTTGGTTGGCAAAATCAGTGAGGACGTGTAGGACGAGCATGCATCCTGATTGTTGCATCATGTTTGTCACCTATACACCCAATGTGCTTCTATCACCTTTATTCAAAAACTTGGTGATTGTAAATAATGTGGTTTCTTAGAGATACGGGTTTAGATGGCTTCTAGCTTTTCATAATTTGACCATTAGTGCAAAATGTGTTTGCTCTTGAACTAATGTGCCGATAGAATATTGATAACTTGTTTGCCTAAACCCAAAAGTAGGCCCTATTCTTATTTAGTGCACCATGACCCAAATTTGATTTTTCTGTTATCCCTCCATGATCAAACACATGCAAATAAATGCTTAGATAATTTCTTTGCTGGACCTAAAGAGTACTCAAGCTTAAAATAAGAATCTTAAGTCATATTTCCATCTTAGACCATGCCCTTATTCGATTGGCGCAAGCTGATATCCCTAATTCCAGTTTGCCTGTTCTTGATGATCACAATATTGCTTTATCAACCTAGCCTAGGAAAGGCATGTCCAACCATTTTCTTGAATTTGATGCCTTTGGTTTCCCCATACCTATTGAAGGCATACCCACTTAATCCTTGACTTGTAGTTGTTGCGATGGCATAGAAATATGCTTGGGGCTGAAGTAATAGTCTCCCATTGTATTCCTTTTATCAACTTTAGGTTTTTGCCATGTCTTGTTCATTTCATCGGGCCATGATCTATTTGTCTCTCTACTTGTAACTATTCTTATAGGTGGAGTATCTCTTTGTATATTGTCACCGTTGCGCAATTCATTGGTGTCACATGAGATTTCTTATTGGTTATGTCTGATAATGGTGTTATGACTAAAACCAGTGGTGCCATAACGAAACCGAGGGCCTTCTATGTGTGCGCACATGGTTGCGCTACTCGGCACACGTGTTGGTATCACCGTTAGCAGTCATAATCCATTATGAGATTATATCAATATGTTATCTTCCGTAGACCTCTTCCTTGAAACAATTTCTATGTTGTTTGTGAAGTGATCAAGCAACATCTATCATCTCTATTGGATTAAAAGGGCATAACACTTTCATGTGTGGTCTTATTTCTTTTGATCTTGGTAGTGACTACTCATATAAGTTCCCTTTACATCCTTTGTGTAAAGGTGAAGCCTTGGAGCTTTTTAGTGTTGGAAAATAGCTAATTAACTCTGAAATGGAGATTGGTTTTCCCTGCTGCTGAGATGCAAGAGTTTGTTCATTCGCTCTCCTATTTAATCCATGTATTTCTGAACCCAGTCCGTTCATCTCGCATGGAGAAACGGATGAACCACCAGACCAAATGGATTCCTGCCCAAATGCATGAACAACTATTAATAAGTGTGAACTCTCAACCCTTGGCTTACCGATGGTACTGAGAGGATCTGCTCAATGTCAAAAGTAGTTCAACAAGTTGGTGTTACTAAATTGTAACTGCATTGTGAACAAAGTTTGAGTTTAGATATTGTTTTATCGAGTTATCTAAACTCACTTTGGTTCAACCCATCTTAAGGAAGTAATTTCAAGAATCGAGATTAAGTCGACTAGTAACCACCTAATCATCGCTCTAGTCATGCCTTGATCGCCTCACGTGTGCTTTTCCAGCATGTGTGATCAAGTCGAGCCATGGTTAGTGCTTGCTAAAATGGATTGGTTTCAAAGACAACATCTACAGATCCCTCCGCTGGTGATTATCTCGAATCTATACCATCATTCGTGGACTTGAATTCTCGGGTTAGCCATATGTTAACCGCGACAGTATTCGACATCCACACCCGTCCCCTGTGCTATAAATTTCCTGTAACCACTTGTTGGTAAACCTCTTTCTGTGTGTTTTACCTAAGAGGTTGCATCTGATTCTGTTTGGGTAAAGTCGCATATCCACCGCTCGCTCAACAGACTCAGATAGTATAGTGTCATCAGAAAAAGCAAACTGCACACATGGAACCTTATGTGTACCTCTGGCAGACATCATCTCTATTAGTGGACATTTCTAAATTAGCCTAAGGCGATACATGTTATGTCCACTAGAGAAACAACGTCCTGAGACACTCATCTTTGCTTGGAGCTGTTTTATGGTTACCGCTGATATAGACATGGGTTACATGCGTCTCTACTCTTAGAAGTCTTTTGCTATGAATCTCAGGACGAGATTCTTTTAAGGGGGGAGGGTTGTAACACCCCAGGTGTTTATATTCCGCTCGACAGCGAGTACGGATGTAAGCACGTAATCAGTGGATAAAGCGGATGCCAAAATTTTAAACATCTTCGCCTATCGCGATTTTAATATTGCATCTGTTTCATTTGTCGCGAGTTCGACATTGTTTTTATTTTCATCTATACGGGCTCTTCTTAAATTTTCGTGATGTTCGGAACATAGCTGTTTCGAAGATCGGTGCATCCGGTGAGTATTTAAAATTCATCGCTCGCATGAATACGAAATCGGAAGCCTGACTCACTTGGACAATTTTATCCCGGGCAGATTAATTTGAACTCGACGACTAAAATGTTCGGGGCAAAATAGTCTGAATCACGCATTGATGAGGACATCACCTGCAACATGAGTACGACTACACCAACAACACCTCCACATCAAGCGCCACTTCCTTCATTAGCTGGGCCAATCACTCGTGCCCGTGCTAGAGATCTTAACTTCGTCATGCTACTGAAGAATGAGGGCCTAGAAGAATAGACGACCAGTCCAACTGCGGCACAGAGTGGACGAACTAGGGTTGCCCGCCCCTAGGGTTGCATTTTCCCCCTTTGGCCGCCACTAGGGGTTGCCCCCCTCTCTCTATTTATCCTGGAGCTGCACCTCCTTTGTTCTGGGAGTTTTGTTTTACGTTAGCTTTAGCTACTCTCGAACACGCGCAAATCAGCGCTGTCTTCGTGTATTCAGAACTCCACCCTCGAGTAATAAATTAGATTGCTCGCATCTTTTTCTTGTGCACAGGAAACGATCTTCTTGATCAGGCCGATCTCGCACAAGCAAGGTCGGTAACCACAGGGAGTTGGTTCAGCGATTGCATTGGCGCCTCAGGCTTGCTCGTCGTAGTCGGAACACGAGGGTCATCTTCCATTAAATGGGAATTATCTCCACTCACCGAAAGATCGGGCACATTAGCTATATCAAGTGGTATCAGATTTCCAGGTTGATCGGTGAGTTTATCGAGTGTTTTTTTCTCCTACAGTCCACAAAACCACATAAAAATTTAGGTTAGACCTTATCCCAGCACCCTGTTGAGCCTCGCACTTTCTTTCAATAATCTGCATTGTTGAATTTGTGTGCTTTCGCGTCATTTGTTGCTAGTTGCATTGTGTTTTTTTCACCATCCTTCTTTCTTCCACCATTCAAACCCTAGCGCGCCACCACCATCTCCCGTTTGATCACGCCACAAATCGAGTCAACGCCGCTTCCTTGTTTTTCTCCTTCGATTACATAAAAAAAACAGAAACAAAAAAAAAGAGAAACGAAAAAAAAGAAAAAGAAAGAGAAAGGATAGAACCAGAGAACAAAAAAAGGGAAAGGAAACAAAGCGGTTGTCTCATCTCGATCGTTTTTGTTCGAAAATTCCCGTCGATTCGGACGTCCGGTAGTAAAACGGCCATAACTTTTAGCTTGGAACTCCGATTTCAGTGCTATTTTTTTCCGGAAAGCTCTCAAAAAGTTCTATACAGGTCACCCAGTGTAGCGCCCGGTGATCGCTCCAAAAAAATCAAAAAAAATTGTTAAGGCAGTGTACCGGCGCCGTGAAGTTTTCTACATACTCTTGCTAGCCTTCATCGGTAATTCTGCGTTGCCGCAGTTTTTTTCCCATCTGTCCTTTGCACTTGTGGCCAGCAATATAGTTTCGTGTTTCGCACTATAATTCATCTTTGCATTATTGTTTGATCGTGCTAATCCTTGACTTGAGTGCAGCCTACCCAGAACTCCACATATTTCTACGACGAGCAGGTTTTCTCCAGGCAATCGCTCATCCAATCTTTCACCGGTTCCACCTATTGGTTGCAGTTCACCCCTATGGCTTGGTAAGAACGGATAATAACTTGATAACAGCATTCCATTGAGCAAGTTGTCACCACCATTCCCCTGTTGTCGTCGGTTTTTCTCCTTTTGGTGTTTTGGTGTTTGCGCTAACTATGGCAGGAGCACACAACACAGTGGATGTCCAGTTGCAGGAAGTAAGGGGACAAGTTGATGGACTTGCTGCTGACATTAGGACGATGCATGAACGGCTTGATTCAATGGTCACTTCGACGACCGCGCGTTTCAACCAGCTTGACCTTGCTCAAACGGCGACTCGCACCACACTCGACACCATCCTGGCATGCCTTGATGCGTTGACCACAAAGATGGAGCAGGACTACGGCGGTGACACTGAGCAGAACGATGGAGATCGCCGTGGTCGTGCATGCCGTGTGGTTCATCATTCCCCTAATGACTCATTTGCTAAGATTAAATTTAAAATTCCATCTTTTAATGGTAAATATGATCCTGCTGCATATCTTGACTGGGAATTGGAGGTAGAACAGAAATTTTCATGCCATGATATTCCTGCTAATAGCCAAGTGAAGGCTGCCATTAGTGAATTTACTGATTTCGCTTTAATTTGGTGGCGTGAGTATAAACAAAAACTTCCCAATAACAGTGTCACTACTTGGACCCAATTAAAAACTGCCATGCGCCACAGATTTGTTCCTTCCTATTATGCCCGTGATTTGCTTAACAAAATGCAGCGTTTTCAACAAGGTTCACAATCTGTTGAGGAATATTACCAGGAGTTACAAAAGGGTATGCTTCGTTGTGGTTTGGTTGAGTCGGATGACGCTGCTATGGCGCATTTTCGTGGTGGTTTGAACAGGGAAATTTAGGATATACTTGATTATAAGGATTATTTTGATATAACCATATTATTTGAATATACTTGCAAAGCTGAACGTGAAGTGCAGGGACGACGATCAAAGACATATACTAACTCTTTTGCAGGCTGGGGTTCGACACATAGCTCAACTCCTTCTAGCCCTGCACCTTCTACGCCTAGCACTACACCGCGCACAGGGACGGCCAAGCCAACGGCGCCCCCTGCCAAAGGCGCCGTTTCTTCCACAGGACGTACACAGGATATTCAATGCCATCGTTGCAGAGGGTTTGGGCACATAATTCGGGACTGCCCAAACAAGCGTACCTTGCTTATATGTGACAATGGTGAGTACTCTTCAGCCAGTGATTCCGAGGAAACTAGTCATGCTATGATTGCCACTAACCATGTAGAAAATGAGGAAGTCCACGTTGATCCCATCGACGCTGATAGGCATGAGAGTCTTGTTATGCAGCGTGTTCTCAGCACACAAGTTGCCCAGGCCGAAAAAATCAGCGACACACTCTATTCCATAACAAGGGCGTTGTGCACGAACGGTCGATTCACATCATCATCGATAGTGGCAGCTGCAACAAATTGGCAAGTACAGCTTTGGTAGAGAAATTATCCTTGCCCACTCGCGCACACCCACATCCATATCACATTCAATGGATTAATGATGGTGGTAAAATAAAGGTAACACGTTCGGTACGTGTTCCCTTTTTGCTGGGTTCTTATTCTGATTATGCTTATTACGATGTTATTCCTATGGAAGCATGCTCTTTATTATTGGGTCGACCTTGGCAATATGATACTGATAGTTTACATCATGGTCGTTTAAATCATTATTCTTTCATGTTTAAACGCCAGAATTATACATCCAATGACACCTGACCAAATTTTGAAAGATGATCTTACTAGGGCTACTAAAACTGCATAACAAGTCAAATCAACATCAGCCGCACCTATTAAATCTGAAATCAAGTTGCTCTCTCCTGTTTTACTTGCTACACGTGCTGATTTTGATGATCTCCGTGAAGCTCATATGCCCTGTTATGCACTTGTATGCTCGCGCATGCTTGTTTCGCTTGATGATGCACCGTCTTTGGATATACCCCCTGCTGTTGTTAACCTTTTGCAGGAGTATGCTGATGTTTTTCCTACGGACTTACCATCGGGTCTTCCTCTGCTCCGTGGCATTGAGCATCGGATCGATCTCATCCACGACGCTTCTCTTCCGAACCGCGCCCCATACCGTACAAATCTAGATGAGACGAAGGAGATCCAGCGCCAGGTGCAGACACTGCTTGATAAAGGTTACATTCGTGAGTCTATTAGCCCTTGCTCAGTTCCTATTTTACTCGTTCCAAAGAGAGATGGGTCATGGCGTATGTGCGTAGATTGTCGTGCTATTAATAACATTACAGTTCGTTATCGATATCCTATTCCACGCCTTGAAGATATGTTAGATGAGCTTAGTGGTGTTGTTATTTTCTCTAAGGTTGATTTGCGTAGCGGTTACCATCAGATTAGAATGAAACTCAGTGAATGGAAAATAGCTTTTAAAACGAAATTTGGTTTATATGAATGGTTGGTTATGCCATTTGGATTGACTAATGCTCCCAGCACCTTTATGTGTTTAATGAACGAAGTTCTACGGTGTGGCGGAACCTTCCAAATCATTAGGCCCACCTACAGTTGTCCTTGTCCAACGGACCTCAGACAACCCTGCAGGTGCCCCTAATCACTTGACAAGTTCGGTATCTGAATTCCTTACCTTTCCCAAGAGCGTTTCACCCGTCACGCAGACATTACATTACATCGGAGATACGGAAATGCGGAAGCAGTTACAAAAACTTACTTTATTGAAAAGTAAGACAGAGTTATATAGTTATAGACCAGACTAAAATATATGAGTGTTGAGTATTATTATTACAAAACATGGGAGGCAAAAACCCCTCCCAAATAAGTAGTAAAAAGTTTTTAACGGAGGACCTTTCCTCCCGTAGCTTTAGTCTTGGTGCTCGTCTTAGGGTACCACCTTTGAACAGAAGCAACAAAAGTTTGTCGCTTCTTCACCTAAAACAACATGGGACAAAGCCCTGAGTACGAAGTGTACTTTCGCAAGACTTACCCGAAAAATTAGAAGACTCTCAAGGATATGCTGGCTTTAAGGGAGTCAAGGTAAGGCTTATCAATGATCAATGATTCTGTTTGCAGAAATGCTTACTAAAAGTGGATCCTTAAAAATCCTGTTTTATTTATCAAGTTAAGTAAAATTACCTGCAACTAGAGTTCTTTCTACCCTAGTTCAATCACTTGACCTGCACTAGCCAATTTCCTAACAACCCTTCATCTTTACTGAATTTCTACGTATAGGTCAGTGACCAAGTCTTCATATCCGCGAAGTTACGGCGATCCGAATCGAATATACTCAGTTGAGGATCTCCAATCACACGACATATGTAGCACTTAACCCTTGCATATGTCAACTCGCCACCGGGGTTCTTAAGACCAGATCAGGTTCATGCCAACCAATAGTACAGATACACCACCGTCCAGCCTCTTGCCACGGAGGGTACACGCTACTCTCGCCATGTCTCCACTCCCATTGCATGTTATCTTATTCTGGTATTAGTCTGCCCAAGGCAAAGCTTACCCATGACGAGGCATGTGACCAGTTAAAGGGTCCTCGGTCATCAAGCCTACATCGGCACGGTCCTTAATGGACTCAGACGGAGACACTACACCGAGACTCTCTTCTCGTGCAAGTCACCCGCCCGGTCTCCGCTTTATCTTTTCAAACCCAAAGTTTGGTACCTAACAGAGGTACATCTTTTCTGATGTTGAACCCATCATGGCCATAATGGATCCACCATCAAGTTTTATTTTCGAAAACATCCCTCCCACTTTGCAGCATCATGTTTTTTGAAAACAAAACAATTTGTTTTTCTTAAGCAAGGCTAAGCATAAGAAAAACCTTTTATAAAACACGGATTTTGGGAGAAGTAATCCAATCCAAGGAAGGAAATGCAGGAATTGGTTTAGCACACAACTCCTATTACCTAATGCATCAAGCAAGTGACAAAACTTTTAAAAGGAACAAGGAGGTGGCAAATGCACTGGGGCTTGCCTTGTGTTACTGGTGAATCAGGCTCTGTTCCGCAGATATCAAAATGGAAATAGTTGCTTGCCTGATGTTCCTCAGGTGGCGGTGGTGATGAAGTCCTGGTCTCTTCAACCTCTACTTCATCTTCGTTTTCTAAATATAGCCAAGTATAATAATGAATGCTCATGTAGTGCTCATGAAGATGTAAAGACAATAAAAGTTTATTATCTAAGGTCTTGAATACAACTTTCCTTCACGGATCTCCGAGAACTTAGGGTTTCCGGAGTCAATAGTGAAGTTCATAGGGCAGGGGCTATGGTTTTGGGTTCTAAGTAACAAACATGGTCCAAATTATACCAAACACTACCCAAGGCTTCTAAATATTATTTAATGTTTACCCTAAAAATTTAGTGAATTTTGGATTTATTATTTATTCTCTAAAAATCCAGAAGCATGGTCTTAGGTTGTTTTAAATACTCTATAATTTTTCTTTTGGACTAAAAATCATGAAACTATTTTTATTAAATTCCATAGGAAATTAGAAGCCCAGAAAAATTGGTTTGGTATTTTTATCATTTTTCTACAATTTTCTAGAATTTCTTTAGCTCTGGCAGAAAAAAGAAAAAGGAAAACTATGAACAGTATTGGATCGAAAGCGGCCCAAGTCAGCCCACTACAGGCAAAAGCGTGCCCGCGTAGACTTTGCAAATAGGCCCCAGATGTTATGAATAACTGAAGGCGGGTTCGCAGCACTATTTCTAGAGTCCTGACACCTTACAGAAACCCCCCTGAACTTCTAATTATTCACAGCGCCAAATCCCCGACGTCGCACGGCGGAGACCTGAGCACCGGTGAGTCTAGACTAGCCGGATCACGCAAAGACTGGCGCTATCCGTCGACTGGCACCTAATTCAAGCCTTAACTGAAGTTTCCCCTAAACTAATTTCACTAATGGCGCACTGAAACGCCCTGACCACGGTGACCGTATGGACAACGGCCAACAGAACGCGTTCCCGGCGATCTATGGGATCCTAGCTCAATTGAACTAGTCGGGCAGTATCCAGGGAACCTATGGAAGCTAAAACAAGGAAGCAGGGGGTATGAGCATACCTGGAACAGGCTAGCCACGGCGAGGTGCTTCTACGGTGGCGGAAACAGAGATTGGGGGCAATGAGAAATTCAAGGTCTCTAGTGAACGATTGGAGACGAGGGTGAGTTCTCTAGCTTAGGGATAATCTAACGGAGCTCACTAAGGCATCAATTTATAGAGATCGACCATGAGTACGACGAATTTGAGCAGCGGATGGCTATCGGTAAGAAACGAGAGGAGTCACAGGAGGCCGCTCAACGTGGCATTTACTGCGTTAAGTCTCTGGTGACAACGAGGCTGGCTTTAGTGATCTACAGCAGGGTGGTAGCATGGCTAGTAGCGTGGCGGACACCGATGAATGACGATCATCGCAGCGACGGTCGTGCGGCCACATTGTGGCGCAAGTGGGTACGGTGACAGGTCGGCCATAGTACCCTGACCATATCCACGGCGAGATCTTTTCGCCGACGAACTCAATCCACATCCTGCACGCACGAATCACAGCGAGCAGCACTAATCCCGGCGAAGGGGTCACCAGCGGCCAGCACACTAAATCCATGGATCTTTTGGCTACTGTACCATCGCGAAGTGCATTCAGTCCGTCTGATAGAGCAGATTCAAGGCAACTCTTCTCCAATTTTTATGTGACAACCACATAATTCATCTGCATCAAAGTTATAGCTCTATAATCTATGTTCAATTTTGCTATAGCAACAACCATCAATCAAGCAACAGATCTAGCTCAAACTGGCTCACAAACCTAGTTCTAGGCCACTGTCAGTCTGATTTCAGACTTAAGACAGCCTGATAGGTCAACTTGGAGTCCAATTTTCTCAAAACTTTCCATAGTACCAAGACTTGCTCTCTATAGCAAAATTGTTCCCCCCTTTGTAGCTCTACAAACTTGATGTGGTGACCTAGGGCAAGAACTTTATAACTTGGAAGATATAGAGCTCCAAAGTTGAACCAATCCCACTAAAATTCAGACTTAGCCCATAGAGTTCTAATAGGACTTTTTGCAATTAAGTCCAAATCTCAAGGTTTTACTTGCAAGTCCACATAATTGTGAACCATATGACTTAAGGTGCTTTAACTTCATGGTTTTTGCACTTTAGCCCAAAAGTGCACTAATTTTGCACATAGCCCCCTAGGGTTTTAGTCCAGGGTTTCTCAGGGTCCATTTAGGGTTTTTGGTGCTTCTAGGGTTTGGATGCTATCAAATCTTATTAGAGTGGATACCTCATGACCATTTCTAATAAGTTTTGAAGTTTTCTTCTATTTAGGCTTTGTTTGCTCTTACAAGCCTAGTTTAGGGTTAGGTACCCTACCCTAGGGTTTTACTTATCACATGTCACATCAATACACTTTGTTTGAATTTTTGCCTAGTGAATGCATTCTAGGTGTAACAATCACATGAGATGTCAATGCTTATGATGTTATGCTCAAGTTTTAGTGATAGTAACACTAGGGGTGTTATATCCTTCCCCCCATAAAAGAATCTCATCCCGAGATTAAAAGTCCTAGGGCAAATAATGGAAAAGGAAACACGACACATCTTTATTTCCTTATTTTTGGTACAAGGCAGGGGTGGTCTAGGGCTTATTCTATTATTACATCAATTATACATACTTTACAAATTACAGGAGGCTAAAAAGACTGGGAAATTCTTTTCTAAAAATTCCTGAGTTTCCCATGTAGCCTCATCTTCTGAATGCTGGTTCCACTGTATCTTGTAAAACATGAGAGTTTTCCTTCGGGTAATTCTGTCCTTTTGATCCAAGACTCGAACAAGATGCTCGGAATATGTCAAGTCTGGTTCTAAGGCAACATCAGTTACTTCAATGGTTCGATCGGGAACCCAAAGACACTTCTTCAATTGAGACACGTGGAACACATTATGTACTGCAGACAAGGTTTAGGGTAACTGGAGTCGGTATGCCACTGCTCCATATTGTTCAAGAACAGGAAAAGGACCAATATACCGGGGTGCAAGCTTCCCTTTAACCCCAAAACGTGATACACCCTTCATCGATGAAACTTTCAGGTAGACATAATCTCTAACTAGAAAGTACAAGGGTTGTCGTCGCTTGTCTGCATAACTCTTCTGACGAGCTTGAGCTTCTTTCAAATTATGAGTTATTCGTTGAACTTTTTCTTCGGTCTCCTTTACCATATCAGGCCTGAAGAAACTTCTTTCACCAGGTTCAGACCAGTTTAACAGAGTACGACATCGTCGTCCATATAAAGCTTCGAAGGGTGCCATCTTAATGCTTTCTTGATAGCTATTATTATATGAGAACTTCGCTAATGGTAAACAATCATCCTATTTCTGTGGGAATTCTAGAACACATGCTCGCAACATATCTTCAAGTATCTGATTTACCCTCTCAGTCTGCCCACTGGTTTGAGGATGATAAGCCGAACTATGGAGCAATTTAGTACCCAAGGATTTGTGAAGTTCTTCCCAGAATTTGTATACAAATTGAGGTCCATGATCTGACACTATAGTTTTTGGGACACCATGCAAACTGAGAATGCGAGCAATGTACAGTTCCGCATATGTGAGGACCGGTTAATATGTTTTGACTGGCAGAAAATGAGCAATTTTCGTAAGCCGATCAACAATAACCCAGATGGAATCATACCCTTTTGCGGTCCTGGGCAATCCCACAATAAAGTCAATGCTTATATCTTCCCATTTCCATGTGGGTATAGGTAAAGATTGCAATGGACCAGCAGCTTTCATGTTTATGGCCTTGACACGTCTGCAAGTGTCACATCTTGCCACATAGCGTGCAATCTCGATCTTCATCTTGGTCTACCAATAATGTTGTTTTAAATCATGATACATCTTAGTGCTTCCGGGATGAATAGAATAGCGACTAAGATGTGCTTCATCCAAAATTTGCTAGCGGATCTCATCATTTTTAGGCACAACTATGCGGTTGTTAAACCATACAACACCTTGATCGTCTTTTCTGAAACATTTGGCTCTTCCGGCCTTTATCTTCTCATGGATGTGTTTCATACCCTCATCATTCTTTTGAGCATCAATTATACTTTGTAGAAGGACCGACTCAAGCTTTAGTTGATTTAAGGCTCCATGTTGGATTATTCCCAAGTTCAACTTCTCCATTTCTCGGCATAAGGTAATGTCAGAAGTCTTCATTGTCAAACAATGGCAGGAGGCCTTGCGACTTAATGCATCTGCCACTACATTAGCCTTGCCTGGGTGATAGTGAATCTCTAATTCATAATCCTTGATCAGCTCAAGCCACCTCCTTTGTCTCATATTAAGGTCTGACTAGGTAAAGATGTACTTCAAACTTTTATGGTCTGTATAAATGTGACAGACATTCCCCAGCAGATAATGGCGCCATATTTTTAGGGAATGAACCACCGCAGCTAACTCCAGGTCATGAGTTGGATAATGTTCCTCATGTCGGCACAACTGCCTTGAAGTATAGGCTATTACTCGGCCTTGTTGCATTAAAACACAACCGAGACCACTGCCTGATGCGTCACAATACACATCAAAGGGCTTTTCAATATCTGGTTGAGCCAATACCAGAGCAGTGGTTAATAATACTTTCATCTGCTCAAAGGCTTCATTACATTTTGAAGGCCAATTGAATTTGGTATCATTCTTCAATAAACTGTGATTGGTTTCACAAGCTTGGAAAAATCTGGAATGAATCGGCGGTAATAACCAGCCAATCCAAGGAAACTTCGGACTTGAGGTACAGTGGTTGGGGGTTTCCACTCCAAAATATCCTTGACTTTGTTGGGATCCACCGCAATACCCTTGGCAGACAATACATGTCCCAGAAATTGGATTTCCTCTAGCCAGAACGCGCCCTTACTGAACTTAGCATATAATTGATGTTCTCTCAAGCGCGTTAACACGATCCGTAAATGCCGAGAATGCTCCTCTTCATTCTTGGAATATATGAAGATATCATCAATGAATACCACCACAAATTTATCCAACTCGGGCATGAATACCGAGTTCATAAGATAGGTGAAGTGGGCAGGAGCATTTGTTAGTCCAAAAGACATAACCAGATATTCAAACATGCCATACCGCGTAGTGAATGCGGTCTTGGGTATATCTTTGGGTCGAATACGGATCTGATGATAGCCCGATCTAAGGTCAATCTTAGAGAAGACCCTCACTCCAGTTAGTTGATCAAATAGAATATCAATTCGTGGAAGACGGTACTTATTTTTTATGGTAACCTCATTAAGGCGTCTATAATCCACGCACATCCGAAGTTTTTGATCCTTCTTCTTGACAAAGATGGCTAGACATCCCCATGGTGATGAGCTTGGCCAGATGAATCCTTTCTCTAGTAGATCTTGTAATTGGGTCTTGAGTTCTGCCAATTCATTCGGAGGCATTCGGTACGACCTTCTAGAAATAGAAGCCGTACCGGGCTTCAACTCAATCACAAATTCTACATCTCTTTCTGGAGGCAATCCAGGAAAATCTTCTAGAAAGACGTCAGGAAACTCACATACTACTGGAATATCTTGGATCTCCGGTATGATAGCTTCATATACTTTGCCAATTGGTTTAGCTGGAATAGCTACAGGGATGGACAGAAGAACCTCTTCTTGGCCATAACTCAACTTGACGGTTCTTAGATCAGTGTTGAGGATTGCTTTATGTTGGGCCAACCAATTCATGCCCAGAATTACATCTATATCTTGGCCTTTCAGAACAATCATATTAGTAGGAAAGTCCCGTTCAGCCTAAGTTACGGGCACTTGGAAAGCCACTTCTTTAGTGAATATTTGTCCCCCAGGCGAATAAATTTTAAACCCTTCCATTGATTCATGGTATGGAATGCAATGTTGCTCCACAAACTTCTTGCTTATGAATGTATGTGAAGCGCTAGAATCAAAAAGAATAATTGCGGGGTGATTGGCCACGATAAACGTACCCATCATAACCAGTTCGCCTTTCGGTTTTGTGGCCACTTGTGTATAATAAATCCACCCGGTTTTCATCATGTTTTTGCCCGCGATATTGTTTGCCGCATTTCCCTTTCCTTGAGTGGAATTCCCAGAACTCTGCTGATTACTTGATCCATTCTGCTTCGGGTATGGACAGTCCTTGATAAAATGTCCGGAATTGCCACAGTTAAAGCAGCCCGTTGAAGAGCTTGGGAGGGCAGGGAAACGAGTACCAGGGGCACTCGGCTGATTTGTTGTGGTGGGGGCAGTGGTGGGGCGAATGAAGACCGGTTGTTTGAAAGGGTAGGAGGGTGGATGTGGCGAAGAACGATTCTGATTAAAAGGTCGGATTACCAACCTTTGTCTTTTCTCAGACCCCTGACTAGGCCTGTCGCCTCCATAACCCTTTGATTTTCCTGATCCTACATATTTGGCCTCGACTGCCAGTGCTGTGCTGACAGCCCTTCCGTAAGAAAGATCAATGCAGGTGGCCATCTTTCGTTGCATTCGATCATTAAGTCCTCTCATGAAGCAATTTTTCTTCTTTAAATCAGTGTTGACTTGATCGATAGCATATTGGGACAAGTGGTTGAATTTGTTGAGATACTAAGTGACAGTATCCCCACCTTGTTTAAGCTTCATAAACTCCTGCTTCATATAGAGCACTCCTTCAGGTATATAGTGCTCCCGGAAAGCCAGCTTGAATTTGTCCCAAGTAATTTGATGACCAGTCAGTTGAACGGCTACATAATTTCCCCACCAAGTACTGGCAGGGCCTCGCAACTGTTGTGCCGCGAATAAAGGCTTTTGAGTCTCCGTACATCGGAGAAGCCATCCTGTGCGTGAGTCTTGGTCGGCATCTGAGGCAAAGAACATTTGGAAAAATATAATATGCCAAAGCAAACCATCCATTTTACATTACTTAAAAGGGTAATGTTACAGACTCAAATTTACAATTGCATTACAGTACCTATTATACCTTACCACTACTTCTACACTATATTACTCTTGCTTCTTGTCACTTTTGGTAGCTTCACTATCGGGCGTAGGAGACCATTCTTCAACCAACTTCATAGAGGGAGGGGGCCTAAAAAGGTCCAGTTCACCACCAAGTGCTTCTCCCGCTACTCCAGAAGGTTCGGCTTCCATCCTGACAGGATCCGCAGGGACGTTAGGGTGCAGTTGTGAATACAATACATGAACTTCTTCATGCAGTGTATTACAATAAACCTGCAAGTTATCCACGGCTGAGCTAAGCTCCTCCATGCAGGCTCGAGCTCTAGCTTCCTTTGCCCAAGCAAGTGAACGAGAGTTCACAGCCCAATCGAGCGCTAGATCTCGTTCCGCAAGTTGGTCTTGCAGGTGGCGGATGTCTGTTCTTAATTCGTTTATTCTTTCACCATCTGCGACCCATATGTCGTTCCAACGATGGAGCTATGATCGAAGCTGTTCTATTTGGGCTTCCAGATCCCCGATTGGATCGTTGCTGCCACTGCTACTATCTTCATGCCTTGGGGCTAGTTGATGGTGAGGTACGCCGATTGGCCTAGTAGACTTGTGCGCGGTTTTCCTTGTGCGCGGCGGCATTTCTTAAGGGGGAAAATCTTATTAAAATAGTTTTTAGTATGATCCATGTATAATTATAGAATCAACCTTGGTTGATTCACACCTTCTATACATCACACTCTACTACCTGGTCTTTAAAATAAGTAGAAGATAATTGGATAAGAAGAAAAGAAATTTTCTAGATAAGCCTTTGAAAATTCTTTTTGAAAATGCCTGAGAACATCTACAGAGATGGGCTTCGCTCCGATACCAGCTGTGACGGAACCTTCCAAATCATTAGGCCCACCTACAGTTGTCCTTGTCCAACGGACCTCATACAACCCTGCAGGTGCCCCTAATCACTTGACAAGTTCGGTATTTGAATTCCTTACCTTTCCCAAGAGCGTTTCACCCGTCACACAGACATTACAATACATCGGAGATACGGAAATGCGGAAGCAGTTAGAATAACTTACTTTATTGAAAAGTAAGACCTATATAGTTACAGACCAGACTAAAATATATGAGTGCTGAGTATTATTATAACAAAACATGGGAGGAAAAAACCCCTCCCAAATAGGTAGTAAAAAGTTTTTAACGGAGGACCTTTCCTCCCGCAGCTTTAGTCTTGGTGCTCTTCTTTGGGTACCACCTTTGAACAGAAGCAACAAAAGTTTGTCGCTTCTTCACATAAAACAACATGGGACAAAGCCCTGAGTACGAAGTGTACTTTCGCAAGACTTACCTGACAAAGTAAAAGACTCTCAAGGATATGCTAGCTTTAAAGGAGTCAATGTAAGTCTTATCAATAATCAATGATTATGTTTGTAGAAATGCTTAATAAAAGTGGATCCTTAAAAATCCAGTTTTATTTATCAAGTTAAGTAAAATTACCTGCAACTAGAGTTCTTTCTACCCTAGTTCAATCACTTGACCTGCACTAGCCAATTTCTTAACAACCCTTCATCTTTACTAGATTTCTACGTATAGGTCAGTGACCAAGTCTTTATATCCGCGAAGTTACGGTGATCCGAATCTATTATACTCAGCTGAGGATCTCCAATCACACGACATATGTAGCACTTAACCCTTGCATATGTCAACTCGCCACCTGGGTTCTTAAGACTAGATCAGGTTCACGCCAACCGAGAGTACAGATACACCACCGTCCAGCCTCTTGCCACGGTGGGTACACGCTACTCTCACCATCTCTCCACTCCCATTGCGTGTTATCTTATTCTGGTATTAGTCTGCCCGAGGCAAAGCTTACCCATGACAAGGCATGTGACCAATTAAAGGGTCCTCGGTCATCAAGCCTACATCGGCACGGTCCTTAATCGACTCAGACGGAGATACTACACCGAGACTCTCTTCTCGTGCAAGTCACCCGCCCGGTCTCCGCTCTATCTTTTCAAACACAAAGTTTGGTACCTGGCAGAGGTACATCTTTTCCTATGTTGAACCCATCATGGCCATGATGGATCCACCATCAAGTTTTATTTTCGAAAACAACCCTCCCACTTTGCAGCATCATCTTTTATGAAAACAAAACATTTTGTTTTTCTAAAGCAAGGCTAAGCATAAGAAAAACCTTTTATAAAACAGGGATTTAGGGCAAAGTAATCCAATCCAAGGAAGGAAATGCAGGAATTGCTTTAGCACACAACTCCTATTACCTAATGCATCAAGCAAGTGAGAAAACTTTTAAAAGGAACAAGGAAGTGGCAAATGCACCAGTGCTTGCCTTATGTTTCTGGTGAATCAGGCTCTGTTCCACAGATATCAAAATAGAAACAGTTGCCTGCCTGATGTTCCTCAGGTGGTAGTGGTGATGAAGTCTTGGTCTCATCAACCTCTACTTCCTCTTCGGTTTCTAAATATAGCCAAGTATAATAATGAATGCTCATGTAGTGCTCATGAAGATGCAAAGACAATAAAAGTTTATTATCTAAGGTCTTGAATATAACTTTTCTTCACGGATCTCCGAGAACTTAGGGTTTCCGGAGTCAATAGTGAAGTTCATAGGGCAGGGGCTAGGGTTTTGGGTTCTAAGTATCAAACATGGTCCAAATTATACCAAACACTACCCAAGGCTTCTAAATATTATTTAAAGTTTACCCTAAAAATTTAGTGAATTTTGGATTTATTATTTATTCTCTAAAAATCCAGAAGCATGGTCTTAGGCTGTTTTAAATACTTATAATTTCCCTTTTGGACTAAAAATCATGAAACTATTTTTATTAAATTCTATAGGAAATTAGAAGCCCAGCAAAATTGGTTTGGTATTTTTATCATTTTTCTACAATTTTCTAGAATTTCTTTAGCTCTGGTAGAAAAAGAAAAAGGAAAACTATGAATAGTATTGGACCGAAAGTGGCCCAAGTCAGCCCACTACAGGCAGAAGCGTGCCCACGCGCGCGCCCGCGTAGACTTTGCAAATAGGTCCCGGACGTTATGAATAACTGAATGTAGGTTCGCAGCACTATTTCTAGAGCCACTGACACCTTACAGAAACCCCCCTGAACTTCTAATTCTTCACAGCGCCAAATCCCCGACGTCGCACGGCGGAGACCTGAGCACCGGCGAGTCTAGAATGGCCGGATGATGCAAAGACCGGCGCTCTTCGTCGACTGGCACCTAATTCAAGCCTTAACCAAAGTTTCCCCTAAACTAATTTCACTAATGGCGCACTGAAACGCCCTGACCACGGTGACCGTATGGACAACGGCCAACAAAACGCGTTCCTGGCGATCTATGGGATCCTAGCTCAATTGAACTGGTCGGGGAGTATCCAGGGAACCTAAGGAAGCTAAAACAAGGAAGTAGGGGGTATGAGCATACATGGAACAGGCTAGCCACGATGAGGTGCTTCTACGGTGGTGGAAATAGAGATTGGGGGCAATAAGAAATTCAAGGTCTCTGGTGAACGATTGGAGACGAGGGTGAGTGCTCTGGCTTGGGGAGCTCACTGAGGCATCAATTTATAGAGATCGACCGTGAGTACGATGAATTTGAGCGGCGGATGGCTATCGATAAGAAACGAGAGGAGTCACCGGAGGCCGCTCAACATGGCATTTACTGTGTTAAGTCTCCAGTGACAACAAGGCTGGCTTTAGTGGTCTATAGTGGGGTGGTAGCATGGCTAGTAGCGTGGCGGACACCGATGAATGACGATCATCGCGGCGACGGTCGTGCGGCCACATCGCTGCGCAAGTGGGTACGATGACAGGACAGCCACAGTACCCTGACCATATCCATGGCGAGATCTTTTCGCCGGCGAACTCAATCCATAGCCCGCACGCACGAATCACGGTGAGCAGCACTAATCCCGGCGAAGGGGTCACCGGTGGCCAGCACACTGAATCCGTGGATCTTTTGGCTACTGTACCATCGCGAAGTGCATTCAGTCGATCTGACAGAGCAGATTCAAGGCATCTTTTCTCCAATTTTTATGTGACAACCACATAATTCATCTGCATCAAAGTTATAGCTCTATAATCTATGTTCAATTTTGCTATAGCAACAACCATCAATCGAGCAATAGATATAGCTCAAAAATGGCTCACAAACCTAGTTCTAGGCCACTATCAGTCTGATTTCAGACTAAAGACAGCCTGACAGGTCAACTTGGAGTCCAATTTTCTCAAAACTTTCCATAGTACCAAGACTTGCTCTCTATAGAAAAATTGTTCCCCCTTTGTAGCTCTACAAACTTGATGTGGTGACCTAGGGCAAGAAATTTATAACTTGGAAGATATAGAGCTCCAAAGTTGAGCCAATCCCACTGAAATTCAAACTTAGCCCATAGAGTTCAAATAGGACTTTTCGCAATTAAGTCCAAATCTCAAGGTTTTACTTACAAGTCCACATACTTGTGAACCATATGACTTAAGGTGCTTTAACTTCATGGTTTTTGCACTTTAGCCCAAAAGTGCACTAATTTTGCACATAGCCCCCTAGGGTTTTAGTCCAGGGTTTCTCAGGGTCCATTTAGGGTTTTTGGTGCTTCTAAGGTTTGGATGCTATCAAGTTTTGTTAGAGTGGATACCTCATGACCATTTCTAATAAGTTTTGAAGTTTTCTTCTATTTAGGCTTTGTTTGCTCTTACAAGCCTAGTTTAGGGTTAGGTACCCTACCCTAGGGTTTTACTTATCACATGTCACATCAATACACTTTGTTTGAATTTTTGCCTAGTGAATGCATTCTAGGTGTAACAATCACATGAGATGTCAATGCTTATGATGTTATGCTCAAGTTTTAGTGATAGTAACACCAGGGGTGTTACATACAGGCCTTCATAGGTTTGTTTGTTGTTGTTTATTTCGCTGATATCCTTATTTACAGCAAGTCTATAAAGGAGCATTTAGAACATTTGCGTGTTGTTTTTGATGCTTTGCGTGCTGCTCGCTTGTTTGGTAACATGGAAAAGTGCACATTTTGCACGCAACGTGTCTCGTTTCATGGTTATGTGGTTACTCCGCAGGGCATTGAGTTGGATAGCAGCAAGGTTGAAGCCATTCAGGACTGGCCTACACCAACAATGGTCACGCAAATTCGGATTTTTCTTGGACTTGCAAGATTTTACCGCTGTTTTGTGTGTAATTTTAGCTCCATTGCTGCCCCTTTGCACGAACTCACAAAGAAAGGTGTGTCTTTTGCTTGGGACCCCCCACAAGAAGAGGCGTTCAACACTTTGAAAGATAAGTTAACCCATGCTCCACTCTTACAATTTCCCGACTTTCAGAAAGTGTTTGAACTTGAATGTGATGCTAGTGGTATTGGGTTAGGTGCTGTTTTGTTACAAGAAGGAAAACCAATTTCTTATTTCAGTGAAAAATTAAGCGGTGCTAGCTTGAGATACTCTACTTATGATAAGGAACTTTATGCTTTAGTTCGCACTTTGCAAACATGGCAGCACTACCTTTGGCCTCATGAGTTTATAATTCATTCTGATCATGAGGCTTTAAAACATATTCGTACCCAAACAAATCTGAACCGTCGTCATGCTAGTTGGGAGAATTCATCGAGTCCTTTCCTTACATCATTAAACACAAGAACAGGAAGGAAAACATCATTGCTGATGTGTTGTCCCATAGATATACCATGCTTTCACTGTTAGAATTTATAATCTTTAGCTTGCAAACTGTGAAAGATCAATATGTGGATGATGCTGATTTTAAAGATATCTTTATACATTGTAAGGATGGCAAACCCTGGGGAAATTTTCACATACAGGATGGATTTTTGTTCCGCGCTAACAAGCTGTGTATTCCAGCAAGCTCGGTTCGTCTTTTGTTGCTGTAGGAAGCTCATGGAGGCAGTCTCATGGGGCACTTTGGCGTTTACAAGACACATGAGGTGCTGGCCGCACACTTCTTTTGGCCTCGGATGCGCCGTGATCTTGAGCGTCTTGTTGCACGTTGCACTACTTGTCAGAAAGCTAAGTCACGTTTGGGCAACCATGGTTTGTATATGCCTTTGCCTGTCCCTTCTTCTCCTTGGCTTGATATTTCTATGGACTTTGTTTTGGGCTTGCCTAGAACTAAGAAGGGGTGAGATAGTATTTTTGTGTTTGTTGATAGATTCTCTAAAATGGCTCACTTTATACCTTGTCATAAAACTGATGATGCTAGCATTGTTGCTGAATTGTTCTTTAGAGAAATTATTCGTTTACATGGTATTCCAAAAACAATAGTCTCTGATCGCAATGCTATGTTTCTAAGCCATTTTTGGAGATCTGTTTGGAATAAATTGGGATCTAAATTGCTGTCTAGCACTACTTGTCATTCTCAGACTGATGGACAAACTGAGGTAGTAAATAGAACTTTATCTACCATGCTTAGGGCTGTTTTAGACAAGAATTTGAGACGTTGGGAGGATTGCTTGCCTCATGTTGAATTTGCTTACAATCATGTCACGCATTCTTCTACAAAGATGTGCCCTTTCCAGATTGTTTATGGTTACAACCCTAGGGCACCTATTGATTTGATTTCACTTAATGTTGCGAACGCCCCACATGTAGATGCTGCTACACATGTTGAACAAATGATTACCATACATGAACAAACAAAATAGAACATTGCTGCTACTAATGCAAAAAATCAAGTTGATGGTAGTAAAGGAAGAAAACTTGTTACTTTTGAGTCAGGTGATATGGTTTGGTTGCACTTAAGAAAGGATCAGTTTCCTACTTTTAAGGTGCTAACAAAGATTAATGATAATGCTTATATCCTTGACCTGCCTGCGGAATTTGGTGTTTCCACTAGTTTTAATGTTCCAGAATTGAAACCATATATGGTCGAGGATGAGGAGTTGCCGTCGAGGACGACTTCACTTCAAGAAGGGGAGGATGATGAGGACATCACCTGCAACATGAGTACGACTACACTAGCATCACCTCCACATCAAGCGCCACTTCCTTCATTAGTTGGGCCAATCACTCGGGCCCGTGTCAGAGATCTTAACTTCGTTATGCTACTGAAGAATGATTGCCCAGAAGAATAGACGACTAGCCCAACTGTGACCCATAGTGGACAACCTAGGGTTGGCCGCCCCTAGGGTTGCGTTTTCCCCCTTTGGCCGCCACTAGGGGCTACGCCCCCTCTCTCCATTTATCCAGGAGCTACGCCTCATTTGTTCTAGGAGTTTTGTTTTACATTAGCTTTAGCTACTCTCGAACACTCGCAAATCAGCGCTGTCTTCGTGTATTCAGAACTCCACCCTCGAGTAATAAATTAGATTGCTCGCATCTTTTTCTTGTTCGTTCTTCGATTGCGCACAGGAAACGATCTTCGTGATCAGGTCGATCTCGTATCAGCAAGGTCGGTAACCACAGGGAGTTGGTTCATCCATTGCATTGGCGCCTCGGGCTTGCTCGTCGTAGTCGGATCGCGAGGGTCATCTTCTGCCAAATCGGAATTATCTCCACTCATCGAAAGATCGGGCACTTCAGCTATATCACGCGTTGTCCAAGAAAAATCGTGCGCGGGGTTATAATCCAATTTATTCTTCAGCACGCTGTTTCGACGATGAAATCGTGTATACGTTCGCAGATATAGTTTCGGCTAATTCGGTCAAATCACGCAGAACAAATTATGAGTGCCGAAATCAGTTTATTTTGATCTGTCGTTTCTCGCCGGATTCAAAACTTCAGAGATAAATTTTCATTCGACTCCAAATTAATTGGAATTTGCAAACTTAGTTTTCAGTCTGAAACAACCCAGACCAATGTAATGAGAACTGAAAGCGGGTAATTAGCGATCCATTTGGTTCGCTAATTCATAGAAAGAAATGTGTATCCTGTAGCATGTCGACCTTTTGTTTATCGCGAGAGATCGTGATCCATAATATCTACGATTCCTTGTTAAAGGAAAAAAATATAGAAAATATCCTAGACGTTGTCTTATCTCTAGAGCCTCTATCCTCTCAGCCGCGCCTCAGGTTTTTCTCACCGCATGCAAGGAAAAATCGTGCCATCCTGATTGTTCCTACAGCGCACGCCGTTCCTATCTTCTTCACGCACGCGATCTCTCTGGTGATTATCTCTCTGCCGCTCTTCTCTGGTATTTATTCCAACCGGCCAAGCTCCCTGTGCCAAGCCATGGCGTCCGGTCGTCTTCTCCCTCACCTGCGCTCGGCCGCTCCGTTCCTGCTTCCGTGGCGCCGACTGCCCACCTCCCATGGTCACGTCCCTGCTTCCCCTCCTTAGCCGAGCTCGCTGGTTCCCTTTTCCCCTCTCCCATGGCTGCTCCCTGGCGCCGTGCCCCTAGTTCCTGCGATAGCCGCCGTTCCTTGGTCGGAGTGGATTTTCTGCTCGGCTCCCTGCATCCATGGCGATTTTCCCCTGCTCGGCACCGCCTAGAGCTCTCTGTGCCGCATGCCCCCAGCCCCTGCTCCTCGTTCATTCCTCCGCGCGTGCCCTGCCTCCCATGGCAGCCGTTTGGCTACTCGGCCTTGCCATCTCCTAGGTGCTTGGTTGCCCCTCCTATCTCTATTTCCAAATCCAGCTTGCGGCGCTCCTTGCTGCAGCTTGCTCGGTCGCGCCCTCCAGATCTGTTGCCGGGTGCATGAAGCTCCTTGCTCACCGGCGCTCCTCCTTAGCGCGTCACGTTTTTCCCTGGCCCCTGCTCATCTCCCTAGCTGCGCGTTCCTCTAGTTCCAGTTCTAGCTTGCTGCGCACCCTGCTCCACTGTGTCGATCCAGTGAGTCGTCGTCGATGGATATCCCCTGCGTGTTTACCTAAAACTCACAGCGTGTGCCGGTCACCCATGGCGTCGATCCGCGCTCGCCCATGTCGCCATCGTCATGTCATCGCTGGTGATACCTTCGCGTGCCATCGAGCTCGTCGTTTTCCTCATCTAATGCTTGCGTGGCCTTACCCGAACCGCGCTGCCGTTGACGCAACGCGGGTTTAGCTCTCTGCTCTGCCTAACACGTCGTAGTCGGTGCCCAACATCTTCGTGTCGCCCTGTGTGCTTGACTTTGTCTTTTCGCAAAACCCCAACTCCATCGAGCCTCGCTGCCCATCGCGAAGTTACCTACTGTCAGCCTCCGCACCCGTCCTAGGCCGTCGTAAAACTTTAGTGCTTGTCGCTGATATCCGGTCGTCTCCAACCTTTGTCTTGTTGTCGTCGTTCGGTCACCCCGTCTCGATATCGGTCCCTACGTGATGTCTCTAAATTGTGATCGCGCAGACAAAAGAATTCCCAAGAGAAGATGTCCAAATATTGGATGGTGGTGTGCGTGAAGTTTGCGTGGCACCTGCCAAGCGCTCGACAAATTGTTTGAATCGGAAAATCACTATCGATCTCGCGGATTCGAGTCAGATGTTGAAACAGTAAGCCAATGAGTTATTCAGAATAGTTCGATCGTTGAATAAATTAATGTGCTAGTGTGATGCTCACTAGTTGCTCGATAAATTACAGGAGTCACGGAACTCTCGTCGACTTCGCGGTTCTTGCGATTATAGAGCCAAATTCAGTTATGGTGAGTTATTTCACCATTCCAGTTAATTAGTTTAACCGGTGGACCGAGTAGAATATTAGTAGGCCTGTGTGATGATGAAATATTTTAATCACTTATAAAAATGTGTATATATTTATGATAAAGAAATGTTTTATTAATTGTTGACATGTAAAATATGTGAGGAGTAAAATAAAATTAAAATAGTTCTTTGTGAGCGATGTAGTATAATTTATAAAACGAGGGATAAGTTTAGAATTTAATTAATTAGCTGATAAGTTGTGTTTAGGCTAATAGTATTAAATGTGTATAATCTGTTGTTTCATAATGTTTGCGTTAGGTTCGGTTAATCTAGAGAAGCGTAATTATTGCGCTTAGTCGTATGTCAATAACTAGTATTTTCGTATAAAATTGTACAATGCCTCGCCGCTAGTTGTTTAATTCGCTATCATGTAACACTATTTAGGTTTGTGATATTCTTGTCTATATGCATTCCTGTGCATAATGCATTTCATTCAGGTACGTTAATTAATCTCGTGATGCGGAAGACGACCCAAGTCGACCTCAAGCGCGGGCTAATCCGCAGGATGATGCTGATGGACAAACCTGAAGGTGGATAATGGAGCGAGTATCGGAATAAAGGCTGATCGTCAAGTGGACATTGTGACAGAACCTCCCAAGTCGTTAGGCCCACCTATAGTTGTCCTTGTCCAATGGACCTCAGACAACCCTGCAGGTGCCCATGATCACTTGACAAGTTCGGTATCCGAATTCTTTATCTTGCCCAAGAGCATTTCACCCGCCACGCAGACATTACAACACATCAGAGGTACGAAAATGCGGAAGCAGTTACGATAACTTACTTTATTTTAAAGTAAGAAAGAGTAGTATTATTACATACCAGAGCAAAAATAAGAGTGCTGGAGTATTATTATTACATAACCTGGGAGGCAAAAACCCCTCCCGATAAACATTAAACAAAAGTTTTTAATGGAGGACCCTTCCTCCCGAGGCTTCACTCCCGGTTTTCCTCCTTAGGCACCACCTTGGAACAGAAGCAACAAAAGTTTGCCGCTTCCTCACCTAAAACAACATGGGACAAAGCCCTGAGTAAGAAGTGTACTTTCACAAGTCTTACCCGTCAAAATAAAAGACTCTCAAGGATATGCTGGCCTTTGGGAATCAAGGTATAGCTTATCAAGAATTAAGGACTCTGTTTGTAGAAATGCTTAATAATAGTGGATCCTTAAAAGTCCGGTTTTATTAGCAAGTTAAGTCATTACCTGAATTCTAAAGTTCTTTCTACCCTAGTTCAAGCACTTGACCTATACTAGCCAATTTCTTTCAACCCTTCTTATTCACTGGAATGCTACGTGTAGGGCAGTGACCAATTCTTCATGTCCGCGAAGTTACGGCGATCCGAATCGATTATACTCAACAGAGGATATCCAATCACACGACATATGTAGCACTTAACCCTTGCATATGTCAACTTGCCACCGAGGTTCTTAAGACCAGATCAGGTTCACGCCAACCGAGAGCATAGATACACCACCGTCCAGCCTCTTGCCACAGAGGGTACGCGCTACTCTCGCCATCTCTCCACTCCCATTCCGTGTTATCTTACTCTGGTATTAGTCTGCCCGAGGCAAAGTTTACCCATGACGAGGCATGTGACCAGTTAAAGGGTCCTCGATCATCAAGCCTACATCGAGAAGGTCCTTAATCGACTCAGACAGAGACACTACACCGAGACCCTTTTCTCGTGCAAGTCACCCGCCCGGTCTCAGCTTTATCGTTTCAAACCCAAAGTTTGGTACATGGTAGAGGTACATCTTTTCCTATGTTGAACCCATCATAGCCATGATGGATCCACCATCAAGTTCTATTTTTGGAAACATCCCACCCACTTTGAAGCATCATCTTTTGTCAAAACAAAACATTTTGTTTTTCTAGAGCAAAAACCCCTCCCGATTAATAGTAAAAACCCCTCCCAAGGCTTCAGTCTTGATTTTCTTCCGTAGGCACCACCTTGGAACAAAAGCAAAAAAATTTTGCTGCTTCCTCATCTAAAACAACATGGGACAAAGCCCTGAGTACGAAGTGTACTTTCGCAAGTCTTACCCGTCAAAATAAAAGACTCTCAAGGATATACTGGCTTTAAGGGAGTCAAGGTAAGGCTCAATCAAGAATCAAGACTCTGTTTGCAAAAATGCTTACTAATAGTGGATCCTTAAAAAATCCAATTTTATTAGCAGGTTAAGTCATTACCTGAGTCTAGAGTTCTTTCTACCCTAGTTCAAGCACTTGACCTATACTAGCCATTCTTTTATCAACCCTTAATGTTCACTGGAATGCTATGTGTAGGTCAGTGACCAAGTCTTCATGTCCGAGAAGTAACGGCGGTCCGAATCGATTAATACTCAGCTGAGGATCTCCAATCACACGACATATGTAGCACTTAACCCTTGCATATGTCAACTCGCCACTGGGGTTCTTAAGACCAGATCAGGTTCACGCTAACCGAGTCCACAAATACACCACCGTCCAGCCTCTTGCCACGGAGGGTACACGCTACTCTCGCCATCTCTCCACTCCGATTGCGTGTTATCTTATTCTGGTATTAGTCTGCCCGAGGCAAAGCTTACCCATGATGAGGCATGCAACAAGGCCAGCAGCCAGAAGGGAGTCAACATCCCCACCTCCAACGGGACTTCAGAGAAGAGTCCGAAGCTCGCACAGTCAATAGTACTGTGCTAGAATCGAAGCATATTTACTAACAAATATCCTACTTCGGCAGCAGTTTTTACATTCAGTATCATTTTCTTTTTTAATAAGGAACAATTATTGAAAGCCTAAGTGTTTTTGCCATTTTTCAAATCTCTTGTAATAGTTTCGTTTTTTGCCACAATAAAAATATACCTTCTCCACAGAGTAGCGGAGTTGTCGAAGCATAAGATTTATGATTGCAAGGGGAATTTCCGAAATAACAAAAAGTCGTTCCTAAGGGAGCGCAGTGTAAGTTTTCTGCTCAAAAGTCGTTCCGAAGGGAATGCAGAGCCGACAGCGAAAAATAAACGCTGATACCGCTGAAAGTAAAAGGCGAAGAAGCTCCTAAGGGAGGCTTACAGCGAAAAATAAATGCTGATACCGCTGAAAGTAAAAGGCGAAGAAGCTCCTAAGGGAGGCTTACAGCGAAAAATAAACGCTGATTCCGCTGAAGTAAAAGGCGAAGATCATTTTGCATAACATCACATCATTACATCATTTTGCATAGCATAACATCATACATCATATCGCATCAATGACGCAAGAAGGGATCGATATTGATATTTGGAGATTGTTTCGAAGAAATAGTGCCAAGGCACAAAAAAGTAAATTTTGAAGAAGCATACCCTCATCAGAGCTCCGAAATGAAAAGATTTATCGGTTATTGATTTTACGAAGATTGGACGTTTTTATGGAAATATAGATATTCTTTACGAAGCATGAAAAGAAGGGAAGGTGTTTTTTCGCCGAAGGCTCAAAAAATGGTATGTATAGTTTCATGCATCGTAAAAAATGGAACCATAAATAGATTATATATTACATTCAAAGTTACAAAATATTACAATTACATTCCAAATGTTTTTACAACATCTAGTCTTCCCTTAGAACAATTTCTGCAGCTTCGTTCAGTAGTTGATCAACAACTTTATCCATGATAGCTTCAGCCATTTTTCTAATTTCGTCGTCCCCCTTCACGTGGGGGTCCGCCGATGGCCTGGCAGGCTCTGAGGGGCGAGAAAGTACGGCTGTGTTACAAAGCGTAAACAAGTTCGAAATCAAAAATTACAGTAGACCCAAAAACTGCTAGTCAGTACCTATTTGTACTTCGGCATCTGCACTCTTTTCAGCGGTCTCTGCTACTTTTCTAGCATCATGAATACCTTTCTCGCTCTTTCGTATAATTTCTTGGGCCATCTCCCAGCCACCGTTGTCCCAGATGTCGGTGAAAAATTTCCCACCAACCAGGCTCGCTTCAGCCGAGGGGTCTTTTATATCTTCAGGAGACAAGGCGGCTTCGGATTGTGCCAAGAATTTTACATGATCACAGCCTTTCTTCTCCAAAATAGTGGCAATCCCTCTGGCACCTGTAAAGGCACATATGTCTCCACGGCTACTCAAAACTTCTTCAAAAGCTTCAGCTTCGTGGCTGATCCATCCAATTGGGCCTTCGGGGTCACCCCTTATGAAGTTCTCTTCACTTGAGAATGCGCCGACGATGGCGAAGCTGGTTCTTATTTTCTTAACACATTCTATAGATTTTTCATAACACTTTTTCCTGGATGCACGAAGCTCTTCAACGTTTCTTTCTAAATGATTGGCACAATGTTCACTAATTTCTCGTTTTGTTTCTTCAAGTGTGCACTCTTCTTTAGCTCTGACTAGTTGTTTCCGAAGATCTTCAATTTCGCGTTTCTGAGCTTCGGCCTGAGTTTTGAAAGTAGCTTCGTCTTCTTTTATTTTATTCAATAACGAGTGCAATATTTTATCTTTTTCGAGACCTTCGTTCCTTAGCTCAATTACTTCGGAACGAAGGTTGCTCAAGGCTATGGTATACCCTTCGTCTTCGACGTCTTTTTGTGCCCTGAGGGCATTGCTAAGTATAAGACCCTGAAAAAAATGTGTTTGTTAATAAGTTTAAGCAAATGAAAAACTTTGGTTTCAAGAAATTATTCAGAGATTTCATTTTTTCACCTTTAAACTATTGTACGCTAAGCTGTCAGCCAGCTCGTTCTTTGACAACACTGAAAGCCCGTCTTCTAGTGTTGGGAATCTGAAGCTTCTGCTCATCTCCCGACAGACTGAAATTTCCTTGCTGTCAGGAAGACAATACAACAAGTCTTCTTCTCCACTGCCATTGAATATCAACGCCCCCTTGGGATACTTCAGTCTTTGGGCATAGAACTGAGCCTCCTGCCTTTCTTTATAAGTCAATTCTTTCCCTGAAGCATGTCGTAAGATATAGTCGGAAGTTTTAGAAAAGACTTCGGGGGCGGCAATGCTACTTCCTTCAACAAAGAGTTGTTCTGCTGTTTCTGTCTCTTTGGTTTCCAAGAATTTTACCTTGGCGGGCTCTGAAGGCCCTGCTCAGTTTCAGCTTGGTGCTTTGAAGTTTCGGCCTTAAGGGCTTTGATTTGTATTTCAGGAGTTTCAGCAATTTTCTTCGGAGTAGTGCTTGAAGACTTTATTGCCTCTAGTACGTCTAGTACATTAACCATTCTTTTTCTTTTGGGGGTCAATGCTGGACCCTTTTGGCTTTTTGGTACTTCAACTTTTGCTGAAGGACTTAGAATCTCAGATGTCCTTGTTCCTTCAGCTGTCGGTTCTTCTGCTTTCTTTGTCTCCGGCATCGTGATCGGCTCTTCAACATTTTTTGGGGGAGTCGCATCTTTGGTTTCGGGGGTCAAAGAAGATTCACCAACAAACTCGGGCACTGTGGCCGGTTCAATATAGCGTGGATGGTGTGTAAGAACTTTTATCTTTTTCCTTTTTGGCGCTGGCTCACTGAGAGCAGCTGAGGCAGCTTCCTTTGTAGACGCCGTATCTTTCCTTTTTTGACCCCGTGTTGGGTAATGGTAGTCAGGATACACAAACCCAATGGCATCAAAAACTCGGTTGAGCCTTTTCTTCTTTCGGCCTCCGAAGGCTGTGGACAGTGCAGTATCTTCTGCCTTCGAGTATTGACCAAGCAGCTCATCGCTTACGGCCTCAATACTTTTCAGCCAGTCGTCGTCTGGCTCGACGAATTTATCTCCATACTTGAAGGTGAATTTTAACCTAACCAGTCCACCTTCGTTAGGTTCGTCAACGGTTTCCTTCGGCATTTCCTAGTTATCTGCAAGTGGCCATACTCTGAAGGCAATGTGTTCTTGGATCAAGTCCCTTGTCCCAATGAAAGAGCAAACTACTCCGAAGGCTCTCCGGCATTCTTCAGCTGCTTCGTCAATTTCTACCTTCGGTTTCCGAAGGCCGAAGCGCTGCTAGATAGGGCGCATAATGATACCTTTAATGTCTTCTCGTGTTTTCAAGTCGTTTTTCACGCAGAACCATTCCTTCATCTAGTCCCCAGGCCATCTTTTCCAAAAAGTTGGCACGAGACAGCTTGACCCAGAACGGGCACCGAAGCTATAACAACCAAAATTGTTGTGATATTGTTCCTTACCCCATGCTTTCGTCTCATACAATAACTCATGCATATTGCAGAAACTTTTTGCATTTGGTTCCAAACCTTGGCTCTTTGCGGCCCATACGAAGATTCCCATCCTTATGATTGCTTCAGGAGTAATTTGATGAAGGTAGATTTCAAATATCTTCAAAACTTCTACCACGAAGCTGCTCAAACGAAACCAAAGTCCAGCCTTAAAGAAGCTTCGGAATATCACGACTTCATTTTCCTCAGGAGTCGGACAAGTTTTCTCCCCTTCGTCAGCCCTTACAATAGTCAAATCCCGAAAATATCTGCCCCTCATATTGACAAGATGACTTTGTTTGATGCTTGATTTTCCAAAAACTGCATGGCTTGGTCGCCAAGGTCGATCTTCGGAATCTTCACCGCCACTTTCCACATCATAGCTGTCGCTATCACTAGTGTCTTCAGACAAACCCTCTAAAATCTCCCTAGTAATCTTCTCTGTATTTGTCTTTGCTATTGATTCAAGGAAGCCAAGATTCATCTCTTCAGAAAGGCTTAGCTTTGACTCAGCGACAGTTTTCTTGTCTTCAGACATCTTCGAAAACGCGAGGAAGGTACTCTCAAAGATGAAGCTTAAAAATGTAGAAAGCCAGGCAAGCGTTGGTGGGCAAAGAGCTAAAAATTAGGAAGACAGGAACCGGCGGCAAGAGAGCGTGCCAAATGAGCTGGCGATGCCTTCTTATTTATACGCCCAGTACATCGCAAGTGGCACGGCCCCACTTGTCATTCACTATTGCTATTCTAGCAAAGGGAAGGTGTTTTTTCGGACCTTCGGCTTAAGGCCTTCGTCCATATCGCAATTTGAATTTGTTATTTGAGCAAATTAATATTGCGAGGGGCTACTGTTGGGGGCCTTCGGCTTCCGAAGGTCCTCAAAAACATGATTTAACTATGTTTCTAGAGTATAATGTGTAAACAGGTACATTCGGACATAAATCAAAACCACAGCGTAAAGAGTATGAATGGTGGCGCAGAGCCGAAGCTGTGCGCAAAGGAGCTTCGGCATGATGACAGGAGAAAAGAACCGACATAAAGAGGAAAAGGCTATCTAGACCCTGATAAATTACTATAGAGTTATTATCAAATGTAAAGGGCCTGAATGTAATTTTGCATGGGCTGCGACCCGTGCCTATAAATAGATGAACAGTACTCCCGTACTGTTCACGCTGACTGGGCATTTGCTTTTGCGTCGCGCTTGTATTTTTACTTCCTTCAAGCCGAAGGTACACTTGTAATAAATCATTATCTTTACTTATTCATGATAATAACACAAAAATAATGCAATAATGATAACATATTTAATTGTTCACATTGCTCATGTTTTGTATAAAACCTTCTTCATTTTTATACGTCGTACTCATGAAGATACGCTTTCTGTAACCTTTGTCCGAGAATCGTTATATCCTAAGGGAAATAATGCTTCGAAGGACGAAGGACTTTAACATTTAACATTCTTTATGTTGCCTTGTTCTTAACTCATAGCATTTGAGAACAAGTCACCAACAACCCCGTAGGGTTTCAGTCCAGGGTTTTCTAGAGGTCTATTTAGGGTTTTGGCACTTCTAGGGTTTGGATGCCACTTAAGTCCATTAATGGTGACATTTTATGATTATCACTAATGAGTTTTGAAGTTTTCCCTTTTTTAGGCTTTGTTTACTCTTTTAAGCCCTATTTAGGGTTAAGTATCCTACCCTAGGGTTTTACCCATGACATGTCACATCAATACAACTTGTTTGAAATTTTTGCCTAGTGAATGCACTCTAGGTGTGACAAACACATAATATGCTGATGCTCATGATGTTATGCTCAAGTTTTACTGGTAGTAACACCAGGGGTGTTACATCCTTCCCCCCATAAAAGAATCTCGTCCCAAGATTAAAAGTCCTCGGTGCCCTATCCACCGCTGAGGACGAGTACATTGCCGCAGGACAGTGTTGCGCGCAACTGCTTTGGATGAGGCAAACCCTCCGGGACTGGTATAAGACAGGGGTGGTATGGGGTTTATTCCTTTATTACAACAAGTGTACATATCTTACAATTTACATGAAGCTAAAAAGTCTGGGAAATTCTTGTATAAAAAGTCTTGAGTTTCCCAAGTAGCTTCATCTTCCATGTGTTGGTTCCATTATATCTTATAAAACTTGAGAGTTCTCCTTCGGGTAATCCTGTCCTTTTGATCCAAGACTCGAATAGGATGTTCTGAATATGTCAAGTCTAGTTCTAAGGCAATGTCCGTCACTTCAACGGTTCTATCTGGAACCCGAAGACACTTCTTCAATTGAGATATGTGGAACACATTGTGAACCGCAGACATTGTTTCGGTGTAACTGGAGTCGTTATGCTACTGGTACACATTGTTCAAGAACAGGGAAAGGACCAATGTACCGAGGTGCAAGCTTCCCTTTTACCTCGAAACGTGATACACCCTTCATTGGTGAGGCTTTCAGGTAGACATGATCTTCAACTTGAAAGTACAAGGGTTTGCGTCGCTTGTCTGCATAACTCTTTTGGCGAGCTTGGGCTTCTTTCAAATTATGTATAATTCATTGAACCTTCTCTTCTGTTTCTTTTACCATATCAGGCCTGAAAAACCATCTTTCTCCTGGTTTAGACCAGTTTAATGGAGTACGACACCGTCGTCCATACAAAGCTTCAAAGAGTGCCATTTTGATGCTCTGTTGATAGTTGTTATTGTATGTGAACTCTGCTAAGGGTAAAAAGTCATCCCATTTATGTGGGAATTCCAGAACACATGCTCGCAACATATCTTCAAGTATTTGATTTACTCTCTCAGTTTGCCCACTAGTTTGAGGATGATAGGCCAAACTGTGGAGCAACTTAGTACCTAAGGATTTGTGAAGTTCTTTCCAGAATTTGGATACAAATTGAGGTCCACGATCTGATACTATTGTCTTCGGAACACCATGCAAACTGAGGATGCGAGCAATATACATTTGTGCATAAGTGATGACCGGGTAATATGTCTTGACTGGCAGAAAATGGGCGATTTTTGTAAGCCGATCAATTATAACCCAAATAGAATCATATCCTTTTGCTGTCCTGGGCAATCCCACAATAAAGTCCATGCTTATATCCTCCCATTTCCATGTTGGGATAGGTAACGATTGCAATGGACCAGCAGTTTTCATATGTATGGCCTTGACACGTCTGCAAGTGTCACATCTTGCCACATAACGTGCAATTTCAATCTTCATCTTCGTCCACCAATAATGCTGTTTTAGATCATGATACATCTTAGTGCTTCCGGGATGAATAGAATAGCGACAAAGATGTGCTTCATCTAAAATTTGCTGGCGGATCTCATCATTCTTGGGCACAACTATGCGGTTGTTAAACCATACAACGCCTTGATCATCTTTTCTAAAGCAGTTGGCTTTACCGGCCTCCATTTTCTCATAAATGTGTTTCATACCCTCATCATTTCTTTGTGCATCAATTATTCTTTGCAGAAGAATCGACTCAAGCTTCAAGTGATTTGAAGTTCCATGTTGAATCATTCCTAGGTTCAACTTCTCCATTTCTTGGCATAATGTAATGTCAGAAGTCTTCATCGTAAGACAATGGCAGGAAGCCATGCGACTTAGTGCATCTGCCACTACATTGGCCTTGCCTGGGTGATAGTGAATCTCCAATTCATAATCCTTAATTATCTCAAGCCATCTCCTCTGCCTCATATTCAGCTCTGACTAGGTAAAGATGTACTTCAAGCTTTTATGATCTGTATAGATATGACAGATATTCCCCAGCAGATAATGACACCATATTTTCAAGGCATGAACCACAGCAGCTAATTCCATGTCATGAGTTGGATAATATTCCTCATGCCGGCGCAGCTTTCTTGAGGCGTATGCTACAACTCGGCCTTCTTGCATCAAGACAAAACCTAAGCCACTGCCTGATGCGTTACAATACACATCAAAAGGCTTTTCAATGTCCGGTTGAGCTAATACCGGAGCAGTGGTCAATAACACCTTTAGCTGCTCGAAGGCTTCATTGCATCTTGAAGACCAATTAAATTTGGTATCTTTCTTCAATAAACTTGTGATTGGTTTCACAAGTTTAGAAAAATCTAGAATAAATCGGCGGTAATAACCAGCCAGTCCAAGGAAACTTTGGACTTGATGCACAGTGGTTGGTGGTTTACATTCCAAAATATCCTTGACTTTGCTAGGATCAACCGCAATTCCTTTGGCAGACAATACATGTCCCAGATTTTGGATTTCCTCCAGCCAGAACGAGCATTTACTAAATTTAGCATACAGTTGATGCTCCCTTAAGCGCGTTAACACGATTCATAAATGCTGAGCATGCTCCTCTTCATTCTTGGAATATATCAAAATATCATCAATGAAAACTACCACGAATTTATCCAACTCGGGCATGAATACCGAGTTCATCAGATATGTGAAGTGGGCAGGAGCATTTGTTAATCCAAAAGACATAACCATATATTCAAATAATCCATACAACGTAGTGAATGCGGTCTTGGGTATATCTTTGGGTCGGATACGGATCTAATGGTAACCCGACCTAAGGTCAATCTTGGAAAATACCCGAGCTCCGGTAAGCTGATCAAATAAGATATAAATCTAGGGAAGAGGGTACTTATTCTTGATTGTGACCTCATTAAGGGGTCTATAATCCACGCACATCTGAAGCGTTTGGTCCTTCTTCTTGACAAAGATGGCTGGACAACCCCAAGGTGACGAGCTTGGTCAGATGAATCCTTTTTCTAGCAGATCTTGTAATTGTGTTTTGAGCTCTATCAATTCATTTGGAGGCATTCGGTACGACCTTCTAGAAATAGGAGCCGTACTGGGCTTCAACTCAATCATAAATTCTACATCTCCCTCTGGAGGCAATCCAGGCAGATCTTCTGGAAAGACATCCAAGAATTCACATACTACCGAAATATCTTGGATCTCCGGTATGATGGCTTCATAAATTCTACTAATTGGTTTAGTTGTAGTAGCTATGGGAATGGACAAGAGAACCTCTTCTTGGTCATAGCTCAACCTGATGGTTCTCAGATCAGTGTTGAGGATAGCTTTATGCTGGGCTAACCAATTCATACCTAGAATTACATCTATATCTTGGCCTTTTAGAACAATCATATTTATAGGAAAGTCCTGTTCAGCCAATGTTACGGGCACATGGAAAGCCACTTCTTTAGACATATTTGTCCTCCAGGAGAATGAATTATAAACCCTTCCCTTGATTCAATGTATGGAATGCAATATTTCTCCACAAACTTCTGGCTTATGAATGTATGTGAGGCACCAGAATCAAAGAGAATGACTGCAGGGTGATTGGCCACGAGAAACGTACCCATCATGACCGGTTCTTCCTCCGGTGTAGTGGCCACTTGTGTATAATAGATTCGCCCAGTTTTCTTCATATTCTTGCCCGCTTCATTATTTGCCGTGTTTCCCATGCCTTGGCTGGAACTCCCAGGGTTCTGTTGATTATTGGAGTTGTTTCGCCTCGGATATGGGTAGTCTTTGATGAAATGTCAAGACTTCCCACAATTGAAGCAGCCAGTTGATGAACTCGGGAGTGTAGGGAAATGAGTACCAGGGGCACTCGGCTGAGTTGTTGAAGTCGGGGCAGTGGTAGGGCGGATGAATACATGCTATTTAAAGGGGTAGGAGGGTGGACGAGGTGAAGAACGGTTTTGATTGAAAGGTCTGATCACCAACCTTTGTCGCTTTTTAGGCCCTTAGTTGGACCTATCACCTCCATAGCCCTTTGTCTTGCTTGGGCGTGCATATTTAGCTTCAACTGCCAGCGCTGTGCTGACAGCACTACTGTAGGAGAGATCGAGGCAGGTAGCCATCTTCCGTTGTAGCCGGTCATTAAGGCCTCTCATAAAACAGTTCCTCTTTTTCAGGTCAGTGTTGACCTGGTCAATGGCGTACTGGGGACAAATGATTGAACTTGTTGAGATACTATGTAACAGTATCTCCACCTTGCTTAAGCTTCATGAATTCTTTTTGCTTCATATGGAGCACTCCTTCTGGAATGTAGTGCTCACAAAATGCCAACTTAAATTTGTCCCAGGTGACTTGATGGCCCGCAGGCTGGATGGCCACATAATTTCCCCACCAGGTGCTGGAAGGGCCTCTTAACTGCTGAGCCGCGAACAAGGGCTTCTAAGTCTCCATGCATCGGAGGAGTCCAAACTTCTGCTCAATGATCCGAATCCATTCGTCAGCTTCGAGGGGATCTTCGGCCTTGACGAATAGTGGGGGACGAGTTTCCGAGAAATCCAAATATGAAGTTTCGTAGGGTCCTTGCGGATAAGCTCTCCCGCCTTGCTGCTGCAGTTGCTGTCCCGCCATTTCACGAAGGAAGCGGGCGTTGTCAGCGGTCGCGGTGACCAAGGTAGCGATAGCCTCGGCCAGCGTGGTGTAACAACCCTAGTGTTACTGCCACTAAAATTTGAGCATGACATCAGAAGCATTGGCATACCATGTGTTTGTCACACCTAGAGTGCATTAACTAGACAAAAACTTCAAACAAGTTGTATTGATATGACATTTTATGGGTAAAACCCTAGAGTAGGATACTTAACCCTAAATTGGGCTCAGAAGAGTAAACAAAGCTCAACTAAGAGAAAACTTCAAAACTTAGTTAAAATGATCATAAAATGTCACCAGGAATGGACCTAAGTAGCATCCAAACCCTAGAAGTACCAAAAACCCTAAATAGACCCCTGAGAAACCCTGGACTGAAACCCTAGGGGGTTGTATGCAAAATATGCACATTTTTGGACTTAAGTGCAAAAACCATGAAATTAGGATATCTTAACACATATGGTTCACATGTATGTGGATTTGCAGCCTAAACCCTGAGATTGGACCTATTTGCAAAAAGCCCCTGTAAGGAAAATGGACCCCGGGCCTTTTGGCTAATTGAGTTTTGGTGTTTGATGATCAACACAATCCGTGAACTAATAAGTTTTCTAGTGTTTGTGTTTGTAGTTCACAGGATGCAAGATGTACTTGGACTAAGGAATTGAGGAAAGCAACACCTCAAAAGAAGACATTAAGAAGATCCAGGAAAAGTCCAAGTGTGCTGCTACGGACTGTCTGTGCAAGGCGCACTAGACTGTCCGGTGGCACACCGGACTGTCCGGTGCCCACACGCCGGACTGTCCGGTGCACCAAGGAACTCCAGCCCAACAGCTAGTTCTAGGTGGCACTAGGAGAGAAGACCACCAGACTGTCCGGTGTGAGGACCAGACTGTCCGGTGTGGAAAAGCCTGCGGCACCAACGGTCACCTACTCTGATAGAGCAACGGCTAGGCGCACCAGACAAGCTATAATGCGCTGTCCGGTGCACCACCGGACTGTCCGGTGTGCCGCAGAGAACTGCAGCTTTTCTCCAACGGCTAGAATTGAGTTGGGGCCTATATATACTTCACCCAACCGGCCATTTGAAGGTGTGGGAGCCCAAGCAACATACCAAAGCATATAGTGCACATTTCCAAGAGCTCAAACACCCAAGTGCTTAATAGAATCACTAGGTGATTAGCATAGGTGCTTTGCGAAGTGCTTAGGTTAGTTAGACTGCCTTAGCGCTTGCTCTAGGTGAACCCTAGTTAGTTGAGTGAGTTTTGTAAAACCACACAACCCCTCGGCTCTTGCGTGAGCCGTTGTAATTGTACCGAGTGGGGCGAGAGTCTTGCGAGACCATGACAACCGCGTTTGTGTCACGGCCGCCACCGTGTACCGGAGGGAACGAGGCCTGCGACGTTTTGGCCGGAAGCTCGATAGTGGAGACAGCGGGGAGCGTCCGAGAGGAGCCGGAAGCAGAGCACCACTTGCGCGTGGAGAAGGCCCGCGGCTCTCTACGGAGTTACTCGACCGTGGTGCTTGGCCCTCCCATGGGCTTCGCTTTGCGTAGGGGCACCAATGAGGATAAGTCGAGACCTTGCGTGGTTTCGGATACCTCGGTAAAAATACCGGCGTCATCCACGAGAGTTTGCATCTCTACTTTGCTCTTTAAGATTCCGAATTTATATTAAACATTTAAGTTTCAATCTTGTATACATACTTATTTAGTGTAGATTGAAACTTAGCCATTGCGGTAGAGATAGCAACACTTAGACAAAACCTAGTTTGCACTTTCTAGTTTGATTATTTGCATAGGTTTTGCTCTAGGGATTTAATTGTGGCCTAGTTTAGTAAAAGTTTTAGAAGTCCTAATTCACCCCCCCCCTCTTAGGAGTCACCCGTTTCCTACAAGTGGTATTAGAGACCGGTTTGGCTCATTTGAAACGCTTTAGCTTCACCGCTAAAAGAGCCAACGCTTTTAGAGGAAGGGATGGATACCCATAGGCCACCACACTTTGACAGCACTAACTTCCCTTATTGTAGTGCTAGAATGGCTTGTTACCTAGAGGCCGTTGATCTAGGTGTTTGGAGAGTCACTCATGACGGGATGAAACCCCTCAAGAATCCCGAGAAACCCACCACGAGTGAGGAAAAAGAAATTCATTTAAATGCTAGAGCCAAAAATTGCTTGTATGAATCTCTTAGCATGGATATTTTTAATCAAGTATTTACCTTGAAAACTGCTAATGCGATTTGGCTAAAATTGCATGAGCTCCATGACGACACATCCAATGTCCGTGAGCAAAAACATTGCCTAGTCTTAAATGAGTATAATTCTTTTACTATGAAAGATGACGAGCTTGTTCGAGACATGTTTTCTTGTTTGAATCTAATTATCAATGAGCTCAATTCTATTGGCATTAATAAGCTAGGTGATGCGGACATTGTGAGGAAGATTATCTCCCTGCTACCACAACAAAGATATGGGAGCATCATCACCATCCTTCACAACATGGAGGACTTGAGCAACATGACCCTGACCATTGTGATTGGGAAAATCGCGGCTTTTGAGATGTCGCGAAAAATGTGTCGGGGAGAGGAGCCAACTTCCTCAAGACCATATGCTTTTGCATGTGATGTAAGGAAGGGCAAAAAGAAGGCTCCCACTGCAAGTTCCTCAAGTGAAGAAGAGGAAGAAGGAGAAAATGATGATGATGAAGATAATCAACCATGCACATCATCCTCTGAGGACGAAGAAACAATCCGACGCGTCAGAAAGGTAATGAGGATGATCCGCAAGATTAATCTAATGGGTGTGCCCCTGCAGGTCGAGGATCTTGTCTTTAACATTGACACGAAAAAGTAAAGGAAGAGAGGATGCTTCGCATGTGGGGAGAAGGGCCACTTCAGGGACAACTGTCCAAATATGGCCAAACCCAAAAAGGAGAGGAGCAAAGGCAAGGCGCTAACAAGTGTTAGAACTTGGGATGATTCTTCAAGTGAAGATGAACCTACAAGGACACACAGCCATCGATCCTCATCACGCTCATCACGGTCATCACACAAATGCCTTATGGCAAGAGGTAACAAAAGCATTCCATCCTCTAGTGATGAAAGTAGTAGTGATGGTGAAGGTGAGGGAAAGCCCTCTGTAGATGAGCTTGCGGAAGCCGTTGAATTTTTTCAGGATGTTTGCACTAAACAAAAAGCTCAACTTAAAACCTTGAAAAATAAGTTGGTCAGCGCTCAAAATGATTACAAAGGTTTGCTAGAGAAATTTGAAACTTTTGCAAAATTAAATAGTGAGCTATCAACTAAAATTGAGCTATTAGAATCTAGTGCTCCATCCACTGCTACCGATGATAGCCTTATTAAAAAGAATGAAAAACTTAAGGCTAAGATAGCTAGCTCCCAAGAAGCTATTGAAAATTTGCTAGAGAAAATGGAAATTCTTAGCATACACAATAATGAGCTAACTACTAAGCTAGAAAACATTGGTAGCACCCCAGTAGCATCTTTTGTTGAAATACCTGAAATTATTAAGAAAGATGCGTCTACTTCCTGCTTTGATTTAATTGATGATTCTAACCCCTGCAACCAAGACGTTGTTGAGAATATTATTATAGAGACATGTTCGCATGAGGTTGCAAAGGAAAATGAACAATTAAAGCAAGAAGTGGCTCGCCTTGGCAAGGCTTTATATGACAAGAAAGGCAAAGCCAAACAAATCCTACCTCCACAGGATAACACCACTGCGGGAGTGAACAAGCCTGTAGAGGGAGAAACTGTGATTTGTAGGCTATGCCACATGGAAGGCCACAAGTCTTTCCAATGCAAGGCAATGACCTGGGATAAACAAAGGCAAAAGCTCAAGCAAAAGCCATCAAGCAAAATCTCCAACATCTACATCAAAAAGGTGAACAAAAAGGATGCTACACCATATTTAATCAAGAAGAAAAAGAATGGAAAGGTGATAGCAATCAAGGCCAACAAGCAAGCCAACAAAGAAAAAGGGGCCAGATGCATCTGGGTGCCAAAGGAAATAATTTCAACCATGAAAAGCACCAAGAAGGTTTGGATCCCGAAAGGGAAGTGAGTGGACCAAAGGTCTTCGGGAAATTTGGAGACTTGGCAAATTTGGGATGTATATCATGGGATACATCATATTGGATCAAGTTTACTTGCCAAATGGGTTAGTAAAAATTTTGGACCCAAATTTCCCACCCATGACTAAGGTAACTAGTTTTATTGTATCTCTTGTTTTTAGATATGCGTATCTATTTACCTTGTATCTAGTTTACCTTTCTTGCCTAGTATTACACTTGCTATTTACTTTTTTTTAAATTTTGCATACTAGGTAAATCATATGGTAGGATTGCTTGTTTTCAATTCATACACTTAAGCAAACCTACATGGTTTAAAATGTTAATTTGAGCACGGCACATAGCTTCTATATCACTCCATAGTAAATGATGCATCAATTGAAAATTTTGATTTCTACAAGTTGTATCATTTAACTTATATGTGCCAAAGTTAGGATTATAGATAATTTGCCCCTCTTGATATCAAATCAAAGTGCAAGTCTCCTACAAGTACTCAAAACTTGTATGCACATCTTCAGGGGGAGGTTACCCTATAATCTAATACTTTGAGACTAACACCTCTTCAAGTCTATTTCATGTGATAGTCTCATTGTAAGGAAAATGAGGTCCCCAGAGAATGACAACAAACTTCCACTGCAAAAGCTCCAAGAACTCTCATGTCTCACAAGCACGCCATTGACTTTCAATAGGTATCTTTGAGACTACATTTAGTATCATTTACATGTCTTCTCCAATAATTTGATTAGACTATATTTCACATCATATACTTCCATGTGGCTAAAATGCATAAGTAGTTAACTCATATTCTATTACCTATGCATAAGGGAAGTTAGTCTTTTCAAATCATGTCTTGCACCTCTAATTTTCACATGCTTTTTCCTAAGTAGAGGATCTCTGTCAGAGGGAGTATTTCTTCATCTCTAAAAAGGTGGAGAAATTTCTTTCTAAAGAGAACACTCGTTTAGGGGGAGTAATCTCTTCAAATGGTACCATTCATATGGTTTAATTTAGTATTCTTCAAGTGGTATCATCTGATAAAATTCTTAATGAGGGCAAGCTTTTATTTACTTCCTACATGCTTTTAATGTCTTTCTTTTCGATGGTTGATGCCAAAGGGGGAGAAGTTTAGGGACTAAAGCAATGAAAACTATATCAAACACCAAGCACCACCAATTTAAAATTTTATATCTACAAATGGGTTTTTAAGTGGTTTTGATTATTTGGTCCTAAAATAGGAAGTAAGTGAATTATGGAGTTAGGGGGAGGCTTAAGTCCATAATTTCACATTGAGGGGACAATCATGCATCCTAGCAAGTAAATTGCATATTTTCATTCAAATACTTGTACTATTTGCTTGCTTTGGTTGTGTTGTCATCAATCACCAAAAAGGGGGAAATTGTAAGGAAAATGGACCCCAGGCCTTTCGACTAATTGAGTTTTGGTGTTTGATGATCAACACAATCCGTGAACTAATAAGTTTTCTAGTGTTTGTGTTTGTAGTTCACAGGTGCAAGATGTACTTGGACTAAGGAATTGAGGAAAGCAACACCTCAAAAGAAGACATTAAGAAGATCTAGGAAAAGTCCAAGTGTGCTGCTGCGGACTGTTTGTGCGAGGCGCACCGGACTGTTCGGTGGCACACGCCGGACTGTCCGGTGCACTAGGGAACTCCAGCCCAACGGCTAGTTCCAGGTGGCACTCGGAGAGAAGACCACCGGACTATCTGGTGTGAGCACCAGACTGTCCGGTGTGGAAAAGCCTGTGGCGCCAACGGTCACCTGCTCTAACAGAGCAACGGCTAGGCGCACCGGACAGGCTATAGTGCGCTGTCCGGTGCACCACCGGACTGTCCGGTGAGCCGCTGAGAACTGCAGCTTTTCTCCAATGGCTAGAATTGAGTTGAGGCCTATATATACTTCACCCAACCAGCCATTTGAAGGTGTGGGAGCCCAAGTAACATACCAAAGCATATAGTGCACATTTCCTAGAGCTCAAACACCCAAGTGCTTAATAGAATCACTCGGTGATTAGCGTAGGTGCTTTGAAAAGTGCTTAGGTTAGTTAGACCGCTTTAGCGCTTGCTCTAGGTGAACCCTAGTTAGTTGAGTGAGTTTTGTAAAACCACACAACCCCTCGACTCTTGCGTGAGCCATTGTAATTGTACCAAGTGGGGCGAGAGTCTTGCGAGACCGTGACAACTGCGTTTGTGTCACGGCCGCCACCGTGTACCGGAGGGAACGAGGCCCGCGGCGTTTCGGCCAGAAGCTCGATAGTGGAGACGGCGGGGAGCGTCCGAGAGGAGCCGGAAGCGGAGCACCACTTGCGCGTGGAGAAGGCCCGTGGCTCTCTACGGAGTTACTCGACCGTGGTGCTTGGCCCTCGCGTGGGCTTCCCTTTGGGTAGGGGCACCAACGAGGATTAGTCGGGACCTTGCGTGGTTCCGGATACCTCGGTAAAAATACCGGCGTCATCCACGAGAGTTTGCATCTCTACTTTTCTCTTTAAGATTCTACATTTATATTAAGCATTTAAGTTTCAATCTTGTATACATACTTATTTAGTGTAGATTGAAAATTAGCCATTGCGGTAGAGATAGCAACACTAAGACAAAACCTAGTTTGCACTTTCTAGTTTGATTATTTGCATAGGTTTTGCTTTAGGGATTTAATTATGGCCTAGTTTAGTAAAAGCTTTAGAAGTCCTAATTCACCCCCCTCCCCTCTTAGGCGTCACCCGTTTCCTACAGCCCCATTTGAACTCTATTAAGTCTGAAATTCAGTGGAATTGGCTCAACTTTGTAGCCCTATATCTTCCAAATTATGAAGTTTTTGCCCTAGGTCAACACATCAAAATTGTAGAGCTATGTAAGGAGAATAACTTTGCTATAGAGATCATGCCTTGGTACCATGAAGTATTTTGAGATAAATGTGCCCAAAGTTGGGTTGTCAGAATGCCCTTGGTCTGAATTCAGAATAACAGTGAGATTGGGCAATCTTTGGATTATAGTTCGACCATGATCTAGTGGGAATTTGACTAGGGATGCTATAGCAAAAGTGAACATGGATTATAGATCTATAACTTTGGTGCAGATGAATTATGAGGTTGTCACATAAAATTTGGAGAAAAGCTGCCTTGAATCTGCTCTATCAGGCGTCTGAAAGGAGTCTGATGGTACAGTAACTAAAACAGATTACAAGTTCAGCCCCCTCGCTGCTGGTGACCTTTGCGCCATGATTTGCACCGTCGCCGCGATTCGTACTCTATAGTAAGTGGATAACCACGGCGGAGTAAAGATCTTGGCACCAGATCAGCTCAGGCTCGATCGCGGAGGAGTTTCACCATACCCACTTGCTCATCGTGCGGCCAGGATAGACCTCACCGCCGTTGGCCGCTCACTGCTATGCGCCACGTGCTAAAGCGCTAGACCACATTGCAGTGAAACACGTCATGCATGCCCGGTGATCGCCGAAGAGCTGCCACGGTGAAAGCCACTAACCCCGAGCGCCAGTGACCTTCTTCCTCTCCGGTCGCCAGCGCATCATCGTGAAACTGGACACCACCACTCAAGCCTGCTATAAATTGCCGACCCCGCCTGCTCCGCTAGGTAGTTGTGCAACCAGTGAAGCAACCCGTGGCTCGAATCATCCCATAGAACTCCCCAATTTCGGATTTCCCCCAAATCACTCAAGAACACTGAGCGGTTTGACCTCGCCGTGGCCAGCGCATCTCAAGTCCGTTCATGCCCTCTGAGTCCTCATTTCAGTATCCTTGGATGCTCCTGATACTCTCTAACCCATCCAATTGAGCTAGAGTCCCTAGTATCGCCGGGAACGTGTTCGGTTACCCGTGGTGTCCGCTGTCACCGTGAACAGAGCGTGTTAGGGTCCCATTAATGAAATTAGTTGAGGGGAAACACTCATTAGGGCTTGAATTAGGTTTAAGTCGGAGTAGAGCACCAGCCGTTGCGGGATCTGGCCGGCGTGGGCTCGCCGGAGCTCGGTTCCCCGCCATGCCACGTCGTGGACTTCGAGTTGCGAAGAAATAAATGCGGGAGGGTGTTCCTACAAATGTCAGTGAGACATAAGAATAGTGTCGTGACCCTTTTCCAGTTATTCAAATCAAGAAGGGCATTTTTGCAAAACTATCAGCGCGGGCGCGCGCGGGCGCGCTTCTACCTGTAGTTGGGCCGGCTTGGGCCAGTTATGGTCCAGAATTGTTCATTGTTTTTCATTTTCCTTTTCTGCCAGAGCTAAAGAAATTCTAGAAAATTACAGAAAAATGCTAAAAATACCAAACCAATTTTACTAGGCTTCTAATTTCCTATAGTATTTAATAAAAATAGTGTCATTATTTTTAGTTCCAATAGGGAATTTTGGGATATTTAAAACAACCAAAAACTATACTTCTGGAATTTTAGAGAGTAATTTATAATCCCAAAATTCACCAAACTTTTTAGGTAAACTTTAAATATTATTTAGAAGCCTTGGGTAAAATTTGGTATGTTTTGGACCATGTTTGAAATGTAGAACCCAAAACCCTAGCCCCCCTGCCCTATGAACTTCACTATAGACTCCGAAAACCCTAGTTTCTCGGAGATCCGTGAAGGAAAGTTATATTCAAGACATTAGATAATAAAATTTTATTATCTTAGCATTTTCATGAGCATTACATGAGCATTCATGATTATATATGGTTATATCTAGAGAACGAAGAGGAAATAGAAGTTGAAGAAGCGAGCACTTCACCACCACCACACTTAGATATCTGTGGAGCAGAGCCTGATTCACCTATCACACAAGGCAAGCCCCGGAGCATTTGCCCCCTCCTTGTTATTTTGAAATATTTCTCACTTACTTGATGCATTAAGTGATAGGAGTTGTGTGCTAAACCAATTGCTGCATTTCCTTCCTTGGAATTGATTACTTTAGTCCCCTGTTTTATCAAAAAGGTTTTTCTTATGCTTAGCTTTGCTCTAGAAAAACAAAATGTTTTGTTTTCACAAAAGATGATGCTTCAAAGTGGGTGGGATGTTTTCCAAAATACAACTTGATGGTGGATCCATCATGGCCATGATGGGTTCAACATCGGAAAAGATGTACCTCTGCCAGGTACCAAACTTTGGGTTTGAAATGATAAAGCTGAGACTAGGCAGGTGACTTGCACGAGAAGAGTCTCGGTGTAGTGTCTCCATCTGAGTCGATTAAGGACCTTGTCGATGTAGGCTTGATGATCGAGGACCCTTTAACTGGTCACATGCCTCATCATCGGTAAGCTTTGCCTCGGGCAGACTAATACCAGAATAAGATAACACGCAATGGGAGTAGAGAGATGGCGAGAGTAGCGTGTACCCTCCGTTGCAAGAGGCTGGTCGGTGGCTGATCTGGTCTTAAGAACCCCGGTGGCGAGTTGACATATACAAGGGTTAAGTGCTACATATGTCGTGTGATCAGAGATCCTCAGCTGAGTATAATCGATTCGGATCGTCGTAACTTCGCGGACATGAAGACTTGGTCACTGACCTACACGTAGCATTCTAGTGAATAAGAAGGGTTGATAAGAAATTGGCTAGTATAGGTCCAGTGATTGAACTAGAGTAGAAAGAACCTTAGATGCAGGTAACTTTACTAAACCTGACAAATAAAACTGGATTTGTAAGGATCCACTATTAGTAAGTATTTCTGCAAACAGAGTCTTTGATTATTGATAAGCCTTACCTTGACTCCCTTAAGCCAGCATATTCCTTGAGAGTCTTTTATTTTGATGGGTAAGACTTTCGAAAGTACACTTTGTACTCAGGGCTTTGTCCCATGTTGTTTTAGGTGAGGAAGCAGCAAATTTTTGCTGCTTTTGTTCAAAGGTGGTGCCCAAAGAGGAAAACCAAGACTGAAGCTGCGGGAGGAAGGGTCCTCCGTTAAGTAAAACTTTTTACTGTTTATCGGGAGGGGTTTTTGCCTCCCAGTTTTTGTAATAATAGTACTCAGCGCTCTTATAGTTCGTTCTGGTCTGTAATAAACACTACTCTTTCTTACTTCAATATAAGGTAAGTTATTGTAATTGCTTCTGCATTTTCGTACATCCGATGTATTGTAATATCTGCGAGACGGGTGAAATGCTCTTGGGAAAGGTAAGGAATTCAGATACCGAACTTGTCAAGTGATTCAGGGGCACCTGCATGGTTGTCTGAGGTCCGTTGGACAAGGACAACTGTAGGTGGGCCTAATGACTTGGGAGGTTCTGTCACACATGGGTGGAACCGACGGTGGATTTGGTGTATCTTCTTGGCCACGGGATGTTCCCGTGCCATCATGTGAACGAGTTCGAGATGGCATCTGAAGCAAAGAAATATTTGGAAAAATATCACATGCTGACACATACCATCATTTTACATTACTTAAGATGTAATGTTACAAACTCAATGTACATCATGACATCATTACCTATTTTACAATAACATTATTTGTAAACTATACTACTACTAGTACTTATTATCCTTAGCAGCTTCTTTGTCGGGTGTAGGAGTCCATTCATCATCCAGGTTCATTGAAGGAGGGGGCTTGAAAAGATCTAGTTCCCCACCAAATGCTTCACCTGTTGCTCCAGAAGGTCTAGCTCCCATTCCGACAGGGTCTGCAGGTATGTCAGGTTGCAGTTGCGAATAAAATTCATGAACTTCCTCAAGCAATGTATTGCAGTACACCTGCAAGTTATCAATGGCCGTGCTAAGCTCCTCCACACGGGCTCGAGCTTTGGCCTTTCGGTCCCAAGCAATGGAACGCGAGTTGACGACCCAATCGAGTGCCAAATCTCGTTCGGCAAGCTCGTCTTGCAGATGCCGAATCTCAGTTCTTAACTCATTTATGCGCTGACCATCCTCGACCCACACACTATTTCTATGACGCAATTCCGTTCGAAGCTGCTCCACCTGAGCTTCTAGATCTCCAATGGGATCATTGCTGCCGCTGCTACTATCCTCATACCTCGGAGCCAACTGATGGCGAGGCACGCCAATCGGTCCGATGGACTTGCGCGCAGTTTTCCTTGTGCATGGCGGCATATCTCCATAAGGGGTAATTCTTATTAGTATAGTTTTTATCATGATGCATGCATAATTACATAATCAACCTTAGTTGATTCACAACCTTCTATACATTGCACTCTACTATCTGGTCTTAATATAAGTATTTCAGAAGGTAGTTAGATAAGAAGGAAAGAAATTTTCTTAGGTAAGTTTTTGAAAATCCTTTTTGAAAATGCCTCATAACATCTGCAAAGATGGGCTTCGCTCCGATACCAGCTGTGGCAGAACCTCCCAAGCCATTAGGCCCACCTACATTTGTCCTTGTCCATCGGGCCTCGGACAGCTCTGCAGGTGCACCTGATCGCTTGACAAGTTCGGTATCTGAATTCTTTACCTTACCCAAGAGCGTTTCACCCATCACGCAGATATTACAACACATCAGAGGAACGAGTATGCGGAAGCAGTTACAATAACTTACTTTATATTAAAGTATAGAAAGATTAGTATTATTACAGACCAGAGCAAAATATAGGAGTGCTGGAGTAATATTATTACATAACTTGGGAGGCAAAAACCCCTCCCAATTAACAGTAAAAAGTTTTTAGAGGAGGACACTTCCTCCCAAGGCTTCAATCTTGATTTTCTTCCTTAGGCACCACCTTGGAACAAAAGCAACAAAAATTTGCTGCTTCCTCACCTAAAACAACATGGGACAAAGCCCTGAGTATGAAGTGTACATTCACAAGACTTACCCGTCAAAATAAAAGACTCTCAAGGATATGCTGGCTTTAAGGGAGTCAAGGTAAGGCTGAATCAAGAATCAAGACTCTGTTTGCAAAAATGCTTACTAATAGTGGATCCTTAAAGAATCCAATTTTATTAGTAGGTTATGTCATTACCTGAGTCTAGAGTTCTTTCTACCCTAGTTCAAGCACTTGACCTATACTAGCCATTCTTTTATCAAACATTAATGTTCATTGGAATGCTACGTGTAGGTCAGTGACCAAGTCTTCATGTCCGAGAAGTAACGGTGATCCGAATCGATTAATACTCAGCTGAGGATCTCCAATCACACGACATATGTAGCACTTAACCCTTGCATATGTCAACTCGCCACCAGGGTTCTTAAGACCAGATCAGGTTCACGCCAACCGAGAGCACAGATACACCACCATCCAGCCTCTTGCCACGGAGGGTACACGCTACTCTCGCCATCTCTCCACTCCCATTGCATGTTATCTTATTCTGGTATTAGTCTACCCGAGGCAAAGCTTACCCATGATGAGGCATGTGACCAATTAAAAGGTACTAGATCATCAAGCCTACATCGACAAGGTCCTTAATCGACTTAGACAAAGACAATACACCGAGACTCTCTTCTCGTGCAAGTCACCCGCCCGGTCCCAGCTTTATTATTTCAAACCCAAAGTTTGCTACCTGGCAGAGGTACATCTTTTCCGATGTTGAACCCATCACGACCATGATAGATCCACCATCAAGTTTTATTTTTGAAAACATCCCACCCACTTGAAGCATCAGCTTTTGTCAAAACAAAACATTTTGTTTTTCTAGAGCAAAGCTAAGCATATGAAAAACCTTTTTGTAAAACAGGGGATTAAGGAAAGGTAATCAAATCCTCAAGGAAGGAAATGCAGCAACTGGTTTATCACACAACTCCTATCACCTAATGCATCAAGCAAGTGACAAAGATTTTAAAATAGCAAGGAGGTGGCAAATGCACTGGGGCTTGCCTTGTGTTATAGGTGAGTCAGGCTCTACTCCACAGATGTCAAAATAAAAGCAGTTCCCGGCTTGGGGTTCTTTAGGTGGTGGTGGTGTAGTCCTTGCTTCTTCAACTTCTATCTCTTCCTCGTTTTCTATATATAGCATAATTGGTCTTGAATTTTTAGCATTTTTCTACAATTTTCTAGGAATTCACTATCTCTGATTGAAAAGGAAAAAGAAAAAGAGCCAACAGTGATGGGCTAAATCTGGCCCGAGCCGGTCCAGCTAAGGCAGATGCGCTCGCGCGCGCGCCCACGCGGTGGTTTTGTACTGAGGACCCTAGCTTTGAAAACAATCTGAAAGAGCCCGCGGCACTGTTGCTTCAGTTGCTGACATTTACACCGAAGCCCACCAAGTTCTAATTCTTTACGACCCAAGGTCCTCGACCTCGCACAACGGAAAACCAAGCTCCGACGAACTCATACAGGCCACGATACTTAAGGACTGGTGCTCTAATTTGGCTAAGTCGTAATTCAACAACTATCAAGCGTTTCCCCCTCAATCAATTTCACTAGTAGAGCTCTAAATCATCTAGTCCACGGAGACAACGTAGACAACAGATGAACAAACGTGTTCCCGGTGATCTAAGGTAGTTTAGTTAAATTAAATGGATCGAGTAGCATTAGGAGAACCTAAGGACACTAAAACGGAGGAGCAGAGAGTATGAACAGACCTAGAACAAGCAAGCCACGGCGTGGGTTCTTTCATGGTGGCGGAAACCGGTTTGGGGAAAAAGAGCAATTCATGGGCTCTGGTGAGTAATTGAGGGCACAAGCGGTTGGATTGGATGCTGGATTACCTAACGGAGCCGAGGGAATGCTCAATTTATAGCGTGCTTGAGTGGTGGCTAGTGAATTTGATGGAGATGCGCGGCGGCCGGAGAGGAGGAGGGGCACTGGCGCAAACGATTAGTGGCTTTCACCGTGGTGGACTCAACAGCGACGAGCCAGTGATATAGAGCGGTTTACGGCGACGTGGTGAAGCTTCAGGGCACGTGGCATCCGATCGACGGCCGGCCAACTCCGGTGAACTTATCTGAGCCGGCCACAAAGCAACAGGGGTACGACGGCCAGCCTCCGATGTTATCCTGTGGTAAAGATCTTTTACCCAGAAGTGTTATCCGGTCACCGATGAGCACGAATCACAACGGCGGCGTGAATCCGGGTGCACGGCTCACCGGCGGCGAGGTTCACTGCGCTGGCGTTCTGATCCAGTTACTGTACCATCGCGAGGTCATTCAGTTGGTCTGAAAGAGGATCTTTAGAGGCATTTTTCTGGATTTTTTGCATGACAACTTGCTAATCGGTTTGTAGCAAACTTGTAGCCCTATATACAAACTACAATTCTGCTGTAGAGATCATACTCAGTTACTTACTCCTTGGAGCATGAATCAAGCCTAAAGTTCTTCAAAACTCACTGACAGTCCATATTAAGTTTCTGTATTGTCTGACAACTAAACTTTAGGGCCAATTATCTCCAACTTTTCATATAACACAATGCTTAATCCCTTAAGCAAAGTTGTACTCCTACAGTAGCTCTAGACTTTTGATGTGTTGACCCTAGGCAAAATCTTTGTATATTTAAAACTACAGGGCTCCAAAGTCAGCTTTGTTCAACTGTTTTCAGACTTAGTCACAAGAGCACAAGAGTGGCCTTTTTGCAATTAGGCCCAAATCTCATGGTTTCTTTTGCAAATCTTCAAATATGTGAACCATATAACTTAAGGTACCCTAATTCCATGGTTTTTGCACTTAGGTCCAAAAGTGTGCAACATTTGCATATAATCCCTAGGGTTTCAGTCCAAGGTTTTCCAGAGGTCTATTTAGGGTTTTGGTACTTCTAGGGTTTGAATGCCACTTAAGTCCATTAATGGTGACATTTTATGATCATCACTAATGAGTTTTGAAGTTTTCCCTTTTTAGGTTTTGTTTACTCTTTTAAGCCCAGTTTAGGGGTAAGTATCCTACCCTAGGGTTTTACCCATGACATGTCACATCAATACAACTTGTTTCAAATTTTTGCCTAGTGAATGCACTCTAGGTGTGACAAACACATGATATGCTGATACTCATGATGTTATGATCAAGTTTTATTGGTAGTAACACCAGGGGTGTTACACTGAGGATCTCTAACCACATGACATATGTAGCACTTAACCCTTGCATATGTCAACCGTTCCCATAGATCCTCCACAACATGAACCGGTCCGTGCTACCCGGGAGCACAGTTTTCCTCCATCCAGCCTCTAGCCAGGAGGGTTCACGCTACTCCCACCATCTCCCACGCCCAGTGTGTGGTTGTCTTTTTACATATGGAATAGCCGGGTTCAAGCTTACCCTGTCCCATATCCAGGGCATGTGGCCAGTTAAGATAGTCCTTGATCATACGGGCCTACATACGCATCCAATCCTTAATTAACCTGGGTGGAGCATCACGTGTTCCTAGCCCAAGTCTCGATTTAAGTACTTCCATCCTTAGGATTGTTTGTGTTCCTTAGGATGAAAAGAGCATTATAGGGAACTTTGCAGTAAGATCCCACCATGCTCCCAATGAAAATATTATTGCAGTTAGAAGCCATCCTTCCTTAGGATAAACCTAAGCTAGGCATTAGTGCAAAGGACAAACTCTATATGCTTATAAGCAGGGCTAAGCATCTTTTGTAAATTATATTTTGATATTTCACCAGAAGTATCTATAAAAGGAATGGGTTTCAAGGTAGCCAATGCATCAAAGGTTTTCCAAGCAACTCCTATAAACCTAATGCACATTTCTCTAGACTTAAAGTGTGTAAAAATAATTTAAAATCACAAGGAAGGGGCTGCATGCACCGGAGCTTGCCTGAATAACACTAGGTTAGTGTTTGCTAGGCGACGTCCACTTGACGATCATCCTTGTCCTAGCACATGATCAGGCAGGTTCGTGCATCAGCATCACCATGCGTAGTAGCCTATGCTTGGGGTCGACTTGGCTCGTCTTCCACATCACGCGATCAACTAGTGTACCTAATGAAATGCATTATGCATATGAATGCATATCAAGACAGGTATCGCTAGATAATATTATGATTAAGTCATCATCATAATCACGACAACCTAATCCTTATGTATGTACCAACATAACCAGACATAATATAGATATAACTCGAGCATTCTACAAAATACTAACTTCATCCTATTACCGTATGAACAGAACATTTTACCAATATTTAAGACCACTACTCATCACATACGTGGAACCTATTTAATTATATTTAACATATACACCTATCAAGGCACTACTCACCTGACCTACCCATCGACGATCATTATACAATGTGATTAATTCACCATTGCACACAAGCACACCCCAACATCAGACCAATCCAATTACACTAGACATACGTTTCCATGTTGTGAATTAAAATGCATCGACCATAACCATAATTAAAACTAACTTAACTAGTTCAAATATACTCGACAAGTATACCTACAGATGCTCTATTCCCATAACCTACATCTCAAACTGGCGATTCACTACCCGACTTTGACCAAATCGCTCCAAGCGACTCGGGTATCCTAATAAATATTATATCTACTACCACAAAGCACATATGCTACGAGAAAAAGGACCGACGTAATTAATATATCCAAATCATCAATCAAACATTATCTGAAACAATAATTCGGCTTATCGTTACCTAAACCCGATATGAATTCGTGTGATTGACGATGATGTCCGGTGGGAGCATTTCTCAGCACACCATGGAAGCGACGGATGGGGTTCACTTTTTATTTACCCAGATTTCTCTAGATTTCTTTCTCGTGGAGTACGGAACAATAATGAATGAATGGGGCTATTGACAGAATTGACGGTCAACGATGCCGACCACCAGAGCCGACCACAACAAGCAAGACATCCGGGGCACGACAGGGGATGACGGCGTTGTGGTGAATAGGAAATTGATGACTGGCGCAAAAGGCATGACGCTGGGCATAATGAAACGATGGCGTGCCCAAATCTCGCGTCGCCCGACCATGCCTGCGACCAATACCCACCATGCTTCCATTGCGCACAGCGATGCAACGACCAGGGCCATGGCGAGGAAGGAGCTGGGCGGGTTCGACGGCCACGGACGAGTGCCATGGGGATGAGCAGATGCGTAGAGTGGAGCAGGGAAACAGGGGCAGCGACGACGAGACGCCATGGCCGATGAAGGCTCTGTGCGGCCGAGCGCCATGGAAAAATTGGAACGCGTGCGGGAGGGACGGTGCCAGCAAGCTAGAAGGTGCGCGCAGGGGAGTTCGCGAAGGGGAGCAGGAGGAGGCAAGGACGAGGCACTCCATGCCGTCGGGCCGAGCCGTGCTACGCGACGCTGGAGAGCGAGCTGAGGGGGCACGACCGAGCAAGCACCAGAGAAGGGTGACAGCGGCCAACGCCATGGCGAGCAGACGCGCGGACGGGCGAGACTCCAGCTGGGCGCCAGGAAGAAGACCGAGCTAGGCGCAGTGGAGAAAGTCCTGGGCGCGGCGTTTCACAAAGGAGGGAGAGGAAGGAGATGGGCGCGCGCGGCGAGAAGCTCAGCGAGGATGCTGAGGAACGACGGCGTACATCCAACGAAGCTTCCAGACCAAGGTACGGTGGCGGCCGGCGCGCAGGGATTCAGCATAGGCGCGAGCGAGCAGAGGAAACTGGGCAGGGCCGAGCCAAAGAACTGGAACAAGGGCGGCGACGCGTGGGAGCTCGAGGACGCGTGGCACATAGAGCTCCAGGCGGTGCCGAGCAGGGGGAAGTCGCCATGGATGCAGGGAGCCGAGCAGAGGATTCACTCTGACCAAGGAACGGCGACCATGGCAGGGAGATGGAGCACACGGCTGGCCGGACTTGGAGGCCAGGGCGCTGGGGCTTGGCGTGAGCTCCAATAGAGAGATGCGTGGGAGGAGATCCTGGGCACCATGAAGGGAGCAGGAGATGGATGCGCGGTACCAGGGAGAGAGATAGAGCAAGCACCAAGAAGCTACACGCGAGAGAGATGGACTGGGCACCGAGCGATGCGGGAGGAGATAAGCTCCGTGAAGAAAAATCTAGGGAGAGGGCAGCAGGATCTTCTTCCCAGAGCTGAGCGGCGGCAGATTTTCTTCACCCCCCCCCCCCCCGCGCGGATGAGAGCGAGGATTGGAGGAAGAAAGAAAAATCTATATAGGGAGCGGCATGTAGAAGAATTTTCTCACATTTTTGTTTATAAAGAAATTTGTAGATATTTTGGGGTATAAAATAAGGGTCTACGAAATATATATAGAAGGGTCGAACAAATAAGATCGACAACAACAATTAGACAGGATTTAATTTAGCGAATATTCTTAAGTCAAATGAATTCGTATCTGTTATTTATATTTAAAGATTTAGATTGAGACGAGATACACACAAATTGAACCAAACGAGATCATGACTGAGATTTTTGTCCGATTTTGTCTACACAGGAATAAGACAAATTTCCATAATTGTAAACAGTGGAACAGATTAATCACGAATACTTAGTTCGGATCAAGTTATCTCGGTTCGATATAACATTTTTGAATTAACTTTTGTCACCGAGTTCAAATTAATTTGCCCAGGATAAAAATCGTAAGAGTAGGTCGAGCATAGGTCGAGCTTCCGAATTTGTATTCACGCGAGCGATGAATTTTAAATATTCATCGGACGCACCGATTTTCGGAACGACTATGTTCCGAACATCACGAAAATTTAGGAAGAGCCGAATAAATAAAAACGATGTCGAACTCGCGACAGACAAAACAGATGCAATATTAAAATCACGATAGGCGAAAATAATTAGAATTTAGTGTCCATTTTATTTACTGATATCACGTGCTTAAATCCATACTCGTTGTCGAGCAGAATATAAACACTTTGGTGTTCCAGAAACGGTCTCTCTTCTTCTCATCAGAATCAGCATGATACCCTGCGTACTAGCACAGGTCGTTGAAGGTCTTAACATACTGCAATACCGTGCGGGTTCCTTGATTGAGTGCCAGGAATTCATTCAGCTTGCGGTCAAGAATTCCAACTGGGATGTGGTGTCCTCTGAAGGCAGTCTTGAATTCTTCCTAAGAAACTTCATGACCAGCAGGTAGCATGGCGCGGAAATGGTCCCACCAAGTTTGAGCAGGTTCGCGAAGCTGCTGCGCGGCGAAGCGAGCCTTGGTGTCATCAGGGCAGTCTCCCGTGAGGAGGGGAAACTTGGACTCCATGACGCGTAACCACATGTCAGTGTCCAACACATCCTCTGCCTTGGTGAACAAGGGCGGCTGCGTACTCAGGAACTCCTGGTAGGTCGCTGCGGCTGGAGGTCGCTGTTACCGTGGGAGCTGGAGGAGGTGGCGGGGGAACTTGCTCGTTATGCCCGCGACTCTGCCTAGCTGCCATATGAAAACAGAGATTGTCGCCATTGTTATCCCAATTCACAATTTCGAACAATATGCTTTCATCTCACACGGAAAGAAATTGTCATAATCATAACATTAATTTCGAACGAGGATAACATGGTTACAAACATTTCACTGATCCCAAAAGTTCTCATGTGTTACATCAATTAGGGGAAAGTACTCGTAAGCCTAGTCCAAAATCTGTCATTAACTAAGCTCACGTGGGTTTCTATCCTCCTAAAGCGTCAAAATGACTCATCAACCCTGAGTAGTGGAAGCGACACTAGATACGGGTGAAGGGGGCATCTCGGAGGCAGTCGCATTGGTACCAGGGGCTGGTCCTAACTCCTCGGGAGCCTCTTCTCCCTCACTTCCGGCCTCATTGGCCTCCATCTCCATGTGGTGCATGTCCAGGTGGTCATTAGCTTCCTCAAGCTCCTGCTGCACATCGTGGAGCTAGTTTTCTAGGACATCAATGGTGTTGTCCCGGATCTCCACCTGCTGCTCCATGGTGGTGATGCGCTGGCTCAACCATTCCACCTGTAGGTCCTTCTCAACCAACTCTGATTACAAGTCGACCACAAAGTCCTCTTGGCTATCGAGGGTGAGCTTGGTGGTCTGAGCGAGGTTAGCAAGATGTGCCATAGCGTCGCTCATGCACTGAACAGTGATTCTCCCAACCAAGTCAGGATACATGGCCCATACGTCCTTCACTTGGCTCACACGGTTGCACCAAAAGGGGTCATCCCTCTTCTCAGCAGGGAAGAGTCCCAAGGGGTACATCACCATCTCTAGGGGATGGTATCCACAGAAAGTCATTAGGGTCTTCATAGCTGCCGCCTCGGTGGTGTCGTCCGTCCTAAATCCAACAGTCTCAGAGTCAAGGGAACGCCAACCCGGCTGAAGGGGATGAGCCTCGAGAGTCAGCCAGACTTGGCAACATGGTACCTGATGCTCCTCGTACAGCTGCACCGTGTACAAAGGGGGTGTAGGGTAACCGACGGAGTTGAGCACTTCCCACAAGATGGAAGGAAAACCATTGTGAGAAAGGAAATCAGAACTAAAACGAGTGTCTCCTCCATTGGCGGGGGTGGGTGAAGTCATCTGTGGAAGGGGATCAGATGTAAAGATTATGGTGGAAGAAGAAAATAAAAGAGCATGGGTGGTTCAAAAGGAAGCGGGTTAGATCAAATTTTTACTTCTTTAATTTCTAATCCTTTTAGTTTTATAATGCATGCATGCTGAAAATAATGTCTCCTCTCCGAATCAAAAGGGTGCTTTTTAGGGCATCCTTTTAAAAAAAATCCTAAGATTGGCCCATAGGGCCTACTTAATTAGCCACCTATTTTTCCCACTATTCCTAAGGCCATTCATCCTAGGTCTAGCGTTCTAGTCCTGACAATTCAATTACTGATTTCTAAGCAAGTTTTAGATTTTCGAAAGTTGGTATTCATGGTTTATTGCTTTCTCTGTGGTGGTATTTGCTCTGATACCAGTTGTGGCAGAACTGCCCAAATTATTCTAGCTTAAGTGCCGAAGTCACGCCTCAGAGGTCGCAACACACTTTAATCGGAATAACCCGTCAGTCCCTCAGATCTAGTCTGATAAAGCCACTTCTATAGGATCAAATACCACAAGCTCACTCGAAGGTGAGTCACAGAGGAAATACAATAAAACAGGAAACCTCAAATTAAAGTACTGGAGTTATTACATAAATTGGAGTTTTTCAAGTAACTAAAGTAAGTTCATAAGATAAATTGCAGTGGATAATCGGTATCGTCGAAAGATGAGGAATAGGGCAAGGCCTAGCCCACTACGCCTCCTGCTCCTCTCCTGCTGGAGCAGCATCCCACTCGACCGTCCAACCCGGTGGCAGGGTGGTAGGCTAAGTTACACCATCAACCATATCCTGAAGCGTACATGCAAAAATTATGCCACAAGCAAGGCTGAGTATACTAGTACTCAGCTAGACTTACCCGGTGTGAGGAATCTACTCCTCTACCTCTAGACCATGCAGCTGCTTGGTTGAGGGGTTAGGTTTGCCAAAACACTAGCTGAGTCTAAGATTAATTTTAGCTTTTCCAATTCTAATATCATTACTTTTAGCTAAGTTTACTCCTTCTAAGCATACATGGTAACAATCATTTAATACAATCAACATGTTATCTCATGTAAAACCTCATTTCACTTCTTACTCAATGTAGTACAAGGGGTCAAGAAGTCTCATTAGCTGCGAGAAGCAGACGATTCGAATCGAGTTTTAACCTTGCAAGGTAAACCTAAACACATGACATGTAGGGGCACTCCATCCCCACACACATCAATCGTCCCCATCGATTCCCCGTTAGTGGCCAGGACTCACCGCCTTGGCATACAATGCTCCGTTGACCCCGGTTGCCGTCGTGCAGTGACCGCACTTGTACCCACCATAGCTAGCATGGGAGACCCAGTCTTAGGATGCGTGAGGGGTAAAGTCCACGCCCGGCTTCACTCAGGTACTAGGTTTACCGGTTACCATATTTCCCGACATGTGTTTAGTACATTCAAAAGCTTGACTCAGGTATCCACACATTAATCCTTAATTCCTTTTCCCGTCTCATGGACAAGGCATCTACCCTGGATCCAAGTCCATAGACCATCATAGATCCTGTTATCAAGATGAATACAATCAATTCCTGACCTCGCACGAGTGCTAGAAAAATCACTCGACTTCTACCAAGATCCTAATTAGCAAAGCAACTACTCGACCTAGCATACTAGTATCCATCTCAAAAAGGAATCCTGAATTCATGCAACTAAGGGTTTCAAGCAACTCCTACACTTAAGTGCACATTACAAGCCTACAAACATTAAGTGTAGTAAAGTAGCATATATATAAATTGGTTATGCATAAAATCGGGGCTTGCCTTCAATTGCTGGGGCTACGGGGAGATCCTCGATGGCAGGCTCAGGTGCTGGCTCCTGATCTTCCTCGTGGACAGCTCCATGGTCAGGAATGAGCACGTACTCTCCGTCAGCGAGGTTGCAATCTACTGAATGTAATGAATAAGATATATGTATGGCATGATATGCAATTTTTGCAATTAAAAATTATATGGTGAATGATTAAATAAATAAGGTAGAGCTAAACCTTGCTACTAGAGATTTCTAGTGATATACTTAGTAAATCGGGGTTAAGTTTGATTACTGAATTGTTAGACTATTTTTAGTGTTCCACTGATTTTCCTTTTTATGTCTTAGTGGATGTTTTAACAACATTCCTAGCTGCATTTATTGGGGGTGAGACTTATTATTGTTTCCAATGTATCTCTTCTTTTCCTTTTCTTTTATGCTTTTAAGGTGGGTTTGAACTACAAGCCAGTGTTATAAATTTCCAAAAATTCTATAAACATTACACTGGTTCCTCACTGGTGTATAACTCTCTATCTCAAAATTTGGGGCTCAAAAAGTGAGGGGTTCTCTCTGTACAAAATTATCAAATATTAGGGCAGAGGGGGTGCTTTGAACTACAACCTTCCTCTGACAGTAGGTTATTGTCGGGGACTTGTTCTCAAGTGCTATGAATTAAGAACAAGGCAACACAAAATGTTAAATGTTAATGCCCTTCGTCCTGCGGAGCATTATTTCCCTTAGGATATAATGATCTTCAGTCGAAGGTCATGAAGAACATATCTTCATCATCGCGGTATATATTAATAAAAGGAGAACCATATGAAATGTAAGAGGCAACATGAACAATTATATAGCGTTATCAGTTCGTCCTCATTATATTATCATGGAAAAATAGAAACAAAATTAGATCACACATGTACCTTCGGCTTGACAGAAGGTAAAAGTACAAGTGTGATGCACGAGCAAGTACTAGTCAACGTGAACAGTACGGGGGAACTGTTCATCTATTTATAGGCACACGACACAACTTGTGAGAAATTACATTCATGCCCTTTACATTTATTATTAACTTATAGACAATTCTATGAGGACTAGATAGCCGTTTCCCCTTTAAGGAAGGTGTTTTTTTGGACCTTCGGCTTAAGGCCTTCGTCCATGTCGCAGTCTGAATTCATTATCTTAAACAAATTAATACTGCGAGGGGCTACTGTTGGGGGCCTTCGTCCTCTGAAGGTCCTCAAAAACGTGATTTAACAATATCTTCAAGTGTGACATGTGAACAGGTACCTTCGGACTCAGGCTAAAAGCATGTATGGTGTAAAAAGCATGATCGTAACGAAGGTTGGAGTTGCTCCGAAGCTACGTGCAGGGGAGCTTCGGCTAAATGGTGGAGAAAGGAACCGACTTAAAGGGGAAGAGGCTATCTAGTCCTCATAGAATTGTCTATAAGTTAATAATAAATGTAAAGGGCATGAATGTAATTTCTCACAGGCTACGTCCTGTGCCTATAAATAGATGAACAGTTCTCCTGTATTGTTCACGTTGACTGGTACTTGCTCGTGCATCACACTTGTACTTTTACCTTCTGTCAAGCTGAAGGTACTTTTGTGATCTAATTTTGTTTCTATTTTTCCATGATAATATAATGAGGACGAATTGATAACGCTATATAATTGTTCATGTTGTCTCTTACATTTCATATGCTTCTCCTTTTATTAATATATACCGCGATGATGAAGATATGTCCTTCATGACCTTCGTCTGAAGATCATTATATCCTAAGGGAAATAATGCTCCGAAGGACGAAGGGCATTAACATTTAACATTTTGTGTTGCTTTGTTCTTAATTCATAGCACTTGAGAACAAGTCCTCGACGTTGGCGCCCACCGTCGATGAACTCTTTAGACCACCTTCAGCAAGCACTGACCTTCGTCATGCCGTCAAAGAAAGCTTCAGCACCAAGGACTGCTGCACTACAGCCGCTGGACCCAAACTAGGAAACTCTTTCTCTTCGAGAGGCGCGAAGCCAGAAGAGAAAAGCCACTAGTCCAACACTCTAGGAGGAGGAGTTGGACCAAGAAATTAAGGACATGGAAATTATTCATCTACAAGTACAAAGGAAGAAGGAGAAGATGGTGCGGCTGGATGATCTTCAAAGGAAGATCAATGAAGCTACTAAAGAAGTGCGCCATCTTGTTCAAGATGAACAAGATTGAAGGCCCCAACACAGGGAACTTCGTCAAGAAGGCTTATTCAACGAAGATGGATGGTATGATGATTTTAATCATGATACCTTTACTTTTGATGATGCTTCTCCTTTGGCAGCAGAACTGCAGGCTACCCCATGGCCCCAGTCATACAAGCCACCTCAGCTTCCCATGTATGATGGGCATTCAGACCCAAAGCAGTTTTTGATGCGCTACGAGGCAACTATATCTCCATATGGGGGCAATACTGCAGTCATGGCGAAGTCCTTCGTCATGGCAGTCCGGAATGTAGCTCAAACATGGTATTCTTCTCTTCGGCCAGGGACTATCACATCGTGGCAGAAGCTTAAGGACATGCTGGTGACTGGTTTCCAAGGTTTTCAGACGAAGCCAGTCATAGCTCAGGCCCTGTTCCAATGCACACAAGACCATGAGGAATACCTCCAGGCGTATGTTTGAAGGTTCTTGCAATTGAAGGCACAAGCGCCCACGGTGCCCAATGAAATTTTCATTGAAGCCATGATTAAGGGCCTTTGGCCTGGACCTACGACCCAGTACTTCGCCAGGAAGCCCCCACAAACTCTGGAGAAGCTGCTCCAGAAAATGGATGAGTACATCCAGGCTGACAACGACTTTCGTCAGAGAAGAGAGGAAGCTTACAGATTCTCGGAAATGACCAGGGGCTTCAGAGGAAGAATCCATCTGAGGCATGTCAGGTCAATCCACAATTCCACTCAAAATGATGACAAAGGGAGTCAGCTACAGAGGTCACAATATACCTCACAATCTTCGGGGCAACAACAAAGCTCTTTTAGGCCACCAGCCCCAAGAGGCAGAGGCGCCAGGGGCTTCGGGGCAAGATTCAGGGATCAGCCTAGAAAGATCTACTGCTTATTCTGTGGTGAGGATAAGGGCCATACTACAAGAATGTGCCAAATCACTATTCAGAAGCAAAAGGATAGCAGAAGCTGAAGCTCGGCAGAAACAGTCGAAGCAGGTCTTGCACACTGCTTCGTGCCATTCTCCATACATACCAGAGTATGTGGGCAATCATCCTACAACTTCCGTTGCTTCGACTAGCCATTCATAGGCTTCTTGGCCACAACTCCCACCTCCACCACCACTACAGCTGATTCATTCCCGGAGCCAGCAGCCAGAAGGGCACCAGCACTCTCAACAGCAGCGGGATTTCAGGGAGGAATCCGAAGCTCGCACAGTCAACAGTACTGTGCCAGAATCCAAGCACATTTATTGAGCGATATCCTATTCCAAAAATGCTTTTATGGTTGTTTGTCATTTTGTTTTTTAAGAAACAATCAATGCAAACCTAGTTTTTTGTAATAATTTCGCTTATATCAGAATGAAATATAGCTTCTCCACAGGTTTGCGAAGCTCAAAAACAGTCGAAGCTACAAAAAAAGACGTTCCAAAGGGAGCGCAGTCTAAGTCTTGCCGAAGCTACAAAAAGAAAAAGTTGCTCACAATGGAGCACAACGTAAGTTTTTTGCTCAAAAGTCGTTCCCAAGGGAATGCAGAGCCAAATACCACCGAAATATAAGGCGAAGCACGAAAAGTCAACGCGAAAAATACCACCGAAATATAAGGCGAAGCGCGAAAAGTCAACACGAAAAATACCACCGAAATAGAAGGCAAAGAAGTTCATAAGACGTTCCTAAGGGGATGCAGAACTTACACCAAAAAATAAACGGTGAAGCCGAAAAATAAACGGCAAAGAGATTCCGATCGTTCCTAAGGGGACACAGAGATTGTGTGTTCCAGTGTGGGTGTGTGGGTGCGTATCTTTGGCATTAGCATCATCCTTTGCATCATATCATCACATCATCCCGCATAACATCACATCATACATCATATTGCACCGATGACACAAATTGAATACGAAGTCGATCTTCGGAGACTGCTTTATAAAAAATGAAAACATGCTAAGGCACAAAGTAAGCTAAGAAATATAGCTTCGTCAGCTCTAATGCAAAAGAAGGGATCCTTTGTTTACAAAGATGGGATGTTTTTACGAAGCAAGGATATTTTCACGAAGCACGAATTTTCTTCTTTAGGAAGCATAAAAAGAAGGGAAGGTGTTTTTTCACCAAAGGCTCAAAAGCGGTATGTATATAAAGATTCATGCATCGCAAAGAAGTGAATTACAAATAATTTACATATTAGATTCAAAAACATGCACATCGAATATTACAGTCTTGATACATTTTCTAAGGCTTATTTTTGCTGGCATCTAGGTGTAATAATATGACTTTGTACAATTTTTCAGCCACTAATACTTATTAGTTATTTTACTATGATTTTCTAAAGTTTCTAGCCAATGGGGTGCTTTATACTACCACTTTACTTGAAAAATATCAAACAACAGATTTCTAAATTTTCCTATCTTCTTCTTTGTGCAAGAGCAATCATTCTAGAATTTGGCAACTTTTTGCTTAAGGGAAAGGGTGGTAAAATTTCTTGAATTAAATGGCCTTTTTCATGAGGTAGGGGTAATGGGTGTCATTTTGTAGTTTTGAATGGGTTTTGCATTTTTCTCTAGTGGTCTACTTCATCAAAAATTTGGTAAAAATGCATTTGCCCATTGTTGCACAATTTTTGGCTTTCTTATGATTTAATTGGAGCATGGCTAAGAATCAAGTTTTAATTGTTCAACCCACTTATGTTGATGGGCTGGGGTGTTTATTATTTTTGTAGGGGTGTTATAGTAGTTAGGAGTCTACTTAACTTTTCTTACCAATTTTGAAATGGTCCTTATATTTTTTATTATGGCCTCTCTAGATTTATTTGTGCCTAATAAATTAATTAACCTTGGATTTGTTCTGGACTAGGGTTTTTTGTATTTTTCCTAAATTCTTCATTACTTAAGTGGACTAGGAAAATATGTTCATCCACTGTTTATTAATTTCTATTATCTTTCTTAATTTCCTATGTTTTGAGCAGATATAGTTTTAATAGATAACCCTGTGTTAATCTTGTATACTGGGGTGCTTAATATTTTTAAACAGTTTCTAAGTTGGGTTTGGACTTCTACAAATTTTCTTAAGTCCAGCACAGAAGCATAACTATTTTTCCTTATTTTAATAAGGTTTGGGCAGTTTCCTTATTTAATTCCAAACTCTAAAAATCACTACAGAAACCATAGGGTTCAGCATTTTTATTTGATAGTTCATAATATTCTGAGTCCAACAAAATTGGTTTGACTAAATTTGGTTAAATATTTCTCAAGATATGAATTTCCTAAGTTCTCTGCTTATTTAAAAAGAATAAATAGAAATGGTTAAAGGAAAAAGGTTTTGCATTAGGGTCCCTGGCGAAAGTTTCTAAGTTTCCTTACAGATGGGTCCTCGGGTTACTATTCACATGAGTCTCTGACTACTCAGAAAACGCCCTAGGGTTCTACTAAATCAAACCCGCGGTCCTTCCCCTAATGAAACAGTAGCCGCAGTGGAGGAAAGGGCGGAAGGGCTTACCGGCGGCGAGATTGCTCCGGTGAAGTGGCTGAGGGTGTAGGGGAGGTCTTGACGATCACGCCGATGTGTGGATCGTCTCCGGTGATGGCCGGAGTAGGTCGGTCCACACGCGCAGGCGGGGAAGCTCATCGGTGGTACAGTTCAATTGAATTGGTCAGTGAGCTTCACCAGAGATCAGGGAAGACATAGGCGCGAGGAATTGAAAAATGGCTCACCAGATAGCTCGGTTCACGCGCGGTGGCGGGTGGCTGAAGTCCAGCGAGGGTGATTCCGCTTCTCCGGTGAGGCAATGCCTCGGCTCAAGCTTGGAGAAGCTTCACAGCCTCTCGGAGAAGCTCCAGGGGCTAGGGCGAGGCTGGGGGTCGTTAGAAAAGGTTGGTCACGACAGTCGTGCTCGGGCATTGATGGCGGGCAGTGGTGCTCGCTTTCCACGGCGAACTCCGATGATATCTGGCTCGAGCGGTGATATAGCTGAAGTGCCTGATCTTTCGGTGAGTGGTGGTAATTCCGATTTGGCGGAAGATGACCCTCGCGATCCGACTACGATGAGCAAACCCGAGGCACCAATGCAATCGCTGAACAACCTCCCTGTGGTTACCGACCTTGCTGATGCGAGATCGGCCTGATCACGAAGATCGTTTCCTGTGCGCAATCGAAGAACGAACAAGAAAAAGAAGCGAGCAATCTAATTTATTACTCGAGGGTGGAGTTCTGAATACACGAAGACAACGCTGATTTGCGCATGTTCGAGAGTAGCTAAAGCTAACGTAAAACAAAACTCAAAGAACATAGGAGGCGCAGCTCCTAGATAAATAGAGAGAGGGGGCGCAGCCCCTAGTGGAGGCCAATCCTAGGTCGTCCACTATGGGCCACAGTTGGGTTGGTTGTCTATTCTTCTGGGCCCTCATTCTTCAGTAGCATGACGAAGTTAAGATCTCTGGCACGGGCCCGAGTGATTGGCCTAGCTAATGAAGGAAGTGGTGCTTGATGTGGAGGTGCTGCTGGTGTAGTCGTACTCATGTTGCAGGTGATGTCCTCATCATCCTCCCCTTCTTGAAGTGAAGTCGTCCTCGACGGCAACTTCTCATCCTTGGCCATATATGGTTTCAAATCTGCAACATTAAAACTAGTGGAAACACCAAATTCCGCAGGCAAGTTAAGGATATAAGCATTATCATTAATCTTTGTTAGCACCTTAAAAGGACCAGCAGCATGAGGCATTAATTTAGAACGGCGCAAAGTAGGAAACCGATCCTTTCTCAAGTGCAACCAAACCATATCACCTGGCTCAAAAGCAACAAGTTTTCTTCCTTTACTACCAGCAACCTGATTTTTTGCATTAGTAGCAGCAATGTTCTGTTTCATTTGTTCATTATGGTAATCATTTGTTCAACATGTGGAGCAGTATCTACATGTGGGGCGTTCGCAGCATTAAGTGAAATCAAATCAATAGGTGCCCTAGGGATGTAACCATAAACAATCTGGAAAGGGCACATCTTTGTAGAAGAATGCATGGCATGATTGTAAGCAAATTCAACATGAGGCAAGCAATCCTCCCAACGTCTCGAATTCTTGTCTAAAACAGCCCTAAGCATAGTAGATAAAGTTCTATTTATGTTGGGGGCTTGTTCTCAAATGCTAAGAGTTAAGAACAAGGCAACACAGAAAATGTTAAGTGTTAAAGTCCTTCGTCCTCCATCATTTTATATCCTTTCGGGATATAAAGAATTTCGGGCGAAGGTTACGAAGGACGTACCTTCGTAAGCATAATAACGAGGGACGAAGTATTCATATAAATCATGAGATATAAAATAAACATTTAAATGTTATCATAGAATCATTTCCATTTTTATTAACATGAACGAATATAAATAATTTCAAATTATAAATGTACCTTCGGTCTTGAGGAAGGCAAAAGTATAAGTGTGATGCGAAGGCAAATGACAGGTTCGCGTGAACAGTACGGGGGTACTGTTCATCTATTTATAGACACAGGACGCAGCCTGTGACAAATTACAATTATGCCCCTTACAAAAGTTTACAACATTGACTCAGACCTTTATGGATAAAAAGGTCATTCTATCTCTATGTCGGTTTGTAACGCCGAAGCTCCATGAAAAGGAACCTTCGGCCATCTCCTGGGGACAGCTTCAGCCGAAGCTGCTTCTTCGTGCAAGACCTTCGGCGCAACGAGGCATGACCCCAACAATTTACTACCTCAGTTTGTCCATCAGTCTGAGGATGACAAGTAGTGCTAAACAGCAATTTAGTTCCGAATTTATTCCAAAGAGATCCCCAAAAATGGCTTAGAAACTTAGCATCGCGATCAGAGACTATTGTTTTTGGAATACCATGTAAACGAATAATTTCTCTAAAGAACAATTCAGCAACAATGCTAGCATCATCAGTTTTATGACAAGGTATAAAGTGAGCCATTTTAGAGAATCTATCAACAACCACAAAAATACTATCCCTCCCCTTCATAGTTCTAGGCAAGCCCAAAACAAAGTCCATAGAAATATCAAGCCAAGGAGAAGAAAGGACAGGCAAAGGCATATACAAACCATGGTTGCCCAAACGTGACAGCTTTCTAGCAAGTAGTGCAACGTGCAACAAGACGCTCAACATCACGGCGCATCCGAGGCTAAAAGAAGTGTGCGGCCAGCACCTCATGTGTCTTGTAGATGCCAAAGTGCCCCATGAGACGGCCTCCATGAGCTTCCTGCAGCAACAAAAGATGAACCGAGCTTGCTAGAATACACAGCTTGTTAGCACGGAACAAAAATCCATCCTGTATGTGAAATTTTCCCTAGGGTTTGCCATCCTTACAATGTATAAAGATATCTTTAAAGTCAGCATCATCCACATATTGATCTTTCACAGTTTGCAAGCCAAAGATTCGAAATTCTAACTGTGAAAGCATGGTATATCTATGGGACAAGCATCAGCAATGACGTTTTCCTTCCCATTCCTGTGTTTAATGATGTAAGGAAAGGACTCGATGAATTCTACCCAACTAGCATGACGACGGTTCAGATTTGTTTGGGTACGAATATGTTTTAAAGCCTCATGATCAGAATGAATTATAAACTCACGAGGCCAAGGTAGTGCTGCCATGTTTGCAAAGTGCGAACTAAAGCATAAAGTTCCTTATCATAAGTAGAATATCTCAAGCTAGCACCGCTTAATTTTTCACTGAAATAAGCAACCGGTTTTCCTTCTTGTAACAAAACAGCACCTAACCCAATACCACTAGCATCACATTCAAGTTCAAACACTTTCTGAAAGTCGGGCAATTGTAAGAGTGGAGCATGGGTTAACTTATCTTTCAAAGTGTTGAACGCGTCTTCTTGTGGGGGTCCCAAGCAAAAGACACACCTTTCTTTGTGAGTTCGTGCAAAGGGGCAGCAATGGAGCTAAAATCACACACAAAACGGCGGTAAAATCCTGCAAGTCCAGGAAAACTCTAAATTTGCGTAACCGTCGTTGGTGTAGGCCAGTCCTGAATGGCTTCAACCTTGCCGCTATCCACCTCAATGCCCTGCGGAGTAACCACATAACCAAGAAACAAGACACGTTGCGTGCAAAATGTGTACTTTTCCATGTTACCAAACAAGTGAGCAGCACGCAAAGCATCAAAAACAGCACGCAAATGTTCTAAATGCTCCTCTATAGACTTGTTGTAAATAAGGATATCATCGAAATAAACAACAACAAACAAACCTATGAAGGCTCGTAGAACTTCGTTCATTAAACGCATAAAGGTGCTAGTAGCATTAGTCAATCCAAATGGCATAACCAACCATTCATATAAACCAAATTTCGTTTTAAAAGCCGTTTTCCATTCATCATCGAGTTTCATTCTAATCTGATGGTAACCGCTACGCAAATCAACCTTAGAGAAAATAACGGCACCACTAAGCTCATCTAACATATCATCAAGGCGTGGAATAGGATATCGATAACGAACTGTAATGTTATTAATAGCACGACAATCTACGCACATACGCCATGACCCATCTTTCTTTGGAACGAGTAAAATAGGAACCGAGCAAGGGCTAAGAGACTCACGAATGTAACCTTTATCAAACAGCGCCTGCACCTGGCGCTGGATCTCCTTCGTCTCATCTGGATTTGTACGGTACGAGGCACGGTTCGGAAGAGAAGCGCCGGGGATGAGATCGATCTGATGCTCAATGCCACGGAGCGGAGGAAGACCCGGTGGTAAGTCCGTAGGAAAAACATCAGCATACACCTGCAAAAGGTTAACAACAGTAGGGGGTATATCCAAAGACGGTGCATCATCAAGCGGAACAACCATGCGCGAGCATACAAGTGCATAACAGGGCATATGAGCTTCATGGATATCATCAAAATCAGCACGTGTAGCAAGTAAAACAGGAGAGTGCAACTTGATTTCAGATTTAATAGGTGCCATTGATGTCAATTTGACTTGTTGTGCAGTTTTAGCAGACCTAGTAAGATCATCTTTCAAAATTTGGTCAGGGGTCATTAGATGTATAATTATTTTCTGGCATTTAAACATGAAAGAATAATGATTTGAACGACCATGATGTAAACTATCAGTATCATATTGCCAAGGTCAACCCAATAACAAAGAGCATGCTTCCAAAGGAATAACATCGCAATCAGCATAATCAGAATAAGAACCCAGCGACAAGGGGACACGTACCAAACGTGTTACCTTTATTTTACCACCATCATTAAGCCATTGAATGTGATACGGATGTGGGTGTGCGCGAGTGGGCAAGGATAATTTCTCTACCAAAGCTGTACTTGCCAAATTGTTGCAGCTGCCACTATCGATGATGATGCGAATTGACCGTTCGTGCACAACGCCCTTGGTATGGAATAGAGTGTGTCGCTGATTTTTTTCGGCCTGGCAACCTGTGGGCTGAGAACACGCTGCACAACAAGACTCTCATACCTATCGGTGTCGATGGGATCAATGTGGAATTCCTCATTTTCTGCATGGTTAGTGGTAATCATAGCATGACTAGTTTCCTCGAAATAACTAGCTGAAGAGTAGTCACCATTGTCACGTATAAGCAAGGTACGCTTGTTTGGGCAGTCCCGAATTATGTGCGCAAACCCTATGCAACGATGGCACTGAATATTCCGTGTACGTCCAATGGAAGAAATGGCGCCTTTGGCAGGGGCGCCACTAGCTTGGCCGTCCCTGTGCGCGGTGTAGTGCTAGGCGTAGAAGGTGCAGGGCTGGAAGGAGTTGAGCTATGTGTCGAACCCTGGCCTGCAAAAGAGTTAGTATATGTCTTTGATCGTCGTCCCTGCACTTCACGTTCAGCTTTGCAAGCATATTGAAATAATGTGGTTATATCAAAATAATCCTTATAATCAAGTATATCCTGAATTTTCCTATTCAAAGCACCACGAAAACGCGCCATAGCAGCGTCATCCGACTCAACCAAACCACAACGAAGCATACCCTTTTGTAACTCCTGGTAATATTCCTCAATAGATTGTGAACCTTGTTGAAAACGCTGCATTTTGTTAAGAAAATCACGAGCATAATAGGAAAGAACAAATCTGTGGCGCATGGCAGTTTTTAATTGGGTCCAAGTAGTGACACTGTTAATGGGAAGTTTTTGTTTATACTCACGCCACCAAATTAAAGCAAAATCAGTAAATTCACTAATGGCAGCCTTCACATGGCTATTAGCAGGAATATCATGGCATGAAAATTTCTGTTCTACCTCCAATTCCCAATCAAGATATGCAACAGGATCATATTTACCATTAAAAGATGGAATTTTAAATTTAATCTTAGCAAATGAGTCATTAGGGGGATGATGAACCACACGGCGTGCACGACCACGGCGATCTCCATCGTCCTGCTCAGTGTCACCACCGTAGTCCTGCTCCATCTTTGTGGTCAACGCATCAAGGCGTGCCAGGATGGTGTCGAGTGTGGTGCGAGTCGCTGTTTGAGCAAGGTCAAGCTAGTTGAAACACGCAGTCGTCGAAGTGACTGTTGAATCAAGCCATTCATGCATCGTCCTAATGTCAACAACAAGTCAATCAACTTGTCCCCTTACTTCCTGCAACTTGACATCCACTGTGTCGTGTGCTCCTGCCATAGTTAGCGCAAACACCAAAACACCAAAATGAGAAAAACAGACGACAATAGGGAATGGTGGTGACAACTCGCTCAATGGAATGCTGTTATCAAGTTCTTATCCGTTCTTACCAAGCCACAGGGTTGAACTGCAACCAACAGGTGGAACCGGTGAAAGATTGGATGAGCGATTGCCTAGAGAAACAGAAACCTGCTCGTCGTAGAAATATGTGGAGTTCTGGGTAGGCTGCACTCAAGTCAAGGATTAGCACGATCAAACAATAATGCAAAGTTGAATTATAGTGCAAAACACGAAACTATATTGCTGGCCACAAGTGCAAAGGATGGATGGGAAAAAACTGCGGCAACGCAGAATTACCGATGAAGGCTAGCAAGAGTGTGTAGAAAACTTCCCGGCGCCGGTACACTGCCTTAACAATTTTTTTGATTTTTTTGGAGTGATCACCGGGCGCTATGCTGGGTGACCTGTATAGAACTTTTTGAGAGCTTTCCAGAAAAAAGAGCACTGAAATCGGAGTTCCGAGCGAAAAATTAAGGCCGTTATACTATAGGACGTCCGAATCGGTGGGAATTTTCGAACGAAAACGATCGAGATGAGACAACCGCTTTGTATCCTTTCCCCTTTCTTTTTTTGTTTGTTCTCTGGTTCTATCCTTTCTCTTTATTTTTCTTTTTTTTTCTTTTTTTTGTTTCTATTTTTTTTTGACATAACCGATGGAGAAAAACAAGGAAGCGGCGTTGACTCGGTTTGTGGCGTGATCAAACGGGAGATGGTGGCGGCGCGCTAGGGTTTGAATGGTGGAAGAAAGAAGGATGGTGAAAAAACACAATGCATCCAGCAACAAATGACGTGAAAGCACACAAATTCAACAATGCAGATTATTGAAAGAAAGTGCGAGGCTCAAAAGGGTGCTGGGATAAGGTCTAACCTGAATTTTTATGTGGTTTTGTGGACTGTAGGAGAAAAAAACACACGATAAACTCACCGATCAACCTGGATATCTGATACCACTTGATATAGCTGAAGTGCCCGATCTTTCAGTGAGTGGTGATAATTCCGATTTGGCAGAAGATGACCCTCGCTATCTGACTACGATGAGCAAACCCGATACGCCAATGCAATCACTGAACCAACTCCCTGTGGTTACCGACCTTGCTGATGCGAGATCGACCTGATCACGAAGATCGTTTCCTGTGTGCAATCGAAGAATGAACAAGAAAAAGATGCGAGCAATCTAATTTATTACTCAAGGGTGGAGTTCTGAATACACGAAGACAACACTGATTTGCGTGTGTTCGAGAGTAGCTAAAGCTAACGTAAAACAAAACTCAAAGAACAAAGGTGGCGCAGCTCCTAGATAAATAGAGAGAGGGGGCGCAGCCCTAGTGGTGGCCAACCCTAGGTCGTCCACTATGGGCTGCAGTTGGGCTGGTCGTCTATTCTTCTGGGCCCTCATTCTTCAGTAGCATGACAAAGTTAAGATCTCTAGCACGGGCCCGAGTGATTGGCCCAGCTAATGATGGAAGTGGCGCTTGATGTGGAGGTGCTACTGGTGTAGTCATACTCATATTGCAGGTGATGTCCTCATCAGGCGAGGCTTTGGGTGCGCGAGTGCAAAAAGCTAAGGCCTCTGGGGGTACTTATAGGCAAGGGCAAGGTGCAGACAAGCGATCGAACACGTGTCCTCGCCCGGTCTGTTCATTTTCAAACGCTAATTGGCTCGTGATCTTCTCGTAACTCTCCCATATCCCTGCACACGATTTCTTCCTTGTCGTTTACCCTTTGTTTCTCTTACAGCACTTGAGTGAATTTGATCTCGGATTCGCGAGATACGAGGGGGCGAAGTTGGGTGTGTCGCTCGGCAAAAAACCAAGACTAAAGTCGAGTCAACATGTGTCAAACAGTTTTTTGTTTGATTTCAAACTTTACCAGAGTATGTTCAAGCCACTTTCATATTTGGGTTTTGTAGATTTGAGTTTTGGAAAATAGAGAACACTGTTGAACTTCATAAAGGGGTAAAAATTTAGTTCTAAATTTTCTGAATATCCTTTTTGAAGGTTTAGCTTGAGGGGTCTTTTTGAGAATTTTGCAAAGCTCCACTGATCAAACTTTCTTACTACATTTTGTAGTTTATTTAGTGCACTTTAACTTTGTTATTTGGTTCTCATCATGATTTTGTGTTTTTCAAAATCTTTTTACAAGTTTTCCCTTTTTGCACTTAAATGGCCTACTTAGGGTTTTTTAGGGTTTGTGAATTCTTCTCACCTTGAGGTGTATAATATGATTAAGGCGCAATCCTTAAGATGAAAAAAACTTAATTAAACCTTTGTTCCTAATTTTTTGATGTCATTTGCTCAATTTGGTTCACATGTGATAATGGTCTTGAGTTAGCTCTGAGAAGAAACCCTAAGTGACACTAGGGTGTTACAGTTTGAGTGCTCCTGATGCGTAGGCACTAACTCGGTTGTCTTGCATCAAAACACAACCTAGTCCAGTGCCCGAAGCATCACAATACGCATCAAATGACTTGGCGTTGTCAGGCTGCGCTAGCATGGGTGCGGTTGTTAGATGCTGCCTCAAGGTGTGAAAGGCCTCTTCACATTTCTGACCCCAATCAAACTTTACTCCCTTCTTCAACAACTCGGTCATTGGCTTAGCAATTCTGGAGAAGTCTGGGATGAATCATCGATAGTATCCTGCCAGTCCTAGAAAACTCCGAATCTGCTGAACGATGGTAGGAGGCTTCCAATCCATCACCTCTTGCACTTTCTCAGGATCAACTGCTATTCCGTCCTAAGAAATTGTGTGACCCAAGAACTTGATCTCCCTTAACCAGAAATCATATTTGGAGAATTTGGCATACAGGTGATGATCCCGCAGTCGCTGGAGTACTATGTGCAAGTGCTTTGTAAGCTCTTCTTCATTTTTTGAATATACTAGAATATCATCAATGAAGACCACCACAAATTTGTCCAATTTTGCCATAAATATTGAATTCATCAAATACATGAAATATGCCAGAGCATTGGTCAGCCCGAATGACATCCTTAAATACTCATAAAGCCCGTATCTGGTGGAAAAAGTCGTCTTCGCAATATCACTTGCCCTAATCTTGATTTGATGATAGCTAGAGCAAAGATCTATCTTGTAAAACACCTTGGCTCCAACAAATTGATCAAACAAAATATCAATGCGGGGCAAAGTATACTTGTTTTTGATAGTTACCGCATTGAGAGGGCGGTAATCAACACATAATCTCAAGCTCTCATCCTTCTTCTTTACGAACAAGGCCGGACATCCCCATGGTGAAGTACTTGGGAGAATAAACCCTTTGTCCAGCAACTCCTGCAACTCGTTCTTCAATTCTGCCAACTCTGCTGGAGGCATTCTATATGGTCTTTTAGAAATAGGCGCGGTTCCTAGTTGCAATTCTATCCTGGTTGGGTGGCATTCTCGGTAATTCATCTGGGAAGACACCAGGGTACTAACAGACTACTAGAATCTTTTCCACGGGTGACTCTACCATGGTGAGGGCACAGGAATGGGTATAGCCCTGGTTGTGTAGGTACAAAAGTGAGTCCTCCACAAATTGGTGAGTGTATTTCAATGGCTCTTGCTTCGACATCAATCAAGGCATGGTGCCATGTTAACCAGTCAGTCCCCAAGATGATGTCCACTCTCCCATTCCCATGATAAGGAGGGTGGTTCTAAATATGCTACTACCCAATTTTATTGGCACCTGCCGATTGAGTTGATAGGTGGCAACCTTGCCTCCTGGTGTTGCAATCATAAGGCACCACTTGTGTGACGAAAAGGTAGTTGACATTTGGTACTAAATTTTGTGTTGATGAAACTGTGTGATGCACCAGAATCGAAAAGAATGACTACAGGATAATTCAAAACAAAAAAGATACTGGTCATGACGGGTGCTCCCTTCGGAATGTCAGCCAATGTGGTGAAGTTCAGCCTGCCCTGCCTCACTTGCACCTTCTGCCTCTTGCCCTGGTTCTGAATTGCATTCTGCCCCTACCTCTTTTGGTTTCTGGGGCAATTCTTGGCATAGTGTCTAGTGCTGCCACAGGTGAAACATCTGTTGTCATTGCCCTGGCACTACTGCGGATGGTTGTTGTTCCTCTGAGCTGGGGCTTGAGAGCGGTTAGGTGCCGGCTGCTGCTGGTGTGGCTGGATCACCCATCGCCTCTGCTGTTGCTGAGGTCCCCTGCTCTGAGTGTTGGACACGATCATGAAGCGCTGAGGTTGTGCAGATGGTCCTACCATAGGTGCCTTCCTCTTTTTCTCTGCCTTGTGAGCCACGATGCAATCCTCGTGCGAGATGGCCAAGTTGAAAAACTCATTGTAGCTGTTGGCCCTGACCGTGTTGAGACTGTCATGGAGCTTGGTGTTTGATGAGGACATCACCTGCAACATGAGTACGACAACACCAGCAGCACCTCCACATCAAGTGCCACTTCCTTCATTAGTTGGGCCAATCACTCGGGTCCGTGCCAGAGATCTTAACTTCGTCATGCTACTGAAGAATGAGGGCCCAGAAGAATGGATGACCAGCCCAACTGTGGCCCATAGTGGACGACCTAGGGTTGGCCGCCACTAGGGTTGCGCCCCCTCTCTATTGATCCACGAGCTGCGCCTCTTTTGTTCTTCGAGTTTTGTTTTACGTTAGCTTTAGCTACTCTCGAACACGCGCAAATCAGCGCTGTCTTTGTGTATTCAGAACTCCACCCTCGAGTAATAAATTAGATTGCTCGCATCTTTTTCTTGTTCGTTCTTCGATTGCGTATAGGAAACGATCTTCGTGATCAGGCCGATCTCGCATCAGCAAGGTCGGTAACCACAGGGAGTTGGTTCAGTGATTGCATTGGCGCCTCGGGTTTGCTCGTCGTAGTCGGATCGTGAGGGTCATCTTCCGCCAAATCGGAATTATCGCCACTCACCGAAAGATCGGGCACTTCAGCTATATCAAGTGGTATCAGATTTACAGGTTGATCAGTGAGTTTATCGAGTGTTTTTTTCTCCTACAGTCCACTAAACCACATAAAAATTCAGATTAGATCTTATCCCAGCACCCTTTTGAGCCTCGCATTTTCTTTCAACAATCTGCATTGTTGAATTTGTGTGCTTTCACGTCATTTGTTGCTGGTTGCATTGTGTTTTTTTTCACCATCCTTATTTCTTTCACCATTCAAACCCTAGCGCACCGCCACCATCTCCCGTTTGATCACGCCACAAACCGAGTCAACACCGCTTTCTTGTTTTTCTCCTTCGGTTACATAAAAAAACAGAAACAAAAAAAGAAAAAAAAAGAAAAAGAAAGAGAAAGGATAGAACTAGAGAACAAACATAAAAAGAAAGGGGAAAGGATACAAAGCGGTTATCTCATCTCGGTCGTTTTCGTTCAAAAATTCCCGCCGATTCGGACGTCATGTAGTAAAACGACCATAACTTTTCGCTCGAAACTCCGATTTCAGTGCTCTTTTTTCCGGAAAGCTCTCAAAAAGTTCTATACAGGTCACCCTGTGTAGCACCAGGTGTTGTGACGGAACCTCTCAAGTTAATAGGCCCACCTACAGTTGTCCTTGTCCAATGGACTTCAGACAACCCTGCAGGTGCACCTAAATCACATGACAAGTTCGGTATCTGAATTCCTTACCTTTCCCAAGAGCGTTTTACCCGTCACGCAGACATTACAATTCGTCGGAGATACGAAAGTGCGGAAGCAATTACAATAACTTACTTTTATTGAAAAGTAAGACATAGTTATATAGTTACAGACCAGAACATAATATATGAGTGCCGAGTATTATTATTACAAAACATGGGAGGCAAACACCCCTCCCCAAATAGTAAAAGTTTTTCTTACTGGAGGACCTTTCCTCCCGCAGCTTTAGTCTTGGTTCTCTTCTTTTGGTACCACCTTTGAATAGAAGCAACAAAAGTTTGCCGCTTCTTCACCTAAAACAACATGGGACAAAGCCCTGAGTACGAAGTGTACTTTCGCAAGACTTACCCGACAAAGTAAAAGACTCTCAAGGATATGTTGGCTTTAAGGGAGTCAAGGTAAGGCTTATCAATGACTCTGTTTGCAGAAATGCTTACTAATAGTGGATCCTTAAAATCCAATTTTAATTGTCAGGTTAAGTAAGATTACCTACATCTAGAATTTTCTCTATCCTAGTTCAATCACTTGACCTGCACCAGCCAATTTCTTAACAACCCTTCATCTTTAATGGATTTCTACGTATAGGGCAGTGACCAAGTCTTCACATACATAAAGTTATGGTGATCCGAATCGATTACACTCAGCTGAGGATCTCCAATCACACGACATATATAGCACTTAACCCTTGCATATGTCAACTCGCCACCAGGGTTCTTAAGACCAGATCAGGTTCATGCCAACCGAGAGCACAGATACGCCACTGTCCAACCTCTTGCCATGGAGGGTACACGCTACTCTCGCCATCTCTCCACTCCCATTGCGTGTTATCTTATTCTGGTATTAGTCTGCCCAAGGCAAAGCTTACCAATGACGAGGCATGTGACCAGTTAAAGGGTCCTCGGTCAGCAAGCCTACATCGAGACGGTCCTTAATCGACTCAAATGGAGACACTACACCGAGACTCTCTTCTCGTGCAAGTCACCCGCCCGATCTCAGCTTAATCATTTCAAACCCAAAGCTTGGTACCTGGCAGAGGTACATCTTTTCCGATGTTGAACCCATCATGGCCATGATAGATCCACCATCCAGTTTTATTTTCGAAAACAACCCACCCACTTTGCAACATCATCTTTTGAGAAAACAAAACATTTTGTTTTTCTAAAGCGAAGCTAAGCATAAGCAAAACCTTTTGTAAAACAGGGATTTAAGGAGAAGTAATCAATCCAAGGAAGGAAATGCAGGAATTGGATTAGCACGCAACTCCTATCACCTAGTGCATCAAGCAAGTGAGAAAGATTTTAAGAAGAATAAAGAGGTGGCAAATGCACCGAGGCTTGCCTTGTGTTACTGGTGAATTAGGCTCTGTTCCGCAGATATCAAGATAAAAACAGTTGCCTTCCTGATGTTCCTCAGGTGGTGGTGGTGGTAAAGTCTTCGCTTCTTCGACTTCTACTTCTTCTTTGTTTTCTAAATATAACCATACATAATAACGAATGCCCATGTAATGCTCATGAGAGTGCAAAGATAATAAGATTTTATTATCTAAAGTCTTGAATACAACTTTCCTTCACGGATCTCTGAGAACTTAGGGTTTTCGGAGTCAATAGTGAAGTTCATAGGGCAGGGGCTAGGGTTTTGGGTTATAAGTATCAAACATGGTCCAAATCATACCAAATTTTTCCCAAGGCTTCTAATATTATTTAGAGTTTACCCTAAAAATTTGGTGAATTTTGGATTTATTATTTATTCCCTAAAAATCCAGAAACATGGTTTTTGGCTATTTTAAATACTCTATAATTTCTTATTTGGACAAAAAATCATGAAACTATTTTTATTAAATACTAAAGGAACTTAGAAGCCTAGCAAAATTGGTCTTGCATTTTTAGCATTTTTCTACGGTTTTCTAGAATTTCTTTAGCTCTAGCAGGAAAAGAAAAAGAAAAGTCATGAATAGTATTGGACCAAATCGAGCCCAGGTCGGCCCAACTACGGGCAAAAACACGCGCGCCTGCGCCCGCGTGTAGACTTTGCAAGAAAGTCCCTGTCTTTTCGAATAACCCGAAAGAGTCCAAAACACTATTTGAGATAGTCGCTGACACTTTCAAATAAACCCTTGAACTTCTATGTCTTCACAGAGTCTGGTCCACGACTGGTGGACGACGACACACCGATCACCGACGAGCCTGTACTGGACGATTTACGCAATGACTATTGCCCTCGTGCGGTGGACACCAAATCGGACGCCTCCTAGTCATTTTCCCCCAATCAATTTTACTAACGGAGCTTGGAATCAATCGGCCCACGGAGATAGCGCGAACAACCGGACAACCACGTGTGTTCCTGGTGATCCAGGATGGTCTAACCCAATTGGATGGGTCGAGTAGCTTCAGGAGGACTTAAGGATGCTAGAACAACCGACTAGAGCGCTTGAACTAACCTGGAGCAAGCTGGCCACGGCAAGGGCAAACCGAGCGAAGTTCTTGAGTGATTTGGGGGAAGTAATAAATTGGAAATTTGGGCAAGGGCAAGGGCAAGCTGGCCACGTGCACTCAATTTATAATGGGCTTAAGCGGTGGTTGGGAATTTGGGCGAAGACGCGAGGCGGCCGGAGAAACAAGAAGTTATTGGCGCGCGTGATTAGTGTCTTTCGTCGTGGCGAGCTCACTGGCGATGAACAGACACAGCAATCCGAGCCATTGTGACATGGTAAAAGGGCTCATAGCGTGGCATGACCGGGGAGAACGGCGGTACCCGCGGTAATGGCCGCACGGCCACATCGCCGGCGCAAGTGGGCAAAAGGCAGAGTGACCATGGTGGCTTGTGTTTATCCAGGGCAAGATCTTTTCACGTTGAGCGTAATCCACTATCTCAGGGCATGAATCGCGACGACCGGCGGCGCGAATCCGGACGCGTAGATCGTCGGCAGCGAGAGACTGAAGCCCGGGATATTTAGTGCACTGTACCATTAGGTTGTTCTTCAGTAAGCCTGATAGATCAACTTTGGCTTCAATTTTCTCCTAAATTTACATGGCAACTAGTTGATCGGCTTGCATCAAAGTTGCTGTCTAATGATCCATCTATAATTTTGTTATAGCAACCCTAGCCAAACACTTACTAGATCATCCATGAAAAGACTCCCAAAGTTCATCTGATGTCACTGAATACCAAATTTCAGGTTTCAGACAGCCTGACAGCCTAACTTTGGGCTTGCTTTTCTCCAATTTTTACACAGCATTAGTGCTTGGTCACTTAATAAAAATTGTTCTCCTTTCATGGCTCTATAGGTTTGATGTGTTGATCTAGGACAAACTCCTCCTAATTTGGAAGTTACAAAGCTTCAAAGTTGAGCCAGTTTTCTGAATTTCAGACTTACTTCCATAGGGTTTAAGTTGTGCTTTTTGCAAATAGGTCCAATTCACAACTTTTGACTTAGAAATCCTCAAACATGTGAACCTTATGACTTTAGGTATCCTAGTACCTTGGTTTCTGCACTTTAGTCCAAAGGTGTGCACATTTTGCAAATAACCCCTTAGGGTTTCAGTCCAGGGTTTTCCAAGGTTCACTTTAGGGTTTTTTGGTGCTCTTATGGTTTGGATATCCCTTAGCTCGTTAATGGTGGTATTTATGATTATTATTATCAAGTTTTGAAGTGTTCTCTTGTTTAGGCTATGGTTACCCCTTTTAAGCCCAATCTAGGGTTAAGTGTCCTACTCTAGGGTTTTACCCATAAAATGCCATAGCAATACAACTTGCTTGAAATTTTTACCTAGTAAATGCACTCTAGGTGTGACAAACACATGATATGTCAATGCTTATGATGGCGTGCTCAAGTTTTTAGTGGCAGTAACACCAGGGGTGTTACAGGTGACCGCTCCAAAAAAATCAAAAAAATTGTTAAGGCATTGTATCGGTAATTCTGCACACTCTTGCTAGCCTTCATTGGTAATTCTGCGTTGCCGCAGTTTTTTCCCAGCCGTCCTTTGCACTTATGGACAGCAATATAGTTTCATGTTTTGCACTATAATTCAACTTTGCATTATTGTTTGATCGTGCTAATCCTTACTTGAGTGCAGCCTACCCAAAACTCCACATATTTCTACGACGAGCAGGTTTCTGTTTCTCCAAGCAATCGCTCATCCAATCTTTCACCAGTTCCACCTGTTGGTTGCAGTTCACCCCTGTGGTTTGGTAAGAACGGATAAGAACTTGATAACAGCATTCCATTGAGAGAGTTGTCACCACCATTCCCCAGTTATCGTCGATTTTTCTCCTTTTGGTGTTTTGGTGTTTGCGCTAACTATGGCAGGAGCACACGACACGTTGGATGTCAAGTTGCAGGAAGTAAGGGGACAAGTTGATGGACTTGCTGCTGACATTAGGACGATGCATGAATGGCTTGATTCAACGGTCACTTCGACGACCGCGCGTTTCAACCAGCTTGACCTTGCTCAAACGGCAACTCGCACCACACTCGACACCATCATGGCGCGCCTTGATGCGTTGACCACAAAGTTGGAGCAGGACTACGGTGGTGACACTGAGCAGGACAATGGAGATCGCCGTGGTCGTGCACGCCGAGTGGTTCGTCATCCCCCTAATGACTCATTTGCTAAGATTAAATTTAAAATTCCATCTGTTAATGGTAAATATGATCCTGCTGCATATCTTGATTGGGAATTGGACGTAGAATAGAAATTTTCATGCCATGATATTCCTGCTAATAGCCAAGTGAAGGTTGCCATTAGTGAATTTACTGATTTTGCTTTAATTTGGTGGCGTGAGTATAAACAAAAACTTCCCATTAACAGTGTCACTAATTGGACCCAATTAAAAACTGCCATGCGCCACAGATTTGTTCGTTCCTATTATGCCCGTGATTTGCTTAACAAAATGCAGCGTTTTCAATAAGGTCAACAATCTGTTGAGGAATATTACCAGGAGTTACAAAAGGGTATGCTTCGTTGTGGTTTGGTTGAGTCGGATGACGCTACTATGGCACATTTTCGTGGTGGTTTGAATAGGGAAATTTAGGATATACTTGATTATAAGGATTATTTTGATATAACCACATTGTTCGAATATGCTTGCAAAGCTAAACATGAAGTGCAGGGATGACGCTCAAAGACATATACTAACTCTTTTGCAGGCCGGGGTTCGACACACAGCTCAACTCCTTCCAGCCTTGCACCTTCTATGTCTAGCACTACACCGCGCACAGGGACGGCCAAACAAGCGGCGCCCCCTGCCAAAGACAGCCGTTTCTTCCACAGGACGTACACGGGATATCCAGTGCCATCGTTGCAAAGGGTTTGGGCACATAAGTCGGGACTGCCCAAACAAGCGTACCTTGCTTATACGTGACAATGGTGAGTACTCTTCAGCCAGTGATTCCGAGGAAACTAGTCATGCTATGATTGCCACTAATGATGTAGAAAATGAGGAAGTCCACGTTGATCCCATCGACGCCGATAGGTATGAGAGTCTTGTTGTGCAGCGTGTTTTCAGCACACAGGTTGCCTAGGCCAAAAAAAATCAGCGACACACTCTATTCCATACCAAGGGCATTGTGCACGAATGGTCGATTTGCATCATCATCGATAGTGGCAGCTGCAACAATTTGGCAAGTACAGCTTTGGTAGAGAAATTATCCTTGCCCACTCGCGCACACCCATATCAGTATCACATTCAATGGCTTAATGATGGTGGTAAAATAAAGGAGTATGCTGATGTTTTTCCTACGGACTTACCACTGGGTCTTCCTTCGCTCCGTGGCATTGAGCATCAGATCGATCTCATCCCCGACGCTTCTCTTTCGAACCGTGCCCCATACCGTACAAATCTAGATGAGACGAAGGAGATCCAGCGCCAGGTGCAGACACTGCTTGATAAAGGTTACATTCGTGAGTCTCTTAGACCTTGCTCGGTTCCTATTTTACTCGTTCCAAAGAAAGATGGGTCATGGAGTATGTGCGTAGATTGTCAGTGCTATTAATAACATTACAGTTCGTTATCGATATCCTATTCCACACCTTGATGATATGTTAGAAGAGCTTCGTGGTGCCGTTATTTTCTCTAAGGTTGATTTGCGTAGCGGTTAGCATCAGATTAGAATGAAACTCAGTGATGAATGGAAAACGGCTTTTAAAACGAAATTTGGTTTATATGAATGGTTGGTTATGCCATTTGGATTGACTAATGCTCCCAACACCTTTATGCGTTTAATGAACGAAGTTCTACGGGCCTTCATAGGTTTGTTTGTTGTTGTTTATTTCGATGATATCCTTATTTACAACAAGTCTATAGAGGAGCATTTAGAACATTTGCATGTTGTTTTTTATTCTTTGCGTGCTAACATGGAAAAGTGCACATTTTGCACGCAACGTGTCTCGTTTCTTGGTTATGTGGTTACTCCGCAGGGCATTGAGGTGGATAGCAGCAAGGTTGAAGCCATTCAGGACTGGCCTACACCAACGACGGTCACGCAAATTCAGCGTTTTCTTGGACTTGCAGGATTTTACCGTCGTTTTGTGCGTGATTTTAGCTCCATTGCTGCCCCTTTGCATGAACTCACAAAGAAAGGTGTGTCTTTTGCTTAGGACCCCCCACAAGAAGAGGCGTTCAACACTTTGAAAGATAAGTTAACCCATGCTCCACTCTTACAATTGCCCGACTTTTAGAAAGTGTTTGAACTTGAATGTGATGCTAGTGGTATTGGGTTAGGTGTTGTTTTGTTACAAGAAGGAAAACCGGTTGCTTATTTCAGTGAAAAATTAAGCGGTGCTAGCTTGAGATATTCTACTTATGATAAGGAACTTTATGCTTTAGTTCGCACTTTTTAAACATGGCAGCACTACCTTTGGCCTCGTGAGTTTATAATTCATTCTGATCATGAGGCTTTAAAACATATTTGTACCCAAACAAATCTGAACCGTCGTCATGCTAGTTGGGTAGAATTCATCGAGTCCTTTCCTTACATCATTAAACACAAGAACGGGAAGGAAAATGTCATTGCTGATGCGTTGTCCCGTAGATATACCATGCTTTCACAATTAGAATTTAGAATCTTTGGCTTGCAAACTGTGAAAGATCAATATGTGGATGATGCTGATTTTAAAGATATCTTTATACATTGTAAGGATGGCAAACCCTAGGGAAAATTTCACATACAGGATGGATTTTTGTTCCGCGCTAACAAGATGTGTATTCCAGCAAGCTCGGTTCGTCTTTTGTTGCTGCATGGAAGCTCATGGAGGCGGTCTCATGGGGCACTTTGGCGTTTACAAGACACATGAGGTGCTGGCCGCACACTTCTTTTGGCCTCGGATGCGCCGTGATGTTGAGCGTCTTGTTGCATGTTGCACTACTTACCAGAAAGCGAAGACACGTTTGGGCAACCATGGTTTGTATATGCCTTTGCCTGTCCCTTCTTCTCCTTGGCTTGATATTTCTGTGGACTTTGTTTTGGGCTTGCCTAGAACTAAGAAGGAGAGGGATAGTATTTTTGTGGTTGTTGATACATTCTCTAAAATGGCTCACTTTATACCTTGTCATAAAACTGTTGATGCTAGCATTGTTGCTGAATTGTTCTTTAGAGAAATTATTCGTTTATATGGTATTCCAAAAACAATAGTCTCTGATCAGTGATGCTAAGTTTCTAAGCCATTTTTGGAGATCTCTTTGGAATAAATTGGGAACTAAATTGTTGTTTAGCACTACTTGTCATCCTCAGACTGATGGACAAACTGAGGTAGTAAATAGAACTTTATCTACCATGCTTAGGGCTGTTTTAGACAAGAATTTGAGACGTTGGGAGGATTGCTTGCCTCATGTTGAATTTGCTTACAATCATGCCACACATTCTTCTACAAAGATGTGCCCTTTCCAGATTGTTTATGGTTACATCCCTAGGGCACCTATTGATTTGATTTCAGTTAATGCTGCGAACACCCACATGTAGATGCTGCTGCACATGTTGAACAAATGATTACCATACATGACCAAACGAAACAGAACATTGCTGCTACTAATGCTGTGATGGAACCTCCCAAGTCATTAGGCCCACCTACATTTGTCCTTGTCCCACGGACTTCAGACAACCCTGTAGGTGCCCCTGAATCACTTGACAAGTTCGGTATCTGCTTTTCTTACCTTTCCCAAGAGCGTTTCACCCGTCACGCAGACATTACAGATCATCGGAGATACGAAAATGTGGAAGCGGTTACATAAACTTATATTTATTTAAAAATAAGACAAAGTTATATATTATAGACCAGGATATAGCTTATGAGTGCAGAGTAATATTATTACAAACCAATGGAGGTAAAAACCCCTCCTGAAAAGTATCAAACAAAAGTTTTTATGGAGGAACCCTTCCTCCCGCTGCTCTGTTCTTGGTTTTCTTCTTTCGGGACCACCTTGGAACAGAATCAACAAAAGTTTGTCGCTTCTTCACCTAAAAACAATAGGGAATAAAACCCTGAGTATGGAAATACTCAGCAAGACTTACCCGACTAAGGAAAAGACTCTCAAGGGTATGTTGGTTATCAGGGAGTCAAGGTAAGGTTTCTCAATAATCAAAGACTCTGTTTGCAGAAATGCTTACTAAAGCGAATCCTTAAAAATCCAATTTTACTTGTCTGGTTAAGTAAGTTTACCTGTCTCTAGAGTTCTTTCTACCCTAGTTCAGTCACTTGACCTGCACTAGCCAATTTCTTAGCACCCTTAATCTTTACTGGAGTTCTACGTGTAAGTCAGTGACCAAGTCTTCATTACCGCGAAGGTACGGCGATCCGAATCGATTATACTCAGCTGAGGATCTCCGATCACACGAGATATGTAGCACTTAACCCTTGCATATGTCAACCCGCCACCAGGGGTTCTTAAGACCAGATCAGGTTCACGCCAACCGAGAGCACAGATACACCACCGTCCAGCCTCTTGCCACGGAGGGTACACGCTACTCTCGCCATCTCTCCACTCCCATTGCGTGGTATCTTATTCTGGCCTTAGTCTGCCCGAGGCAAAGCTTACCCATGACGAGGCATGTGACCAGTTAAAGGGTCCTTGGTCAGCAGGCCTACATCGACATGGTCCTTAATTGACTCAGATGAAGACACTACACCGAGACTCTCTTCTCGTGCAAGTCACCCGCCCGGTCTCAGCTTTATCATTTAATACCCAAATTTTGGTACCTGGCGGAGGTACATCTTTTCCAGATGTTGAACCCATCACGGCCATGATGGATCCACCATCAAATTTTATTTTCAAAAACATCCCTCCCACTTTGCCACATCATCTTTTGTAAAAACAAAATCTTTTTCTTTGCTAAAGCAAGACTAAGCATAGTAAAAACTTTTTATAAAACAGGGATTCAAAGGAAGGTAATCAAATACATGGAAGGTAATGCAGGAATTGTTTTATCAATCAACTCCTATCACCTAATGCATCAATTAAGTGAGAAAGATTTTAAAAGAGTCAAGGAGGTGGCAAATGCACCGGGGCTTGCCTTGGTTTACAGGTGATTCAGGCTTGGTCCCACAGATGTCAAAACAAAAACAACTGTCTGCCTGAGGTTCCTGAGGTGGTGATGAAGTTTTCTCTCCTTCTACTTCAACTTCTTCTTCGCGTTCTAAGATAACCATACATAATAATGAATGCCATGTAATGCTCATGAGAGTGCAAGGATAGTAAAAGTTCATTATCTAAGGTCTTGAATACAATTTTCCTTCACGGTTCTCCGGGAAACTAGGGTTTCCTGGAGTCAACATTGAAGTTCACAGAGCAGGGGGGTGGGGGTTTTGGGTTCTAATTATCAACAAGGTCCAAATCATACCAAAATCTACCCAAGGCTTCTAAATATTATTTTGAGTTCATATAAAAAGTTTGGGCATTTTTGGAATTATTATCTATTTTCTAAAAATCCAGAAACAAGATTTTAGGCTATTTTAAATGCTCCAAAATTCTCTATTTGCACTAAAAATCAAGAAACTATTTTTATTAAATACTACAAGAAATTAGGGATCTAACAAAACTGGTCTTATATTTTTAGGATTTTTCTACAATTTACTAGAATTTATTTGGCTCTGGAAGAAAAAGAAAAAAGAAAAACTTGTAACAGTATTGGACCGAATCTGATTCCGGTCGGCCCAACTTCGGGTGAAAGCGCGCCCGCGCGCACGCTATCGCGTGCAACATTGCACCGAAGACCCTGGAGCCTTGAATAACCATAGAAGAAACCCACACACTATTTCGGGGAGTCACTGACAGTTTACAGAAAGGTCCTTGGATTTCTATTTCTTTACACCGCCCGATCCACGACGGTGAGCGGCGTCAGGCTGATCTCCGGTGATCCTGTACCGGCCAAATTACGCAACGGCTAGCCCCGCCCAGTGTTGGATACTGAATTCAACCCTTTACGACTATTTCCCTAAATTAATTTCTAGATTGGAGCCCCACAATGCTCTGCCCACGGTGACAGCGGCAACAACGAACCACCAAGCGCGTTCCCGATGATCTAAGGCAGCTCGGTTCAATTGGGCGGGTCGATGAGTATCACGGGTATGTGAGATCACTCAAACAAGGGAGCAGAAGGTTTGAACTGACCTCAATTGCACTGGCCACGGTGAGGGTGTTCTTGCAGTGGGATGAACTGATTTGGGGAAAACTCGAAATTCAGGAGCTCTGGCGAATGATTGAGGGTGGGAGTGGGTGCTTTGGTTTGGTGATGACATAGCGCAGCTGACCCGACCATCAATTTATAGAGGGCTTACACGGTGGTGCTCAATTTGGCCGAGCAATGCTGGCGGCCGGAGAGAGGGGAGATTACTGGCGCAGTGGATTCGTGTCTTCCGTCGTGGCGACTTCACCAGCGATGAGTAACTATCGCAAGCCGAGCTACTGCGACGTGGTAAAGTGCCTGGACACGCGGCGCAGGATCAGCAGGCAGCCATCGCCGGTGAGCTTATTCGCGCCGCCGCAAGGCAAGGGGGTACGGCGAGCTTAGCCGTGGCCGGACTCAAGTTGATCCAGACGCCAAGATCTTTACCCACCCGTCGTTATCCCCAATCCACAACACACGAATCCCGACGATCGACGTGAATCACAGCGTGACGGTCATCGGCGGTGAGGTTTACTGAACCCGATCAGGCTACTATACCATTGCACAGCTTCATAAGTCGGTATGACAGAGCAGGTTTAGCGTTGATTTACTCCCGATTTGGTGTAGTGACCGAACTAGCTCTCTGTACCAAAGTTATAGTTTAATAAACCAACTTTAACTTTGTTACATGGTGCACCCACAAAAGATCATAGGATCATACCCAAAATCGAACACTAAGTTCATCCAATCTCACTGTCATTGGAAAATTCAAACTTAAAATGACCTGACAGCCCAACTTTAGCACATAAGTTCATCCAATCTCACTGTCATTGGAAAATTCAAGTGTGGCTCTTTTGCACATAAGTCCAAATCTCTAGTTTTTGGATTGCAAATCTTCATGATTGTGAATCATATGACTTAGGATACCTTATTGCCATGGTTTTTGCACTTTAGCCCAAAAGTGCACTGATTTTACACTTAACCCCCTAGGGTTTAGATTTAGGGTTTTCTAGGGTTCTAATTAGGATTTTTGATATCTCAGGGGTGTAAATGCAATGTAGGTCCATCTTTGATAACATTTTATGATTATTTTACTTAATCTTTGTGGTTTTCTCTATTTGGGTCCTGTTTGATCCCTCAGGTCCCTATTTGAGGTTAAGTACCCTACACTAGGGTCTTATTTGCGAAATGCCATAGCCACACAACTTGCTTGAAATTTTTACCTAGTGAATGCACTCTAGGTGTGTCCAAACATATGCAATGCCAATGCTTATGATGTTATGCTCAAGTTTTAGTAATAGTAACACCAGGGGTGTTACATCCTTCCCCCCATAAAAGAATCTCGTCCCGAGATTAAAAGTCCTAGGGTAAGTAGTGGAAAAGGAAATGCTTCACATTTTTATTTCCTGAGTTTTGGTACAAGGCAGGGGTGGTTTGGGGCTCACTCCTTTATTACAACAATGTTGTACACTTTACAAATTACAAGAGGCTAAAAAGCCTAGGAAATTCTTGTCTAAGAAGTCTCGAGTTTCCCAAGTAGCCTCGTCTTCAGAATGTTGGTTCCACTGTATCTTGTAAAACATGAGAGTTTTTCTTTGGGTTACCCTGTCCTTTTGATCCAAGACTCGAATAGGGTGCTCAGAATATGTCAAGTCCGGCTCCATGACAACATCTGTTACTTCAATGGTTCGTTCTGGAACCCGAAGACATTTCTTTAGTTGAGACACGTGGAACACATTATGTATAGCAGACAAGGTTACGGGTAGTTGAAGTCGATATGCCACTGGTCCACACTGTTCAAGTATAGGGAATGGACCAATGTACCGAGGTGCAAGCTTCCCTTTAATCCCGAAACACGATGCACCCTTCATTGGTGAAACTTTCAAGTAAACATAATCTCCCACGAGAAAGTATAAGGGTTGTCATCGCTTGTCTGCATAACTTTTCTGACGAGCTTGAGCTTTCTTCAAATTATGAAGTATCCTTTGAACTTTTTCTTCGGTTTCTTTCACCATATAAGGCCTGAAGAAGTACCTTTCACTGGGTTCAAACCAATTTAGGGGAGTATGACATCATCGTCCATATAAAGCTTCAAAAGGGTGCCATCTTAATGCTGTCTTGATAGCTATTATTATATGAGAACTCCGCTAATGGTAAACATTCATCCCATTTCTGTGGGAATTTCAGAACACATGCCCGCAGCATATCTTCGAGTATCTGATTTACCCTCTCAGTCTGCCCACTGGTTTGAGGATGATAGGCCGAACTATGGAGCAACTTAGTACCCAGGGAGTTGTGAAGTGCCTCCCAAAACTTGGCTACAAATTGAGGTCCATGGTCCGACACTATAGTCTTTGGAACACCATGCAGACTAAGAATACGAGCAATGTTCAATTTGGCATAGACAGTAACTGGGTGATCTATCTTGACTGGCAGAAAATGAGCAATTTTCGTAAGCCGATCAATTATAACCCAGATAGAATCATACCCTTTCGCGGTTCTGGGCAATCCCACAACAAAGCCCATACTAATATCTTCCCATTTCCATGTTGGTATTGGTAGAGATTGTAATGGCCCAGCAGCCTTCATGTGTATGGCTTTGACACACTTACAAGTGTCACAACTAGCCACATAGCGTGCGATTTCAATCTTCATCTTCATCCACCAATAATGCTGTTTCAGATCTTGATACATCTTAGTGCTTCCGGGATGAATAGAATAGCGACTAAGATGTGCTTCATCCAGAATTTGCTGGCGGACTTCTTCATTTTTCGGCACAACTATGCGGTTGTTGAACCATACCACACCTTGGTTGTCTTCTCTAAAACAATTGGCCTTTCCAGCCCTTATCTTCTCACGTACATGTTTCATACCCTCATCATTCTTTTGTGCGTCAATTATCCTTTGTAGGATGACTGACTCTAGCTTCAAGTGATTTGAAGTTCCTTGCTAAATCATTCCCAGGTTCAAATTTTCCATCTCCTGGCACAATGTAATGTCAGAAGTCCTCATAGTTAAACAATGGCAGGAGGCCTTGCGACTGAGTGCATCTGCCACTACATTTGCCTTGCCTGGGTGATAATGGATCTCCAGTTCATAATCCTTGATTAACTCGAGCCATCTCCTTTGTCTCATATTGAGTTCAAACTGGGTAATGATGTATTTCAAACTTTTGTGGTCTGTATAAATATGACAGACATTTCCTAGTAGATAATGACGCCAGATCTTCAGGGCATGAACCACTGCAGCTAGCTCTAGATCATGAGTGGGATAATGCTCCTCATGCCGGCGCAACTGCCTTGAAGCATACGCGATTACTCGGCCTTCTTGCATTAATACGCAGCCGAGACCACTGCCTGATGCGTCACAATACACATCAAAGGGCTTGTTAATGTTCGGTTGAGCTAATACCGGAGCAGTGGTTAACAATATCTTCAGTTGCTCAAAAACTTCATTACACTTTGAAGACCAATTGAATTTAGTCTCATTCTTCAATAGGCTTGTGATTGGCTTCACAAGTTTAGAAAAATCTGGTATAAATCGGCGATAATAGCCAGCTAGTCCAAGGAAACTTCGGACTTGATGAACAGTGGTTGGGGGTTCCCACTCCAAAATATCCTTGACCTTGCTGGGATCTACCACAATCCCCCTGGCAGATAACACATGTCCTAGAAATTGAATTTCTTCCAGCCAAAACGTGCACTTATTAAACTTAGCATATAATTGATGTTCCCTTAGGCGCGTCAATACGATCAATAAATGTTGAGCATGCTCCTCTTCATTCTTGGAGTATATTAAGATATCATCTATGAAGACCACCACAAATTTATCCAACTCAGGCATGAATACCTAGTTCACCAGATAAGTGAAGTGGGCAGGAGCATTTGTCAGTCCGAAAGACATTACCAAGTACTCAAATAATCCATACCGCATAGTAAATGCGGTCTTTGGTATATCCTCGGGCCGAATACGGATCTGATGATAGCCCGACCTGAGATCAATTTTGGAGAATACCCTTGCTCCAGTCAGTTGATCAAATAAAATGTCAATCCGTGGAAGAGGGTACTTGTTCTTGATAGTGACCTCATACAGGGGTCGATAATCCACGCACATCCGTAATGTTTGATCCTTCTTCTTGACGAATATGGCTGGACAACCCCATGGTGACGAGCTTGGCCGGATGAATCCTTTTTCTAGTAGATCTTGTAATTGAATCTTCAGTTCTGCCAGCTCATTTGGAGGCATCCGGTACGATCTTCTAGAAATGGGAGCTGTACCGGGCTTCAACTCAATTACAAACTCTACATCTCTTTTAGGTGGCAACCCAGGCAAATCTTCTAGAAAGACATCTGGGAACTCACATACTACCGGAATATCCTTGATTTCCGGTATAATGGCTTCGTATATTCTGCCAGTAGTTTTAGCTGGAATGGGGATAGACAAAAGAATTTCCTCTTGGTTATGACTCAACCTGATGGTTCTCTGATCAGTGTTGAGGGTTGCTTTATGTTGGGCCAACCAATTCATGCCCAAAATCACATCTATGTCTTGGCCTTTCAGAACAATCATATTAGTAAGAAAGTCCCATCCGGCCAATGTTACGGGCACTTGGAAAGCCACATCCTTAGTAAATATTTGTCCCCCAGGTGAATGAATTTTAAACCCTTCCCTTGATTCATGGTATGGAATGCAATGTTGCTCCACAAATTTCTTACTGATGAATGTATGCGAAGCACCAGAATCAAAGAGAATAATTGCGGGATGATTGGCCACAAGGAACATACCCATCATTACCGGTTCACCGTCCAGTGTGGTGGCCACTTGAGTGTAATAAATTCGTCCCGTCTTCTTTATGTTCTTGCCTGTATTTCCCTTAGCTTGAGAAGAATTCCCAGTACCTTGTTGATTGTTTGAGTGATTCTGCTTCGGGTAAGGGCAATCCTTAATAAAGTGCCCAGATTTTCCACAATTGAAGCAGCCTGTTGACGGACTTGGAAGGGCAGGGAATCGAGTGCCAGGGGCACCCGGCTGACTTGTTGTAGTGGGGGCAGCATTAGGACGGATGAACACTGGTTGTTTGAATGGGACGGAGGGTGGGTGTGATGAAGAACGACCCTGATTAAAAGGCCAGAGAACTAACCGTTGCCTTTTCTCGGGGCCCTGATTAGGCCTATTGCCTCCATTACCCTTGGACTTTCCAGAATTTGCATATTTAGATTCAACTGCCAGCGCTGTGCTGACAGCCCTTCCGTAGGTGAGGTCGATGCAGGTAGCCATTTTCCTTTGCATCCAATCATTTAAACCCTGCATGAAACAGTTCTTCTTCTTTACGTCAGTGTTGACTTGGTCAATCGCATACTGAGATAAGTGATTTTATTTATTGAGATACTTGTGTGACAGTATCTCCGCCTTGCTTCAACTTCATGAAGTCCTCCTGTTTCATGTGGAGTACTCCTTCCGGTATGTAATGTTCCCTGAAGGCCAACTTGAATTCATCCCACGTTACTTGATGACCGGCTGGTTGTACGGCAACAAAGTTTCGCCACCAGGTGCTGGCAGGGCCACGTAATTGCTGAGCTGCGAACAGGGGCTTCTGAGTTTCGGAGCACCGAAGAAGTCCAAAATTCTGCTCAATGATGTGGAATCATTCATTTGCCTCTAAAGGGTCTTTTGCCTTGACAAACAACGGGGGGCGCATTTCGGAGAAATCCAAATAAGAGGTTTCACGGGGGCCTTGGGGATAACCCCGCCCACCTTGTTGTCGAAGTGGTTGGCCTACCATCTCCCGCAGAAAGCGGGTGTTCTCTGCTGTAGCAGTTTACCAAGGCGATGATAGCCTCGGCAAGTGTCGGGGGTATTGGAGGTGGATTCGGGGTCGCCTCCCTCCCACGAGAAGTACCAGCCCCATCCTGAGCGCGAGTCCTAGAAGGCATCTGAGGCAAAGAACATTGGGAGCAATATGATATGCCATACAAACCATCCATTTCACATTACTTTAAAAGGTAATGTTATAGACTCGTACTTTACAATAGGATTACGCCCCCTATTACACAATAGTACTACTTCTATGCTATACTATTCCTGCTTCCTGTCACTCTTGGTAGCCTCACTGTCGGGCGTAGGAGACCACTCATCGACCAACTTCATAGAGGGACGGGGCCCTAAAAAGGTCCAATTCGCCACCAAAAGCTTCTCCTGCTACTTGAGAAGGTCTGGCTTCTGTCCCGACAGGATCCGCAGGTACACTGGGTGTAATTGTGAGTATAATACATGAACTTCTTCATGTAGAGTGTTACAATAAGCCTGCAAGGTATCGATAGCTGAGCTAAGTTCTTCTACTCGGGCTCGAGCTTTCGCCTCCTTAGCCTAGGCAAGCGAACGAGAGTGAACCGCCTAGTCGAGCGCCAAATATCGATCTGCGAGCTAATCTTGCAGGCAGCGGATGTCGCTTCTCAATTCATTGATTCTGTCGCCATCCGCGACCCATATGTCAGTCCTGCGTTGGAGTTCTGTTTGAAGCCGATTAACTTTCACTTCGAGATCCCTGATCGGATCATTACTCCCACTACTGCTATCCTCGTGTCTTGGGGCAAGTTGATGACGTGGCACACCAATTGGGCCAGTATGCTTTCGCGCAGTTTTCCTTGTGCGCGGCAGCATTTTTCTAAGGGGGAAAATCTTATTAACACAGTTCTTAGCATGATGCATGTGTAATTACAGAACCAACCTTAGTTGATTCAACCTTCTATACATTGCACTCTTCCTATCTGGTCTTTCATATAAACTCTTCAGAAATAGTAGATAAGAAGGGAAGAAATTTTCTAGATGAGTCTTTAGAAAATTCTTTTTGAAGATGCCTCATAATATCTGCAGAGAAGGGCTTTGCTCCGATACCAACTGTGACGGAACCTCCCAAGTCATTAGGACCACCTACAGTTGTCCTTGTCCCATGGACTTTAGACAACCCTGTAGGTGCCCCTGAATCACTTGACAAGTTTGGTATCTGCTTTTCTTACCTTTCCCAAGAGCGTTTCACCCGTCACGCAGAAATAACAGATCATCGGAGATACGAAAATGCGGAAGCGGTTACATAAACTTATATTTATTTAAAAGTAAGACAAAGTTATATATTACAGGCCAGGATATAGCTTATGAGTGCAGAGTAATATTATTACACACCAAGGGAGGCAAAAACCCCTCCCGAAAAGTATCAAACAAAAGTTTTTATGGAGGAACCCTTCCTCCCGCAGCTCTATTCTTGGTTTTCTTCTTTCGGGACCACCTTGGAACAGAAACAACAAAAGTTTGTCGCTTCTTCACCTAAAAACAATAGGGAATAAAACCCTGAGTATGGAATTACTCAGCAAGACTTACTCGACTAAGGAAATACTCTCAAGGGTATGTTGGTTATCAGGGAGTCAAGGTAAGGTTTCTCAATAATCAAAGACTCTGTTTGCAGAAATGCTTACTAAAGTGAATCCTTAAAAATCCAATTTTACTTGTCAGGTTAAGTAAGTTTACCTGTCTCTAGAGTTCTTTCTACCCTAGTTCAGTCACTTGACCTGCACTAGCCAATTTCTTAGCACCCTTAATCTTTACTGGAGTTCTACGTGTAAGTCAGTGACCAAGTCTTCATAACCGCGAAGGTACGGCGATCCGAATCGATTATACTCAGCTGAGGATCTCTGATCACACGACATATGTAGCACTTAACCCTTGCATATGTCAACCCGCTACCGGGGTTCTTAAGACCAGATCAGGTTCACGCCAACCGAGAGCACAGATACACCACCAGCCTCTTGCCACGGAGGGTACACGCTACTCTCGCCATCTCTCCACTCCCATTGCGTGGTATCTTATTCTGGCCTTAGTCTGCCCGAGGCAAAGCTTACCCATGACGACGAATGTGACCAGTTAAAGGGTTCTCGGTCAGCAGGCCTACATCGACACGGTCCTTAATCGACTCAGACGGAGACACTACACCGAGACTCTCTTCTCGTGCAAGTCACCCGCCCGGTCTCAGCTTTATCATTTAAAACCCAAATTTTGGTACCTAGCAGAGGTACATCTTTTCCAGATGTTGAACCCATCATGGCCATGATGGATCCACCATCAAATTTTATTTTCAAAAACATCCATCCCACTTTGCCACATCATCTTTTGTAAAAACAAAATCTTTTTCTTTGCTAAAGCAAGACTAAGCATAGTAAAAACTTTTTATAAAACAGGGATTCAAAGGAAGGTAATCAAATACAAGGAAGGTAATACAGGAATTGTTTTATCAATCAACTCCTATCACCTAATGCATCAATTAAGTGAGAAAGATTTTAAAAGAGTCAAGGAGGTGGCAAATGCACCGGGGCTTGCCTTGGTTTACAGGTGATTCAGGCTTAGTCCCACAGATGTCAAAATAAAAACAGCTGTCTGCTTGAGGTTCCTGAGGTGGTGATGAAGTCTTCTCTCCTTCTACTTCAACTTCTTCTTCGCGTTCTAAAGATAACCATACATAATAATGAATGCCATGTAATGCTCATGAGAGTGCAAGGATAGTAGAAGTTTATTATCTAAGGTCTTGAATACAATTTTCCTTCAGGAACAGGGGGGTGTGGGTTTTGGGTTCTAATTATCAATAAGGTCCAAATCATACCAAAATCTACCCAAGGCTTCTAAATATTATTTTGAGTTCATATAAAAAGTTTGGGCATTTTTGGAATTATTATCTATTTTCTAAAAATCCAGAAACAAGATTTTAGGCTATTTTAAATGCTCCAAAATTCCCTATTTGGACTAAAAATCAAGAAACTATTTTTATTAAATACTACAGGAAATTAGGGATCTAACAAAATTGGTCTTATATTTTTAGGATTTTTCTACAATTTCCTAGAATTTATTTGGCTCTGGAAGAAAAAGAAAAAAGAAAAACTTGTAACAATATTGGACCGAATCTGATTCTAGTTGGCCCAACTTCGGGTGAAAGCGCGCCCTCGCGCACGCGCTCGCGTGCAACTTTGCACCAAAGACCCTGGAGCCTTGAATAACCACAGAAGAAACCCACACATTATTTCGGGGAGTCACTGACAGTTTACAGAAAGGTCCTTAGATTTCTATTTCTTTACACCGCCCGATCCACGACGGTGAGCGGCGTCAGGCCGATCTCCGGTGATACTGTACCGGCCAAATTACGCAACGGCAGCCCCGCCCAGTGCTGGATACCGAATTCAACCCTTTACGACTATTTCCCTAAATTAATTTCTGGATTGGAGCCCCACAATGCTCTGCCCACGGTGACAGCGGCAACAACGAACCACTAAGCGCGTTCCCGATGATCTAAGGCAGCTCGGTTCAATTAGGCGGGTCGATGAGTATCACGGGTATGTGAGATCACTCAAACAAGGGAGCAGAAGGTCTGAACTGACCTCAATTGCACTGGCCACGACGAGGGTGTTCTTGCGGTGGGATGAACTGATTTGGGGAAACTCGAAATTCGGGAGCTTTGGCAAATGATTGAGGGTGGGAGCGGGTGCTTTGGTTTCGTGATGACATAGGGCAGCTGACCCGACCATCAATTTATAGAGGGCTTACACGGTGGTGCTCAATTTGGCCGAGCAATGCTGGCGGCTGGAGAGAGGGGAGATTACTGGCGCAGTGGATTCGTGTCTTCTATCGTGGTGACTTCACCGGCTGATGAGTAACTATCGCAAGCCGAGCTACTGCGACGTGGTAAACTGCCTGGACACGTGGTGCAGGATCAGCAGGCAGCCCCGCCGGTGAGCTTATCCGCGCCACCGCAACGCAAGGGGGTACGACGAGCTTAGCTGTGGCCGGACTAAAGTTGATCTAGACGCCAAGATCTTTACCCGCCTGCCGTTATCCCCAATCCACAGCGCACAAATCCCGACGATCGACGTGAATCACAGCGCGACGGTCATCGGCGGTGAGGTTTACTGAACCCGATCAGGCTACTGTACCATTGCACAAGCTTCATCAGTCGGTCTGACAGAGCAGGTTTAGCATTGATTTACTCCTGATTTGGTGTAGTGACCGAACTAGCTCTCTGTACCAAAGTTATAGTTTAATAAACCAGCTTTAACTTTGTTACATGGTGCACCCACAAAAGATCATAGGATCATACCCAAAATCGAACACTAAGTTCATCCAATCTCACTGTCAGTGGAAAATTCAGACTTAAAATTACCTGATAGCCCAACTTTAGGTCTGATTTTCTCCAATTTCTTCATAACAACTATGCTTACACTCTTAAACAAAGTTGTTCTCCTTTAATGGGTTTACAAATTTGATGTGGTGACATAGGGTGAATTCTCACTAATTTGGAAGATACAAGGGCTCAAAGTTGAATCAATCACACTGAAATTCAGACTTCATTAAAAGGGTCAATGTGTGGCTCCTTTGCACATAAGTCCAAATCTCAAGTTTTTGGATTGCAAATCTTCATGATTGTGAATCATATGACTTAGGATACCTTATTGCCATGGTTTTTTGCACTTTAGCCCAAAAGTGCACTGATTTTGCACTTAACCCCCTAGGGTTTAGTTTTAGGGTTTTCCAGGGTTCTAATTAGGATTTTTGATATCTTAGGGGTGTAAATGCAATGTAGGTCCATCTTCGATAACATTTTATGATTATTTTACTTAATCTTTGTGGTTTTCTCTATTTGGGTCCTGTTTTATCCCTTAGGTCCCTATTTGAGGTTAAGTACCCTACACTAGGGTCTTATTTGCAAAATGCCATAGCCACACAACTTGCTTGAAATTTTTACCTAGTGAATGCACTCTAGGTGTGTAAAACATATGCAATGCCAATGCTTATGATGTTATGCTCAAGTTTTAGTAATAGTAACACCAGGGGTGTTACAAATGCAAAAAATCAGGTTGCTGGTAGTAAAGGAAGAAAACTTGTTACTTTTAAGCCAGGTGATATGGTTTGGTTGCACTTGAGAAAGGATCGGTTTCCTACTTTGCGCCGTTCTAAATTAATGCCTCATGCTGCTGGTCCTTTTAAGGTGCTAACAAAGATTAATGATAATGCTTATATCTTTGACCTGCCTACGGAATTTGGTGTTTCCACTAGTTTTAATGTTGCAGATTTGAAACCATATATGGCCGAGGATGAGGAGTTGCCGTCGAGGACGACTTCACTTCAAGAAGGGGAGGATGATGAGGACATCACCTGCAACATGAGTACGACTACACCAGCAGCACCTCCACATCAAGCGCCACTTCCTTCATTAGCTGGGCTAATCACTCGGGCTACTGAAGAATGAGGGCCCAGAAGAATAGACGACCAGCCCAACTGCGGCCCATAGTGGACGACCTAGGGTTGGCCACCACTAGGGCTGCGCCCCCTCTCTTTATTTATCCAGGAGCTGTGCCTCCTTTGTTCTTCGAGTTTTGTTTTACGTTTGCTTTAGCTACTCTCGAACACGTGCAAATCAGTGCTGTCTTCGTGTATTCAGAACTCCACCCTTGAGTAATAAATTATATTGCTCGCATCTTTTTCTTGTTCGTTCTTCGATTGCGCACATGAAACAATCTTCGTGATCAGGCCGATCTCGCATCAGCAAGGTCAGTAACCACAGGGAGTTGGTTCAGCAATTGCATTGGCGCCTCGGGTTTGCTCGTCGTAGTCGGATCGCGAGGGTCATCTTCCGCCAAATCGGAATTATCGCCACTCACCAAAAGATCGAGCACTTAAGCTATATCAGTGTTGAGGCCCCTCCTGAACCTGTCTCTCTTCTTCTCATCAGTGTCAGCATGGTAGCCTGCATACTGACACAGGTCATTGAAGGCTTGGGCATACTACAGCATAGTATGACTCCCCTAGGTGAGTGCCAGAAACTCATTGAGCTTGCGGTCCATGATGCCTGCTGGTATGTGATGCCCTCTGAATGCTGCCTTTTACTCTTCCCATGCAACTACGTGGTTGGCTGGCTGCATGGCTAGGAAATGGTCCCACCATGTCCTAGCGGATCCACAAAGCTGCTGAGCGGTGAAACGGACCTTAGCCCCATCTGAGCACTCTCTATTAAGCAGTGGGAACTTTGATTCCACCACCCTGAGCCAGACGTCAGCATCGAGTGGATCTTCCGCCCTGGTGAACAACGGTGGCTGAGTGCTGAGAAACTCCTGGTAGGTTGCTGCTACCGGGGCACGCTGGTGGTGATCACAACCCCCATAGTGCTGGGGCGGTGGCTAACACTGCGCGAGCTATCGCAGAATCTCATTCTGCTGAGCCATCACCTCCTACATGGTGGGAGGCTGCGGCGATGGTGGAGGAATGTGCTCATTCTGTCCACGACATGCTCTTCCTACCATATGAAATTTAGGAGTTTCTGTCATTACATTCATAATCCATGGTTGCGCAACGTGATTAAATAAATAAGTAGTGAGATTTGCAAAGTTCCAAATTCGCCTCGCTTTTCACGACTGGTACCAACAGGATAAAGTTCGATTCATATTCTTAAAAATTTAAAACCATTCATCTTTCATTTTTCCCAAAAGAAGCTTCCAGGGGTTACATCAGGTTTGAAGGACTCAACTCTCTAGCCTAGTACAACCAGAGTGCAAAAGCTAAGCCATTCTGAGGAGTGCTACTTCCTAACACTTTTACCCTAACCCTGAAACTCAATGTGCAAAAGAGGCAACGCTGGAGTCAGGGAAGGTGGCCCTCCAGAGTGAGCTGAGCCGGCAGTGTCCAGGCTAGAAGCAGGCTCCGGCTCCTCCTCTCCCTCGATGTCTATGTCCTCGTCGGCCCCATCTGCCTCCATGGCCTCTATCTCCTGATGGTGCAGGTCCAAGTGCTGGTTTGCCTCCTCGAGTTGTTGCTGGGTGTTCTAGAGCTGGTCTTCCAGAACCTCGATGGTATTATCTTAGGCTTCCACTTGCTCCTCGAGGTCACGGATGTGGTTAGCCATTTCGTCAACTTGGAGATCCTTCTCCACTAGCTCAGTAGACAAGTCTATGACAAGGTCCTCCCTGTTATCGAGGGTGATCTTGGTAGACTCCAATAGGCCCATAAGCTGGGACATCGCCTCACCCCGTAAGGCCTACAGACTGATATAGGGCACTCATGCACCAAACTGTCAAGTGAGCGGTATGTCTGGGGTAGAGTGACCACACGTCCTTGGCATGATCAACCCGATCCTTCCACATCGGGTCATCTTCCTTCTCAGCGGGGAACAAGATGATGGGGTGGGTCGATATCTCCAGGGGGTGAAATCCATAGAAAGTCGTCAGTACATGCATGGCTGTGGCCTCTGTAGTGTTCTTGGCCCAGAAACCGAAGAATTTAGAGTCCAGTGAGTGCCACCCTGGCTGCAGGGGATGAGGCCCCAGAGTCATCCTCACCCTACAGCGAGTGTCACACCCGATTTCAAGGAACAGAACCGGGTGCATCTCATATGTGCGCCAAGGGAGAACAACACACATAATAACAGAGTGCATTGAGATAAATGTCATAAATATCATAAATGTACTTATTACATAGTGGAAGTCTTACAAAAATAAATGATAAAATAAAACAAACTAAATATTATTCCCTAGCGCCACAAAGCTGACTGGGAAATGCCACCTAGATCAAGTCGAATGCCTCAGTGTTAGGCGGCTCCTATTCGACCACTTGTTCTTCTCCTGTGAGGGGGTGTGAGAAAGCAAGAGTGAGCTCACATATGTTCATAGCTCAATAAGTCGTGGGGAATAATGTGCATGAACTCACCAATGGTGGGAGTTCATGTGAAGTGTAAGGCTGATCAACAAAATAAAGCTGAAGCTGAGCATTGCTTTTATAAGTTGGTCAAAATTTTATTAGCAATTACTAAGTGTAAGTAAATACCAAACCTTAATAATAATAAAGAAAAGTAATAAAATAATCCCAAATGCGATGCAAATGTCAAATTGAGTTTTAATTCCATAGATTAATCATGTGAGGGTCCGAGCTGATCATGACCGTGAGCACAACTAGTATACCAGTTTTACACTCTGCAGAGGTTGCACATATTTACCCACAAGTCATGTTACCCTTCTGCCTAGAGACGGCCAATCCCATACACCTCTACCGAGGAGGCAAGGCACGGTAACACTATGAGGCCTTTACAAAGTTCCACTAGCTTTAGAAATCTGGCTACAATTTATTGGAAGCTCCAGTGCAGGAATCCCTCTATATGGGGCAAGGCATAGAAGTACAAGTGGGAAAACGAGGAATGGGGCGTCAAACTATTGGAAATAAATGGGTTAGTTAAGTGCAAAGCTGATGGGTATGTCGATAGATAGTTGGCTCGCTTAGTAGCAAAGGGATCCGGGTAGGTAGATTAGAATGAGACATTCGTTGAAAGAAAGGCCTAGTCTGACGCTTCCTAATTGAATGAACTGATCGAACTTCTTTTCTTCACTCCAAAGCAAGGAGATTATATGATAATCAGCACCAACGATTTGAAGGCCAGGATGAAGTAATATCCCTTACGGGAATCGAACCCGTGTCTTCAACATGAAAAGACGATGTCCTAACCACTGGACGAAAGGGACCAAAAAGCAATTCTTCATATACCTAAGAAAAGAGAAGAGAATAGAAGTGGTTCCTTTTCTTTCTATATGAAATTCGACGATTTCGTTTGTGTTCATGTTGGCGATTTCAGATGTGAATGAGGCCGGTCGTCTCCCCTTCATACGGGTTCCAAGTGACACATCAACCAAGCCCCTTCCTTTTCTCCGATCATAAATAACCTGATCTTTTTTTTGTCTTTCATCCCCTTCTTTCTAATTCAAAAAAGAAAGGGGGCGGTAAGGCACCTATGGTTTGACAGGCAGGCTCACAACTTACAAAGGGCACTCGCTGCTCGCAGGCCTGCTCTTTCTATTATGATTTCTATGTCTATGAAAGCTCCTTTGACTCCAGCCCCATAAGCTATTCTTTCACCAGCACCTATGAGACGACTATTGCTATTATTTTGCATTGCCATTCTTCTGGATACTTCGAGGGGATCTGTAAAGAGAAGAAATGGACAAAAAAATGAGCTAAAGCCAAGCGAACAACTCGAGTGAAAAAGCCAGGAAAGAAAAGCTCTAACTTGAGTAAAAAAGCCAATAACCAAGATAAAAAAAAGCTCGGCGAGCGAGTAGGTTAGGTAAATGACACTAAGCTAAGATTAAAGGTAAGTAACTAGTATCGATCCATGGGAGCAAGGAACAAGAAAGGTCTTGAGCTGCCAAGAAGAATGTACCTAGGTCGGGAACAGGGGTTGGTGGAACAACTGGACAAGCCTAAGTATCTAGCTTTGCTCACCTTGTTGAAACTAGCCCCATTGCAATAGAGAAATCCTTTCCCGTTGAGAATGAACAGCTTTACCATTCCACTATCTTTGCTGGAACTGTTGTCCTCACTGAACTAACTGCCCATTTCACCGTAGCTGGCTTGGAATAAGAAAAGTCTTTTCTTCCAGCTAGAAGGAAGAGTTTTGGGCTTAAGGCATAATTGCTCTATTGCGGCTACCCTTGCTATGTTATCCGATGCTGTTCACAAAGCGGCTCTTACTATAGCTATAGACCTGGCTATCTCCGAGTTGAAATTGAACCCAGCCCCGTCCATCAATCTAGAGCTCAAGACAACCGCGATACTTAAATCGCTCAAATAGCCACCTTAGACGGACACAGCCATTAGAAGAAGAAACGGAAACTCGATGGAGTACCAGAGATCCTCGACAAAGAAAGTCCCGATTCGAGGAACGAAATACATTTCCTTGATTGAAAAGACCGGTAAGAGAAAAGAAAGTAAGCATAGTCTTCTGAAGGAACCAGAAGAACAATTTGATTTTCCGTCAACAAAGTAACGCTGTGCAAACTCATCTGATCCCTGTTTGGGACTTCTTCTTCATGTCACGAGCCGGAATTGAACCGTAAAATGATCATTCATTAAAAGTAGACTTTTGTCATAAGGCAAAGGAGCTTAGAAGGGTGATGTAGGGAAGTCGTAAGGGATGACCTTAGATGTTGTATGACGGAACGATGACTTAATGCTTCCATTTTTGCTTGAGAAATGACGTAGGTGATAGACTCACTCCTTTCCATTTTTGATTGAGAAAGCGTCTAGCCCTAAAGAGGTCTAGAGTAGTGCCTTGCGAGGTCGTAGACCCGGTAACCCATCGTTCGCCTAAGATCGAAAATGTGATGTGACATCACTCTTCATTCAGTTCAGTCCATTTGCTTAACACATGCATGTCCAAAGAGATGGCGATGATCTATCAAATCGAGATTGTGTGGGTGTTTAGTGGATCAAACCCTGTATTAATGGTTCTGGCAGGCTACTGGCGTGGGACTTCTTTCGCTGGGCCCTTTGGACTCTAAATCCTTCCGGAGTGAGTGGTTCAATTCCACTCTCAGAATGATCAAGTCATTCCGAAAGAAAATGCAAGTGAAACGAGATGGGAATCAAATCAAATTGTAGGCTTATTTCCTAAAAGCGGTGGTTCTCGCCTCCCTGTGCCGCGGGGTGGGCGACTGCGGTTCAAGTCTTTAGGTAGATCCATACCATATGTTCTGAGGGGGAGACGAGGTGTAGCACAGTCTGGTCAGTGCATCTGTTTTGGGTATAGAGGGCCATAGGTTCGAATCCTGTCACCTTGATGTCGGTATTCACAGGGCCGAAGTGCAAAGCCCCGTAGCCTTATTCGTGGTCAGGAAGGCAGGCAAAAAGCAAGCACCAAAAAAAAAGAAAGCAATAATTTTGTTTTTTTATTTTCTTCTTTCGTGTTTGAAACCCATTATCAGGTTTTTGCTTTTGATATTCTATATCTCTCTAATATTATAAAGCTATTTCACTAGTTTGATTTACATACCTCAGTCATGTTATTTGTCTAGTCTTCAATCAGAATAGCCTCTCCACCGGTTCCGAAGATTCTGTCAGCATCAATGTGCTTTTGGAATCTTCCTATGAAACAAATAACATTCAGGAACTGTTTAGGACAGAACAGGCCGCAGATTAGAAGAAAGCGAGCTTTTTTCGCGTATAGCCAACCTCAAAGCCCAATTAGCGCACGGGCCCTCAACTCAACCCTGGCGAGTACGCTAACTTGGTCAGGGAGCATTTAGACAGTGCAGTTAGTATTGACCACTACCGCCAAGTCCATAATTCCTAAATTGATGAAGTACACATAATGGAGCTCAAAAGCCGATTACAAAATATACTTTTTTAGCATCTTGAAACCGCACATAATAAATATTATGAATGAATCACCTTACAATAACATACGAGAGACTGCTTTCGATTTTTTTGAACAACAAGTCGAACCCAATGAACAATTCCATTCAAAGGAATGTTCTAGAGGGGGCCCTTTTCTTCTATATTCGCGATATTGAACAAAATGGAAGAAATTCTTCACGATTTCTAGAGTTCTGGGATTACTTCACTGATATCGATTTTTTCCTAAGCACGACCTCTACTCTAGGTTAGTTCAAAGTGTAGTACAACGAACTATCGATACACCGAAAACGAGTAAAGATGGGTACATAAAATGAAGACATCGTGGATTACCCAAATTGGGACGACGATAGGACATTTCACTTTCTTTCACAATATTTCTGATCATGACTCAACCACTAGGAAAGGGGATTGCTTACTCTCAGCCACTTTTTTCGCTTATACTTAGTCAAGTAAGGATTCCATTCGAAGTAACGTAACAGGAGCACCATCTTCAAAACTTCTCGAGATCCGGAGTTTATCGAGAAAAGGTCCCATCCTTCAATATCATGATTGGGTCAACCAGGCCAGATCATAAGTTCAATAGTTTGATCGGGTCGACCAGGTCAGGCCCGATCATGAGTGAATAGAAAATCGAAAACGTACATAGCTGTTCCAGCGAAAATACTTTGTTTAATTCTACCACTTCTACTAGGAGTAGCCTTTTTAGTGCTAGCTAAACGTAAAGTAATGGCTTTTGTGCAACGTCGAAAGGGTCCTGATGTAGTGGGATCATTTGGATTGTTACAACCTCTAGCAGATGGTTTTAAATTGATTCTAAAAGAACCTATTTCACCAAGTAGTGCTAATTTCTCCCTTTTTAGAATGGCTCCAGTGGCTACATTTATGTTAAGTCTGGTCGCTTGGGCCGTTGTACCTTTTGATTATGGTATGGTATTGTCAGATCCGAACATAGGGCTACTTTATTTGTTTGCCATATCTTTCGCTAGGTATTTATGGAATAATTATAGCAGGTTGGTCTAGTAAGACGGGGGGCGGCCGTTCGGTCGCCTATGATATACGGACCAATTGGTCAAAATGGGTTTGTGCTGCAGGTGTTGAACGATCTACTCTACACAGGTGTGGGCTTATAGGGCTAGGGCTCATGTTTCTTTCATTGGGTCAGTCAATTTTCCAGGCCGGGATCGAGAAGTGGAAGTCATAAAAAATGATCTTCGCACCCGAAAGGTAGCTTGTCAAGCTGGTCTCACTATTGGAATGGAAATTCTAGCTTTCTTTTTGGCTCTTCTTCTTTGTCAACGCTACTAAGGACCTGACAGGTTCGCCTACTTGATGAATGAAAGAACATGAGAAAGGGTTCTAAAAGAAAAGGCGACGAAAGTATACTACACTACACTACAGTCAAAGTCAGCGGCTGAGTGCCTCGCCTACTATTTTTTGTAGGCGATCGAGTTAGAGAAGAGGCTAAGGGATAAGAGAGTGTCGGTGCGTACGTAGCCTTCATTCTACTACGCTACACAAAGTCACTTAGCTCGACGTTAATTAAGAGAGTAAAGGAGGAATACCCTACATAGAAGAACCGCTATTCGCATACAAAGGTATAACCTTACGCTCCCTGGGGCAAAGCTGCTTCGCACCACTGATAGACGACTACTTAATTAAGATTCCATTTCAAAGGCGCTACTTTGTTTCGCAAGCCTTTGTCATTGTCAGTCAAGTAAGGTTGCCGCAAAAAAAAGGATGGTCCCCTATGCATTGAATTCTTTCCAGAACGAAAAGAATTCAAGTACCTGACCCCCCCCATCATGGTGAACCTCTCCTTGTGATTGGGATGAGGTAGAGGCCTCCCTAGCCGGGGGGCGGATCGAATCGGAGTTCCTTAGGTAGCCACCGACCTACAGTTCTCCTTAAACTTCTCTGCTTGGTGGAAAAGAAGCGAACAAAGGTACGCTCGCTTGCTGTCTTGTTCTCTGCCGTGGACTGGGATCGCTCGCCATCTAGGCCCTCTAGAAAAAGTTGGAGCAACATTGTATGAGAACATATTACCCATCTTCGGGGACAAGGGGCGGAACGACCTCTCGATCTACTTACTGCAGCCCAGGACGAGCGTCGTCATCTAGGCGTGACTTCTTGTTTTGATCTCCCCTACGCCTAGGATGTTGTCTGGGCCAAGAGCCATAGTTAGTTGCTGTTTCCATTTGGTTCTTCTTTCTCATTATTGATACCAGCAAGACCCAGCCAGATGATGATGTCTGCTGGTTGGTAGTGAGAGGACTCTTAGTACCCGCAAAAAAGGGCGCTGGTGAAAAATCATGTGATTTAGTTTCTTGCTCTCCCTTAGCAGCGGGAAAGGAGTCTATCTATCTGCCTAGCTTTGGTAGTTTCCCCCAACGCAATTCAAAAATGGAAATTCCACGAATCCCTGAGGTGGATAAGCCCGACGACTCAGCAGCAGTGCGGAATTGAGTTTCTGGTCTAGGTGGATCTGATCTATTCTATTCTGGGGCAATACATACCAAAAGGTTCGAAAGAAGGAAGGCACAGTATATAACCAACCCGCCCACAGCCGGTCTAACTGTTGAGAGAGAAAAGTGCTTTTCTTTCCCTAAGAGTCCTCGAGTACACACAGATATTGCTGATCCTTTCCGAGATCAGGATGAGACCCTTCAAAATTTCTAATCAATCCATGTTAGGTCAACATCGAGACAGAGCATCTCAGTTGGCTCTGTCAAGGAAGTGAAACAGGCATTCCTAGGTTGAGGTTACTATAGATTGACCCTCAGTTAGGCCTCCGATTCCAAGGAGTTGATTCAGCAAGTTCCCCAGTGCTACCCCGCGGGAAGTCTAATCGGATCAATCGGTGGTTCCGTAATGAGTAGTCGAATACACATTGAGGGACCTTGCCTCCTCCTTCCCGCCCACACCTTCATTCTTTTCCTCCTTTGATCTTATCTTAGAAAGCCAAGAGACTTGAATTTAAGGCTTCAACAGTTATAATTATACGAATTCTACATACTAATTCGAATTAGCCAATAAATTAGCTATCATCTTTTCAATATAAATTATTGCAATATCAATGAATTGCAAAAATGAAATATTCAATAAGTAAAAAAACAATACTATTAAATAACCTACTCAAGAAAAGGATATTATTAAACACTAATAAGAAAATAAGATTTTATTTCTATTCATCTTAATGTTTCTTATTATTATATATGCCCCTTTGTTTAGGGGATTCTATGTCTAATTATTCCAAAAATTGGATTGATTGATACGAGTTGATTTCCTGTTACGATGGATGGAAGAAAGAATGGATAGTCCAATAGCTGCTTCAGCAGCCGCAAGGGCTATAACCAAAATGGCAAAAATGTAGTTGTGGAAGTAGTCTTGCCCACTTTGCCTTACGCTCATACAGATCTATCTATAAGTATCCCTCTTGTCTAAGTAGGTAAGTACGCTCTGCCTAGTACTTTGGCATTAAAGCCTGAGTCCTTTGACCTTCTTTCTTGAATGTTCTAGAATCCCAAAGTTAGAATTGAATGCCATGCCCTAAAGAAAGAAAGTGAATTCCAAGTGAATCACGAAAGAAGCAAAGCCGTAACTCGCTTCCGCTGGCAAGTAGGCATGAAAAGTAAACAATGGTGACCCCTCTTACATCTCCTCCTTCAAAACCCTATCCTCGATCAATGGTATTGGAATTTGAGCCCAGACAAAGCTTTTCTCCTCAGGAATTTAATTAATGAATTTTATTATCTTGATAGACCTATGAGCTATAATGTCTCTAGGTAGGGGGGCCCGCCTGGATCTATGATCATCAATATTGGGGTGCTATCATAAGGTGGTTAGATCTCAACCAAGTAAAGGGCGCCCCTAAGGACGTAGACTTAAACTAGGGGGCTGAGATTGTCTGCTGAGAAGCTCTGGAATGATAGAGAAGGCAAAGGATGCTAGTACTGGACGAGTAGTAAGAAAAAAGAGTTCCTGCTGTCCAACTACCCGATTCGTTAAAGTAGCACTGGTAAATGCGTAGATAGCTTTCCAACTAGTCTATTCGAGAAAGTAAGTAGCAACGGATACATACTACTAGCACAGGTCGCAGGAAGGAAACCTGGGGGAGGAGGATGAGATAGCTTGGTGGGTTTGTTTGTAACAACTAGCAATACTCGTTCGGTTTCAAAAGTGGAGCTATAAGACCGGGTAAGCAATAGGAAAGAAATGTAGTTGTAGTATAGTACTGTACAACTAGCACAGGAAAACTATTTGAATCGCTTGTAACAGCAAGCCTAGGAGCTATCCTAAAAGAATTCCATATCTGAGCGTTCTAGTCATTCCTGCGAAACTAGAAGCTACTACTCGTTCCAAGCCAAGGGTGGAGGAGAAGTATCCGTCTTGTTCTTACGCCGACGATGTCTGGTTTATATTTCATAATAGAAGAGGTGGATTGGATAGTTTATATCATGGAGAAATGTGCCTATCTCTCGATCAAATAGTAATCAGATTGTAAGAAAGAAGTTATGGTAGTTTTGACTTAGGGGCCTACTGCCAATTAAGAACCTGGAGTGAACCTTATTTATTTTTCAGAGGGGGGGGGGGAGAAATGACTCTTGTGAATTGTAGAAGCAATAGCATGTACAAATCTACGTTGATCTACAAAGATAAAGAAGAAATAGACCTACCTTTCCAACTATCTTTTGAAAACACTAAGTAGGGATCAAAGCACTATTAGTAGGTCCTCCTGAAGTAATCCTTAACAGTTGTGAAATAATGGCTTTTCTAACCAACAGGTCTATTGTATCAGCCAGTAATCCAACCAACAACTGAAGTTTTTCCCAAGTCTAAAGATAGAGATGAACCCTCTGCTGTTCAAGATTGGCTTAGTGTTAAATCATCCACTGCTCTCTTTCCTCTTGTTTTTGGTGAATTATCAGTGTGCAGATGAATTCAATCCACTGCTATTGAAGAAGCTTTTGGAGGCATATCCTCTCTTGTCTTGTCGGACTAAGAGCTCTTGTCTCTTTCTTTTCCCACGGTAACAAGAGATTGAATAATAGAAGCCAGATTCAATAAGAAAATAGAGATTGTAGCGTAGAGTCAGGCTATCCCATGTTAGCAATAACAGCTTTGGGATCTTTCCTGTTAATGATGAATAGCTTGCCTCAACTGATAATCAGAATTCTTTCTATTCGCGGTATAAAAACCGGAAAACGAATCGATCTAGATGCCCCACCCTTGCCATCTTTGAAGGAATTGAATCATCAACTGACTTACTTGAGGAATAAATCAGCTGCTTTCGATTCTTGTGCATCGGATTCTATTGAGAAGAAGGGACAACCATCCATCCTCCCCGATAACGATAAGTGGTTGTCTACTTCCTTGAAGCCCTACTTCCCTAGAGAATTTATTTAAGCAAATATTGGCATAGGAGGTGCGAAACCACGGCAATGCAATGACAGATAGGGTTTTTGGAAAGCGGGTAAGGAGGCAGGTAAGTATTAGTCGGTGGATAGCTGTTTTGGAAGAACACTCTGATTAGGGGGAACCCCAAGCGCAATCGAGGAAGTAAGAAAGTAAGAAGCTAGCAAGGGTTGTCAAACCAGCTAAGGATGTAGCTGTCATCAACCAGAAGCAAGTAAAGACGGGAAGCCCTCTACTCTAGTATTTCGCTTAGGAGGGGATGCCACCTCAGAGAGCAAGCCTGGTCTTGCAAATGAATTGAAATGAAGTAGTTGTTTATTTAAAAGCAAGGAAAGATAGCAGTTAAGGAATATCGGATCGGGTTGCTCAGGGAACAGGATCTTAATGATCAAAGAAGTGATTCAAAGAAAAGTGCTGGTAATGTAATGGTACTCCGCGCCATGGCTCTGGTACTTAGGAATGATTGAGTTGTCCCTTCACTCAGAAGATAGGGTTGTTTCTTGCTTTGGTTGAATCAACCCTTCACTCGGGCTAGACTCCTTCCTATTGATTCCCTTCTTCTATAGACAGACCCCCGGCTAGGGCAGCAGCGTTTTAAAGAAATATGAACAGTTTGGTTTTCAGTGAGCCCGCTTCTTATTCTTAGTGATAGGTTTCTAAAGTATCTATCGCTATGTGCCCCTCCCCAGAAAAAATAGGCTCAGGGCAATTATCAGCTTAGGGACAGCAAGCGGATAGTAGATCTGGCTCCATACCTTGAATCCACTGTAACTGATAGAATCTTGTACGAGAGACCTGCAAATAAATAGGGAAACCCGCTTAAAACGCTTTTTAAGTAGAAGCTGAGCCATTACCTGCTAGCATATCTCCCCACCAGGACTCCTCCCAAAGCAAAGCTAAACCCGTTCTTTAATTCAATACCTAGAGACCCGAAAGCTCCAGTCCAAGTTGAGGCGCAGTAGGAGGGATTTCTGTCACCATTATTTATGGACCACGTAAACATACTTTTTTAGTTTAGATTCTTATGCTGGACCTGCAGCCCTAGCCTAGGACACCACTGTGCGACATAAAGGTCGGATCAAGTTATGATTTTCTCATTAAGAAAGAGTACCCGAGAAGAATAGATATGATCCGGAAACACTCTTATTCGACGAGGCGTAGAGCGTTTGACTTTCTTCTTTACAATTTCCTTAATGCGCATGAATGAGAGATTACAACACTTAGTATGAGCATATCGGCCTAGCTTCTTAGCCATAAGAATAGTTCTACCTACCAAGTCAACCCTACTCTTGCCCACAAGAAATTATTATTAGATACTCAATTCTTCATTGACTAGCCCCCCCCCCAAGCAATTACCTATGCCCTCCCTAGCTTTTCCATAAGATAAGAAGAGACATATCTGAATAGATAGTATTAGACCACTTCTCACAAGCCCAGTCATACATAAAGGAGGATTTCTTATAGGCAAAAAGAAAACACATCTATATCAGTGTCAAGAGTTACCCAAGTCCGAAGTAATGTGTCTTTCTATCTAGTCCAACATGCTTACCCAAGACCCAACATCTTCACTACTTGACCTACTTTCTATAACTCCCATACTCTGCTTATTATGCCCGAAGGAGCGTATTTAGACTGAATAAGTAAATAACGCGTGGAGCGATAGAACATCTCTCAGTTCACTAAGGATGAAATACTCTTGCTAGCTTTCGATGAATGCCTCCAGTTTTGGAGTAGATATAGGAAAAATTTAGCAAGTAATATGGTTGCTGTCACAATTCCTTAATCTTCTCGGCTGGAATCTACAATGGGCTACATACGCCCTTGTTTTTGAATCACAGAAATGCAGAGGTTTTAATTAGTGCTTACCTGCAGTCCACCCTTTCTTTGAACCTTGTAAATGATCGAATTTATAGATATGAACTGAGTGCCATTTGATGAGTAAGATCGAACAAGGGAGAGGGATGTGGAAAGGATGAAGTAATGAAAGAGGAAGTCATTGCTAGTAGTAACGACTTGTCACGATCCATTGGTTCATATAGAATCCATGTCCTAGGTCTATCAAAAAACATTCTTTTCGCTAAGCGTATATAATAAAATAGAGTGAAAGGGTCCACCCTGAAACCAAGGGGGTACTAACTAATAGCTGAGTCCTCTCCGAACCGCAGGAGATAGTTGCCCATCATACGGCTCACCAACTTCACTTGCCTCTAAGGGGGGCTCGATCCGGGCAGGTTAGGAGCGTTTTCAAGATGATTCTTTCTTTGTCGAGACGAAAAAGGAACCCATCTTTTCGATTGAAAAATGTGAGTCTGTTTTGCCCACTTTATCAATCCCGCTCTATAAAAATGATAAAAAAGGCATTTTAAATGCTTCTTATTCCCGTGTTTGATCTTATCCATCTCTGTCCCGCTTCCATGTGGGCAGAGACCCCTGTAGAGAATGAAGAGGAGCCAAGGATCTTACTCTCAAGAGTGCTTCGATAGGCTCCACTCTCTCCCCTGAATAAGTCAGGCTCTGTTAGCCTGGGCTGAGATGGGGATAACGAGTCGACGATTGAAGCCCCCAACGTTCTGCCAGACACTGGACAGGGGTAAGCTCTGTAAATGTGTAGAGCCAAGTGTAGTGTGGTGTAGTAGTAGGCACTCCTAGGCCCCTTCCCGGCTACTGGATCACTCCAGTGCTTCGGGTACTATGGACCCTCTGCTATCCATTGCAGCAGAGCCGTTTCATGAGCGGGGGGGGGGGGGGGGCTAAGCGCAGTTCTTTGAATCAAAGGTTTTAGGAAATCAAAATCGATTCTTTTTTAGATATCTAGATAGATGGATGGATCTATCTTTCTATTCAGATATCTTTTGCAATCAGCCCCAAATCCTTGATTTGGCCAGGAAACAAAGCACTGCTTTCGGCCTAGGAAGCGAAGGGAATGAGCTCGGCTGCTTCTCCTCCACACTTCTTTATTTCTCTGTGCCCCTTCCGCCTTCAGCGCGCCAATTGGCGCTTTGCTCTCCTCTTATTTCATCATTGGAGGGTTCAGATGGACTTCGCCGTTCTTTCCCAACGAAAATGGAAAGGGTTGTATCACATCGAGATGTCGATTCGTTTTCCACCCCAAATGAGATGGGGAATTAGTCACCTCTGTCCCTTCATCTTTATGAAAGGAATCGAGGCCCGGCTCTCGTCGTTCCAACAACCGACGGGGAGCACCCCAGTATACGATCGCACGCAGTAACTGGGAGTCCTATTACACCTAAGGCCAACTTCCATTCACCAAACCCAGGTTCATCTCGTGTAGTGATTGTGGACTTATACAAGGATATGGAGTCGACGATTGATGTATCAGACTCGACCCTGTCTTTCATAGCATCCATTCCCATCTGTGTTGCAACTGATTCGGTAAGCTACGTGTCCGGTGCATGGAAAACAGCCTTCAGTCTCCCAACCTTACTCATGGCAACCTTCCGGCCGCCCAACGACCTATAACGCTAGTCACTACTCCCACGGGGCTAGGAAGTAAGCCCCACAACCCAAAGCGGCGAAGAACAAATAGAATTTGCTACAAAAGCCGGCTAACGGGGGTATTCCTGCGTATGAGAATATTGTAATGGAGATGGTCATAGCCAAAATAGGATTCGTTTTGGCTAGAGCGCCCAAATCCACTATATATTTGACACGGGTTTGCCGTAATGCTGGAACTATGGCGAATGCATCTATCGTCATTGATGCATAAATAAATATACCAATTAGTATTGATTGAATTCCTTCTATGGTTCCACATGAGAAACCAGTACGAATATAACCTACATGTCCAATCGAACTATGAGCTAGAGGTCTTTTTACTTTCGTTTGGGCCATGGTGGCCAGTGCTCCTAAGATCATAGAAGCAATGCTGCAGAAAAAGAAGATTTGTTGTAATGTACCCCCATAGGAAGCAACAATAGAAACACGTGACATATTTGTAGAAATAGAGATTTTAGGCGCAATAGAAAGGAATGTTGTCACCGGGGTGGGTGAACCCTCATAGATATCAGGTGCCCACATATATAGAGTCAAAAGAGAGATTGAGTTCGAGGGAGAGGGGGGTTTTCTTGGGGCTCGAGAGATTGAATAGATAGGGCCCACAAGTTGGTTAATTCGCTGCTGGGGACTTCACACAAAAGGGAAGGACTTATTCTCAACGAAAAAAGCGCTCTCTGAACCGAACGTGAAAGTTGTTTTCCATCAGACGGCTGTTCACGTAACTCCACTCTCGGCTTGGATTATATATCCATTTTGTCCGCTCTCGGCCATTCCACACGCTGCCTAGCAGAGACGTGGTTATCTGAAGTGGATTCTCTCTTTTCTTTCCTTTGGGTGTAGTCGGACATTCCACTTTGTTAAGTTCTTTTCTTTTCTTTTGTATTGTAGTAGATTCCGAACCTGCTGCTCAGTGGGCGGGCGCAGCAACTACATGGACCCCTTTCTTTATGTTGTTGCCAGCGCTTTCCCGGGCCGAGCCAGAATTCTTTATTAGAACGTCGGCAGGCAAAGCCCGAAGGAAGGCTGCTATCCCCTCGGCCTTCTTCCTTTTCGATGAAAAACAAATCAATCTCCGAAAGCATTTTCCTTACCCTTCCCCCTTCGTTGAGCCTTTCCTTTAGTGGTAAGGGATATGCACCTTATCTGAACGTCGGCAGGCATTCCGGAATTCTCCTTTTTGAGCCCCGGGTGAACATAGGCTCAAACATGATTGGAGGGGTCCTAGCTACGCCATGCATTCAATACAAAAAAAAGCCTCTAGGAAGCTGCAGAGATTACAAAAAGAGGGTGCTTTCCTGTGTTGCACTGAAAAAAGGACAAAGGAGAAGACGCTCTTCGACTTTCTTTCTTCCTCCCAGCGCCCGCCTAAGCCCTGCCCGCGTTAGAGGGGAAGATTAGCAAAGCGGAAAAAAGATAGAGGGAGGGGGAGCTGCATCTTATTCTCTTCGAGTTCAGGATCGGAGAAGCATTCGGAAGGGGCGAGGCCTTCATTTCGTTGGCAGAAGCAGAAACGATCCAATCCATTCGAGGACCCAAAAACAAACTCTGTTTACTTTTTTCATAGATAGATGATATATATAGGAATAATATATACATCCCTTTACTGTATAAGTCTATGTATCTTTTAATCTCCCGATTCTCTTTTTTAGTTCGCACTACTCTTTCTCTCTAAATTGCATCAAAGAAAATAGAGAGAGAGAGCAGATGGATCCTATCCCCTATAACGAACACTCATTCCTATCTATTGATAGAAAGGTCTTCATCATGGACTTTGCCTTAGACTGACAGAACAAAGCTAAGAAGTAGGCTGAATGGAAAAAGGAAACGGACAAGGGCGATCGTCGCTCGGCGTGAAGGCTGCTGGTTCGGTATGGTACTAAAGGTCCTCGGACTTCCAGGCGGTTTTTCTTTTGGGCTGCTGTGAAACCTTGGATCTCGCCAATACAGCCTCATATGGTTTTTGTTACCGAGATATCTTTTCTTTTTTCCCAGAGATTTTTTGGGTAATCAGCTCCCATGCTGCAAACAGTCAAATCTGAACCTTGCCGCTCTTCTTTCCTCGTGGGCAGGAAGCACACCAACTGCAGTGCGTTGCGTGATTCCACTGTGTTTTTTGCACTTGACTGGGCGGACAGTTGACCGGAAGATAACTTCGATTCGCCCGGCCAGCAGGCAGGCGGCGTGCTTATCTTGTGTGACAACACTACAGAGCGAGTAGCTCTTCTAGTCGGGCAGTTGTGTGACAACACTCCAGAGAAAGCGGTGCTTTTGTGTAACATGCTATGGTCTCAACGCCCTTACGAGGTAGTGATGAGTTTCACGCGCTCTAAGCCCGGCCCGCGCGTAGTTAAGAGGATTGGCCGCTATCTGAGCGGTACCACCCATCCTACCCTACTACCTATAGGGGGCCGTCCATCCTACAGCCGCCCGAAAAGGAACTACAATAATCTTGAATAGGGATCCTACAGCGATAAAAAGAATCCCCATAAAAATACACTAGATTGAGCACCAGTGATTTCGTATCCGGTCAAAATCTTGGCTAATTGATCGAAGTGGGCAGCTCTAGTAGACCCATAGATCATGGAACAAATAGGGTGGGTAGGCCCAACCACCACACTACACGTATAGACGCGAACCCCCCTCCTTACCATACGTGCGACTCTCACTGCATACGGCTCACACAAAGACTCAAAAATCCATCCCGAGCTTTTTATTCCACCTCTCCTCTCCAATCCTCGATCAAACATCTACTTCAATGTACCACGTCGCATTCTTTTTCTTTCTCACTCGTCGTTTCGTTGGTCTTTTATTGGTCATTGATTGTTTAGTCTCGTGGAAGCAACCTGATGCTTTGGTCATTCGACTCCTTGATGCCAGTCTGTGCTTGCTGTCATGCTGGCAAAAGTGGGGGTTTCGGCCGGTTTTACCTACTATTGGAATTTGAACCAATGACTCTCACCGTATGAATGCGATACTCTAACCGCTGAGTCAAGTAGGTCAAGCTGAGTCAAGTTAGAGAAAATCGAAAAAAGAGAAAGCCAACCAAAGCGCAACCAGAGTTCCCCGCGGGGTGGAGCGCTAAGAAAGAGAAAGCAGTTATTGCTATATGAAATGAAGCAGCGGCTAGCATGCTAAGATAAACCACTTGGTTTAGTCTCCTGCTTAGTGGCGTGTGATTTCAACACTATTCCAGAGGTATATGACAAAAATGGGGGGAGAGACCTCTATGTTCCTCAGCTTAAATCATTCTAAGATTGTTTACAATTCTGTCATCTATTTGACATGAGGGCTAGAGGGTGGTCTTGGAGCAAGAAAAGTGTTGAGTCCAGGCGCATTATGGTACGACTGAGACTGAGTTGGGCAGGAGCAAGCGGTTGGATTGGCCTGACTCTTCAAGACCAAAGATACTCGGCTTCCTCTTCATCAAGTCACGAAATTCGACCCAAAGATTAGTTAGCTGCACCAAAACTAGAGTAGGGCCAAGCAAAGCCTAGGATGAATCTCTCTTCTAGTCTAGCTTTCGCTTACACTGAAGCTTCCACTCCCATATGGGCAAGAAGAGCCCCTTCTCTTTTTGCCAAAGCAAAGACTCGCCTTTCTTCTTTTCTAGCGGGATATGAAGACGGAAGCATGAGGACTGAGATGAATAGCCCATCCTTTAGTGAGCTGCTGAAAGACGTGCTTGTTAGCCAACGCGAGTCATCAGTATGCAGGGAATAGGGTAGGTTAGCATATATAAAGGACGTGAGATTGAAGCAAGAAAATCTCTTCCTTCCCCTTCCTATGCAAGCATGATTAGCTAATGGAGACAGAACACAGTCATTTTCCCTATAGAGCGATAGACAGAACCAAGGCGAATCTCTCTGTTAGGCATGATGACTACGTCATGTTTTCTTTTGCTGGAAAGCATCCACTCGGCCTTCTTCCCCAGTCTACCACTGATGGCAGACTAATCCCTCAATATGAAAACAATATCGAAGCGAGGATAGAGTCTTTGATCTCTGTTTTCGAACCTTTTGCTCAACCGTGAAAGGCTTTGACCATTCCCAAGAAAAAAAGCAAAATCTATCATCCAATTTGATCTCTAAGATAGATAAAGTCTGGTTCACCAAAGAGCCTTATCCTACATCACTGCCTCATCAACCTGACTTCCATCTCCTGACATTGGTACTTGTTTTCTAGTTTGCTCAGGAAAAGTGGAATTGAAACCTGCCGCACGCGTTCAATAGTATGCGCAGCTGCTGGTCTTTCACTTGGAATGGAACATGTATATCTCTTTGGCCCGGGGAATCCCAAACAAAATGTCGTCGGCGTATCGCGCATAGTAGATCCTAAGTGACCATTAGCAGCCAGCCAGTGCCATACCAACTCTGCCTCACCAGCCAGCGAGCGTAAGAATGGAGCGAGCGAGCCTGCAACTATGTAGCGAGCCTAATTTAAACGATGCCAGACATTGCAATGAAAGAAAAAAACTTTCTTGTCTGTGTTATAGCTAGGACTTGGATGTTCTGGAATCCTCTTGCCGAGCTGGAACGACCCATCTCCTATTTCTGCTTCCAACGCCTACACGTTGAGTCTCAGTTACTCGAGAAAGACTTATTCATAGTGGAGATAGTCAACCTCCACCAGCAAGCAGCACCGGAGTGAATCCTTTCGATCTTTTTTGAGAGGGAAAATGATAATGAAAAAGGAGAAAAAAACGCTGAGAGACACATTGCAAAAAGAATCGCTTATTTCAATGTTGTAAACTAGTGAGTGGTACAGGAGTTATGTGGTCAGTAACCCTCATCCTAATAGGGACACCTTGATTAGTGAGGTCAAGAATAGGTTTCTGTGCATCCAAATCTGTAACCCAGTTGATGAATTAAGAAAATGATATCAGGTTGGATCTTTAAGGGAGTATATGAGCCAGTTTGAAAAAGTAAAGGCCGGACTGGACTGATCTTGGAAAACCCTAATCTTACTGAGAAGTTTTTCTTTTCCTCTTTTCTAAGTGGTTTAAAGGAGGAAGTGAAGTATATGGTCACTGCTCAACACCCTACCCTAATAGTGTGAACAAGGCTTATGAACATGCTATGCACTATGAGTTAGCACTTGAGTCAGCTAGTAAGAAATCTAGAGTGGTACCTAGGTGCAGAATTCCGAAAGAGGGAGCGTGGCTCACTTCAAACTACCGCTTTCTTTCTACTTATGAGATTTGCACTAGAAAGATAGAAGTGGAAAGAGACAGAGAGGATACTAGTAAAGCCAATTTCACCTAAAAAGCGGAAAATGACACTAACTTCTATTGTGGGCAAGTCATCATTTCCAGAATGGATTCAGACGTAGAATGCTGAAGTAGAGCAGTACCAAGGTTCGGTTTTGGGACAGACAGAAAGTTGGATAAGAGGATCATTCTTAGTGTAACACCCCATGTGTTACCAAGGCCCTGACTCCCTACTTGCACCCATTACATGTTATCTCATGTGGTTAAGTGGAGGAGAGGGAGCCCCAAAACCTTGGGAACCATGTAGTAACCAATAATTGTTAATGACCAAAAGCATTACCCAAGCATTTATGCAATTATCACCTTGGGCAAGAGAAGAAAAAACCCTAGACCCTTCTTAAGCTCTTAACTCCTAAAACCCTGGTAAAAGGGGGGGAAGGTTAAGCAAATGCTGCAAATCATGAGTTAACCTTTAGCCAAAGTTTAAGTAACATTATAATCTACAAAATACAGACAGGAAACATTGCAAAAAGACCCCTTAAAGAACCCCAAATCCATTCCTTAAGTGGAGAGAGAGCTAGAGCTCTCTAATTCTTTCTAAGTCAAATTTTAAACCTAATCTAAAGATCCACCATGTTCACGTAGTAAATGGCACCAAAACCACTTGAGTTGTATACCAAAAATGTGTCATACCACCTAAGGCACCCACTAGAAAAAGTTGAAACCGAGCCTAAGACGTTTGACATGATTTGGCATGGCTTTTGTCGCGAGGTGGGCAGAGGGACAAGCCAGATTTGGCGTCCGCATATCTCCCTACCTAGGGCATATCTGCCATGGGGACTCACATACAAGAGACAGCCCTAGGTGCCAGGAGGAGGCCTGCGCCGGATTTTTGCCAAGATTCGCACGCTTGCGATCTCGGCGAGCTGTAGAACACGGGCAGAAGAACACTTCCACGTGTTCGACGCGCTCTGATCGCGCTAGAGCACGCCCACGCCCGACCCCGCGCACCCCGCGCCGTGCTGAGCCGTGCCCGTGTCCCCTGCTCGCGCCCGCGCCTATAAAGCCCCCTCAGGCATCGACCGTACTCCTCCGCACGCTCGACCTCACCGGAGCCAGAAACCACCGGCGTTGCCCTACAAACGGCGTGCCCGCGGCCACCCGATCCACCGCCACCATAGACCGGCAAGTAGAGCCCTTCCCAGCCACGCCCGACCCCTCGGAAGAGACCATGCATGCCTCGGTGAAGCTCCCCGAGCAAGGAATCGGACTTTGCTTCGCCAGAGAAGCCAGTCCACGGTCGCCGGACTTCACCCGACCGCCGGTGATCAGTAGACCAGGTAAATCTCTGCCCCATTCTTTGATTCCTTGCGCACATAGCCTCTACGTCACCCCATGGAGCTCATCGTGCCGTTTGATTGAACTAGATCGCCGTGGTTAAGCCGGAGTTCTCGCTGCTGACGAGATCACCCGCCTGTGCACGTGGTCCGGCCGAGTCCGGCCACCACCGCCGTCGAGCCGTACCTTGCTGTGACCGCTAGAACCTCCCGAAGCCAACCCCGCCCCTTGCCGGACCTCTCTCATCGCCGGTAAGCCGCGCCGCCCTTTTCTTTCCCGCGGGTACTGTTTGCATAAGGGGAGGGACCTCGGGGAAGAAGAAGGAAAGGTCAGGGGGTTTTGTGCGCTGTCAGTGACTCAGGGGAATAGTAGCGCAGGGGTAGAAATGAATGGATTGATTTAGGAGGAACCCAGGGTCTTCGGTGCAATGTAGTTTTCCAGGAATCCTTTTAAAAATTCTGATTTAAATTCAAACAGAACTTGAAAAATCCATAACTTCAGTTTGGTTTACCCAAATAGAGTCAAACCAATTTTGCCAGATCCTAAACAATGTAAACTACTTAGGAAAAATATAAAACCCCTAAGTGTTACACAAAACTTTAAGGTTTTGATTTAAATGGTTATCTGGTCAAAAGCTAAAAGAAATAAGGAAAAATAGTTGCACTATTTGACTGGGGTTAAGAAAATTTAGGGAAGTACTTGATCACTTCCAAACATGTACAAAAATAATAAACCCCTCTGTACACCAAGTTAAGGTAGAGTTTACCATTTAAATCATTTTTAGTCTAAAGTTAGAGAAAATATTAAAGGTGGTTTAAATAAAGAACCAGGGAACACCCCATTTTTGTTAGTTCACTTATTCAGTATAGTTCACTAGAAAAAATTATTATATCCTTGTTTAGTACAGAATAAATGAGATACCTTTTATTTTAGGGAAACAAGGAAAACTTAGAAAAAACCCTAGAAAAATAACCCCAAGGAGAAAACACCACAAACCTTGGTATAACTAATGTTTTGTTATTATAAACATAGGAAAAATATGAAATCTGTTGTTTGATATTTTTCAAATAACAAGTTAGTTATAAGCACCTTTTTGGCATAAAACTTTAGAAATTCACAACTAAATATCCAGTATGCCTTTTTCTGTGATTTTTAACACAAAGGCCTAATATCACCTATGTGTCTGGACAAAAATAAAATTTGGTACAGAAACCTCAATTAAATCATAGCTATAGTGTAAAGTGCCCTTATAAAACTTATCCTTGTTAATTTTGCACAAGTAGTATCTGAATCAGTAACCACCCTAAATTTATAAGACAAGCTACAGTGACAACTAGTAACCCACTGTAGTTTTTTGCAGAATCTTTGGAAAAAGTTAAACCACTGTTGTAGTTCAAACCCACCCTAGAATTCATAAATAGAAAATGGAAAAGGGAAATTAATAGTGGAGATTAATGTCACCCCAACCCAACCAGCAAAACCCCTTTTATTGCCCACTAAAATATCTAAGGGAAATACAATCCACTAGACTTATCCCTAAAAAATCCAAACCTAAATTGATAAGCATACACCACTAAGAGCCACGTATGACCAAGAAACCCTAAATTACTAACTAACTTAGTTTTTGTTCACTTAGCATAATGATTATTAAATCTTGCATAATCATGGCATGCATATTCTTATTCATTGCATTCGATAGATTGCAACCTCGCCGACGGAGAGTATGTCCTCGTGCCGGAGGAAGGAGCTGCTTAGGAGGTAGCCCCGGATCCAGCACCAGAGCCTGCCCCAGAGGATCTACCTGCCCCAGCTTTGGAAGGCAAGCCTCGATTTTATGCATAACCTGTTTATTATGCTATTTTACTACACTTAATGATTGTAGGATTGAATGTGCACTTAAGTGTAGGAGTTGTTTGAAACCCTAGTTGCATGATCTCAGGAATCCTTTTATGATGGATACTAGTATGCTAGGTCGAGTAGCTGCTTTACAAATTAGGGATCTCGGTAGAAGTCGAGTGATTTTTCTAGCACTCGCGCGAGGTCTGGAATTGGTTGTATCCATTTTTATATCATAATGATGTTGGTCTGTGGACAACAATCCATGGGGATTGGTTGTCTACGAGGTGGAAATTGGAATAAGGATTAAGGTGTGGTACCGTGAGTCAAGCGTTTGAACGTACTAAACATATGCCGAGAAATATGGTAAATCGGTAAGCCTAGTACCTGAATGAACCTGGCAGTGGACATATCTCCTCACGCGACCTGAGTCGTGGTCTCCCATTCCGGTTATGGTGGGTACAAGTACGGTCACTGCACGATGGCAGTCGGGGTCAGTGAGGCATTGTACACCAAGGCGGTGAGCCCTGATCTACTGACGGGGAATTGATGGGGATAGTTGATGTGTGTGGGAACGGAGTGCCTCGCCACGTCGTATGTTTAGGTTTACCTTGCAAGGTTTAAAAACTTGATTCGAATCGGCTGCTTCTCGCAGCTAATGAGACTTCTTGATCCATGCTGCTACATTGAGTAACAAGTAGAAATGTGATGATGTGACAAAAGATGTTGATTGCTAAATTTGCTTGCTACCATGAATGAGTAGATAGTCACACTAAAACTTGACAAAGCTAAAACTTGATTTATAAACTCAGCTAGTGCTTTTGGCAACCAAACCCACAGCCAAACAGCTGCATGTCTAGATGTAGAGGAGTAGACTCCTCACACCGAGTAAGTCTAGCTGAGTATTAGTATACTCAGCCTTGCTTGTGGCATAATTTTACAGGTTCTCTGGAGGACATGGTTGCTGGAGTGACTTGGCCGTCCACCTTGCCACTGGGTTGGACAGTCGAGTGGGACCCTGCCTCGGCTGAGGAGGAGCATGAAGAGTGATGGGACAGGCTTCCCCATCTCTCTGTTTATTTATCGTTAGTTTTATTCCGCTGCACTTCGAACAAGGATGACTACTTTTGCTAAAACCCCGATGATGATGTAATAAGTTTAATACTCTTTAATGTATGGTTTTATGCTTTATTGTATTTGCTCTGTGACTCACCATTGAGTGAGACTATGGTACTTGATCCTATCAGTGGCCTCGTCGGACTAGATCCGAGGGATTGACGGGTTATTCCCATTTAAGTGTAGTCTAGCCTCTAAGGCGGGACTCAGGCACTTAAGTTGAAATAATTCGGGCAGTTCCGCCACACCTGGTATCGGAGCTTGTACCACCACAGAGGAATCAATAAACTATAAATACCAACCTTTTTCAAAGTAAACCTGGTTAGAAACAAGCGTTGGTTAGATCGTCAGGACGATAAGGATAGACCTAGGACGTGAAGCCTTAGAATAATAGAGGGGGTAGCTAGGTGGCTATATGGGAAAGCCTTACCGACTACTTTCAGGGATGGGAGTTCTTCCCTATTCCCTCTAAGTTGATGTGAGGTCGTTCAGGACGAGCATGCATGCATCCTTAATTAAACTAATGGATAATTGGGTAAGAACTTTAATACAAAATGATGACCAACTAAGAACCCCAGTACCATTGTTGTAGTTATAGAGAGGCCGAGTTGTGATCCCTTTTTCTTTTTATAATTATTTTTCTTTTACTTACGCTTAACCGTACACAGATGACTTCTCACGGATCCTCGGACGAAGGGAATGCATAGTCCCACACTGACGGACTTGCACGAGAGGGTTTTCCCCGTATTTTGTGGGAGGTACTTCAGGGAGCTGGTTACACGACGCCTCCTCAGTACGCGGTGCAGTTGTTCGAGAAGCACCGAGTGCCCCGCTGTAGGGTGAGGATGACCCTAGAGCCTCATCCCCTGTAGCCAGGCTGGCGTTCGCTGGACTCTGAGTCTTTTGGATACTGGGCTGAGGATACTATCGAAGCGATTGCTCTTCACGGACTGACCACCTTCTGCAGATTCCACCCCTTGGAGCTGTCCACTCACCCCATTGGCTTGTTCCCCGCTGAGAAGGAGGACGACCCAATGTGGAAGGACCGAGTGGAGCATGCCAAGGATATCTGGGCTATCTACCCAGGTCAGACTGCTCACTTGGCGTTGCGGTGCATGAATGCCCTGTATCGTCTGCAAGTGATGCGTGGTGAGGCAATGTCCAATCTGATGGCATCGTTGGAGGTGACCAAGATCACTTTGGATAACAGAGAGGAGCTTGTGGTTGACTTGTCCACTGAGATGGTAGAAAAAGATCTACAAGTGGAGCAGTTGTCAGATGAGAACCACGAACTTGAGGAACTAGTGGGAACGAGGGAGAACACCATCGAGGTTCTCGAAGATTAGCTTATCAACACTCAGCAGCAACTTGCGGAGGCTAACCAGCATCTGGATATGCATCACCAGGAGATCCAGGACATGGGGGCCAATGAGGATGTCGACATCGAGGGAGGAGAGGAGCCTGCCTCTAGTTTGGACACTGCTGGCTCAGGGAGACCACCTTCCCCCGAGTCGAGTGTTGCCTCGTTTGCTCACTAGGTCGCAAGGATAGAGTTAGAAGTCTGTGATGGTAGGACTCCTCGAAGCTAGCTTAGCTTTTGCACCCTTGGGGTACTAGGCTAGATAGAGTTGAGCCTTTTGGGCTATTGATGTAATCGTGATAAACTCTTTTGGAAGCATGGTTGGTGAATGCTGTCAGTCTTAATTTAAGGGGAAAAGTGTGGACAATGTGGAAATCTTTTATAATTATGCAATATATATTGGTTTCGCCCTTTTGAATCTTTCACCACGATTGACCCTTGAACCTCAAAAATGTGATATTGAGAATATATATATGATTTTTCAGATGGCAGGAAGAGCGCGTCGTGGTCAAAATGAGCGCGTTCCTCCACCACCGCCACCCCCTCCTACTCTGCAGGAGCTAATGGCTCAGCAGAACGAGATCTTGAGATAGCTAGCTCAGCGTCAGCCGCCACCTCAGCACTATGGTGGTGGTGACCATCAGCGTCACCCGGCCACAGCCACTTACCAGGAGTTCCTCAGTACTCAGCCACCGTTGTTCACCAGGGCAGAGGACCCACTTGATGCTGATGTATGGCTGAGGGTAGTGGAATCCAAATTCCTGCTACTCCATGGAGTTTGTTTAGAGGTGACTAAGGTCAGGTTTGCCACCCAGCAGCTTCGCGGACCCGCGCGGACATGGTGGGACCACTATCTTGCAATGCATCCAGCTGACCATGAGGTGGAATGGAGAGAGTTCAAGGCAGCTTTTAGGGGGCACCATATACCAGCGGGCATTATGGACAGCAAGCTCAGCGAGTTTTTGGCACTCACATAAGGGAACCGGACAGTGTTACAGTATGCTCAGGCCTTCAATGACCTGTGCCAGTATGCGGGATATCACACAGACACCGACGAGAAGAAGAGGGACAGGTTCAGGAGGGGCTCAGCACTAAGCTCCTTGACCGTCTCAACACAGTCAGGGCCAACAGCTATAATGAGTTAGTCAACATGGCCATTTCGCAGGAGGACTGTATCACAGCTCGTCAAGTAGAAAAGAAGAGGAAGACCCCTGTGGCAGGACCCTCAGCTCAGCCACAGCGCTTCAGGAACGTGTCTGACACTCAGAACAGAAGACCTCACCAGCAGCAAGGACGTTGGGTGATCTGGCCACAGCAGCAGCAGCAGGCACCCAACCGCACCCAGTTTCCAGCTCAGAGGAACAATCAACAGCAGCAGCAATACTGCCAACCCAATGACAACAGGTGTTTCACTTGTGGTAACACTGGACATTATGCCAAGAATTGCCCCAGAAACCAGCAGAGGCAGGGGCATAATGCCATCCAGAACCAAGGCAAGAGGCAGAAGGTGCAAGTGAGGCAAGGCAGGCTAAACTTCACCACCATGGCTGACATTCCAGAGGGAGCACCCGTCATGATTGGTATCTTTACAGTTTTGAATTATCCTGCAATTATTCTTTTTGATTCTGGTGCATCACACAGTTTTATCAGTACCAAATTTAGTGCCAAATGTCAGCTACCTTTCCATCAAACCAATGGGGGTATTACAATTTCAACACCAGGAGGCAGGATTGCCACCAATCAAATCAGCAAGAATGTGCCTATAATGTTTGGTAGTCTGATAATTAAAACCAACCTTCTTATTTTGGGGTTGGATAGCGTGGATATCATATTGGGAGCTGACTGGTTGACCAAACATCAGGCAGTACTTGAAATTACAGCAAGGGCCATTGAGATTCACTCCCCTACTTATGGCGAGACTGCCTTATATTTGCCTGATCAGGGTTGTACCCGTTCCTGTGCCTTCGTTATGGTAGAATCCCCGGTTGAGAGAATCCCAGTGGTCTGTGACTACCCAGATGTCTTTCTTGACAAATTGCCAGGAATGCCACCTGATAGAGATATAGAGTTTGCGATTGAATTGTAGTCTGGGACTGCTCCTATATCCAAGAGGCCTTATAGGATGCCTCCCGCGGAATTGGCAGAATTGAAGAAGCAACTGCAAGAGTTGTTGGACAAAGGGTTCATTCGCCCAAGTACTTCACCGTGGGGATGTCCGGCCTTATTTGTGAAGAAAAAGGATGAGAGTTTGAGAATGTGTGTTGATTACCACCCTCTCAATGCGGTGACCATCAAGAACAAATACCCGTTGCCCCCGCATTGATGTTTTGTTTGATCAGTTGGTGGGAGCCAAGGTATTCTCCAAGATAGACCTTCGCTCAGGCTACCATCAGATCAAGATCCGTGCCAGTGATATTCCCAAGACAGCTTTCTCTACCAGATATGGGCTCTATGAATTCTTGGTGATGTCTTTTGGGCTGACCAATGCCCCGGCTTATTTCATGTATCTGATGAACTCAGTATTCATGCCAGAGCTGGACAAATTTGTAGTGGTTTTCGTTGATGATATCCTGGTCTATTCCATGAATGAAGACGAGCATACTGAGCATCTGCACATTGTGCTTCAGCGACTGCGTGATCATCGTTTGTATGCTAAGTTGTCTAAATGTGAATTCTGGCTGAGGGAAATTAAATTCTTGGGTCACACAATTTCTCAGGATGGGATATCAGTTGATCCTGAGAAGGTACAAGAAGTAATGAATTGGAAACTTCCTACCACAGTGAGACAGATTCGAAGTTTTCTGGGATTGGCAGGGTATTATCGATGATTCATTCTGGATTTCTCTAGAATTGCGAAGCCAATGACCGAACTGTTGAAGAAGGGAGTCAAGTATGATTGGAGCCAGAAGTGTGAGGATGCCTTTCATACACTAAGGCAACATTTGACAACAGCACCAGTGCTAGCTCAACCTGATAACACCAAGCCCTTTGAAGTGTATTACGATGCTTCCAGTACTGGATTGGGATGTGTCTAATGCAAGACAACAGAGTAATTGCTTATGCCTCCCGAGCACTCAGACCCCATGAGCAGAACTACCCCACACATGATCTGGAGTTAGCAGCTGTGGTTCATGCTCTCAAGATATGGAGACATTACCTGATGGGAGCTCACTGTAATATTTACACAGACCATAAGAGCCTCAAATACATTTTCACTCAAGCAGATCTTAATATGAGGCAGAGGAGATGGTTAGAGATAATCAAGGACTATGATTTGGAGGTGCATTACCATCCTGGCAAAGCCAATGTTGTGGCAGATGCTTTGAGCAGAAAGGCCCAGTGCAATTGTATGAGCATGGATGCGAAATTCACCACCCTGTGTGATGAGTTGTGCAAGCTGAACCTAGAAGTTGTTTCCTCGCGTGCTTTAAATTATATCTCGGTGGAGCCCGCATTGCAAGAGCAAATAGTCAGGGCACAGATTGAAGACAAGGGTGTTCAGATCATCAAGGAAATGATCAAGCAGAAAGCAGAAAAATACAAATGCTTTCGGCAGGACAGCAAAGGAATCCTATGGTTTGGAGATCAATTGGTTGTTCCCAAGGACCCTGAGCTCAGAAAGAAGATATTGGATGAAGCTCACCTTTCAAAATTCTCCATGCACCCCGGCAGTAATAAGATGTATCATGACCTCAGATCCTTATACTGGTGGACCAGAATGAAGAGGGAAATTGCCAAGTACATATCCGAATGTGACACCTGCCAGAGAATAAAGGCCAGTCCTTGGAAGGTACCAGGCCCTTTGCAACCCCTTCCCATACCATCTTAGAAATGGGAGGACATTTGCATGGATTTTATCGTGGGATTGCCCAATACCTCCCGGCACCATGATTCCATTTGGGTCATTGTGGACAGATTGACCAAGACAGCTCATTTCTTGCCGGTACACACCACCCACAGGACGGAGAAGTATGCAGAAATCTACATTGACCAGATAGTTCGTTTGCATGGAATACCAAGGACTATAGTATCAGACAGAGGAGCACCATTCGTGGCACGATTTTGGGAGCAATTACAGAAATCACTTGGGACCCATGTAATAAGAAGCTCAGCTTACCATCCTCAATCAGATGGCCAGACAGAAAGGGTAAATCAGATTTTGGAAGACATGTAGAGAACCTGTGTGTTACACTATGGAAAGGATTGGGACAAGTGTCTTTCATTGGCAGAATTCTCCTATAATAACAGCTACCAGTCCAGTTTGAAAATGGCACCTTTTGAAGCCTTATATGGGAGAAGGTGTAGGACCCCGCTAAATTGGTGTCAAACTGGAGAGAGAGAAATATTTGGACCAGACTTGGTACTTGAAGCAGAGGAAAAGGTCAGAGTTATTAAGAATAACCTAGAAGCTGCCCAGGCCAGGCAAAAGAGCTATCATGACAAGAGAAGGAAGCCCCTGCAGTTTGAAGTGGGAGATCATGTTTATCTTAAGGTGTCACCCACTAAAGGTGTTCAGAGATTTGGAATCAAGGGTAAGTTAGCTCCTCGCTACATTGGACCGTACGAGATCAAGGAAACTTGTGGACCAGTAGCATATCAATTGAAGTTGCCACCCCACATGTCAGCTGTTCATGATGTGTTCCATGTATCTCAGCTGCGGAAATGTGTCCGCTTACCCACTGAAGTATTACCTGAACCAGAAATTGAGATAGCGCCAGACTTGTCTTATCAAGAGCACCCCGTCAAGGTATTGAACCAAAAGGAGAGATCAACGCTGGGCACGGTCGATCAAAATGTATAAGGTTCAGTGGAGTCACCATTCAGTAGAAGAAGCTACATGGGAGACTGAGGATTTCCTACGTTCTCGCTTCCCCGACTTTCTGCCCAAAGGAGTCGGTACGTAACCCAAAACCCCACCCCTACCTGCCCTTTGAATCTAAATATAAGAAAAACTTAGATGTTAAAGGTAGTGTAAGCTCTGAAAATGACTCAAAAAGGACTTCCTTCTGAAGTTGCAAAGAGGATGACATTCGAAGAGCAGTTAACTAGAGAAACTTGGATACAAGAAGGAACAACGCACCAACACGCCTTCATGGCACCCCTCCAAGGGACTCTACCTAAAATCTCGGGACGAGATTCCTTTAAGGGGGGAGGGCTGTAACACCCCATGTGTTACCAAGGCCCTAACTCCCTACTTGCACCCATGACATGTTATCTCATGTGGTTAAGTGGAGGACAGGGAGCCCCAAAACCTTGGGAACCATGTAATAACCAAGAATTGTTAATGACCAAAAGCATTACCCAAGCGTTTATGCAATTATCACCTTGGGCAAGAGAAGAATAAACCCTAGACCCTTCTTAAGCTCTTAACTCCCAAAACCTTGGAAAAAGGGGGGGAGGTTAAACAAATGTGCAAATCATGAGTTAACCTTTAGCCAAAGTTTAAGTAACATTATAATCTACAAAATACAGAGAGGAAACATTGAAAAAAGACCCCTTAAAGAACCCCAAATCCATTCCTTAAGTGGAGAGAGAGCTAGAGCTCTCTAATTCTTTCTAAGTCAAATTTTGAAACTAATCTAAAGATATACCGTGTTCACTTAGTAAATGGCACCAAAACCACTTGAGTTGTATACCAAAAATGTGTCATACCACCTAAGGCACCCACTGGAAAAAGTTGAAACCGAGCCTAAGACGTTTGACATGATTTGGCATGGCTTTTGTCGCGAGGTGGGCAGAGGGACAAGCCAGATTTGGCGTCCGCATATCTCCCTACCTAGGGCATATCTGCCATGGGGACTCACATACAAGAGACAGCCCTAGGTGGCAGGAGGAGGCCTGCGCCGGATTTTTGCCAAGATTCGCACGCTTGCGATCTCGGCGAGCTGTGGAACACGGGGAGAAGAACACTTCCACGTGTTCGACGCGCTCTGAGCGCGCTAGAGCACGCCCGCGCCCGACCCCGCGCGCCCCGCGCCGCGCTGAGCCGTGCCCGTGTCCCCTGCTCGCGCCCGCGCCTATAAAGCCCCCTTAGGCATTGACCGTACTCCTCCGCGCACGCTCGACCTCACCGGAGCCAGAAACCACCGGCGTTGCCCTGCAAACGGCGTGCCCGCGGCCACCCGATCCACCGCCACCGTAGACTGGCCAGTAGAGCCCTTCACAGCCACGCCCGACCCTCGGAAGAGATCGTGCATGCCTCGGTGAAGCTCCTCGAGCAAGGAATCGGACTTTGCTTCGCCGGAGAAGCCAGTCCACGGTCGCCAGACTTCATCCGACCGCCAGTGATCGTAGACCGGGTAAATCTCTGCCCCATTCTTTGATTCCTTGCGCACATAGCCTCTACGTCACCCCATGGAGCTCATCGTGTCGTTTGATTGAACTAGATCGCCGAGGTTAAGCCGGAGTACTCGCCGCCGACGAGATCACCCGCCTGCGCACGTGGTCCAGCCGATTCCGGCCACCACCGCCGTCGAGCCGTACCTCGCCGTGACCGCAAGATCCTCCCGAAGCCAACCCCGCCCCTCGTCGGACCTCTCTCACCGCATGTAAGCCGCGCCGCCCTTTTCTTTCCCGCGGGTACTGTTTGCATAAGGGGAGGGACCTCGGGGAAGAAGAAGGAAAGGTCAGGGGGTTTTGTGCGCTGTCAGTGACTCAGGGGAATAGTAGCGCAGGGGTAGAAATGAATGGATTGATTTAGGAGGAACCCAGGGTCTTCGGTGCAATGTAGTTTTCCAGGAAACCTTTTAAAAATTCTGATTTAAACCCAAACAGAACTTGAAAAATCCATAACTTCAGTTTGGTTTACCCAAATAGAGTCAAACCAATTTTGCCAGATCCTAAATAATGTAAACTACTTAGGAAAAATATAAAACCCCTAAGTGTTACAGAAAACTTTAAGGTTTTGATTTAAATGGTTATCTGGTCAAAAGCTAAAAGAAATAAGGAAAAATAGTTGCACTATTTGACTGGGGTTAAGAAAATTCAGGGAAGTACTTGATCACTTCCTAACATGTACAAAAATAATAAACCCCTCTGTACACCAAGTAAAGGTAGAGTTTACCATTTAAATCATTTTTAGCCTAAAGTTAGAGAAAATATTAAAGGTGGTTTAAATAAAGAACCAGGGAACACCCACATTTTTGTTAGTTCACTTATTCAGTATAGTTCACTAGAAAAATTTATTATACCCTTGTTTAATACAGAATAAATGAGATACCTTTTATTTTAGGGAAACAAGGAAAACTTAAAAAACCGTATAAAAATAACCCCAAGGAGAAAACACCCCAAACCTTGGGATAACTAATGTTTTGTTATTATAAACATAGTAAAAATATGAAATTTGTTGTTTGATATTTTTCAAATAACAAGTTAGTTATAAGCACCTTTTTGGCATAAAACTTTAGAAATTCACAACTAAATATCCAGTATGCCTTTTTTTGTGATTTTTAACACAAAGGCCTAATATCACCTATGTGTCTGGACAAAAATAAAATTTGGTACAGAAACCTCAATTAAATTATAGCTATAGTGTAAAGTGCCCTTATAAAACTTATCCTTGTTAATTTTTCACAAGTAGCATCTGAATCAGTAACCACCCCAAATTTATAGGACAAGCTACAGTGACAACTAGTAACCCACTGTAATTTTTTGCAGAATTTTTGGAAAAAGTTAAACCACTGTTGTAGTTCAAACCCACCCTAGAATTCACAAATAGAAAATGGAAAAGGGAAATTAATAGTGGATATTAATGTCACCCTAACCCAACCAGCAAAACCCCTTTTATTGCCCACTAAAATATCTAAGGGAAATACAATCCACTAGACTTATCCCTAACAAAATCCAAACCTAAATTGATAAGCATACACCACTAAGAGCCACGTATGACCAAGAAACCCTAAATTACTAACTAACTTAGTTTTTCTTCACTTAGCATAATGATTATTAAATCCTGCATAATCATGACATACATATTCTTATTCATTGCATTCGATAGATTGCAACCTCGCCGACGGAGAGTAAGTCCTCGTGCCGGAGCAAGGAGCTGCTCAGGAGGTAGCCCCGGATCCAGCACCAGAGCCTGCCCCAGAGGATCTGCTTGCCCCAGCTTTGGAAGGCAAGCCTCGGTTTTATTCATAACCTGTTTATTATGCTATTTTACTACACTTAATGATTGTAGGATTGAATGTGCACTTAAGTGTAGGAGTTGTTTGAAACCCTAGTTGCATGATCTCAGGAATCCTTTTATGATGGATAATAGTATGCTAGGTCGAGTAGCTGCTTTACTAATTAGGGATCTCGGTAGAAGTCGAGTGATTTTTCTAGCACTCATGCGAGGTCAGGAATTGGTTGTATCCATTTTTATATCATAATGATGTTGGTCTGTGGACAACAATCCATGGGATTGGTTGTCTACGAGGTGGAAATTGGAATAAGGATTAAGGTGTGGTACCGTGAGTCAAGCGTTTGAACGTACTAAACATATGCCGAGAAATATAGTAAATCGGTAAGCCTAGTACCTGAATGAACCTAGCAGTGGACATATCCCCTCACGCGACTTGAGACGTGGTCTCCCATTCCGGTTATGGTGGGTACAAGTGCGGTCACCGCACGTCGGCAGTCGGGGTCAGTGAGGCATTGTACGCCAAGGCGGTGAGCCCTGATCTGCTGACGCGGAATTGATGGGGACGGATGATGTGTGTGGGAACGGAGTGCCTCGCCACGTCGTATGTTTAGGTTTACCTTGCAAGGTTTAAAAACTCGATTCGAATCGTCTGCTTCTCACAGCTAATGAGACTGCTTGATCCATGCTACTACATTGAGTAACAAGTGGAAATGTGATGATGTGACAAAAGATGTTGATTGCTAAATTTGCTTGCTACTATGAATGAGTAGATAGTACACATCTAGTCTTAAGAGGGTCACACTAAAACTTGACAAAGCTAAAACTTGATTTATAAACTCAGCTAGTGCTTTTGGCAACCAAACCCACAGCCAAACAGCTGCATGTCTAGAGGTAGAGGAGTAGACTCCTCACACCGGGTAAGTCTAGCTGAGTATTAGTATACTCAGCCTTGCTTGTGGCATAATTTTACAGGTTCTCTGGAGGACATGGTTGCTGGAGTGACTTGGCCGTCCACCTTGCCATCAGGTTGGACAGTCGAGTGGGACCCTTCCTCGGCTGAGGAGGAGCATGAGGAGTGATGGGACAGGCTTCCCCATCTCTTTGTTTATTTATCGTTAGTTTTATTCCGCTGCACTTCGAACAAGGATGACTACTTTTGCTAAAACCCCGATGATGATGTAATAAGTTTAATACTCTTTAATGTATGGTTTTATGCTTTATTGTATTTGCTCTGTGACTCACCATCGAGTGAGACTGTGGTACTTGATCCTGTCAGTGGCCTCGTCAGACTAGATTCGAGGGATTGACGGGTTATTCCCATTTAAGTGTGGTCTAGCCTCTAAGGCAGGACTCAGGCACTTAAGTTGGAATAATTCGGGCAGTTCCACCACACTTAGCCCCAGCTACGATAGAATAATATGCATCTTCCATCATTTCATTAGACGTTCTTGTTGGATTTGAACGTGCATCGGATTAATTACCTTCTACAACCTTCTCTCTTTGAATTCATCTCTCAAAATAGAAAACCTTCTTTCTTCTAGATTCAGTGTTCAGATTAGCTTCCTTCTGAAAGCAAGTATACCGAGCATTCATTCGATGACATCTAGGTCCTAAATCCAAAACCTTAAACACTGGATCACCGGCATACCTAGCGTAAAAGAAGAGTTGCTGCCCATTTGCATGTTCCATTGCTTTTTCAAGAGCTAGGTCTAATGGAAAAAAATTCATTAATAAAGGTGAAAAGGGCTCCCTCACACTCATCTGCCTTGCCCTTCTTCTACCCGCAATCAATGTTTAGGAATTTTCCCAACTCCCACTTTTCCACTTCTTCAGTCGGCTCACTCATTTTCTTTTCCTTCTGCTTGGCTTCGAGGGTCTAACGGTTTACCTTTTCGCCTTCTCTTGGTTTGTCCCATGGATCCTCTTATATCACCTCTTCCTTCTCAACTACTGCCACGTGCCCCTTCTTCCCCTTCAGAGACATCAAATAACATTCCCTCGCCATTTTATGGTGACCGGACTCTACTCCCTCTCCTGCTTCCGTTGGGATAAATTTCATCATCAAATGGGATGTAGATACTACTGCCCCTACGCATTCAACGTTCCTCGTCCCAGAATTGCATTATACGCCGAAGGAGCGTCAACTACCAGAAAGTCTATCATTGCCGAAGACTGGGCCGAACTCGACCCTTACGGGAATTTTGCCTAACGGTTGCAGAGTATCTCTAGTGAATCCCACTAGGGGTGTTCATACCTGACCTAGATGAAGCAGCTCTAGGTTCATTTGATCGAATGCTCGTTTGTATAATATATCCGCCGAACTCCCTGTATCAACCAAAACACGTTTGACTCTGTTTCCTCCTATTTTCAGGACAAGAACTATCGCATCATCATGAGGTCGTTGTATGCCCTCAGAATCTTGATCCAAAAAGCTGATCACGCTACCTTCCCTTGGCCTTTTCTTGTCGACCTGAAGGATGATCGGGAACTTCATTTTGGTGCTATACTGTCGCCGTCCTTTGTTCGTGTCCCCTCCCAACGCTATCCCCCAGCGATTACATGAATTATAGGGGGGCTCTATGGATATTGTTCGTCTCCTTTCCTTCCCTTACCTTATTATTCGGCCTACCTTGTCCCAGGGTCCCTATTTCCACTGCGGGGGTCCTTCAGACCTCTTTCATCCAGCCTTTCTGTTCCCTTGTCATTCACATACTTTTTTATGAACTGATATAACTTCCCTAGCTAGGCTCTTCTTTCGAGCTCATCTTTGAGTTGCAAGCACTCTATTTGGGTGTGACCCGGACTTTCTTTATATTCACAATACTTGCTCGCATCTCTTATTTCATGCACTTCCAACGGCCTCGGTCATCGAAGATCAAAGTCACTTCTATGCTGAATTCTTCTCCAAATTGAATCCTAGTTGAATTCGGTGTATGCGGGAAATCGTCGCCAATACTCTGTGGGGCTATCCGGTTTGCTCGCTCCGCCCTTTCACTTACTTCGAAGGGGATCGCAGACTACTTTCTTTGGGGCTATGCTAACTCATAGCAGCGCCTATCACTAGAAACTCTTTCATTCCTCACTAGCAGTTCTTTGGAACTAGTTCCGTAGTACCTGTAAGAGCAGAACACTTCCCTCCACTCATACTCTTTACCTGTGGGGCTGTATGGTACTTTAGCTGGACTTTACACCAGCTCTATTCACTGATAGCGTTACTGGCTCTTTTCCAGCATTTCTGGAAAGCAGCTCGCACTCACCGCTGCGTGCCTAATTAGGCTTTAAAATAATAGGAACAAAGGTCTTCCGCAATCAATGTTGTACTCAAATCCTCTCTGGCCGGAGAGGGGGATCTCTTAAGCAGAGTATTCCGAGTTTATGGCTAGTGGAAGCGTTGAAGAGGGATATCATTTTGAAAGAAGGCATGGGGCCCTTTCATCTTTGTAGAGACTTTCACAATATACCAAGTGGATAATACCATCCAAGAGAGAAGGCCCATAAAAAGAAGCAGGCAACAAAACATCTTGATTTATAGGAATCAACGACCTCGCCACTGCAAAGGAGGAATTCGAATGATTTGGATTCGGACAGGCTGTCTCGACAGTAAGAAATTGACATCATCATCTGTCTTTCATGATGGTGAGAGACAAGATTTCGTGGTAAAGCCCAAACCAAGCATAAGTGGATAGCAACTTATACTATGGAGGCAGAGTCTCCTCCTCTCATTTCGCAGCTTCTTTGCTCTGATCCTGATCTCTCTTTCGAAATTGCTACATGATTTGTGAAAAGTGAACAAATAGGTCAGCCACATAAAGAAGAATATGGGTGGTGTAAGCTTTCCCGCCTGATCTTTACCTAAAAAATGGAAGTAGCTCGATTCCAGTATCAAGGAAAATGGGTTGTATAAATAGAATGAGAAAAAGTTAAACACTAGGAAAAAAGATTCTTTTTAGTAATACTTTATAAGCATGGAAGACCCTAGCAACTAGCAACGTTAGGTATTACTAAAGATGAAGATCTAAGTCCATCCAAGTCTAGAAGTAAGCCCGAGACAAGTGAACAAAGGCTGGCATAAGCACAAGGGCGAGCTGAAAAAAGCTTTTGAATTGAAGAAATTGGTTCTGACGTCGAAGATAGGCTAGCTAGGACTGAAGCTTTGAAGCGGATTGGTACTGATTTTCCTTTGGGCTCAGGCATGGTTGACAAGCAGGACTTTCCCTTTTTCCCTTCGAAACTGTTGGGGGTATGCTTCGTAGCCGAAGATCCTAAAAAGAACACCTTCGAAAGGTCTTCTCAGAAGCAAGCGCTGAAGCTATTATCTATAAAGCTTCGGCATGAAGATAGATCCCAAGATGAAGGGTCGAACCGACTTAAAGATGAATTGACTTAAAGACCCATGATGTTTTGTGTCATTGTTGTAATTGATTGTAAAGGGCATAAATGTAATTTTGCGCAGGTTGCACCCTGTGCCTATAAATAGGTGAACAGTACCTCGACACTGTTCACGCGCTCCTGTAATCACGAACTTGGCATTTGTTTTTGCGTCACACTTGTACTTTCGCTTTTCTTCAAGCCGAAGGTACACTTGTAATTTGTTATCATTTTTATAATAATGAAATATAAGTAAGCTAGTAATAATTGTTAAGTATTTATATTATTTCTCATACTTTATGTGAATCCTTCTTCATTGTTTACTATGCCGATGAAGGTATGTCCTTCATGTCCTTCGTCCGAAATTCATTATATCCCAAGGGAAATAATGTTTCAAAGGATAAAGGACTTTAACAGTTTAACAAATTCCGTGTTTCCTTGTTCTTAATTCATAACAGTTAAGAACAAGTCCCCAACAGGAACTGGAACTACTGCTGGAGCATCCAATTCGTCAGTTACTGGCATGTTTATGGTGAAACCACCTTTTTTCAAAGCAAAGGCGCGCAGCGTTTAATTAAATAATGGGCAAATCGGGAGTTTGCAAGCTACGAACTTGTGGTAGTGTAGAAGAAGGTCCGGCATATCGAGGAATAGGAGCCACACCCATGAATGGTCGAATAGTCGAGTAGTAAGTAGTAGGGGAAGTTAATCTTCTTCTTTTTTCGAAGCTGTCGGTTCATCCTAGTTTTTGGTGAGTACTTAAATATCTTTACCATCCTTTCCCTTCGCCAGTCTTAGTTCTTAGAAAATCAAGTAAACCACTGCCCAGGATTTCTTTCTGGGGCTTGCCCCATCCTATAATGTTTCACACACCAGAAAAAACCAGAACGAAGCAAGCTTCATGTGTGGTACCAGATAGATGTCATCAAAGACAGATCACTGATTCAGAGACTACCTAATAGTATGATCTATATCATCCAGGTGGAGTATGCATGAAAGAGTCAGATGCTTCTTCTATTCTTTCCTCCTTGCCTTGTGCCAAATAGCGAATATAGAAGAAAACTTCTTCTGCTTCCTGCTCAACAACTTAATAATAAGGAAATATCTATATACGCAACATAAGCTCCTTCGTACCCAACAACTTAATATAGGAGAAATCCGAAGTCCTAGTTTGAAACATCAAGAAAATGCATATTCTTTTTATACCAGTGGACAAGAAGAGATGGAATGTTCCATTCCTGGACGTAAGACCGTGTTGTAGTAAGCTTTCTTTTGCTCAGGAAAGTGGGTCATTTTAGATACCACAGTTTGGAGAATAATAAGAATTCTCATAGGCAAAGAAGTAAGTCAGCACTAGTCAAGTAGGAAAAAAACAAGTAGGAATAGCTAGAAGTACTTACTATAGCTATAGTAGTTGGCATGTCAAGCTCTATACATAATAGGTCTTTTCATAGCTTCGAAGGGTCACAAGTTTACTTTCAAAAGGAATAGAAAGACGGGATGGCAAGTATAGGTAATTATAGTCAAGAAAGTAGAAGTAAAAACCTACAAGAAGCAATGGTATTTCAGGTTGGATATATGCAAGAAAGTAGAAATGCTAGGGTATATGGAAGGTAGACAAGATATTCCTATTTCAAAGTTACTAGGTAAAGTTATGTAAGGGATAAGTAAAGTAAGAAGAGAAAGATAGTCAAAGTTGACATCTTGAAATCGACTCGCATGGGCCAAGTAAGTGCTTATAAAAGGAGGCTAAAGCATAAAACAATAATGAAAACTATAGGCATGTTGGATCATCTATAGTCCTAGAACATGTAGGACCTCGAAAATGAATCCGAGCGAGCGACAATGCCCTTATAAGGAAGCCTCTCTTTTTAGACTAGTCAACCTATGCACGCCTTTTCCAATATGCTAGAGCAGGTGATTGTTCAAGGGTAAGTTACTTCCTCCTTTATGCAGATGAAATACTTGCTTAAACGTGAGGCTTAGCAAAAGTGCTTTGAAACAGTAGGAAAGGTCAGTACTTATCTTTGAAGAAAGACCTAAGCCTTATGATCAATCCTATGGTAAGATGTTTTCCCTTACTTAATTAATAAGCAGCCATAGTCCGTGCTAGGAAGACTTTCATTATAAGAATTCTAGCAGTCGGACTTTGAAACAGAAAAAGCCTTAGGAATGGAAACCCTAGGCCTAGCCTGACAAGGCTAGAGAGAAAAAGCAATAGCAAGAGATCCGCAAACGAAGCAGGAGAATGATCACAATTAGGTTGATCCTACCATAGCCGAGTCTACATCTAGGACCTGACACGATGAAAAATAAGATTCTTTCTAAAAGAGCTAAGAAAAGGAGTACGAGGACTAGCTCAACGTATACCCGCATGAAAGACTTGAAAGAGCTCACGCGTATTATGCCTACCTTGGCTACTAGTGAAGATGGAGTCGTAAATTCACTTAACCAAAGCCATACCTAATTGCCTATGAAGGTCTTAAGTCCCCGCATGCCCAACACCTACCCCTACCTCTATCCTTAACAAGGTCAGGATATCCACGCAGAATACTAATAAAATAAATAGATTAATGATTTGGATGGCAAGGCAGATGTACTAGTCAAGATATATCTGTCCTTCTTTTCCATCTTAAAAATAAGACTTCTGGCGAAAAGAGTGGAGTTGACTACCCTTGCTTAATAACTAGTTGTAGGCATGGCTTATTAGGTTTCTGAAAAGAAATTGAGTTACCAAAGAAAATAGACAGGCACAAAACGGGCGTAGCGATAGAAAGAGGGCTAATTCGACTCCTGCCCGATCAGAAGAGTTTCTTTTCCCCCACCATAAACAGAGTTGATCTACCATCTATACCCTCTCTACCACCAGTCCTATCTGATAGACGGTTTATTCCCACTTTCCTCCCTCCATCCGCGTACTCTTCGGGTGGACGGTATCCTAACCTTGCTTCTGGACGGTCTGCTTTCTCAATCAATCCGGTTTCTTCTTCCGCTCGGTACTCATGTACCCTAATCTTCCCCTCGCAGGAGCTCGGTCGTCTGTACCACCAAGAAATCAAAGGAAAGATGGATTTTTGCCATCTTGTCCTTGAGAAAGCTAGAACAGACTTGTTTTGTTGGTACCAGCTAGATAGAAAGAAAGGACAGACTCGCTAACGCTCACACATCATTAAGGTTTTGCTCTTTTACGCCCACCCGAGTCATGTTTTCTTCGCCCTCTCCGACCAACCAATAGTTGCTCCACCACTCTTCCCCAAGTCCGTACAAACTGGACTCGCTTCTATTCTCGATTGGATATAATATAGATGGGGAATCTCTATAGATCGTCTTTTTCGACAACCTCTCTAAAACGCATACGATAAAATTGCACTTCATGGCACGACCAAGAAAAGAATGAGCTTCGCTCGGTTGGCCCTCCTAGGCTTTCACCTACTTTCTCTTCTCTTAAGTCTACAACAAGTGGGAGAGGCAGGATTCGAACCTACATAGAAAACCTTCAACAGATTTATAGTCTGTCACTTTTGACCGCTCGACCACTCTCCCCTTCCCTGGGATACACCCTCCTCATACAAAGGGTTCTTGAATAAGAAGGATGGCATGGTGGCCTTCGTTCTTATTCTTAAGTTAAGTTAAGAAGAGTAGATGGAACTATTAGATTTGCTAGCATTCCGAGAGAATAAATATGGTCATTTAGTAAGTTCATAACAATTTATGTAAAGCAAGGGGCAAAGCTTCTATGTCAGCTTCCCCCTCATTGCCATCGTCGGCCTTCCCCAGCTCCCCTCCTTTGTCGCTTCTGGCTAAGCATCTTTCGGTGGAGGAAAGGAGGCGACTAGTCACTTCTGGCGAAGCAGCGAGTTCATGAGCATGTGAATGAACGAGCTGCGAGTGAAGTGCAACAGTCGTAAGTAAGGCTTGCCATGTTCCTAAAAGGAGTGACCATCTTTTCTTCCCTTCTACTGACACTGAGCGAGCAGCAAGCATAGGCAATAGTTTCCGTAGCGTAGGGGTGGGGCGCAAGCAAGCGTTTTCAGGCTCCGCTAGCTAGCGTACTCTTCTGCTATCAATGAAACCAAAAGAAAAAACCTATGCCCTTTCGTATAGATCGAGACGTAGTACTTTTTCTTGACTTCTTCCATACTAGGAAGAATGGAAGGAAATCCTTCGATAACACTTCTTCTTCCTTATTTGAAGAAATGATATCCGACTCTTTCATCTTTAAAAAGTTCTTCTTCTTATCTTATCTTAAGTCTTAAGATTAAGAAGCAAATAGCATTTCCTATTGATTTGTCCCCTGGACTAGACCTATGTAGATTCATAATTATCCGTCGCTACGCTGTTCCCAAGGACTAGCAAAATCAAAATAGCGAAATTCTTGGGTCATCTCAATGGGTTCAGAAACCACACGTTTCTCTGGATCATCATAGCGTACTTCAACATATCCACTTAGAGGAAAGTCTTGTCATAATGGATGACCCTCGAAACCATAATCAGTTGATATATGATGTAAATCCGGATGATTGATGGAAGAAACACCAGACATATCCCATACTTCTCGCTCCCACTGGCCGGCTGATGGAAATGGACTAACTATCGGAGATATTCGTGTTACATCGTTCGCACTTGTTTGTACACGAATGCATGAGTTATACCGAGTACTCAGTTAATTATGGACAACTTCAAATCTGCGTTTTCGAGAGGGATGATCCACTCCGCAAATATCGATCGAAACTTGAACCCTTGTATAGGTATGCCATTTTAGAAAGCACAACAATGGAAATGGGTAGTCAGTATTGGTATAAGATCTATTCCCATGTTCGGATCTTTTCATTTTATGTACCCATTTCTTGGGTAAAATCTCCCAACTATATTTGAAAATGGATTGGTTATCCATAAATGAAAATAAAGAAAGCTTGATTTTTGTTCCGCTTCTTGCTCTAAGCAGAAAGACTTGTCGTAAATCGCCGGTTGGGTTGGTCCGACCAAGAAAGGCATGGGAGTGGAGAGGCGGAAGTGAAAGACTGGCTACCAATAAAGATCCCTCACTTCACACTTTCTATAGTTCTGTATGTAGGATCGGCTACATGCTCTAGTGTTGAATCGGGTATAGAACCCAGGATGGTTGGTTACAATTCTGAATCTGCTAAACCATGTTTGTTTTCTTTTTTTTTCTCGACTAGCTTTCTTTGCCCATGGGTAATGAGTTTCGATGTATTGGGCGTTTCCGTTTAGAAATAGAAGCTTTTTCATGCTTGCTTGCGAATGGCCTGAATGGAATGAATATTCAGATAAATAAAAGAAAAAAGTAAACCATTGAGAAAGTTATTCATTCTTATATTAATTTCCTATACTTGACCGAACAACTTCCAATTCCGTTATTTCAACTACACCAAATGAATTGGTCAAGACTCTCCTGTTTATGGCCCCTTCTATTCTATTCTATTACTTTCAGATCGAGCGCGCGGGGTTCGAACCCGCGACTTCTAGCGTGACAGACCAGCACTCTACCCAACTGAGCTAACTTGCTGTTTTTCCAGTCTTCGAGCAATGATGTGAGACATACCTGTTTCCCTTACTATAGCCGAGCGGTTGCCAGGCCCGCGTCCTTCCCCAATTGGCAGGCACGATTGCAGTCCCATAAGGTCCTTGACCCCTACCTTTTCTGAGATTCATGGAATCATCACATCACTATATTTATTAATTACGCATTTCTCGCTTCCACAAGGACGAAAAAATAGGACGATTACGAAACTTTTTCTATCAATTGCTAAAAACAGCAGTTCTAGAAGGGACATAGCCAACCGCATAAACTCTGGTTTGAATGCCCACAGAGCTACAGGAGGGAGAACCATTCAACGAGAAATGATGATCAACATGGCATATCAGTAACCGTCGTTGATGTAACACCTCAGGTGTTACCTTGACTAGAGCATACCTTGAATGCTAAGGATTTTGATCACTTGTGGAAATAACTTGAGGGGAACAAAGAGCCTTGGAGATTATGTGTTAACCAAGAATTCTAAGGACCTAAGAGCACCATGTAAGCTTTTGTGCATTTGCTACCTTGGACAAGAAAGGGGGAAAACCCTAGACCCCTCTGGAACCCTCCTTTTCAAAGCCATGGATAAGAAGAAAAAGGGAAATAAGCAAATGTGCAAAACATGAGTGATCTTTAACCCAACCTTAAGCAGCCTTATAACCAGCAATTAGAGGAAGGAAATATTGCAAAAAGGCCCCTGGAGAAACCCCAAATCAAATCACTAGGTGGAGAGAGAGCTAGAGCTCTCTATTTCTCTCTAAGTCCATTTTTAACCCTAGTTTAAGGATCAACCGTGTTCACCTTGGAGATGGCATCAAATCCACTTGTGTTCTATACCAAAAACGTGGCATACCACCTAGGGCACCCACTGGAAAAAGTTGAGCCCAGGGACTCGGACGTTTGACATGCCATGGCATGGCTTTTGTCGCGAAGTGCCCAGTGTGACACACCTGTTTTGGCATCCGAAGATCTCCCTCCCTAGGCCATATCTGCCCCGACGTCTCACAGTTGAGTGACAGCCCTAGGTGCCAGGAAGAGGTCTGCGCCGAACTTTTGCAAAGATTCGCACGTTTGCAACCTCTGCCGACGTTTGAACAATGGAAGAAACAAACCGCCACGTGTTCGACGCGTTCTGCCGCGCCAGAGCACGCCCGCGCGCGCCCCCGCGAGCCCCGCGCCGCGCCCGAGCCAAGCCAGCGCCCTGGTCCGTGTCCGCGCCTATAAAACGCCCAGGAGCCTTGGCCGTACCCCTCCGCACGCGCTCAAGCCTCACCGGAGCTCAGTTCAGCGCCGTTTGCCCGTGCGCGACGTGCTCGCGGCCACCCGAGCCACTGCCGCCGTAGACCGGCCAGCCCAGCCTTCCATAGTCCCATCCAACCCTCGGACACGAGTGTGCACCCACCAGTGAAGCTCCCTGAGCAAAGAATCGGGCTCTGCTTCACTGGAGACGCAGGAACAAGGTCACCGGACTTCACCCGACCGCCGGCAACCGTGGACCGAGGTACACGGTGAGTCCCTCTTCGATTCCTTGCACGGTTAGACTCCTTAGACCTCCATGAAGCTCCCTATGCCCTTGGATTGAACTATACCGCCGTGGATAGGCCGGAGCACATGCCAGCCGACGAGCTCGCCCGCCTGCGCGCGTGGACCGGGCGATTCCGGCCATCCCCGACGACGAGCCGTACCTCGACGTGATCGCCTAGAACCTCCTCGAGCAAACCCTGCCCTTCGCCGGACCTCCCTCGCCGCCGGTAAGCCGCGCCACCCTTTTCTTTCCCGTGGCTACTGTTTCAGTTGGGGGAAGGACTGCGGGTGAGAGGAAGAAAAGGTCAGGGGGTTAAGTGAAATGTCAGAGACTCAGGGGAATAGTGGCGCAAGGGTAGAACTGCGAGGTTTGATTTGTTTTAAACCCAGGGACCCCGGTGTAAACCGTTTTTCCAGGAAACTCATTTTAAAATCTATTTTAAATTCAAACAGAAACTTTAAAAACCCATAACTTCTGTTTGGTTTATCCAAATTCGGTCAAACCAATTTTGCCAGACTCTAAATAATATAACCTACTTAAGAAAAATATAAAACCCCATAGGTACTATAGAAAACTATAAGGTTCTGATTTAATTATAGTTTTGACCAAAAGCTCAATAATAGCAAGAAAAATGGTTGTACTATTTAACTAGGGTTAGAAAAATTTGGAGAAGTTTATATCTACCTACTGACCTATTTAAAAATGTTAAACCCCTCTGTCCACTACATTGAGTTAGTTTTTACTCCTTCTTTTGCATTATGCTTAAGATTAAGAAAAATAGAAAATGTGATTTAAATAGTGAACCAGAGGGCATCCCTATTTTTGTTAGGGTACTTAATCAATATAGTTCACTGGAAAAATCTATCACACCCTGGTTTAGTATAGAATGAATAGGATACCTTTTATTTTAAGAAAACAAGGGAAACATAGAAAAACCCTACAAAAATAACCACATGGTGAAAACACCCCAACCCTTGGGATAACTAATGTTTGGTTATTGTGAACAGAGGAAAAATACAAAATCTGTTGTTTGATATTTTTCAAATAACAAGCTAGTTATAAGCACCTTTTTAGCATTGAACTTTAGAAAATCACAATTAAATAATCACCAATTAACTTCCTATGGATTTTGGAACAGAGGTTTAGTATTACTGTTAGAGGCCAACAAAAATAACCCTTAAGTCAGGACCTGTTGGGGACTTGTTCTCAAATGCTTCGGGTTAAGAACAAGGCAACATAAAAAGTGTTAAATGATGAGGTCCTTCGTCCTTCGAAACATTATTTCCCTTCAGGATATAATGCACTCCGGACGAAGGTCACGAATAATATACCTTCAGTAAGTGCGATAAGTTATGACGAAGGACTTATGAGCAACATTAAAAGTAATATAAACATTTAAACTTTATTATCATGTCATTTCTAATTTTATTATCGTATATCAATAGAAATGACTTCAAATTACAAGTGTACCTTCGGGTTGCAGAAAGACAAAAGTACACGGATGACGCAAAAGTAAATGCCAGATCAGCGTGAACAGTACGGGAGTACTGTTCATCTATTTATAGACGCGGGACGCAGCCCACGTAAAATTACATTCATGTCCATTACATTTGCCAATGACTTATGGAAATCTGTCAAGGCCCAAGTAGTCTTTTCATCTTTAAGTCGGTTCCCCTCTCTGCTATCGCGACGAAGCTTCCCTGCGCACAGCTTCGGCTGTGCACCATCCTTCGTGGAGCTTGGTAATCAGCCCGTCCTCCATTTTAATCCCCCTTCGTCTGGTTCAGGCTTCGTCCTGACCGTACTTCATGTTCATAATTCTGAGTCCGAAGATACCTGTTCACATAATCCACTTGGAAAACATTGTCAAATCATGTTTTTGAGGACCTTCGGAGGACGAAGGCCCCCAACAGTAGCCCCTCGCAATATTAATTTGTTAATGATAAATTCAGATTGCGATATGGACGAAGGCCTTGAGCCGAAGGTCCGAAAAAACACCTTCCCTTTGCTAGAATAGCAACATTCACTAACAAGCGGGGTCTTTCAATTTTCAACGCCCTGGGGGTATAAATAAGATCATACCGCAAACTTATTTGGTACGCACACTTGCCATCTGCTTCAGCCCACTAAATTTTTAGCTCTTGTGCACTAAGATTTGCTGATCTTTTTGATTTTGAAGCTTCGGCCTTGAAAACAGTTTTTTAGCGTTTCCGAAGATGTCTGAAGGTAAGAAGATCCCTTGCTAAGACGAAGCTGAGTCTCGACGAAGAGAAGAACTTGGGTTCCTTATAGCGATGGCGGAGACCAATACGGAGAAAATCACCAAGGAGATTCTTGAAGGTTTGTCCGAAGATACTGGTGACAGCGACAGTTATGATGTAGAAAGTGGTGAGGAAGAGTCCGAAGATCGACCATGGCGGCCAAGTCACACGGTTTTCGGGAAAACCACTATTAAGCAGAATCATATTGATAATATGAGGGGGAGGTATTTTCGAGATATATCTATTGTGAGGGTTGATGCTGGAAAAAAGACTTCTCCCACCCCCGAAGAAGATGAAGTCGTAATCTTCCGAAGCTTTCTCAAGGCTGGGCTTCGATTCCCCCTAAGCAACTTTGTTGTTGAAGTCCTGAAGACATTTCAAGTCTACCTTCATCAAATTACTCCCGAAGCTATCATAAGAATGGGGATGTTTGTCTGGGCTGCGAGAAGCCAAGGTTTAGAACCAAATGCTAAAAGCTTTTGCAACATTCATGAGTTGTTATATGAGACGAAGCCCTGGGGGAAAGAACAATATCACAACAACTTTGGGTGTTACAGCTTCGGTGCCCGCTCCGGGTCAAGCCGCCCTGTGCCGACCTTTCGGAAGAGGTGGCCCGGAGCCTGGATGACTGAATGGTTCTATGTAAAGAATGACTTAACAGCGCAAGAAGATGTCAAGAGTATTATTATGCGCCCCATCTGGCAACGCTTCGGACTACGAAGGCCGAAGGTTGAAATGGATGAAGCAGCCGAGGAATGCCAAAGAGCCTTCGGCGTAGTCTGCTCTTTTATTGGGACAAGGGACCTGATTCAAGAACATATTGCCTTCAGGGTGTGGCCACTTGCAGGAAAGTGGGAAATGCCGAAGGAGACCATCAAAGAGTCCGACGAAGGCGGACTGGTCAGACTGAAATACACATTCAAATACGGGGATAAATTTGCTGAACCTGATGACGACTGGTTGAAAAACATTGAAACATTAAGTGACGAACTGCTTGGGGTGTACTCGAAGGCCGAGAACACTGCGTTATCAGCAGCCTTCGGATGGCCGAAAGAAGAAAAGGCTCAACCGGGTATTTGACGCAGTCGGGTTTGTCTACCCTGACTATCACTATCCGGTGTCGGGTCGCAAAAGAAAAAATACTTCTCCTGCGACAGAAGCTACCACGAGTGCCACTAGCGAGCCAGCGCCGCAAAGGAAAAAGATAAAGGTGCTCACTCACCGAGCGCGTTTTATTGAGCCGGCCACAGTGCCAGAATTTATTGGTGAAGTCTCTTTGGCCTCTGAAGCTACAGAACCAGCTCCAGTGCCGAAGATGGAAGAAAAGACTGAAGCGCCTTCAGCAGAAAAAGCAGAGAAACCAAAGATTGAAGAGCCAAAAATATCGGAAATCTTAAGTCCTCCAGCAAATGTCGAAACAATAAAAAATCAAAAGGGCCCATCGGTGACCCCGAAAAGAAAAAGAATGGTGAACGTGCTAGATGTTTTGGAGACAATTAAGTCTTCAAGCACAACTCCAAAGAAGACTATTGAAGTTGCTGAAGTGTCTACCGAAGCTGTAGTTGCTGAAGCTTCGAAACAACAACCTGAAGCTGAAGCTGGGCCTTCAGAGCCCACCAAGGAAGAATCTTTGGAAACAAAAATATCAGAACCAAATTTGGTTGAAGAAATTGACACTGCCGCCCCCGAAGCTCCTGCCAGCATATGCGATTACATCGTACGACATGCTTCGGGGAAGAAATTATCTGAAGAAGAGACTTACGAAGCCAACTACTATGCCAGAGAGCTAAAATATCCGAAGGGGGCAGTAGTGTTTAATGGGACAAATGAAGATGACTTCCTGTACTGCCTTCCTGATAATAAAGAACTATCTGTCTGCCGAGAGATGGCTAGAAGTATGGGGTTCCCGAAGCTCGAAGCTGGATTATGTGCTATGACAAAGGAGGATCTCGCGGACAGTCTTGCGTACAATAGCCTAAAGGTATGGGAATTAGACGCTTGAAAATTTTTTTTAATACATAATTCATTCTTTTATTCTTATATGTATTCTTTTTCGTATAGGGCTTAATCCTAAGCAACGCATTAAGAGCACAAAAGAGTGCCGAAGATGAGAGCTATGAAATTGCATTCAACAATTTACGCTCAGAAGTTATTAAACTGAGAAACGAAGCTCTAGAAAAAGATAAAATTCTGCTTACATTAGTAGACAAAATAAAAAAGGACGAAGCTGCTGCAAAGGTTCAGGCCGAAGCTCAGAAACGCGAAATTAAAGATCTTCAGAAGCAATTGGCCCAGGGCGAAAGAAGAACGCATACTTGAAGAAACAAGACGGGAATGCAGCGACCAATGGGCTGATCATTTGGAGGCAACCGTGGAAGAGCTTCGGTCTTCTAAGAAAAAATGCTTCGAAAAATCCATGGAATGCGTAAAGAAAATTAGAACCAGCTTCGCCAGCGTGGGCGCATTTTCCAGTGAAGAGAATTTCTCAAGAGGCAATCCCGAAGCTCCAATAGAATGGATCAGTCACGAAGCAGAGGCCTTCGAGGAAATCCTGAGTAGCCGCGGTGACATCTGCGCTTTTTCGGGCGCCAGGGGAGTTGCTACTGTCTTGGAGAAGAAAGGTTGTGACCATGTAAAATCTTTAGCTCAGTCCGAAGCTGCCTTATCCTCCGAAGACATCAAAGACCCCTCGGCCGAAGCAAGCATGGTTGGTGGCAAATTCTTTACTGATGTCTGGGACAACGGCGGCCGAGAAATGGCGCAAGAAATTATTCAAAGGAGTGAAAAAGGCATCCATGATGCTAGGAAAGTGACAGAAGTTGCCGAAGGGCAAATAGGTATTAATTAGTCGCTCTTATTGTGTTGTAATTTTTATTTCAAACTTTGCTCACGGTTTGTAATAGTAATGCAAAAATATTCTCTTCCCTCAGAACCTGCTGGATCGTCTGTTGACCCTCAACACAAAAGAGGATGACGAAATCAAACAAATGGCCGAAGCTATCATGGATAAAGTTGTTGAACAACTTCTAAATGAGGCTGCCGAAGTAGTATTAAGAGAAGACTAAGTGTTATTAGAAAAAACATTTGAAGTGTGATCTATGTAATATTTTGTACATTTGAATGTAATATACAAGTCTCTTTTCATTATTCAATTCTTTACGATGCATGAAATTCTACATACATACCATTTTTGAGCCTTCGGCGAAAAAAACACCTTCCCTTCTTTTCATGCTTCGTGAAGAAGACATTCTCCAAAGCTGTGCAATTTCGATATTACTCTGATGAAGCACGTCCATGCTTTGTGAAAACATTCTCCGAAGCTGTATTCCGAAGATTATCATTGTATTCCCTCGTGACTTTACACAATTTTCGCTTTCTCAAAGCGTCCTTTCGAAGGTTGATACTGTGTCCCCTTCTTTTGCCATATGCAACATGATGTATGATGCTTATGCTATGCAAAATGATGTGATGATGTTATGTTATGCAAATGACGTTTGTTCCGAAGATACACACAAAATATATTTGTAAGCTCTGCATTCCCTTAGGAACGTCTTTGGAGCTTCTTCGCCTTTTACTTAGGCGGTATCAGCGTTGACTTTTCGCTGTAAGCTCTGCATTCCCTTAGGAACGTCTTTGGAGCTTCTTCGCCTTTTACTTTAGGCGGTATCAGCGTTGACTTTTCGCTGTATGCTCTGCATTCCCTTAGGAACGTCTTTGAAGCAAAAAACTTACACTGCGCTCCCTTTGGAACGGCTTTTTGTAACTTCGGCAACTTACTCTGCGTTCCTTAGAACGACTTTTTGTTGCTTCGAAGGATTTTTAATAATTCGAGGGTCCTCCTTGTTACCGCAAATTTTTAAGCTTCAGCAACTTAAGCCTGTGGAGAAGATAGATTTTCCTGATAACCAACCACGAAACTATTACATGAACTGAAACGTTCTTTATTACACAGAAAATAGAACTAAACGGAAAAGACTTGCTATCAAAGTAGGATATTTATCAATAAATGTGCTTCGACTCTGGCACAGTACTATTGACTGTGCGAGCTTCAGATTGCTCTCGGAGATCCCTTTGGTGCGGAACATATTGGCTCCCTTCTGGCTGTTGGCCTTGTTGCAGCGGAGGTGGGGGCGGGGGCTGTTGCCAAGAAGATTGAGGTTGACTCGCCGAAGCTACGGAAACTGCAGGGTGGTTGCCCACGTATTCCGGGATGTAAGGCTGATGGTACGAAGTAGTATGCATGACCTGCTTCGGCTGGCCCTGTTGCGCTGCAGCTTCTGCTAGCTCCTTTTGTTTCTGGATGGTAACATGGCACATCCTGGTGGTATGGCCCTTGTTTTCACCACAGAATAAGCAAAATACCCTCCTTGGTTGATCTCCAAATCTTCCGCCGAAGCCCCTGGCGCCTCTGCCTCTTGGAGCTGGTGGCCGGAAGAAAGTTTGCTGTTGCCCCGAAGCCTGTGAGGAGCTCTGCGGTCTGTTCTGCTGACTCCCCTTATCATCATTTTGAGTGGAGTTGTGGATGGACCTGACATGCCTCGGATAAAATCTTCCTCCGAAGCCCCTGGTCATTTCAGAAAATCTGAAAGCCTCCTCCCTTCTTTGGCGAAAGTCATTATCGGCACGAATGTACTCGTCCATCTTTTGGAGCAGCTTCTCCAGAGTCTGAGGAGGCTTCCTAGCAAAGTATTGAGCTGCAGGTCCAGGACGAAGCCCCTTGATCATGGCTTCAGATGACAATTTCATTGGGCACCGTTGGTGCTTGCGCCCTCAAACGCAAGAACCTTCTGACATACGCCTGAAGGTATTCTTCATGATCCTGAGTGCACTGGAACAAGGCTTGAGCAGTGATTGGCTTCGTCTGAAATCCTTGAAAGCTGGTTAACAACATATCCTTCAGCTTCTGCCATGAAGTGATCGTTCCTGGTCGAAGGGAGGAATACCAGGTCTGAGCAACATTCCTGGCGGCCATAACGAAAGACTTTGCCATGACTGCAGCATTGCCACCATACGAAGACACTGTTGCTTCGTAACTCATCAAGAACTGCTTCGGGTCTGAATGGCCGTCAAAAATGGGAAGCTGGGGTGGCTTATAGGACGGAGGCCAAGGTGTAGCCTGCAGCTCAGCGGACAGAGGAGAAGCATCATCGAAAACAAAATTTCCATGATGGAAATTGTCATACCAGTCATCTTCGTTGAAGAAGCCCTCCTGACGAAGGTCTTTTTGTTGAGGCCTTCGGTTCTGCTCATCGTGGGTAAGATGACGGACTTCTTCAGAAGCTTCGTCTATCTGCCTTTGCAGCTCAGCTAGCCTGGCCATCTTTTCTTTTTTCCTCTGCACCTGTTGATGAAGCATCTCCATATCCCTGATCTCTTGGTCTAGTTCATCCTCCTGAAGCGTCGGGCTGACGGCCTTCCTCTTCTGGCTTCGGGCCTCCCGAAGAGAGACGGTCTCCTGGTTGGGGTCCAGCGGTTGCAGTGCTGCAGCCCCAGTCGCTGAAGCTTTCTTCGGCGCCATAGCGAGGGTCTATAGCTTCCAAAGGTGTTCGAAAAACTCGAAATGGAAGTGAGTTCACCGGAGGTGGGCGCCAATGTTGGGGACTTGTTCTCAAATGCTTCGGGTTAAGAACAAGGCAACATAAAAAGTGTTAAATGATGAGGTCCTTCGTCCTTCGAAACATTATTTCCCTTCAGGATATAATGCACTCCGGACGAAGGTCACGAATAATATACCTTCGTAAGTGCGATAAGTTATGACGAAGGACTTATGAGCAACATTAAAAGTAATATAAACATTTATAACTTTATTATCATGTCATTTCTATTTTATTATCGTATATCAATAGAAATGACTTCAAATTACAAGTGTACCTTCGGGTTGCAGAAAGACAAAAGTACACGGATGACGCAAAAGTAAATGCCAGATCAGCGTGAACAGTACGGGAGTACTGTTCATCTATTTATAGACGCGGGACGCAGCCCACGTAAAATTACATTCATGTCCATTACATTTGCCAATGACTTATGGAAATCTGTCAAGGCCCAAGTAGTCTTTTCATCTTTAAGTCGGTTCCCCTCTCTGCTATCGCGACGAAGCTTCCCTGCGCACAGCTTCGGCTGTACACCATCCTTCGTGGAGCTTGGTAATCAGCCCGTCCTCCATTTTAATCCCCCTTCGTCTGGTTCAGGCTTCGTCCTGACCGTACTTCATGTTCATAATTCTGAGTCCGAAGATACCTGTTCACATAATCCACTTGGAAAACATTGTCAAATCATGTTTTTGAGGACCTTCGGAGGACGAAGGCCCCCAACAGGACCCACTTTAATAAAGGACTTGTAGTGCAAAGTGGCTTATTTGCACCACTTTTTGTTATTTTTGTATACAGCTTAGCCTTTTATTTTGAATCCCATATTCTTAAGACAGGCCATATTGACCAAGGGCAAGCCACTGTAATTTTTGTAGAATTGTTGAAAATAGTTAATTCACCTTGGTAGTTCAAACCCCACTAGAATTCATAAATAAACACTAAAGAGAGGAAAATGAACAATGGAAATTAGTATCCTCCTAAGACCCTTGTAAATTGTTCCCTGAAAATAGAAATATACAAATGCAATACCAATTCTCTTTGTTTACCCCCAAATAAAAACTTGAATATAAAAGTGATAAATATAAACCACTAGAAGACCCACATAGCCAGAGAACCCTAAGTTAATTCTTGACTTAGTTCTGTAGCTTAATGTTCTTAAATCTTGCATAATTATAACATGCATGTTCATTGCATTCGATAGATTGTAATCTTGCTGACGGAGAGTACATCCTCGTGCCGGAGCAAGGAGCTGCTCAGGAGGTAGCCCCGGATCCAGCACCAGAGCCTGCACCAGAGGACCTGCCTGCCACTGCTTTGGAAGGCAAGCCCCGGTTTATGCATAACCTGTTATTTATGCTATTTTACTGCACTTAATGATTGTAGGATTGATTGTGCACTTAGGTGTAGGAATTGTTTGAAACCCTAGCTGCATGATCTCAGGAATCCTTTTGAGATGAATACTAGTGTGACTGGTCGAGTAGTTGCTTTATTTAATTAGGATCTCGGTAGAAGACGAGTGATTTTTCTAGCACTCGCGCGAGATCAGGAAATTGATTGTACCCACTTTCACACTGTCATGATACTAGTTGGTGGACAACAATCCATGGGGATTGGTTGCCCACGAGATGGAAAATGGAATAAGGATTAACGTGCGGAATACCTGTGTCAAGCGTTTGAACGTACTAAACACATACCGAGAAATATGGTAAATCGGTAAGCCTAGTACATGAGTGAACCTGGCAGTGGACATATCCCCTCACGCGACCTGAGACGTAGTCTCCCATTCCGGTTATGGTGGGTACAAGTGCGGTCACTGCACGACGGCCAGTCGGGGTCAGTGAGGCATTGTACGCCAAGGCGGTGAGCCCTGATTCTGCTGACGGGGAATCGATGGGGACAGTTGATATGTGTGGGGACGGAGTACCTCGCCATGTCGTGTGTTTAGGTTTACCTTGCAAGGATAAAAACTCGATTCGAATCGTCTGCTTCTCGCAGCTAATGAGACTGCTTGATCCATTGTACTGCATTGAGTAACAAGTGAAAATATGATGAGTTGATATAAGATGTTGATTGCTAATAATGTTTGCTACTATGTATGAGTAGATAGTACACATTTAGCCTTAAGAGAGTCACACTTAAATTGACAAAGTTAAAACTTGACTTAGAAACTCAGCTAGTGCTTTTGGCAACCAGACCCCACAGCCAAACAGCTGCATGTCTAGAGGTAGAGGAGTAGACTCCTCACACCGGGTAAGTCTAGCTGAGTATTAGTATACTCAGCCTTGCTTGTGGCATAATTTTTACAGGTTCTCTGGAGGACATGGTCGCTGGAGTGACTTGGCCGTCCACCTTACCACCGGGTTGGACTGTTGAGTGGGACCCTGCCTCGGCTGAGGAGGAGCATGAGGAGTGATGGGACAGGCTTCCCCATCTCTCTATTTATTTACCGTTAGTTTATTTCCGCTGCACTTCGAAACAATGATGGTCACTTTTGCAAAAACTCCGATGATGATGATGATGTAATAATTTAATACTCTGACATGTATGGTTTTATGCTTTATTGTATTTGCTCTGTGACTCACCATCGAGTGAGAGTGTGGTACTTGATCCTGTCAGTGGCCGTGTCGGACTAGATCCGAGGGATTGACGAGTTATTCCCATTTAAGTGTGGTCTAGCCTCTAAGGCAGGGCTTAGGCACTTAAGTTGGAATAATTTGGGCAGTTCCGCCACAGCTGGTATCGGAGCTTGTACCACCACAGAGGAATCAATAAACCATAAATGCCATCCTCTTTCTAAAAGTAAAATTTGATAGAAACAATGTTGGATAGATCGTAGGACGAGCAGGATAGACCTAGGACGTGAAGCCTTAGGATGATAGAAGGGTAGCTAGGTGGCTAAGTGACTAGGCCCTATAGGCCACTTTTTAAAGGATGGGAGTTTTTCCCTATTCCTTTTATCTTCTGGAGAGGTCGTTCAGGACGAGCATGCATGCATTCATAATTAAGCAAATGGATAACTGAGTAAAAAGACTTAAAAACAAGATAACAGCCAACTAGGTCCCCAGTGCCTTTTTCTTTTAACTAGAGACAGGCTGAGTTTTATTTTCCTTGTTCTTTTTGTAATTCTTTTTCTTTTACTTACGCTTGACCGTACACAGATGACTTCCCACGGATCTTCCGATGACGGAAATGCACTGACCCACACAGACGGACTTGCACGAGAGGGCTTTCCCCGCATCTTGTGGGAGGTACTTCAGGGGGCAGGATACTTGACACCCCCTCAGTACGCAGTGCAGCAGTTCGAGAAGCACCGGGTGCCTTGCTGTAGGGTGAGGATGACGTTGGAGCCTCATCCCCTGCAGCCAGGCTGGCGCTCCTTGGACTCTGAGTCTTTCGGATACCGAGCGGAGGACACGATCGAGGCAATCGCTCTGCATGGACTGACTACTTTCTGCGGATTCCATCCCTTGGAGCTGGCTACCCACCCCATTGGGTTGTTCCCCGCGGAAAAGGAGGATGACCCGATGTGGAAGGATCGGGTGGAGCATGCCAAGGACATCTGGGCTCTCTACCCAGGCCACACCGCTCACTTGTCGGTACGATGCATGAACGCTCTGTATCGTCTACAAGTAATGTGTGGGGAGCCATGTCTCATTTGATGGCACTGTTAGAGGCAACCAAGATCACCCTGGACAACAGGGAGGAGCTCGTGGTGGACTTGTCCCAGGAGCTGGTGGAAAAAGATTTGCAAGTGGAGCAGCTGTCTGATGAGATTCATGAGTTGGAGGAGCTAGTGGGCACCAGGGAGAACACCATCGAGGTTCTCGAGGATCAGCTCCTCAACACCCAACAGCAGCTAGCAGAAGCTAATGAGCATCTAGATATGCATCATCAAGAGATCCATGATGAGGAGGCTGATGAGGACGTTGACATCGAGGGAGGGGAGGAGCCTGCTTCCAGTGTAGACACCGCTGGCTCAGGGAGGCCACCTTCCCCCGAGTCCAGCGTTGCCTCGTTCGCTCACTAGATGCCAGGGATAATACTAGAGGTCGGTGATAGTTGGACTCCTCGCCGCTAGCTTAGCTTTTGCACCCTTAGGGTACTAGGCTAGGTAGAGTTGAGTCTTTTGGATCATTGATGTAACCGTGTTAAACTCTTTTGGAGGTTTGGGGATGGTTAATGGCAGTTTAAATTTGGACGAAAGGTTTATGTTTCTTTTTGTTTTATGTGGAATCTATCAAATTGCTTTAACTCCCCTACCGTGTTTGAACCTTAAGCTTGGAGATGTGTTATTAAGCAACCATGTGATTTTTCAGATGGCTGGGAGAGCGCGCCGTGGCCAGAATGAGCATGTTCCTCCACCGCCACCGCCTCCCACTCTGCAGGAGCTCATGGCTCGGCAGAATGAGATCTTGAGGCAGCTGGCTCAGCGTCAGCCACCACCACAGCACTATGGTGGTGGAGACCATCAGCGTCACCCCGCGGCGGCTACCTATCAGGAGTTCCTCAGCACCCAGCCTCCATTGTTCACAAGGGCAGAGGACCCACTTGATGCAAATGTATGGTTGCGGGTGGTGGAATCCAAATTCCCACTGCTCCATGGAGCTTGCTCAGAGGTCACCAAGGTCAGGTTCGCCACCCAACAGCTTCGTGGACCCGCAAGGACTTGGTGGGACCATTTTCTTGCCATGCAGCCAGAAGGTAGAGAGGTGGAGTGGAGGGAGTTCAAGGCAGCTTTCAGGGGACACCATATCCCCGCTGGCATCATGGACCGGAAGCTCAATGAGTTTCTGGCACTCACTCAGGGCAACAGGACAGTGTTACAGTATGCCCAGGCTTTTAATGACTTGTGTCAGTATGCTGGATATCATGCCGATACGGATGAGAAGAAGCGAGACAGGTTCAGAAGGGGGCTCAGCACCAAGCTCCGTGATCGTCTCAACACCGTCAGGGCCAACAGTTACAATGAGTTGGTCAACATGGCTATCTCCCAGGAGGACTGCATTTTAGCTCGACAGGCAGAGAAGAAGAGGAAGACCCTTGTGGCAGGACCCTCAGCTCAGCCACAGCGCTTCAGGATTGTGTCTGACACGCAGAACAAGGGACCTCAGCAGCAGCAAGGGAGATGGGTGATCAGACCACCCCAGCAGCAGCAGCAGGCACCCAACCGCACCCAGTTTCCAGCTCAGAGGAACAATCAGCAGCAGCAGTACCGCCAGGCCAACGACAACAGGTGCTTCACTTGTGGCAGCACTGGGCATTATGCCAAGAATTGCCCCAGAAACCAGCAGAGGCAGGGGCAGAATGTCAATCAGAACCAAGGCAAGAGACAGAAGGTGCAAGTGAGGCAGGGCAAGCTAAACTTCACTACCATGGCTGACATTCCAGAGGGAGCACCCGTCATGACTGGTATCTTTACAGTTTTAAATTATCCCGCTATTGTTCTTTTTGATTCCGGTGCGTCACATAGCTTTATTAGTGCCAAATTTAGTGCCAAGTGTCAATTGCCCTTTCACCACACCAACGGGGGTATCACCATCTTCAACACCTGGAGGCAGAGTTGCCACTTATCAAATCAACAAGAATGTGCCTCTAAAGTTTGGTAGTTTGATAATTAAAACCAACCTTCTTATCTTGGGACTGGATAGTGTGGATATTATATTGGGAACTGATTGGTTGACCAAACATCAGGCAGTGCTTGACATTGCAGCTAGGGCCATCGAAGTGCACTCACCAACCTGTGGTGCAACCACACTATATCTGCCTGACCAGGGATGCACCCGCTCTTGTGCCTTTGTTATGATAGAATCCCCAGTAGCACAGATCCCAGTGGTCTGTGACTACCCGGATGTGTTTCCGGATGAATTGCCAGGGATGCCACCTGACAGAGACCTTGAGTTCGCAATTGAGTTGCAACCCGGGACTGCTCCTATCTCCAAGAGACCCTATAGGATGCCTCCCGCGGAATTGGCGGAGCTGAAAAAGCAATTGCAAGAGTTGTTGGACAAGGGGTTCATTCGCCCAAGTACTTCACCATGGGGATGTCCGGCATTATTTGTGAAGAAAAAGGATGAAAGCTTGAGGATGTGTGTTGACTACCGCCCTCTCAATGCGGTGACTATCAAGAACAAATACCCGTTACCCCGCATTGATGTTCTGTTCGATAAGTTGGTGGGAGCCAAGGTATTCTCCAAGATAGACCTTCGCTCAGGATACCATCTGATCAAGATCCGTGCCAGCGATATTCCCAAGACGGCTTTCTCTACCAGATATGGACTGTATGAGTTTCTGGTGATGTCTTTTGGGCTGACCAATGCCCCGGCTTATTTTATGTACCTAATGAACTCAGTGTTTATGCCAGAGTTGGATAGGTTCGTGGTCGTTTTCATTGATGATATTCTGGTCTATTCCAAGAATGGAGACGAGCATACCGAGCATCTGCACATCGTACTTCAGCGACTGCGCGATCACCGTCTTTATGCAAAGTTGTCTAAATGTGAATTTTGGCTGAAGGAGATTAAATTCTTGGGTCACTCCATTTCTCAGGATGGGATATCGGTTGACCCTGAAAAGGTACAGGAGGTGATGGATTGGAAACCCCCGACTATAGTGAGGCAGATTCGGAGTTTTCTGGGATTGGCAGGGTATTATCGACGATTTATTCCGGATTTCTCCAGAATTGCCAAACCAATGACTGAATTGTTGAAGAAGGGAGTCAAGTATGATTGGAGCCAGAAGTGCGAGGATGCCTTTCACACCTTGAGGCAACATTTGACAACCGCCCCAGTGCTAGCCCAACCTGACAATACCAGACCATTTGCAAGTTTATTGTGATGCTTCTGGTACCGGATTGGGTTGTGTCTTGATGCAAGATAACCGGGTCATTGCTTATGCTTCCCGAGCCCTCAGACCCCATGAGCAGAACTATCCTACACATGATCTAGAATTGGCAGCAGTGGTTCATGCCCTCAAGATATGGAGACACTATTTGATGGGAGCCCACTGCAACATCTACACTGATCACAAGAGTTTGAAATACATCTTTACTCAGGCTGATCTGAACATGAGGCAAAGGAGATGGTTAGAGTTGATCAAGGACTATGATTTGGAGGTGCATTACCACCCAGGGAAGGCCAATGTTGTGGCAGATGCCTTGAGCAGAAAGGCCCAGTGCAATTGTTTGAACATGGATGTGGGAGTTACCACCTTGTGTGATGAGTTGTGCAAGCTGAACCTAGAAGTGGTTCCTTCCGGTGGATTGAGTTATGTCTCAGTGGAGCCCACATTGCAAGAGCAAATAGTCAGGGCACAGATTGGGGACAAGGGAGTTCAGGTTATCAAAGAAATGATCAAGCAGAAGGCAGAGAAATACAAGTGTTTCCGTCAGGACAGCAAGGGAATTTTATGGTTTGGAGATCGATTGGTTGTTCCCAAGGACCCTGAGCTCAGAAAGAAGATATTGGATGAAGCTCACCTTTCCAAGTTCTCCATGCACCCGGGCAGCAACAAGATGTACCATGATCTCAGATCTTTGTATTGGTGGACCATGGATGAAGAGGGAAATTGCCAAGTACGTATCAGAGTGTGACACTTGCTAGAGAATCAAGGCTAGTCACTTGAAGACAGCAGGTCCCTTGCAACCCCTTCCCATACCATCTTGGAAATGGGAGGACATTTGCATGGACTTCATAGTAGGATTACCCAATACCTCCAGGCACCATGATTCTATTTGGGTCATTGTGGACAGATTGACCAAGACTGCTCATTTCTTGCCAGTGCACACCACCCACAAGGCAGAGAAGTACGCCGAAATTTATGTTGATCAGATAATAAGATTGCATGGTATTCCAAAGACCATTATATCTGACAGAGGAGCACTGTTTGTGGCATGCTTTTGGGAGAAACTGCAAGAATCACTTGGGACCCAAGTAGTCCGAGGCTCAGCATATCACCCGCAAACAGATGGCCAGACAGAAAGGGTAAATCAGATTTTGGAAGACATGCTGCGAGCATGCGCACTACATTATGGAAAGGATTGGGACAAGTGTCTTTCCTTGGCCGAGTTTTCTTACAATAACAGCTATCAGTCTAGTCTGAAGATGGCACCTTTTGAGGCCTTATATGGGAGAAGGTGTAGGACCCCACTAAATTGGTCTCAAGTAGGAGAGAGGGAGATTTTTGGGACCGATTTGGTGCTTGAAGCAGAGGCAAAGGTTAGAATTATCAAGAAGAACTTAGAAGCTGCTCAGGCCAGGCAAAAGAGTTATCATGACAAGAGGCGGAAGCCTCTACAGTTTGAGGTTGGAGATCATGTCTATCTTAAGATATCACCAACCAAGGGTGTCCAGAGATTCGGGATCAAGGGCAAGTTAGCCCCTCGTTACATTGGACCCTATAAGATCAAGGCAAATTGTGGACCCGTAGCTTACCAATTGGAATTGCCACCCTGTATGTCAGCAGTTCACAGTGTGTTCCATATATCTCAGCTGCGGAAATGTGTTCGTTTACCCACTGAAGTGCTACCAGAACCAGACATTGAGATAGAACCAGACTTGTCCTACCAAGAGTACCCCGTCAAGGTATTGGATCAGAAGGAAAGATCAACTCGGGCAAGATCAATCAAAATGTATAAGATTCAGTGGAGTCATCATTCAGCAGAAGAAGCTACATGGGAGACGGAGGATTTTCTACGCTCTCGCTACCCTGACTTTCTGCCCAAAGGAGTCGGTATGTAACCCCAAAAACCCCACCCCCACCTGCCCCCTGAAGTCAATTATAAGAAAAACTTAGATAACAAGGGTAGTCTAAGTTGTGGATTTAACTTAAGAAGGGCTTCCTTCTGAAGTTGCAAAGAGGATGACATTCGAAGAACAGTTAAAAAGTGAAACTTGAGCATAAAGTGAGAGTAGCACTAACACACCTTCAAGCACCCTCCAAGGGACTCTACCTAAAAATCTCGGGACGAGATTCCTTTAAGGGGGGAGGGCTGTAACACCTCAGGTGTTACCTTGACTAGAGCATACCTTGAATGCTAAGGATTTTGATCACTTGTGGAAATAACTTGAGGGGAACAAAGAGCCTTGGAGATTATGTGTTAACCAAGAATTCTAAGGACCTAAGAGCACCATGTAAGCTTTTGTGCATTTGCTACCTTGGACAAGAAAGGGGGAAAACCCTAGACCCCTCTGGAACCCTCCTTTTCAAAGCCATGGATAAGAAGAAAAAGGGAAATAAGCAAATGTGCAAAACATGAGTGATCTTTAACCCAACCTTAAGCAACCTTATAACCAGCAATTAGAGGAAGGAAATATTGCAAAAAGGACCCTGGAGAAACCCCAAATCAAATCACTAGGTGGAGAGAGAGCTAGAGCTCTCTATTTCTCTCTAAGTCCATTTTTAACCCTAGTTTAAGGATCAACCGTGTTCACCTTGGAGATGGCATCAAATCCACTTGTGTTCTATACCAAAAACGTGGAATACCACCTAGGGCACCCACTGGAAAAAGTTGAGCCCTGGGACTCGGACGTTTGACATGCCATGGCATGGCTTTTGTCGCGAAGTGCCCAGTGTGACACACCTGTTTTGGCATCCGAAGATCTCCCTCCCTAGGCCATATCTGCCCCGACGTCTCATAGTTGAGTGACAGCCCTAGGTGCCAGGAAGAGGTCTGCGCCGAACTTTTGCAAAGATTCGCACGTTTGCGACCTCTGCAGACGTTTGAACAATGGAAGAAACAAACCGCCACGTGTTCGACGCGTTCTGCCGCGCCAGAGCACGCCCGCGCGCGCCCCCGCGAGCCCCACGCCGCGCCCGAGCCAAGCCAGCGCCCTGGTCCACGTCCGCGCCTATAAAACGCCTAGGAGCCTTGGCCGTACCCCTCCGCACGCGCTCAAGCCTCACCGGAGCTCAGTTCACCGCCGTTTGCCCGTGCGCGACGTGCCCGCGGCCACCCGAGCCACTAGCCGCCATAGACCGGCCAGCCCAGCCTTCCACAGTCCCATCCAACCCTCGGACACGAGTGTGCACCCACCAGTGAAGCTCCCCGAGCAAAGAATCGGGCTCTGCTTCACCGGAGACGCCGGAACAAGGTCACCGGACTTCACCCGACCGCCGGCAACCGTGGACCGAGGTACACGGTGAGTCCCTCTTCGATTCCTTGCACGGTTAGACTCCTTAGACCTCCATGAAGCTCCCTATGCCCTTGGATTGAACTATACCGCCGTGGATAGGCCGGAGCACACGCCGCCGACGAGCTCGCCCGCCTGCGCGCGTGGACCGGGCGATTCCGGCCATCCCCGACGACGAGCCGTACCTCGACGTGATCGCCAGGAACCTCCCCGAGCAAACCCTGCCCTTCACCAGTACCTCCCTCGCCGCCGGTAAGCCGCGCCACCCTTTTCTTTCCCGCGGCTACTGTTTCAGTTGGGGGAAGGACTGCGGGTGAGAGGAAGAAAAGGTCAGGGGGTTAAGTGAAATGTTAGAGACTCAGGGGAATAGTGGCGCAAGGGTAGAACTGCGAGGTTTGATTTGTTTTAAACCCAGGGACCCCGGTGTAAACCGTTTTTCCAGGAAACTCATTTTAAAATCTATTTTAAATTCAAACAGAAACTTTAAAAACCCATAACTTCTGTTTGGTTTATCCAAATTCGGTCAAACCAATTTTGCCAGACTCTAAATAATATAACCTACTTAAGAAAAATATAAAACCCCATAGGTACTATAGAAAACTATAAGGTTCTGATTTAATTATAGTTTTGACCAAAAGCTCAATAATAGCAAGAAAAATGGTTGTACTATTTAACTAGGGTTAGAAAAATTTGGAGAAGTTTATATCTACCTACTGACCTATTTAAAAATGTTAAACCCCTCTGTCCACTACATTGAGTTAGTTTTTACTCCTTCTTTTGCATTATGCTTAAGATTAAGAAAAATAGGAAATGTGATTTAAATAGTGAACCAGAGGGCATCCCTATTTTTGTTAGGGTACTTAATCAATATAGTTCACTGGAAAAATCTATCACACCCTGGTTTAGTATAGAATAAATAGGATACCTTTTATTTTAAGAAAACAAGGGAAACATAGAAAAACCCTACAAAAATAACCACATGGTGAAAACACCCCAACCCTTGGGATAACTAATGTTTGGTTATTGTGAACAGAGGAAAAATACAAAATCTGTTGTTTGATATTTTTCAAATAACAAGCTAGTTATAAGCACCTTTTTAGCATTGAACTTTAGAAAATCACAATTAAATAATCACTAATTAACTTCCTATGGATTTTGGAACAGAGGTTTAGTATTACTGTTAGAGGCCAACAAAAATAACCCTTAAGTCAGGACCTGTTGGGGACTTGTTCTCAAATGCTTCGGGTTAAGAACAAGGCAACATAAAAAGTGTTAAATGATGAGGTCCTTCGTCCTTCGAAACATTATTTCCCTTCAGGATATAATGCACTCCGGACGAAGGTCACGAATAATATACCTTCGTAAGTGCGGTGAGCCCTGATTCTGCTGACGGGGAATCGATGGGGACGGTTGATATGTGTGGGGACGGAGTACCTCGCCATGTCGTGTGTTTAGGTTTACCTTGCAAGGATAAAAACTCGATTCGAATCGTCTGCTTCTCGCAGCTAATGAGACTGCTTGATCCATTGTACTACATTGAGTAACAAGTGAAAATATGATGAGTTGATATAAGATGTTGATTGCTAATAATGTTTGCTACTATGTATGAGTAGATAGTACACATTTAGCCTTAAGAGAGTCACACTTAAATTGACAAAGTTAAAACTTGACTTAGAAACTCAGCTAGTGCTTTTGGCAACCAGACCCCACAGCCAAACAGCTGCATGTCTAGAGGTAGAGGAGTAGACTCCTCACACCGGGTAAGTCTAGCTGAGTATTAGTATACTCAGCCTTGCTTGTGGCATAATTTTTACAGGTTCTCTGGAGGACATGGTCGCTGGAGTGACTTGGCCGTCCACCTTACCACCGGGTTGGACTGTTGAGTGGGACCCTGCCTCGGCTAAGGAGGAGCATGAGGAGTGATGGGACAGGCTTCCCCATCTCTCTATTTATTTACCGTTAGTTTATTTCCGCTGCACTTCGAAACAATGATGGTCACTTTTGCAAAAACTCCGATGATGATGATGATGATGTAATAATTTAATACTCTGACATGTATGGTTTTATGCTTTATTGTATTTGCTCTGTGACTCACCATCGAGTGAGAGTGTGGTACTTGATCCTGTCAGTGGCCGTGTCGGACTAGATCCGAGAGATTGACGAGTTATTCCCATTTAAGTGCGGTCTAGCCTCTAAGGCAGGGCTTAGGCACTTAAGTTGGAATAATTCGGGCAGTTCCGCCATAGTTGAATCAGTAAGCGGTTCTAGTGCTTGAGTACTAATGAGGGAAAGGGATACATAGCCTTTAATGACAAAGATAGAGAAGTTCCACAGCAAGTTCAAGAAGAGATGGCTGAGTCATACATAGATTCCATATTTCCATCGCCTAGGAGTTATGTTCTTAGCGGCCAAACCACTCCCTTTTGTGCTCTTTCGCCGAGATAGATATCAATATCTATCTCAATCCGCATAGGCGAATGCTAAAAGACAAGCATAGGCAGAAGCAGAAAGAACAGATTTACCCTATCCCAGAATCAGATCTCTAGGTTTACCAAATCCTGATCAACCAAATGTCTTGTGAAAGAGGGCTTTAAGTCAGGTCTGGAATCTTTCGAACAGAAAGAGGTGGCTGATCCCTCCGCATCAGAATAGGCATACGAGTCTGCTTTAACCAACAGGGGTGTGTATTTCCTACTTTCATGGTAGGATAGAGCGAAGACAAGCTTGCCTTCATCTATGTGGAGCAAAGTAAAAAAGTGGATAAGATTGCCAATCTCAAAGAAAAATGAGGAGGAAGGGCAAAGCCAAATGATGATGGAAACCCACAGCTTGCTCAATCATATAAGTAGTAGCTTCTTCCTTGTCTTCTTTTCCTGTGAACTTAACATCACGACTACCAATAGGAAAAGATATTAGACATTTAGCAAAGTCCCGCTCGTGAATGTGTAGTATTCCTGCACGATAGATGCGCCCTCTAAAATAAATCAATGCTGGAAAGTAAATATCATACCCAACATATGCACGTGCCAATGCTAACAAGCCTTGTTCATATCTAGCGCGTTGAATGCGCTTCACAATCACTCGATACATATAAGATAAGAATACCTAAATTTACCTTTAAATCTATCAGAGTTTAGCTCATTTTTAAGAGCTAGCCTCACTACAGAAAGAAAGCAGGAATGCCCTCCCGAAGGAAAATGTTTGGATTAGAGCTCGACACGAAGCAAAATGTAGATGATCTCCGCAAATGGGTGAGGTAGGAGGACGTGGACGTGGTTGGATGTTATTTGACACGAGGCCTTGTGCAAAAGATGAGTACTTCAGAGTCCACTAGGAAAAGGATATTGGTTCGCATCTCTATATTGATCCTCGACGCTTCTATTTCTATTTCTATGAAGTAGTTTTCCTTGTCTCCGATTTCAAAGCTGAATGGATGACTGAATCTGTCGAAGCATCATTCGATATTTGTGGATTAGTGTAATGCTATGAGGAGTTAAGAGGCGCTCAACCTTCCACTCAAATCCTTTTTGGAGTGAGCTGTGCGATGAACGTGCTGATATACTCTATCCTTCCCAGGAATCCTCTTCTTTCCTTTCTTTTCAAATCAATGAGACAAATCTTTGAGGTAGTTCAAGCTATCGTTAGAGTCTTTGGCAAAGGAATGGAAATGGGACCCCCTCGACTTCTAAGCGAGTCAATCCTAGTAGAGAGAGGAAGACCTTTAAAAAGGAAAGTAGGAACGATTCTGAAGCGGTACTCAGGAAAGTAGTAGCCGTGTAAGTCAGTCACTGGTTAAAAGCAAGCAATTAGTTAGCAATCAAGCTCTTCCGTAGCGCGCCTTGTCTACGATTAAGAATGTCATGCCTAACCCACCCTTATCCACTAATAAAGGCAACTCTAGCTTCTGGCACAACTGGACTTATGCAACCGATCATGCTGGACAATCAAATACTTCTTCTCTCATACTTATCTACTTCGCTTAGGCAAAAGATTTAAAAAGTCTGTATCTGTCTACATGTGCCTCCATCTATGTTACCCCTTCCCTGGAAAGGTGATTATACGTATAGTATAAAAAACTAGAATAAAAATAAAAAAGAAAGAAGAGAAAGGGTAGGGCCTAAGATCAGGCGGAAGGGCGTAGTCGATGGAAAATAGGTGAATATGACCGTATTACCCCTTGTTGGTACGGAGGGGCGTAGGGGGCTAGGTTAGTGGAAAGAGGGTTCTCAGGGAATGTTTTAATATATGGTGTGGTATTTCTTTGATGAGAAAGCTCCTATAATGAATTCATCTTTGATTCTGTTTTGCGCGCTCTCTCCAACAAAAAAGAAAGTGAAAGTACAGAATTAACTAAGTCGTGTTGGTACAATAGTGAAAAAGGGTAGTTAGAAGACCACGGCCAGTTAGACTGGATCATCTTTCTTGCTCCGTGTCTATGAAGAAAGAAAAGAGGAAGACAAGTTATGTAGGCAGTAGCCGTTCCATAAATGTAGCGTTTGCTCGACCGGTCAATAAGACAGATCTGGATCCTAGTGGAGATGGTTCGATCCCTAACAAAGACAGGGGGGCAGCAGACTCCCAACAAGCAACTCCTAGAGCTCAAGCCTTAGTAACATGCATCCTCTTTGCTTGTGTAAAGCAAGTCTAGTCAAGGACATCCGCTTTTGCTATCATTCTAAGCAGCCTGGCCGAGAACTAGACCCAGTGGAGATCCGGAAAGATCTAGTGGAGTATTCGCACACACAAATGGATCCATAAATCCACTTCTTGTCTTCTCAAGTGAAATGAATCCTATGCTCCCTACCTCAGATAGATAGGCCCGGCCATCAATAGAAGTGCCCAAATACTAATCCATCTCTACTAGGGCTAATCCGGCACTTTGATTTTTATAAGAAAAGATGGTATGATCATCCCAAATCCTATACTAGAAGGAAGCTCTTTCCACTTCCACTTACTGATAAAAACAAGTTCTTATCCATTGGCCAAGAAATATGCACTGACTAAACGAACCCATTGAGTAACGTATAATGTTACGAACAAAGAGACGCTAGAGATTCTATGAACTTCAGATTGATGCCATTCACTAATCTCAATCGTCTTTTCCTCAATCAATCGGCCCAGACCCCTATAATGATGACGAACGGCTGACTTCACGTAGAACCCGTTATGCCAATCCGGATATCATGTGTTGGAGGTGGACAGCATTGGTGGTTCTTCCTTAAAAATGATATGAGAAGAGAAGGCTGCTTTCACAGTAAGTATCGAGTGTGGATCTATCCCCAAGGCGGCAGGGAAGGGCCAGGCCACTTTACTGCTTGTTAGTAGCACTAGCTCGTTCTTAGGCAATAAGTCGACACCACTCTTACTTCCTTCTTTTGAACTTGTGTAACACCACTCGGCACTTCTTTTGTCCTTGTGGAATAGAGAAAAATCTGTTTTCTAGCGAAACTCGATCTCGATAGTAAATCATTGGTACGTATGAGTTCCTTATTTGTTGAGAAATTCTTTGTTGATTCGCCTATTCCACGCGGGGGACCGAGATCTTCTTTGAATGACTGATCTGCGACTTCCTTCCGCTCGTGTATCAGCAATAGAGTTTGTTTGACAACAGATCCCAATGCCACCTGCTTTTAGCCAATTCGTCACTACTACTACTCTTCCTCAGAAACACATCCGAATCAGAAAAAGGATGATTCCCTAGTTGGAAATGGGAAAAGTACTACCAGCTATTTGACCTTGATAGCCTGCCCCAACTATCTATTCTCCTCCGGCACCTTCCGGCAAGGCATCCCTAGTAGAAATCAGAAAAAAGGCAACTTTTCTGAAACACACTTTCTTCTTTTCCATCCATAGAGGGAAAAAGGACTTGTCAACTTTTGCTGCTATATGAAACAGAAGTGGCGATCGCTGATGCACCAATACAACCTCTTGAAAGGGGAAGGGGCGTGGGGCGGTACGGAGTTATCCCATTCTCCTAAAGAAAGCAGCTGTGAAGGGGCACTTGTGCCGTCAACCGCACCTTAATAGCTCAGCTCAATCGAAATACCAATAGGAAGATGGCATTGAAACTATAAACAGACCGAAAAGATCCAATCTTTCGAGGGATAGTTTGGGATTAGGGTGCCATCCTTGCCTTTCCATCCCTGAACTGGATATACAGAACTGTGATAGAAATCTAGGGACAAAGGTGCCATTCATAGCGATAGATGGCGTGGAATGCATAAACAAAGAGAAGGGGTGTAGCGAGATCCAATGAACCATGGCTCTTACTCTTAAGGAATTGGAGGCAGTGGACAACACACACTTATTTATTTATTTAATTTTTAATCAAATGAAATGCCACCAGGGAGTTGATGCTGTGCTCCCCAAGGAGAGGCCCCTAGAAAAGCCTTGTTTTTTATGTTCTGGAGCTGCCATCGTCTTATTCGGACCCTTCCCCGCATATGATCCCTCGCAACAACACACAACTGCTAAGAGGATATGGAAACGAGAACAGTTCGCCTCTTTCGAGGGATGTCCCAATCGCTTACCCGAGTCGACCCATGGCCCATACCCCTATTTTGTTTGATCTATACCCAAAAGGTATGGAGCTCTTAAGCCCTTTTCGAGGCGAGGGATGGATATGGGCTTCGCCTGCCAACATCTCTAGTACTAATTCTGGACCTCTTCCCAAGCTAGGAACCAGTCACTCTTTAATTCGGAGAATCGAGATGCTGTTTACTTTGCAGAGGATGGACCCGCGGGAGCCCTAAAGCATGTGCCAGAGGATATAGGCCTAATGATGACCCACCCTGTGCTTCTACAACTACCTGTGTGGGTTACCTTGACCCAAAGCTAGGAAGTAGCTTTATTAAATTCAATATTATTTCTAGAGCAAGTTATTTGGGCGAAAGTTGTGAATCGTATGGCAAGCTTGGGAGCCATTCCTAAGAAAGTGCAAACTTCTATTCGTGTAGCATTCCTCCGTTCCTGGGCCAGGACCACCTCTTCATCACCAGATTTTGCCTTGGGAGAATGGATTTACAATTCCAAAAGTAGATTTGATCTCACCTAGTGGCTGCCAGTGGCACTATTTCCTGGTGCATATCATAAGATCAACACGCTGCACTCTTGTTCGATTCGTGCCGGGATACAATACAGATCAGATCTTTCTCTTTAGCCAGGCCATTCTCTAGAGGAGAGTTCCGAGAATGAATTCCAATCTGGTACCAATCTCTGAAATCGTATTGTAGAGTTCAATCAAAAGGAAAGAAAGAGTTCTCACTTTACAGTGCGATTGCCAGTTAAAGACTGCAGTTCTCCAGGGACAACAAATCAAACTGCAATCGATACCCAATGAGTAATAATGTGTAGAATAAAAGAATGGATCGGGACCTACACCTAAGATTTCGGATCTAACTAGATCTGGTTTGCTTGTGGCTTCAGGAGAAGTGCCAGCTTGATGAACCGACCCAAGCAATAGTGGCACTCCCTTCTTCGTCTACTGTGGCACGCTAGTGTTCTCGTAGATTAGATGAATATAAGTGTGAGCCAAGGGAATCCATAGAGATTTGCATAGCATAAAAAAATAGAAGTTGTGCTGCCATCTCTTTTATCATCGGCAACATTGTCTTCTTCGAAGTGAGTTCCAGCATGAGTGCTTATAGAACGGATGGGACTGGGATTGAGATTTTAAGTAGTGGTTGCGTGCACCGGTAAGTAGAGTAGTGGTTGCGTGGACATGTGCTGACTCGAACTCGTTGGTAAAGAGAGTAGAGTCTAGGGAAGTCTATCGCCCTGTTTGATTTAACTTTTTTCTGAATAGCTTTTCTGAAAATCTGGCTGTGGAGAGAATCTGGCTGTGGGGAGAATCTGAGTATCATTATGATTACGTGTGGAGGAAGATAAAGTTGTTCATAGAGCTTAGGATCTAGAAAGTGACAGATTCCTACTATTACAACGACTCAACCGATTATGTGTTTATGTTGATTTTGGATGGTTTTTACCTCAATGAATTTTATAGAAGCTGGCTGAAAAGCTGAGCGTTTGGCAGTCCGCAGCAGCTTTTGGTGGCCAGAAGCTGCCAGAAGCCGAAACAAACAGGCCCATATAAGGGTGCCGCTTCCATCCCTCTAGTACGGAAGATATCACTCATATCGGCCGCAAAGGCGGATTGATCCCTATTCTGTTCAATACTACGCATGAGTCAAAGCAAAGCCGTGGAAAAGGAAGAATAGGATGTTGGGTACATCGGTCCCTTGGTCTCATACAGGTGTGAACAAGTCGGTTGTTATCATGCCCAACCCAAAGAAGCCAGAAGTCTTTCTAAAATACGCTCAAGAGCCCGTGTTTTTGAGGCAACATCAGCCAGTTCTATCACTTTTGACATTGCCCAGAAATCCTTGGAAAGACGATTTGCTTTAGTGAACTGACACATTGATAGGTAGTGGAATCCGGGCTTGGGATCAGTGGTAGAATCCGGACTTGAGATTGGGATCAGTGGTAGAATCTGTTGTTATCTAGCGAGGAATGAAAGCACTCGTTTGTTCCGGTTCGGATCCGATTCTGGTTCATAGGTTGGTAAGCCTCCTGCATACGCGACTTGTGATTTCACCTCATTAGAACAAAATTCATAGGGTAGGGTTTTGAGATCCCCAACGAAGAAGACGGAAGGTTTTCGAGGAGTTTTCCCCCTTCCTCTTGGTTATGTAGTTGGGGAGGGGTGGTCAAGTTCTCTCCTTACCTAGTTTTAGGTCCCACTTCCTTGGCTCGATAAGCTGATTGAGATCGTTCAATTTCTTGGGTAGATCAACTTGTAATTTCGAATTTCTTGCCCTCCTCTATGGAAAGTAGGCGAACGTCACATTCATTTTTGAGACCCAAACTATACTATACTATAGACCCTCACGCCAACTGCCACTATTTTCGAAGTTTTGTATCTTTCGGCATACGCTTTAACAACGTCCCCCGGTAAACTATCTCCTTTTCTTTTGTACGAGCGAATCATCTCTATAAGTTCATTTCATAGTCTTGCCTAGACTAGCGGTGGGGTTTGTTTGGTCCCTTGCCTTTGATTGACTTGACTTGCCTCATAGAAAGCAAAAGCACTGGCAGTTTATGAACTAGATAGATCCCATGACTTTCCCTTGCCCGAAGTCAACAAAGGTCAGAATGAAACCGTATCCATCCACACAGAGAAACTAGCTGCTATGAACCAAGGTTCTGTTCTCATAGTCCCGGCAACCAAATAGGCCAGTGCTCAAACTGGTAGTAGAGAGGGCTTTCAAGTAAAGATAGTCAAGATCTCTATTCTCCAGGAGGAAGGAATCTCAGATCCGCCAATTCAGAGAAGAGGGATTCGTTCTATTCTCGCAACATCCATTAGCCAAGTGCCCAATTCGTACAGTCCAATCCTGGCTTGTCAAAGAAGAAATCTGTTGAGTGAATGGGATCAGTGGTAGAAGTGCCAGGTGCTAGTGCTCAACCCAAAAGACAGGTGCTGAGTTGAAGAATAAGCCAGGAACGGAGGAAGCAAAGAAAGCGGATGCAAAAGAAAACGGATTTCGTAGTCGTCCTAACGCGCAACGCCGCTAAAGGCTAGTGCGATCAAAGTATAAGTACAAGTGTAGTGCATCCGTTGCTACTGACTACCCTTCTGGGAAACACAATTAGTTTAGTTATGAGTTATGCCCTTTTTTATCGATCAAGAAATTAGAGAAACGATTTCTATCTCAATTGGGCTAGGCCATTGAGAATGATCAATAGCATTCTACTCCGGTATCAGGAACGTAAGAACTTCCCGATGTAAGGAAATCACTCCGATCACTGGGAGCCTGGGCTAATTGAATGGAACATATGACCCATATGCTCGCTAAGATGAATTTGTCACATTTCTTTATGAGATTTTTGATAGCGTATTTGTATTTCTATAATATGAGATTGTCCAACCTGAACTGAACCGAGTGCATTTGAGCATATAGGACATGGCTCACTAATGTGGAATGAATCGTAGTCCTCGTACGAAATATTCTTCTTTGCCTTGGGCTGAGGTAGGGTCAACGGCTGAATTAGCAAGTGAAGTGGATGCGTGAGTGCTTCCATGAGCGGAAGGAAGAAAGCCTGCGAATAGCGAATCTGTTCAGTGGTCAATAAAGCCCTTGCTGCTAGGAAAGCGGTTCTGTCCAAAGCTCGGGATAAAAGGTTAAGCACTTCTCTGCGGCACTGACACTTGATACTGGCCATAGGTTGACACCCTTGTTAGTATATGTTCACTTCAGCAGAACAGAAACGATACCAATAGCAGAAATACTAGTCTAGCCCCGTGAGAAGCATTGGCAAGGATAAGCTTTCCATGCTCCCAGCTTGAATGTGTATCTTTTAGCCTGAGCTGACTAGTACTAGTTCCTTGTGAAGTGCAAGGGAACGAACTCAAGTATAGATTGGCAGAACGGGTTTTTGAAGCTTGAGTCCGGGTAGCACCACCTTAAGATGGAATCGATACTAGAGAAAGGGGAATGGAATCGAGCCTAGATCACTTTACTAGATCAATATCGCTCTTCCTAAAGGTTCGGCTCTAGCCTCTGTAAAAAGTGCAGAGAGGCCCCAGATATGCCTAGGCTATGTATGTTGTTCCATCTAGTCTAGTCTTGTCTTTCTAAGGAAATAAACACCTAATTTTTCTAAGGAAATAAACAGCAATGCTGTGGTGAAAGAGAGTGGTATGGTATCTTCACTATCGCAATGTTTTCATGTTCTCAATGAATCACTAATTCCCTAGGAATAGCACAAGATGAAGCCCGAATGGTAGAATCTCGTCGTAATGGATCTAAGCAAGATTCTTGATTCATGTACTCTCCTAGTTGGGTTGTATCGTCCGTCTTCAACATTCCTCCATAAGACAGATTTCCTCGATTCCTTGCTATATTCTATTCTCGAACAGAGGTCAGTCTCGCTTCCTCCTCTTTTTTGAGTGAGTGGCTTTCTCTTTTTAGAAGTCGAAGTCTAGACCTGGCTAAGTCTGGCACCTTTCTTGTAGCAGGGCTATGTCCTAATGGATTGTTTCATGCTCGAGGCACCTAGAATGTCATTTTTGTCCAGAGCAGAGGAATGAGGACTTTCTTTCACTGAAAAGCAAAGCGGGTGGGCTGGTGTTGGTCAACCTCTACCTTGGCCTATGAGAAGCTGTAGTGTAGGTTGTTCTACAAAGGCGGCTTGTCCCTCATCAATCTTGTGGATGAGTCTCTCTGCTCCAAACCATTGGGATGAATCGATTCCGTAGCACAGGTGCGTGCGCTGAGGAAGATCGGTATGGATGGAGTCGAGATCCATTGCTGCCGCAGTCATAGGTTCATTAGTCAGCTCAGAATCAAGCATGAGCACGCAGTGACAAAGAAGTCTTGTTCCTATTCTATTTGAAGTTGAAGGTGCTCTGGTGCAATCCTTACCGATAGAAAAAGATTGCAGTCGGGTTGATAATAATCGAGTGCCATTACTTCGTCGGTCCGAACCAAGGAATCCGTTAGAAATGTTTTGAAATGGATATTGTTCTCCCTTTGATTAGGGATGCTATATGAAAAGAAGTGGAGTTTGAAAAAGGGAACAGAATGGTCAAACCGGAACTGCTAGAGGAACGATTTTTCAATAGCATAACTTGGGCTCCTAGAATATGGGGCCCTTGGGACAATCTATTTGATTGCAGGGACAGGTACGCTGAATATGACTGGGGATTTTCCTATGGGTATTGGAGCAGGTCCAAGCAGATTAAAGAGGATGAGTTGTTAGAGACTGCTATTTATTCGAATTATTTCTGGCATATTTATCATAAAAAGGGGGAGGTGAAAGAGACTGATTCGGACTTCTTGCAGAGTGGAACAATGCAGTACTAGACACGAGATATATCTTTCAAAGAAGAAGGTTTTTTCAAATAAGCCAATTGATTTGGGACCTTCGGATCCATTCTTTTTCCTATTCAAAATCAGGCCTTTGTCTCTGTGTTTTCACGTCGAGAATTCTTTGCAGATGAAGATGAAGAGATGGCAAAGCAGCTTAGTACCAATACCTGGAGAAAAAAGCCTCCTAAACATATGGCTAGCAACTGGTTCACCAGGAGTACACAAGAAAGGCAAAAGCACTACGAATTATTGATTTAGGAATGGGAATGGGCTAGAACCCTGGGCTCTTCCTTATATAATTAATGGTCTTTTCATTCTAATACTCTATCCGAGAGTTCTTAGTATTTAGCAAAGCTGTTCCTATCTAATGGAAGGCTCCTGGATCAAATGACAAAGACATTGTTTGTGGAGAAAGAGGTGGCTTTTCCCAGATGAAATGAAACATTTCATTTGTGTAACAGGAGAAAGATTTCCCACTCCTTAGCCGTAAAGATATGTGGCCATGAAAAAGGGAGGGGATTCAGTGGAACAGGATTGGTCGGGCGGTAGAGTCGTGGAAATACTTGTTGATTCCTATTTTGGACCCTAGCTCCATGGAACAATATGCTACTACGGAAACATGTAAGAATTGCAATCTTAGATCAAAACACTATGTATGGGATGATATGAACTGCCTAAATAAGAATTCTTGAGCGTCGAATAACCTGAGTACTAACTACATCAAACAATTTGCATTAATGAAACTATGTAAATCCACTGGATAATCAAAAATATGCATGTCTGATGAAATGGTTGTTGCTATCTGTTTCCATAACGAATCCACTGAATAAGTAAAGAAAATGGGCCCTTTCTCTTCGTCTCAGATCGATGGATCTTCTCGATTGCAAGATCTCCCATATGGATAATACACATTCCAGTTGACCGAGCCTAATGCTAATTGTTTTGTTCTGAAGCAAAGATATCCGCTGGAGGTCGGTTCGTTCGTCCTATTCTGGTATTCAGGACCAAGAGGTCCTGGATTCTCTTTCGGATAGGCCCTGAAAGGAGAAGAGAAGCTAAAATGCCAACGGACCTCTGTCTATTCTCTAATTCACCCGATCCGATAGTACCCGTTTTTGGACGTCCAGTGCCAAAGTCACTGAATGGGTAAGTCACCAATCCAATCCCTTTGACAATTCAGGTGTCATATTAGATATCATATTCTATATATATAGAAATATCATAGAATAGACATATAGAATTTTTGGTTGGGAAATTCGAATGAATCATTGGGTGAAAAAGGAGCAAAGAATGACAAAAGATGAGACTCTACTAGTCTTCACTCTTGTGGTTTCCTCGGTTTCTATTTTCTTATTCAGGATCTTGCTTTTCATGGTTCTCATCTCTGCAACTCGCGATTTTCACGAGAGAACCAAATCCAAGTTGGTGAAGATCATGATTTGGGCTGGCATAGTAGTTATTACCTTTGCAATTGCTTGTTCGAATCTATCCGATCTTTATCTTTTTTCTCAAAGAACGAATAAAACCCCTTGTTGAAGCCCTTTATGATGAGCTTCCCTGGATCTGGGAAGTTTCTCTTTCATGGTATTGGGATCGTTTGATCGATTTCCTTGATCGCTACTTATGGGCGTGCGCTTAAAGGATACAAACAAGGATTCGCAAACAAAAAGGGGAATTCGTAGTCACTTTTTCCTGTCGCGTAAAAAAGGCTTTACGCGAGACCAATAGAGGTTGGGATACATCTATCTCTTCTGAGCAGCCTCTTTTGGATTCTTAAGACCACCCTTGCAGTAGGATACCGTCTGCTTTAGGTTCTTTATTATCTCCTTCGAGGGGTTTTTAGGATCATTCAGGCTATATTTAGTCTATTTTGGCTTTTACTGTCTACTTTTCTCAGGGAGATGGTTAAGGACCTCAGAAGATAGAGGAGAGCGCCAGGCGCAGATTTCCGAAATACTTCTACGGGGAATCATGAGCATTCTCCGTATTATGCCTTGAAGAGGACTCGAACCTCCACGCTCTTTAGCACGAGATTTTGAGTCTCGCGTGTCTACCATTTCACCATCAAGGCATCTTGAAAGTGAATCGTATTCCATGAATATGATATCTATCGAATGTGATATATGGAATATATGACAAAGGTGGAGTCTTGGAGTATTTCGATCGATCGGTCATATACATATAGGCCTGAGTCAGACATCAAATAGCTTCGATTTGCATTATCCGTAGGACACCATATATGTATCAAAATCGATATCAAAATAAAAAAGATGTACAATCCAATTTCTCAATTCAATAGAAGCCCAAAGAGGTGCATATGGTACCCAAATAAGGATAGGATAGATATGTCAAAAGCAGGTCTGATTACACCTATTCCTAATCCTAAATAGAATTTAAGGACGTAGGGATTTCTATGTAAACAGAGTATCCTATTTCCATAGGCTCGAATGACCCCTTCTCATAATAAGAATGTGCACGATCTGGTCCGGTATGGAATGAACTTATAATCTGATGATCGAGTCGATTCCATGATTATAAGTTCATAACCCTAGCAC